>OX346252.1:49904091-51281229 GCA_947049275.1 Epinotia bilunana
AAAATAAAGACCCAACTTTGGATTTTTTTCCATCGAGGAAATTTTAGGCAATCTCATTGTATAAGCAATCATATATCTGAAAATCAGACCTCATTGTGTCTTAATCTAGTGAGAAACGGCGTTTCGTTCAGCACGCGATAATTTCCAATGCACCCCCTTAAAGCTATCATTGAAACAAGATTGGTCGAAAAAGGTTTTTATATTAAAACGGTCCCAGTGGCCTCGCTGTTTGACAACAAAACCAGAAAATTGCGGGTTCGGCCGCCAGAGGCACGGCGTTTTAATAAATGTTTTATTTGTCTTGATCTACTTGTATTGAGAGTAAATACATTTCACTGTTATTTCGGTTCAACATTCACGTTTGTTGAAATGCCGCTATGGCCAAGGGGTTACTCCATGGTATCCGGTTAAGGCTGTGCATTGGAAATTATCGCGTGCTTTGAAACGCCGTTCTGACTAGATTAAGAAACAATAAGGTCTGATTATCAAATATTTGATTCTTGACTATATGATTGTTTATCTGATTTTATCGATGTGATTGCTTAAAATTTCCTCGATAGAAAAAAAATCCAAAGTTGGGTCTGTATTTACCTTTTTTTACTCAGCCTACTCAAACGATACATTATTTTACGACACAATCAAGTTAATACTATAGTATTTTATCTCATCTAAAATCTCACTTTATGAAATTTAAATAAAACGTCTCTAAGTTAGGTATTTATCGAAATTTGACCAAAAAAGCCATTCCCGAAGAGTGTTACATCTCTTTTCCTCGTGCACGAAAGGCATCAGCGTGTCTCTGTCTAGGGGGCGTGTTCGACTCAAATCAAGGCATCGCCTTAATGCCACACGTCACTTGTAGCGTCATATTTTATAAGTAGAAATGTACCTGCTATGCCATACAACTTGACGCTGTACGCGGCGTGCGGCGCCGATTGGCGACCAAGGCCTTGCCCACACCATGACACGACTTTGATGAGGTCCATCACGTAAAGCATTGTGCGTACGTTAGGTGGATCTAAATGTCAATATTTATATGAAAAAATGACAGTTAGATTGTCTTCACGTCCGTTGGAAACGTTGCGTGACTACCCCCCTAACGGTAGTTTAAACCTATTAAACTAAATTGTAAAATTAGTTTCATAAACCAACCTAAACCAACATTTGTTGTGTCCAATTATTAAAATAAAAGTAATTAACTGTCAATTGAGCATTTTCAATAAATCGTGTACAATATTAGCGTGAGTTGTTAAATAAAAATTAACTTAGCGTCAGTTTTGTGACGACAATTAAGCATTCAAATTATGTGAAAATTTACTTGTTTCACATTTTAATAACGTGTTTATGCAATTCATTTATAAATTAAAAAGAAAAAGTTTTTTTTTAATACAAACTGAACACTTAATTTTCGTCACAAAACTGACACCGAGTTAATTTTTATTTAACAGCTCACGCTAATTGGGTACACGATTTATTAAAAATGCCCAATTGTCACAAGTAGTGAGAGTTTATTGACGTAAGACATATCGATATGCCCACAAAAATAGGTAGGTACCTACTGAAATCTAGGGTCAGCATACATTCAGTGGATAGTGTTAAGATTATAATTAAATTTAATTAACTAAACAGTGACGTAATTGCTAAAAAACTCGTCCATTCAAATCTGTTTTAGCTGGTTAGTAATATTTTTTGACTCCTGGGAATCGATTTTTGCCACCAAGTGACTAATTCTCACCGATGTGTGATTTCCGAAAGTTCGTATTTTTGAAACTCATCGGTGACTTACATTTGTCATACCTATGATATCGATTTACGAGTGCCCCTACCCACTCGTAATTGAAATCACCATGCGATTTTTTTTGACAGTTGACGTATTTGACATCTGCCAAAAGTGCCAGAGTATGTTTTTATAAATTATAAAATCTGTGTTATATTCTCTTTGTTCGTCCTTTTCAAGTGAATATTCAAAACTTTAATTTCCGTTTACATGACACTGACAGATACGCTACGTTTTACGTTTGACCAATTTGATGAATCTATTTTAAATTATAGTATGACAAAATAAAAACAGGTATCAAGGACAACACTATAACAACTGCGTTAAAAGGAACGTAACGGGAAGATTGTCTCTGGCTGACATTGTAAAATTTCTGCATGTTGGTAAACAGCGTGTGACTTTCAAAAATACGGCTTTTGGAAAATGGTGACATAAAAGTCATCGGTGATCATTTTAGTCACCGATGACTTTGATATCACCAGTGAGATCTAAAAATCGCACTCCTGATCACCTGATTTAAAATCACTGTGTAGACATGTCCGTCTGACCAAGTGATCGTATAAATCAGGCATACAGCTTCCGTCGCTGGAGCCTTCAAATAAATATAGCACCCCAACGTCAGCGCGGATTAGCATTTTTAAAGCCGCAAGCAACCACGATCTACCGAGATAAGTCCCTTTATGCAAAGCATTACTTTTAAAATCCAAATCCAATTCCAAATTTTCTTATCGCAGTCGCTGTCAGGGGTTTTCACTTGAATTTATCTTTTATTGACTATGCCGATGATGTGTTTGCTAAGACTTTGTCGAGGCTTTTTTCTGTTCACTTCTGAATAGAGATGTACCGAGTAGTCGGGAAAGCCGACTATCCGGCCCCAGATGTAGTCGGCGACTAGTCGGCGAAATGTGCCGATTAGTCGGCACTTTATGGATCACGGGAAAACGAGACACAAAATAAGTAAACTGCCATTTTTTACCATTCGTTCCACGATCGGCCTAGCCGACTTAGTCGGCCAAACCCATAGTCGGCCCATCCCTACTTCTGAATTATTTTCGATGACTCCAGCACTTCTATCATGGGGCGGCCGCGACATACTCTCGATTTTTCTCACACTATAACCTCTTCGTATATGTAATAAATTCCCCAAACAGTTACTGCTAGAACTTAGTAATAAGAAAGCCAAAAGTCTCAGAAAGTCCATAAACTTATATTTGTTGAAAAAATAAATTGTTATGTAATAGAATAGAAACTAGAACAACAACGTATTATTAGAATAATGCTAGCATAGTCTCGCAACTTTACTCCTTAACTTAAAAAATCTTTTGTTATTTAAGATTAATAGTTAAGTAACTTTCATTGAACTTTTTTTTTCACTGAAATAAACAGCTAAAATTTTTTTTTTTTTTGTTCTAAGTCTTCTAATAAGAGAGAGACGGATAGTGCGAGAAAAATAGAGAGAGCTCGCGAGGGAACTGCATCTGCAAAGAAATTCAAAGGTATGTTCGGTCCTCAACTCGCGCTGGGCCAGCGTAGGGACTACTGCCCATTCCCTCTCATCCTTGGAAGCCTTTGTCCAGCAGTAGGACATATTTAGGCTGATTTACATACATGCATTCACGCCTTTATCCCTAAAGGGGGTAGGCAGAGCACATGAAACTTGTGTTCCAGTACCACTTTTAGCATAAAAGTGGGTATAAAAGATCGACAAAAATGTGATATCGCAGTGACAGGTTGCTAGCCCATCGCCCACAACACAATTCAACCCGGTTCCCTTAGTCGACTCTTACGACACCCACAGGAAGAAAGGGGGTGGTGATTCTAACCCGACACCACACGGGCTGTTTTTTTTTTTTTTCACCGATACTGAAGAACAGTTTCTTTTTTAAAAGGCTCGTAGTTAAAGCAATGACGCGTACTTTGAGTATCCGAGAGGCAACCTGATGGCTCGCGGTATTTGAGCTCCAGAAGCGTTGTGGAACCGCCTTGTGCAACCCGAACTGAGCCAACTTGGACTGGGGCAGAAATTCGAGGGGGGTAAAAATTTCAATTGTCGCAAGGTATTCGATTTAGACCAGCATTTCATAATTCGAGTATAAACAGCGTACACACTTTCAGGCAACTGCTGATTCAATCGGCTGCCCGCCACAAAAATATTTTGTGTTCATAAATTATTGACATTTCATACATTTGACAACGCCCACCGTCCGCGCTCGAGTGATGTTTTACAGCTCGCAGGTGTACGGGGGCCGAGTTCCAAGTAATCTTAAACGAACGCTGCTGAGGTCCACAGGAGTAAAAAAAACGTAAAAAGAAAGCCGAGTTTCATTTTAATTTACATACATAACAAATTGTATGAAAAAAGAGCCGAATTCAGCTTACTTTGAATACCATTTTTTACTCCTTCGGGCCTCAGGAATCTGTTAAAACTATTTGGAATCCTGCCGAGGCATGAGGTATGTGAAGCCTCGTGTGCACATGCGCATTTAAAACAATTGGCCGCTTATATTATGAATATGAGGTATCGGAACACGTCCGAATCAATTTACAGCCACTAATTAGTTAAAGCTATTAACTCCCGACTGGCTCAACAATGCCTAAATAAACCGGAGCGTACGTAATCGAGTTACTGACGTCAGACAACACACTCTATAGCCATGCGATCCAGTAATGACGCTCATTACCAGGCTTGGTAATGACGGCGCATGTGGTGATTGCCACCGAAATTATCTGGCGATGCATGAACTTCGTTCTCCGTCTACCACGTTCATCATTTACGTCGAACAATCAGCGTTCTCGCGCCCAGATCGTATCATTGGTAGGAACTCGATACCTGTTGCGGCTAGATTCTATGAACCGCATAAAGATTTTCACACAAAAATAGAAAAAAAAATAACAATAAATTTTGGGGGTTCCCTATACTTAGAACTGAAACTCAATTTTTTTTTTTTCATCAAACCCATAAGTCCCATACGATAGGTCTTCAAGAATGATATTGAGGTTTTTAATATCATTTTTTTCTAAACTGAATAGTTTGCGCGCGAGACACTTCCAAAGTGGTAAAATGTGTGCCCCCCCCCCCCCGTAACTTCTAAAATAAGAGAATGATAAAACTAAATTAAATATATGATGCACATTACCATGCAAACTTCCACAGAAAATTAGTTTGAACGAGATCTAGTAAGTAGTTTTTTTTTTTATAAGTCATAAATCATAAACCGCAATTTACCTTCCATTCAACGGACACCTAATGGTACGGAACCCTTTGTGCGCGAGTCCGACTCGCACTTGTTTATATCTTAAATAAAGATCTCTTTCAAGATTCGAATTAATATAATTTAACCCTTAAATGCATAGTGTTGCCAAATGTCTACAAAGCACAGATTTTAAAAAAAGGCTTATGTTCTTGAACGCACCTTTATACCAAACATTTTTTTCTACCTAAAATAAAAAATCATGCATTTAAGGGTTAATAATAAACCGCGGACGGTAATGAGTTTCCCTTCCGTCCCACACAACGGCTCCTATTAACCCCTTTGTACCTCAATGAATACCTACTTATATTTGATTTCTTGCGGGATAAATTAACAAGTCCCCAGGAAAACCCAATTTAGGTATACTGGGTGGTTTCGGGGTCATGATCCGGAATGATTAAAAATTAATAAGAAGATAATACTGAAAAAACTGAACATACTACTCAAACTTCCCCATGAGACCAGCCACGAAATAGCCATATAATTAAGAGTTAATCTCAATTAACTCACAGTTAACTTTTGAGTAGCTGTTTTTTTTTGCGATTTCTGGTCAGTCCCGTGGGAAAAGTTGTTCAAATGTGTTCATCTTATTCGCTTTTGGTAATTCCGGATCATTACCCCGAAATCACCCAGTATACACTTCCATTTCAACGTTGTGGATAATTATTGTGTTATTTTTGTGCCCGAGGCGTTATCCTCAATAGAATGCCAACTGCATTTGTTTCATACAATTATGAACATTAAGTCCATAACAACAAAGACTTTGTTAACGAAATATTACCGTGGTTTTTCTTTAATAGGGTGTAGGAAAGGAAATAGGAACAAAATATGCTAAAAGAAAAGGTTGGAATTGAATGGGAGTTATAATTACAAAATGTTTTTTGTAATACAAAGCTTTTGTTTTAATCTCGTGGGCCTTTATGTAACGATGTTGCAAATAGAATGTTCTTTGAGATAGTAATAAGATAGTTATTAAATTAGAAAGCAAAGGATGGGTGCTAAAAAAAAAATGTGTACTGTGGACTGTCGGACGGCCTAACCAACTTGTAAAACTTTTGATAAATTCTATTCGGTACGTAAAATGTATTAATTTATTTTCTGTTACATGTAACAGGAGCAAACATTTAAAAGGACGCCTCCTTAGAGCATCTGCAGAAATCTCTTTCTGCAGAATCTAAAGTTATGACCTTCAAGTAATGTATCTTGGCACCACGAAATCATAGCACTGCAGTCAATGCAGATTTTGAGGATGCATTTTTGTTTTTAAAAGATTTTTTTGGGATTTTGTATTTTTGTGTTAATTCTTTTTAGTGTTTTTAAATTAAAAAAACTACTTATATCACCCCAGAAGAGAGGATGTACCATACTAAACACGTAAATTTACTTTAATTTTTTTTTTATTAAAACCATTTGGAAATAATTACTCACAAGCTCAATAATCTACCGTTAAAGTTTTTGCTTCTGTTACAGGGCCCACACCCCCCTGTATACATATATTTGTGTATCTGTCTTTGGAGTCGTAGCTGAAAAGGAAAAAAAAGGAACACGCATAAGATCACTTTGTTGTTTATCTGTCTGTCTAGGCCCTTTATCTTGGAAATGCATGGAGGTACCAAGTTAAAATGAGAACCATTTTAACAAATTTACAGTCTCTTGAAGATGTGAAAAGAAAAAATATAAGTTTGTGCCACGAAAAAAACGTAATTTTGGACACTCAAAATGTATAGGGCTCGTTGACCTGGAACTATGAGTCTATGAAATATGACAAGTATGTAATATATTCAGGGCAAAATCTGAAAAGTAAATATAATTAAATCATGAATTCATATAGCGTTTATTTAAGGTAGGTACGTAATCGTCGAGGTAGGAGGAAATTTGTACGGAACCCTAGGAGGGCGAGTGACTCGCACTTTTTTATTAGAAAGTTCGAGATGGTTCTTAAATATATGCTTGTTGTTTCAGGGAAGTCTTACATTTTTAATTAATGTAGCGTCCACTGCTGGACAAAGGCCTCCCCCAAAGAGTGCCAAGGTGACCGGTCCTGCGACACCCGCATCCAACGGACTCCCGCGACCTTTATCAGGTCATATCACGATAACATGCGTATTAATTAACAGCAGAAAAATACATTCTAAATAATAAATATCCGAAATTGCTATCAGTACTCAAACGCTTAATTAAATCCAAATAATTCGCGCGCGTAATCGCTCGCTATTTTTTACAACGTCACAATTTCATACTTCTGCATAGGCGCATAAGTCCCTTCGTCCCGAGTGAGTTTGGTACAAAATAACGGACTCCTTTAAAGGATGGAGTGATGTTTCCTTAATTAAAATATAAAATGAAAGGAGAAAGCGGGGTTTCTCGAAATTACTATTTATCCTACGCTGAAATACGGTGAGACGGAGTAGAAGGATGTTTTTTCACATCACATCGATTAATGAATGAAAAATAAAGAATTTGTATTTAACGTAAAACGGTATATAACTTATTACACAGTACAGTACAGTACAGTAGGGCAAAGCAAAAACTAGAATTTAAGAAGTAATGATAAATTAAGAGTACGTAGTACCTAAGGTCGATTCTCTATACAGACGTAGTTACGCTCTCATTTTAAAACTACGTGTTGGATTGTTACGAAACTCTGCATGTACAATGACATGAGGTATATCCAGGTCTGTAATTAGTTTATATAGCTTCAGATACCTTAGTAAAATAAAACAGCGAATTTAAGTTTATCATACAAAACTTGTTTTTGCTGTATTTCGTTTGTTTTAGAAACTGGAACCATAAATTAATTAATTACAGACATAAATATACCTCATGTCATTGTATATGCAAAGTTTCGTCACAATCCAACACGTAGTTTTAAAATGAGAGCGTACCTACGTTTGTATGGGAAGGTGAAATTCGGCCGAGCTTACTGCGGACTCTTAACACTGACTATCTCTAGTCTTGCACATTTTATAGAAGTTAAGACAATAAGTAATGCACTTAAAGTATACAATCAGCTGACCAAAGATTTAAGAGATTGTGACGCTATGCAAGTTATTTAATAGAAAAGTGATAGATTACTTTATATAAAATCGGCCAAGTGCGTGTCGGGCCACGCGCAGTGTAGGGTTCCGTAGTTGCCTGTCTATCTTAATTACATCGACACGAAAATCGGTTGAGAAATGCGACCTGTAGAGAACGGTCGGACAGCTGGAGAGCGAGACACCGAGACATATGAAATATTATTATTTTTGCTTTCGCTCGCTCGTTCAACCCAAGAGAAAAAGTCTATGGGGTTGTAAGTTAATCACCAAAGCTACCCATCCTAATAAAATAAAATAAGCTGGACAAGTGCGAGTCGGACTTGCCCACCGAGTGTTATAGGTTATATATAGGTGTACGCGGGCTGGGTTTCCGCAACTCGACGTCATATCTGCGCCTATTTTCCCCCCGAGGGTTCCGTACTTAATTACAAATGTATAGTTTTTAGATTTTTTCGCTGTACTTATACTAATAAGACGATATTGCTTGCCAAATTTCATATTTCTAGCTCAACGGAAAGTACCCTATAAATGTTGATTTGATTCCCTTGAGTGTCGAAATATAACTTATTATTTGAAGACTGATTTTGACACAGATTCAAAGAACTGTAGACCCAATTTCCCGAGATAAAGAGTCCTAGCAGACATACAGATGATACAGAAGTACAAAAAAGTGGATATAAGCGTTCCGTTTTTGTTCTTTGAGGGTCGGCCTCAATAAAAATCCTCAATATAATATACAAGATGTAACAAAAATGGGGTATGAACCGATCAAAGGGCTTTAACAGGTATCGTATTCTGATAAGAAAAAACAAGAAAAAAAAATTTTGACGCGATTTTTTTTTTATTTCTATGGAGCTTGTCTCCATACTAAAGTAAAAAAAAAATCGAGTAAAAAAAAATTTTTTTTTTTCTTATCTGGTCACGATACCTGTTGAGCCCTTGATCGGTTCACACCCCATTTTTAATACACCCTGTATAGATTGATGCACAGTATGAACATTGGACCCATTCGCGGGCGGAATAGCTAGTAGTCTTTGCCTGGAGAGACCTGCAATTTGCATTAAATAAATAAATATAAATAAATATAAGGGGACAATCTTACACAAATCGACCTAGTCCCATAGTAAGCTCAGTAAGGCTTGTGTTATGGGTACTAGACGACGATATATATAATAGATATAAATACTTAAATACATAGAAAACATCCAAGACTCAGAAACAAATATTCATGCTCATCACACAAATATTTGCCCTTACCAGGATTCGAACCCAGGACCTTCAGCTTCGTAGGCAGCGTCACTACCCTCTAGGCTAACCGGTCGTCAAATGTGTATGTGCATTGGAATATGTTTCGCCGATTTTCTTTACCCGAGCGAGTGTTCAAAGGTACAGTCAGGTACTGATAAATATGATCGACTCCTAGACCACAGTACAAAAGCAATCTGTACTATACGCGCGTATGGCGCGTAGGTGCATAGCTATGACGATAACGGGGCGCGGGCGACATGCGGGAGGCAAAGCCCGGCGCCCGCACGCCTCGCAGGCGAAGACTGAGTTATACGTTCTATCTATAACGTCCGATGGGAAGCACTCACACCGACTAGCAACGTACTCAACTTAATACCAAGTCGGGGTAGCCAGTGGTACCTACATCAGTCCGCGTGCAGCCCGTGTGCCTCATAGGACTGCTTTTAAAAGGAGCGCTAGTGTAGTAAAGTCTCAAGCGACTAACATATTTACCGTGCCCGGACGTTGGCTGATGAAATTTTCCAGACTCACCAACGATAAATTGTCTATATAACTCCGCTTTGAGCGAGACATTATGCTGCGCCCTACTTCAAAAGTCCAAGCCTCGCCATTGACTGGCACGTACACAGTGGAATGGCCAATAATATCCTTAGGCCGTTGTAATAAGATACATGAACGGTCAGTTAGCAGTGGCGGTTGAGGAAATGACATTAAGCCTGTACCGATACGATTAACCGACGAGCACAGGGCACATCTAAAACGTTGTTATGTTAGTATGTGTGTTAATTACATCGTTCGAAGGAAACTGTTTGAGCTTTCTGCCCTGAAATTAGGGCCGTTGAAATCTACCTAAAAACGTACGTAAAATAGTAGGCCCGTACTCAGATAATTAACCGAGTCCGGCAGGTCGATTACGTAACACACTGTATGCACGTGAGGTAGATCTAAATGTCAAATTTTATATGGAAAAATGACAGTTGAACTGTCCTAACGCGCGTACGAAACGTGAAACCCCTCTGGTCCAATGCGAACGCATTGCCTCTAACCGCCAAAAATGGAAGCACTTTGCCAAGAAAGCACTAGATAATGACACTTGATGCATTATAGTTTGGCCAGGGAAAGATGGGCCTGGGATATATTTAAAACTTTTTATTTGGCAACAGTAATACCTATCACTGTCAAATGTGTCAAACGTCTTAAATTCTTAAATATGTATGATGTATAATAAATTGGACTGGTTTTTGCTTTTTAAGAGAATGAAAGGGTGGCTTACAGCTTCTATTATTTACATTGAAGAATATCATAATTCAATGATTGTCTCGTCAAATGTGAAAAGCCGTGGTTGGCTTTCCTTAGTAAGTCGGCCCTTATATTAAAAGGGCTCTGGTTTTTTTGGGAGTATCTAACCTTTTATCCTCGTAAGTCCCCGTGTACTTGTGCAAGTACAAACTAATCATAGTAGTTCAGACCTGATAATGAAACTGCATAGCACGAATAACTGCCTAATGTACTTACTACTTACCCAAGTACAAATTCTTCATTCCCCATGTACCGGGTAATTTTTTTATCTCGGTCTGCAGCACTATTCTTGGTTTGTACTTGGTATGGTACATCCAGCAGATATGAATACTGCTATTGAAAAAACACAGGACTTACGAGGTTAAAATAACAAAAATGTATGCTGAGTATGAACCTCCTATTTGTGTCAGTTTTTGACATATGATTTTTTCAAGTTTTTTTTATAATGTGTCCCGGGACAATTATTGTGTATTCGAGCGATTTGCTTCAAATTTTGAAATCATGTTCTTTATATGGATTTGTGTCGCCACCCAAAACATGAAAATTAGTGGTATAAAAAAGAAAAAAAAAACATTTAAAAATAAAATATTTTTTATGTAGTTGTGAAGTAGTGACACCTCTAGATTTTTTTCTCAAAATAGACCATACATTGGTCTACTATTTGCCTAAATATCCTAATTTTCCTACTTCCTGTCCTATAAGCTATATTTTATCACGTGGCCTGGCTTATCACACGAGAAGGCCCGCAGCGGCAGCCAATTTTAAATGAATGCCTAAGATGCACTTACCGCAATAAGGCTGGCAAAAGCTTGGTAAAAGGCGTATTTTGCATCAATTTACATTATAAACCCTCTTTCACCCAAATTACATACGCCCGAGACACGCAAATATTACTTTGAAAAATGCATACGCAGGTGTTTTTTTTTCATCGGATAAGTTTTCCCGTGGATTACCCAATATATTACAAACTTACAAAGGTACAATCACAGACTTTTCTTCCTCTCGTAGTATAGATAAAAATCTGGTAAAAAAATATGCTTATACACTCGCGGGCAAAGAATAAGGGTCGGTAAAATACCGTCATATTTACTAAAATAGTGCGTAAGAGGTTGTACAGTTAATCCTGTCATGATCTTTATTTAATTCTACATATAAACTGCTAATAATAGTAAAAAATATAACGTTACCAGGTTTAAATCGGACTCGTAAAAACCCATGAAAAAAAACAACGTTAACGGAGCGAGATATCGATATTTTTATGAAAGGTTACAGGAAATTGTTAATACAGTTGGGTATTGTAAAGAATAGCATATTATGTAAATAAAACAAGTATTAAATATTTTAAGAAACCTATTGCAGTTATTTAATTTAGAGTGACCCGTATTCTTTGCCCGCGAGTGTATCTAGACTAAATGTATCTCAAAAATATAAAGCATGTTCAACAGGGGATTTCTTAACTGAGAACCTTCTGTACGTATGTACTGGTACTATTATTTTATTCTGTGGCCTAGCAGCATTGTACGTACGTTAGATAGATTTAAATGTCAAATTAAATATGGAAAAATAAAAAAAACAGTACTAAGCTTTTTTATTTATTATAAAGTTTCTGTGTATAAGTAACTGTACTAAAGAACTAGAAGTTTTTCCATATTTCCTATTTTCAATGCATTCCTTCTTGCATTTTATATCCACTTATAGATAAAATAACTTAAAGTAAAGCAATAAAATTTGTAATCAAATTACACATTGGACAAATACCATTACATATAACAGGTATATCCTTGTTATCCAAACTCTCAAAACAGCTCACCTTTTCCGACCTCTAAACATAACACACAATTTGTCACCTAAAACCAAGGCCCATGAATCGAATCTCACATATAAATAAATAACATCGTTAAATTATCGAATATATGCGGCTACCAAGCGGCGGTTGTGGGTTGGAATCCGAGCATCCTACCAATTAGTTTTTCGGAACTTCATGTACGGAATATTTACCGTTCGCTTTTCGGTGAAGAAAAACATGGTGAGTGTTCGCACCTGACTGTACTTCCGCTCACCGCGACAACACTTCACTAAAACATTTCTCACTATAGCAATTCACTGTACTTTACTTTATTAGAACCGGTTTGTATTACTTCTTTTTGGTTACTGATTTGAGCTTGAAGGCGACTTGACCCCATGATTTCCGGAAAAATCACGTTAGCGAGTTTGTACTAATAGTTAAAGCAATGACGCGTTAGAGATACCATTACCAAACTCAAGTGGAGTTGGGCAGGACCCTTGCCAGGCAGAATGATTGTATAGGTGCACCAAAATGGTGTCAAGATTGGTGGCCTCTTCTAGGTAAAAGGAGCGTCGGCCGTCCACCAGCTCGATGGGTGGACGATATTAGGAAGATTGCGGGTCACTTCTGGATAACATTCGCTCAGCATAGGGACGGGTGGCGTACTCGAAGAGGCCTATGCTCAGCAGTGGGCGATTACAGGCTGATGATGAAGATGAATAACGCGTAATTTTTTCATTTTTTTTCTATTTCCGCCCCAGTCCTTGGCTCAGTTCGGGTTGCACAGGGCGGGTCCACAACAAGTCGGGAGTATAAATACGGCTAGCCATCCGGTTGTCTCTTGGACACGCAACTACGCGTCAATGCTCTGCACGTCTATCATGCGATGGCCGCGACATACTCTCGATTGTTCTCGCACTATATATATCTCTTGCACTAAGTGTTCTAATAAGAAAGAGACGGATAGTGCGAGAAAAATCGAGAGAAATCGCGCGCCGTCGCATGATAGCCGTGCTGAATATAAGTATGTCGGCATATAGCGGCTAATTCATGAACTAATTTTGATATGTACATTGTTTCTTTAATACTCCGTCGGCGAAGTGTGGCGTTATTTATTAAACCATGAACCTAGAATACTCTGGACATACTATGGTAATAATAATACCAACTGCGAGCGAGCTAGTAGCATACAAATCTCGATAAGTGTGACAGAAAAGGAAATTTCATTCATTGTCCTTGTCATAGTTCCACTTCTTTTATATGCCACAACTGATTTAGTATGAAGTTGTAGCAGATAAACCATTACTCGTCCAAATTAAGTAGGTTGTTTATGGCAAGTCATCAGCCATTGTAAGACCAGTTCTTAATTTAGCTGCATCGGATCCTTTCCGTCCCTCACTGTGGCATCACGTTCAGCCTGTCCAGAGTATTCTAGGTTCATATATTGAACGTATTTGCTACTAGTAACGCCATCTATATTAGGTTTTTATTACATCTACAAATCTCAACAGTGAGGAACCGGTCTAATCCTAATCTATCTGCACGGCTATCATGCGACGACGCGCGCACTGTCGATTTTTCTCGCACTATCAAAAGTCAAAGTCAAAAGTCAAAATTATTTATTTGCAGAATTATGGTACATTACATAATTGATGGATTTCGAAATAACATGTTCAGCATAATTCACCATTTTAGTGGCATGCAAATTACAAATTATAATAAAAAATAAAAAATGAATAAATTCTACGTTCTAAAATGCATAAACTCATTCATATTATAAAAACAGTTGTCATGGAGCCAACGACGAAGTTTTGACAAGACCAATGTATATGGCAGATTTCTTAAGTCTATGGGAATATTGTTGTAAACTCTGACAGACATCATGTAACAGTTTTTGTTGTACAAGGCTGTTTTAAAAACGGGTTGTTTAAACTTGGACAAATCCCTGTTGCGTAAACGTGGATGTTGGGTTGGTTTCTCAAATAGCTCAGGGTTGTTTCTTACAAACTTTACATGCTCATAGATATAAATTCCAGTCAATGTAAGGACATTAAGTTTTTAAAAAGCGGGCTACAAGATATTTGAGATCCAACTCCACAGATAGCACGAATACAGCGCTTTTGTGTCACAAACACTTGGTTAACATTTGTCGAGTTCCCCCAAATGATAACTCCGTAGCGGAGAACAGATGCAACGTAGCCATGATACGCCGTAAGAGCAGTTGACTCATCTATTACACTCCTCAGTCTTTTTAAGGCAAAAACAAATTTGTTTAACTTGTTACAGATGTTAGTAAATTATCCGTCTCTTTCTTATAAAAACACTTGAACAAGAGGTATAGTGCGAGAAAAATCGAGAGTATGTCGCGGCCGTCTCATGATAGACGTGCTGGGTTGTTTCCCCTCTGGGTTGGAAGGTCAGATGGCAAATCTTGGAATTAGGTGTCAAAGCGGACCCCGAGCTCCTTCAGGGCACAACCGGGAATAACACTAGGATGATGATGGTTAATTTATACAAATAACCTATCTATGCGCTCGCAACGAAGACTAAATCGAGCCACTGATGTTGGTAAACAATGCCTAATTAGACGCACTCGGCTGTACATATTCGGCTCAACACGTCATTTCCCAATAGAACGCATGCGTCGAACGTATTAACAGGTATACAGTGTGTGGCCTGAAACGGGAGCTAATATTTAAAAGGACGCTTCATTAGAGCATCTGCAGTAACCCCTTGTCCAATTTTTTATTTTTTATTCGGAGAAATGTTGATCAAAAGTTATGACCGCCCAGTAATGTATCTTGGCACAGCGAGATCATAGCTCAGCAGTCAATGCAGATTTTGAGGTAACATCATGTACCTAATAAGTCATAATAGTTTTTGTTTTTTTTTTGATAGATATTTTAGTGATTTTTGAATATTTTCGTTATTTTTTTAGTGTTTTTAATGTAAATAAAACTGCTTGTGTCACCCTAGAAGGGTGAAAAATACACGTAAACTTGCTATAAAGATTTTTTTTTTTTTTCCATTAAAACCACCTGGAAATAATTGCTCCCAAGTTCAATAATCTGGTACCGTTTAATTTTTTGCTCCTATTCCAGGCCACACCCTGTATATTGTAATTGATGCGCAGTCGTTACCAGATGAAATGGCAGATGGTTGACTATACTCAGCTCAGTCGGATAAATTCGATTCCACACGCTTGTCATTACCAGATGCGATGGACCAAACTGGCAGATAGACATGCACTGGTAATAGTGGTAATAGAAGCCTATTATATATACTACTCAAAAGAAATTGGGGGCCACAAGCATGGTGACCGTTACGTGAAAATTATATGACAGTAATAAATATATATTTTTTCCAGTTATTAGACGTAAACAACAGCATCACAGAGGTTGGATTCTCAAGGATGAGGATGATCATTAATTAGCCATTTATCAATTAGTGTATGTACAATGGTAGGTCCAACTTCGAGAAAGAGGTCAATCGTCGAATCCGACTCGGCTGGGCAGCGTTCGGGAAGCTACGGCACATCTTTTCGTCCAATATTCCAGTGTCAAGACGAGAGTCTTTGACCAGTGTGTGTTGCCAGTGATGACATATGGCACTGAAACGTGGTCACTTACTATGGGCCTCATAAGAAGGCTCAAAGTCACCCAAAGGGCTATGGAGAGGGCTATGTTGGGAGTTTCTCTGCGTGATCGCATCATAAATGAGGCTATCCGCAGCAGAACCAAGGTAGCCGATATAGCCTTCCCAATCGCTAAACTTAAGTGGCAGTGGGCGGGGCACATAGAACCGATGGCCGTTGGGGCGGCGTGGGTAGGCCCCCCACAAGGTGGACTGATGACCTGGGAAAGGTTGCTGGAGTCCGCTGGATGCGGGTGGCGCAGGACCGGTCACTTTGGCACTCTTTGGGGGAGGCCTTTATGAGCTGTGATATGACTGGCTAGGCCAAACTTGCTCTTGAATACTTTCCAGGTTAGAAGGCATTGTAAATCATTAATTTATAATAGCGAGATTTTAGTTTATTTCATTTCAAAACATTATTGATTCTAATGTTTATTGAAGAATCCTAGAAACTTTCCTCGGACCCTGGAAGTAATTAAATAGTTTTCAATTAACCATCGGCCACTCCGAATGCTTAACTCAAGTGGTAGTGGGCGGGGCACATAGCACGTAGCACCGATGGCCGTTGGGGTGGAAAGGTTCTCGAGTGGCAACCACGTACCTGACTGCTACGGCTTACAACCTAAGGCTAAGAGCGTAGCGTTGCGGTAGACGAGATGGTAGAACTACCCGAAACTGGAGTTAGTCCAAATAATCTGATCGTATTTTTTCAAATTTATATATATATACTTATATACAAACGGGTTACTCACATCACTCGACATGTTACAAACGAATGCGCGGTTCATAGACACGGATCCGTGCTAAGAATTTGAACCTGTAGTTTAAATCTCAAGGCCATCTTTTGATTAGCTAGATTTAACATCCGCACATGAGGGATTCATTTTGAGCGCTCGCGATGCCGGCGCGGCTAGCGCACATTATTTATTTATTTCTTAAACATTACATTTATAGGCTTACAGTTAACAAGGCGGCTACAATGTTATTACTTGATAAGTTAAATGAGTGCCAAAAACCTTATTAGAGCGTTTCTCAAAAAAAATGCCACTACATTTTTTCGGAGATTTTCTGCAACTTTTATGTTATTTCTACTCAAAATCACGATGTCTTTCCATCCCAATAGGAGAAAAAAAGTGTCCCAAAATGTTCATACATTTTTCAACTTTCCTATTGTGTTACCACCATACAAAGTGTATGGTAAATGGTAACACAATAGGAAAAATATCTTTGGGACAGTTTTTTGTCCTACCAGGGTCGAAAGAGCTCCTGATTCTGAGTGGAAATAGTTAACAAAAAATTCCTAGAAGTACAATTAATAATAGTGGCATTTTTTTTGAGAAACGCTCATTACACACTAATCTAGGCATGCTAGTACCTTTTTTATTTATTTTTTAGTGGGAGGAAAATCCGTTATGGATACCTCGGCGCCAGGGTGATAGAGCAGGTTCTGTCGGAAACCCTCCGATGGCCCTCCTCATCGCATTTCGAACGGCTCTGTGATGTGTGACCAGTGCCGCCCTAGCCTCATTCCTTAGTGCGTCCTGTTTTTACTCAACGATTGCTGCCCGAACTGTACTGTCTACCCAGTCAATGGACCCCCTTCCAGTCGTCTTGTACGACAGGCAGGGTGAACGGTAGCCGTATTCGAATGCCACGACTATAAGGCGCAGGCATGCGAGTACACTACATACTAACAATACAAATCACATAGTGCACTTTTTTAGTAAGCAGGTTTAGTCAGCTATCAGCAAACATCTGGTGAGGTAGGGCGAAATTCGAACTCGAATTTGGAGCAGCCCCACTGGGGAAGTACCTCCGCCTTGCAGAAGACCACAGCCATAATAACACCACTACTTGCTCTGTAGTAGCGTTGTGTTCCTGGAGGTGAGCAAGGTCGCCAGTGCGTTGTGTTGAGAGCGAGGGAATTTGTTCCTTCACCTGTCAACACGGCGAATCCTCAAACATATCAAGGGTCGGCAACGCCCATGTTACTCCCTTGGAGTTGCATGCGTCTATAGGCTGCGGTGTACGCTTAGTTAGCTTGAGTTGATTATGAAAAACTAAGTAACCATGTCGAGCGATATCCGACCTTAATGCATTCACTGCCAAGCATCACTACGCGCTACGCTCGTAGCAGATCCGTGGTTTTTCCGCTTCGTAGAGGATAGCGACCTTGGCATAGGCGCCCGCTAGACGGGTTCCCGGCAGTGAAAGTGTTAAAGACGGAGACTCTAAACAATCTTTGGCAATGAATATAATACATCCATAGAGCTACTCTCGTAGCCGAAGACATGGTTTTCCCTCTAAGTAGAGAAAAGCGCTTACGAACAGAGCTTTAGTGTATACGCCCATGTACAAGCATGTTTAAAGACAATTATATCTTAATCCTTTTCTGACTCATGTCCATATCATGTTAGCAGCAATAAAACTTTTAAAACTATGCCTATGTATTTCATTTGATTTATCTATTCATAAACAATATGTTTGGGTTTTTAAACTTAACCTTAAGTACCTATGTAATATGTCTGAATTTCACTCGTTATGTATAAAATCTCATGACCTATTTATTATATCTCAACAGGAGGCTCTGCGCGGGCGCCGCTGTGCGTCACTGCGTGGCGCGCCCCGCGACGACTCCGGACGGTCGACGCCGGCGACGGCGCGCCGCGCCTCCCCCTCCCCCGCGGGTACGCCCGCCCCGAAGAAGTCCAACTGGGAAGTGATCGAACACTTCTCAAAAACCAACAAGAGTCCTACTGCGGTGAGTACCTACTGTTTTTGAAGTGAGTAGTTTTAAGGGCCGTGCATGCACTTATCTAACGGAGGAGCCCCGGAAAGGGGATAAAGGGAAGGGAAAAGGGAAGAAGAGCAAGAAGAAGGCGAAGAAGCCGACTCTGGCCGCGGTTGGGGCCTCCGCTTCCAGAAAAGACTTTCCTGAGACGTCGCGTCCGCTTCCACCGGCTCATATGCCCCGCCCGTTGAGACGTGGACAGATGACGTAGTCGCGAAAGGGAAAAAGGAGAAGCTAGCCGGCGGGTAAGAAATAAAACGAATAGTTTATCTACAAATGAAGAAATATGTACAGAATGGGTAAACTATTCAGTCAATACGGAACATGTACGGTCGAGGTCAAAATATGTTTACACTTTTGCACCTTATTTCAAGGCAACAAGGTGCAAAAGTGTAAACATATCTTTGACCTCGACTGTACTTGCTAAAGGTCACTGGCTTGAATGGTATAGACGTTCGTAGTCTGGAAGGTGATAGCCGCAGGTTTTAGATAGCCTCGGAGTTGCCGCTGGGCTGGGCAGGTCTAGAGCACACCTTCAGGTAGCTTGGAGGCAGCGGCGCCGACGAAAGTATAAGCAACAGCAATCCGTAGGAGCGGTTTGAAGATTAACCATCCATGTGACAGCCCTAACATTACGAGCAGAAGTGTATACTTCCGAAGTGTACGATCCGAAACAAACGAAAACAGCATTTAAAAATACAGTTCTTGAGTTTTGTCGTTTGGTATTTAGGTGACAGATCCTGTCTCTAAAATCGTGAAAAATAATTGGGAGACTTGCTACTCTTGCTAGTCATTTGCTCCGCGTACTACACCTTAAAAGCACTGCGTGACTTTCGGGGTCATGATCCGGAATGACAAAAAACTAATAAGATGATCACATTGAGCTATTTTTCCCATGGGACCAACCACGAAATTGCAAAAAAACCGAGAGCTTATTAAAGTTAACTATGAGTTAAAATAAAAATAACAGTACTTTTCCCAGTGACCATCGGCTTGTAAGAGCGAAACAATCTGAAAAAGCGTATTTTCTTTATAATTCCAATCTTGCGTGACTTTTGGGCGACCCTATTTATATTTGCAACAAAGTACACGAATCAATGAGAAAGCTTCCTGGAGAAACCTTTTTAAAGTCACTTAAAAGGAAAGTACTAAAACGCTGTTCGCACCGGTTGTACAAAGGAAAAAGGAAAAGCTTGGCATGAAACTTTTAACCGGTTATTTACTTTGAATTTGTTTATTACTACTTAACAATGTGATAGAATGCTTAATCTATTACTTTTCCCTGCAAAACTATTTTAACAGTTTATCTGCAGGTACGAGTCTCTCATCTCTATCACAATATTTTACAATGTACCCTATGATTTAAACTATGTATTTGTATTTATATTGCGTAATATAATTGCATAATGGCTTAAAACATGGCTTCTTTCAAAGACATATGAACAAACAGAGGACATCACTTAAACATAAACGCACCTAACCTAGACATACACACACAAACACAAACGCACGCACACACTCCTACTCGCACTCGTACTCGCACATACACACACATCACATACACAAACAAACACAATCAATCTCACATAATATATACACATGAAAATACACTTCATAGTTGTTAAGATATTTACCTACATTGTCTCTTTGCTAACTCTTAAGTTATTGTTTGTGCCTCTCTGTGCCTAGTTTGGGACCAACGGATACCGTCAGTGCTGTTGTTTTCCTTTACATATAATAATACCATTAAGTTAAATATATTCGCATAATGTATGTATGGTAATAAATATTTCTATTCTATAATGTACGCACATAGACTCGTGCGTCGTGCTAAAAAAATATATTGACATTTGTTTGTCACTCAAGAGTTTGGAGTATGTAGTTTTGCAAAGCTTACTTTTTATGTTCGTATATTAAAACACTGACTGTGCCTAGGCATTTGCAGCTTCAATACAAACTTTTTATAATCTATACCCAACTACTTTGAATTTGTACTGAGTACATGACTACTTGTACTGAGTAAAAAATTGGACTTGGGGTTACTGCACATGCTCTAAGGAAGCGTCCTTTTAAATATTTGCTACTGTTACAGGCCACATGTACTGTATATATCGTCGTCTTTTTCGTCGGGTCTTTAACAGACGGCAAACTTCTTGAGCATTAGATGACGAGGTCGGGTCTTTTATGGAATTAGATATCTTTATGCAATAATGTGTACATCTGTCATTTTTTAACTAAAATACCAACAACTAGTTTTGGAATGTAAAATTAAAACATATTGGTCCTTTGTTTGCCGTCTACTGCACGATTTGTGTAAGATTGTCCCCTAATATTTATTTATTAATTAATTCATTACCAACCTTCCTATATGTATCTTTAACCCTTCAGGCAATTTAACTTAATAATAAATGGAAACGTGATCAAGTGAAATTGTCATTAGCGATAAATTCTGCCCCTTCTATATCGAATTACACCCCATATCAATATGGGAGGGGCATGGAAGGGTAGATTGCTTTTGACATTTGGAACGTACTTTGCCATGTGCCCCCCCACAAATTGGACTGATGACCTGGTAAAGGTTGCGGGAGTCCGCTGGATGCGGGTGGCGCGGGACGGGTAATTGTGGTACTCTTTAGAGGAGGCCCATGTCCAGCAGTGGACGTCTTTCTGCTGATATGATGATAGTGACACCTATTCGACAACATTGATTTATGTATCTACACAGACGGGATATCCAAAAATATTTGATAATATACATACATACCTATCATTGTATATATACAAGTTACACCAACACTTTTCTAGATTATATAATTTACATTAAAAATAAAGTTTTAACCGACTTCAATTTAGTACTACGCCAAGCCACGAGAACATTTCCACATTTCATCTCCAATTTACCACATGAACTGCTTTCCGGTAGCAAATGTGTTGATTATTAGAGAAAAAAACCCAATCACTGTATGTGGGCCGATAATATTTGAGGACTTCCGTCGATTCCACAAGGATCACCTTTGGCACTTCATTGGTTGCTATTTCAACGGAATCTTATCAGAGTCTGTGACGTACTTTTGTACTTTTAAGTACATAATTGAGGAATTCCATAAGTCATCTGTGGTCTTCATCATCAATCCCACTCCATCAAATTTATGATTTCCGGGTGCAATAAATACACGAGTTCTAATAGGAAATACCAAAATCACTACACGCGTGCCTAACATAATTGAGGAGTTCCCTGAATTCCTCATAGATCCCATCATCCAACTGGATTTTGAAAAAAAATGGGACCAACCTGAGAGCATATAGGTACTAACAAACAAAAAAAATACGAATCGGCTCATCAATGACGGAGTTCTGAGGTAACCAACATTGGGAAAAAAAACCGAATTGGGAACCTGCTCCTTTTTTTGCATAAAAACGTAAAAAAATCCGTCACACTCGAGCAGGTCGCAGCCCGCAGCCCATCATTTGACCTAAACTTGTCATCAATAGACTTTGCTAAGTAGGTATGTAAACAAACCGCCATATTGAATTTGTCTCTGAATTATGAATTTACTATGATGGGGAAGACTCTTACTGTACTCTTTTATGTCGAAACATATCGAATATTAAAATATCAAAAGTAAAAAACAATTAGAGATTTTTAATTCTATTAAACCACGTTAATCACTGCTAAAACACTATGATTCTTTACCCTCTGATAAAACTACCGCGTAGTGCACACAACCGCGATGGCAGGTACATGGCGTGAGTTGAGTAGTGTGTAGCGGCTTTACAATATCACCAACTTTAGTCACAACACGACCCATCATAGACAAATGTAGAATTTAAAAGAAACAAAAACGTCATTCCATCTTGTCATACTAACCTAACTTATGAAACAATTTTAAACTTTTAATGAAATATCCAAGATTCAGTTATACTTGGTATGGTTTTGTATTTTACGGTAACGACCGGTTCAATAGTGTGTAGTTTCAGTTGATGTGAAAATTCAAGGAGAAACAGTGACAAAACAAAGTTACGTCGTTTGTTTACATAGTTAGCAAAGTCTATTGATGACAAGTTTAAGCTATAACGAAAACCGAAGTTCGACATTCTGATATTATCTCGGTCTTTTTCGTACTTATAAGTAAAGGTTTCTTAAATTGGTCCTTTGGGGTCCATGTCATGACTATGGGTTTACGGCCACTTCGTTCACTCTTAAAAGCTTATTAAAAAAAAAATGCAGTAATTAGCGCATAGGTACATTCTAATTCTGCTTCCTTGTTATAGCCGAGCGGTACAGTTGACACATGCACGAGCAAAGAAGTCTGGTTAGCGCGGGCGAACCATTGTGATTCTTTAAATCGGTTGATTTGTTTTTAAAATTTTCCCTCAACAGGATTCTGCGTTAATTTTGTAGCCCTGAAAGAGGTCCACGCCAACCAAAAGTGTAAGAACCACAGTTATAAGTATAACACTCCAGCAACAGGAGATATACGAGCCTCGATAAAGCACCCCCGATTAATTCTACCGGATTTGTTCAGCCGGATAAATGCAATGGCCACTTTAAACCTTTGATACCCGACGCTTTGATAGTACGGATGTCAGCCGAAACTGTGACGCAGTTTTACAAAGCTGAATTTTTCTCTTTTTATGTAGTATCAGTTCACCTGTGATCTATTACACGCGAGCCCAGTCGCGCGGGCCGGTAGTTATACATTTTTCGATTCATTTTCATAACCTGTCTATTCGTACCCTCATTCCTGAGGATCGTGATCACTGTTGGATTTAGCAGCCGTGATGATTTCTCTCGGTCTTGATCCAAGGTTGCCCTCGTTTGCTGGAGTTTGCTTGAGGATGTGGCTTCTATCTAGTTGGCGAGCGTCCGCAGGCTCATTTGCCTTCTTCGCCAACCACAACCAGCGCTTCCACGCTATCATTATCTTTGCGTATTACATGTCCAAAGTACGATAGTAAAGTGGATACACGTTTCGATACCGAGCTGGAAAAGAATCGACACATTTGGGTGTAAGGCTGTCCAGGGTATCCTGAGCATTCACCTCCAGCACCACAGCACCATAATATTTCTATTAAAAATTAGACCTATAATACTTATACCTTATAATTTAATTGAAAAGGGTCATTGTCAGACTTAGGGTGGCGTCGTGGCGTGTCTTCTGTGGACATAGCCAAAGTTAAGGTCTATAAAGCCTAGTTTTTGGTTGGACTCGCCGTCGTCTACTCTATAATTACGAGCGATAAAAACACGATGCGATATATATACATGAATATTAAGCCCTTAACTATTGACGACAGGATAGATTTTGGTTTTTTTGACGGACAATATCCCAAAAAGAAAGTTTTAACCGTCTTAAAATCAGTACACAGATTGGTTTAATTATTTTTATTTTATAGGCACACTTACGTGTGCCTATAAAATTAGAAGGGTTCCCTCGATTTCTCCAGAATGCCATAATAACTATATTCACCTTGTTTAAGTCATTTACATCTAGCGCTCTAAATAAGCACTTTCCGCTCCAGAAAACCATGCGAACACTCTTCCTTCCACGTAAACAAAATAGGTATTGATCAGTAAATACAGAATTACCGCACCGAGCCAGAATGCAAATTACACAGTCAGTAGGTCATCATCATATCAAACGCAAGACGTGCTGGACATAGGCCTACCCATACCAGTTTCACGATGGCCGGTCCTGCGCCACCCGCAGTAGGTATTCATCGAAAGGAAGGATGGATGAAAAATTATAAACAAAGAGAGGGTAGGAAAGAAAAATGGATGAAGGAAGGGGATAACTTTCTCCGACCAAATCAGGTCAGTCACGACCAGTCAGGTCAACAGTACGCTACACCGATGAGCATGTATAAGGAAAATCATGAAAGTGAATGAACCAATAAAGGTTTGTCAAGATCCTAGCAAGTGGAAATTCGTGATCTCTGCCTACCCCTGTGGGAAGAGGACCGAGGAGAGGGACTCTAGCCCAAGCCTCAACTTGTGGCTTTGTGAACTGTAGAAGCCACGAGCCTGTCTTTGTTTCATTTCGAAAATAAAGTCGACAGAGAAATCTATATAATAGTGGGTGTACCTAGACACTAAATAAAATAATGAATAATGTCATATTTTCTCGAAAAAGGATTAAAAATGTAGTCAAATGGAGAAAAAATCAACGCAAGAGGTTAAATAATCACTAAGTTATAAGTGTCCAAAGTTCTAAGAAGGGGTATGTTCTGTCCCCTTTTCGCAAAACGCAACTTCATATGAAACGATGACGCTGGAAGAATGTGACGTCACTAATAGACGGCAATGTGCCGTGCCCATCGTGTTCGGAGCCGCCGTCGACGCGGCCACCCGGCAGCATCCCGTAACGTAACATCACACACTGTTAGCGTTCTCTCTCTAACAAGCAATATTAAAACGGTTCTAGCTTCGTAATTCTTTGAGATATCTGAAGGGGATTTTCGTCGCTAGGCATATTTTTTTGCCTTCTTTCTTTTGGAGTAATAATAATTTTCGAGTTTACACCCGTATTTTTGTACCTGCTCACAAAATTTCACGACAATCGGTTGAGAAATGCGACCTGTTGATGTGAACAGCCGGCCAACAGTGAAACATATGGACACAAAAGATGGCCCCAAGCTGAAACGGAGAACTTCTTTCGCTCCGCTCGCTGGTTCAACTAACGCGACAGCGCCATCTATCGGGACGGCCGTAAACAACAAAGCAATGTACAGTACCTTTGTGTGCAATTGTACATTCCGATTGAACGGAATAGCTTTGTCATACAATACGATGTGTGTGGAGCTAAATACAGGAATGTTATTCACGGTGGTTATTGAAGCGATTATAGCCCCACGGGCATTCACTGGCACCAATCGTGGAGGTTAAAGGCGAGTTCTTGGCTCTCGGAAATAACGTGCATGTGTACGAGACAAGCTACCCGTGAACAAGGAAGACTAACACTTTGGGAACCAACTATTTGTTTGGAAAATGGCGATAAAATGCTTTATTCTTAGTTACTTCCTTGATTCTTTAGATGACGTAATAGGGCTTTTTCAAATAATTGTGTAGGTACCCAATTAGCGTGAGCTGTCAAACAAAAATTAACTCAGTGTCCGCTTCGTGACGAAAAATAAGCCTATAAGTGAAAATTGACTAGTTTCACATTTAAGTTACTTGTTTATGAATATCATTTATAAAAAGAAACGAAAAACGTAACTCGTACAAACTTATAATAATAAAATGTCGTCGCAAAACTGTCATTGAATTAATGTTTGTTACACAATTACTACATAATTATTTTTAAATGCTCAACACCGTCGTTTTTAACCCCCGACGCAAAGATACGTGTCTGTGTATCTGTGTATCTGTCTGTGGTAACGTAGCTCCCAAACGGATGGACCTATTTGAATGCGGTTTTTTTATTCGAAAGCTGATCTGATCCCAAGTGATCTCAGCCATGTTCCATGAAAATCTGTTCAGCCGTTTTTGTGATATTGGACTTTGAAATGAAAATGTCGGAGGATATTCAACTTTTCCAAGTTGTAGTTTTAATATCATTAAAGTCGTTTAGACTGATATATGTAAGCATAGAAAACTTTATTTAACATCACATTTTAGACAGTATACATAAAATCTATACCGTACGAGGCATAACATTGGTTGATGCTTAAAAAAGGCAAATAGTAAATTAAGGACCTAACTCTAGGTATCTATACACTGTGAAGCGCACGGAAGAAGGGGAGGTGGGAGGGACGAATTCGGGTGTAGTAGAAGGGGTGCATTTTATTATTTCCTCCATTTTGTTATCCATCAATTAGTTATAACTAAACAATCGGATACATCTTCCATCCAATTGTTTCAATATGTTCGTGAAATTTCCAGTTTATTCTTGACGACCACTCAACAGTAACGAATAATTATGCGCAGTACAGTTAATTCAGCCAGTTTAATGACTCCGTAGATTGGTTAACGGCGAATGACGAAGGAACACAGAAATAGGTCTCGTAAATCGTTATACCGATTCCGGCAGATTCCGGCTGCCCCCGCCTTTATAGCACGGGAGCCGACGGTGAAATACTTACGATTGTAATTTTTTTTTATTCATAAGTCATCCAAACTTTCGCATTTATAATATTCGTAGGATAAGTAGGGATCGGACATAATAAGGAGCAGCTGTAATGAAGTAGAAATCAGTCAGACATTTTTTAATTGTCAATGTAATTATTTTATCGTTATCAATGGTGATAAATTGCGTCTAAAAAAAGTGATTATTAACGGCTACGGTAACCGGTTGATGCTTGTTTGCCGGTTAAGTAGTATAAAAAAAACCGCTGCGCCGATTGTGATGAAATTTAGTATGGAAATGGTTTGTGATCCGGACTATATATATCCCCGAAGGATGCAAAAAAACATTATTTAAAGCGACTAACGACTCTACGCCGACGAAACCACATACATCATTTCTACCGCCGGCTCCCTGACTACCGCGTAAACGAGGCTATGGGTGAAATAAGCGACCTTCTAGAAAGGGCGCGCGGCTTTGCACCATTGCCGTACAAATAGGTTGACGTTCCCGCACTAAACTGACCTATATATCATCATCATCATCATATCAGCCGAAAGACGTCCACTGCTGGACATAGGCCTCCCCCAAAGAGTGCCACAATGACCGGTCCTGCGCCACCCGCATCCAGCGGACTCCCGCGACCTTTACCAGGTCATCAGTCCACCTTGTGGGGGGCCTACCCACGCTGCGCCTTCCGGTACGTGGTCGCCACTCGAGAACCTTTCCGCCCCAACCTATATATACCTGTTGTCAAACCTAAACCTTAATAAAGTAGTGCATGTAAAAGTGCCCTTGTGGCCTATTTGCAGAATAAATAATTGATTTGATTTGATTTGATTTGATTTGATTTGATTTGATTTGCATCTGTGACCTATGCACCTTGGAAGCGTGCCTTAAAAAAAACAAAAAAAAAACAGAATCGATAAAAAAACCACATGATTGTCGAACCTGCTCACACAATGTCACGAGATTCAGTTGAGAAATGTGAACAGCCGGACAGTGGGACAGCCGGGCGTACGATTTTTTCTGGCCCAAGCTCATGTAGAGAACATCTTTCGCTTTGCTCGCTCGTTCAATGATTAGTTCTGTGGTATCCACCAGACGAAATGAAATGTTGAATCCTTGCCATCCGCACACCCTTAATACTCTAATTTGTTACTCGTTATAAATACGCCGAACCTCACGTACAAAATTGAACGTTGAATTATTTAGCAGTTGGTGAAATTTAATTTTACCCCCGTTACGAGTAATTAGCGGTGTGCAGGCCTGAAACAATCAAAGGTGGTTAATGTATTTCTAGTAGAAACAAAATGAATGTTACCGACGCTTTATGTCACTGTAAAAAACCGGCCAAGTGCGAGTCGGACTCGCGCACGAAGGGTTCCGTACCATTATCTATAAAACAGTAAAAAAAAAACGTTTGTTGTATGTGAGCCCTGTTAAATATTTATTTTATTTTGTTTTTAGTATTTGCTGTTATAGTTGCAACAGAACAACATAATTTGTAAAAATTTCAACTGTCTAGCTATCGCGGTTCTTGAGATACAGCCTCGCGACAGACAAAACGGCAAAAAAACACGTTTGTTGTATGGGAGCCCCCTTAATTTTTTTTTTTTTAGTATATGTTGTTATGGCGGTAACAGATATAGACCATCTGTGAAAATTTCAACTGTCTAGCTATCGCGGTTCTTGAGATACAGCCTGGTGACAGACAGACGGACGGACAGCGAAGTCTTAGTAATATGGTTCCGTTTTTACCCTTTGGGTACGGAACCCTAAAAACTAAAGCCGCGCTGGGCGGGACCCATTGCTCGAATGACGGACACATAGACTGACAACCTGGAAGGGACCGCCAGGCAACAGGAACAGGTAGGCCAAATGCGCGCTGGTCAGATGACATTGTACGACTAGCTAGCTGGAGAACAATGGGTGCATAAAGCGAACAACAGGGAGACTTGGAAGTCACTAGAGGAGGCCTTCACCTTCAGTTAGCGAGGGGTTCTTATTAGCTTGGTAAAGTTATAGAAAAAAAAGTAAGTTCAGTCGAGGCAAGTGCGCCAACGGGGTAAATGCGCCTATCACACAGGACCGGTCATTGTGGCACTCTTTTGGGGAGGCCTATGTCTGGCACTGGACGTCTTCTAGCTGATATGGTGATAATGATGATCATCTAAGATGCCTATAGTACTAAAAAGATTTCAATATGTTTGATGAAATCGCACTTACCCCGGTGGGGCACTTGCCCCGACTGACCTTATTATAATAAAGTACTATTTTTAATTGACGATTTAGGTATCATATTTTATGATACCTAAATCGAATACCATCAGAGTAAATATGTTATCTGAATGTAATAAACTAGTTTTGCGATTTTTTTTCCCGCTATTTTTGAAGAAAATCGCTTAAATGTATAAACCGGAAGTGTGACGTCATTCTTATGGCTGTAAACGGACAGTACTTTGGTCCACTAAAATCAGTAGCCTTAAGAAAATTCAAATCACTTCCGGCTGTCACAAATTTCAAATCGAATTTCACTGTCAGTGTGATTGTGCTATTTCTGCGTTTGTCAACTGTCAAAACATTTTTTTTTAAAGAAATTGGCAAAAATAATACAGTCTAACAGCCGTAATGATGACGTCATAATTTACTTACGACCTTTAGGAATTAGCTACTTTTAGATTTAATGTTTTTAAATGAAAATAAGGATTTAAGAGCATTGAAAAAACACGTATAGGTACGTTAAAATCTCGTTTTCTATCGATCTAGAACATAAAATAACCCACTTGAAAATATGAAATGATGTCAATTAGCATTACATTAAAAACAAAACGTATAAGTAAGTAAGTGTAGTTTTTGTAAGAAATATAAGGCTTTTTTATTTTTTTATTTTATAATGGTAGCGTATCGTGGATTTCCTTCGATATCACTAATACATTTTACCAGTCATCCCGCGGTTTATCGACATAATTTATTTTATTTATTTATTTACAATAACATACATAAAAAGTGACGACAATTTTATTATACACTAGCTTCCGCCCGCGACTTCGTAAAAAAAAAAAAACTATCCTATATTTTAATCCAGGCTATAAACTATCTTCGTGCAAAATTTCATTCAAATCAGTTCAGCCGTTTAAGCGTGATTGAGTAACAAACATCTAAACATCCAAACATCTAAACTTTCGCATTTATAATATTAGTAGGATAGGATATAAAACTACACAAAATTAACTAACTCTAACTTAAATCGCCGTTTGCCATTCCTGGGGCAATAGTCCTCATAACACTGGCGGCATTTCCACGGTGGATAGCCAAGGAAAGCCTTTGCACCCGAAACGACTCGGGGCGCTTGTCGCCTTTATGTCTGAACTGACGGCCTATGTCGCGAACAAACTGTTTCGTGTCCTCTCCGAGACACCCAGCTATTTCCACCGCCAGAGGGACAAAAATAGAGCCCCGGGGCCCAAGGGAGCATATTTCTGCCGCTTCACCGCCGCTTGAGTCTCGGCGGCAGCCCCCCTATTCTGTTATTTGTTTTAAGCTCAACTCAACGCTCACCCACAAATATAACATGACATCGCGTTGCGTAGTAACTAAGCGTCGGTAGAGGTCTAGTTTCGTGACGGGTGACCGGCGGGGTGAGCCGTATTAGCGCTTAGCGAATAACAGACCAGCTCCGGCCGCGCGTGTAGTGATATGGGTGGCGGCGAATAGCTGAAACCAGCGAGCGGAAAAACTGTAGAATGCGAACTCCTTACAAATTTCTACCTAAACACGTGCCTAAAACCTGGTATGCGCCTGTTCGAACTACACGGCTGCCTGGCGTCGTTTTGACACCCCGCCCCCATCTCCGCATAATAGCAATGGCACCTTACTGTGGGGCTTTTTGCGGCGCTAATACTTAGACTTCTATGGTTTATTCGTTCGCTCGCTGGCACATGTAGCATCACACTTTCCCTTCCCATTTATTCGTTTATTTGAATCAGGCAACACAGGCACATATTTACATATACCTTACAGAATAACATACATAAATTATTAACTTAAATACTACAAAAACTCCGGCGACACCGGCAACTGCGATGTGTTACGAATGTTCGTGGTAACCGACCGCGAAAACGGCGGAACTTGACTGTTCGGCCAAAATTCTTCCTGAGCTCACTCAGCCGGGACACGTAAAGCTGCATCGGTAAAGACAGCCGACGTTAAACCGACCTTAGGCACTGGTCCCACCGCCGGCTAGTAAGCTAGAAAAGTTGGGCGAGTAACGGTTCATTGCGTGCTGACCAGGCACAGTGTGATCAATCGACCTTTACAGATCCGCAATGTAATGCTACTCGCCCAACTTTTCTAGCTTACTAGCCGGCGGTGGGACCAGTGCCTTAGGGCGGCGTTCATCGACCATTTTACTGGCCTGTAAACGTTAAATATGGCGACGGACACTGTCATCTCGCAGACAAACTGATAAACTTTTTATACAAACAGATGTTAAGGCTTATTTGACGTTCGGGCGAAATGTTCGCCTTTGGGGGCTCAAGGCGCTAAAATGTATCAAATGAAAATTCAAAACATTGTAATAGCTAACCACGGGTACGGTTTACGTTTTTAGAATTTGGATGGATTTTTACACTACCTCTTTTAATATATTTTGAAGATTGAGTTATACTTTTTACGTATAACTCACTAACAAACATAGCTTGTCATATTTTTCTTTACAAATAAGGTTTAATATTCATTACTCCACTTCAAGTGCGCCTTCTAAATTTGAAGAGCCCTCGATTTCTCCCATCATCAGAGCCTGACCTGGTGGCCATGGGACCTGGGAAACATACCCTTTCAAACAAAAAAGAATTTTGAAAATCGATCCGGGCGTCTTCGAACCAAAAGATTCCTTCTTCGAAATCGGTTAAAAATGAAGCCTTGTTTTCAAATGGTTAAATCTCCATGCATTAGGTATTATATATCTGACATTGTAATTTACAAAATCATGTCAGTTAATATATATATCATATAATAAATAGCAGGTCAGCACGGCTATCACGCGACAGAGCGCCAGCTCTCTCGATTTTTCTCGCCCTATCCGTCTCTCTCTTATTAGAACACTTAGTACTTAGGTACTAAGGTAATAGTGCGAGAAAAATCGCGGCCGTTCCATGATAGACGTGCAGTATTGAAAATGTAACAGGCCCTTGAAAATATCGCCATAAGCCGAAGTTTACTTCAATGAGGTCAACGACCTGTGTATGTGTGCTATGCAAGCCGAGGAACACACACACACACGCGCCAGCAACCAACAAGCGCGGCCCACTCAATCTTGCATCTACCGAACGCCTACGTTACTGACTCATGTAAAACTGTAATTCAGTAAATGGAGTCGAAAATCAAGAATTTCTTCATTATTGTTCACCTTCGTCCACCGTAACTACAACAATACAAATACAAATACTCTTTATTGCACACCTCACACAAACAAAGCAGTTAAAAAGAAAAAAAGTAGAGGTAGACAACAGGCGTTCTTATCGCTGAAGAGCGATCTCTACCAGACTACCTTTGGGTATCGGAGAAAGAGATAAAACTAGATTATATGTAGTAGGTGGTGCAGAGATTATAATAAGCCAAAAATCTAAATAATTATATTAATGCACGTACATAAATACCTCTATATATAAACATACATACACAATCATACATATATACAAATAACACAAATAAAAATATATAATACATAAACAGTCAGCCAATAATAATAATAGTAAGACAATCAGGGTTAGGGGAAAGACAAATAATGTTCTTTAAGAAGAGATTTGAAGTTGCCGATAGACAACGTTACTACTATTCGCTCATGTTTCATAAAATGTCATTAAACATCGGATGACAGAATCTTTAATAGATTTAGATTTAGTTATTTCGAGATAAAAATTACAATATAGACTCGCATACAATGTCAAAATTATAAGAATCCTTATCACGATCGTCAATAATACGCGGTTTTGATTATAACTTAAATTTGAGTATATATAACCTCGCAGAATAAAAAAAAAAGCATTCTTCATTTCAAAAATACATTCTGCCGGCTGATTCATTAAAATTAATTAAAAGTGATGTTTGAAGAGAAAACTTTGCACGAACAAGTTAACCGATATTTTTTAGTGTATTTTATTCAAAAGTGTTTTTTTTACGAGTATGAATTTTAAATAGGTAGTACACAGTAAAAGCTACGGAGGCCCAGTGGTTCAGGCATGCAGCTGTCAAACAGCGGCCGTGGGTTTGAATCCCGGCTCGTACCGATGACTTTTTTAGTATTCAGATAAGGAATATGATTTGATATTTACCGTTAGCTTTTCGGCGAAGGAAAAACATCGTGAGGGAACCCGCATATATCTGCGAAGAAATTCAAAGGGGTATGTGAAGTCCCCAACACGCACTGGGCCAGCGCGGGGACTACTGCCCATTACCTCTCATCCATAAGAGGCCTGAGCGCAGCGATATAGGCTGATTTATTTATTAAAAAGCAGTTATGAAACGGCAAAAATGTTCTATTATTTAGTATGAAGTTTGCGGGGAAATGGGAACAGAACATGTGACGTCACAAATTTCTATGGTCAAACAGCGTCTTCATTATTATAAAAGTATTTAAAATTTTCGTAAATGCAAGCTTATCTTGAAACTTAAATTCTTTGTTTAATTTAATGTCCATGAATACGTACGAACTATGCGTATAGGCATTTTCTATCTATAAAGTCGATATACCTAAATAATGTATAAATATGTAACACGTGGTTTCACAAATAAAGGGCGTCAGTTGAGGCAAAGGTACTTTTGATTTTTCTTATTTTTATTATGAATTTTAATACCGCATATTTGTGATAGTTTAAGACCTTTTAATAAGGAGGAATCTTTCGATAAACTAAATGGTACTAAATTATCGTATGGAATTTAATCTACAATAAACATTTTTCCTAAGTTTAATCCATATTAATATTATAAATGCGAATGTGTCTGTCTGTCTGTCTATTACCTCTTCACGCTTAACCGCTGAACCGATTGAGATGAAGTTTGGTATGGAGATAGTTTGAATCCCGGGGAAGGACATAGGATAGTTTTATTCCGGAAATCATCTCCTGAGGGGGTGAAATGGGGGATGGAAGTTTCTATTCAGCTACGATATAAACGAATTCCACGCAGACGGAGTCGCAGGCAGAAGCTAGTATCGATATAATTACTGTTAGTGTGAAAATCGTCTTGTTAAGCATCATTATATTGTTACAAACGCATGCATTCGTAATTACAGTTGAAAAAAAAATGTTTGCGGGAATGCACGACTCAAACAAGGTATAAAGAAACCCTTTTTTAAATTGGTAATAACATGTCCAACAAAAATCTACTTCATTTCATTCGCAAAAACTTCAAACCCCATTGAGCGTAGTACCTATGTGATTCCATTCTGTTTTCAACTTCAAAGGGGCGTATTTAAAGAAATAAATCCATGGCACTTACGTTCATTTCATCCGCAGCATGAAGTGCCGATGCGTCACACAACTGCCATTAGTGACACCTCATTTGTCACGAGATGTCAATGGGGTGACAGATCTGAAATACAAAGAGAAGCTATATCGGGAGAAATAATATGGTGCGCATATTAAGTAACAGAGAATGTTAACAGAATCACTACATAGTATAAAACAAAGTCGCTTCCCACTGTCTGTCCCTATGTATGCTTAGATCTCTAAAACTACGCAACGGATTTTGATGCGGTTTTTTTAATAGATAGAGTGATTAAAGAGGAAGGTTTATATGTATAATATAGTATCCGTGTGAAGACGGGGCGGGTCGCTAGTTAAATAATAAAGAGTGTTTTTAGTATAATATTTTAGTTGTACGTTTGCACTGCGATCACTTTTTGTCGATCTTTTATAACCACGCCCGCGACTTCGTCTGCGTGGGCCCGGGATAAAAACTATCCTATATTTTAATCCAGGCTATAAACTATCTTCGTGCAAAATTTCATCCAAATCGGTTAAGCCGTTTAGGCGTGATTGAGTAACAAACATCCAAACATCTAAACATCCAAACTTTCGCATTTATAATACTAGCTTCCGCCCGCGACTTCGTCTGCGTGGGCCCGGGATAAAAACTATTCTTTATTTTAATCCAGGCTATAAACTATCTTCGTGCAAAATTACATCCAAATCGGTTAAGCCGATTAGGCGTGATTGAGTAACAAACATCCAAACATCTAAACATCTAAACATCCAAACTTTCGCATTTATAATATTAGTAGGATTAGTAGGATTTGTGCTAAAAGTGGCACTGGAATACAAGTTTTATGTGCTCTGCCTACCCATTTTAAACCACGCTGGGAAATAAGCTCTCGGTAAGCTGACACCGTAATCTATAGACGCCAGCGAGTTATACGCGCGTCGTAAACCGTTTATCGATTCGAAGATTTACTGTCGCCATTTTTATTGAACTCACTACACTTGCGACCTATTTTCAACGTTCACATTCAATTGGCGAGATAAATGGGGATTTATGTGCTGTTAATTAAGTAACGGGGTGCCTTCGGGCCTCCCTCTGGCTCCCCAGACTTAGGTTCCATGTTTGAGTTACCACTGATTGCTACGGTTTGTTGAATAACTTTAACCTCTTCGCAAGTCTAAAAGCGGTGCCTGTCAAAGTTCGTACGGCCGTTAACGAAAATGGTCCTTTTGCTTGTTCATGTTATAAACGTAAAAGATTATGTTACTATCTTTATGTATAAATTCATCCCTGCTTCTTGGATGGTTAGGCCTCTGCCTAACCCTTTAGGAAGCAGGCATCATTGACCTTAATCATTAAAAGGTGCACAAGGAAGGATAATTGTTTATGTATGCCTAGATGTTATTTCACTGCTTATAGGTAAAAATACTATTGTACAGACAAGAGCAAACGTAGCTACGCAGGTCAAGTGCTCAAAATTACCTGCTCACGACTCTAATGTCAAGACGATAATGTCTAGTCTAGATCATTTTGAGCGTGTTATTTAGCTTAACTACTTCTGCTGCTGACTGTTTGCACCACATTATTTAATAAACTGCCGAAGAGGTATGGCATGAATATATTTAAAATAATACATAAATGGTTCCTGGAAATGTTTTTATTCAATGAACGATTGCATAAGCCAAAATGTATGTACATAAATAACATTTTACGATGTTTTAATTTCGAGATAATTTTAAGACCGAATGTTGCACGTCGAAGGCACGCAGAACTGGCAACTTTTATCAACAATGTTCAGCAATAAACAATTTCATTTCATTTCATTTTGATTTCCACTATGTCCAATTTCGCAAACCTTTGTTGCTTCTTTTAACACGTTCACTGACACAGCACCATTCTGGGAATTATGTGATGTGACACAATATTAAATTCATACATTTTACGCATAACGCATAAAGTGCGAATAGCGAATACGCGTATCGGTCGACTTGTCAGTTTTTGGTACACATCAAAGGAGGCAAATAAGCCGAGTAGCGCGTCGACCGCCCACACTTCATTCACACACTCATTTGCTCGCTTACTTCTAGAATTGTATCAGATGCAGCCTTGCACCTGGGACCCACAAAATGGTTTCCATACGGTAAAAACAAAGATAAGTTGAAAAAAATATATATATGGAAGAACGCAAACAACACATATATTTGGCATGTTCGGCACGCCGGCACGAAGTGCGGATGGGCATGTTTGTTGTTCGGGCACATAGCAAACATTTTCGCAAATTATGCGCAGTCACATAGCGAATAGCGCAGTGTGGTGCCGGCATCAAATATTGTGCCTCGGCTGTCTCGTCTATGTATTCAACGTCATTTGTTACAAACACAAAACGTCGCCGTAACGTCTACAGAGGTATTGTGTCACAGCACGCGTCATTACTCTTATGTAAAATGGTGGTGAAGCTTTTGGTGCCGCTCTAGGGAAATTCGCAATGTGCATAAAACGGCACAACATCCGTCTTCATCCTACACACACACACACACACACACACACACACACACACACACACACACACACACACACACACACACACACACACACACACACACACACACACATTCTCCTACCTAAATGACTAGTATATAAAAAAAGCTTAGTTGATTACATTGTTAGTACTTACCTATTATTATCTATGGAAGATCGGGGCCTCCCAATACAGGCATTTTTTGCATACCAGGCGGCTCCATCCATTGTATTATAATAGTAGTTTATGCAATCGTTATATAATGTATGCTTTTTCAGTCGAGTACCGCATTTACTCAGCAAGTCTCGTGGCCTAATTAAGGTACTAGACTTAAAAAGCAAATTATATAACTATTGCATACAATACTTTTTCTACGAGTTCACGGAAATGATAATTTATTAAACTGGTATCTATTGAAATTCGCCCTGCTGAAACGAAGTGCAGCCAGCGGCTTTTTTTTATTTTTGCGCGTTGATGTCTTCTGGAAACCGAGACTCGAAAGAGGTCAAAATTAATTTTACTTCTGTACACACTTATCTTAGCCCAGCTCAAATGAAGTAGATTTAGATATCGCTGTCAGTCATTTAATTGACGGATAGAAATGCTCGAGTAGAAAAATGAATATTGTTAATTATGGAAATAAAGAATTAATCTATGTATCTATAATAATCGTATGAGACTTTTTCGTCCGTGGACGGATTTGCAGTTTTGTCACGGTGAAGATCACCGGCCACAGCCGTAGTGTCGCATCACGAGGGTCTCAATTTACGCCTGCGGCGGTATTGTCCGTGAACGTGTTAATATCATGCCATTCTCATCATCTTCTCATTAGGGTCGTAAATATCTCAGGCATTCATATTGCATTGTTTTCGAAGAAACTGCCTCTAGTTTTTGCTGGCAATATTAGATAGTATGGTTGGTGATGGATGATGTCTGTAATCCTGTTATCCCTCATTAAGGATATAAAGCTCGCAGGACACTTCTCCAGTTTACACGATCGTACGCAACACAAATCTTAACTCTCCCCTCCATGTTTATATTGGAAGCTTGCCTATTTGTTAAAGAAAATTTTAATCTTTTTAGGAAAATAGAAAAAAACCTGCCCCGAAACCATCAAAATAAATATGAGATACTCCCAAAAATCGCTGTAAAAACTGCCTATTATAATAAAAGCTTATATGTAATGGCTGCTAAGTTATTTAATAAGTTACCTGACTCAATTAAAAATCAGGGTGTAAAGGCGTTTAAAAAATCTTTAATTCGAATATTGAAAAAGAGGATGCCTTACAATATAAACGATTTTTTCCATATAGATTTCTCTACAACTTAGCAATATGATAGCACTTGCCTTTTTTTTTTCTTCTTAGGTAAGGCTAGGCTAAACTAATATTGTACGCCTGACAGGCAAATTATAGTGATTCTACTAAAATACATACTGTAACCTATACTGTAACACCTATAATTATGCAATAAATGAATTCTATTCTATTCTATTCCATTAAATATAGTCGCCATCAGATAGATAGGAGAGGCCAGTGCACACAAAACACAAAAAAAAAATTGAACACGTCTCCATTGTCTAGGCATTAGAGACGTGTTCAAATATTTGTGAGCACCTTGGCCGCTCCGATATATCTGATGGCGAGTGTACAATATCAATAAGAAATGAAAATATACTTATTCTGGGGCATTTTTACAAGTCAAAGTGTATATCAACACTCTAAAGTACTACTTTATAACTAAAATTATTCTAAATAGGCCTGTTCATAGACCACAAGTTCACATGGCAACCGCAGCGCAAAAGCCTGTGCAACAAGTCAAGATCAGTGCTTGTAAAGTTCCACCATTTGAAGTTTGTACTAGACAAGGCCACTATGTATACATTGTACTATGCGCTCGTAGACTCACTTATATCCGATCTATCTCATTAGATCCATCAATCAGATCCACTGTGTATCTACTGAGATTTTTTTTTACCGCTAGATACATTCGTATTTACAATATCCTATGGATTGACCAGCTATGGTCGAACATTTAAGACCTACTTAGACAAAATAAAAGCGCTACAGATAAGGTTCATGAAACTAATGGTTGACACAAAAACTAAAGTAAAATGTAAAAATAACACCCTACGAACAGCTTTTATTAGAATGCAAAAAATTGCCAGTTCATAAAAAAGTAAAGCTGTTGCTGGCTGTGGAACAATTTTGTAACGACGAGTTTAAAAAACCTATTGTTATTAAAAGGCTTGTTAGAAACAGAGCCACAAATAAACTATTTTTGCCTGGGTTTACTAATTATTATGGCCAAAGACATAGAAAGTACTTGGTTCCGAAAATATATAACAATCTACCGGCCGAGATAAAAAGTGCAAGTGTCACAAAACAATTGTTTAAAAAGAAAGTAAGCGATGTCTTATTAAATAAATTAAAAAATGTAATTCAGCTATCCTAAATAACTTAACTGATTATTTGTTCTAGCATAAGTAAATAACGTGCCTACATATATATTACCATTCATACAGCTTTTAGCTAATACCTATAATATTAATTAGGAGCATTGTCTGCCAACAAACCGCACTGTGGTTTGGCAGATTTCTGTCTAGCTTTAAGCATGTAAGGAAAAAAGAGAATAAACATTTATTTAATTTCATTTTCATTTCATTTCATTTCATTCATTTCATTCATTTTCATTTCATTTCAAATAAAACTGATAGTACCAACAGAAACGCATAAGGGCTCTAAACGTCTAAAACGAAGTAATTGAATAAAGAAATCGGAGGAGAACAGAAGTCTCTCATGTCAATTCCGCTGAAAACTAGAATGAAGTTATGTCCTTTGTCGTAATTGCAAACATGACATCATGATAAAGATCACAATTGCATATAAAACATCCAACACATAGCTACTATTATGTAAAAACGTAAAGCAAACATAATATATTACCTTAGGTAAAACTACGATCGACGATATTCAACATTATATAACCAATTCTATTTTAACATCTACACAGAATTACCAGGAACTTGGTATTTCACCGCACGAAACAAATATGTTCGGCAGGATAAAATGTGTTTCATTAATATGGCTTTAAATAAAATTTAAACAGATTTCGTGGAAATGGAAATCCGATGCGCTTTAAATTCGGTATTACTGAAATTACTCATGCGGGCTATTCGAGGAATTATTTGAATTAGGGTACAACTTGTGACCACTCATTTAAAATACGCTTTGAGCATCATATTTGCTGACCAACTTTCTGAAATACTCATAGTCATACTTCCTAAAATAGTGCGTAAGAGGTTGTACAGTTAATCCTGTCATGATCTTTATTTAATGTTACATATAAACTGCTAATAACAGTAAAAAATATAACGTTACCAGGTTTAAATCGGACTCGTAAAAACCCATGAAAAAAAAACAACGTTAACGGAGCGAGATATCGCAAAAATCGTGATTTTTGGATATCGATATTTTTATGATAGGATCCAGGAAATTGTTAATACAGTTGGATATTGTAAAGAATAGCATTTTATGTAAATAAAACAAGTATTAAATATTTTAAAAACCTATTGCAGTTATTTAATTTAGGGTGACCCGTATTCTTTGCCCGCGAGTGTAATAAACATTTCAATTAAAGCCCTGTGGGCAGCGAACGAAAATACCATAGTCTAAGTAGCGTAGCAAAATGGCCCCACAGAATGGGTGCCATTGCCATTATGCGGGGATGGGCGCGTGGTGTCAAAACGATGCCAGGCAGCCGTTTAGTTCGAACATGCGCATTACGGGTTATAGGCACGGGTTTGGGTAGAAATTTGTAAGGTGTTCGCATTCTGTGATTTTTTTGTTCGTTGCATGTGAGTAAGGCGGTAAGTAAATGTCGCGGGAGTCCGCCGGATGCGGGTGGCGCAGGACCGGTCATTGTGGCACTCTTTGGGGAGGCCTATGTCCAGCAGTGGACGTTTTTCGGCTGATATGGTGATGATGAGTAAAGCGAGAGCACAGTTTGACAGAATTAAAGACTTTGAATTAACATTTCTAACAAAGTTCGTACAAGTTAAGTATAGTCAGCATCAAAAGTAAATACGCAATCGAAGACGTCAAAAGTTCCTATTCCCTTTTAATAAAGACTTTTGACGTCTTACGACTCTTGACAATTAGGGAATATTAAAAAAAAATTGCGTCATTAAATATTTTTGTATGAATTTTTAAGTTATATTTTTAGAAAGGTAGCCTAAATTGCTTTCCAAGGCAGCCCATACTTCGCTTGGTAGCCACAGCTACCAGAAACTATTTAGGGGTGAACGAAATTGGTAACTGTCGGTACCGCAAGCAAGTGAGAGTTACATACACTGAAAAAGTCGTAACAATAATGGAAAATTAAATGCCATTGACGTAGGGTCATTACGCTGGTTACGCCACCACCTTCGGTTAGCGACCACCTGAAGGAGAAGGTTTTTCTATTGAAGATAACATCAATTCTACAGACCCTATTGAGACAATTAGTAGTACATGCATTTTTGTTGGTTTTAGAATAAAAATCTACTAAAACCGAGGAAATATCCTTTCAGTTCACCAACTCAGCTAAGTGGTCGCCAACCGGCACATAAAATTAGGTGGTCGGTAACCGGCGAAATTACCCTACTTTATTATTACTATTTTAGAAATGGCTAACCTAACCCTAGCGACGACGACACCTTTAAACACGACAGTAGATTTATTCTGCGATTTACACAGGGCAATAAGTCCACTGAGTCCACACGTACTAACGCTGACAACTCAAATAGCTCACACAAGTGACTGAAGTCCGCGCCTGTTAGTACTGACACAGCTACACTTTCTTTACTGTTTACGCACTACTAGACCACTTCACTATTCACCACTTTCCAGTGTACTACTCCTTCCAAGTTCTCACCCGATACTAATACTACTCCCTTAAGTATCCCACTCTGAGACCTTCCACTCCGAAGTCTCTTTCAAACTCTCTTTAAGACTGACTCTCTTCATGACTTAACACACTCGAGACTCAACTTAAGAGACTGACCCAAAGTCAAGACTGACTTTTGTACCGCGAACGTGGTCCCCTTATATACCCCTTACCAAAGATTCTAGTCCTTAATTTCGATTTTCATTTCGTTGTTAATTTCATCACTCATTTGTTTTGAGTAGCATGGGCTTTCCAGATAATCGTGCTACGTCCACGTTTCTCGAATATTCGTATATACATTTTCGTAAGCATCGAATGTCCTATTCGCTTGTGCCCTTTCTAGAACATTCCATGCTACAGTCCGTCAAGAAAGAGAAGAAAGGAAATAAAATGGAACTAAAAAAATACCATACTAAATTGTTGCCATTACGTCGAATAATGTGGCACAGTTACGTGGCACCCTCATTTAATTTCTTCTCTTTCCTGACGGACTGTACTCGGCGTTTTGAAACGTGCAGTTCACTATTAATTTAAATCACACATATAAAGTGCATGTCGGCCGCTGGACTCGAACGCGGGCACATCGGCTCTTCGACCGCTGTTTGTATGTACCGCTGAGCTACAGATGTCTTAGACGATACCGCGAATTTTGAAATACCTTGACGGCGTGTCAATGACTACAAAACAGTCATTGACCCCGCCGTCGTAACAGTATTTAACGGGATGCAAACCCATAACTCCATTAAATACGAATATAATAAAGTGGAAGAGCTGGAAGGTTGTAGCGGTGGTACCTAATCTACTGAAATAGTAATCCGATTTCATAAATTCTCCGCAAGAATAAACAAGTATTCAGAAATATTGCTCTATATCGGCATAAGGGAGAGACCACACTGGTGCTTAACGCTGCGTATACGCGTTGACGTGTCGTATGCGTCACGTATTCTTCATACATTTTGCTGCGTTTTACGGTGCGTTAGCGTAATTTGAGCAGCGGTGTGGTCGCACCCTAATGCCGAGACAGCGACCGATTCACTGGCGCGAAGACATACACATTATGTGTCAATTGTATTGTATGTATACTCCCTTTATCTCTGTGTGTCTTTTGTGTAGTGAATAAATGTCTTCTTTCTTTCTTTCTATCTTATGCTACGGCTAGTTTGTCTGAAATCGTTAATAAGGGGTGAATTGGAAATTATCGCGTTCGTTGAAATACCGTTCCGACTAGATTTGGAAACAATTAGGCCTGATTTTAACTATATGATTTTCATTATAGAAAAAGCCATTCTCGAAGAGTGTTGCATCTCTTTTGCTCGTGCGCAGAAGGCAGAAGGAAGAGTGTATCTCACGAGAGGGCGTGGTTTTCGTGAATCGACGCGAATCAAGGTATCGCCTTAAGCGCGGGCAGTTATAGTGCGGATTCTTTTTCTAGACCGAGCAGTTTTTTTGTACCCTAACAATGCGATTGTCTTTCATTGTTAAGTGGTAAACAAAGGGATTGCCTCTTATTGTTAATTGTAATTGATACAGTATAATGAAAGTACTTAAACATCAACACTTTTTCAACCAAATGGCATGTAAGGCAGGATAAAATTCGCTATATATCCGGCCTAGGAAAAGAATCCGCACTATACTTATCCATACGAATGCGATAAATAAATGCGAAAGTAAATGTCAGTCTGGTCCTTTTCATGCTTAAACCAATTGAGATGGGTACCTATGGTGATAGTTTGAATTGATTCCCGGGAAACGACATTGGATAGGTTTTTATCTCAATAATCATCCCTTAAGTGGGTGAAATCGGGGTGAAAGTTTTAATGGAGCTGACGACATCAAACGAGTTCCCCGCGGGCGGACTCCCGGTAGAAGCTAGAGTACAGTCAGCGCCATATAGTTAGTAGCAGCCAAGGTAGCCAAATATTTCGGTACACGTCTTTATTACTGTAAGAATAAAGGTGTGTTACGAAATATTTGGCTACTCTGGCTGCTACTAACTATATAACGCTCACTGTACCTATTTTTTTTTAATCCCGTTCAACGAGGTATGTAAAATGAAATATTTTCCCGAACTAATTAGCTTGGTCTCGGGTTTGTAAATAGAATGAACCAACATTAAGCATAAGAATGAACCAGCGATATCCAGGTACAAACGTCAACATTGTTAACTGACCATCCTGTGTTTATATAGAACCTTATTAAAATGCAGTTAAGGTGCACCGATGGTCAGTTAGCTGTGTTGTCGATAGTACATCATGTACGATAATCATTAAATTAATTATCTTATAAAGCTCGGCGCTGTATGGTGCACTATGAATTTAATTAATTATTCCGCTCAAATTTAAATTAATCGCAGCGAAATGAGGGAAGTAGGATTTTGGGGTGTGACCACGGGCTGGATAAAACAAACTTGTGGCCCTGTAGAACTGAAAAGACAGTTTATAATAAAACGGGACCTGCTCCCAAATTAATTAAACTAGACCTTATTGGGATTACGTAAATATTCCGTACGTAAGTTCCGAAAAACTCATTGGTACGAGCCGGGATTCGAACCTACGACCGCCATATGCCTGGACCACTAGGCTACCGTAGCTTCAAATTAGCAACTTTTTATCAAACATAAACAGTTAGTGTGAAGTTTTTTGGAACAGTGGTATGAGGTGTTTTGTTCTTTGTATATTTGATAATCTATAAATTCACACAAATCAGTTAAAGCGTCATTGTTTCCGAATATTTTCATGAGTTCGTTTTTAACCCCCGACACGCAAAGAGAGGGGTGATATAAGTTTAACAAGTCTGTGTATCTGTCTGTGATATCGTAAACGACAACATTGTTAACTGTGGTCAGTTAACAATGTTGTCATACTTGTCCTGTGTTTATATAGAACCTTATTACAATGCACTTAAGGTGCACCGATGGTCAGTTAGCTGTGTTGTCGATAGTACAAGGTGTTTTGATCGTTGTTTATTTGATAATCTATAAAAATCACAGAACAGTTAAAGCGTCATTGTTTCCGAATATTTTCATGAGGTCGTTTTTGGTAATATGTTACATTATTCAAATGTCACGTACGAGTATTCTGCAAAAATACACAGAGAAAAATTTTCACCGTTTCAGCTTTGGGTCTAAATCCTTTCGTATCACCACTCACCTCAGCAGGCTGAAACAATTTAACATACCATCTCTTTCATCTCGTAGAAAATGTAGTGAATTGATTACATTATACAAAATTGTACACTCACACATTGATTGTTCTTCCCTTCTCTCTCTCTTGAACTTTATTACCAGGTACAAACTACAAAGCTCGTAATCCATCTCACAGATTATTCCAACTCGAAATTTACAAAAATAACACATCATTTTATAATCCCATTGTCCGAATGTGCCGTTTGTATAATGATATGGTGGCTGGACATCCTTCTTTGGACATCTTTATACACATCCTACCCTCGTTTAAAAATAAAGTTAAAGATGCATTCCAATTAGGCATTTAAGATGTTAGTTATTAACGCCATATTCTGGTAAATGTCATGTTAATTTTAAATGTAAATAAAATGTTATGCACATTGCCTATCCTTGTAAGTTAGGCAATACTCATATGTAATTCCATCTAGTGAATAGTTTGTCTAAGTTATTAATCTTTCTGTGCACACACCGTTTAGAATTGTAGTCCACATCTAGACACTAAGCTTTTAATGTACTCAATGAATGACTGTAATTCGTTGTGTGAGACTAATAAATAAATAATAATAATATCCTAATGTCCGGCTGCTCTTCTCTACAGGTCGCATTTCTCAACTGATTCTCGTGAAATTCTGTCGGGAGTAGGGTTTGCAATCCGGATATCCGGATATCCGAAAGATCCGGATATCCGCCAAATTTCAGATCCGGATCTGACAGGCTCCTGGATCCGGATTTTTCGGATATTACGGATCCTTAAAATACAACCATGGAAACCGAAAATACCGCCGCTACAAAATGAAGTTTGTACCGAGTCCACGCTAAAAACGGAATGATATAATGTAGATCATTCTCAATCTCTGTTTTTATTCGCCACTTCTTCATCCCAGATCAGATTATTTTTGTTTTTAATTTATTAGTTACAAAATTGCGGAATTTGATGTCGAAAGTTGGCGTTGGTTTAAATGCACTAATCCACCGTAGGCACTAAGTAATCATATCAATCCAATATTACTTAGACTATATGTACAAACAACAACACTGTTACCTGACCATCCTGTGTTTATATAGAACCTTATTAACCCTAAGGTGCACCGATGGTCAGTTAGCTGTGTTGTCGATAGTACCTACCTACTTTCTAAAGACAGTTTAGATGTACCTAAATAAATATTTAAGAAGTATATTTGACACATTGTAGTCTTTGATATGACACATGAAGTAAAAAGTAAATGCAGCAACAATACCTACGTTTTATAATTGTAATTTTTTTTTTAGTATTATGGTCGACTTATATTGATCATGTAAAATAAGAACAGTGCGCTATATATAGTTTGCCATATCTAGACATACCTAGTCCTATTAGCTAATGGAATGTCCCTTGCTAAACAAACGCCTCTTCCCTTGATTTTAAAGATTTCCGTGTTGGCTCTTCTTTCAATCGATTACTGAGTAAGGCGTCCAAGTCATCATGTCAATTTCTTTTACAACCCTATCGAATTAACTGTATACATAGAGGTCATTGAAATGTATGTACGACCACCAGGTACGGAGTTAACGCGACCTGGTTGTAGTTATTCAAGTGACAGCTTTCAGTGACTAAACTAACTTTGCTAGTTAGTTTGTAGTCGTAAGTTAAAAGTTGAAACAAAATAAAGTTTGACCCCTTAGGACCTCGGGAATGCGTATCTATTTAAAATCTTTCAGGTATATAAATACGGTGGTATAACCGTTTTTAGTTTTTTCTTAGTTTGGCCTTACAATTCCTAGTTTATACCAAAAAACCTTGTGGATCCGTTTTATCCGAAAACCCGGATATCCGGATCCGTTCGATTTAAATATCCGAAATATCCGGATCCGAAATATTGGCGGATCTTGCAAACCCTAGTCGGGAGGTTCAATCATTATATTGATGTTTTTCGTCGATTCAGTTTTGTTATTTTTATATAAATACAGTGCTTATCGGTAAGCGGGCTTTTTTTAACCCGTCAGGTGTCAGACCTCCCGTAGCAAAATATACCCGAAATGTCCCATACAAACAAGAAACGGCCGAATTTCCGCTGGAGATGGGAATTTTACCTACCCTAGAATAATCTATATGTGATGCCGTATATATCGTTAGAGAGCTAGATAAATGTGGAATTCGGCACAATATGTTATAATAGCTGCACTTACTTGTAGTGAGAGGTATATTTATTTATATTCCAAGATGTTCGTTTTCCGTCACATCCGTCACAAAGAATTCACAATTTTCACTCAATTGATAACCACATATCACATTTTACGTACACTAAAATGATACTGGCTAGTTTATGCGTCAATTTTACGTAAATTCACTACTACAAACCTAATAATTACTTCACAACAAATATTTATTTACGCGCCACGTTACAAACTTGTGCCGCGGCAAAATGCAACTGTCATGGCGGACAGTCGTCGTAAGTACTGAGCACTGGTTGAACAAAATCACAAATTTATCTAAATTTACAAGACCTTACACCAATCTAATATATGAAATGAAATCCTGAGAAAATGTGCTATAAAACTATTATTTGTTCGAAAGGTTTCGAACAATTGAACATTAGGAAACAAATGAATTACGACGGCCATCATTGCAAAATTATTGCGTCATTCAAACTTGAGGACTTTTTTCACTAGAAAACAATGTCGTACGGCTAAATTTAACATTAAAAACATAAACCTTATTTAATTTCCAGTAATTTGATATAAAATACATGATATAAACAGTTATCGTTTAAAATATTTCGACATATTTATGCCCGGTTCACACACAGCACTTTCTCACCAAATGCAAGTGATTTTCGACATGGCAGGCGAATTCCGCCAATGCAGATAATAAAATTATTTACACGTCACTGTTGCGGATTTTGATTGGTTAAAAATCAAATTTGCGTGCTCTGATAGCTGTTATTGGCCAGTAAAATATCTATCAAGCTGACACCATAACGAATCGATGTACAGAAATTGGACTAATCAGCGATTTGGGCTGTCGACTAGCGTGTGTCTACTGGACACTAAGGCTACAAAATTGCTGTAGATTAACGTTAGTCTACAGGACGCTAGACGGGTTAAGTAGGGTAAATTAACGTAGCTCTAACTGAATCATTGATTCAAATATTTAACTATAATTCCGACTTCATACATTTTCTGACAAAATTTAAATTGCCAGCGATGTACAGAAAAGTAAATTGACAAGCAAGTGTAAATGACAGCTCTTCATACTCTGTTTATTAAGGTCATACGCAGAGTACTTACATTGAAGGTTTGGATTTTGGAAAGATAATTGTGCAGTTAATTTACATAATTATGATTTGAAAATACATGCAAACAACTGCTAATGGAACATATTAATATCAGTTTTAATAATTGCCGGTAACACACAGTATATAACCAGCTCGCGCGTTGTACAACTCATAGAGCCAATAGTTAAAGAATTTTTTTAAGGAGAAGGTTACACAAACAACACTTAATTTTCTAATTAAGTTTATTATATAATTTTTTTAGCCTTTATCCTTTGTAGATCGGTATCCCCAGCTGTAAGATATGTACATCCAGACTGACGTATTTACTGACTTTGGCTACCGTTCACCGCTACTGTTTTGGCCAAAAACCCCTTCTCTTGTGAGGACAAGAGATATTTGTTGTGTGAGTCACTTACTTCCGTATTGTCACTATGACGTAAAATATAAAAGAAAACACTAACAAATTGAAGCTGCTTGTTTCGAACCGACTCTAATTGAGATACATTCAAATTAAAACGGTAGCGTGTTAAACATAAAGTTGATAACAAAAGCCCGCGTTTCGCGTTTTAATATAAAATAACATGTCATCAACGCGTGTTTTCCATCGTTCGATTTTATGTGTTATTAGGTGGTACATTGTGTTTATTTTCGCGTGTCCTAACGACTAGGCTTAATGGGGCAGCGTGTGACATGAACAACACGTTTTTAAATGCGGCAAAGAGCCCGAGAGACGCATAACAATAATGTAAAACATTGTTAATTGTTTTGTGTTACCTGTTTTACGCACGAGAGAATTAATGGAGCTAAGCATTGGGTTTAGGGTCGCATGGCTATGTTGTAGAATGACTTTGTCTGCAAAATGTCGTAATCATATAACCTCCGTAAACACAATGACTATATTGAGCAGTCTTGGTTGCACGATCGTCAATTCTAGCAGAATGTCGAACCTAGTTGCACAAAATTAACTAAATTAAACTAGTCAGTTTAATTTAGTTTAGTTTATTAAATCTCATTACATAAATTTCACATAAGTACCTACAGGTTATCTTATATCACTTTTCATATAGCTATCGTTTACAAAATTACGCAATTTACATAATTACGAGAAAATACGATGGAAAATAATTATGCACTCCATCTAGGATTAGATAATTTATTTCATAATAAAAAATTACATTACAGATTTGCACAGGATGCCAAAAAAAATGTAGATCACGATCGTCAAAAAAAAGAAAAATAAACATATACAATGTGGAACGGAACGATGGACTTTCCCGCAAGAGGGGGATTATTGAGCGCTAGTACGTCACATTTTCCAGATAAACTATTTTTTTTGACGCGATTTTTTTTAAACATTTGTATGGAGCTCGTCGCTCCAGTCGGCTAACGCTCCATACAAAGGTAAAAAAAAAACGCGTCAAAAAAATAGTTAATCTGAAAAATGTGACGTACTAGCGCTCAATAATCCCCTTCTTGCGGGAAAGTCCATCGTTCCGTTCCACGCAGTATAATATTAAGATAATGTCAAGAAATATACGAACACAATAACAAGAAAATAGAAAATACAAAACAATAGCAAAAGAATATAAATATAGCAACCACTAGGTATCGTCGTTTAAATTTACAATATTTAGTGCATCAAAAAATACGTGTATCAATACATATAATGTAAATTTATTGAATGGGTAATAATACTAATTTAGGATGTCAAGTCAAGACTCATCCACATCGTTGTAGGTAAAGTCGCCATCAGCTATATCGGAGCAGCCAAACTGCTCACAAATATCTGAACACGTATCTAATGCCTTGACAATAGAGACGTGTTCAGATATTTGTGAGCAGTTTGGCCGCTCCGATATATCTGATGGCGACTGTACCTACAACGTTGTGGATTTAAAATGTATAGGTAGCGAAAAGTCGTGGTCGCATAACTGACATTTGAAGTATATTCCATCCTATTAACCTCTCTGTGAATTAAGTACTTGTCATTCGTTTATGGAGGCGTTATGCAACTGAGACTTAATAAAATATCTGGCTATTTGTCTATTCTGCAATTTCACTCTCAGTATGTTCTGCTACTTAGCCGATAATTTGCTATTAGGAATTTTGCTTATTCAGCCGTTTTGCGAACCAAGACGTTGAACAACTACGTAAGTCCAATTTTATATCAAATTATGATATTATGGCATTTTACATGTTTGGTCATCCAACGCATAGTACGCGCGTCAGGTATATCTAAATGTATGGAAAAATGACAGTCGGATCTACCTAAAGCGGTCCAAAACGCGTGATTACTCCTCTGATGCAAATTAGACTTATATAGTCATCCTTCAAACTAGCCTCTACGAATCTAACTCAAGCATAGAGCGAAACATCGATACGAACGTTTTCATGATCGCTCTAGTCTAGTTAATGCTCGTCAACAATGTATTCTTCTCGAAGACGTCGAGACTTGACGGGCGAATAACATGAAACGTTGTATACGCAATGGGATCCATTATACTGTCGGAATCTAGCTCCTGGTGCTAGAAATTATCGCTCGTTGCTAATATACCGCATTCCCGAAATACCAGATTTTGCAAAATACCATTCTTGATTTATCACATTACCAATATACCAAATTTGCAGTATAGGACATTCGATATAAGTACATAGTTCCATGAGTACTTTTTACTTTATAACCTGGTGTAACGGGAATATGGTAAGCCCAAAGTGTGATATATTGATAATCCGATATTTGGCAAAATCTGGTATTTCAGGAATGCGGTATATTAGCAACGAGCGGAAATTATAATAGTGAAAAGTAGACAAGTGCGATTGGGAGTGTTCCATACAAAATTACAAATGTATAATGTGTAATGTAATGTATGTATGTATAGTTTCAGATTTCTCCCAATACTTGTAGCATAAGACGATATTACTTGCCAAGATTTCATAGTTCTAGGTCAACGGAAAGTACCCTATAAATTTTGGTTTCCTTGAGAGTGTCGAAATATACGTTTTTTGAGGTAGAAACGGCCGCATTTTTTTTACATAAACTTAGAAGCAGGATTTTTTCACAGCTTCAATGAACTGTGGACCATGGTTTTAATTTTAACTCGATGCGTTCCCGAGATAAAGTGCATTGGCTGACAGACAAACAACACACTCAACACAGTGATCCTACAAGATCTCCGTTTCATTCTTCTGAGGTACTTAACCCTAAAAATAGCATGCCGTTTTAAAATGAGAATAAAACTACTCGTGTATAGACATTCGAGCCTTCTGTTGACTCTTAAAAACTATAGAAAATACAACCCTAGTATAACGTAAGAAAACACGAGAGTAAGTACAAAATACCGTCAACTACGTAGACTCAATAGTACATTACTACAGAGGCCGGGAACCCGTTTTCACGCCGAGGTATGTATAGTGCTTTTATCAAACATGCAATGAAATAAATTAAAAAAAACTCCAACAATCAAACTTTGATTTTCATGGCAGAACGCCGCGCCGCGATTCTGTGCCACAAATGCCACAAGGCCGGCAACGCACCTACAACTCTTCTGGTGTTGTAAGTGTCCAAGGGCGTCGATTATCGCTTACCATCAGGTGATTCGACTGCTCGTTTGCCTCCTATATCATAAAAAATACAAAAAAAAACAAATAGTGGAATGGAAATTATAAAAAACCATCTTGCGGGCCTAGGCCTCCAATTTTGTATGAAATGCCATAACGGGTCTCTCGTCTCGCTGCGCCCGAAACGTGACACTTCGAAGCCCATTATGAAGAACACAACGTCAATATTTCATTGCATGTTTGAGAAAAATCTATTATTACTACAAAGAAAGAAGGTATAAATACGCCTAGTGACGAAGATCCCATTCAGACCCCGTGTCATGGTCGGCCTTATCACGCGATAAATGACAAGTAGTCGTCTCGTTCTATCGAACGGTTTCAGCCTGTGACGGACGCTCTATCCTATCACTTATCGTGTGATAAGGCCGACCATGATGACCCCGTATCTCAGAAAATTACAACCGTTGTAATATTGTTTCTTAAAGAGAGAAAGCGCACGAGGATTATGACCTCACGATCTGCAAGCGTCATAGTAAATGACAATCGTTTGATATGAATGTGAGTTTTGCGAAAAAGACATACATACCCCCTCTAAAAACTTAACTTTGTGATTATTTTAATTCCCTGCTTTACTTTTTCCTCCATTTGACAATATTTTTAAACATTTTTCGTGAAAATGCACCATTATTGGTTATTTTATTTGGTGTATATACACCCCTATTCTGCACGAATACAGCTTTATCCATTGCCGCGACGAAGCTAAAGCTATTATACAACTTCGTGAAATACCCGGTTAGCGACCAACGTAAGTGGCCCTATGATACAACCCACGGTCCAGAACTTTTATTATGAATACCGGTGTCAGCGTAAACTGGTTGTGAAAGACAGAATGTGAATGGTACAGACCGGAGGCGCCCGAACGGACCACTGCACCCACTTAGTAGCCGGATGTGTTGCGATTTTGCGATTGGTAATGTTTTGGATTTTACCGTGCAACAAGGCCGGGAAAATACTACGTAAAATACCTGATAATTACTAGGTAAAAACGTTAGCTTTTTTACTTAACTTGCACTTTTTTCATAAGTATTAATAATAAATAATTATTACGAGACGATCTTAACAAATTGAACTAGCTTCCCATACTTAGTAAGCTAAATAAGGCTTGTGTTATAGGCACCGGAAGACGATATATTTAATAGATTTAAATACTTCAATACAAGAAAACTTCCACGACTCAAAAACAAATATTCATTGCTAGTCACACAAGTATTACCGGCATTCAAACCCGGGAACTTCAGCTTCGAAGGCCCATTGCCTAACCGGGCGTTTATTTAATAATAACAGGTAAATAGTAGATAAATAGGTACTTCAAGTTTTTTATTTAACTTGGACTTTTTTCGTATATGGGCATCCCTTTTTCGAGAATATACAACATTATTGATTAATTATTATTTTATTTAGTGTCTACACCCCTATTATAATGAATAAATCTTTTTCATAACTACCCCCTAAAAACAAACGCATGAATTTCGTCTCTTCACTCACACATCACAATATTAGGATTCAATATGTACATGTAGGTATATAAGGCCTTGAGCGCTTCACACCCTTTTTTGTTACACCCTGTATTTTCACAAAAATTGAGCAACAGTGTTCATTTCATGCAAAGCCGCTAGATGTAGACAATTTATATCTTAATAAAACAGCCACGCCCCGAGACAAAACATCAAAATGCTCCTTAACAAATAAGATTTGTATGAAAAATGTGTTTCTTTAACCACAAAGTCCCCTGGAAATGGTGGTAAGTAAATCTCTGGTGACAACTGAATTTGAGCCATGAAAGGGTTACTCCCACACTCAATTGAAGAAGGTAACACGTGCCATACAACTCTGCATACTCTTACTGCATTCCGTCTTAAAGAATTGCGTGGCTTATGAGTAGGACCGTCATAACTGCAACGAAGTTTCACCGCGAATACGGGCTGTGTGTACTTAAGATACGACTCCAATTTGATTGTAATATAATCTTATTTGCGTAATACCAAGAGTTCAAAAGAAAAAAAATGCTATTTTCGTGACAGAATTATGTTAAAATCCGTCTGTTACGTTGGAATGGGTTTTGTATTGAATTTGCGAGCCTTTGGCTGTGGACGATAAACGCGGAAACTTGATTAGGTACACTGTGTACAGTTAGCGTCATATAGTTAGTCAGAGTAGCCAAAAATTTCGTAGCTCACCCTTATTCTTACAGTAATAAAGACGTGTACCGATATATTTGGCTACCTTTGGCTGGCTGCTACTAACTATAGCTGACTGTACCTACAGTCGGTAGTGGAAATTACGAACGAAGAGACCAAGGCAATCTGAACTAGTGTCTCTGTGAGCTGAGATCACGTGTGCATATCTTTTTGTAAAAAAAATTGTTTTTAATTTAGAAAATTAATCTTATCCAATCAAAAATTCGCGAGTTTTTTAACCGACTCCAAAAAGGAGGAGGTTCTCAATTCAACTGTATTTTTTTTTGTTATTTTTTACACCTATGAATGTCAATAAACTATCTACTAAATAAACTAAATTAAGCATTTATTACCCTTAAGTATATACAAGATGATAATAATAATTAACTGCTATAAGAATGCTATTAGGATATTTTTGAATATCGTTAGGGGAGACCAGGGATGAAAGTAACACGGGATGAACGTAACAAATGAGTTTCTGAACGAATTATGTTCGCTGCACTGATGGCTGCATCACCGACATACGTCATTTTAAACCCCCCTCTTACCTCATTTGCGCTCACGGCGCTGTGCTGTCAGGTTGTGGGCGTAGCGAGTCGATGCCGCAAAAATACCTCGAAAGTAAGTTTTGACCTTTTTTTTCAATTGCGTTTGTTTTTACTATGGTTAGTGTAACCTTGAGTGTCAAATCCCAGTAATGTCGCAAAACTGTTTATCTTCCTATTTTGTCGTTCGAAACTGTATCTTTTTAACGGTTTTCTAGGTAATAAGCTCGTGTTTGTCCAATTCGGGAAAAATTTAAGGTAGGGATGAAAGTAACAACTTGTTACTTTCATCCCGATTATCATCGTGATATCTTAAACTGTATTTTATTATTGCAGAATGCCTAATATACACAAACGAACCACCAGTAGAGGTTTAGTTTCTGCAGAAATAATGGATTTGGCAGCAGATGAAGTACTTCTCAGAAACGTACTCGTATCATTTCGAGACGCTGCGAATTCATTTCAGCTGTGCCACGTTACTTTATATATTTATGTGGAAAAGAAGAAGAAAATGCTTGAAGAAGGTTCAAAGAGTCTTCCAAATGTAGGCTACGTATCGAAAAGACGAGTTTTTAATGACGAGGAAGAAAAAATACTGCCGATTATTTACTCCATTGTTCTCAAATTAATTACGTATTAACAACCAAAGAAGTACGAAAACTGGCGTTTCGATTAGCAATTAAATATAATAAAGACATTCCCAGCTCGGAGAGCATTGTAAATAAAAACAAAATTACTTTCATAATCAACATGTTTATTTATAATCATCCTTTTAAGTTTTACATTATTATCATAATTATCAAAAAATCCTAGAATCTCAGTATAATGCTGAAAAAATAAATCAACATTACTTTGATTGAAGTTGGTCGCTCTGTCAATACTTGTTGCTTGCGGAGCTCTTATTGATAATCTCGGATTACGAGGCATAAACAATCTCATCCAATCATCACCATCATTCTCATTGGAGTTCCAATGCAATCAAAGCAATGTTGATTTATTTTTTCAGCATTATACTGAGATTCTAGGATTTTTTGATAATTGTGATAATAATGTAAAACTTAAAAGAATGATTATAAATAAACATGTTGATTATGAAAGTAATTTTGTTTTTATTTACAATGTTACAATCATCCCTTTGCACTGTTACAACCAACCCTAGGGGTAGGGATGGTTGTAACAGATTCCACTTTTTTTGTTTGAACAGTTTTTTCAAAATCTGTAGTATCAGTCGCATTTAAGCTAGTGTTGAAAGTTTGTCGATAGTCCAATCTATCATGTGTGATAGTTATCATTTTGATATTTCATATGGTCTCGAAGATATGACGAGAAAAATGAAAATTGTTACGTTCATCCCTGGTCTCCCCTAAATTAGAAGTAAGAACTTCTGAACTTACGGCTTTAGAAATTTCATACGTTAGCAAACATGGTTTTCCAAGTATTGTAATTTGGAATGCCGACGACGTAGGAATTGTGGATTTAACCTATGCTACACAACCTGTTAATAAAAAAAATGCGTACCCATTGAGCGTGAGTTGTTAAATAAAAATTTACTCGTCCGTTTTGTGACGAAAGCTAAGCTTATAAATAAAGTGAAAATCGCTGTCTTAGGACCGAACGGGGGCAATATGCGGACAATAAGGAGGCAGGGAACTTTGCCCTAAACTTGGAAACAAAAACACCCATTACCTACCGACCTGTGGCGTGACGTAATTGAGACAACAGGACGTGAAAAAACAGAAGGACAACTTCGACTATAAATAAAAGAGGGAGTCTTGTTCTCAACACACGACGATGAATGTAATAAGTTTAACCCGAGTTCCTGCGTGGCATTATAAACTTGTAGCCTGTATATATTTTTTAATTTATTAATGTTTTATATATGAGATCTAAAACGACCTAGACTCATGTCCTATTTTTATTGTAGTTTATATAATAAAAATTAAAAAATATATATTATATAAACTACAATAAAAATAGGACCTTCGAGGAATTCGTCTACCGAGTAATAACAATTTCCTCGTCACTATGTTGCGATTTGATGACATCTGGAATATTGTTGATGATGAGTATGGATTTATACTGCGGTCCTTTCTTCTACATAGCTAAGTTGCATTTAGGCAATAATAATTTATTCAATTATAATGAACAATTCTATGAAGTGTCATTATTATAAACTAACGTGTCTTAACACCTCCTGGGCATAAAGGCAAGGTTGCGGGAGTCCGCTGGATGCGGGTGGCGCAGGACCGGTCATTGTGGCACTCTTTCGGGATTCTTTGTCCATCAGTGGCTGATGTGATGATCATGTCGATTATCGACCACGCGTTTCAGTGGCATTTGCCTGAAAAAGGCCAATTAATACATCTTTTTTTTAATCACTTTGTTTTTACCAGAAAACAGCCCGCGAAGGATACGGACTAAATCCGCGATTACTGGTACCTGCCTAAATGATTTCTAATGGAATAAGTGATGATTGATAGTTGTAATGGATGATAGGTGAAATGGAGTGAACTATTTGCCATTGAACTATTTCATTAAGAGATATAAGATCTTTAATTTGTTTTGAGATAACTATTTATTAACATTTTAAGTGTGTCGTAATCATAAATGTGTATTACCTAATTTACCTATAGTTTACTACCCAGCTGTACGGTAGGGCAAAACTTGGCTAATGGGTGATAGGCAGTAATTCTGTGATAGATTATTAAATTTATACCCTTTATTGCGAAGTTACTTTATAATTAAGTATTTACGATAAATATCGCTACTATCATAGTTAATAATTACCTTAAGAGTGTAACTGTAGATTATAAAGAAACTGCAATAAAGAGTATAAATACTCTTTCACAGAATTACTGCATACTTATCACCGATTAGTCAAGTTTTGCCCTACTACAATGTATAATAAGCTGCCAAATAGAACGGGTAAACATACAGAAATTTTCTTTAAATATGCATGATATTTTGAAAGGTCTGAGTCTTCGAAACGAAAAAAAAATGTGCTTTTAAAAGGAATAAGTATATCTAGATTAGAGCAGAAACAAATATCAATTTTCATACTACATTTTTCTACGATTTAAGCATTTTTTTTGTCGATATGTGCCTACAAATTTATTTTATTTTATTTATTTATTTAATGTGAAACAAACGGTCATACAACAGTTTATCATTACTTGTTAGTTAAAGTACAAATCAGACCTATAGTTTCTATGTATCCCAAATTATAGCAAAAACTTAATAAAAAAATTATTACATAGTTGCAGTTATTAGTTGCTACTAGTAAAAATAGAAAATTTTGCAATAAGGTAAAGAAATGACAAAGAGAAGCGAGCAAGAAAATTACTACTACTACTATTACATTTGCAAGTACCTAGGTAACCCAACTTTGTTATAGGAATATAAATCAAAATTATCTAGATGCAATTTAAAGACATTTTTTAAGGAACTTATGGGACAGTTAATTATATCAATATCTTTTAATTTATTGTTATTGTTATAAAGCCCAGAGGCACGCTTAATAAACATATTTTTTGCATAACTTGTTCTACTACGAGGGACGGAAAATAAATGTTTAAATACTACGACATTGGCGTTCAATTTTACATGGAACTCTAATTTGTATATCTTGGAGCAAGCTAGGAGCGTGAAGATGATTATGTATTATTTTATGAAGCAAAACTGAGTCAACACAGTCTCTACGACACTCAAGTGATTGCATGTTGTTGCGGATTATAGATTCAAAATAATCATTATATTCATTGCCAGTTATAAAGTCAAGGGATCTTAAGAACTTTTTCTGAAGTCTCTCAATCCTATTTTTATGAACACTTTAAAAAGGATTCCATACAGCACATGCGAACTTGAGACGACTACGGACGTAACTATTATATAATATTTTAAGTGTGAGAGGATTTCTAAAAGGTTTCTTTGTTAAAATATATTACGACCAAGGGCTGGTCCATATATTAAAACATCGTTTTTTGACGACTTTTGACCGAACACTGACAGTCTGTCCCGGTAGGCCACGAGACAACAGTGACAGTCTGTCCCGGTGAGCCACGAGACACCAGTGACAGAGTTTCTTAGATTACAATACTATCTACGAGTATTAGATTCCTATCATTCTAAGGAGACGCCTCGCCATGGAATGGGTTTACCAATATGACAGAAACAAGTGTTTAGTGGGAACCCATAAAAATCATAGTTTTAAAGAGTGGCCACAAGAGACTTAACCATGGGAACGAGAAACAAAAAATGTAGATTGGCCCCCATACAAGCTAGTCTGTTGCGGGTAGGAACACTAGGAACTGCCCTGAATCAGTACAACATTTTGTCAAGATACCCTTCGGTCTATTCAATTATACTTATGTACACTAATACTTTGCTAACTCTGCAAGGAACCCAAGCTTCCTCATTGTTCATGAAACCCTAGTAAGTATCGGACAAAAATTAATTTGTCCAGAACTTATTAAATACCTGCACTATTCACAAAACTGTTAGCTATAGTCTGCTATACCTTGACCCCTGCAATAGTAAGAACCATGCCCAAACGGAGCTCAGAATAATACTGGTCCATTTCTAAACATGAGAGAAGCTTTGTGAAGGGCACTGGCCAATCGAGTTTCGAGATAGTCCTAACAAGATAACGTTGTTCAGATAAAATAAGTTTAGTGCCAAGGCGAAGCGACTCACTTAGAACCTTTTCAGTTGGAGCCCCTGTAATATCAGTTCAGAACTTTTTCCATTCAGGACGATTCGAGACTTAGCGGGTTGTTGGGGATTAGCGGATGGCAAAAATAAGCTCCGGAAGCTTCAGGGAGCTTTATCTTGCGAGGTAATCAATGAGCTTTCACACGGTTCGAGGATATTGTGACGGGTCGGGTTTTTGTGCTGATATGATACCTATTCCTGAGGCGTGATCACATAACTTCACAAACGCATATTAGGACAATTCAGCTGTCAATTTTCCATACTAAAAGTGACATTCAGATATACCTGATGCACGTACAATGCATTACATAATCCACCAGCTGGGTTGAAAGGTCATATATGGCAGTCACTTTTGTAAAACTAGTGTTTACGCAGAATCAAGGTATTTGGAGCCATTGCACACCCCGCGCTCGTCTAAGGCACTTATCTCACGATGTTTTCCTTCACCGAAAAGCTAGTGAATGTCGACGGATATTTCGAAAATAAGTCTTTTGGAAAAACCCAGTGTTACCAGCCGGGGTTCAACACGACCTCCAGATTGATAGGCCGGAATTAAGGGGCTCCTAGCTCGTCTCGTTAACAAAAACGAGGTTTACCGAAATAGTATCCCATATTTACTTCAAAACTCACAGTTAAACACAGTTTTTTTGGCCTAACTTTTGTGAAAATGAGTTAAAAATAAAAATCTCTCGTGGGTTGCTAGAGACGTCCATAAGGAACAGTTATATGTGGATTTCATACATAAAAATGCATAAATAACATACATATATCGAAAACGGAGCTTTTTTGGACCTTGTTTGAATAAATCATGAAAAAATATATATTGATGATTATCAAAAACACTCGTGCAAGTTTAGATAAAGGATTGAAAAATCGATAAGTGTTTGCGCCATAAATATAACTATAGTTTTGACGGAGGAATGTCAACTCAAAACTCATCAAAACTAGCCAAAACGCGCGTGGAGCCCCTTAAGGCTTGCCACACACAGTGTACACGATATAAAAAGCATCTTACGCAATATAAAAAGCGCGAACTTTGAAAAGTCTACAACAACACCTTACACAACCATTTTTCAAAGTAAAATGCTAATACATTTCCTCCACATTTCCCCCTGTGCGCTGGCACGCACAGGGGGAAATCCGTTGTGGAATCCGTTAACCCGACTACTGAAATAAAAAGTAATAACTACCGAACCACCATATGTAGATAATGTAGATTTCATCTTCTTAAGTACGCACTGTAGGCAGTAGGTTCCATATGAATACGTCGAGAAAAATAGACTGACGGAATACATTAAAGGATTGAGAAATGACGCCTCTAGAGATTACTACTTGCTTCGACGAACATATCCTTTTAAATCCGACTGTGCTATGAAAAATACGTGTTCATTTAAAAAGGATTTGAAGGAAGAATATAATTATAAGGAGGAATAAAGTTACCTACGTTTCGTTCGATTTAAGTAAAATTAAAGCAAACACATTAAATGACACATTGTATTTGCGAAGACAATATAATCGTCTTGCTTTGACAAGCAAATGATGTTATTCGAACCAGTTTTTGGAGAGGAACAAATTGTGTGTATGGGAGCAACTAGAATGAACCCTTTCGTTCCGGATGACGAGTTAACTCGTCTTGTGCAATGTACTCTCAGATCCGGTAGACGAGTATACTCGTTTAAAAAAAAATTACATTACATCCTGGATTAGGGCAATCGACAGTCACATGCACAACCGGACACATTGCGTCCTGTACTCTAGGCCTCTGGCAACATTACCCTCATTTTGACAATATTAGCTAACGCGTTATCTCGTCTACCGGCTCTGAACAGCGTTTTACGTGGCCGAGTTAAGTCGTCTTTCGGACATAAGAGCATAATTTCGAGTTAACGAGCTAACTCGCCTACAGGACTGAGGAGCAGGTATCATTTCACTGGATCTGGGAAACAGAGTATATTTTGTGTATGACTTTGCCGGAAGGGAAGGGTTAAAGAACCTAAATGGGTAAGGACCAAATTCTTGGCCAGTAGTTAGTGTGGTTAATTGGTGGTAGTTAAAAAGCTCCATGCATTGTGACACGAAAATTAACCACAGAACTGTATGGCTAATTTTCGTGTCACAACGGAACATTTTTAACTACTACCAATTAACTGGGCTAACTACTGGCCATGAATTTGGTCCTCACCCAAATACCCAAAAAATGGATACAAATACGGACCTCGCTGGCGGCAGTCCAAACGCCTCATGCGTATTGAACATAGAAGTATGATATCACAGTTTTATATTTGCTTAGTCATTGTATGGAAAATCAAGTAAATTGCTGTTTCGGTAGCGAAATACTGCGTTTAGGTCCATAGTTGTCCTACAATTTTGTTTCTATAACCACTCACTTGCTTTCGGATTTTAAAAAAGGTAGCCTAAATTGCTTTAAATTTTTCTTTATCAAAGAAGTCCATACTTCACTCGGCAACCACAGTTGCCACCATCAATTTAGGCGTGCGCGAAATTGGCAACTGTGGTTGCCACAAGCAAGTGAGTGGATAAAAGATTAAGAGTCCGCAGTAAGCTCGGCCGAATTTCACCTTCCCATACAAACGTAGTTACGCTCTCATTTTAAAACTACGTGTTCGATTGTGACGAAACTTTGCATATACAATGACATGAGGTATATCTATGTCTGTAATTAGTTTATATGGTTCCAGTTTCTAAAACAAATTTAATACAGCAAAAACAAGTTTCGTATGAAAAACTTAAATTCGCTGTATTTTTTACTATGGTATCTGAAGCTACATAAACTAATTACAGATATTGAAAAGTTTCGTTATAATCCAACACGTAGTTTTAAAATGAGAGCGTAACTACGTCTGTATGGAGAATCGAGCTTACTGCGGACTCTTAAGGACTCTATTGGTAGGTTTCAATTTACGCTTGGACAAAAAATGCATACTTTTTCTAAAATTTCCAAGGTTCAATGTTTTTTTTATACTTTAATACAATAATATGGTTTACTATCCATTTGGCAACACTGCGTTATCAATTTTAACATGAGGCAGCTACCCTATTATCACAAGTAGTATACGTACTTATTTGTAAAAACTGAAGTTTTCGTATTTGCACGATCCATCAATTTAAGCATATTTGTTTCATATTCGATCATTTAGTTTGAAGGATTTTATGAGCAGAAATATAATTGAGTAATCACTAATCAAGCTTGTTTGTTTCTAACAACAGATGAAATTTAATTTATTCTACCATATTAATTCCGGCACGTCATTCAAATTGTTTATTTACAGCCATTATGTGATGTGAACATATTTTATATTAATGGTAATGAATTGAATCCTGAATTAGCTAGCAGTGTTTAGTTTGTTCCAGTTAAAATGACAAAAGGTACTTAAACCCAACCACTACCGATATCTGTTTTTTGCGCAAATGGGAAAGTGTGTTACATAAGTTTCTTAAAATATCACGCAGTTAGCCTGCGAATGTCAAAAATTTTTTGTGTGGTCGACGAACCCCCGTAATAGAAATTATATAAGGCTTTTAATTAATTGTAGTCTCTAACTGCACTTCTTGACTCATGGACTGGAAGCAGAACCGAACTATGCCGTGTCGCTTGCCCTATTAATGGCCCTTTAACGCCGGTAGAATTCGTAACCGAAATAGCTAGAAAAAATAATCGAATAGTTTCTTCTCCTCCTAAAAGCGGTATCCTCATATTTCAGTTTTTTTAGTGTATAATATTTTCGTGCAAAATGGAACTATTGTAACACTTTTATTAAAAGGTATTATTTTTTTATCTAAAACATTATATCCTTGCATGGGACCTAAAAAACCGCTCTCGCTAGACGAAAACTTACGCATCAGTATATGTTCGTTATTTCGCCATCTGGCGTTCCTTCCGTTTGGTTTCGCACAGTTTTCGGGCACCTGGCTGACCCCAAATCGATAGAAGTGCGGCAAATACATTATCTATTAGCCAATTCCACGTTTCAGGGCCATTTAAGGGGCCAACAAGGAAGAGCTGTTTACACAGTAGTCGGCGTCAATGGGGTGTGCAAATAAGTAAATATTAGCGGACAATCTTACACAAATCGACCTAGTCACTTCATCGTCATAATAAACTAAAGAGCCGGGCTCTTGTCGGTGGAATAGTCACCATACTGTTCTTCTCTGCCACTGTTTCGAGCTCAAGATACGTCATTACATACACACACACACATACATATATACATACACATATTTTACTAGTCACATAGTAAGCTCAAATTGGCATATGTTATGGGCACTAGACGGTACTCGTATTTATGCTAATAAGGAAAAATCTAGTTTGTGTTCCGTACCTGCCCGCGCGTATTGCACAGATCGCAGCCAAACCCGCGAGATCACATTAAGTATATTCTATGTTCATCCAGAAAGTTCGTATAGGACACAGGACAAAGACGTTTTTAAATTATTGCGATAATTGCGGAATTCTACAATTTCACAGAGTTTTCCTCTTTATAACAATAGTATATGTATATGCTAAGATACATAGTAAACATCCAAGATTCAGAATCAAATATTCATCACACAAATATTTTCCCTTACCGGGTTCGAACCCAGGACCTTCAGCTTCGTAGGCAGCGTCACTAAATCGGCCGTAATGTGTAACGTCATAGCATTTTATAGCATTTTATATTAAAACGCAACGCGTGAAATAATACTATAATATTTACATAGGTACTTATTGAACATGTGAGCTGTAAAACTCACGAGCCAATTTTTTATTCAATTTTTTTTTTCTATAACCTAATCGACAAAAATCTATATTTAACCAGTGGGCAGAGCATGGTTGATAACACTTATCGTTGTGGTTAAGACGCCCATCACGCTCTGACAAGTATGCGAGTGCAAGAGTGACGGATGCTTTATCCACAACGATAAGTGATGAAATGGCAAATGTGCTACGCCCGCTGCTCACAAAATTTCACGAGAATCGGTTGAGAAATGCGACCTGTAGAGAAGACCAGCAGTTACGGTAAGAATTTGACAAAATCGAGTCATCAAAGCGTCGGGCTTCTAATAGACTCTCGTTGGTAAACAATCTCTTACCGTACTTGTGGAACAATTTACCTACTATTATTGCCTGAAAACATCCATACAGGTCCTTTACTCCTAACGAATCCTGGGGAGCTCTGCCTGCCCCTTTTCTGAACACAGCCTTGATTGTATGAGCTTCAAGTTTTTATTCTAGTTACCCTAAGGCGATACGGTGCGCGTTGTGACTATTGTCCCTGCTCGTGACAGCTACTTTAAATGGAGTCTGAGTTACAAACGAAATGTAAAAACGTTTCCCGCCATATTGTTGTAAAATAAATGTGACCTTTATAGAATTATGAAATGAGAGAGGTGTCAAAATCCACCATTGGTGGATTTTGGACACCTAGACCTCTCGCCACGGTGCTGCCAGCTGGTGACACATTCTGGAAACCCTCATTGTCGTACAAAACAAACAAATACTGTTAAAATAAAGTACAGCCCGTGACTTCCCAGAACCACCTAGCGTTATTCCCGGTTGTGCCCCAGAGCTTGGGGTCCGCTTTGACAGCTATTCCCAAAACTAGACCTTATCGGGATTCGACCAGTTCCCTCACGATGTTTTCCTTCACCAAAAAGCTAACAGTAAATATTCCGTAAATAACCTCCAAAAACTTATTGGTCCGAGCCGGGATTCGAACCCAAGACCGCCGCTTGACAGCTGCGTGCCTGAACCACAGGCGTAGGTATTACCTCCCAGAACAGCATTCGGGTATTCAGTGAAACCTGGATAACGTGGACTTCAAGGGACCGGCAAATTTGTCTCGCTTAAAGAGGTACGAGTATTCCACTTTCCCATTGTCTCAGATATCCAGGTATAAATAAATATCTAAATTTCGATCGAACTGGAAAATTGAAATATTATTCGCCACGAGCGGGATTTGAACCCGCGACCTCTGGAATCCGTTCGTCCGCCGCGCCGTCCTATTTTTCCCTTTGATCGAAATTTGGAATTTCGTTAGCGGAAGTTGCTGCTTAGTAAACATTTAATGTAAATGTATATCTGTCTCATTTACAGCGGGTTCCATTAATTCATAATGTTAAAAAATGGACGCTGTTTGGCCATAGAAAACCGTGACTTAACCTAACCTAAGCTAACCTAACCTTTTTTCATAAACGGGGCATTTTAGATGTTTCATAAAACTGCTGATTTGATTATAAACTACCCTATATTACTTATAAAAAACATATAATTTACAAGTAAAACCTATTACCTACCTTACCTACCAAACATTTTCGAACACCCAACAAGTTGGGACGTGTTCGCAACCCCTCCAATAAATCTTCTGTCCTATTCCAGTACCTCCACCTCACCGCCACCCCTAGTCATGTTGACCCATCGTTTCAATAATTACAACTCGTATACAGAGGTCAGTTTACGCTGGCCCTCTTGAATAGAAGCGAGTTGAAGCTGTGTACAGCATCACCCACAAACTTGCTCCACGTGACTCAACCGTCGCCTAACAGATTTACGCCTATCGATTTACCCTAGCCAACCCAAATTACAACTAAACACCAGCGTGTACAGTCTCTTTTCAAATTGGCACAAGTTTTCCGATCAACTGAGTGTCAAGTCGAGGGAACAGGATTGGTGAAAAGTTTGAATTGAATTTTTATTCGAGACATCGCAGAATTAATGCAAGGTTCTCCATTAAATTAGGGAATTATCAGTTGGGCCATTTTACGGAAAGTTTTACTCGTTTTTTTTAAAAAAAATTTGATATCTGGGGGCACGGCAGTGCCCCCGCCAAGTCGAGCAAAACAGCGAGCGGCACGGCCGTACCATCCTTTTCTCGAAGCAGTTCAGGCCATTTTCGACCCCCCTATAACTTCGTTGTGGATAAAACTAGAAGCCTGAATTTTCAGTAACTAAGCACGCATTGTAAAACCACGATATATTTCAAATTTCATCCAATTTGAACTAGTGGTTTAAGAATTATAACTAGTCAAAGTTTCTTAATTTTCTCACTCACTGACTCACCGATCATCAAAAGTCTAAGGCACTTCTAGCAGATATAGAAGCTTCAAATTTAGAATACAATTAGTGTTTAGTGTATAAATAAATCAAGACAAAAAAATTGCAATTTCACTCCAGTTTTCTAGATACACCAACTGCATAAATAATCCCATGTAAACATATCGGATTACAACGTTATATTTGCAGTGAATGAGTCAAAACATGAAAAAGCAAGTATGGGACTGCATGCATAATTCGTATGTATTGATAACACAATAACGTACAAAAAGAAGTGAGATCCCATAAAAACCATTCCATGTAAAAAAGAGGCCAAGTCTCGAAACTCTTCCACCGTAAACAGTTGTGAGATATTTCGTAGAGCCAAGTCTCAGGCATTCTTATAAATCTTTATTTGCTTGCTAAATAAAATTTTGTAACTTGTCTTTCTTTTTTCTCTACAGTCCTGCCTCCTTTCATGTTCAACCCTGACCGCTTGCTTGTGTTCAACCCTGCGAGCGACAACCTATTGTGTCACGACAATGCCGTCGCCGACTACCGTACAGCCTTGTGATAAAGTTGACTTTTGATTTGCACGGCGTAATTACATTGAAAATCGAAAGAGCTATCAGCATTGCCGCATTGAGTGTTTGGACAATGTGTTGGACAATGTTAACGCGCTTTCATTAAGGCTTATATTTCAGGAATAAACAACAATAAAATATGAATATGTCAAAGTGAATGCAGCAAAAAAGGTTTGTCAAGATCGTAGCAAGTAGAAATCCGTGATCTCTGCCTGCCTCCCGGGATATATTGGGCGTGATAATATGTATTGGTCATCAAGTATAAGAATCGTGAAAGTTTATAAGTACCTACGAGTATCAATATATGTATAAATATATTAAATCCCGTAGTTCTGCCTGAGATTTTCATAATACGCGGGCAGAACCGTACGGGCAGGCAGTCTATAAATATCACCTCTGATATTCTATTCAAGAGTAATTTTAGTAGGTAAGTAAGTATTATTTCAATTCGCTTCACTCATAATTCGTGTCATTCAAATGAACTTGGTAATTTTGTCTCCATAAATAAACACTGGCAGGCTTCCGCCAGAAATTCTATCGATATTTTAACCTATTACCATAATGCTCCTTGAAAAACATAGTGTCACTACGCAAAAGATGACGTTTTCGAGTTAGCAACGCCATTTAGCTCGTCTAATCGTAACGCACGCAATACGAAGACACCTATCGCTCTAGTTCTTTTAGAAGCGACAGAGGGCGCTAATGTCGTTATGGCAAATAGTGGGAATAGGTGCGTGCCTTAATGGAACAATGTCATGTTCGTATTAGATCCCGGGATGTAGACCGAAATACAGCCGATTCTTTGAAGAAGGTTGTCATTTTTTGCTTAGTGACGGAGTTCCGTGAGGTTAAATGGTAAGTACGACAATTTTCTTACGAAATATTGTATCTATCCGTACAATGTCACTTTGTACTTATAATTTGGTATCAATATCGGGACTCAATTTGAAGCAGTAATGTACTTTTCGCTTTAATGACACTTCTACTTTAGCACTTTTAAACTTTTTGGAATGAGTAAAATGACGGTATATCTGTAATGACGATATTGCTTAAAACTCTAAGGCTTAATGCAGGTTAAAAATAACGCTATACTGTATTTTATCTTTAAATGTCATTTTCGTCTTAATAAGCCGAAAGGAGTTTACTCAGCTCAAACGTCATAATCTGTTTAGTGTCAATTCTGCTAGTTTAATTTACTATAACTACACTGTTGACTATAATGAAGTGAAAACTGCTATTTTGAGCTTAATGCCATTACTACTAAAAGAGGCCGCTTAAAACTGTTTGATTAAGTAATTTCACTTATTGTTAAATGTCACTGTGAGTGACGAATACAATTACAAAGCAGTTGAAGATTACCTACTAGACTAATATAATTTTTCCGTCGTAATTTTTATAAAAACTATATATTTATTGAAAGTGTTCTTAGAAAAGAAACGTACTTGAAAATAGCGAGTAAAATTTGAAAATGTTTACTAATATCTTTTGTTTAAATTTTATTTCTGATAGGTATTTATGGTGAGGACACGCACACGCAAGCAGCGTTCCCGCGCTGGATTGCGATTGCAATGCTCTGTGCGAGAAAGCTGCCCACGCAAGGGTCGCCCGTTGCCTCCCTCACCCGTTTGCCAAGCTCCTGTGGAGCTATGAGTGCCCCTGCCCCACGAACCTAGTGTCTCGACGCCGAAAGTGATGAATTCGTATTGGGTGCCGAGACAGCTATACTTGGCTACCTTTTGACGCTCCCGAGTGTCCGCCGCGGCGCCAGCACGCCTGCTGATCGATGGGAGGTAGGACGCAGCTAGTGTGTCGGCGCAGGTGGCGTCCTACACCAACGCACGGCCCATCTTCCAGGGAATCAACGACATCCCGTCAGGATGCTTGCCATCGTTCCGCACTATTTCGGGCTCCAGAGGAGCGGGAACGCCGGCACTGCCGAGCGCCCTTCTCAGAATGTCGTTAAGGGCGGCATGACGAGAGAGGTGGCCGGCGCCCGAAGAGCAGTCGAGCCCGTGGTGGCCGAGGCTATCTACTTAAGATCCACAAGAAGCACAGCTGTGGTCGACACAGAGAGCCACTCCAAGCCGGAGACCGGTGGCTATGCGAAGCGTCTCTGGGTCGATAAAGGTGCCGGTGTTAGGCGAAGATAGGCGTGGAGCCACGTGACCTGACTCTGGCCTTGATGATGCGAGAAGCGTCGCTCGGTCCCTGCCTGTCGCGTTGTCTAGAAGTGAGTTTAGGGTGGAAACTGGTGCTATGGTATCCCAGGCCCTCTGTATCTTAGGTCGGGACTGAAATTTTTGATTCGGTTCAGCTACCCAGGCATTCGAGGCCTCAACAAGGCACGCAATCTCGCAGTTTGTAGCCGGAGAGGCTTGAAGAATGTGAGATCGGAGGTGCTATGAATTGAGGCCAAGAATGCCGGCAGAGCAACACTTGAAATTTTACGGGTACCCAAGCCACCATACTTGGCGGCTTAGGTCCACGCCTGCTCGCTAAATCGGATATTCAAAATAGATTCAATTTGGGATTTTAAAAGTAGGTCGATAGGTCGAAGTAGATGGGGGTATTTCCAAATGTGACAACAACGGACCAGGTAATTGAATTTTGGAACGAGTAAACAAAATTTCAAAATAGACAGAGCAGAATGACTACTAATTTTGAGAAGGCGGTTTGAATGGGCACTAAATTTCGAAATAGATTTACTCCAAAGAGGAGGGCTGGCTTCGTTGAAGATGAGTGCTCCGAGAAGATGCAGACAGTCTTTGGATATAGTTACGTGATAAGATAACTCATGTGAATTAATAAAAAAGTTATTGTAAGTGGTAATTATCCTGACATTTTGAAGACTGAAAGTCGTTTAAGTTGATTTACTTTAGCAATTTTTTTATTGTTAAGAAGTAGGGCCAAAAAGCCAAGACGATTCTAAGAGTCTTGTTTTAAGAGATGTTTTTGAGAGAATATAAGACTAATTTGTTCGGTTTTGAGACTAAAAGTCATTAACTTTAATAAACGTTGATTAACATTGATATAAAAATGTTTTATTAGCGATTCTTCATTCAAATAAACGGTAAGTTCTTTGAAATAACCGGATATAGTGTCATTTTTCCAGAAATTAAATCAAAGTTAAGGGAACCTTATATGACATTTAGCAAAAAAAATGGAATAATGACATTACAATTTTCTTTAAATTCGATTATCATAACAGTAAAATAAAAATACCACAAATTACTGTTATATGTAACAAGCTTAGTCACAAACCTAACAAAAACTAACAAAACAATGTTATTTTTATTACGAACTCGGCAGTTTTAGACGGTTCAAGATTTTTAAAACTTTGAGACCCTGTACTCAAAAAACACGTTTTTCTCGTAATGACACTATGTTTTTCAAGGAGCGATATTAGAATTTTAACGTATTCATTCATTCAATGATGTAATATAAAAAAGGGATAGGCAGGTTATAAGCGCTCAAAAGTGGCACACTAAAACAGAGTCAATTGCACGAACTTGCCTCAGTTTCGCGTCGTCAATGGACACGTATAAAGACCTCCACCCACCGAACCCGGCGGGCCCGCGCAAGTTGTAAAGCATTGAAACTACGGGCCCGCGCTGCTGAGTGTGATAGATAGTGAGAATGTATCGCACTGTGAGATACATATTAAATAGGTAGGTAGGTTAGTGAGAGAGATATGACACACGGGCCCGCTCTGCTAAGTGTGATAGAGACAGTGAGATACATATTAAATGTATTGGTAGTGAGAGAGGCATGTACCTCCGCGTTGCTACACGCCTCCCGCTTGCACAGTATAGGAACAGTAGATAAACTTCGAACAAAGGTACATCGCACGGCTGCACACATGCGCGCGTGTGCGGTATGCACACACACATAGCCTTCGGGAATGATGGAGAATGCTTCAATCGGGGCCGCGCCGTTGCGGTGTTCGCTCGTTCTCACTCGCTACGTCAAAGGAAGCCGCCTCGTAGGTATTAAGATAGCGAGCCGCCAGTGCCACGATATCAAAAGGAGCCGAATAGGCTTGTAACTAAGCACCTACCAACCTAGTGCAGTTTAGCAACTATTATACTTACTAGGAAATATTTAAGGCATAGTATAGTGGTATTAAAATATTCGATGAAGTGGGAAACTAAAAACACATACCTAACTATCTACCTATAATATTATTACTTTGTGTATACAATATTGTGTATTAAACTGTAACAGAAATACTTTGCATACTTAAAAGCAAAATTAATATTATTAACGTGACACAACCCTGCGCATCGAGCGAAAGTAGGTAACGAACGCTCCTAAACGGCCTCTGATTGCCATCTAGTATTATTCTTCTATACTGTGCCGCTTGCGGTGTGAATATACCGCTTCAACCACGCCCGACACGCGCCGCGCACGACACGCGTTCGGTGGGAGGAGGCCTTAAACGTGTCTCAGCTGTCAGATGTGATGTGGTGCCATTATTATTATTTATTAAACACGGAATTTGGTATAGACAATGTATCTACCTCTTTTTTATATTACGTCATTGGATAAATTCGTCTACTTACTTTTCTTCGTGTATCATATCTAGGTTATTATAGGGCAAGATTTCACTTGTTTCAGATATTTCGATCATAAACTGCTGTACAAACATATCTTTTGCGTTTCCATTTGGTTTTTCTTGAAATCGCATGACGTTAACGCACAATTTTTCTAATTTTATGTGGAATAGCTTCCGCCCGCGACCTCGTCTGCGTGGAGCCGGGATAATAACTATCCTATATTTTAATCCAGGCTATAAACTGTCTTCGTGCACAATTTCATCCAAATCTAATGAGCTGTTTTAGCGTGATTGAGTAACAAACATCTAAACATCGAAACTTTCGCGTTTAACTATAATATAAGTAGGACTACGCCTGACAGTAGTGTCAGGCTTCAAACAATTAAAGTAAGAACGTGGCTTTAAAATTATTTTACCAAGAAAACACAATTTATTGGAATGTTAAAAGTTTGACTTGTGGCTTAGAAGGGAATTTATCATTGCTCGAAACTTTGACAGTTGTAAGACCATTAATCGATACTTAAAATTACAAAGAGGTACAGTTTGTGCTAAGTAGGTAGCTTTGTTAGTTTGTATGTAGGAATGTAATCTATGGAACCACTTCCGATTTTAAAAATATATTTCACTTGTCTGTAGATGGCCTTTTTGAACGGGCGTGGGTTATATTATGTCCCGAGAGTATTGCTGCATTTTATAAAATTTGTATGATGCCAAACATGTGAAATGCCCCTCCCCTACCAAGTTACAATATGGACTTATCGTCTTTATAATAACACTAGCCGCCCGCGAATTGCAAACAACGCCGGCAAAACCGCGGGATAAAATATAGCCTATAACCATCCAGAAAGACCATAGAAGCGCTTGTCCAGAGGCCAAGTGGTCAGCATTGAGGGAACGACTGATTATGATCAATATTGGTATAGAATTATAGATTACACATTGATTTACATAATATTGAGACGGCTGTGAAGCTTCACGTTCCGACATAAGTATCAATTTCGGCATGAGATCATGTTCATGCAATTATTATCCATTAAAGCTATACTTAATCCGGGAAATTGCGTTGCGTTATACATCGTCTATTAATATACACTCTCGTGTAATTACACATTTACTTAGGCGCGGAACACACGCGTTGCGACACCGCCAGCCGGCAGCGACAATGCGCGCATTGCGGCTCGGCAAGCATTTTATCTGCGGGCGTAGCACGGTTGCCATTTTATCACTTATCATTGTGGATAAGGCATCCGTCACTCTCGCACTCGCGTACTCGTCAGAGCGTGATGGGCGTCTTTACCACAACGATAGGTGATAAAATGGCAACCATGCTACGCCTACAGTTCACTGCCCGGTCGCGACACGCAAGGAACTTTGGGATCACACGCATACATTTAAAAAACCGATGCCGCCTCCGCGCAATGTTGTGGCCGGGCCGCCGCCGCGCGACTATTAGGCCAAGCGAGCACTATGATTTTTGTCGTGCGATAATCGCGTCGCAAAAATGCAACGTATGTGTTTATATGACAGTGCGCTTTTTATCGATGCTATTCGAACCAGTTTTTACAGAGGAACCAATGTTTGTATCGGAGCAACTACCATTAAAGGCATTAAATAGACAAAAAATGGCGGCAGCCGAAACGATTCATATTAATTGAGACAGGACTATGACGTCACCGCTGTTAATTTAAAGGTAGGGGAGAGTGGGGCAATGCGAGGTGACGGGTGGGACGGGATAGGCGTTATGGCTCCTCTACATGATGGCCCATCCTAATGGCCCACTAGGATGGGCCAGCGTGTGGAGAGGGTAGTGGTGTCAGATGGCTTATGGCGCGGCGATGTCTTTCTCCGTCTAACGCATAGTTGCGTCCTGTACGATGGGTCGTGATGGCCCACTGTATAGAGCAGGCTTTATATGGAGACACAACTGAGTAATCAGAACAGAATCCCGCTTGTACCTTGATGCTGCGCCGCCATGATGTTAATCAGCTCGCACAGTGACGGGATGGACAAACGCTGTCATTATTTTTTTTATTGCATAAAACAGGTTTTCGCCATACACACAAACACACTAAACTTGCTACATTCCTAAATATTTTTGCGCTTACCGCGGCCGCCGCCGCTAGTCGGGCCGTAACTCTGCCGCGTGCGCAATCTCGGCGGATTACCTACATCGTGATATAGCCCGACAAGTCCCTGGTAGTGTCGCTGTAAACCGCATACTATATGGCAATAATGTACGATTACTCGTACATACGTCATGTACCTATAGTCGGGACAGTGTGTATTGGCATTGTGTTGTTTGTTGAATGTAAAAATTCTATGCTTTACAATGAATTTCCATGTACGTATTCGATATTTAAGAGTCCGCAGTAAGCTCGATTCTCCATACAAACGTAGTTACGCTCTCATTTTAAAACTACGTGTTGGATTGTAACGAAACTTTGCATATACAATGACATGAGGTATATCTATGTCTGTAATTAGTTTATGTAGCTTCAGATACGATAATAAAAAGAATGATAACAAAACTTGTTTTTGCTGTATTTCTTTTGTTTTATAAACTGGAACCATGTAAACTAATTACAGACACAGATATACCTAATGTCATTGTATATGCCAAGTTTCGTCACAATACAACACGTAGTTTTAAAATGAGAGCGTAACTACGTTTGTATGGGAAGGTGAAATTCAGCCGAGCTTACTGCGGACTCTTAAGAACGAAACGAAAGACTCCGACTCTGCGGCGTTACCACGAAAATCGAAACTCGAAGTTCGTATATCCATCCCTGTCACTCGAGTAATGTAAGTGCGATAGAGATGGAAATACCCGAACTTCGTTCGCTCCGCTCGCTCGCGCAATAATTTTATTTATTTTCACAACTTAAGGCGGTGTATTGGAAATTATCGCGTGCTTTGAAACGCCGTTCTGACTAGATTACGAAACAATAAGGTCTGATTTTCAGATATTATATGATTCTTGACTTTATGGTTGTTTATCTGATTTGATCGATACATGATTGCTTAAAATTTCCTTGATAGAAAAAATCCAAAGTTGGGTCGGTATTTTCCTTTTTTACTCAGCCTACTCAAATCAAACGATACATTATTTTACGACGCAATCATGTTAATACTATAGTATTTTATCTCGTCTAAAATCTCACTTAATGAAATTTAAATTAAACTTCACTATGTTAGGTATTTATCCAAATTTGCCAAAAAAGCCATTCCCGAAGAGTGTTACATCGATATTTCTCGTGCGCGGAAGGCATAGCGTTTCTTTGTCTAGGGGGCGTGTTCGACTCAAATCAAGGCATTCCCTTAACTCTAGGAATGTGGAAATAATGAAATTTTCACTATGTACATAAGCACAACACAACAATGCAATAAGTATTATAAAAAGTAAATCTTTCGTCAGCGTATTTCCATATGGCGTAAGTATATCGTTTTTATCTAGTCATATTTATAAGCTATAAAAATGACTTCTAAAAACAGCGGCCTTTCATTAAATGATTGAAGGTGAATTATCTCGTACGTGACTCACCGTTGTTGCAAAAGCATTTTTACTTTATAGGTACAAAGGCCTGTTATAAGGATTTTTTTAAAAAACGGCGTTCTTTTTACTGGTTTTTATTTAACCAACCTCAAAAGAGGATGACGTTCTATGTTTCATTGTATTTTTTATATGCATGTTCACCGATCTCGGTCGCTTGAGGACCGATTTAGAAAATTCTTTTTTTATTCGAAAGAGTGTACTCCTGAGTTGGCCTAATTGTCACCAAATCAGGATCTGCTCAGGGGATTCCAGGGAAGTTGAGTGCAACCTTAAAATTGTATAGGTACGCGTGTAGTCATTTCGGTATTTTCCAAAAATAAAGCAGGATTCACATTTTGTCTGACGTGTCGTGTTGTGACGCATCAGAACGGTATCGGTTTCATACATTTAATATGGTTGCGTTCACATTTCTCTCACGACGACGGCACAGATGACTTATGGAACTTCTCGATGATATAAAGTACGTCAAAGATTCTGGTTGTTTCCTTAAAGTAGCAACTAATGAAGTACCAAAGGAGATTCTGAGATCCTTGAGGAATCGACGGAACTCCTCAAATATTATCTACCCACATATAGTGACTTGGGTTTTTGCGGGCCGTTGGGACTAACGCCCGGTGTGCGCCGATGCTGTACAAAATGTAAATTTAATATTTTTATTTATTTATTTATTTATTTATTTATTTATTTATATATTTATATAATTTTAATTTATTTCAGCTTGCGGCGGACTCAAGCCGCCATAATGAATCAGAATATTCTGATAGGCTACCATCAAACGCCAGAAACGGAGAGTGTTGTGGCGGCAAATGGTGGCTTAGTGCGTGGCGGCTCTAAAGCTTGTAAAAAAGGCATAAAATGGCCAAATCTTAGTGTCTTTAGGATTCCGTAGTTAACAAGTAACCCTTATAGTTTCCCCATGTCCGTCTGTCTGTACGTCCTTCTTCGGCTCGTAACCCTTACTAATAGAAAACTGTCATTCGGCATGTAGTCCTAGCGGCTAAATAATAATAAATATGTGAATATTAATAAATAATATAAATTTGTTTGAAAACTCCTCTCGCATTAGTATTTATCATCCTGTGTCTAAGATTGAACTTTTATAGATGTTTCAACTAATTGAGGTTTTATCACATTTTGTAATATAAAAAAAATCTAATAAAAATACTAAATGTTAATATTTTCTAAATTGCTTTCTTAGAGTTGGATATGAGGCTATTAAATATAATTTTAGGTATATTTTACAAATAATGATTCAACCGCATCATATCTGGAGGAGACCAAACTTGTTATGTTTTTTTTTTTATAATTTACTGATTTGATATATTTTTAGATTCGGCTTAGTAAGCCCTTTCATTAGATACTACACAGGATAGGTTTCAGAATTTTTTTTTTCCTATAGGAAAAAAAGATGTCATAACCTCCTTTTTTTTGGTGCTACGGGTCAAATTCATTCGTATGTCCTAAAGATCAATCGTTCCGATTTTCATGCTTTTAACACAATTTGCAGCTTTTTACTGAATTTCAGGGTGTATAATGGGTAGGTATATAAATCAATCACGCGAACAAAAAGAAGAATAAAATCTTGAAAAAAAAACTACTAGTGGGGAAGTATTTTTTTTTCTCGTCAAACCCATAGTGTGGGGTGTTGTTAGGTAGCTTGTTAAAAAATATTATGGGTAATTAAAACCATTTTTCAATTCATCGATTCGTTTATAGGTCTTAAAAAAGCCCTAATTTTTATTCGTGTCGTGTGTCCTTTACAAACTTTTTTATTCCTTTAGGTATATTTTATTTTATAACCGTAATAAATTTTACGTCATTGGTTTATCTGAAATTGATACCAAACACTACCAATTAGCTAACCATGGACGATTTGAATTTTAAGGATGAAGTCGAGCGAAGCAATATTTTTATTATTATTCTCTTTATTCATCTTTTATCTTAAGCTAGGTTTTATTATTATTATTATTATTTATTTCAGGCATTGCCCATATCACAATACAAGAAAACAATACAAAAACATATAACATAATACAATATAACTTAATTAAAAATAGAAAAATAGAAACATGTCAAGTACGAATGAAATTGAAATTAATAATAATAAAATTAAAAAAAAAACAATTTTGCACCGCACGCTATTTAAAAAAAAATACAATGTAATTGTAAGAAAAGTAGTATTCTTTCAAATCTTGATTGAATTGGAATTATTTTAACTTTTTTCGTATACAAAATAGCCGACCGTTCAATATTAAAGTGGAGTCGCATAATTATATTTTTTTTTTTATTTTTTTTTTCCTACCTAGCAAATTAACTTTTTTTCAGTTTTTTTTTCTGCGTTATTGAGTTATCCGAAATTGATACCATATTTTCTTCCACTTCCACGTTCAGTTCCATTTTTTAGAATGAAGTCTGGCGGAGCTGGATACTTAACCCCCTTTCAGCAGTGCCAGTGGTCTACCGATCTTAATCGGTTTATTTTGACACAAGGAACAACTGTGCCAAGCTTCATACTAGTATCAAAAAAGTAAGGTTTTTCACCAAAAGCCCTCAGTAGCATAAAATGTTGCATTCAAAAACAAAGCCTAGTATTTCAGCAGGCTTTTGTTTGTTGTCTTCCATCAAGCTCAGAACACTAGTTAAGCATCCATAATGAGTGCTAACGTCGTTAAAACCATGCTCCAGCGAACTCGTGGCTTTTAAATGCTGGCAACATTTTCCTTGTGGGTAAACAGAGTAAGCACCCGTGTATTAGTAACGTGTCGTGTTATGATTAGAAAGGGTATAATTACAGTCAATTGCAAACAAACGATATTTGTAAATATGGCACGACGGCTGGTTCCCTGGGTGAACTTGAGGTGTTCACATTATTTTTAATGGAACGCGACAAAGACACCACATTCGGGAGGATTCCGCAGTAGATTATGTCTCAAGGGAGCAAAATTACTTATTTACGGCGAGGGCGGTATATTGATTTCTGAGTGAAGCGAAACATTCTACAATGTAGAACCTGGAACGTAACGACGGATTCATGCATAATGGCATCCATTTTGGTGTATTTCAGTTTTATAATTACATGTATAATTTCTTTGTCACACCAAATAAATATATTTATTTCTTTCTTTCTTTCCCTACCTATATGTAAGATTAGCAACGCGGTGATACGGCCCGAGTCCGGTCCTTTTCTACCCACATTGATTTTAAATAAGTATATCTTATTTTTATACACTGTAACTTTATCATGGAAGTGAATATTTGTAATTCTAATGGGAAATAAAGTTCTTTTAAGTATACTAAGATTGACTAAAAGTTTCTTCAAGGAAGGTAAGAAGGTTATCATTTTTATGAAAATATATCTGATATCTATAGTAAAGCAGTTCGTAACATATGTTTATATATACTCCATCATATACACAACCATATCCGTTTCAAATAGTTTTATTGCAATGAATGAATCAATAAAGGATAGGGGGTCCTGTCTCTTAACCAAACAACTTTTAGCCAAATGTATAATTTGACAAATGAAATTTTTCGTCAAAACAGTGGTATTTTCGGGTATTCTTTGAATATCATCAAATAGAAGTCATTAGGTTAGGTTAGGTTTGTCTTATAATAATCCTATAAAGCTTTCTATTTAAGAAAAAAATGCATTAGGTCAAATGAAACTTTTGTCAAATGAAATATTTGGCCAAAAGTTGTTTGGTCTAACATTAGTGAACCAAAGGATAGAAATGGGGTGAAAATATATTAATCGTAAAGACCAAAGAGAACATGCAATCGAGCACTTAAATCACATCCGCTCATTCATTCATTCACACTTCTTTCTTTGCAATTAGCTGTATAGCGGTCAGATGGCGGTTGGTTTCGTAAAATTAGTGTATACTTACGGCAAATCTTGAAGTTATGTGCCAAAAAGGACCCCAGACTCCTTAAGGGCACGACCGGGAACGCTATTCGGATGAATACTCGTGTAGATACCAATACCTATATACAAACTGATACTCGTAATATCGCTAGCCAAACGTTTTAGACAGCCGCACAAACACCCATTGTTTAGTCTGCAGTCTTCTTTGATGATAATTGATTGATTCATTAGTCCATGTGCTGAATGGATGCTGGCTTGGGAGACTCGGCACGAACTCATGCGAGTGATATGACAATCGTACAGGCAATTTCGAGAAAGCTAAATTGACGACTAGTTTAGCACAGTTGTTTTGTTTCATTCTGTTGTCTGTTTCACCTACTCGAATCATTATTGGTTATTTTGCATCGTCCCAACCGCCCAAAGACTGTCAGGAAGAGATCGCTGTTTAGCGATAAAACCGCCTGTTGTCTACCGTAGTTTAATTTAGCTCTGTTTTTATATTTTACCAAGCAATAAATAGTATTTGTTTTGTTGTGTATTCTATTCTAGGGGTGCTGCCTACGAACCAAGAGGGTTCGAATCCCGGTAAGGGCGTTTTAGTGTGTGATGAGCACGAATACCTATTTGTTCCTGAGTGAAGTACTTTTATGAACATCTTATGAAGGCAGGATACATAGACGACCGTTTTAGACAACTTGGACTGGGGCGGAAATAAGGGGGGGAAACGCTGCTTCAATCGGCTACTTCGCAACAAGCAAATTTTTATATCCATTTTATTTCTATTTTCGCCCCAGGGCAAGTTAGCTCAGTTCGGGTTGCACAGGGTGGTTCCACAACACTTCGGGAGCTCAAATACCGCGTGCCATCCGGTTGCCTCTTGAACACTGCAACTACGCGTCATTGCCCTGGATATATATTACACATACTTGTAAAGTTTCATGTCGCTACGGCATTATACTGTCACATACACACATGATTAGTTATATTGAGAGGTAGGGCACAGCGAAATGTCATCCCGCTCGAATTTGGAGCAGCCCAACTGGGGAAGTACCTCCGCCTTGCAGAAGACCTTAATAACACTCTACTTGCTCTGTAGTAGTGTTTTGTTCCTGGTGGTGAGCAAGGTCGCCAGAGCCCGAGGGTGCGGTGTACTGAGAGCGAGGGAATTTGTTCCTTCAGCTGTAAACACGGCGAATCCTCAAACATATCAAGGGTCGGCAGCGCCCATGTTACTCCTTTGGAGTTGCATGCATCTATAGGCTGCGGTGTCCGCTTACCATCAGGCGGGCCGTACGCCTGTTTGCCACCGTCGTTGTATAATATATATATATATATATATAAGAGCTAAGGCCTATGCAGACTGCGTTTTATTCACACGCCGTCGACGCGCGTTCCTTTACTACCATCCGCTAATATTAGGTAATAGGTAAACGTCTGCATAAGCCCTAAAGGGTCAATAGAGAAAAAAAGGTAGAGCGCGGATTTTTGTCTCGCTTCAAAATAAACAATCATTATGGTAGTAGGGGTAATACCTACAGTCAGCGTCGTATAGTTAGCAGCAGCCAAATATTTCGGGACACCTCTTTATTACTGTAAGAAAAGGGGTGTGTTTACGAAACATTTGGCTATACTTTCGCTGCTACTAACTATGACGCTGACTATACCTCCACCTTATAGAAGAGCGCGGCCACAATACGTCACTACTTGCTACAGAGCGACCTGACTCACCACCAGGATCAGAAAACCACATAGCTACAGAGCTACGTGGTTTTCTGTTCCTGGTGGTGAGTCAGGTCGCCAGAGCTCCCGAGGATGTGTTTGAGAGTGTGGGACCCGCGTTCGTTTCTAGCTATCAACACAACGAATCTCTCAAAGCAAGGAAGTGGCAATGCGCTTTTAATTCTTCTATCGCAAGCTTTGATTGATTACGGAATTTGCTTACCATCAGGCAGAGTGTATGCCGGCTTGCAACCGTCGTAGTAAAAAGAAAAGAGGCATCCATGCGAAAGTGTGTCTGTCTGTCTGTCGATCTGTCACCTCTTCAAGCTTAACCGCTAAACTATTATCCTACTCTAATATTATAAATACGAATGTTTCGATGTTTGTTGCTTAAACGGCGGCTCATGAGGATCCCATTAGGCTGAAATTGCGCAAGAAGATTATAGCCTCGGTTAAAATATAGTATAGTTTTTATCCCGGGCCCACGCAGACGAAGTCGCGGGTGGAAGCTAGTTCTACATAAAAATACCTTTCCAATGATATATAGATTACGTCTATTGGTCCGGGTACCTTTTTCCATACATTTTTGCCCGTTGTCCTTTGGTATAGAGCTATTTTCCCGGGGAAGGACATAAGATAGTTTTCATCCCGGAAATCATCCCCTAAGAGAGTGAAATGGGGGTGAAAGTTTGTATGGAGCTACGATATTCACTAATTCCACGCGGACGCAGTCGCGGGCAGAAGCTAGCTTAAAAATAAAGCCATTTAATAACAGTTCTAATGTGTACGAAGCACGCTCTCGAACCGTGAATACCACGCAATTAGTGTTCCAATCGAGCTTCCAAGTAAACACTAATTAAATATCTTGTTATATTACTCTCCAAAGCAATTTACGGGTCATTCTCAGAAGTAGGCGTTCTCAGCCTCAACTCCGTCTTGATTTTGTACAGTATATTTACTGCTATATTATGTATAAAATACGAATCATTGAGCTATTTACATCATTTATATACTTTTGTCCCTCGTATACATCTATTAGTTAACATTTTATAAGCCATTGTTTTTTTCACCAAGACGGAGTTGAGAATGTTGCGACGGAGTTGATATATTTTATACGGAGTTTAGAAATATGATATGGAGTTGATGGATACAGTGCTTTAAAACCTGAATGATATTTTATATATTTTAATATAAAATATTAAACACAGTATGAAAAGAAAAATAACAGCATTGATTACTTTTAATTTTTTTATTAATTTGTATACTAATTTTAAAAGGCATGGTAGAAAACATAACAAAATCAACAAAAAAAATAACAATCACTTAACTTAGTGAATAACAACACTTAATAATATTTCTTTTAGATCTTTTAAGATCTTCTTAATCTTTTGCATTTAGAATAATCGCTTTTTTATAATCATCTCTAAACTAACAAATGCTTACATTAGAATATCACCAGTGTTTTACTTAAACAGGAAATAAGTTAAACGAAAAGCCCTAGCTCCAAAAATTATTTAAACGGTATTGTGGGTAAATAATTGCTGTCGTTAGTGTTCAGAACGAAGAAAATGCGTCAAATTTCACATGGCTTATTTTTCTAGGTACTGTACATCAATGTTTGTAAATAGTACATGTCCATGTAAAATTCGCAGTAATGAAGGAGCTAGAGAGTATACTTAATTTCTTCGGCCTTCGCTTTAGCAGCAAATGTGATGTAAAACATGTTTTTTTGCATGTGACTGCTCACTTAGATACTAAATACACGTTTTTTCTCAACTCCGTCTAAATATTTGACAGAGTTTATTTGACGGAGCCTAGGGAGAAAGCTATTTTATTTTTTTATTTCATAAATTACCTTATATAGTAAAACGATATTGCACGCATTTAACAGGTAATATAGTTTAATTCATTATACTTAAATAGTAGAACAATCAATCACACCAATAGAAAAATAAATGACTAAACGGAGTTTAGAAAATGCAAGTGACAAAATACGGAGATTAGATACTTACGTTTGTAAAATCGCCCAGCGTCGCGAAACGCACCTCCGTCGCTCACCGTGTCACAGACAAGACTGAACTGGCTCGCTCGATATAATAGTGATGTGCGTAAACTTACAAATAGTGATGTCAACTTTTGTTTTGCTTCCAATGACGGAGTTTAGTCATAAATTTGTACGCGCGGAGAAAAAATCATATTTCTTCATACAAGCATTTGTAATAACAATCAACATAACAAAATGTAAATTTGTTTAACTGACTATAATAAAAAAGTGCCCGGTGTTAGGCAGTAGTAGTGGTTACCGAGTTGCAAAGGGGTTTGTCCCAAATTTTGGAGTCTGTACGCTTGATGGAGCATGATAAAAGTAGGCTTTTAATTTTTTTTATTACTGGTTCTCAACAGAGTATCTTCAAAATTACAACTGTTACAGGTATAATAAAACTTAAACTACCCTCCAACATTTTTTGTATGCCATATATATGCAAGAATACAAAGTTATTCTACCCGACGCCCAAAAAAAGTGCCATCTGAGAATGACCCTTACAAACTCTCACCAAGAAGTATTTAAGTACCAAGTATATTTCATATCGTATTACGCTTGACCTAGTATTTACGACTAGTATTTTTGCGAGTATTTTTCCCATGTATTTTAACGAGTATTTGTCGCAACGGGGCATAATAGTACCTAATGTAATATGTATCTGCCGGCCACACGCTGCGTGGTAATAACTCGGGACCGCCGAAAACCCATAAGCAATTTGTCCTGAAAGGTTGGTTATAGTCCAAACTCGAACTAAGTACGACATTGTTGCTCTAATAGCATACTGATAATGATAGCAGAGAGGTGGGACTCGGATATTATTCGCTGATAGAATAGAATAGAATAGAACAGAATAACATTTATTCATGACAACAACACATACATGCACATAAATTAAAATACAAAATAGAAGACAATATTGCCACGAAACGGTTCCACCTCGGCGTTGTGCTGGCCTGGTGGCCGGCGCTGGATTTCCGATGGAACCATCCGGTGATCCAACGGCGTAACACACATTTTACACTCGCACACAATAATAATAATAATACAATGATATAATGATATCGTGCTGACAGATCGATGGAAACGCCAGGCAGTGCTCGTCGACATCACCATCCCCCATGACGAGAACCTCGTGAAGGCCGAGAAGGACAAAGCCAGCAAGTACCTAGACCTGGCTCACGAGGTAACCGCCATGTGGGATGTTGATTCGACGATCATCGTCCCGATAGTCGTTTCAGCGAACGGTTTAATAGCGAAGAGTCTCGACCATCACCTCAAGAGACTCTCGCTAGATGGCTGGATCAAGGGTCAGATACAGAAGGCGGTACTCCTGGATACTGCGCGGATAGTCAGGAGATTCCTGTCTCTGGCGCCCTGACCACCGGCAGCTTAGGCCCCGCCTCGCTGCCGGCGGTACCCTAGGTTAGGTTTTTATAATGATTTTATGTTTTGTATGTATAGTTTTATATTTTACTTTTTATATAGTTATTGTAAAAACCTAGCTTAAGATAAAAGATGAATAAAGAGAATAATACAATAATAATCAATCAAGGGTCAGATACAGAAGGCGGTACTCCTGGATACTGCACGGATAGTCAGGAGGTTCCTGTCTCTGTCGCCCTGACCGCCGGTAGCTTAGGCCCCGCCTCGCTGCCGGCTGCACCCTAGGTTAGGTTTTTATAATGATTTTATGTTTTGTATGTATAGTTTTATATTTTTATTTTTATAAAATTATTGTACAAACCTAACTTAAGATGAAATATGAATAAAGAGATATTAATAGTAATATAAAACAAAAACAATTCCGTGAAGACAAATAACAAAATTTCCGAACGCAACAAAAACGATACACGGACCTTCACGTCTTAAGACTAATATGAGTTTACTAATGTACTTTTTTATACTCGTCGACCTTAGTGTTTGAAGACTTCGTACACCAAACTTAAATCACATACTCTTTACTATGGAGCTCCCAACTCAACATTTCATAACTGTTGAAACAACTAAAATGAAATGAAACAATCACGTGGCCGCATTTACTGAACCATAATGTATTTGACCAATAGGACGCCGTCATGAGAAATTCAAAAGGTAAATAGACATCAACGCACAAAAAATAAAAAGCCGTTGGTTGCACTTCGTTTTCAATAGATACCAAGTTTGTTTAATTAGTTCAGTTGACTCGTAGAAAAAGTATTGTATACAATAGTTATATAATTAGCTTTTTAAGTCTCGTACCTTAATTAGGCCACTCAGTAGGCTTCGTGGCCTAAACGTGGTACTCGACTGAAAAAGCATACATTATATAACGATTGCATAAAATACTATTATAAGTGTTTTGTAACTAACAACCTATGGATCTGCGGAATCAGTTTGTTTTGTATTTTTAATAACTTAAGTATTATGGCCTCCATTTGTTCTGTTTTGAAAAATACTCGAAGCTACTAGCCGAGTTTGCCCGATGAAAAAACACTGATAAAACCTAACTAACTAGAAAATAACTCCCTGCGTAGAACTCGTATATATCGTAATTATTAACACAAAAAAACTATCACCCCTATTTCATCCCCATTGGGGATGATTCCCGGGATTAAAACTATCTCTATACCAAATTTCATCACAATTGATCCAGCGTGAAGAGGTCAGACAGACAAACAGACAAACAGACACACTTTCGCATTTATAATATTAGTATGAATGATCTTCAATCTCTATCTAGATTATTCTCTTAACACGGTACCCTAGAAATCGGAAACTTTAGTTGAAAATAAGAGAACATATGAAAAGGTGCTTAAAACTTGTAAAAGCCGACCATTGTTCTATTACGAGAAGTATTTACTCGACTCTTTAGTTAAGAGGGGGCGCTTAAATTACAACAAGCCTATATAAGTTATTGTACTCCGGAGTTTTATAATTTGACTAGAGTGGTTGTAGATGGCATTTGGGTTCCGGTGTAAATTCACCCAAAATGGAGAGTGTTGTAGCTAAATTTCGATCAGTGGTTTTTTTTTTATACACCGACACTAACACTACTATCATTTGAGAGCGTTTCTCAAAAAAAATGCCACTACTATTAATTGTACTTCTAGGATTCTTTTTAAAACTATTTCCACTCAGAATCAGGAGCTCTTTCGACCCTGGTAGGACAAAAAACTGTCCCAAAGATATTTTTCCTATTGTGTTACCATTTACCATACACTTTGTATGGTGGTAACACAATAGGAAAGTTCAAAAATGTATGAAAATTTTGGGACACTTTTTTTCTCCTATCGGGATGGAAAGACATCGTGATTTTGAGTAGAAATAACATAAAAGTTGCAGAAAATCTCCGAAAAAATGTAGTGGCATTTTTTTTGAGAAACGCGCTTGACATCATGTTATAAATTACTGCATGCTCCATCTCTTCTTGATTGTATTTGTATGCCAAATGGCAAAACATAGTGAAACAAATTTTTGTATAATATCTATATTTAACCCATGTTTACAAATAAAATAAATTTTGAATTTTGACGGTGGCAAACAAGCGTACGGCCCGCCTGATGGTAAACGGACACCGCAGCCTACAGACGCATGCAACTCCAAAGGAGTAACATGGGCGTTGCCGACCCTTGATATGTTTGAGGATTCGCCGACAAATTGAAAATTATTCGTCACTCGCGGTATTTGAACCCACAATGCCTGGAATCCGTCCATCGCTCTTGCCATTTGAGCTACCGTGGGCCTGCTGGCCGTTACTGTATGGGGTAGCGCATTGCAATCGAGGTCTATGCTAGAATTTTCTCTGTGTGATCGCATCAGAAAAGAGGCTATCCGCAGCTAACTAAGGTACCTAAATACTAAATTTAATCAATAATATAAGTTGTGTCAAAGTTATTAATAATCCTTATGTCATGTGTTAAGAGTCCGCAGTAAGCTCGATTCTCCATACAAACGTAGCTCTCATTTTAAAACTACGTGTTAGATTGTAACGAAACTTTGCATATACATTGACATAAGGTACATCTACCTATGTCTGTAATTAGTTTCTGTAGTAAAAAAATACAGCGATTTTAAGGTTTTCATACAAAACTTGTTTTTGCTGTATTTCGTTTGTTTTATAAACTGGAACCGTATAAACTAATTACATAATACCTCATATCATTGTATGTCAAACTGTGCAAACGGTTTTGCGGTACCCTGTACTTGTTTATGTTTTATTATCGTTTCATTCTTAATAAATAAAATAAATAAATAATAATGTGCAAAGTTTCGTCACAATACAATACGTAGTTTTAAAATGAGAGCGTAACTACGTTTGTATGGGAAGGTGAAATTCGGTCGAGCTTACTGCGGACTCTTAAGAGCATATGATAATACGCCAGTTGTCCCCTCAATATGTAACTCATTTAGAGAAAATAGAGAAATTTCAGCGCTGTTTCGTTTCACACCTAAATCGGCTCAAAAAATGGGACACGTCCAACGAGTCAATGGGCAGCCGTCACCGTCTTCTGAGTCTTGAAAGTAGGCGCTTGTCGCGATAATACGCCAGTTGTCCCCTCAATATGTAACTCATTTAGAGAAAATAGAGAAATTTCAGCGCTGTTTCGTTTCACACCTAAATCGGCTCAAAAAATGGGACACGTCCAACGAGTCAATGGGCAGCCGTCACCGTCTTCTGAGTCTTGAAAGTAGGCGCTTGTCGCTTGATATGTCGGTGATGCATGACATCTTATCAGCCCCCCTATTCTGTAACTTGTATAAAGCTCACCTCAACGCTCACCCACAAATATAGCTTGACACCGCGATGTGTAGTAACTAGGCGTAGGTAGAGGTCTAGTTTCGGTGACGGGCGACCGGCGCGGTGGGCCGCATTAGCGCGTAGCGAATAACAGCCCTGGACGCATTGACAGTTCCGGGCTCTTTGCGGAAATTGAATTTTCCGTTCCAGCAATTTGAACTCGGCACATTGAAAGCAGTCTGTCCAGTATACCAGTTGTGCACACAAATTATGCCCAGAATTCGCCTCTTATTCGTATAAATATTTGAAAATTATAATTAAAATTTTATTTAATCGTATGGCGACCTTTAGAGTAGGCAAATATTCATGTGATATTTTTATAGAAGCGCTCTCATTAAGCGTCACCCAGGGGACACGTGCAGGGTTGTGGTAGGTAAATCATGCGAACGCGAGCAACAGATTGTCCCCCAAAAAGTTTAATACTATTGACTTATTCAATTGCACCAAACCTAGTCTTAAGACTCGTGTTAATTTGTTATTATTATTAAAGGATAACACTGCAGAAAAATAAGCTTACGCATCAAAACACAAAGACACACACACACACACACTTGAGCATTTTCTAATATTATAATTTTAATTTTAGTTCGATTCTTAAATTACTCTGGGTTTACGTTGTTTTTCCATTAATTGTATTTACGGTGGAGATCTATACTTGGCTTTGTTATTACTTAGCTATTCAGTTTTGTATTATTTTCCTGTACTTAATGCTGTTGATACCCCAAATAAACAAAGCATAATATTAAGGCTGTGCATTGGAAATAATCTGGTGCTTCTGAAAGCCGTTCTGACTAGATTAAGAAACAATAAGGTCTGATTTTCAAATATATGATTCTTGACTATATGATTGTCTGATTTATTCTTTTTTAACTGATTTTATCGATACATGATTGCTTAAAATTAACTCGATAGAAAAAAAATCAAAAGTTGGGTCTGTATTTTCCTTTTTTTACTCAGCCTAAACAAATGAGTTAATACTATCTTAATACTACCTTAAAGATCTAAAATCTCACTTTATGAAATTTAAATAAAACGTCTCTAAGTTAGGTATTTATCGAAATTTGACCATAATAGCCATTCCCGAAGTGTTACATCTCTTTTCCTTGTGCGCGGAAGGCATCAGCGTGTCTCTGTCTAGGGGGCGTGTTCGACTCAAATCAAGGCATCGCCTTAATAACCGATATAGCCCTCCCAATTGCTAAACTTAAGTAGCGTGAGATTTTAGATAAGGTAAAATACCATCATTTCAGTCGCTATGATAGCCACCCATATCAGTAGTTATTTCGGGAATGGCTTTTTTGGATAAATGTCGGCATTTGTGAAGTTTTATTTACTTTCATTTCATTAATTTTCCCATATAGGTATGCTTGGATACACGTATGTCCATCAATAGTATGCAATAAGATTTATAATCGCAAATTATCGCTAGAATAATTATATACTTACTATACTTATATCGAAATCCCAAACATTTTTGTCTGACAAATAATCCGTCACTTTATAATACGGTTTCTGAATCAATCTGGATTTAACAATATTTTTAAAATTATTATCCGATAAGTTTATTCAACAGCTAAAAGATTTTAGACGAATTTAATTGTATCCTTCTCTTGTGCGTCAGGAGGTTTTAACGTTTTAACTTACGAATTTCAAAAAAGTATTCATAAATAAATCAAAACTTTAAAAAAAGACATCAAATTGACTAAATTATTTAAAGATTAAAATAAGCTATAGGTATAAGCATAGTGTCTGTGTAAAATACTTTTAACAGTGAATTTAAAACGTAGCCATATTATGAAGTAGCTGATTATGTTTACGAGTAGAAGGCATCTCAAAAGATGGCTGGTGCAAAAATGCTTCTACTCGGTCAATGAATATTTAAATTATGACATTTTATGATAAACGATGTGATAGCAATAGTATTCCAAAATTATTTTATTTTATCTACCTTCTATTATTTGACAATTCATTTGACATACCTACCTAAATTTACTTCAACTAATCATACTCACATTCCAGGATAATATTTAATATGGAATTGTATCTATTATTCATTAAATATGAATATAACCTTACATTTTACGTGTTGAACTAGCAGCAAAACATGTGATACTCTTGTTTTCATTGTAATTCCTTTTTGTACACCATGTTTTTATGTAAAATAAATTATTGATTGATTGATTGATTGATATACCGAAGTTTCTTTGCCTTGCTCTTATCATTTTGTATTTTTATGATGGAAAACATTGTGCGCGACACCGACACGGATGTCAAGATTTTTTAAAACGTACTATTATGTTCTTAATACAAAACTTGCCGGATTCGAACGCAAACGTAATAACGCCCAGTGACATTTGATGTTTGAAGTTGGATACGGTATTAAAGTGTCCAATTCGTGAATGTGGGATGAGAAGTTAAGGGCAGAATTAACATAAAGTTACCGGTCAAAGAGATACGGTAGAGACCGTCGTTAATCTTGCGTCCCGCTCTAAATCTCAGCCATTATCGAAGGACGGTAGGGTTACGGTGGCCGCAACGTAATTATTACAGTACATGCACCTATAATGTTGTCTTGTGTTTTATAATAGCGTGCCTTGCAATCAATTATTTACTGTAAAATACAAAATGTTACAGCATTACAGGAGATGCCAAACCGCTTATAAACTGAAACGATATGATGCACTTACCAAATAAAGACAGAATAGAACATAAAAATAGCAGACACTAAAATATGAAACGTTAAAAATTTGCTTCGCAATACCCTAACACACATTTTATTCCATTTGTCGGGAAACAAATCGCAATCTAGTTCAAATGTAAGGAGCTCATTAAGAAGAAGGTATACGTGGGCAAGCAATCGGCGAGTGATTATGCGTTACCGTGCGAGTCATCTCCACCGCAAGCAGATGATGGTTGCGACCTCCTCTGTTGTAGCTTAATTTCGATCAAAGTGGAAAATTGAAAAATTATTCGCCACGGCACACGCCAATTAGTAAAAATAACTGACGCGCGTACAGCCCTCGAAGTAGAGTGATGTTAGATTTTTTATTTATGTCGTTTTTGCAGTCAACTCTCTGTTTTCTATTTTAACTGTGTAAGAGGGACACTATTGATACTACGGAAGGATAGGCGTGAAAGGCGACCCCCACCGTATCTTATTGACGAACTATTTTGTATCGCTAGCAGCTCAGCCTATTCACTCCATTTTTGGGTGTTAGGGTCACAGCTAACTAGACCCACCCGGCACACGCACCTCACCGCCTCGCCACTCTAGTCGCTAACGTAACTTAGTATGGAGTCGCTAACTTAACGTAGTATGGCGAGGCGGTGCGGTGCGTGTGCCGGGTGGGTCTAGTGAGCTGTGACCCTTAGGCACTGGTCCCACCGCCGGCTAGTAAGCTAGAAAAGTTGGGCGAGTAGCATTACATTGTGGATCTGTAAAGGTCGATTGATCACACTGTGCCTGGTCAGCACGCAATGAACCGTTACTCGCCCAACTTTTCTAGCTTACTAGCCGGTGGTGGGACCAGTGCCTTAGTTGCCTGCGCATTACAGCCGACGTCAAAGAGATGTCCACATTTTCCACCTTATTGCAATTGAATGAGGGCATTATTATCATATCAGCCAAAAGACGTCCGCTGCTGGACACAGGCCTCACCCAAAGAGTGCCACAATGACCAGACCCGCGCCCGCATCCAGCGGACTCCCGCGAACTTTACCAGGTCATCAGTCCACCTCGTGGGGGTTAACCCACGCTGCGCTTCCCGGTACGCGGTCGCCACTCTGGGGCCTTTGCGGCCCAACGGCCATCGGTTCTACTTGCAACGTGCCCCGCACAAAACCACTTAACTTTAGCAAGTTTAATTCTCCACCGTTTCATTAATTGATTATATTACAAGCAACGCCCTGTATAACAGGCTAGAGAGTACAATGAATTAAGAATTCATATGAGTGTCACCGAGGCACCCGCCCGGTGCATACAAGACGTATTTGAGGTCGGGTGTCTACTCAAGTCAAAGTCATTAAAATATTTTTCACACCTTTCATTCAGAAAAGTAAGTTTTGCTCCACGACGAGAGGGATCAAAACGCTACTTTTCTGTTCAAGCTACTTTTTTAATTTATACATTGGCATGTAGCATTTACGCAATGTGCCAATTGAAAACAGATTTTAATAAAATAATCGATTGTAATTTCATTGTAGTCGATTCAAAACGAACATATTTCAAGTGTTTATTCTATACTACGGGGGTGGAAAACAAGCCTGATGGTAAGTAGACACCTTAGCCTATGGACGCTCGCTACTCCAGAAGAATCTCAAGGGGGAGGGGGAGGGGCTTTAGAGGGGGAGGGTAGGGGGGCCTTAGAAGGGGAGGGCAGGGGCGGGGCTTTAGAGGGGGGGGGGTTAGGGGGTCTTCAGAGGGGGAGGTTAGGGGGCATTAGAGGGAGAGGGTAGGGGGCCTTTAGAGGGGGGAGGGGGGCTTTAGAGGAGGAGGGTAGAGCGCTTTAGAGGGGGAGGGTAGGGGGCTTTAGAGGAGGAAGGTAGGGGAGCTTTAGAGGGGGAGGGTAGGGGGGAGGGCTTTAGAGGGGGAGTTTTTTAAATACTAATAATTAAAGCAATTTGCAAGTTTTCACTTCTGCTGGCACTCCCGGAGTGCAACCCGGTCTTTGTTAAAATTTCTTAATTCACTTTAACAGTATCTTTTTTAAATTTCTTCATAGTCGGTGTGAAAAATAGTATGTGTCACTCGGTACCAACATTATTTTCGTCTCGGGCGTTAACACTTGTATCCCTCACTACGCTCAGGATCCTACTTTAGAATCCCTCGCTACGCTCAGGATTCTATTGTAGGATCCCTCGCTACGTTCAGGATTCAATACACCGCCCTCGCCGTAAATATACTATTTTGCTCCCTTGTGACACAAATAACTATTTCTCAAACATGCAATGAAATATTGACGTTTTGTTCTTCATAATGGGCTTCGAAGTGTCACGTTTCGGGCGCAGCGAGACGAGAGATCCGTAATGGCATTTAATACATAATTGGAGGCCTAGGCCGGCAAGATGGTCTTTTTTAATTTCCATTCCACAATTTGTGGCACAGCATCACGGTGTTCAGCCATGAAAATTAAAGTTTGATTTCTTGGAGTTTTTTTTATTTATTTCATTGCATGTTTGAGAAAAACACTATACATACCTCGGCGTGAAAAGGGTTGCCAGCCTCATAATTATCCGGCCTCGGTGCGCTCGGCCGTCTATATGTACTCGGCCGGCAACCCCTTACTTCCCGGCCTCTGTAGTAATGTACTATTGTTTTGTGAACGCTGGCCGTAAGTTTGTTTGCCACCGACGTGGTATAAATTTTTTCTCTATTAATCATCAAAATATTTATCAGCCGAAAAACTTCCACTGCTGCACATGGGCCTCCCATTGCCGGCGGCCCACAGTGACCGGTTCTGTGCCACTCGCATCCAGCGAACTTCCGCCACGTGTTTCTTTACCCTCTCTGTATTAAACTGGACTAGTAAAAGGGCTGTTCTTTCCGGAGTGGTAAAGGCCGCCATTGATTTCATTTTAGGCTCGGTTAGATTTATATCGTATAGCCGGTAACAAGGACATACTTGGCCCTTTCACCTACTTTTCGATTGTTACCTGACTATGATTTTTGGTAAGTTAGGGCACAACGAAATGTCATCCCGCTCGAATTTGGAGCCCAACTGGAGAAGTACCTCCGCCTTGCAGAAGACCATAGCCATCATAATAACTACTACTTGCTCTGTAGTAGTGTTGTGTTCCTGGAGGTGAGCGAGGTCGCCAGAGCTCCCGAGGATGCGTTGCGTTGAGAGCGAGGCAATTTGTTCCTTCAGCTGTCAACACAGCGAATCCTCAAACATATCAAGGGTCGGCAACATCCATGTTGCTCCTTTGGAGTTGCATGCGTCTATAGGCTGCGGTGTCCGCTTACCATCAGGCAGGCCGTACGCTTGTTTGCCACCGTACAAAAGTGGCTTCCAATTATTGCCCCAGACCAAGTTTGCTCAGAGTGATAATGCACGGCCCGATAATCCATTTACACAATGCACGCGGTTTATTGGGCTGTACATTATTTTGGTCGTGCATTATCATGGCTGTACATTAACCGGCACCAATTTTTCTTGTCCAAAATCCACATACATACGCTCGAAAAACATAACCGGGAAGGGTTGGGATGTTTGGTGACATTGGGGTGAACAAAGAGCAATGGAGTCGTTATATAATTTTTGATTGAATTAATGAATTAATAAATGATTGATAAACCAATAATGTATAATTAAATTTATTGGTTTCATACAAGTAAATTGATTCATAAAAATTCAATAAAAATATAAAATATTGTTGAAATGTATAATGTTATACCTATTCAAGGTCTTGAATAATTTTTCATTGGAATAAGTTTCAGTATACTACTGATACTTCAGTTTCATTATCAGTAGTTAGCATATAATATTCATACGAATTATCCTATGTTCTTCTAAGGCAGTTGGGTAAACTACACTAAAATTTGTCTGAAACATGTAATCACTTACCTTTAAAACTATTATTTCGCCGGATTAGCTTGGCGCTGTTGGTTAGTCAAAGTCGTCGACGGTAGGGGATTTGTTTCCTGTGAAGCAATATCAATATTTATTACACCTTTACGAGAAGACATTGGAATCAAAATGGTGGCTGCCAGGCGGTCCAAACAGAGGTTACTATTTCTTGATACATTCAAAAATATTAAGATAATTTAGTTATTTATTTAATATATGTTACATGACATTACAGACATCTAATGCGTCACACAACTAAGATTAAACACGTTACAGATGTATTGCAAAATTATTTTCCTTCGGGAAAACTCAGATCTTTATCGGAATACGATGACACCCGAACTGTCAATGAATTATCGTATAATATCGTATACCCATTCATATGGAACTTTATTGTTAAGTGTCAAATGTCAAAATGAATAATGTTGTTGTATAATATAGAGATGTTACAACCGCAACAATTATTAGGTACTGAAAATGGGATTTTTAAAACCACTTTCTGTAACTTCAAAAATAATCAGTTTTATTGTCACTACTAAACAAAACATTATCTCCGCTTTAACACAGTCATGATAAATATGATGCACATGATAAAAAGAAATGCAATAACAGTGTACACAAAAGAGACAATATTACATTACACTCGAGGGCCTGGCATCCATCACCTCACAGAACTTCAACATTCTTTTCTCACACTTGCCCATCCCCATGCAGACAGATCGCACTCCGGCGCTGACGCCAAGAAGTATGCAGATAACCGCTCAATTGAGTCCCAAAAAGGCGATCTTTACCAGGTCATCAGCCTGCCTTGCGCCTTCCAGTGTGTGGTCGCTGGTCGCCTCTCGCGGTCATCTATTAATACTATTTGACATACTTACTTACTTGCTCCGCTGACCCGAGGTGTGTCTTGGCCTCCGATACAAGTGCACGCCACTGATCCCGATCTCGAGTGGCTTCCTGCCAATCGCCAGCTTGGAGCTCGCAAAGGTCTGCATCCACCACATCAACCCGATATCTGGGGCGACCAACCGGACGTCTTCCTAAGGCCTACACGGGTAGGCCTTCCGTCAGGCTCTTTTAACTGCGCGACCGTCTCCCATGCTCTCTCCCAGTCTAAGCGATTTAGTCTCGTGTTAACGGACCTCATCGTCTAGATGAGGTCAGTTAACAAGGTCTTCAAGTTCAGCTTTCTTCCGAATGCATCAACTGCCATCGGTACTACACATGATGTACTCATTAATTAGTTGAAATTTAAATTCTTTCATCTTTTAACCAATCTTGCAACCCACTACATGACATATGCATGACATATCATTACTGACGTATGGTATTAATGTATGTATAATGTATACGTACTTATCTTGTAACGGAACGCGTACTTCCAAAGTTATTACAAACAGGTTGGAACTCAACGAAGTTTTTTATGTATGGGATTTCGAGAAAAACTACCTGCAGGAAGCATAGATTGTCGGCGTGCGGCTTTTTCACACATTTTCCTTAATTTTCAAATGATTTTTCCTACTCATAGCGTATTATAAAGATTATAGGTATTTATAAACTATAAAGAAGCCTATAAATTTCCATTCAAATTTGTTTGACATTTGTGTTCACAAGTAAGGGACCATAACACATTTTATTTATCAAAGGCATTTAAAATTTTAAGCCCGTCCCAGACTGAGTTATAATTTATTTATTTATTTTTTTTGTTCTAAATGCGAGCGCGCATACGATCTGTATGTAACACCTATATTGTGAGAGACACGGAGATATTATATCGGTAACGAACTTCACGTGAAAACTAACATCCTCTTTAGTCCTTTTTATCCCCTTCCTTCCTTTATCTTCCTTCCTTTACCTTTTTTTTCAAATGTCTATCTCTTTATGCCCGAAATGTAGTAAAAGTAACATATATTGTAACTAGCTTCCGCCCGCGACTTCGTCTGCGTGGACTCGGGATAAAAACTATCCTATAAAAATCCAGGCTGTAAAATACCTCCGTGCAAAATTTCATTCAAATCGGTTCAGCCGTCTAAGCGTGATTGAGTAACAAACATCCAAACATCTAAACCTTCGCATTTATAATATTAGTAGGATATACCAAGCTATAATATCTATTAACGGCGAGGTATGTTAAGATGTCATGTTGTAACTTATAGTAATATACCCACCACATCAACAATCGTGAAATGGCTTTCTATAAATATTTTTTTTTGTATTAAATTAGTGTAGACGAGCATGTCTGACAAATGTAATTAAAGTGAATGAAGCAAGAAAGGTTTGTCAAGATCGTAGCAAGTCCATGATCTCTACCTACCCCTCCGGGAAATAGGTGTGATTACATGTATGCATTTATTTTATAGCTAAGTCTGTGACGGGCTTCATGAATTAGGCGGCTATTCTTTAAATTACTTTAACATAATCTCTTATAGTCTACAAAGAGGTCAGATCAGATTCAAAGATGACTCAAACATGCCTTGACGTTTTTCAATGTCAAAGTCAAAACAACATGCTTTCGCATAGGTACGTGGTGGTTCGAAAATAAATATTGAATCCAAAACTGTCGCAGTGGTGTGCTCCTCAGGGCAAAATGGTTATTTATATTAATAATAAAAAAAATGGTTAGTTATACGTAGTAACCTGGTGAAACTTACAATGAACTTCTTGACATTTACATTTTTTTTTTAAATGTGTGGAAGTTATATTCATGAGTGTGTGCTGCAACCATTCATTGTGTTCTGTAGCTATTATCATCGAGGGAATAGACAGGTAGTGATTCGACGCTACAGTATTAGCCAGGCATACCGCAAAATGATTTCAAATGTAATCTGCAGTTCCGAGGTTTTCGACTAACGTATTTGAACTGGGGGATATCACAGCCAAGTCACGCGGCGATTTCTGTTACACCATTTCCGTGCAAATGAAAAAGAGAGTAGTATTTCAAGTCGCGATGTCACCACGGGTATCACAAGACGGCGCGCGATCAGTGTCGCGGCGAGATAGACTCCGTCTCTGCCTAATTAGATGACATTGAAAGAGATGGATGGTCTATCTCGCCGCGACACAGGTCGCGGTCATGTGATAACCGTGCATTTGAGATAACCACAGATATATAAACGCGGTTTGATGCTCGGCACGTTCTGAACAGTGTATTCGACAAGTGCATTACCTCCAATTTACTAAGAATGAAGAATCAGCTACTACAAAACCTAACAGGAAAAAACGAGGACAATACGAATTATTAGATTAGGAGCTTTGTGATTTTTTTATGGGATTTTAATTTAAACTCGGTTCGGTGTGATTTGTTAAAGAAGACATTGATTAATAATGATGACTGAATCACCTACAGTAACACGCACGGAATATGACTCAAAGTTCCGGGTTAGTATCATGACATGATATAATCCCTGACACGTAAGTAGAACTAAGATGGCGGCCTCCTCGGACACTGCGCGGGGCCTCACCTCAGGTCTACCACAATAGAGTTAATATATATTTTATTTATTACGAAAATTCATATATAATCCACAGGAATATCAACTGTATCATACTTTCTTGTTTTTAGGGTTCCGTACCCAAAGGGTAAAAACGGGACCCTATTACGAAGGCGCCGCAGTCCGTCTGACTGTCTGTCTGTCCGTCTGTCACCAGGCTGTATCTTATGGACCGTGATAGACAGTTGAATTTTTTACTGTAGATGGATAATACATTTTTCGCTATCGTCATAGAATCAATTTTCAATTTTCAAGCTGTCCTCGGCATGCTACGCCCTGTCCAGACTTGCGCCCACCCTGTCTGCAAATAATTTACGTAAAGCGTACTTTGGATATTTTCACTGTGTCCTAATTCAAGGAGTCGATTTATGGGCCACGTCGGCCACCTGGGAAAGACTCTTTAAATTACAGAAACGAGCCTTACGCATCATTGACCGGAAACCACTCGATCACCCGGCAAAAGAAATATTTAGAAATCGTAAGATCTTAACTTTACCAAGTATATATATACTGACAGCTTGTGAGTACACACGCGAGAACCTACATAATTACCAAACACTAAATAGGACGTCACGTAGGCAACCGCTGCTAATAGCTCCGAACCGGCGGCTGGCGAAGGCCCGCGCGGCGCTCAGCGTTCTCGGAACGAGCATATATAACCATGTTCCCCTAAATATAAAAGAGGCAAAAAGCAACGCAATATTCTCTAATAAACTGAAGACAATGTTAATCGACCGAGCGTGTTACACGGTCTCAGTTTATACAAATGACCAACCCGTTGACCCTAACACATCAAACACTGGTATATGATAAATCATAATAATGTACCTACTTAATAATATTAACGTAGAATGTAATGTTAATCAAACTGCTGAATTTACTGACCATGTTGTTAAGATTATTTTAAAAATAACTTTTTACCTAAGTGTACGTCTGTTAGATAATAACAAAGGAATGTAACAATATTAATGTAAACTGAACACCCGTGTGGTGTCGGGTTAGAATTTCACCACCCCCTTTCTTCCCGTGGGTGTCGTAAAAGTCGACTAAGGGACCAGGGTTGAAGTGTGTTGTGGGCGATGGGCTAGCAACCTATCATTGCAATATCACATTATGTAGATCTTTTATACCCACATGTATGCTAAAAGTGGCGCTGGAACATACGTTTCATGTGCTCTGCCTACCCCTTTTGGGAATAAAGGCGTGAATGTATGTATGTATCCTTAAAATTTGCGCTGAATTTTATACTTTTACTACTACTACACTACATATCATTTTCTAATTCAATATCCTGTCTAACTGTTATTTATTGTAATTATTATCGTTTTTTTTCTCGATTCTAACGAACTAATATAATAGATTTATTTTTTAAATATTTGGCATCGATTGAGTGCAATTTATTCAAAATTGAAGTCCCATGCATATTCTGCGACTACTGTCTCGTTCGTATTGTGGAAATTAGAGAGAGTAGGGTAGATTTCTCTCGTCCCACCCCACACCTTTATAATTTTGTATAAGTGCGATAGAGACGGAGATAACTTCGAATGTCTGTATTTTTATTTCGTAATTTGATGTTTAATTAGGTAGTTAATTTAGATTTAAAATAATATTTGTTTGCTATTCCCTCACAGTAGGCGCGAAAAGCCCTGTAATGGATATTCTCGGCCAAAAGTGCAATAGATCGACTCGTCTTCTTCGAGGTATGGACCTCGAACCCACTCGTCCGTCTATTGCCTAATTTCTAGCCTCCACAACAATGTACTATTATAGTCCAGTTGTAACAAGGATTCGGCCAATCACTGGGCGGCGCGCCTCACCTTGTGTCGGTCTTCGGACCCACTCGTTTTTAGGGTTCCGTAGCGAAATGGCAAAAAACGGAACCCTTATGGATTCGTCATTGTCTGTCTGTCCGTCCGTATGTCACAGCCACTCTTTTCCGAAACTATAAGAACTATACTGTTGAAACTTGGTAAGTAGATGTATTCTGAGAACCGCATTAAGATTTTCACAGAAAAATAGAAAAAAAAACAAAAGAAATTGGTGGTTCCCCATACTTAGAACTGAAACTCAATTTTTTTTCATTAATCCCATACGTATGAGTTACTAGGATAGGTCTTCAAAAATGATGTTGAGGTTCTAATTTTTTTTTTTTCTAAACTGAATAGTTTGCGCGAGAGACACTTCCAAAGTGGTCAAATGTGTGGGGGGGCACCCCCGGAACTTCTAAAATAAGAGAAAGATAAAACTAAAAAAAGTATATGATGTACATTATACCATGTCAACTTCCACCGAAAATTGGTTTGAACGAGATCTAGTAAGTCGTTTTTAGGGTTCCGTAGCCAAATGGCAAAAAACGGAACCCTTATGAATTCGTCATGTCTGTCTGCCTGTCTATCTGTCTGTCTGTCCGTCCGTATGTCACAGGCATTTTACTCGAAAACTATAAAGTGTATTTGAATAAAATTTTGAGGGTAGGTGTATTTTGTTTCGCTACAAAGTTTTGTAATTAAACTAAAAAAATATATTTTTTAGGCGTGCACTCCATACATAAAACTGAAAGTATTTTTTTTTATTTCAAGCGCACGTGTGGCACATCAATCGATATGCCTTTCAAAATAAATATAAGGTTTCTCAGTATTTTTTTTTATTAAGTGAATAGAATTGGAGATAATCGCCCCAAAAGGCACTAAAATTGTGCCCCCCCCCCTCAAATTTTTTAACCGTGTATTGTAAAAATATGAAAAAAATCATGGACATAGGGCTTATTAAATTATTTCAGCAAAAAATATTTTGAACAAGATCGGTTCAATGGTTTTCGAGATATTTCTAAAAAACTGCCATCCTTAAAGAAAAGGACTTAAGTGCCATAAGATTTCAGTAACTAAAAAATATATAATAAAATATTTAAAGATAATTTACACTCTTAAGTTAATCTTCGTTATCATTGTGTAACAGTTTGGGGCAAGGGCAAGTGCTGAAGTTAGAAAACTTCGGGACGCTATACTTCGGTCATTTTTAAATTTAGAGAAAAGTTTTTCAAGTAACAATCAATTTAAATAGGTGTTTGGCAAAAAAAATACTAAGTGCTGAAATGTCCCTGCATGCGATTACGAATGTAGGTAATACCGTAATGCATTACATTTGTAATCGCATTACAATTGCATTACATTTGTAATCGCATTACATTCGTAATCGCATTACATGTAATGGCATTTTTATGCGATTATTCGTAATTGCATTACATGTAATTTAATTTGTAATGCGATTACAAATGTAATGCATTACGCCCAACACTGTTGTGTAATATACTAATATTTCGCTTTTCGTTATACCATGTACTTGGAGTCGGCGCAGCATGTTTTTTTCTTCCATGCCTCTATAGCCCGTCAACTCATCTGTCTCATCACACACTTTCCTTCCCATTGATATCCTGTGTGTGTGTGTGTGTGTGTGTATCCATACATTGAGTTATTATAAATTTCGACTAGCCAATTAAAAATCTTAAAATAATAACATTAAGCCTTATCTCTCGAAAAGTAACATTGTATTCTTCAAGAACTAACGGTTTTTTTTGTTTGCTGTCTCTATTTATATGATACTAGCTTCCGCCCGCGACTTCGTCCGCGTGGACCCGGGATAAAAACTATCCTATATTTTAATCCAGACTATAAACGATCTTCGTGCAAAATTTCATTCAAATCGGTTCAGCCGTTTAAGCGTGATTGACTAACAAACATCCAAACATCCAAACATCTTATCTTTATAATATTAGTAGGATTAACAGTAATCATAATGTTTGTCTGCAGGTGGAATCTGAAAATGGCGCCTCGCCGGCCCTCCCGCTGTGTCCGGCGGGGCGGCCGGACGTGGACGCCGCACCGCTACTCGGCGAAGGTAAGTGCAATACGTTTTTTTTTTAATGGGGCATTTGACCACTTTAACAAGTGATGGTAAGACTTAACCCGGGCCTTCCTAAAGGTACTTTACAGGACCGGTTGTACGCACATGGCGCGACCGGTCATTTAACATTCAGTTTCCAAACAAATTTGATCGAAAAACATCGATCGGTTAAAATCAGTATGGACCCTTATTTGAGAGCTTCCTCGATTTCACCAGGATCACATCATCAGACCCTGTAGCATGGACGGCCTTATCGCAAGATAATTGACAAGATAGAGCGTCCGTCACTGGTTCAATAGAACGAGACGGACGCTCTATCATGTCACTTATCGCGTGATAAGGCCGACCATGATACGGGGTCTCATCCTGACCTGATTACCATGAGACCACCTGGGAAATCGTTTGGCGCTATCGACTAACGGTATCGATGGTTTCAAACAAAAAAATATTAGTCCAGGCGACATAATGAATGAATTGAGAATCCTTTTTTGAAGTCAGTTAAAAACAAGTTCGGAAAAGAGTAATTTGTAAGTGTCGCCTTGGATACGTGTGATGCTAAGTGATGACTGATGAGGTTGACGGTGTTACATGCCTGTACACTCTCGTCTTAAGGACCAAGTTATAAGTAGCCGGGTAAAGGTTTGCGGAAAGTAAGTTCCTCTGTTTAGCTATGCTCGCGAGAAAACTAGAAGCGAAGCGCTTCGTGCGAATCAGTAGCGTATCAATAGGTACAACTATTTTACACTAGCTCCCACCCACGACTTCGTCTGCGTGGACCTGTGATAAAAACTATCCTATGTTTTAATCTAGGCTATAAACTATCTTCGTGCAAAATTTCATCCAAATCGATTGAGCGGTTTGAGCGTGATTGAGTAACAAACATATAAACATCCAAGTATCCAAACTTTCGCGTTTATAATATAAGTAGGATTGCTCGCCTAAATAGTTTGCCTACGCAAAAGAAAACAATTAACATCGCACGTAGGCGGGGCACATTGCACATGGAACAGATGGCGGAAAGGTTCATGATTCTTGTTCAGCCCGGTGGCTGAACGAGAACCAACGTGGGTCACGCCGCAAGGTGGATATATGACGCAGTAAAGGGCGCGGGAGCCAGCTTGAATGCGGGTGGCACAGGTCTGGTCATGTTTTTATAGTATAAGATTATCATGGGTCTCGTTCAGGCACCGGGCAGAACAAGAACCAACGTGGTTCACCCCGCAAGGTGGATATATGACGCAGTAAAGGGCGCGGGAGCCAGCTTGAATGCGGGTGGCACAGGTCCTTTCATGTTTTTATAGTATAAGATTATCATGGGTCTCGTTCAGGCACCAGGCAGAAGAAGAACCAACGTGGTTCACCCCTCAAGGTGGATGGATGAGGCAGGAAAGGGCGCGGGAGCGCTTGAATGCGGGTGGCACAGGTCCGGTCATGTTTTTATAGTATAAGATTATCATGGTTCTCGTTCAGGCACCGGGCAGAACGAGAACCAACGTGGTTCACCCCGCAAGGTGGATATATGACGCAGTAAAGGGCGCGGGAGCGCTTGAATTCGGGTGGCACAGGTCCGGTCATGTTTGTATAGTATAAGATTAGTTTTGGGGACATATTATTATTTCAATGTGATTATATGAATTGTTTCTTCTTTTTGATGTGTAATATAAATGTGAATAATAATATATGTATATTGTAAATAATTATGTAAATTTAATTTTAGAGTGAATTGAATATTTGCACGCGTACACCGGCTTAATACATGACACTATTCGTAATATAATGACAACTACTTGTACTGTATTTTATGCAAATCAATATTTGATTGATTGATTGATTGTGCCACTAATTTCTAAACAGCTGTGCATTGGAAATTATCGCGTGCTTTGAAACGCCGCTCTGACTAGATTAAGAAACAATAAGGTCTGATTTTCAGATATATGATTCTTGACTATGTGATTGTTTATCTGATTTTATCGATACATGATTGCTTAAAATTTCCTCGATAGAAAAAAATTCCAAAGCTGGGTCTGTATTTTCCTTTTTTTACTCAGCCTACTCAAACCATACATTATTTTACGACACAATCAAGTTATTACTATTTATAGTATTTTATCTTATCTAAAATCTCACTGTATGCAATAAAACGTCGAAATTTGTCCAAAAAGCCATTCCCGAATAGTGTTACATCTCTTTTCCTCGTGCGCGGAAGGCATCAGCGTGTCTCTGTCTAGGGGGCGTGTTCGACTCAAATCAAGACATCGCCTTAGCGATGGGAGTGGAGTTGTTTAGCACCAGCAATCTAACTCTATGTTTGCTTTGTTAAATCAGTTCTCGACGAGCGTAGAGTATAACAGCGTTCCAGTTAGGGCGAGCATGGTTGCCGTTTAATCATCTGGATCCATTATTTTCTGAAGAGTATGCCAAGGATGACTGATGTCTTATCGCCAACGATAAGTGACATAACTTACTTTAAAAAACCGGCCAAGTGCGAGTGGGACTCGCGCACGAAGGGTTCCTTACCATTATCACGCGTAGTGTAGGGTTCCGTAGTTACCTGTCTGTCTTAGTTACAGCGACGTGCGGTGCGGTTGCGTCGGCCGAATTTTTACGAAAATCGGCCTTTCCAAGTACACATTAAGTTGGTCGACTATTACTCGGTAACTACTTATGCCTACTTGTCCATGATAGTTTTCCTTTTAAATTCATTATATGTCATACTACCACGAATTTTTTCACATCCCCAGTAGTAGCCATTTAGCCGGCAGGGTGGGGGGACACATGATTCGAACAAAAATTAGGGCTATTAAACTTAATATCTCGCAAACCAATCACTGATTTGAAAAACGGTTTTAGAAAACGCATTTTTTTTTTTTAATTTATTTATCAGAAGTACAAAACAATTAACAATGTTATGTTACTCGCCAAACTGCGATAACAGCAGCTCACGCTGCAGCTTCAGCTTTTGAACGAGCTCTCCAATGATACCCCACACCATGGGTTTAACGAGAAATAAAAATTACATCCCCGCTTTAGGTGTAGGGGAGGTACCCTAAAAAAATATTTTTATAGATTTTATTATACTGTTTTGTCGGCGTGATTGATTTATATACCCATGCTGAATTACAGTTTTCTAGTAGTAATGGTTACTGAGCTAAGCCGAAGACGGACAGACAGACGGACGGACATGGCGAAACTATAATTCAATTCAATTCAATCTTTATTGATAACATGGTTACAGGTCAGTTAACACAGAATATTAATTTGAACATTTCTATAGGTACAGACAACATTAAATATCATACATTATTATTATATTATGAATTATCATTACATTTATTACAATTATATTAGGTATCAGTTTCAGTATTTATAACGAAAGATACATGCCAATTTTATTATACATATTTATTTATTTACATCCTATGTCTATATTATATTAACAACAATAAGTATCTCATTTTAATTATCACATCACATTGTTTTTATTCATAAATTCATCTAATGAGTACAATGCCTTTTCTATTAAATATTCCTTAAGCTTACTTATAAACATATTATCTGATAATTCGGCTGACTTTAAATTATTTGGCAAATGATTATATATTCTAGGACCTATGTACCACACATATTGTTCGGATTTTTTTTGTCTGTGTGGGTTGGGAAGGAGATAAGGGTTCCTTGTTGACTACGGAACCCTAAAAATGAAGTTTTAACCAGTCCTTGTGCCTATAAAATTTAACACAGAGTACCACAGACAGATACACAGACACGTTAAACTTATAATACCCCTCTTTGCGTCGGTGGTTAAAAACTGTGAATGTTCGATACTATGTTACATGTTAATTCAGGTCAAGCACCTTATATGCTGACGATACACCTCATAAATATCATCGGTTGTCATTAAAACCCTGTCATATGAACGTTTTGAAAAACCTCGTCCCAAAACTTATTTCAAGTGTCTCCGCTGTCTTACTCTTCGGTACCCATTCAAACCGGAACTATGAACAACAGGTGCTCTCCCACTGGGGCCCCAGGGGGCCTCAGGGGGCCTCAGGGGGCCTCGGAGGGAACTCGCTGCATTTGTACCCATTGTTATAATGGGAACACAGTAAAATTCCACGGAGTCATTTGTGTCAAAACGGCGTTATTCCGGAGTCTCAAAATTCGGAAAGCTACATTACATTTAAGGACAATTTGGGCGCAGACGTTGAAAAAACATAAAATAATAGCCACTGAAACGTTTCTACTTTAGTTTATACTAATTTCAAACAATTACGATTTGAAGTAATGTGAAACGGAACGTTGTATCAGCAGTATATAATCCAACAATCAGCGTCTGGTGACGTCACTCTTGTCAAAAGTCAAAACTTAGTCGACTCTATGACATCTAGGGACGAACCACGGATAGACAAATATGGCGAGTGACACACATGAGTCGACGGTGACGAGTGACGTCACAGGAACTGTAGATCCGATTAGGCGCGAAACTTTAAATTGTCACTTTGTAACAAGAATTTTGGACACATAGACCTCCCAAATAGTGCCAAAGTACCCGGCCGTGCGCCACCGGCACCCGGCGGACTCCCGCGCTTATGTCCAGCAGTTTACGTATTTCGGCCGATATGATGATGGATGACGTAAATGATAAATACATAAAAAAGCTACGGTAGCTTAGTGTTTTAATCTTGCGGTCGTACGTTCGAATTCCGGCTGGTTCCAATAAGTTTTTCGGGTCTAATGTACGGAATATCATTTGATATTTGCCCGTAGCTTTTCAGCTCGTTCAAATGAACGTGAAGAAAACTGCATTCATCTGCGAATTAATTCAAAGCAACAGTCGCAGTGTGTAGTCGCTCTAAAATGTGGTCGAGTTTTGAGTGATACTGATCATCTTCCTCCGAGCGTTATTCCCGGTTGTGCCCTAAAGGAGCCCGGTGTCCGCTTTGACACCTAATTACCCAAGATTTGGCGTATGCACTAGTTTTACGAAAGCGACTGCCATCTGACTTTCCAACCCAGAGGGAAAACTAGACCTTATTGTGATAAGACCGGTTTTCTCGCGATGTTTACCTTCACCGAAAAGCTAACGGTAAATATTCCGTACCGTATTGGTCGTACGCATGCCTAAACCACTAGCCATTTAGAAACTAATGGAACAGTAAAACGGACGAAGGATTTTTCCGAATAAAATGAAATCTACCTTAAAAGCATCAGTTTCCTCAAATTAAAATGAAGGGCAATAGCTTTTGGCTCTTTGGATTTTAACAGAAAAAATAGCTAAATTATTGTAATTACACACATTAAAATTCCATTCGCATACAAAGGGATCCCAATTTAAACATACATTCAACAAAGTATCCAAACAACCCTTAAAAACCTTATCCCTTCACATTAAGACTCATAATAGCGTAGCATATTACCTTCATTTGAATCCCCAGGAATTCTCAAAGCCGATGATCATTGGATTTTAAACTTTATGCTTGAATGAATGAGGTTGATCTTTGTGTGTTGAGTGAATGAACCGAAACTGAGTGTCGATCTCAGGTTTGGAAAGGGAAATAAAGAAATATTTGAATTGCTAATTGGCCTAAGAGCGACACTCGGGTGAAAAATTGAGTTTTGGGGGTTTTAATGTGTTTTTCAACAAATTACGACGGGGATGAGAAGGTAAATAAGTAACATGGCGGTCTAGCTTTTTTCTGATGTATAGTCAACTGCTGAGAAGCGTTGACACCCTTGCACAGGCAGGAGCATATAGTTAGTAGCAGCCAAAGTAGCGAAATATATCGGTACACGTCGGTACACGGTTACTGTAAGAATAATATACAGGGTGTAACAAAAATGTGGTATGAACCGATCAAGGGCTTAACAGGTATCGTGTTCAGATAAGAAAAAACAGAAAAAAATATTTTTTTGACAGGATTTTTTTTTCACTTTAGTATGGAGCGTTGGCCGACTGGGGCGACAAGCTCCATAGAAATGTAAAAAAAAAATCGCGTCATTTTTTTTCTTTTTTTTCTGTTTTTTCTTATCAGAACACGATACCTGTTAAGCCCTTGATCGGTTCATACCACATTTTTGTTACACCTTGTATTTGGCTATTCTGGCTTCTACTAAATATACGATGCTGACTGTACATTCATTTAACTTTAATGAGTCCCAGCACGGCCAACTAGTCACCTTTCCATACAAACGTAGTTCGGTGCTCAAACCGGGATACTAGAATTAACATGAAGCTTTTTATACACAGTGGGCTCCGCCATATTACGAGTATCTAGGTCGAAATAGTATTTTATGCAATCTTTATATAATGTATGCTTTTTCAGTCGAGTACCGTGTTTAGGCCACGAAACTTGCTGAGTGGCCTAATTAAGGTACGAGACTTAAAAAGCTAATTATATAACTATTGTATACAATACCTTTTCTACGAGTCAACTGAACTAATTAAACAAACTTGGTATGTATTGAAAACGAAGTGCAACCAACGGCTTTTTCTTTTTTGTGTGTTGGTGTCTATTTACATTTTGACTTTCTCATGACGGCGTCCTATTGGTCAAATCCTAATAATATTATAAATGCGAAAGTTTGGATGTTTGTTACTCAATCACGCTTGGCTCAACCGATTTAGATGAAATCTTGCACGAAAATAGTTTATAACCTGGATTCAAATATAGGATAGTTTTTATCCCGGGTCCACGCAGACGAAGTCGCGGGCGAAAGCTAGTACATTATAGTTCAGTAAAGGCGCCACGGGATTGGTCCATTTCATTTTAGTTGTCTCAACAGTCAACAGTTATGAAATGTTGAGTTGGGAGCTCCATAGTAAAAAGTATGTGATTTAAGTTTGGTGTACGAAGTCTTAATTCAAACATTAAGGTCGACGAGTATAAAACCTACTTTCTGTTGCTATAAATTTATAATAAATATGGAAAAAAAACCTAGAAAAAAATGCAGCGATTAGAGACTGTATTAAAAACGTTCTAATAGCTCAACTTTTTTCTATTCTTATTTCTACTAGTTTCCGATCTAGATATATATGCGGATCCCATTGTGTAAATCGAAGTTTCGTGTTATTGTAGCATTTCGTTTTGTAATGGGAACCAAACTACGTTTGTATGGAGAGCCGATGCCCTGGCGACCCTTAATGTGTCATATCCTTTTATAATGTTGATTATCATTATCACCAGACCCCGGAATTTTCGTAGCACTTTTGAGCTGTCATAGGGACTTCTCGTTTATCGACTTCCGACTATACATATGTATGTCGATAAATACAGAATACCATATGTAAAATATGATTAGAGTAGAAGTAAACAACACGCAGTCTTATCGCGAATGAGCGATCTCTTCGAGATAACCTTTGAATACCAACTTTTAGAAAAATATAAATAGTAATTTAAGAGGCCCTTATGACAATTTAATGAAATGCAAGGAGTTAATATTGTTATGATTATCAGAGCCCGGAATTCTTGTAGCACTTTTGAGCTGTTATTATTTCTATTTATAATTTGGTATACAAAGGTTATCTCGAAGAGATCGCTGAGTAATCGGAAGACGATAAACGAGAAGTCCCTATGACAGCTCAAAAGTGCTACGAGAATTCCGGGCTCTGATTATCACTGATGTTTTACTATCCATATAGCGAGCAAGTCAGCATTTTTTGGTGCACAGTCAGTATTATTATGGAAAGCGACAAAAAAATCCCTTTCGAGAAACGTAGTTTCCAGAATATTGATCCCATAAAAAACATTCCATGTAAAAAAGAGGCCAAGTCTCGAAACTCTTCCACCGCAAAAAGTTGTGAGATATTTGGTAGTACCAAGTCTCAGGCATTCTTATTATTCTTTATTTGCTAGCTAAATAAAATTCTGCAACTTGGCAATCACACGACTATACTGCATTTATGGATTTTTGCATACCTAAAACTATGTAGTAACTATTGAGTGATTGCCAAGTCACAAAATTTTATTTAGCTAGCTAATAAAGAATAATAAGAATGCCTGAGACTTGGTACTACCAAATATCTCACAAATTTTTGCGGTGGAAGAGTTTCGAGACTTGGCCTCTTTTTTACATGGAATGTTTTTATGGGATCTCACTTCTTTTTGTAGGTTATTGTGTCAATATCCCATTCTTGATTTTTTGTGGGATTTTTATATGGGATTACAAAGTTATTTATGCAGTTTATTTTTTGCCCCATTCACTGCAAATATAACTTTTTAATCAAATAAAGATACTTCAGATCTTCGATTTTTGACATCAAATGAAGCGGCCCACCAAGTTGAATATTTTTTTGTAAAGGCGGTATAGATATATCTCTAATAGTTTGGTTGGGCTCTTGTGTTTTCTAATCAGGGTCACCAGGTACTCCAGATCTTCGATTATCCTAGTTTTTATAGTTTTCCCTTTATGTGGCCATTAAACCCTAACTCTGTACCAAATTTCAGCTCTCTGAGTTTATGGGAAGTACTAGTTCTATTTTGATGATTATGAGTGAGTGAGTGTCATAAATGGGAAACTTTGCTTTCGCTTAACTTCGGAACTAAATGACCTACAGACTTGATATTTTGGATTTTAAGTATGTCATTATAGCTTACTGGATACCGAAAATTTCTGCGTTCTGGTCTTATCCAGAGGTTCTCAAATAGGGGACTAAAAATGCGACGAAATGGTTCCAGTAAAGGATGGTACGGCAGTGTTTGCTTCGCGCTCGACTTGGCGGGGGCACTACTGTGCCCCCAGATTTGTCTATTTTTACCTGACTACCACGTACCAGGGTATAATCATTGGTAATCGCAAGGAAATCATGTTACAGTTTCCACGAAGGCCCGCTGGCTACAATGGTTGTTTTTTATCGTGGGACGTGTATAATAGTCCTATTTATAGACTGTCATAATCTAGTGTAATTATACTTACTAATTATTAAAGTCAGTACAATTCAATTCAAATAATTTATCATCTAGAACGCAGATATACAAAGGTATGGTAGGGAATTAAAAAACATGTCTTCTGCCACCTTGCCAATTTACCAAATTTTCGGTAATGCTACGGGGTAGCCTAGCGGTTCAGGCATGCGGCTGTCAAACGGCAGTCGTGGGTTTGAATCCCGGTACTTACCAATGAGTTATTAACAGTACGGAATATAATTTGATATTAACCGTTAGCTTTTCGGTGAAGGAAAAACATCGTGAGGAAACCTGCATACATCCACGAAGAAATTCAAAGGTGTATGTGAAGTCCCCAACCCGCACTGGGCCAGCGTGGGGAGTACTGCCCGTTCCCTCTCATCCAAGAGAGGAGGCCTGTGCCCAGCATATAGGCTGATTTATTATTTATTATTATAATATATTAATAGGTTCATCGTCATCATAAATTCATAATTTAAGATTGTCTCTTTTGAATGGGTAAGAAGAGCATGATTTGAAGAAATGAAACGGACTGAGGGCCTTTTTAACCCCCAACGCGAAAAGAGGGGTGTTATAAGTTTGACGTGTCTGTGTATCTGTGTGTATGTCAATGGCATAGTAGCTCCTAAACAAAAGGACCGATTTGAATGCGGTTCAATTCGTCCGAAAGCTCATGTGATAGAAATGGTTCTTAGCTACGTTTGACAAAATCAGTTCTGCCGGTACTTAGAAATTGAGCTTTAAAATGAGCTTGTCGGGGGTTTTTAAACTTTTCAAAGTAACAACCTTGAAAGGTTAATTATTGGTATTAGATTCAATTTATTTATAATTATTAGATTCAAATTAAATACCGTTATATCTGCCTATATAGTCCATGTCTCCCAACTCTGGTCCAAATTAAATCAAATATTAAGGAATGGCTATTGTGTGTGATCTCTAACCCCCTTATTCATAAAACATAAAATGCCTCTGCTAAATAAAATGTGCTTTGTCCCTTTCTTACGAACACAAATGCCAAGTGACAGATAAGTACAAACTAATTTTAACGTCATTTTAGTTAAAACAGGCTTGTAGTACGTTTAAGAATACCGCCGTTAGACAGTTAATTTAACTGCACGAATTTAAAAAAATCGTCTATTTACACAAATGGGTTAACCAACTGTTACTTGCCCCTTGGTTTTGCTTCATTATGGGGGAGCCTATAAAATGTATGGGAATGACAGATGTTAACGAAAAGTGTTTCGTCGGCATCTGTCATTCCCATACATTTTATTAGTTTTCTATTGGCGTTAGCGCTTGTCGATTGTAACCTTGTCTACGGCCCCAGTTACCATAAAAAAGAAAAAAAAGTGTATTTGATGAAATCTTTAAGTTCATATAGCCAGATAAACAGTCCATTTAAACATATTTATTGAATCTCATACGTATTTTAGCAGAAAACATGGTTGTCCAGGGGACAAACCACTATTTCCATACAAATCGGGGGACATTTTGCGTCCTCTGAGCAACCGGTGAAATTAAGGGCAAATGATTATTGTTTAATACAGTTGTCATGTACACCGTGTCCAATAAGTTTGGATACAATATGTTTCGAACTGGTATAAAATACATGAAGCTGCAAATAAATAGTTCTTTTTATAAAATTTAAATATATATGTACAGAAACAAAATACAGTCATTTCAAATGTCTACCATATTTCATTCATGTGTAAAACACGATGAAGCAATTTCGAGAAATTATTGTTACCAAATACCGCAACGGTGAGTGCGCTAGTGACATTTTCAAAGCGATGAAATCTCTTGGGATCAAACGTGATTTTGTATATAAAACATTAAAACGATTTAAAGAGACCTCCTCAACAGAAGATCGAAAGAGATCTGGTCGGCCGCGATCAGCGAGAACAGATCAGGTACTTGAAATTGTGAGGGAGCGAATTAGACGTAAAAACCATCGCTCTATTCGAAAACTAGCAGCCGAATTGAAAATTTCAAGGGGTCTGCCCATAACATTTTGAGACATGATCTCGGGTGTTACGCGTACAAGAAACGTAAAGTTCATGGACTTTCCCAGGCGTCTAAGCAGAAGAGGGTCCAGCGATCAAATACAATACTTTCGTGGAACGCTGGGGATGAGTTTGTCTTCTCAGATGAAAAACTGTTTGTTTTAGAACAACCCCACAATGCTCAAAACGATCGATTGTGGGCAGCCCAGATGGCAGACATTCCAGAGAATCAGAAATACGTTCCAAGATTTCAGGGTGCCCCCTCGGTAATGGTTTGGGGAGCAGTGTGTAAGCGGGGCAAACTTCCTTTGATATTCATCGATAAGGGTGTTAAAATCAACGCTGAGTATTACAAAACCGAAGTTCTGGCGAAAGTTGTTGCTCCAAATCTGCAACGCATGTTTGGAGAGGACTATTATATTTTTCAACAGGATGGAGCACCTTCCCATACCGCAAACAGCGTCCAAGCCTGGTGTAAGGCAAATTTAACTGATTTCTTACCCAAGAATGAATGGCCTCCCAGCTCTCCGGATTTAAATCCTTTGGATTTTTTTGTATGGTCATATATGCTGTCTAAGCTGAATAATTATAAAATATCAAATTTGGACCAATTAAAAAAAAATATCGTGCGTATTTGGGATGAAATGCCTATGGAGGTAGTGCGTGCCGCATGTGACGGGTTTGAGAAACGTTTAACCCTGGTTCGGAAACTTAAAGGCGGAGTAATTCCCAAACATTTATTGTAATTATTTGATATTAGTTTCATTTTAATATAATACAGTTTTCATATCATTTGGCATCGCGTAGTTATTTTTATGATATTTTATAGTTGTATGCAAATATATTTGACACGGTGTAGTTTCTAGCTATTAAGCCTTTGCCATACTGGACGCGTTCTGCGGTCTGCGGTCAGGTCTCCCACGGGAAGACCTGACCGCAGACCGCAGAACGCGTCCAGTGTGGCAAAAGCTTAGTTCATTGTGTAAGGAATACAACAACAATTAACATTAGCATACATGGTATTTTTTTTGTAATCTCCTTTTAAACAGCACATCCTCGTAGTAGAAACGGGGAGGACAGTAAAAAGTTGATTCACTCAAATGCAAAATTGGTAATGATAAAAACGAATGGGTTTACTTGTGAACCATAGTTGGGCTATTGTATTTATTATAATAGTGGGAGGTTTTATTAATACTTAAAGCTCGAAAAGGTGCTAAAAGCTATAACGGAACTGTCAATACGTCAAATCAAGCTTCACGAAAGCCCCGGCCTTTCATTTAAAACTTTTCAACAATTCTATTCATAAATCCGAACGATGTTTACGGGCTTATAAATAGCTGGTCTATTGTATTGTCGTTACATACTTAGAATACATTATAATAATAACAAGTGAAATCAAATAACTCATTTTTGACATTGGTTTGTTCATTCTTCATCGGTCATTAAACTGCAAATTTTTAAATGGTCATTGTGTAAGATTAGGTGGATCCTAGGACGTCCGGAGATGCGGCGCAGTGTGACATCCGCCTTATAATTATTTTATTGTATTTTATTGTTGGACGTGTAAAAGTACCCCTGCCTATTGGCAGAATAAATTACATTTTTTTAACTCGTGCTTTTTTTTAATATTATAGTCTATTCTAAGATAGTCGGGTAAAAAGGTAAAGTTTGCTAATGTGAAGCGTTTTTAAGAAAAGAAAAAGAAAATAATTCTTAAATTCTCGCCTTTATTCCCAAAAGCGATAGGCAGCGCACATGAAACTTATGTTCCAGTGCCATTTTTAGCATAAATGTGGGTATAAACGATCAACAACATGTGATATCCAGTGATAGGTTGCTAGCCTATTGCCCACAACAGACTTCAACCCTCAAAAAAAAACTTATAGAAAGGATTTTTGGGATGGAGGAAGGCTATATTTATATTTCATCCCACCGTTTTGCTCGCTTTCTTATAAGACAAATACTTGCCCTTGCCGGGATTTGAACCAGGGTCGTCAATGTTATAACCACTAGGCTTAATAATTATTTGGGGGGCAATCTTACATAAATCGAACTAGCTCTATAATAAGCTCAATAAGGCTTGTGTTGTAGGTACTAGAGGACGGTGTATTTAATAGATATAAATACTGAAATGCATAGAAAACATCCGACGAGAAAAAAATTAAAAAAATTAACAAAAATAAAAAAAAAGGTATAAAAAAAATTAAAAAATATTTTAAAAAATCTCAAACGAATATTCATGCTTATCACGAAATATTTGTTCTTACCGGGATTCGAACCCAGGACCTCCAGCCTTGTAGGCAGCGTCACTACGCACTAGGCTAACCGGTCGTAAATATAACAATGACAAAAGTGTTATTCCATTTTTAATTTTGTCTTAAAGAAAAAATTGCATTTAAAACCACTTATTAAACTCCCCCCGTGTATACGTTCTCTAAAATTTCTTGTCCTTGCTGATATTTCGTAAATAAACCTACGTATAATAAAGCGTGAAGTCCGCATACCAAAACCGTGAAGGCGATAAAACATAATATTCCTTGGGAATTTCCGGGCCGACCGGTACACAGTAGATATTATTTATATACTCCCTAATTTTTAATCCCTGGCACAAAAAGAGGTGTGTTTTAAGTTTGACGTATCTGTGTAAATCTTTGTGTTTGTGTCTGTGTAATCTGTGTGTCTGTGTAATCTGTCTGTGTAATTTGTATGTTTGTGTATCTCTGTGTCTTATTAATCTGTGTATTGGTGTAATTTGTGGGTCTGTATAATCTGGTGGTCTGTGTAATCTGTTTGTTTGTGTAATCTGTGGGTTTGTGTAATCCGTGTCTGTGCAATCTGTGTAATATGTGTGTCTGTGTAATCTATATGTGTGACGTCGTAACTCCTAAAGGAATGAACTGATTTTAATTCATTTTTTGTGTCCGAAAGCTGACGTGGTCGAGATGGTTCTTAGCTTCGTTTTAACACAATCGGTTTAGCTGATTTTGTGTCGAAAATATCGGCGGATTTTCTACTTATCTAAGTTATTAATTATTATTATTAATTTTACCTGTCAGATTGTTAACAATTTTCATTTCATTGTACAATTTATTAGGTACACATTGCTCCAAAATCACAGATAGGTAAATGGCATGTATGATATTATTTTATTGAAAAATCTGTAAGTGGTAAGGTATACCTATCAGTGATCGAGTAGGTGTACCCTTACCGGGTTTTGAACCCGGGACCTCCGGCTTAGGCAGCGTCACTACCAACTAGTCTACAGAGATCTTAAGGCGGTGCATTGTAAATTATCGCGTGCTTTGAAACGCCGTTCTGACTAGATTAAGAAACAATAAGGTCTGATTTTCAGATATATGATTCTTGACTATAAGATGGTTTTTCTCATTTTACCGATACATGATTGCTTAAAATTTCCTCGATGGAAAAAAAATCCAAAGTTGGGTCTGTAATTTCCTTTTTTTACTCAGCCTACTCAAACAATACTATAGTATTTTATCTCATCTAAAATCTCACTTTATGAAATTTAAATAAAACTTCTCTAAGTTAGGTATTTATCGAAATTTGTCCAAAAAAGCCATTCCCGAAGAGTGTTCCATCTCTTTTTCTCGTGCGCGGAAGGCATAAGCGTGTCTTTTTTAGAGGGCGTGTTCGACTCAAATCAAGGCATCCCCTTAAGAGACTAGTTGACGGCCTCTATAGCCTAGTTGGTAGTGACCCCGCCTACGAAGCAAGGGGTCCTGGGTTCGATTACGGTAAGGGCATATATTTTGTGTGATGAGCACGAATATTTGTTCCCGAGTCATGGAAGTTATCTATGTATTTAAATATTTATTTCTCATCGCCTAATACCAAGCACAAGCAACAACAAGCTTTGCTTATTTTGTGACTAGATCGTTATTTTTTAATGATTGTGATACTGCTTTACCTAATATATTTACTGTGCCCGTCGACCGTTGGCAGTTAGGGGGGTACAATGGCCGCGTACATAAGTAGTTATAAGTATATCGAAGAAAACGCCTCGTGAATGCCCGTTGTGAAAATGATAATGCCGGAGGAATGGCGTTTAGTTTAAAATTATGTTTATATGTAAAAATGTTGTGCTTCGGTGTAAAGTGCCAGGGGCCGCTTTGGCATCTAATCCCAAGATTTTGACATGATAACGTTGTATTCTGTTAACCCTCATTAGGGACATAGGGCTTGCAGAAGAGTTCTCCATCTTTCGCGACTTCTTCTAGCTCTTTCCAGCCAATACCGAGTTGGGCCAGCTTCTTTCTCAATTGATAACCTCCATGTATTCCGAGGAAGTGCGTCCTGGCTGTCTTCTACCAGTAAATTGGCAGCGGATAACCTGCTTGGATAACCCAACCGTCGAAGCGCCGGTCCAATCCATCGCCATTCCCTTTCCAGGGTTCTTTGGCTTATGGGCTTCTGGTCAGACATCTGCCACGTACTCCAGGAAACAAACGGTTATGAAAAACATTAATTGATAATAGCGTTTTATTTGTTGATTTCATTTTAAAATGTTATTCTAAGATGCTTTATTCGAATCCGACAAACTTTCCACCCGGAAGTAATTATGTAGATTTAAATGAAGCTTGCATTGTCTGTTTTTGTAGGATTTATCTTGACTATCGAAGAGCAAATGTGAATGAACCAAAATAAAGACAAAAATGTTTATTAATATTTTTTCTGACTTTTCAGAAGCTAGTTAATTTATTATTTTTTTGGTGACTGAAATTTTGGCAGATTCTGTCGCTGGGTTACTATTTAATTGATAATACGAGTATATCCGTTACACAGAAAAAATAAGCTATTATAAATTATTTCCAAAATTGTAATTTTTTTCCATACAAGTTGTCATTTCATTGACTGTACTAATAGTCTCACGTCCCGAGTCAGATTTTTAAATAGGCTCATTTAATTAGGAACTGTTAGGGTAAATAAAGAGAAATATGCAAAGACCTATTTCCATAATTATACTTGATGGCGATATGAAAACACTGCATCGCACATCTCTGATAGATTCACCCTTAACACATTCACAGCCAGCCCCCCTATTCTGTAACTTATTTTAAGCTCACCTCAACGCTCACCCACAAATATATCTTGACACCGCGATGCGTAGTAACCAAGCGTAGGTAGAGGTCTAGTTTCGTGACGGGTGAACGGCGGGGTGAGCCGCATTAACGCTTAGCGAATAACAGCCCAGGTATCGCTTCACGCTAGGCTCGTAGCTGGTACCGTGGTGTTTCCGCTTATTAGCGGAAGCGGCTACGACGTAGGTGTAGCTGGCAGTGAAAGTGCTAATCCAGGTCAAGCAACGCTACGTGTGCTACGCAGCGCGTAGTATCATTTTCCGCTTTCCAGCGGAAATCTCTCGTAGAGACACGGCTCAAAGGTGAGCCTTTGAAGGGTTTACATGGGAGATTGGGAAATGATTGAGCAGCCAAAAGAGCGTACTTGGGTCAGTGATGGGATCAGGCGTCACTTTGCGGTTTTTGGGTTTGATTATGAATGAACAGTGATCGGTCCTGCGCCAGCCGCATCCAGCGGACTCCCGGCAACCTTTAAGGGGATGCCTTGATACGAGTCGAACACGCCTCCTAGACAAAGACACGCTTATGTCTTCCGCGCACGAGAAAAAGAGATGTAACACTCTTCGGGAATGGCTTTTTTGGACAAATTTCGATAAATACCTAACTTAGAGAAGTTTTATTTAAATTTCATAAAGTGAGATTTTCGATGAGATGAAATACTATAGTATTAACTTGATTGTGTCGTAAAATAATGTATCGTTTGAGCAGGCTGAGTAAAAAAAGGAAAATTCAGACCCAACTTTGGATTTTTTTTCTATCGAGGAAATTTTAAGCAATCATGTATCGGTAAAATCTGAAAAACAATCATATAGTCAAGAAGCATATATCTGAAAATCAGACCTTTTTGTTTCTTAATCTAGTCAGAACGGCGTTTCAAAGCACGCGATAATTTCCAATACACCGCCTTAAGCCGGGGTTATATTAGAGCCACGGCGCGTGTCGCAACGCGTGGGATTGCCAATCGGTTACATACATTTTGTATGAACGTGGTTACATTAGCACAGTCCCGCGTGTCGCCACGTTCAATACAAAGTACGCGTTGTGACACGCGGCGTGGCTCTAATATAATTTTGCCCTCACCAGGTCATGAGGCCACCTTGCGAATATGTGTCCAGGTATTTGCCTATATATTCATTGCTGCTATGTATATTGATGTCAATTAGTGACATTGTAATTGTGTTTGTAAGCTCTGATTATTGAAAAGAGCCCTTGATGCCCACTTACAGAAGAAATATCTGAATTTTGATGCCAAGGCCCTTTTGGATCACTGTGTCCCAATAGTTTGTTAGATTATATGTACCTACTCGTTTGATGTTTACGCACGGTGATGTAATCGTGGAGTTTAAAGGCTCTTTCAAATCTAATAATAGTCAAAGTACCTACTAAGTTTAATTATATATATCCCACCCACGCGACCCTAAATTCCCCAGTAAATGCCTAGGTTAACTTTGCAGCACTAGTAACATAATCCAGCCCGACTGTACCGGTGCGGCGTGTAATTATCTGTTTTTTCCAACACCCGACACGACATCGGCCGAGGATTAAGTCGCATTATTCCGGCGAGCAAATAGAAAATATACGGGACACGAAAAAGGACAAAATGAGTGTTAATTGTTAAGCTTTTGACTTTACCCGTACATATTTGGACAGGGATTAGTCCATGCTAATTGGACGAGCGAGCGAAGCGGACAAAGTTCTTTATTTCAACTTGGACAAAACAAAATTCGTGTGTCTAGCTGTTATCTTCTACAGGTCGCATTTCTCAACCGATGCGACTAGGCCCAATTTTACTATATCAGGTGCCAATTGTCAAGTTGGTGAAATAGGGGCCAGGTTTGATATATAAATAGTGTTTCGTTGTCGATTCAGTTCTTGTTTTTTTTTTTGAGTCTTGCGATTGGTCGTTTTTTTTAGGGATATAATATAAATTAAGCTACGGCAGCCCAGCGGTTCAGGCGTACGGCTGTCAAGCGGCGGCCGTGGGTTCGAATCCCGGCTAATACATACATAAATACATACGCTCGATAAACAAAACCCTTCGGCAGTCGGGTAAAGAAGCGATAAATTCAAAAACAAATAATTTATTTCAGGCTTTAAGTGTGTGTGTAGCCATTCGTTTGTTTTATGTGTCACGTTGACCTAAAGGTACGTTTATTTAAGAAAAGGACAAAGCGCACTTTAGCTAACAGATGTTTGTTAAGTTTTATGAATAAGAAGTATAAAGTATAAATTATTCATTCCATGTAACGATTGTGATTGTGAATTGTTTTGCGATGGCGAACATTTACAAACAAATTTGTATTTACACAATTTCCGTCGCTAGCAGGTGTCAACTGACTGTAAAAACCGACTGGCAATTTTAACGATCTGGAATTGTGTAAAAAGTTGCAAAACGACCGTTGTTTAATGCATGAAAATGTTTTATTTAACTGAACTGGTACTGTGACAGATCACTCTGATGCTGTAAGAGCATTTAAATTCAATGGGGTATAAAAATTTAACTTACACTCTTTTTGAATTTTTGCATCGCACATTAAATTTCCATGTATTTCAAGCGGTTGTAATTTTAAGTTAGCATTCATTGTAAGTAGATTTATAGTACAATTTTAATATAATAAACATACAACGTGATCACAAGTGGATACAAATATTTATATTGCCTAATAAGCAACAATTATATTTGTATTGCGTACCACAAACCAAAATGATTACTTGCACAACATTTTATTCTAGTATTTACCACACAATTAATTTGCAATTTGTTATCAACTATATTCTGTCCTTGACTATTTCCTCATCCAAAGTTTTCACATATTTATTCGACACTTCATGTATTGAAAAATATGTAAAAAAGGCTACTATATACTAGCTTCCGCCCGCGACTTCGTCTGCGTGGACTCGGGATAAAAACTATCCTATATTTTAATCCAGGTTATAAACTATCTTCGTGCAAAATTTCATTCGAATCGGTTCAGCCGTTTAAGCGTGATTGAGTAACAAACATCCAAACATCCAAACATCTAAACTTTCGCATATAATAATAGTGTTTTTCGGAAATTATGTACGGAATATTTACCGTTAGCTTTTGGGGAAGGAAAACATCGTGAGGAAACCGGTCTAATCCCACTAAGGTCTAGATTTCCCTCTGGGTTGGAAGTTCAGGTGGCAGTCGCTTTCGCAAAACTAGTGCCTATGCCGAATCTTGGGATTAGGTGTCAAAGCGGGCCCCGGGCTCCTTTAGGGGCACAACCGGGAATAAGCCTAGGAGGATGATGATGACTGGTAGAATTTTGACTCGTAAAAGTGACATTATGGCCTACTTGCAGAAAATATATATATTTCTTCGGCTCGCAGAGCCTCTACTGTCTATTTAATGTGACATCCACCCGAACCACGTTTTATTTTCTCTAAAACCACCGATGTTTCACTAAAACCACGAAAACGGGAAAACTGTAACACCAATTATACACGATAAAGTTCCTTCTATTCTATTCTATTCTGCTTTTAAAACGCGGCACACCGACTGATGTTCCGCCTACCTTGACGTGCACTTAAGTTTACTGTTTTACCGTATCGACGCTTGTCTGTGTGAGTGCGTGGCATCTGACGTTTGTGCCGATTTGTTGTTTCATTTAGCAACACTACGTTATCAATTTAAACATGTGTCTACACCCCTGTATACATAGATGTATAGAGCAATTAAATTAATAAATGTAAACATATAATTAAAATCATAAAAATATAATTATAGACATGATCTTGAAAGTTTAGAAAAATATGCAAGTTTGTAAATTGTCCTAGATAATTTTTTATGTTTTTTATAAAAGACTGCCCAGTGCTTGACCCTAGTATCACCTGATGGTAAGCAACGACAGAGCGTAAGAGGAAGCTCACTGGTTCAGTAATAGTCTATTCACTTGTTTTGAAGGCACCTAGATCGTAGATCTCAGGAAATAGAGATGAAGGGAGCGAATTTCATTCCTTAGCAGTTATCATTAAGAAGGAGGAGGCAAATCACTCGGTGCGAATAAGTGGTAAGTTGACAACGTAAGAATGCATTCCCGCGCCTGGTCGTTCGGTGATGGAACGGGGAAGTTGGAATTAAGTTGTGCAGTTCCTGCGCAGCTATCACGAGACAGCGCGCGAGCTCTCTCGATTATTCTCGCACTACCCGTCTCTCTCTTATTAGAACACTTAGAAAGAGAGGTATAGTGCGAGAAAAATCGAGAGAGCTCGCGCGCCGTCTCGTGATAGCCGTGCAGCGCAGCGCACACTCTCTAAAATGTATCCGATAAAACACCGAAAGGCAAGCTACTCGCCGTCGGCGTTCGAGACTCTGTAGTTTTAACTTTAAGGTGGAGTCGTTACCAGAGTCTGTGAGCTTGGCGTTCAACTGAATCCAAGGCCGCTTACTGATACTTGGCGGAACCGTCCCATAGGTGGCAGCAATATTCCATGCACGAGCGACTTGAGCCTGACACAGAGTGAGATGTTGTTTGGGTGTGAAATAAATAACGCTTTACCTCAAATAGGACACCGAGTTTTCTGGCTGCAGATTTAGCCTTTGATTAAATTGTGCCGTGGATTTAAAGCCACCAAAAGAATCCTTACGCGTTTATATTATAGACAGAAACTTATTTGACAACTATGGAGCTAAACGCAGTATTTCGCGACCGAAACAGCAATTTAATTGATTTTCCATGCGGTTGGTACAAACTTAAAGCAGATTTTATCTCAATTAGTATAAAGTGTTTCGGCTACTGCCAGCGAGGACAATCGAGCGCCAATCTATTGGGTATTTATGTTCTTTATTTGTAGTTGCGATACAAACATTTGTTCCTCTCCAAAAACTGATTCGAATGGCATCGTTAAAAATCTTAGGTCACACCCCTATTTGTGCTAAAACCGAGTCGTGTACAAACAATTTTTGTACACAGCAAATTCTGTGCATTCCGTCACACAAGCAATTACAAGAGAATTAGCTCCTTAGTATAAAATTACATTCTCTCTGAGCTAACACGAATGTTTATTGTGTGCGACTGTTGCCTTTTAATTGTTGAACGTGTTGCTTTCGTTTTATGGTTCCATTAATTACGGGATTATTTATAGAATCTATTATATTAAATGGAATGTACATAGCACGTTGAATCGATGGCCGTTGGGGCGGAAAGATTTTCGAGTGGCGACCAAGTACCGGAAGGCGCGGCGTGGTTAGGCCCCCGACAAGGTAAAGGTCGCGGGTGTCCGCTGGATGCGGGTGGCGCAGGACCGGTCACTTTGGCACTCTTTGGGGGAGGCCTATGTCCAGCAGCGGACGTCTTACGGCTGATATGATGATGGCAATGATTATAATACTGCGAAAATGGCATTGAGGTCGTTTAAAATCGTTCTCAATGAAACCTATAGATAATCGAGATTTAAAGGAGCCAGCAACATTTGTCTGAATTAAAGAGGTATCTCATTTAATCAGGCCCTGCCAATTAGCCAGGTTTAATAAATGTTATCTAATTTATAGAGGTCCTTATTAAGAGAGTTATCTTAAGGTGGTGACTCCTGACTCCTGCCAACCACCTCGTCAGCCCTTTCTTTCCGCACCTCAGCAAACGTGTACTAATTCGCTTTTTGTGCTAGTTTATCCCTATAACTATATTCATAACGTTTAAATCTTTAAAGTTTCTGTTTATAAATTTCCTGTGTTCTGTTTATAAATTCCCTGTGTTTTTAATTAAATTGAAATCGAAACTGTTTTTATGAAATTTAAGAGTCCGCAGTAAGCTAGATTCTCTATACAAACGTAGTAAGTTACGCTCTCATTTTAAAACTACGCGTTGGATTGTAACGAAACTTTGCATGTACAATGACATGAGGTATATCCAGGTCTGTAATTAGTTTATGTAGCTTTAGATACCATAGTAAAAATAATACAGCGAATTTAAGTTTTTCATACAAACATGTTTTTGCTGCATTTCGTTTGTTTTATAAACTGGAACCATATAAACTAATTACAGACATAGATATACCTCATGTCATTGTATATGCAAAGTTTCGTCACAATCCAACACGTAGTTTTAAAATGAGAGCGTAACTACGTTTGTATGGGAAGGTGAAATTCGGCCGAGCTTACTGCGGACTCTTAATGATCGAAATAAGTAAAATTAGTATAATGTGTAGTTACTCGAAGAAACGTAGACGGATTTGACCGTTAAAATTCTAGTGTTTTTTTGATTGAGGTATACTTAGTTAGCCTATTAGTGTGGCGGTTGGCCATAAATTGTAAATTGATCTGCTTATTAATGTATTTTGGTTATTTATTTTTTTCGTATTTGGTCAGTCAGTCAGTATATTTATTGCTTTCATAGGTAAATACAACATGGTACATTATATTTTTTCAGCTATGAAACCCTGTAGTGCACTACAATATTAACTAAAACTAAAATTTAGGTAATTGCAATAGCTTAAGGCTGTCGCTTAATTATAATTTATTAAATATTTGGTGATTTGGCTATTAAATGAATTATTGTTCGCCTCGTCCCTAATAATTTTCGGAAGTTTATTGTACACCTTTATACACATTATGTAGGGACTAGAGGCGTGCATTTTTAATTTATATGCTGGAATTGGAATTTTATCTCTTAAGTCGCGGATGTAAGTTTGAGGCCGGATTCTGTGGGGCTGGGAATAACTGGTAATGCTTTCTTAAAAACTTGCATTGCTCTAGTATGTATAAAGAGGTCAGGGTCATGGTGTTTCGAAAAATGTGGTCTGCAACTATCTGTTGGTCCGAAGTCTTGTCATTTACAGGACGCAATTTCCAAGAATCTAGACATACCTTAGATTGTATGCGTCATAGTCGCAATGAGGCGTGAGACATCGGGGATTAGAAGATCAACCAATAATTCCAACGTTCCCTTAACCCACTATCTACACTAACGTTCACATATAAAATAAATCTGGCGTAGTAACAACCCTTCACCGCATCTAACCTCAACGTTTCTATAAAAGAACTTAACTACACACAACTTACCATGCCATACGCTTTTCCCCATATGAGCGTACGTTATCACTATGCTAAATTAGAAATAGCCGAAGTACACGAATGTTTGTATACACATAGAACATTCTTGAGTTAAATGCGGATATCCCTCGTGAATACCCCATTAAACGTTGCGGTTTTCGCACTAGAGTGCTTCAAAACTAAACGTCATAAATCGTTTTGATACTTAGTGATTTAAGACATTATGGTTCTTAGTTTAATCCTACAGTTTAGCAGGAGTGAAATGTCCTGGGTTTGGTACGTTGCGTGTGAGTTTAAGATGCTTTCTGGTAGTTCAGAATGTAATCAGTTTGAAATTACGAAACGTATTTAGTCTTGAAATTGGACCTTTTAGCTTAGAGCTTATCTTAACTAATATGATATCGGAAGAGAAAATGTCTGAGTTAAAACATCCTAATTGGATATGTCAAATTATCCCGAATGAAGGGAATTATTTGACCGACAATTATTTCTCTTGTTTCAAGAAAGTCATCTTAATTGAACATGATTTCTGCTAATAAACGCGCGCCGAGCCGCGCGGACAGGGACTTTACAAAGCCTTTATTAGAGTCAAGAGTCAAGTGAAAACTGAACTCGATTAGCTATTGTTTATGCAAAACCTTGACAAAACCCTAAAGGTACAGATATCAACTGAAATTAGTTAACAGATTAGTTAACAGAATCTACAAAATTGTAATCAATAACGCTAAACTGTCCTGCTCTTGCGGGAAAGTCCATCGTTCCGTTCAAACTCTGTATATACGTACTATCCTGGCCGATTTCGGCCACGGTGACTGTTTCAACTCCTGCGTTGATGTCGTTCATGTGCTCTGGTGTGGCTCACGTAACCGATCTCATTTAAGAAGACCCAAGCAAATCATTCTCAAAATAGGGGTGTAGACTCGGAAAATTATTATAAGCCCAAAAGAAAGAAGGCAAAAAAATATGCCTAGTGACGAAAATCCCAGTCAGATATCTCAAAGAATTACGAAGCTTCAACCGTTTTAATATTGCTTGTTAGAGAGAGAAAACGCAAACAGTGTGTGACGTCACATTACAGGATGCTGCCGGGGGGCCGCGTCGACGGCAGCGCCGCACATGACGGGGCGCGGCACGTTGCCTTCTATTAGTGGCGTCACAAACTACAAGCGTCATCGTTTCATATGAAGTTGCGTTTTTTGAAAAAGGGACAGAGCATAACCCTTCTTAAAACTTTGGACACTTATAACTTTGTGATTATTTAACCTCTGTAATTGACTACATTTTTTAGTGTCTACGTAGCCCTATTATTGCTGACCGCCGCAGTTGGTCGGGCTTTCAGGACATCCCGTTTCACATCAAGATCTGTGCACAAGATTGATTGATGTTTTCTATTTTACTAAAGATTTTTTCTGACGGTTGGCTGCCAGCTTCTCCCACTGCAGAGGGTAAATTTCGCAGATGTTACGCTTAAGCGCATCCTTGTACGTAGAAGGAGTTGTCCGCCATGCTTTCGCTTGCCCTTTTAAGTTCCGAATAGAAGATTTATTTTATTTCCGACAAAATACACCTGTGCATAACAGTAAGTCTAACGCACTGTGGAATTTATAAATTATTACAACAATAAGTACGAAAAGCAAACAACATAAGATAATGGGCCAAAAGAAAACAGATAGATTTTTTTAACAGCCGATATTTGACAGCCGTCGTCCTTGTACAATAAACGTTAATGATGGCATATGATGACATAATTTGTACTTGGATGACGGCTGTCAAATATTGGATGTAAGGGCATTTTCACTTTAGCAACATGTGACTGCCGTTTATCCATCGCCTCGCAGAACTTCATGTACACTCGTCGCATACCTATGCGAGTGTATGAAGCACAGTTTACACTCGTACCTACGAATATAAGCTGTGCTTTGCCACTCGACCCGGTGTCACCCTTGAAATCAAGTGGTCGTCCTATAAGATATACTTCGATTTCACCGACGTTGGCTTTATGCAAAACTTCTAGATAATAGATGCATCACACTAAAAATCATTACAGATAACTCGTTGTTTGACAGGGAATTGAAAAGTTTTTATTGCGAGGCTGCTTTTACAACATGGACGAAATATTTGATACTTTTTTAGATATAGGCTAATTTTTTTCTTGTGTATTATTATTATTATTGTCTTTTTGTTTTTTTTATGTATTTCAAACATAATACGAATAAATACTATGACTATGACTATCAACAAAACATCATCTTATAACTTAATGATTCTTTGTAGTTTCAACTCACGGAGGCTCATTTGGTAGGTGAAAATGATTGAGATGGAATGGAATGACAAATTACCCATGTTGCCAGTACAATAAAAATCATAGTTTGTCTATGATTACATTTAAGTATGTTCTACACTGCCTACGAAAATATTTAAGTGTGTCTCACACTGGCGGGGCCGCAAAATGCCTATTCCATCTCAATCTTTTTCACTTACAACGTAGATCTGCGAGTTAAAAATATAAAAACGCGTTATTTTGTAGAATTATGGTTTTGTTTATCCATATACAGGTGGTCGCGGAACTCAACGATAACCTGGTACCGGGTGAGGGGCCATTATCGTTGAGTTCCGGGACACCCTGTATAGGACCTTTATATGATAGACTGTTGACATTTATAGGTAAATGAAATGCCCTACGTAGCTAATTTAGTGTAAGGTCTACCAGCACGTCTATCATGAGATGGCCGCGACATACTCTCGATTTTTCTCGCACTATACCTCTTGTTCTAGGTGTTCTTATAAGAGAGAGACAGAGAGAGACGGATAGTGCGAGAAAAATCGAGAGAGCTCGCGCGCTGTCGCGTGATAACCGTGCAGTGGTAATGAAGGCGTCAATGGGGTAAATGCGTCTTTTGAAGATATCTTCAAAATGCAACATTTTAAAACTATTGATGACCCTTGATGTTCTATTTATTGTAATAGTTCTAAAATGTTCAATTTCGGAGATATCATCAAGAGACGCATTTACCCCATCGACGCATTTGCCCCGGTTGACCCTTGTTTTGTTTGAGGTTATAATTAAAATAATCTAGTTATTAGTTTATTATTAAATAGAACTGGAATAGTGCCTGGTTTAGCTTAATTTTGAATGCTTGTTGCGCACCTGTTATTGAGATAAGTAGTAAATGGGTAAGGACCAAATTCTTGGCCAGCTTAACTCACTCAATTAAATTTTCTATGAAAGTTTTCCGTTGTTACACGGAAATCAACCAAACAATAATAAGATTATTTGTTGTGTCAGAACGGAACTTTGTTCACTTCTTCAGTTTGTATGGCTAACTACCAACCAACCAGGCTAAACTACTGACCAAGAATCTGGTCCTTACCCAAATACTTTAGTAAGTAGTAAGGTTAGGCAGTACTGGGTTCTTATTTTTAACTGTCTTTGTAAATATTAAGTTTTGTATCTATTTTTTTTGCGTTTGTATATGCTGAGCTTTTTATCTTGTTGTGTCAAAGAAATAAAAAAAAGCAAGTATTAGTGTTATTATGGTTGCGGTCTTCTATAAGAATTATACTATATCTACATATGCGTTCATATTTTAGCGCGACGATATAACTCTGTCCTCTCAAATACTCGCTTCCCCGATATTATCCGCAACCTATCTGCATTCACATTTCCCGAGCCATCTATTTGGTTCAATTTGGAAAATGGCGTTTGGACGTTCGCCGAGAAACTCAACACGGATGGAAAGTGGTCAGACTCTTTTGAGCACGTTTTTCCAGTTCAGTGGGCTTTCAAGAGCATTGAGAATATTGAAGTAGGGCAGCGTGGCGCTGAAACCGGCTCTAATAAAACGGGGTAGGTGACACATATGGGGTCTGTTTTAGATGTCGGATTCCGGATTCGTATTTGCCTGTCTTTCTTAGTTACATCGACACGCGCGCGTTAAGTAAATGCGAATGTGTACGAAAGTTGTACATTTTATGTTGGTCGACTATTACTCGGTAACTAGTTATGCCTACTTAGCCGTGATAGTTTCCTTTAAAATTAATTATATGTACTACTGCCACGATTTTTGCATTCCCAGTAGCAGCCATTTAGCCGGCAGGGGACACACACACACACACATGACTCGAACAAAAATTTGGGCTGTAAAGCCCAATATCTCGCACGCGAATCAATAATTTGAACAAGCTATACAAAGATACCCCACAACTATGGGTTTAATGGGAAAAAACATTACATCATAACTTAAGGTGTAGGGCAGATACTCGTACCCAAAAAAATAATATTTTTTCGACGGTAGAAAGGCAAAACCACTGAAGCGACATTTTTTGAATTTTACAGGAGAGCGTTTTAGTTTTTTTTTTACAAAAAAAAATCATAACTTTTTTTCTAGTTATCTTAGAGAGTTGGGTTCTATGCACGGGTTGTTTCATTATTTTTTGCTATTTAATTAAATTAATGTCATTCTCTAAAACTTGCTGGATTCGAAAATAAACGTCGCTTAAGTGAAAACAGCCCCAAAAAATTCCCGGAAGAACCATTGAGACCGACACCATCATGCCGTAGATAGACCCTCGAAAATCGAATGAAGCACCTGCTTATGTTTAATTTGTTCCCGGATTAACCATTTAACCAACTATAGTAACGGCAACTGTTTTGAAAGAAATTAAAATATTTATCCAGTATTTCATATTGCCAAAGCGATATCTGCCCAGCATAACCACCTCATTGTTTTTTATTTATTCTAAAGAGCACTTTAAAATTTAATTTCCAATAGGTACGAGTTAGTTAGTTTAAATAAGAATAAATAAAAAATCAGGATAAGAAAAATTGTTCATAATTTTTTTTAAGTTATTTGACAAGGTGTCAAAACTAGTTAAGGACTAGTTAACAAAAATAATAATATCCGAATAGACTTTAAAGAACAGAAAAACATAAACAATTAACTTTTACCAAACTACTTTCCACTGGTTTTAAGATGGGGGAGACTGGGGAGATCAGATGCCACGAGAAACTTGACGCCCTATCTAAAAAGCTACGAAAAATGCAAACACATGGAAAATTCCAATCTTACCTCCCTTCTAGTTTCCTTCCTAGACAGAAGAGTTAATTCCATGTTCCACTGGTCGGTATTCATTTAATTATTCGATGAATTAAAAAACGTCTATTCCAACCAGTTTACTTTATTAATTCAACTTAAGCGCGTTTCATTATTTTTTACCTAAACGTAAGCGATTAACCTATTAGTGTTTTTAAGTGTTGATTTACTTCGTTAAAGTTAAAATATATTCATAATAATGGGTTGTGACTAATTATACAGAATAACGAACTCGGTTTAGGTAGTAGCTGGGTAGTTTAGACACTTTAATTCGTATTGGATATAAGGCAAACGTCCGAGTGCTTCATAACTTATATCCTACTATAGTAGGTATAATTCATACTTAACTGAGTATGCCTTCTGGAAACTAAATATTTCAATTACCTATACTTTTAAGAACTGCAGACCTTACAATCCACTAATTATTAATAATTTTAGCTAAAACATGAATAATTACACTAGTTTGATCATGGAATAGCGTACGTGCCCAGTTGATATGGCAGCGCACGGCGAGACAACCACCTCCTCCAATGCTTGTCGCTGACTGAAGCACACTGCGTGTTACACTGCGTGTTACACTGCGTTTATAAAAACAGCATTCGCGGGTATATCACGCTAAAACGATTCACTTAAACGACATTCCACGAAGTTGGAACACACTACAAGCTCTATAACACCTCTTACGATATTCACTTAACCGACCTATTGTGGTTTTTAAAAATTACTAAGCGACAACTTCGGCAAAGTTATGAGTGTTGCTTAAAGAAATGAAATTTAAGGTAAATTTGGCAACTTTCATTTAACCGACAGCACTTATTTTCTACATTTCCGGCAGAACTACTTAAGTACCTTATTTTATGAAATATGTACCTGGAATAAACACTTTAGCGACATAACATCGAAAATGAGCAATTTTAAAAAGCACTGTGTGCGACCACGGTTATGATTGAGTATACGGTTAAGTGACACAGGTTAGATTTAACTCAAATAGTGTGTCGCATAAAGTAAGGTTTTTAAAATTTGGCACTTATTTTTGTATTACTTTAAGCGACATGAAAGTCATCAGATCGTCGTGAAACCCGGCTCAAACGACGGAGAAAAATTCGCTGATTTCAACGATATATATAACTCTATTTTGACCAAAATGTCGCTTCAGGGGTTTTGCCTTTCCACCGTCGGAGTGGCAAAACAGTGCAATAAAATCTTGAAAAACATATTATGTTGTGAAGTGTGTATAAACATATTGTGAAAAAACTGTGCTAACATGGGGCTTAGGGATTTTGTATATTCTTTTTAGTAGCATGTCACGGTGTTCAGGTAATATCCGCTTTTTTTTGTGTACGTACACGGTAACACGAATTAAAATTAATAATATACAAATATAGTCTTACAACATATCTTTCCTTTTCAGCTCTGCCGTAGAGCATAAAATGAAATGAGACTGTTTCAACTGAAAACTTGTTACTGCTTTTATACCACAAGTATAGTTTATGTTGATTCCTGAAACGCTATTTAACATCCCAGTAATAAATAAGTCACCCTGTGATAACGCACAGATATCCATATAAGAAAGTTCAATAGTCTCCCGTTCGGCCTCAAGTTTCCTATCAGACAAGCTAGCCGTGTCAAAAACATATAACTGACTAAAAGTTCCCTTTCAGTTACTACCTTTTCAATTTAGAAGTATAACATGACCCACTCGTTGATCAATCATGCGTGTAACAGGGAACCTTTCCTTTTATTTTTCCATTTATTTATTATCAACCTTGATATAAATAGCCAGGTTGAATCGGCCTTATTCTATGAATCAAATGACATCAATTGGTCATACAGAGTGAACGAAACATAAATCGTTATGTGTCTAAAAATTGTTAACTGCTTTTGTTCATATAAGTGATGATTTTATAAGCACACATATTTATATCATAGAACAGTCATATCGGACATTATAATCGCAAGCTAACGGCTAGTTGTGATTTTTTAATATATTTATATTTTTTATAATAACTTTGCAACAGTCGAAAAACCACGAAAACTTCGCTCTTTTGGTATTGTCAATATGACACCCCCCGTCAGCTTTGAACAGCCTATAAGCTCTCGTACTGCTTTACATGCGCAATACATGCTAGGGTCAGAGCCGATAAATCGTGTTTTCTCCGTCAAGGATCTGGGCGTAGTGTTCGACGCGCGGCTGACTTTTCACGAGCATATTTCTTCTCTTGCCACGAACTGCTTTCAGAGACTGGGCTTCGTGATTCGAAACCTCCGCGATTTTCATGACCCGGTGGCCTTACAAATGGTTTACAATGCCTTAGTAAGGAGTAAGCTGGAGACTTCATCGATCGTTTGGAGCCCCTACGAATCGACGTACGCCTCACTTCTTGAGAAGGTCCAAAAAGCATTTTTAAGGTTCTTCTATAAAAAGGTATTCGGATGCTACCCGTATCTATACCCAACCAAGTATCTTCTCGGTTCCCTTGGGTACAACTCCTTAGAGGTCAGGCGAAATTACCACCTTATGATCACGGCGTGTCGAGCCTTGTGTGGTGAGTCGGACTGTCCCGAACTTGTTGAGCGTCTCGTGCGACTGTATGTCCCGAATGTTCCAAGGACAGCCCTCAGACCGCGACGACGCGACCTGCTGGCCATGCCGCCGGTGCGTACCGTGTCGTGTAGGAACTCGCCGCTCCCCCGCGCCCTTTCACAGCTCAATGTGCTCCTGGCATCAACATGTGAGTGCGACTTGTTTGCGTGCCGATGGGCAGCAGTGTTTAGTGAGTGTTTGAGATTCTGTGAGGTGATGGATGCTAGTTGCTCAACTGTGCCAACATAATTTGTTTTTACTTTGAATGGTGAAATTTAATTTATAAAATTGTTTTTAGTCTAAGTTTTGTGACGCATTGGTCAATCTGTAATGTCATATAAACTTTTGTCAAATAAATAAATAAATAAACAAAATAATGCTCCCTACAAATTCTGGGGAGGACACTTGGGCTATGCTTGTATGGGTGGTGCGATGTGTCAAAAATACAAAGTAAAATATCGAGGACAATAGTCCACAGCTCACCGAAAACAGTCCCTCCTTATTTAATAAACTCAAGATCCCATCTCCAATCTGTCATCGTAAACGAAGGATCGTCATTGAAATTGGGCAGTAAATTGGGTAGTAATGCGCCGATAAGTATCACGATAAATCTCATGATAAATCCGGCGGTAAATCGGATCCGATCGCTGTTAGGGAGGCCCTTGATGCCGTGTGCTTCCGGATTTATTTTAATGCTATAAAGAGTGCATAAACGTTAAGGTTGGTGGTAAAGACGGAATTGGATGCGGCAGTGCTAAAATGGTTTTTTTTTTTTGCAACATCGCCTTTGTGCCGGATGTAAGCTGCAACTAATGAACGTCTCAGGTGAAATGTCAAGTTGTATGCCCTTGTTGTACAATCTACTATTTTTAACCCCCGTTGCAAAGAGAGGGGAGATATAAGTTTAACTTGTCTGTGTATCTGTGTATCTGTGTGTGGTATCGTAGCTCGCAAACGAATGGACCGATTTGAATGGAGTTTTTTTTATTCGAAAGCTGATGTGATCCCGAGTGTTCTTAGCCATTTTTCATGAAAATCTGTTGAGCCGTTTTTGAGATATTGGACTTTGAAATGAAAATGTCGGGTGTTTTCCAACTTTTCTTAGTTGTAGTTATTGATCAAATAAATATTAACGATCGCCACAAAAATGAGGCTATCCGCAGCAGAACCCAGGTGAACGGTAAATCCTTCGGAACGTGGCAGATAATACACACATGGTACCGTTTCGAGAAGCAACCGCAGCGGTAAAAGGGTTATTTTAAAAACTGTCCCGGCTCTGTCAACAGTGAAACATGCCTGTGCATACATTAAGGGACGATATTTTCTGCCCCGTTATTCTATAACTTGTTCTAACCTCACCTCACTGTTCACCGACAAATATATCTAGGCGCCGCGATTCGTATAGTAACTACACGTAATCAGAGGTCTAGTTTCGTCAGGCGTGACGGGTGAGATGATGCGCATTAGCGCGTTCCGAATAACAGCCCTGGAAACAGCAAGCATCTCGGAAACAACACGGACACTTTCCGCTGAGCGACAATTGTAAAGGTGTGTTCTGACTATATAAATTGAACGTGGTTACGCATATATTGCGGCGTTCAGCAACAAAGTATTGGACAACAACAAATTATTGAATAAACTAGCCAAGTACGAGTCGGACTCGCGCACAAAGGGTTCCGTACCATTATCCGTTGAATGAAAGGTAAATTCTGGTTTACGATTTATGACGTACCGGTGGAATGGGGTTACTTTGATTCGAGGGGCGAAATTGATCAAATAGTTTTTTCTCCGAAATCATTGTGTTTACTTGTGGGTGAACTGTGGCAGTGAATATATTAGTATTATATCTTGCTGTTTACTCGATTAAATCTTCTTAATTTCAAATAGTTCTGCTTTTATACTACATTCTTAATGATCAAAGTAGCCCCATTTTTTCCTAAAGTAACCACATTCCACGGTATTTAAAAAAACTACTTACTAGATCTCCTTCAAACCAATTTTCGGTGGAAGTTTGCATGATGTACATCATATTTTTTTTAGTTTCATCATTCTCTTATTTTAGAAGTTACAGGGGGTTGGGGTGCATTTTACTACTTTGGAAGTGTCTCTCGCGCAAACTATTCAGTTTAGAGAAAAATGATATTAACATAATTTTTGAAGACCTTATCCATAGACAATTAGACACCCCACACGTATGGGATTGATGAAAAAAAAAAATTTAGTTTCAGTTCTAAGTATGGGGAACCCCCAAAATTTATTGTGTTTTTCTCTATTTTTGTGTAAAAATTTTAATGCGGTTCACAGAATACATCTACTTACCAAGTTTCAACAGTGCAGTTCTTATAGTTTCGGAAAAAGTGGCTGTGACACACATGACGAATCCATAAGGATTCCGTTTTTTGCCATTTGCCTACGGAACCCTAAAAATCGAGCGAGGTGAATGAAGCTCTCCGTTCCCCTCTACAGGTCAAGGGGCTTAACACCTTTGTACTGTGTCACATTATACTTCATGTTAAACTGCCATACGAAGTTGTCATACGAGTGAAAACGACAAGGTACTAACGACAAAATTGAATCCTGACCCACCATGGAACCTTGTTACAATTAACTGACATATTAACGTCATATGATCGTACGTATATTCGTTAATTGTAACAAGGTTCTATGGTGGGTCATGATTCAGTTGGTTCGATAGTACTTAGGTGTTCAGCAACTAATGAGGCTGACTGTACTCTGTCCAGTTGCGAATCCGTCCAGTTGCTACGGAGGGTTTTATTCAACCAATTCTCGGGAAAATTTGTGAGAAGATTCGATAAATTATTCTAGTTTATACCATAAAAAAATACTACAAAACATCAAACTTGCACTTAGCATTTCTAGAAAACTTCTTAGATAGTTACTACGACAATTAAGTTAGCTCTCCTTTTTGTTTTTAATTTGCTTTATAATTGAAGACTTTCAACAAGGTTTGACTCTTCACAATTAAGAAAGTATAAGGATGGCAGAACCTTAATTACTAAAATAGTTATAAACTTTATATAAAAAAATCGTAATTTTTTTTAACAAAAAAGGAATACCTAATGCTAACAGTTTTTTTTTTTTTTTTCCATAATAACTAAGAATACAACGCTATTTTGGTAGAAACACTTGAGATATATTTTACATTTCAAAATTAAAATCGTAGTTATAGCCATGTTTTTCTCGCGAGTGACGTCATTATACTCGTAGCAGGACTATTCTAATGGACATGCAGTATGCACATCTGACGTTTCTGTTTCTGCTTTGCTCCTCTTGTGACGTCACGATAATGACGGCTGCCTTCCGTAGGGAGTAAAGTATAAGAAAAAAATTAATTCAGAGTAGATACATTCACATATGCCCTTACACAAAAAACAGTGGCTCACACTAGGCTAAGCCTGTCCTGTGACACCACATTATTAGAGCGATATTATCTTGAGGTAATCAAAATACTAATTAAACATCGAATTTATACGAACATCTTAAAATATATCTATAAAGTTGCAGAATACCCTATTGTGTGCTAATGCTAACTTATGTACAATACTTTTCCAGAAATGTAAGTGAGCAATAATGTTTTCCGTCCGGCACCCATTAAGTAAACGTGCCCTAATTGCTTGGCAGTTTTTCAATTGAGAATCGAATTGCCCCAGGCCCGATCAATCTCGTTGCCATGGCGACGGGCACCTGGCAACACCCTTCTCTTAACTTAATACTTGTTCCATTGACTGTACCTGGCCGAGCATATGAGTGACCGTAACAGTCGAAGTCGCAGCTGACACGCTCATTTAGCCAGTGGCTCTGAGAGCTGTAGAAGTCGCAGGCATGTCTTTTAAAAAACGAATACGAGAAAGGTATTGGTTCAGGCATGCGGCTGTCAAGCGTGGATCGTGGGTTCAAACCCCGGTTCGTACCAATGAGTTTTTCGAAACCTACTGTACGGGATATTTACCGTTAGCTTTTCGGTGAAGGAAAACATCGTGAGGAAACCGGTCTAATCCCAATAAGGTCTAGTTTTCCCTCTGGGTTGGAAGGTCCGATGGCAGTCGCTTTCGTAAAACTAGTGCCTATGCCTATGCCAAATCTTGGGATTAGGTGTCATAGCGGACCCCGGGCTCGTTTAGAGCACAACCGGGAATAACGCTAGGACGATGATGATGAGGTAGGTCAAATTCCACCCTCACAGGGGGTAAAAATGGGGTTGAAAGCTTGTATGAGGATGGAGAAAATTTTTAAGTGAGGGACTTGAAACTTTGTGTATGGACTCCGTATAACAATACAAGAAAAAAAATTAGGGTTTTGAAAAACCCACCCCTAAGCGGGTTAAATAGGGGTGCAAAGTTTGCACGGGTGCTTTCACCGGGTTTGGGTAAAAATGTTGTCATTTTTTTAAATGAGCGGCCACTCGTAAAATTGATAGATTATGATAGATCTACGCAAAACAAACATATTTTGTTATGAAATGTAATGCACTAAAATGCATCGGAGCCGAGATATTAGCAATGTGAACTGTAGCATATGTTTAACGTTGAATTAAATTAAATAGTCATTTATTTCAGATTTTCATCCATATACACATTTAAATTGCATTAAATAATATTAAGTTAATTAAAATATAATCAATAAAAAAAAGAGGTCCTCTAAACGATTATTAAAAAAACATCCTTGGCCGCTGCAAAAAAAACGACATTTTTTCTCATGCAAGGTTACCCAATGCCCTTTGGTAAAGAGATAGTTTGAGTCCCGGGTAAGGCCATAGGTGGTTGTCAAACTGCCGCCGCGTCTCGAGTACCTCAGTTTGTACATAAATTCCGTGTGGTACGACACACTGCACCGCACCTCCGTCCGGCGAAATTTGTATGCAGCTCCGCAACTCCGTCCGGAGATGCGGCGCAGTGTGACATCCGTCATAGAATAGTTTTTATACCGGAAATCAGTCCCTAAGGGGGTGAAATTGGGGGGTGAAAGTTTTTATGGAGCTACGATATAAACGAGTCCCACGCGGACGGAGTCGCGGGCAGGGGCTAGAAAATCACGAAATGGGTGCTTACAATCGTACGTGACTGCGCTCGAACAAATGTACCTACTGCTTTTAGTTAGGCACGTGCTTCTTTCTTTAAATATTCCATTTGGATGTTTTTTTGGTACTACCACGGCGGCAAACAGTTGATTTAATAGCATGTGATACCGTAGACTATGGACACTTATGACGAGGGGTCATCAGCTGTCAACCCTCTTTTGATTTGAACGTGCTGATAGACTTGAAGCATTCACTTTTATCTAACGAGCATTCTAACGATTGTGACATTAGCTACATGTAATGGCTCAAAAAACCGGTCAGGTGCGAATCTGTCTCGGGCACCGAGGGTTCCGTACAAACGTTTGTACCCAATTAGCGCGATTTGTTAAACAAAAATTTAATCACTGTTAGTTTGTGACGACAATTAAGTATTCAGTTTGAATTAAAATTAACTTTTTCTTACCTTAAATAAATGATATGCATAAACACATTTCTTCAATGTGAAACTAGTTAATTTTCGCATAATTTGTGTCCTTAAGGTGGTTCGACGACCATACAAAACGTTATTTGATATGCGCAGGCTAACGGCGTGATATTTTACGAAACTTATGTATTAATCTTTCATACTTTGGTTTTCCATTTGCGCGAAATTCTCCAGTTACTAGATTACAGTTAATTTTTGTTTCGCGGTAATATTTAAAAATGCACGTAAATGATGCATGTTTGGACACTGTAAAGGGCATTGGGTAACCTTGTTTTTTTTTTTGCAGCAGCCAAGGATGTTTTTTTAATAATCGTTTAGAGGACCTCTTAATATGCATAGATATATAAAATTAAACGCGTTAAATAATATCGGAGCCGAGATATATAAGTTTGAAGTTTAGTTTATAACTAAAATAATATGCCCTGTGAAAATAAATATATATTGCTAATATCTCGGCTCCGATGCATTTTAGTGTACTACATTTCATAACAAAATATGTTTGTTTTGAATAGATCTATCATAATCTACCACTTTTACGAGTGGCCGCTAATCTAAAAAAAGTCAACATTTTACCCAAACCCCTTTATGTCATATATGACTAAGTTAATAGAAAATTCATAGAATCAAAGCATTTGCTCGATCCCACAGTCAAACTGTGCAAACGGTTTTGCGGGACCCTGTACCTACTTGTTTATGTTGTATTATAGTTTCTTTCTTAATAAATAAATAAATAAAATAAATAAAAATTTCTGAAGTTTCATAAACTGTTGCTCTTTTGATATCAACCAACATTTTTATTGTAATGTAAGTTCCATAGCCTATGAGAGTAAACGTCGCAAAACAGTCAATCTAAAGTATCTTTATTGAGAGGTAGAATGTTCAAGTCCACGAGTTAATAGCTAGTATGGTCCTCTCACAGTGTGGGCGGGGGGAAATTGATCGGAAATGCGGACGCTTCCCCTGACTACCCCGGCAGCTGCCTCGCTAATCGAAATACACTGCAACATTGCTTCAAATGTCACAACTGTCGATTGTAAAGCTGCATTTTCATTAAGTGTTCTGAACAGTTCTTAGCGAGCAATCGTTCGTTCTTACAATAAATGAAAACAAGTGTGTGAGCGAACGTGTTTGTTTAGGAATGATCGGCTGGATTCAGCGAACGATTGTTCGTTCAGACATCATTTAATGAAAACGACGTCACAGGCGAGCGAACAGTTGCTCTGTGCATTTGTTCGGCTTTGTACGTGGTCGGTGGGTTTTCGATCTGTAGCGACAACGCAACTCTGCCAAAGAACTGGGGACCGATTTTTCACATTCGTGCGCTCGACTCTTTCACTCGAAAACTGCAAAAAATTATACAATGCTATTTTGAAATGACGAAAGAATATTGACCACTCGTATTCAATTCTATCGGTAGAAAGCAAGTGCCTGTGATTATGACACTACAATAGCATTTATTTTTATTTAATTTTCGAGCGCTCGAAAGTCAAAAATCGGCCCCCTGTTCGTTTCATCGTTGGATGAATCGATTTTCATTCAAAAATTTGAGCGATCACCCACAGAACAGCAAACATTTTCTCAAAACAAAAGTTTGTTCAGAACACTAAGTGGAAACGCAGCTTAAGGGGATGCCTTGAGTCGAGTCCACGCCCCCTTGACAAAGACACGCTTATGCCTTACACGCACGAGAAAAAGAATGCAAACACTCTTCGGGAATGGCTTTTTGAACTTCGATAAATACCTAATTTAATGAAGTTTTATTTTAATTGAGTGAGGTTTTAGATGTGTCGTAAAACAATGTACTGTTTGAGTAGGCTGAGTAAAAAAAGGAAAGTAAAGACCCAACTGTGGAATTATTTTCTATCGAGGTTTTTTATTTCAGTCATGTATCTATTAAATCAGATAAACAATCATATAGTCAAGGATGATATATATGAAAATCAGACCTTTTTGTTTCTTAATCTTGTCAGAACGGCGTTTCAAAGCACGTGATGATTTCCATGCATCCCAATAATAAATACTACGTTATCATTTTAAATGTAGGACAAGGTTACAATCGACAAGCGTTAACGCCAATAGAAAACTAATAAAATGTATGGGAATGACAGATGTTAATGAAAAGTGTTTCGTAGGCATCTGTCATTCCCCTACATTTTATTATTTTTTATTGGCGTTAGCGCTTGTCGATTGTAACCTTGTTATTATCGACAACATAGCTAACTGACCATCGGTGCACCTTAAGTGCATTGTAATAAGGTTCTATATAAACACAGGATGGTTAGTTAACAGTGTTGTCGCTTGTATGTACGAGTATTATGATATTCAATTAGGAACTTAATTTTTATTCAATAATTATATTTATTAAATATTGTCTACTTTCTACCTTCTACAACAAGGTACAATTTCCCACCTCTCCTCGGATATATGGCAAAAGATCTGAATTGAACTGTGATGTACTTTGCACAAACAGACCTTCTACGAACTTGAACCGGCCAACAATGTTTTCAAAGTCCAGGTGAACCAGCTATTCGACCAATAAAAGCAGCCCCGCTCTCTCCCTTCGTAAATTAATTAAAATGTTACCTAATTCAAATTTATGTTCATTCATAGTACAATCTTCTGTTAGTTTTCTTATCGCTTTGCTTTGGTCCGTAATGTCGGCAATGATATCTCCAGTTCTGAAGCTAAAATATGCATTCACTTGAATGACGGACGTGAAGTTAATTAATATCTAGATTGAATTCCAGCTACGCTAGCGACGTCGGCCTTTCAGGTTGGCATTTTGAGTAAAGTCCACTGATTCCTGGAAACTCAAATGCGCAAACGCGTTTATAAAATTTAACTGGCTACTGGCACTGGCTTTGCCCGCTTTGGATGTCCATTACATAAAAATTGGATTACTTATTAGGACGGAAATTAACGTCTTCATACTCAGCGATTATAGAAACCTACCAAGGTTTCTGATAGTGGCTTATAATATAATATTTTGTAAAATACAGGCTTTGTTGCATTTTAGAAAGAATCCGCACTGAGATAAAATATAGCCAATATCTGTCTCGAAGGACCATTTTATAATACAGGTCAAAGATTTCTAAAATTCGGATGAGATTACCCACTACATACAAAATTCCAAACTTTACAGACTCTTATTACTGGACGCAAGCAAAGTCACAGGATAACATACAGGTGTACCAAAAATGGGGTGTGAACCGATCAAGGGGGATCGTGTTCTGACAAGAAAAAAAAAATTTTTTTTTGACGCGATTTTTTTTTTACTTGTAGTATGGAGCGTTGACCGACTGGGGCGACAAGCTCAATAGAAACGTTAAAAAAAAATCGCGTCAAAAAATTTTTTATTTCTGTTTTTTCTTATCAGAACACGATACCTGTTAAGCCCTTGATCGGTTCATACCCCATTTTTGTTACACCTTGTATAGCCTATTTCCATTGTAAGGGTCATGCCATGTAGCAATGCAGTCTTCTTTACTACGCCACTCTTCTGTGTTAATCTCATCCACTGTTTGCTTCCTGTTCCGCAGATATCATCGGTCCATCGACCTGGGCTCTAGTATAAGTTTTACCGAAACAAAACTTTACGATCGCGTTTGCGTTTTACCCTCAATTTATATGGGATTTGACAGCTAAACGCGAACGTGATCGTAACGTTTTGTTTCGGTAAAACTTATACTAGAGCCTCTGGTGGTCTAGCTGCTGACCATTTCGATGATCTTCGCCACTATTCAGTAACGCGTTTTGGCCCACCTCAACTTTAAGTGTGTAATTCGTTTGCCGACGTCCGCTACATTCGTTCGGCGCTAGATTTTAGTGTAAGGCACTGGTCCCACCGCCGGCTAGTAAGCTAGAAAAGTTGGTCACTGTCAGAGGCAGTGACAGAAGCAAAGACTACAATATATGGCCGCTCCACACAATGGGCCATCCTGACCCATCATACGGGACGCAACTATGCATTAAAGGGAGTAAGACAGAGTCCGTCAAGAAAGTGAAGAAATTAAATAAAATGGAACAAAAAAAATACCATACTAAATTCTTGCCATTACTTCGAATAATGTGACAGTTACGTAGAAAGTGGCGCCCTCGTTTAATTTCTTCTCTTTCTTCACGGCCTGTATTTATGTGTCATTCTACCGCATAGCCGCGTTCCTGATCGTATCCGAGAGAAAGCTGTCAAGTTGACAGTTCAATAGATAATAAAAGAATTGTCATCGTCAATATCGTCATCCATGGTGTTCGTGGTGGTGGCGTGTTGTTGTTGTTAAGTTAACTCGGACTATGAGTATTATTCGATAAATTTGAACTTTTACCATAAATCAATATTACCGACATAGTTTACTAAATAGAACGTGAAAGTGTGAACCGTATCCTGACTATGGGCAAAACATCAAAAGACAAACGAGATATCTACTATAGGTTAGCTAAGGAAGAAGGATGGCGAGCAAGAAGTGCATTTAAATTGCTGCAAATCAACGAAGAACACAATATATTCGAAGGGGTGCTTCGTGCTGTGGACCTCTGCGCCGCACCGGGTAGCTGGAGTCAGGTACTCACCAAGAAACTTAGACAGAATGCTCAAAATGAAGACGAAGTGAAGATTGTAGCCGTTGATCTACAGGCAATGGCCGCTTTACCGGGCGTGAAGCAAATACAAGGCGACATAACCAAGTTATCTACAGCTAATGAAATTATTAAAGAATTTGAAGGATTAAACGCTGATCTTGTTGTTTGTGATGGAGCTCCTGATGTTACGGGTTTGCACGATATTGACGAGTACGTGCAATCGCAACTTCTTCTTGCAGCTTTAAATATTACGACGCATGTGCTTAAGGATGGTGGTGTATTTGTGGCTAAAATATTTAGAGGAAAGGATGTGTCACTTCTGTACTCGCAGCTGAAGCAGTTCTTCAAGTTTGTTACAGTCAGCAAGCCCCGGAGCTCTAGAAGTCATCAACTAATACGTCTATAATCTATATAATTTTTTGAACACAGATTGCTTAACTGCCTGTGTGTTTTTTACGCGGGCCAAAGTAACTTGCCTTTGGGTCCGTAAACCCGAGTTTTCGGTGCAGTTTTTGAGAAACACGCTTGCAACTTTTCTTCCAAGAAAATTCCAAGTTTTGTTAAGAAAATAGAACGAATATTATCTCACATAAGACGTAATATCAGTTGCAAACTCTGAAAGAATTCAAGTGAGCCCACGTTATGTGGAGAATTCGCTTAACCAATCGCGTCGAAACTTCTGGAGAAAACGACGTGAAAAAACCTTTTTACCACGAAGTTTTGTGCTTGCGAAAGCTTAAGACGATCGAAGAGGAGGTTGCCTGTTCGTATAAAAAGGGGGAACCCTGCATTTCAACGTATCTAAATGAAATGAAAAGTTGGGCAGTCTATTTTATTTTCCTATTTGGTTATTTTTGTTTTTATTGATATTGAACTTTATTACTCCTTTTTGAACGAGCGAGCGAAGCGAACGAAGTTCTAGGCTTCAGCTTTGGCCGAAAATCGTTTGTCTGTCCGGTGTCTGGTGTCGGTCCGGCTGTTCTCCTGTACAGGTCGCATTTTTCAACCGATTTTCGTGAAATTTTGTAAGCAGGTTCGTTAATAATTAGTTTTTTTTTCGACTCACTTTTTCAAAATAACAAAGAGGCTCGGAAGTTCTACAGCACACAGAGCCACTAGTAATAATCTTTCCATCTCTCCTCCTCTTAATTAAATAATCTAAAACATTACACATGATAGGCATACTAAAACTTAGTAGGTCTGTGAGCTGTAAAAGTCATGAGCCTATAATTTCTCAATATAATCTTTCGAATTTCGGACAATTGGTTCGACAAAAAAATATCTCTATAATTAAGGAACCTGCTCTAAAAATTTCGCTAGAATCGGTTGAGAAATGCGACATGTAGAGGGGAATAGCGGGAAATCGGGGCATCTGGACACCTGGACATCTGGAAATACAAACGATATTCGGCCCAAGCTGAAGCAATCGTTCGGGTTCCTGTCTCTTGACCAAACAACTTTTAGCAAAATGTATCATTTGATAAATGTTTCATTTGACCTAATGCATTTTTGGTCAAAACAGTGGTGTTTTCGGGTATTCTTTGAATATCATCAAATAGAAGTCATTAGGTTAAGTTAAGTTTGTTTTATAATAATCCTATAAAGCTTTCTATTTAAGAAAAAATGCATTAGGTCATATGAAACTTTTGTCAAATGAAACATTTGGCCAAAAGTTGTTTAGTCTAACATTAGTGAACCCAATCGTTCACTTCGCTCCCTCGTTCGATTATTAGGAGCATGCCACGAACAATTTAGAAATGTTTTAAAGCTGAGCGGTATCTCCACTAGCGTCCCTAAAGATTTCTGCACCTGCGCTCCTTGCAAAACCATGTTTTACGAGGCGCACGGGCAGCACGCGGACTGGTGTACCGCCGGCTATCCCGAGTTGCGCTCAGGTTTACTGTGTCTATGCGTCTCTGTGTCCGTTTTAATGCTTCCAGCCATAATGTCTACTGTGTTAGAGGTGCGGCAGTTACGTAACCAAGGCCGAAACGGGAGTGACAGCCACAATCACGTAATTGACGAGTTATTTACCTTCCTGCCCGGAGATGAAACCGCATTATTGCAGGTCACTGTACAGAGATTATATGAATGGTGCTATAGAGACATAGTACGGCAGGAATCAGTTAAAATACTGGTATTAAAGGCAGATGGCATTTTTGACAAATTAAGCGTTAAGTTATGTAAGTGAATAAAACCAATATTGTTTTGTTGTGTCACGACACTACACGTCAGACAACGATCTGGCTTTAGAACCGCCAAGCTTATAAAGTTCAAAAAACGGGTTTCCCAACTACGGAAAACTAAAATTGATACATAAGTTTATCCGAGGCAAATGCGTCGATGGGGTCGTATATTATGCGTTTCTTGGTGATATTGTGACGACGGCGGGGTCAATAATAGTTTGGTTGCCCTAGTGACACGCCGTCGAGGTATTTCTAAATTCACCGTGTTGTAAGTTATCGGTCGCCTAGTGGTGACGGCGGCCTTGGAGTCGATGTACCCGGGTTCGAGACCAGCGACCGACATGCACTGTTTTTATGTTTTAAATTCATAGTGAGTAAGGTAAACATCCGAATGCTCGACACTGTACTAGTGTATAGCATGGGCACTCTATTTCAATGAAGGAAAATCCTCTTAGTTCGAATTTAACCCATATTGCTTTGACATAGAGTCCATGCCATATACTAGTACAGCGTCGAGCACTCGGACGTTTACCTTACATTTCCAAAACGCCGAGTAGCATAGAATGTTCTAGAAAAAGTAAGCGAATAGAACTATCGAAGCTTACGGAAATTTGGTGCGGTGTAGAATCTTCGGAAAAGAGTATATTAAAGGAACAACGTTTCCGGTACAAGTCAGTCTTAAGGCAATGCCTTGATTTGAGTCGAACACGCCCCCTAGACAGAGACACGCTGATGCCTTCCGCACACGGGGAAAAGAGATGTAACACTCTTCGGGAATGGCTTTTTTTGGACAAATTTCGATAAATACCTAACTTAGAGACGTTTTATTTAAATTTCATAAAGTGAGATTTTAGATGAGATAAAATAGTATAGTATTAACTTGATTGTGTCGTAAAATAATGTATCGTTTAAGTAGGCGGAGTAAAAAAAGGAAAATACAGACCCAACTTTGAATTTTTTTTCTATCGAGGAAATTTTAAGCAATCAGTATCGATAAAATCAGATAAACAATATATAGTCAAGAATCATATATCTGAAAATCAGACCTTATTGTTTCTTAATCTAGTCAGAACGGCGTTTCAAAGCACGCGATAATTTCCAATGCAGAGCCTTAAGCGAGTTATCGAAGTGAACTCTTGAGTGAAGTACGAAAGTGAACAGAAGAAGAAGAAGTACCTACAGCGAAAACAAGTGATGAACAGTGAAGTGGTCTAGTGCAAAGTATCAATGAAGTGTAGCTGTGTGAATATCAGTTGGCGCGGACTCAGTGAACTTGTGTGTTAAAAAGGTGTTATAACTATCCTGTAGGTACCCCCCTTACGCTCGTAAAAATATCTCTCCGAAACTAAACATGTTAGAACTATTACAATCGTCGCAATAACCTTACTTTAAATAGGTATGAAGGCTGTAACAATTCTAAAATGCTGCGTTTCGGAGATATCTTCAAAAGACGCATTTACCCCACTGACGCATTAACCCTGGTAGACCACACATACATAGGTACGCCCGAAAAACAACCCTCATCATCTTCTTCGGCAGTCGGATAAAAACTGGTATTTTTTTTCATACTTAGGCCATAATTTCGAATCGTCAAAATCGGATCGGTATCTTAATCGCTACGGTGTACAGTGAGCATCAAAAGTAACCGCGCAAACAAAGACGTCAAAAGTCTGCATTAGAAGGGAATAAGAGCTTTTGGCGTCTTCGATTGCCCATTTACTTTTGATGCTGACTGTACTCGTAAATAAAAACATACTGCTAAAATCATATCTCTCTTCCTTTCGGCACTCCCGTTGTCGGGCAAAAAGAGAACTGTCTATAATTATCTGGGGCCGTAGACAAGTTTACAGTCGACAAGCGCTAACGCCAATCCCACGAATATTATAAATGCGAAAGTTTAGATGTTTGGATGTTTAGACGTTTGGATGTTTGTTACTCAATCACGCTTAAACGGCTTAACTGATTTGGATGAAATTTTGCACGAAGATAGTTTATAGCCTGGATTACAATATAGGATAGTTTTTATCCCGGGTCCACGCAGACGAAGTCGCGGGCGGAAGCTAGTAGAAAATAATAAAATGTAGGGGAATGACAGATGCCGACGAAACACTTTTCGTTAACATCTGTCATTGCCATACATTTTATTAGTTTTCTATTGGCGTTAGCGCTTGTCGATTGTAACCTTGTCTAGGCCCCCAGTTCTGTTGCATGCAGGTATAGAACAGTTCTCCTGCATCTTGCGGGTCCGTTGGCCGCTGACATTGGCTGGATGGGGAAACTCCGGAATCCAATATTAAGGCGAAACATGAAAAAGACCTACGTTCAGCAGTGGACGGACTATCGATGATGTATCCCAAACAGAAATTGCCGGTCCAATAAAATCATATTTCGTGCACAAGAAGGAAAAGGTAATTTTGTGAAAGGTACACAATAGACACGCTCAAAACGACACGAACGATAGAATTGGCTGTCAACTAAAGAGAAATGGGTGCTGGCGTTGTAGAAAATGAACGTTTTATAGGTGAAAGGAGTTTGCGACGAGAACAGGAAGAAAAGGTTGTATTGAAACAAACGTATGGAATCGAAATAGGGGTGTGTACCAAATAAAATATCCAATAAAGATTAATACTCTCGCAAAAGATTTAAAAATATTGTCAAATAGGGGACAAAATAACGACAAAATTATGAGAGGGTATATTCTGTCCCTTTTCCGCAAAACGCAACTTCACATGAAATTATTGTCATTTATTTCCTATCGCGCTCGAGTGTCGTGACGTCACGATCCCCGAGCGTTGTCTCTCTAACAAGCAATAATAAAACGGTTGCAGCTTCGTAATTTTTTGAGATATCCAGATGGGATTTTCGTCACTATAGGAATATTTTTTTTCTTTTTTTTATCTATAACCCTATTGCGCATGCTTCCTCGCTAAAGCCTAATGAACCATAGCGAGGCTGCTTATTATCATGTTCGAAATTTAAATTTAATAAGCGTTTTGCAGCAAAAGCAGGCACACCGCCGGGTTAAAATATAACCATTCAGAAAGTCCAACTTAACATTTTGAGATCGGTCAGATTTTTCCGGTGTCCTTATATTAATATATTATAGATAATACCGCACATAGCACGTAAAATCAGTGGCTGGCCGTTGGGGCGGAAAGGTTCTCGAGTGGCGACCACGTACCGGAAGGCGTGGCGTGGGTAGACCCCCCCCCCACAAGGTGGACTGATGACCTGGTAAAGGTTGCTGGAGTCCGCTGGATGCGGGTGGCGCAGGACCGGTCACTTTGGCACTCTTTGGGGGAGGCCTATGTCCAGCAGTGGACGTCTTTCGGCTGATATGATGATGATGAATACGGTTAAACTCACGAACTCAATGACATGTTTCGAACTCTTCGGGATCTTCGTGACGTGAATCGAGATAGAGCCGCGGACACTCGCCCTGAAGAATTCTGGTACAGTTCGAAACATGGCGCTTGTAGGGACATTTAATACGTGTGATTCTAAACTTATTGGATAGGGGATTATATGCATCGACCCGGTGGCATCTTGTGTGCATTTTCCTTAGCTGAATCTAGGTGTATAAGTTTCTGTCAAAAAATTAATTTGTGTTAAGTACAAGCTTTTATTGCCGACTGTACTTTTCTGTAAACCGTCATCAACTACTCATTGAGACGCTTCTAGCGTGCTCGATCTCAACGTGGTTACGTCGGTTAAGTACTTAAATCCCATTGCCACCTTCCGTCTTTATCATCAGATCCGCTCGATGGTACAATAATATTGAATTGTCATCCAAATTATACTTACCAGACCCCGTATCATGGTCGGCCTTATCACGCGATAAGTGACAAGATAGGAGCGTCGTCTCATTCTATCGAACGGTGTCAGCCAGTGACAGACGCTCTATCCTGTCACTTATCGTGTGATAAGGCCGACTATGATACGGGGTCTGTGCTCGTGTACCCAATACTTCAGCTCAATCGGTGTAGGTCAACTGGTAAATAATTCAGTTCCAAGATTTGTCCCCACTAACAAACTAACAAACGCGCAGGTCAAGTTAAATAAAAGCTTGTACCGAAGGGTCGTTGCACCGTCTTTTAGAGTGATGTTAAATTTTGCATTTTCCTTGTCACTGAACGCATACCTACCTAAATATGACTTTCAGCTCATTCGGATACCGAAACGTGTCTGAAAAATTGTTTAACTTTGAAAGACAACATACATAGTTACATGCATACTTACATACTAACGGTGCAAGCATAAAAATTAGAAATAAAGGGAATGCGATATACGTCAAAGGATTATTCTATGCTTGTACTACGAGTATAATATATTCAAGAAAGATTTACTTTGTGCTCGGAACGCACCGAGTAATAACATTGTCCAATTACGCAAGTTACCCTCCAACAATATTATTATAGGAGTGATTTATTATTGTTAGAAAAATCACTGGTAAAAGGTTAGAGGAAAATACAAAAATACAACAAGTCTGCAGAATATCGACATGATAAATGGTAAAGAAATATTTGTTTTCCTCATTTTTATGCGGAGATCTTACGGAAAAGATGGTTATTATCTTCCTTCGGCAAAGGCCATTCGCTTTGGTTGGTGATCAGCATACACACAGGTAGACAGGCATCGTAAAGTACCGTAGTGGTAAATGCAGATAGGTCGCTAATAGCGGTGGCAAATATGATAAAGATTCGCTTCTTCAGGCAATGTCTGAGTAGCCGAGGGAGAGCGCTGTACCGGCAATACAGAGGGCACAGGTTCGATTCCTGTCTTGGGCTTAAGACGATGATTTTGACCTTCCCGCCCCCGTCATCATCCTGTTAATTCCTTGAAGGGCCCATTCAAGGAATTAACAGGATGATGACGGGCCTAATAAAATTACTACCGTCATCCAATGGTCACCCCCCCCCCCCCCCCATTTTGAAATACGTAATTTATATGTACGGCCCCTTGGCATAGGCACTGGTTTAGTTTTAATCGGTGGCAAGCCACCAAACCAACAACATCTTTGATCTGTGACTGATGCAAAGAAAAATTATAAGATTAGGAACAAGTAGTTGATAACTGTGACACATCTTGTCTCTCGCCCCACAGACCGTCATGACGAAAAGCTTAGCATGGACATCAGAAAAAACATGGTACGGTACATTCAGCATAAAAGCTTATACCAAAAATGTTTTTCATAAACTTCATCATCTTTCTATTTTGCCGGTTGTGTCCTAAGGGATCCCGGCGTCCGTTTTGGCACCTAATCCCAAGATTTGGCGAAGGCACTAGTTTTATGAAAGCGACCGCCATCTGACCTTTGCACCCAGATGAAAAACTGGGCCTTGTTGGTATTAGGCCGGTTTCCTCCCGATGTTTCCTTCACCGAAAAGCTACCGTTAAATCAAATTAAATTTGTACATTAATTTTCCTCTAGCTTCCACCCGCGACTTCGTCAGCGTGAACTTGGGATACAAACTATTTTATATGTTAATCCAGGCTATAATTAATATAAATTGCTGATGTATTATACTTGTTAAATATAATAAGAAGCAATGTTGACTGTCCTAATTTACTTGAAAAAAATTATTTCAATACTCCCATAAGAAAATTCCGCCATTTTCGTCCTATTAGCATGTCCCATGTTTCCACTAAATATAGAAAGAATAGTTTTTTGTGCAGAGCAGGCAGGAGTTTAAACAAAGTTGTAGTTAAATTAGTTATAGACATATTTTGTGATAGCATACAAGCAATAAAATCCAAATTGATAAGATTCTTCATGTGTGATACTTCAGTAGGCTCGGGTTATTAGAGTTTATATATCCTAATTTATTAACTACTTGTATATTCCCATTGCCATGCTTGCTATTGGTGCGCGATGGTTACTGTGCGTCGTAATGTACGCCAAGTTTAAGTTTGGCTATAGATTTCTTTGTTAGTTTATTTCTATAAGTGAGAACCTGTAATTGGCTATATGGGTTTATTATTTTGTCTATAAATATGTTGCGCTGTTGGTTTTCCATGTATCAATAAATAAATAAATAAACAATCTTCATGCTAAATTTCATCCAAATCGGTTGAATCGTTCAAGCGTGATTGATTAAAAAATATCCAAACATCCAAAAGTAGCTAAGCGGGTCAAGTGCTAATATGGACCTACCCACGACTCTAATTTTAAGAGGATAAGGACTGTCCAGATCATCTTGATCATGTTCGGCCTTATCACACGATAAGTGACAAGATAGAGCGTCCGTCACTTGCTGAAACCGTTCAATAGAACGAGACGGACGCTCTATCTTGTCACTTATCGCGTGATAAGGCCGACCATGATACGGGTCTGCTGATGAGTGATGACTGTTCACCCGGTATTAATAAGAACGCCGGGTTTTTCGAGACAGTAATAAAGCGAGCACAAAAACATATTACCTAGGTGGTTTATAGCCAGACTTGGTGCCTTAATTAAACTAAATAATTAATTCATCTTGTTTATATATTAGTTGCTGGCTAGTAGGCTAACTACTCACAAAGTCATGGCAAAACATGTTCTATAGTTTATAGTTATTACACGAGTATGGGTCTGTTTTATTTCTAATAATTAGCTCTTCATATTCTACTGGATACTGGTTTCTACTAGGCGCCATATATTCTCATTCCAGATAACATTAGAATATTATGTACTATTTTTTATAAAATTTAAAGTAATTTGTCTGTCTTTCTGACTCTTACCTTTTCACTATTAAATCATTAAATCCAATCAAAGTAAAATTCTGTAAGAAGGTAGTTGGTATCCCGGGGAAGGACATGGCACAGTTTTATCCCGGAAATGACTCCCAAGGGAGTGCAACAAGGGACAAAAGTCCATGGACTTACGATGTAAATAAATATTACGCGGACAAAGTCGCGGGCAGAAGCTAGGTTGTTAAACGTGCTTGTTGGTTTTCTAGTAGATTGTACAGAATTCCATTTCAATTGTATTTTCAGGTTTACCTAAAATAATTATCATCATTATCATATCAGCCGAAGGTCGTCCACTCGTGGACATAGGCCTACCCCAAAGAGTGCCACAATGACCGGTTCTGCGCCACCCGCATCCAACGGACTCCCCGCGACCTTTGCTAGGTCACCAGACCACCTTGTGGGGGGTCTACCCACTCTGCGCTTACCGGTACGTGGTCGCCACTCGAGAAACTCCCCACAGCCATCGGTTCAGAATAAAGTGCAGGTGAATAGTAATACGCTACGCGTGAAAAACAAAAGGTTTGGAAAATCTAAAGGGGGATAAACAGCTATAAAATTCACCACCACACCTTACTTACACAACGGTGTAACGGTTCCTTGAATCCCATAACCACGTACAACCTTTGTCTCACCGATGATGAGATTTAAATGCTAAAATGGCGCTAGTGTAGTGATGTCGGAGTTCAGTTAATGACGATTGGATTAGTTTTTTTTTAATACGTCATAAATCGTAAACCGCAATCTACATTTCATTCAACGGATAATCGTACGGAACCGTTTGTGCGCGAGTCCGACTCGCACTTGGGCGGTGTTAACGCCTAGCGCCATCTAGCAACGGCGAGGTCAAGCTGAGTGGACGGCGGGATGCGGCAGCGGGGGCAGGGGGCGAGGCGACCACTCGTCGACGACATTCGCATCAGCGACACCTATTTTTTCTTATATATTTCATTTAAAATTGTTAAGGCAATAAAGCTAATTTTCGAGTTAAAATAATAAGAATATTCATTGAAGAGCTCCAGCTACATTGAATATCAAATCCTAGAAGATGACCTGCACGAGGAGATAGCTACCCTGGCTGCCTGTGGATTTAGTATTGACAGGCGGGTTTTATTTTAAATACTCAACTATCGAATGATTTTATACAAGTATACTGCTCAAAACAAAATAAGGGTTACTTACATTTTTATTTTTTAAATATAAAGATATAATATAGCAATTTAGAGTCTTCCTGAAATATGATTGAAGTCCACTGAAGGTGCCTATGCTTTAAGTGCCATGCACTGTATCTTATCTTATCTTATCTAGATGAGGGCCCTTTCGGATGCACTTCGACCCAGCGGGATCTTTTGTGCATTTGCCCTCTCCTTTATGCCTACTCCCAAGCTCGCTCCATCGTTTCCACAAAGCGGATGATGCAGCTCAGTGGGAGCACCTTGAACTCCCTTGGTTGCGGATAGTCGCTACCAAAGTAATTCATTCTTTGTCTGGCAAGGGCATGACATTCACACAGTAAGTGTTCCATGGTCTCATCCTCCTCGCCACACATTCTACAGTCTAAACTGTCCGACAGTCCCATCTTGGCCAAGAGATCCTTGACCCCGAAGTGACCTGTGAACACCCCAGATATGATTCTGAGTTGCTTCCTGCTGGATTTCCAGAGCTTGTTAGTCCAACCCGAGTCCACTCCTTCTATGAAGAGCTTAGAGTGCCTTAAGCCCGCCTCATTCCTCCACTCGTGTTGGTGTTTGGTTTTGGCGTAGGCTTTAAAGGCCGAAGTTATGGTTCTCTGCGCGAGTCCCACAAATGGTTCTGGACCTACAAAGTGATTTGTAGACCCCCCTCTTGCAAGCTCATCCGCTCTTTCGTTGCCGATGTAGCCCTCGTGCCCCGGTATCCAAACTAGTTGCGCTTCCCAAGCTTGTTCAGTGCCTGGACGCCATTATAGACTAGTCGAGAATCCACTTTCGGCGCCGTAAGCGCTTTAAGGGCCGCTTGACTGTCGCTGAGGATATAGATGGCCTGTCTGCCTGTCTATATTCTCCTGTGCACAGGCAATTATGGCGTATGTCTCCGCCTGGAAGACGGTTGCCAAACTACCCATGCTTACACTACTACTGTAGTCAATCGCATAAATGCCTGCTTCCGTATGGGATCCGGATCCCATTTTAGATCCGTCCGTGTACCATATACTGTCTTCGACACCAGACCTCGCTGGTTCTAGACCTTCGGCCCATTCGGCCCTGGATGGAACTTTTGTTGTGTAGTTCCTATGGAATACATACTTGGGTAGCATTTTGTCACATCCCATGTTTGTTATTCCGTCTAAGAGACTGTCAGTCTCCATGTTTGTGTGCTTAGTCTTTGGCTTGCTGTCGCTCCACAGTCCAAGAGTTCTTAGTCTGTAGAGCGATTTGCGCGTCTCTGACTTAATCACCATGTGAAGTGGCGGTAGGTCCAGTAGGACTTCTAGCGCCGCTGTAGGCGTGGTTCAAAACCCCCCTGTTATAGCCATGCATGCCGATCTCTGTACCTTCGTCAGGGCATCTCTTCATGTGCTCATTAAAGTCCTTGGCCACCACACCAGGCTACCGTACAATAATATGGGCCTCACCATCATGGTGTAAATCCACTTCAGTACCTTTGGGTTCAGTCCCCATGTTTTGTCATACGCTGATCTACACATTCCAAATACCCTGAGTGCCTTTGTAATGGTGAGATCTGTATGCTTCTTCCAATTCAGTTCCTTATCCAGAGTGACACCTAGATATTTCACATCGTTGGACAGTTCTAGTACCCTCCCGTACAGTTTTAACTGCTGTACGCCGCGAAGGGTCCTTTTCCTAGTAAAGGGTATTACTACAGTTTTGCCTGGATTAATGGATAATTGGTGCCGGTCGCACCATCTCTCCACTGTCTTCAGTGCCTTGTTCATGATTTCTGATACCGTGCCTGGGAACTTCCCACTCACCAGTATTACTAAATCATCAGCATATCCTACCGTGTGGGTGGGACCTTTATTGAGTTCCACCAGGAGTGAGTTCACCACCAAACTCCAGAGAGTTGGTGAGAGTACCCCACCTTGCGGACATCCCTTTGTGGCCGTGGCCGTTATCTCATCCCCCAAGAGAGATGACTTTATTAGTCTGCCATTTAGCATGTTGCCTATCCATTTACAAATGGTCGGCTCATCACCATGTTTTGCAGCTGCTTCGCTGATAGCTTTATACGTGGTGCGATCAAACGCTCCCTCCACGTCTAAGAAAGCTGCCAGACATAGTTCTTTATTCTCTATAGCCTGCTCAGCCTTGGTTGTTACCAGGTGAAGTGCGGTTTCCGTTGACTTCCCTGGCTGGTATGCACATTGCAGTTCGTGCAGCGGATGTCTCCTTAATGGGCCATCCCTTATGTGTCTATCTACCAATTTCTCCAGTGTTTTGAGGAAAAACGACGATAAACTTATCGGCCTATACGATTTGGCTTCACTGTAATCCGCCTTACCTGGTTTGGGTAGATAGGTTACTTTTACCATCCTCCACACACGCGGTACGTGTGCGAAGGCCAAGCACGCCCTATACAATCTGCTAAGGTGCGGGATTAGTACATTAGCGCCTTCTTGTAGTAGAATGGGGTAGATTCCATCTGGCCCCGGGGCTTTGAAAGGTTGAAATGTTGAAAGTGCCCACTTTATCTTTTTATGATCTACTACCTTTTTAGACGTGTCCCAATTGTGTCTCGTTGTACTTGTGGTTTGTTCCAACGCACTAATTGCACCGTCGTCTGTTACGCTGTCGTGTATTACTGAGCCTGGGAAGTGTGTGTTACACATTATCTTAAGGGTCTCCAGCCCCGTTTTCGTCATTCTACCGTCATTGTCCCAGATGGATGTGAGCGGTACCGACTTTGTGGTTGCTAATGCCTTTGTTAGTCTCATTCCTTCCGGTGTTGACTCAATCTGATCGCAGTGATTCCTCCATGCTCTCCTTTTGGCTTTCCTCACAGCCTTGCTGAGTTCTGTGAGTTTTTGTGCATAGTACCCGAAGTCATTGGATGACTTTGCGTCATTAAATATTGCCCTGGTTTCCCTCCTGAGCTTGACTATATCTGGGGTCCACCATGGTAACTTTTTAGCCAGGGTTTTCTTTTCCGGGCAGTTATTGGTGAAGGCCGTGTATACGGCTTGTACTATTTTGTCCGCTTCGAATTCTATGTCAGTAATAGAGTTTAGCTTACCTTTTGGGTCTCCTAGGTCCTCTTTGAGATAATTTCTAAAGGCCGACCAGTCCGTGTTCCTAGGATTCCGTTTACGTACCGTATTTGTTTTTATTTTAGTTTGGTACCTAAAGCAAATGTATCTGTGGTCCGAAAGGGATATGTCATCAGATACGTGCCATGAGTTGATTTTGTTGCTAGTGTTGTTAGTAGCCAACGTTAAATCAATAACCTCCCCCCGCCTAGAGTTGACGAAGGTAGGTTCATTGCCTTTGTTCAGTATTTGTAGAGAAGAGCTTACCAGGAAATCCAGTACCTTCTCTCCTCTCCTGTTGACATCTGAGCTACCCCAGATGACATGGTGAGCGTTCGCGTCGCAGCCGATGATCAGGTTGGTGTTCGCCCGGCTGCCGTATGCAACAAAATCCCGCAGTTGTTGTGTGATGGGATCCGTTGCCTCATAGGGGAGGTAGGCTGATGATAGTATGAGCTCCTTACCCACCCCCTTGTTTAGGATCATCACCGTGGTGTGACCCTGCAACAGAAATCATGTAAAGGCATAGCGTTGATGCCATTTTTGACATATATACATGTCCTCATATTATTGTTATTATCTGGACACAGGTGAACAATTGTTCCTCCCGTTCCACCTAAACCTCTTATTGCATGCACTGTATACACGAATGCCCAAAAAAAAGTGCAATGCTTTTATTGTGGTTCGTTATTTATTTATTTAATCTTTATTGCACAAAAGAACATCTTATGGTACGAAAGGCGAAATGCGATCTCCTAGAATCTCCTTAAAATTGAATATCGTGAAATCATTTACGCCCTTATTCATAAAACTCAAAATGCGTCTGCTAAATAAAATGTGCTCTGTCCCATTTTTACGCACACAAATGTCAAAGTGACAGATAAAGACAGATGAACTTTAACGGCATTTTAGTTAAAATAGGCTTGAAGTACGTTTAGGAATACGGCCGTTAGTCTTTGTTGAATGCTAGAAGAAGAAGAAAGAAGCATGTTACCTATGAGTTCTTATAAAAATCAGTATTATATAAAACTCTGTCATGTTGTCCTGCTTACTACTTACTTAGTTAGTCAAGTGTAAAAATGTCGATACTTACAACATACTCATATTTATGTGCCATCGCCCTCATGTCAGCGGATTTAGGTTTCGGTACAGTACGATTACTGTTAGTTAACCACTGACAGATGGATTGCCTTCATTTAATTTTCAACTTTAATCTTATACAAATAAAACAGTTATTACTAAATCGGTAGATGTGGGTAACAGTATTCTGAAAAATGCTTTATCGTACTGTACATATTTATGGAAGGATTAAATCGATACATAAATTTGCAATAATTGTACCTACAGTATAAAAAAAAACAACCGAATTGAGGACCTCCTCCTTTTTTTTGGAAGTCGGTTAAAAACATCATCCGTCGTCAAGAATATAATATTTGTAATTAAGAAGTTAAGCCATATTAAATAATAAATGATATATGTACTTAAATGAACTGTCAAAATTCGACCAGCGTTTCTGCAAAAGAAGGCCACTGTCAAGAAGAAACGCCGAACCAAACTCAACAGTCAGTAATTTTTTGCCAAAAACAAGACCGGGTTGCACTACGGGAGTGCTGGCAGAAATGAAAACTCAATGACATTGTAACAGTTTTTCCATCAGGTCACGTATCCGTCTTACGAATTTTCAATCTCTCGAATCGTGACATTCACAACTTACGCATTCACATCTTACGGTTACGTGACCTGTGGCGAGTTTAACAATTTTCCCCATCACAAAAAGTGCATAGCGCCGCTAAAGAAGTTTACACTTTCAAAAATCGTATTACAATCATAGTACGTAACCTACTTAATGTTCATGCTTATGATAAGTCAACAGCAAGGTCGCCAAGCTCGAGATTACCGCACCCAGGGACTGCATCTCGAGACTCGAATCGACTTCTAAAGGAACACGATTCGGGTCTTGGGACATCCCTAGTCGTTTTACGACCCTGACGAGGGTTCCCGCCATTACCGCCCCAGATTGCAGATAATACTTATTCGCTCACATCGTATGTACTTAAATAATAAAATAAATCTTGCCAACCATAAATATACAAATTTACACCTTGCCACGCTAAGATAAAGTTGAAAACTTAAACGCATAAGGGTCTCGAGACAGCTAACTGTTGAGATTTGCATAAGAATTTATCAGGAGCTACGACTTTTCGAATTTTAAGTGTTGTAGAGCAAAAGTGCGTGCGATTTTAGATTTAGGTGCTGATATAAAATTAGAATGTATTCTTCACTTAGTCGGATATGGGTCACGGTTTACGAGTTCTCATTTAGGTTGTTTTGTTTCCGTAGCGTATTCAACATTTGATGGCGCGAATATCAGCGGTTGCCAACGACGGGTTTAAGGCGTTAGACCATCTTATAACCCGAGTGCGTTATTATAAGTTTCAAATTATTATTCCAAATTGTGTTTAAGAGAATCTAGTCCTAAATCAATTTGAAAATATAGGAACGGTTATGAATGTGCAATTTAATAACTGACGATCACACTATAAATTACTATGTGCAATTTTAAATCCAATTGTATCATGTTAAAATAAACAAATCAAAATGAGATTTTATAATCATCATCATATTATCAGCCGAAAGACGACCACCGCTGGACATAGGCCTCCCCCAAAGAGCACCACAATGACCGGCCCCGCGCCACCCGCATCCAACCGACTCCGGCGACCTTTACCAGGTCATCAGTCCACCTTGTGGGGGTCAACCCACGCTGCGCCTTCCGGTACGTGGATGCCGCTCGAGAACTTTTCCGCCCCAATGGCCGTCGGTTCTACGTGCAATGTGCCCACTGTCACTTAAGTTTAGCGATTCGGAGGGCTATATCAGTTACCTTGGTTCTGCTGCGGATAGCCCGCTCTATTGCCCTTTGGGTGACTTTGAGCCTTCCTATGAGGCCCACATTAAGCGACCACGTTTCAGTGCCATACGTCATTGTCATTACCCGTGAGATTTTATATTTATACATAAATTCCTGACATACATTCGATGAATGAATGCTGATTCAGTACTTATATTACACGTAGTCTGTTGCGGATGTGATTTTGTCGACATCCGCGGATGTGAATATTGCGAGCCTCACATCTGCAGATAAAAACCAACTAGTGCCACTGCTGAGGCGGGACTGTAAATTTAGATTACAAAAACAATATATTTTACCCACCAGCACGGCTAGCACGCGACGGCGCGCGATCTCTCTCGATTTTTCTCGCACTGTCCGTCTCTCTCTCTTATTAGAACACTTAGAAGAAGAGGTATAGTGCGATAAAAATCGAGAATATGTCGCGGCCGTCGTGTGCTAGACGTGCTGCATATGAGAGCATGTTTGCCCTGGGGGCCTAGACAAGGTTGCAATCGACAAGCGCTAACGCCAATAGAAAACTAATGAAATGTATGGGAATGACAGATGTTAACGAAAAGTGTTTCGTCGGCATCTGTCATTCCCCTACATTTTATTATTTTCTATTGGCGTTAGCGCTTGTCGATTGTAACCTTGTCTAAGGCCCCTGAACAGAATCGCTGGGAGTGGCCTGCGTCACCGAGACTGGAACTGCGGCCCGTTCGTTTTTGTCAAATTAAGGGTTAATACGATCTTACCCCCGTAAGTCCTGCTAAACATTCCACTCTGCGTAGCAACGCCTATAACAAACCCGGTGACTATAAAGCTACGGCCATAAAGATCATCATATCGACTCCCAATGGTTTATGGTTGTTATTATTGTGTTTTATTACTTCATAGGCGGCGCCACGGCAGACCGATATACAGTATCAGTATAGCTTTAATATGGGGGGGGGGGGTTAGGAACGACGTATACGTACTAGTATGGTTTAAATTATTTGAACTGAGCTCATGAATGGCCATTGTACTGAGCTCATGAATAGCCTTTGTTTGCCTTTTTTCTTGTGTAAAAAAATGTTACCGCCACGTAAAATGTTCATTGAATAATGAACTCTATCTTCTTATACAATAAATTCCAAATTAGTTACGGGATAAAATACCACACACAGCGCCTTGTACCTGGCTCGCTGGGAACGGGTTGTTTTATCTTTTAGATCATTTTGAATCTATTGAATAAGATGATAGAGTTCATTACATTATACAATGAACATTTTATGTGGCGCTAACCTTTTTCTTGCAAAAAATGGCACGCGTCCGGTTGGACAGTCGTATTGTTAGACTTGAATGTTATTGTTCTGAAGATAAGAAGATCAGTCCAGTTCAGAAAATCTCAACTATAACTACGTCGCAGCGCCTCGCCGCTGAAATTGAACCCTTTTTAACCACCGACACAATAACAGGACGGTTGTTATAAGAGATGACGTGTCTGTATGCATGTCTGTAGCATCGTAGCTCCTAAACGAATACACCGATTTTCAAGCTCTTGTTAAAACCGAAAGCTGGTGTACTCGAGATAGTTCTTAAAAACGTTTCAACAAAATCGGTTCAGTCGAAATTTTGTTTAGTATTGATTGATACAAGTGATTTTGAAAGGTGATCTGTAGCTAGTGTCGCGCGACAGAGCTAAGAAGTGGTCTTTTCCAGACAGAAGCGGAGATAATGCAACATATTAATGAATTAGTAACAATTACATGTTTCCACCTCTGTGGATTATATGAGCATCAAGGAAAACGATAAAATGAAATTGGATTAAGAACCTATATCCAACTCAATCGTAACCAGTGATGTTGCGGATGCGATTTTTTAGACATCCGCGGATGCAGTTATTTTTGGGCTCACACCAGGTGTGGATGTGGAATTTGGGATCCAAACACCCAAACATAAATAAATCACGTCCAAATATCGCGCTGTGATTAAACACGTTGCGGCAGATATTTTTTTTACGCGACGTCGTTCTTGCCCCGAGCGAATGCAGAGAGTCGGAAGATTATTGCAAGCAATGCCTGTAATGCCTTAGATGCCTGAAATAAATGGTTTATTATTATTATTAATAATACACAGACAGCCCTATTCATAAACGTTCTAGAATAGAAAGAATATAAATATTTATTACCATACATACATTATGCGAATATATTTAACTTAATGGTATTATTATATGTAAAGGAAAACAACAGCACTGACGGTATCCGTTGGTCCCAAACTAGGCACAGCCTGTATCTTGGGCACCAGTGGTACAGATTGAACAGTATTTTTTTACATTTAAACAATAACTTAAGAGTTAGCAAAGAGACAATGTAGGTAAATATCTTAAATATCTTAAGCCTTCTACAAGCCTGTTTTAACTAAAATGCCGTTAAAATTCGTTTGTCCTTATCTGTCACTTTGACATTTGTGTTCGTAAGAAAGAGACAAAGCGCATTTTATTTAACAGAGGCATTTTAAGTTTTATGAATAAGGGGGATAGTCTTTATTGCAAGTGAGGTGACGAAGCAGTTGTAAACAAATAAATACTAAGGGACAATCTTACACAAATCGAAATAATCCCATAGTAAGCTCAATAAGGCGTGTGTCATGGGTGCTTGACGACCATATATTTTTCGTTTCTCTTTCTATTTCACTTGTTTGTCGTAAAACCTACCTAACACGCCCGGTTTTATCCCGCCTTGCACAGCTGCACTGCATCCGCATCCGCAGAGAATTTCCGAAATGTGAATGTCTGCAACATCCCTGATCTTTAACACTTTCTTTCACAGGGTGGTAAATAAACGGGGCCTCGGCCGAGCCCGGGGGACCTTTAAAGGTTTACACCTTAGTTTTACTGGCGGTCAATGGCTCCCTTTGAAAGATCTGGCGTAAACGACAATTTTCCCTTGAAGTTCGGAGTGCAGTAACTCCCATTTAGTTTCGCAGGCGATTGTGCTCCTTATTTCATCAATGTTTTGATCTAGAAATTTACCTGCCCGGCTTGCCTGGAAAACCGTATTAAAAGGCTTTATTTTAGATGCGGGTTTTATTAAATTGCAAATGTAACCTCATTTTACTCCGCTTTTAAAATCTTATGGAACGAGCGAGCGAAGCGGATAAAGCTTCCGTTTCAGTTTGGACCAAAAAAAAATCGTATGTCCGGATGTCCCGCTCTCCTGCTGTCCGGCTGTTCTCCTCTACCAGTTCACATTTCTCAACCGAATTTCGTGAAATTTTGTAAGTAGGTTCGGTTTTTTTTTGGTACAAGCTAATATGCTTGCAAGTTCTACAGCCCACAGAGCCACTAGTTAATATTTAAGTAATTACTTGGTGTTGTTATCAATAAGTAGTTCTTTTAATGGCGGGGTCCCACGGCCCGTGTTCTCACCGGGCCAAGCCGTATCGTGCCACGCCTGTGGACGCCTGTGCGGCAGATTGCTTCTCGCGCCGAGCAGTTCCCATGGCGTGTGTCGGCCCATACCGGCTTGTGTATTACCGTGTATTAGATCGTTCGTCTACTCCATTAAGTGCGTGTGCGTTAGAACGGACGCAGGCGCGTCCTTACAAGCCGCGACAGGCGCCTCCGTGCTGCGTCGCGCCCCGCATTTGAACTTACCGATCCCCGATGGATAGGCCACCGCAAGCCTCATCGGATGCGACGGTTCCCACGGCCCCTCGGTCTGGCCTGGCGCGGCCTGGCCTGTGGGAAATCAAACCTTGGGACCCCGACTTTAGAATGTATTTAATAAAACTCATGCCAACCGGTTGTACAGCAACTGGCTCTTTCGTCTAGTTAAAGCTCCTCGTCAACCCTATAAAATCGGAATACTTTCCATACGGTAGGTATTCAGATTTTTAGCAAACACCTGTTACCGATTACAGACGGTTTGGTGCAGCTCTACTTTTAGAGCTGCACCAAACCGTCTGTAATCGTAAGAGGTCTTCGTTAAACTCTTATTGTATGGAAAGTTTGACAAGTTTCTATGGAATGACAGCTCCCGGCGCCATATTTAACGTTGATTGTCCTATTAGCATGTGTTAGTGCAACCCGCCCCGCGCTTAGTTACTTCCCTCTTTATTTCACCACCAAGTATCAGGTATTACCATCCGGTTACTTGGTTTGGGGCTTTTTGGCCTCAAGGGTATCCACCCTTGAGGCCAAAAAGCCCCTTAAATTTGCTCGACGATAATACCAACTATAACACTTTTTGGAATCGCACAGATTCTGTAATGTGAACATTTGCGGCGTTTTATCCTGACCCTGCACGGCTATCATTAGACGGCGCGCGAGCTCTCTCGATTTTTCTCGCACCATCTGGGTATAACGGACCATCTTGTTCTAATTGTTCTAATAAGAGAGAGCGTTATATATACGAATCGAGAGTACGTCGCAGCCGTCTCATGATAGACGTGCAGGAAGATAATGCCGGTTTTATATATACTGTCTCACATTTGGCACACACTTGCTCTTATCTGGACCTCAGGTGTACAGGACCGTTAAAATGTACGTACATCCATACTGATATTATAAATGCGCAATGCGTTTTTCGGGCACGCATGTCGCCGAGAAGACGTAGCTATCGAGCGACTCGTGATCCAGAGAAAGGTCGAGGGCGCCAGACCGCGAGGCAGGTCACCAATGAGATGGACAGACCGGACTAAAGCTGCAGCAGGTGCATCGCTACACGCAAGCATAAGGAAGGCGACTGTCAGAGGGGAATGGCGACATTGTGAAGCTTGCTACCAACACCTGAACTGATGACCACGACCACTCTGTCAAGAGTGAAACGACGAACAAGAAGAGATTATAAATGCGAAAGTGTGTCTGTCTGGGTGTTACCTTTTCACGCTTAAACCGCTGAATTAATTTATATGAAATTTAGTATAGAGATAGTTTGAGTCCCGGAGAAGGACATGGGATAGTTTTTATCCCGGGAACCATCCCCTGAGGGGGTGAAAAGGGGGGTGAAAGTTTGTATGAAGCTACAATATAAACGAGTTCTACGCGGACGGAGACGCGGGCATAAGCTAGTACCTAATGAGTGCCAGTTAACATGATGAGTTATTACGTGGGTTTAGAAGTGAGATGGCATTTGCTTAGGCTAGATATAATATAAATTACCTAGAAGTTCTAACAAGAGAAAACAATACGCTGTATAGTCAGCCTCAGAAGTAGCTAAGCAAAATAACACGCTCAAAATGAGCTACACAGATCCTTATTACCTTGATATTAGAGTTCGTGTGTAGATCATTTTGAGCACTAGGAAAGCTTAACAACTTTTGCTGCTAACTGTGCCTATCGAGCACTACTCATATTAACTTTAATGATTTTGATTTTTGTAATTTTGAATTTCTGGTTTACATTAATATAAAAAGAGGTAGATAGGTTTTCACGCGCTCAGAAAACTTGGTCAATTGACCAACATCACCATATATTTGTCTCTGTTTCGTTTCCTGAAGTTAGCGTACCGTCCTGCTTTCACTGCTTTCATTATGAGCATATAGGCTTGGCCATTTTTTCACATGGAATTTCGTATAGGCTTATCTACCTGTTTTTAACCGACTTCAGAAAAGGAGTTTCTCAATTCGTCGGAATCTTTTGTTCTTTATGTATGTTCCCTAATTACTCAAATACGCCTGATCTGACATGGTATTTTTAGACTAGGCTCATGCAAGGCTATGCTATCGACGATACTTACATCACCCTTCTCTTTCAGACACAACGGTGAACCTATACTCGACTGGCTCGCACTCGCACGGGTCGGACGGGTGCTGCTCGGGATGCGTGAGCGCGTTGCCGCCGCCCGTCGGCGCGCTCTGCACGCCGCATCGGTTCCAAAACCTACACGTGAGTACTGACGCGACAGAGACGGAGACACTGCTCTCGGTGCCACCACCGAGTTTATTCGTATGACAAGTAGAGAATCAATAAATTGACAACGTTTCAAAATATTTTATGATACCTAAATCGAAAACCATTTGAGTGAATATGTTATCTGAATGTAATAAACTAGTTTTGCGATTTTTTTCCCACTCGTTTTGAAGAAAATCGCTTAAATGTATAAACCGGAAGTGTGACGTCATTCTTATGGCTGTAAACGGACTGTCCGTTAGTCCACTAAAATCAGTAGCCTTAAGAAAATTCAAATCACTTCCGGCTGTCACAAATTTCAAATTAAGTTGTCAACTGTCAGTGTGATTGTGCTATTTCTGCGTTTGTGAACTGTCAAAACATTTTTTTTTAAGAAATTGGTAAAAGTAATACAGTCCAACAGCCATAATGATGACGTCATAGTTTACTTACAACCTTTAGGAATTATCTACCTTTAGATTTAATATTTTTGAATGAAAATAAGGATTTAAGAGAATTGAAAAAACACGTATACGTTAAAATCTCGTTTTCTATCGATCTAGAACATAAAATAACCCACTTGAAAATATGAAATGATATCAATTGAGCATTCTTCCACTTAAGAGTATGGCATTTTAAAATTAGAACCAAACTACGTTTGTATGGAGAGTCCAGCGTCCGGGCGTTTAAGGATCCACTTGAACACCGGTTCAAGTGGATCAGGTCTTCCAGGGGGCCTCCGTTATACCGAGATGGGCACTCTTGAATAATGTGTTGATGTGTTTATAGTGTGCTCTGCTTCACGGCACCACACTCATTGACAGAGGACTTCAACCAGCCACAACGGTAAAGGGCGCGACCGTGACCTGCCTATTCTGTAACTTGTTTTATGCTCACCTCAACGCTCACCTACAAATATATTATCTTGACGCCGCGACTCGCAGTAACTAAGCGTAGGCAGAGGCCTAGTTACCTTAGGCGTGACGGGTGAGGTGAGGCGCATGAGCGCGTAAAGAATAACAACCCAGTGCGCAATCTATTGGAGTTGAAGGTTCGTCTCGGTAGTCCGAACCATTTTAACCATGTACTGGGGCAATCCTCGAGCCAAACTTCCGTGCCATTAGTAGTCCTCTGCTTCCACTCCTAATAATAATAATAATAAACCGAGGTAACCGCCATGTGGGATGTTGATTCGACGATCATCGTCCCGATAGTCGTTTCAGCGAACGGTTTAATAGCGAAGAGTCTCGACCATCACCTCAAGAGACTCTCGCTAGATGGCTGGATCAAGGGTCAGATACAGAAGGCGGTACTCCTGGATACTGCGCGGATAGTCAGGAGGTTCCTGTCTCTGGCGCCCTGACCACCGGCATCTTAGGCCCCGCCTCGCTGCCGGCGGTTAGGTTTTTATAATGATTTTATGTTTTGTATGTATAGTTTTATATTTTACTTTTTATATAGTTATTGTAAAAACCTAGCCTAAGACGAAAAATGAATAAAGAGAATAATAATAATAAATATAGCGTGTCAGATATTCTTTAATATTTATTATTAAAAAAAATCAGTTTCCATTTAGTGAATTTAAAATTTAAATGTCATCTTACTTTCTATTTTAATAAGGAGTGGTTCGGAAAAAAGTGGCAGCACAATATGTGGTTTTTTCATTATATTTTGTGATAAATTTTAAAAACTGCAATTTTTATAGTAATCTGTAGATACTATTCTATAAAATTAAATACAATCGTATTTAAAATAAAAGGGCGAATTCAAGTTTTCGCCTTTTATATTACATCTCTCCTAATACTTTTTGAACAGTGTCTTCTGTGAGAATTTATGAGGTGTTCCTCATAAACATGGTTTTTCTTTAAGTTTCATGAGCTACTTAATACCTTCCTAAATTGTCTTTTCTTCAATATTTAACTTTTTGATTAGACTTCACTTCGAGATAGTCACATGGAATTTCCACTTTTGTGTATTTGCCATTTTTACAGAAATTTGTCTCCCATAGAAAAACCTCTGTCAGAGGTTAGATCGGAGAGACTTCCTGACTACCCAAGATACAATTCAGTTAATTGGTATAACTTATTCGTAAGATGATATTCCTAAAAGCATAAAACAAATTGTGAAAATGGAAATTCAATTGTGGCCTTGTGGGAAATGGCAAGTGAAAATTGTCAAATGGCGTTGTCCAAAAACTTTCAAAGAATATTTCAATAAACATGAGAAAGCTCAAACAATTTCATATTTTTCAATATGATTTTATTTTTATTTTATAGTATATTATATACAGATTATTAAAAAAAAATACTGCTTCATTATTAGCGAAAGATACTAGATTAATATACCAGATAATTCACTGCTACTTTTTTACTGAACCACTCCTTAGTACTGAAATAGATTAGATATTGTTAAGTAATATGCACAAACAAAAGCTCGTCTGTTATAATTTGACTCGTGACTCAATCAGTATAGCTTTTGTAAATTAGCACCCCGGGCCCTTTTAGGGCACAACCGGGAATAACGCTAGGAGGAAAGATGACAATTTTTTTTTATATTCTTGATACTCAGTACCGTTAATAGGTACCTACTGACGATCCTCATACAAAAAAAGGGTCCCATATATTCCATTCCGGTTCATCACGTTTTCGTATGCTGATTTTTATATACAGTATAGTCTAGTATAGTCCCGTGACGCACTGGATGACTAAAATTATATAGTAAAAATAGTGACAATCTATTTCTTGTATAAGTTTCGATAGTATCCACAATTTCTAGTAGGAAAAACCGAATAAAATTAATTCTGCACAAATAAAATCATGTGCACTTTTTTTGAAAAAAATGTTACAAACGTACAAAGCCACTCACAGACTTTCCCTCTTTATAATATTAGTATACATTTCGTACATATCCGTTAATGTCCCCCCTTTCGGCGGCAGTCGTCTAAACTTACAGTCAAAGCAAAACTTTCAGAATCAAACATAAAGCAACTGCAGTTAAGAATTAATCCGCAATACCAACGGAACTGAACTTCTAGACTATCTGGCTGAATATCGGCTTTGAGCTCACCGCATAAAACAAAAAATTACTAACATCACCATCGACTAATGTTAAATGACCATTCGTGAACCTAAATGCAACGGCATAAGGTATGTTATTGGCTACCACGGACGTTTGTACCACAGACAAGAAAGTGCCACCAGTTTTCGAGTCTATTACTCGTGACTTAGGGTTTGCAACTGATACCAATGACTTAGGACCTTTCGGAACGAAGCTGTTTAATTATTTAAATATAGCATTGCCTTTAGTGCACTTTACTTTTGATCCTAACGGATCAAAGCTAAATGGGAAGGAAAAATCCTGAAGTGCTGTTTAACTAGCTTTTTTTTTTCACAAAATCCTCTCCAAGACACCAACCAACTACCTAGGCCTACTTAAAAAGCCTAATGGCAGCTTTACGACCACGGAGGTGGAAACAATGGAGTTGCTTAGAACCATCCACTTCCCAGGTTCGTACCCCACCAGTGATATTCAGTTATGCACCCAAAGGAGCACACAAGCCCGGAGGGCACACAACAACGACTGGAATTTGGCTGCAAATATCTTCAGGCCAAACCAAGTTATATCGGCACTGAAAAAATTTAAACCATTTAAATCGGCGGGAGAAGACGGCTTCTTCCCTGCATTACTACAGCAAGGACAAAACCTAATCACTCCGCACCTGGTAAGAATATTCCGAGCTAGCTTTGCTTGGAGGGCCATACCAGAACAATGGACTAGAGTCAAGGTACGCTTCATACCAAAAGCAGGGAAAAAGGACTACTCACAGCCTAAATCCTTCAGACCAATTAGTCTATCATCGTTCTTACTTAAAACGATGGAAAGAGTCATTGATCAGCACATTAGAGCGAAATATCTGGTAGCCAGACCACTGAGTCTGAGCCAACATGCTTACCAAAAGGGGAAATCTACGGAAACTGCACTACTTGATCTGGTCGACAAAGTGCAAAAAACCCTAAAGGACAAGCAAACAGCTCTATGTGCTTTCCTTGACATCGAGGGTGCCTTCGACAACACACCCACAGAAACTATCCTCAAGGGATTGGCATCAAAGGGCGTGGACGAAAGCACCATCAGATGGATCCAGAGCATGCTTTCAAATAGAATAGTCACTCTGACCCTCAATGCAATTGAGCATACATTCTACACCACAAGAGGATGTCCACAAGGAGGCGTACTATCCCCACTACTATGGACCCTAGCAGTGGACTAACTCCTAGAACTATGAAGGACCTAGACTATGACACACAAGGATATGCCGACGACCTCGTAGTCATAATCAAAGGTCCATGCCTCCACACAATCTCGAACTTAATGCAAGGAGCGCTTAACACCATAAATAAATGGTGCGAGCAAAACAGTACTAGTGCCCTTTACAAAAAAAAGGAAACTAGACAAGCTCGCCAAACTAAAACTGAATGGACAGGAAATAACATACTCAAATGAGGTCAAGTACCTAGGGGTTACCTTTGACCAAAGGCTAACTTGGAACGCTCATTTGAATAGCATATTTAATACACAAAGCAAAAATGGCCATGTGGACTTGCTGTCGAATGGCAGGAGCAAGATGGGGCATAAGACCCAAAATTGCTTTGTGGCTTTACACAGCGGTAGTGAGGCCTGTAATCACATACGCCTCTGCAGTCTGGTGTAACAAAGCCAACCAAAAGACAGCCATCACAAAGTTAAGCAGTCTACAGCGTACAGCTTGCTTAACAGCAACAGGAGATTTATGCTCAACACCGGGGGCAGCCTTGGATGCACTGCTCGATCTAACGCCACTCCACCTGCATGTGCAAAAGGAGGCGAAGCAGTGCATCTATAGGATATGCACACTAACAAGGCCAAAATGGCGCTCTCGAGTGCTTACCAAACTAGAGGCCCTTGTCTTTGATAACAAAAAACTAAGCATGCCCACTGACGACACTTACGTGGAATGCAAATTCACCAAACTGTACACAGTGGAAATACCTCCGAGAGACAAATGGCTAAACGACCAAATGGACTTTAAGGAGGGAAGCCACGTGTGGTACACTGATGGATCTAAAAAGGGTGATGATGTTGGATGTGGTATCTACGGTGAGAGGCCAAAGCTCAAAGCTAGCGTCAGCATGGGGAAAGAGGCCCTAATCTATCAGGCTGAACTCTTCGCATTAAATAAATGCGTGAAGATCAATCTTGAGAGAAACCTAAGAAACCAATACATCTACATCAACTCAGACAGCCAAGCTGCCCTGCTGGCACTGGAATCCCTAGAGTCCTACTCTAAACTAGTCCAGAACTGTAAAAACAATTTAAACACCCTGGCCAATACCAACAAAGTCATACTTAGATGGGTACCAGGACATTCCGACATAGTTGGGAATAAAAAAGCAGATGAACTTGCAAGGAAGGGCGCGGACACAACCCTGGTCGGCCCAGAACCGTTCTGTGGTATCACAAAACGGAAAGCATATTCTCTGCTACACAACACAGAAAAATCAGAGGCAAAAAAGCTGTGGAAGTTCGCCAAAGGACAAAAACATGCTAAAGCCTTGATCAAAGGATACAATAACAAACTGTCTAAAGAGCTACTGCAACTCAGAAGGCACAAAACCTGCGCAGTAACGAGAATTCTGACAGGGCATTGCAAATTAAACAAGCACCTGTTTCAAATGGGTATGAAACAGGACGCAACTTGCAAGTTCTGCCAGGAGACGGAGGAAACAGCAATGCATATTCTCTACTCCTGCGGACCACTCATGCACAAAAGAAGGATACTTCTTTTGTGCATGAGTGGTCCGCAGGAGTAGAGAAGGTAGATATACCTAGGGCGGCACATAGTGCACCCAGAAGAGGTACAACATATCACCGCCCAAAGAATCTGGAACTTCTTCCCCACACCCACGATGCCATGATACGGGCAACGGGTCTAAACGGTGAAATATAAACAAAGGGCTGCCACCTGCTGGTCGAAGCGGCATAGAAAGGCCCACAATAACACAATAATAATAAATAACTAGCTTTCTTTGAACTAAATAGTTTTATTTATTTAACTACTTGATGAAATGTAAGTAATTTGGTTTCATGAATAAAAATATGAATATGAATAGTTTTATGCTGACATAATTGTCTCCATTGGTACAAATAACATACTGTATTGCGCATTTACACTTACTATCGCCATATTTTACGTTAACTTGTCAGTAAAGTGTACTCGATGCAACATGCCGTTAATCCGAGTGTAATAAAAAAAATCTAAAAACAAATATATATAAAGGTAGTCCATGCCGTACACGATGGGAATAAGTTGACAACTCGAGATATATAATAGAAGAAATTTGAATTTAATGGAATTCTATCTAAGTTCAATATTCTTCCAGTTTTCATCTCGACTTGTCAACTTATACCCGACGTGTAGGTACGGCATTGAAGATCATAAAATCCGTCCAACCCTGGTGTCATCAATTTTAGATTTGGCAGTTGCCACGGCAACCGCTGTTACGTTTGAATTATTCATTAAAACTATTCACGTGAATACATTTCAATATATTAGTGAAAACCGCGTCGAAATCGGACCAATAGTTTGAAAGGTAAGCACTAATATACAAGCATTGTAAATTTTGTGAGTGTCTTGAATTGTAAGGTGTGTTAAATTGTAATTTTATTATTTAGTTAGCCTCCGGAGCTACTCTTCCGAATTCAAAAACCTTTTTTTTATTTTAAATAATGGCTCTTCAAGGTATACATAGGTTGTATTGTATTATTTTATTATGTACTATCGTACATTGCCATTGCGTTTGTGTTCTTTATGTACTTAGCAGGCGGATTTTTTGATAAGTAAATTTTGTGATAAGTAAATAAACATTATATTACGCCTCTCCACTCATGTAAGTATTTTGGAAATCGAATCGACATTCACAGGACCATGCTAAGTATATGCAAATCGAAGATTACAATTTTTACTGTGACTTTTTGAAATCGAATAAGTATCCGGAGTTTACCCCCTACATCTGAAGTATCCGAAAAACCCACATACAAATATAAGCTGGCTACTCACACACCTGTTGCAGGGGCAATTTTGGTGTTGGACCCGTTATTGCCGCCTTAATTGTGATGTGTACAGGCAAGCAGGGGCAAAATTGCCCCTGCAGCAGTGGTATGTAAGTAACTAGTTTTACAAAGCTAAAGTATCACAAACTTTGCCTCTTTTTAATATTAAATACTACCTGCCCCTACTCCTTGTACTGCAAAGAACGCAGGCAAACAAAGCTACAATCGCACAAACTTTCCCCTTCACAATACTTCTATAGATAAATATAGATTACTAACTCAATTAAAACACAAATCAAACAAACACAACTCCGCAGAAGCACTCGAATACCCGTAATTCTGAAACATTTACTAAGCGATTGGCTTCACTCGACTGAAACGAAGTTGTTCTTAATTAAGTCTCAGCTTTGTGGCGACGAGATCTCAGCTACGGGGCAACAACGGCACTAGATTAATTCTTAGTTGAATGCCATGATACGGACAGATACGGCGGGGCAATGCCGTCTTGAGTAAAATTTGTACCCGTATAAAACAATAAAAAAACCTTTACATAAAGTATTGCCCATTATGTATGTAGGGTAAACTCGCATTATTTGGTGATACGGCTAATTCGGTGATAGGTACATGTTTTGAAGCACGCTACCCAATAAAGCTAGTGAATTAGGACATTTTAAATGCGACCTTACTACGGATGGTAAGGTCGCAATTCGCCATTCACAATGCGTTAATTCGCTAGCTTTATTCGGTAAAAATGGTGTGCGTTCCGACACGTTAAAAAATATCTGAGCAGCTTTATGCCCTTGACAATAAAATAGTGTTCAATTATTTCTAACCTCATTGTCTGTGGGCACATTTTCAATGTAATGCTTCTAACACTGTTGCAGTCGAATATTAGTAGGCAGTGAACCATTTGGCATTACCTATTCGGTTATACAATAAAATTAAAATAAATTAATTCAGGGAACCTAGGAACTTCTAGATTCTTTTGACTAGACTAGAATACATTTAATACCACTAAATATAATATGACATTCTAACTACTTGCTTTTTGCTAATAAAATATAGTTCAGAGGAAATACAAGCAGGCAAGCGATGAAATTAAATACATTCACATTTTATGCAAAAATTATGCATTAACCTATAAAAACACATGATACTCGTATGTAACAGAAATCATCTTGAATAAAGATGATATTGATATATTGATATTTATTTATCTCATAATATTACATTGCATTGTAATTAACATTAATGAAAATATCCTACTAATATTTTAAATGCGAAAGTTTAGATGTTTGGATATTTGTTACTCAATCACGCTTAAACGGCTGAACCGATTTGAATGAAATTTTGCGCGAAGATAGTTTATAGCCTGGATTAAAATATAGGATAGTTTTTATCCCGGGTCCACGCGGACGAAGTCGCGGGCGGAAGCTAGTATATAATAATTAATAACATGATCGTCAAGGGTATAATAATTGATAGTAAAAAAATAAAAAATAAACTGCTTGACTTCTCAAAAAAAACGTTGCTGTAGTTTTCGCTTCATTCGAGTTAACGTAAGTCAAACAGTGGCGCCACGTGGAAATTTTGATGGGCAATCCGAGACAAAAAGTTATGAAAGGGTTGAGTTAGTTGAGAGTAAGTATATAACTATAGGTTTGCCTAAAAACTAATTATAGGTAAGACGGTGGGGATTGGCTGCCACTGATGTCAAATATTTTTTTTCTTTTTTAAATTCATCTTAAAACCAGCTGACGCCGCGAACTTCGTACCCGCTATATGAAATGTATAAGGTAACGAATTTGTACAATAATTATTTTTCGTTATTTTTGCCATGTTTTATTAATAGTTATTCTGCTAGTCCAACAGTTCAAACACCATAAGAATCGGTCCAGCCGTTATTGAATTATAGATGGTGTAAATAACCCAACTTTATTTTATTTATAGAAAGAAATAGAAGGATGTAAATGTAGTTTTAATAATATCACGATGGATATCTTTTGTCCCAACCTGCCTTGTAAAAGTATTCCCAAAGCTCACCGTAGCTTTCTAAGTCAGATGCCGCAAGTTTACATAATATTGAAAACTTATTAGGTACTTAATTTACTTGAATATTAGTTTGCGCCCAAGTTTCTCCTGAATTCAGTTTCAACAAAGTTTTGACAATCGTAGTGAACTAAGTAACGTAAAGTATACGCGATCTTTTACTTTAGTGTATGAGCAATAAAGCCTTTAATCGTGTGTTAAACTTGATGGAGATTAGCCGCTTTTTCGGATAGTCTAGTTTAGACGATTAAAACTTCGTTTGTCGTAGGCCCATGAAGTATAAACATATTATTTCAATGAACGCTTTAAAGCCATGAATATAGGTACATTATGATATTTTTCATACGCTTTTACTGCCTGAGCTAAAAAAAATAAAACAACGTAACGTTTTGTGAAAAGGCGTCGTGTCCATTTTAAAGCCAGCATTCGGTATTGGATAATCCGATTTCGGTCGGCGGCAACTTTTTTAATACTCTCGAACGTATTTTCTGTTGGTGTTTGGAACTTTCGCTCAACAGTGCGTCCGAACCTCGGAACGACCAAATATATCTCGTTCAATTTTGATGTGCTCCAGCACGTCTATCATGGGACGGCCGCGACATACTCTCGATTTTTCTCGCACTATAGGTACCTCTTGTGCTAAGTGTTCTAATAAGGGAGAGGCGGATAGTGCGAGAAAATTTGAGAGAACTCGCGCGCCGTCGCGTGATAGTCGTGCAGTTAAGACAAAGCAACTTTGTCCTGAAGTTAATCAGAAAAAAAAGATCTATAGCGGCAATAATTACGAGTTCAATATGGTCTAAGATCCGGTCAGAATTATATGTATATAACCTCATCTATTATTTTAGTCACATATTATTTATTTATTTATTTATTATTATTTCAGTAAAGCACTGTACAATGACTTAAAACTAAATACAACGTCCCACAAAACTGTTTGCACAGTTTGACTGTGGGATCCATGAGTCTATACAATTAGTAAAGTGTTAAGAAGTAAGAATAGCTTTAAATGATGTTGTATAAAGTGGATAGGTAACTAGATATAAGATATTAGGTATTTAAATACTATCGAGGTAGTGTTTCAACAGGGCTCTTTTAAATTTATTTTTGTTTTTCTCTTGTCTAATAGCCGCAGGTAAAGCGTTAAGCAAATATGGTAAACGTTTTTCGATGCGCCTGTCCCCATAGTAATTGCTTACTCTGAGAACGGCATACTTACCTGCAGCTACGGATCTGGTGCCATATGTTTGGCTCATTTGAGATAAGTTACTTTCTTGATTGCCGTGCTGATTGACTAAAATTAAGTACTTATGTCTAAGTGTTGCCGGAAGAATTTTACATACTTTGAATAACTGATAATAATAATTTTTATATTTATTTTTACTTTCATTGTTTACTAATAGTTTGAGAAATCTAATTTGCAATTTTTCAACTTTTTCCAAATTCGTTTTAAAGGTGAGGCCATAGCAATCCAGGGAGTAATCTATAATCGATTCCACTAGTGATATATAGATACATTTTAGGGTGCTTAATGGAACTCTAAAGCTTAGGTGGTAAAATCTACCAAGTAGGTCTCTTAACTTAGCACATATATACTCTATATGAGATGACCATGAAAAGTTTTCATCTATTTTCATGCCAAGGTAAGTCATGCATTTAACACGCTCAATTGGCTTACAATGGCATGAAACTAGATAATTGTGGAAACAGGAGAAATCATGCGTAATTATTGTAAGCTCTGGCGAACAGGAAGGGATTAGATAAGGTGAGTGTAAAATTAGCAATTTGGTTTTATCTGCATTTAAAACTATACCATTATCGTGCGAACACTTGACAACGGCATCGACATCTTGCTGCACGGAGATATTGCAAATTAATTAAAAGCTGGCAAGTAATAATAAGCGAAAGCTTGAATACGCCTCAGGGCTAGTTTGACGAATCTTCAAGGGTCTCAAAATTGTGTTTCATTAAATCAAATGAATAACGAACTCCGCGACCAAAGCCGATTATCAAACGTCTCATTTTACGAACAGTATAATTGCGTCTTAAGGGGATGCCTTGATTCGATTCGACCACGCCCCCTTGACAGAGACACGCTTATGCCTTCTGCGCATAAGAAAAAGAGTTGCAACAATCTTCGGGAAAGGTTTCTTTGGTCAATTTTATATCGATAAATACCTAACTTAGTAAAGATGTATTTAAATTTAATGCAGTGAGATTTTAGATGAGATGAAATACTATAGTATTAACTTTATTGTGTCGTAAAATAATGTATTGTTTGAGTAGGCTGAGTAAATAAAGGAAATTAAACATATATTCACGTACACAATATAGTCAAGAATGTAGTCTAAGTAAAGTTATCACGTGAGCTGTACCATTATAGGTACATTAGAAAACAAAATTATGTAACTTAAGTAACTAGCTAATAGCTAAGCCTACACATCAATTTTTTGTAAGGGAGTCTCTCTGCCAACAAACTGCCCTGCAGTTTGGCAGAAGAAAATACTGTAAAGCAAGGGTTGTTTAAGTGAATAAATTTTTCTTATTCTTATTCTTCTTATTCTTATCTGACAATCTGACTTTATTGTTTCATAATCTAGTCAGAACGGCGCACTGTGAATCGAGTAGAACATGCAAATGGGACAAAAACCCTTATCAAATATCCAAAAACTCATTATGGTAGGTCATTACTAATGAGTATACATTAAGAGTCCCACGTGTTATTTTTTCCTGCAACCCCCCCTTACATGAGTAATTAAGGTGACTATATAGGATGAGTGCAAATTTACTATGCATTCATTTGCGTAATTGCTCTTGGCTTAAAAATAATTGTGTGCATTTCCAAGTTATTTGTGTTTATTTCATTATTATGGATTCCAATTTGGAGGGTAAGTAGTATTTTTAGACATATATTGATTATAAAAATATTCATTGTATTTTGTAAAACATCAACATGTTTCCGAATAATCATTGGAATTTTACCCTAACTTTGACTTTCATGGTCAAGAAATAACATGTCGGCATCTGTCTACTCTGTGAAATTTATATATAATATACTTATAACTATAAACCGTCATATTTAATAAACTCCCTATCCAACTTTTGAGTACAACTATTTTTTTTATTTTTTCTTTCAGAATTCGATTTTTGCATTTCAAAAGTCAATTTCTTCGATGTATGGCAGAGACATTTGAAGGAAGCGAGAAACAACGAAATATATACATTTATATCATCTGAGCATGATTTAAGTGGAATAACCGAGGACTCCCAGAGACAAATTAAGGTAAAGATATCCCAATTTTCATCCAGGATAGCTCAGAAGTGGGATGCTGCTGGTAAATGTAGACAGCGATTTCTCGAGAAGAACTCTGACTGGCTTCATGGTGAACCTATCAAGTTTGAAGTTCATAGACGTACGACGATGCCGTCATCATCCACTGAAGCTGTAGCAGTCCCTGGAAGGCCCCAGAAGGAATTCTCGGACTCTAGCCTGAAGACTAAACGACGACGAGTAGAGAATTTAGTTCAATCTACAAGTTCCGAGGAGTTATTGTTTGCAGCAGAAATTTCGTCACGTCAATCGGGCTCCAAGGAAGTGGCTAGAAGAATGAAGAACATAATTGAAGATAACAAGAGCGGCGACACCTCAGGCAACAAAGAAAACACCAAGTCATGCAAAGAAAACGCTAGATGTTTGACGAATGAAGAAGCTTTGGCGTGCTATATAGATAGCAAATTGACTACATGCACATACAACATCATAAGGCAGTCGACTAGTAAGGTAGGGCATACCGTATTTCCATCATTGTATTGTTTAAAAAAGGCTAAAGTTGCATGTTATCCTCCTGAAGATAGCTTTTTGATTAATGAAACGCGTGCTGAAATCAACGTTCAGGCAGTTTTAGATAAAACCGCTGAACGTGTGGTTTTATCACTGGAAGATGTTTTAGATAATTTAGTGTCCCCTTGTTCATCATTCAAACTAATTAGTAAATGGGGTTGCGATGGAAGTTCCGGTCATAGTACATACAAACAAAAGTTTACGAATAGTAATGACACTGATGAATTTTTGTTTGTATATTCGTTCGTTCCGCTTCAATTACGGGATGATGCTGATAATGTCGTTTGGCAGAATCCACGCCCGTCATCTACTGCATATTGTCGTCCAATAAAGTTTATTTTTTCCAAGGAAACAAAAGAATTGACTATTGCCGAAACAAATCGAGTCTTGGAAGAGATAAACGCTTTATTGCCAACATTATGCAAGGTGATGGGAAGGGAAGTTTCTGTTGAACACATTATGCTTTTTACCATGGTTGACGGAAAAATTTGCAATACTATGACCGAAACTTCTTCTGCTCAAAAATGTTTCATTTGTGGAGCTACTCCAAAAGTTATGAATGATGAATCTAGGGAATATATTGCAAATAATGATAATCTTGGTTTTGGTTTATCAACTCTCCATGCTTGGATTAGATGTTTTGAGTATTTACTTCACATAAGCTATCGCCTTGAAGTAAAAAAGTGGCAACTTAGAGGAGAAGCCGATAAAGCGAATGTAAAGAAACGCTCACTAGAAATTCAAACTAGATTTAAAACGGAAATGGGACTGATCGTTGATAAACCAAAACCAGGCTTTGGTAATACTAATGATGGAAATACAGCTAGAAGATTTTTTGAAAACCCGGAGCTTAGTGCTGCAATTACAGGGTTAGATGTATCACTCATTAAAAAATTTGATATAATACTTCGAGTTCTATCATCGGGCTATGAAATAAATTTAGAAGCGTTTGAAAATTTGACACGGGATATAAGAAAACATTATTTAAATCTCTATTCGTGGTATTACATGCCTGTTACAGTACACAAATTATTGATTCACAGTAGCGACATTATCCGATCAGCACTATTGCCGATTGGACAGTTATCCGAGGAAGCACAAGAAGCTCGAAACAAAGATTGCAGACGATTTAGGGAACATCACACACAAAAACGATCTCGTCAAGCCACGAATAGAGATTTAATGAATATGCTGTTGATTACATCTGACCCTTTAATTAATAGTTTTAGAAATGTACCAAGGCAAAGAGTAAACTCGTTGTCTTCTGATGTTTTAGCATTGTTGAAACCCCCTAGAGTTAATGAAACTAATGTAGATGTAGTGTCTAGTTTGTTTAGTGTAGATGATCATGACACGTCAATTAATGATTCGCAGGATGAAGATGATGACGGTGAAAGTAATTAATAAAATGACCGCTGTAATTAACTCTAATTGATTTATATGTACCTACTTAAGAATCCTATGTAAATGTAGTTCCTAATTAGTTTTACTTTTCCTTGTAATGGCATGATAATGTTAAAAATGATGTTGATTAAAAGATTACTGCAACAGTAGATTTGGTATTTTATGTGTACATGTAATAAAATATATAATTCATTATTGTACATTCACTTTTATAATATTGTTTTTTCTGAACCCCCACCCTACCCCTCTAAGTCACGAACCAAAGTACATAAACTATACGTATATGTATATTCATACATAATGAGCTCGTATAAGCTCAAAAAACTACTAAAATAATTTTGTCCCATATGCTTGTTCTACTCGATTCACTGTGCGGCGTTTCAAAGCAAGCGATAATTTCCAATGCACCCCCTTAAATTTCATATTCAAGTTTACATAATTTATAAAAGTGCGCTGTGGTATAGCCAGAACGAACGCAGGACTTAAGCCCCACGCCATTTAAGGCTCGAGGCGCGCTTTTAAGACTCCTGTCGGGGCAGCGTCTCCTAGCAACCGACCTGTCAAAGACCAGTTTAATAACTTGACGTGTTCTGATGATGTCTCCTAGACTATTTAGTGTTTAAAATTGTAGTTCCCTTACATTATTGGTGTGATGGGGGTCTTATTAACCCCCGCGGCTTAAAAGGGAGGTTATCATTTTGTGGTGTCTGTGTTTCTGTGTCTTTCTATTATATCATAGCTCCTAAACGAATGGATCGATTTTATTGCGGTTTTTCTCGTCCAAAATGTGACGAGATCGTGATGGTTCTAGGTTACGTTTTATCACAATGGCTTCACCCATTTTTGAGATATAGAACTTTGTAATGAAAATGTCGGGGGGTTTTTCAACTTTTCTAAATTGTTAATTATACCTTTACACGACCAACACTTTGATTAAATCAATATGAGATATGGGTAGCCCTGTCGCCGATCAGCAGTGAGGCTGCAGACGAGTGAAGTAGTTTATGGTTTTATCCCTTTAGGTTCACGACACTGCCTGAGATACCTAATTCGTCTCTGTTTCTGTTTTAATCTAAGCTGTAAATAAGTACTTACATTAAATAATAATAATAAAAAGAATAATAAAATAACTTTATTTAGCCTTCACATAGGTCATAGCTGCTTACAGAATAGGTACAAAATGTCTGGTAGCAAAAGGATAATATAAACAGTAAGTAAGCGTCTTCGGTTCCCCGTACTAGTAAAAACTGTATCACGGTGGAAAAGGATTCCCCTCACCTCGTTGTTTACAATATATATAAGTATTTAATGTTAAATCTAAATTGGTAAGCCCGTTACAAAATATCTGAGTAAAGTTAAAAACAGAAAAGAAAATAAATATTATCAACAAGGTTGGCAGAAGATAACAATATGAATAGTTAGCTCAACACTACACGCCCGCGCTGAGCAGAAGGACGTATGTCGCTAAGGATCGAGCACTAACATAGACCCCTTTGGCTCAGCGCGGCTGAGCGGATAGCTAGTAAAGAGGTAGTATATGCTAGGTTAACAAATCAATCATTACTAAAGTTACGATATTTAATAATACTATTATTGACCCTTCTACTTAACTAAAAGTATGTTCACTTTTACGAGTACTCACACATATTCTCATACATACGTACTCACACATATTAACATATGTGTATATATATGAGCGTGCACGCATGCATGCATGCATGCATGTGTGTGTGTGTGTGTGTGTGTGTATGTCTTGCCATCTACTTACTTAATAAATGTTCTGTGCTTTCATAGTTTAGTGATTTTAGGTATTTTTCCAACGTCAGATTGAGAGAATACGAGGTAAGTACTCGTAAATTTATCTTTTTGCTTATTTTGTTGTAAATACTTGGACCGGAAAACAGTTACGAATCGTGTAGCAAACTTAGTATTGCGTTTCGGAACTACGTATACAATATCATTTCTTCTTCGCGATTCTAGAAAATCCGACTGGTTTTTGTGTTGGGTAAGAAGTAAATATTTTATGAACAATTGTCTAACAGTTAATACACAAGTGTCAGTATACAGAGATGATGTTGGGTAAAGACATTTCTTAAATGTCATGACTTTTAGTACCGCCCGTTGTGATCTTTCTAGTTTGAGTATCATTGTTTTTGCTGCTCCTCCCCAAATATTGATGCAATAACATATGACTGACTTGCATAGTGCATAATAGATTGAAATTAGAAGAGATCGATCACACACGTGCCTTAGAGTTTTAAGAATGTAGATCATTTTTCTCACACGACCAGTAAAACTGTTGATATGCTCTCGCCAGCTGAGGTTTTTATCTATCTGTATGTCTAAACAACAACTGGAGTTGTGGACTTTTTTATGGAGGAGCTGGTCTTCCTGATACAGGTATTTTTTACCAACTAGGAAGGCCCAACCCTGTTGTCATTTAAACTCGCAATTTATGAAATAAACTATTTTCATTTTCTTTTTTTCATCTCGATTAAGACACGTTGGCACCTTGCAGCGAGGTGTGTACGAAATGAAATCAAAAATTGGCGTTTTTTATATATTTTTTAATCCTCGCAAATGGACTCTTATCGACTACACAAATTAAAACCTTTTTTGTAAATTAATTGATTAAATAGTGCACACAAAAGTGATAACTAGAAGAAAATTCTTGTTAAAAAACGGATAAAATTCGTGAGTTTTGACAAGCACATTCTCGGGTCTCTTGTCGCGCTCACCTGCGGCTCGCGTGAACAATTCCGCCTCAGATGTAATTATCAACATAGCTCGCTTGTATCGTAACTTATTAACGTATATCAAGACATTGCAACTTTACAAGCATATCGTTAAAAAAAGTCCTTTATATTCATAAAAATCTCCAATGCGACCATGTTTTCCTGAAACACCGTTTTAAATTCATATAAACAAACTTCGCAAGAGCCCTCAAAGTTGGAAGAGGCATTTCACTGCCATCATTCCGAAATACCTGAAAAAAATATGTTTTTCGCAACACCTGGTTGAGGTAACGTGAACCGTAAGGCTGGACAGTGAAGGTTGAATTTACTTCGTGTCGCGCAACAACAGTAAGCAAATACAATTGTCAAGTCAAACAAAAAAACATTTTTCATTAGACGGAAATTCTGAAGGTCGGGGTACGGGGAAATTTAAAACTTAATTTCCAATTAGATGTTGTTAGCCAGCGGACTGGTGACAGGGATTTCTACTATCCGGTCGGTTGCTTCTGAAAATTTAATATTATAAAGAATTGGAGCATTTCTAGAGCAGTTTGTACCAATTAAGTATAAAATAAATACCTGGGGACAATCTTACACCAATCGACCTAGTCCCAAACTAAGCAAAGCTTGTACTATGGGTACTTGAAGACGATAAACCTGATAAATAAATACTTAAATACATAGAAAATATTCATGACTCATGAACAAATATTCGTGCTCATCACACAAACATATGCCCTTTGCCAGGACCGCCAGCATTGTAGGCAGGGTGAGTACCAACTAGGCTAAAGCGGCGTCAATTAAGGCTTACTAAAGCCTTGTTCGGACTAGGCTAGTATTTTAGTGAGAGTATGTATGTATGTAAGCACTTTATTGTACACAATAACAGGTTAAAGAATATACATGTCACACAATAGATCAAAGTACAAAGGCGAACTTATCCCTATAAGGGATCTCTTCCAGCTAACCTATGAGCAATTGAGAGGAAGGTAGGTAGACCGAGATAGGCAAACTTATACCGTGTACAGAAACACAGAGAAAATGAAAACAAAACCTAATAGGTATTAATTCTAGACAAATAAAAACATGCCAATACATATATAAATATACAGTATAAAATATAATACACACTATATATATCGCAAATATACAATAAATAAATAAATACTATATTCAACCAATTCACAAGTCATCGGAAAGCCACAACTTCTTCAAATTAATCTTAAGTGACGCAACAGACCGCGACTGTCTCAGCGACAAAGGCAACTCATTCCACAACTTAACAGCGTGCGCGGTAAAAGATCTGGAGTATGTTCGCGTCTTTCTAGACGGTACAGCAAGAGTAAGGTTAGCACCCGACCGCAAACGGTGGCCACTGCCGTCTGCCATATAGTTAAACCGCTCAGAAAGATAAGGAGGGGAAGTAGGGCTGAACAGTGTGTTGAAAAGTAATGACAGGATATGCACGTCCCTGCGCCGGCGAATCGGTAACCATCGAAGCTTAGAGCGGAATTCAGAGATATGATCATACTTGCGTAGACCAAAAATATATCTGATACATACATTTTGCAGGCGCTCCAGCCTATCAAGTAGCTCCTCGTTGAGGTCCAGAAACGCAATATCACCATAGTCCAGAAGAGGAAGCAAAAGTGATTGAGTAAGGGTCAACTTGGTACGAAGTGGAAGGAAATTCTGGAGACTCTTCCTCTGACTCACCTCAGCTATATGGGGTGACCAAGAAAGCGTCTGATCCATGGTGATACCCAAATTCCTGACAGTATAGGAAAAAGGAATAGAAATTCCATCAAAAAGGATGTCAGGCACCACCACCTCTGAGAGCTTATTTACATAGTAAGGACTACCAATAACAATCGCTTGCGATTTCTTTGCATTAATTTGTAAACCAAACTTACACGCCCAGCAGCGTATCGACTCAAGGTTTCGATTGACTTCCGAGATTAATGAGGAGATCTCATCCACAGTAGCCGCTGCATAAATCTGTAGGACATCTGCGTAAAGGTGATATGATGTAGTTAGGGATTCGGTGATACTATTTATGAAAACAGAGAACAATAATGGAGAAAGCACACCTCCCTGGGGAACGCCAGCGGAGAGTTCGCACCACTCAGACATCTTGTCATCGAACATAACGCGCTGGCGCCTGCCAAAGAGGTAGCTGCGAAACCAGGATAAGGGAGTTTCAGAAATGTTAAGAGAGCGGAGAATACCTAGCAGAATATCAAAATCTACCATATTAAAAGCACTGCTAAAATCAAGAAGAACAAGGGCAGTAAGCTTTTTGGATTCAATATTGAGACGAATGTCATCGGTTATCGGACGTTAACTAAAGCGGTGACCGTGCTATGCCCGGGGCGGAATCCGGATTGGAAAGGATTAAACAAAAAATTTCTGTTAAGGTGTGAAAGGAGACGACGATTAACATAATGTTCAATGATCTTTGACAAAACTGGGAGAATAGAAATAGGGTGGTATTGAGTGAAAGATACAGCATTAGGGAGTCCATAGATTTGCTGCAAGTACGAGTAGCTTTTGTATGGACTCGCACTAAAATACTAGCCTAGTCCGAACAAGGCTTAAGGCGGTGCATTGGAAATTATCGCGTGCTTTGAAACGCCATTCTGACTAGATTAAGAAATTGCCCTTTCGGTGACTTTGAGCCTTCTAATGAGGCCCATAGTGAACGACCAGTACCGGTATCTGATTTAACTGAAATGTGGCATACTTGTGCAAGTTTGGGGACAGTCCAATAGCATTATGGTACCACCAAGCCAAGCTGTTCCATGCCTTTGGCGTACTCCCTTCCAGTAAGATGGAATCGAACAACTTCTGAAGGGCCTTAAAGGACCGGTTTTCCACCCGCCTTCAGGAGTTCGGCTGTTATTCCGTCTTCACCGGGTGCCTTGTTGTTCTTGAGCTGTTCAAGAGCCATTACAATCACGTACAAGCTGATGTCCGGGATGTTCGCCGGTATAGTGTCGGGTTAATCTAACTCTAGGGTCTTCCGCCAGGCCAACAAAGGCATGGAACAGTGGGGTGGTTGTTCTTCAAAAGGGTGAAAACACCCTGCTGAAGAACTACAGACCCATCTCACTTCTGAGCCATGTTTATCTGTTTTCGAGGGTCATTAAAAATCGTCCCGTACGCAGGCTAGATAACTTCCAGCCTCCCGAACAAGCCGGTTTCCGAAGAGGCTTTAGTACCGTAGACCACATCCACACGATCTGTCAGTTTATACAGAAGACTGAGAAGTCCACAAACGCTTAACAGAGGGGCACCTCTATTTAGCGTTTGTGGACTACGAGAATTCCTTCGATTCGATTGAAACCTGGGCTGTACTGCAGTCTCTCCACCGGTGCCAAGTTGACTATCGCTATATCGATGTGCTGAAGTGTTTATATGAGAACGCCTCTATTTCAGTCCGACTCCAGGATAGGAACTCGAAACCTATTTCGCTGTAGCGGGGAGTCAGGCAAGGAGATGTTATTTCTCCACAACTGTTCACCGCTGCACTGGAGGACATTTTCAAGACTGGAGAAGGCTGGGCATCAACATCAACGGCGAGTAAATCACTCACCTTCGGTTTGCTGACGATATAGTAGTGTTGGCTGAGACTATGGAGGACTTAAGTGCGATGCTCGATGAATTCAGTAAAAATTCCGAGCGAGTTGGTCTAAGAATCAACATGGATAAGACAAAGATCATGTCAAATGCCCATGAAGTACCAACTCCCATTACAATCGGAAACTTTACGCTAAGGTAGGTTCAACTTCGATAAAATCGTCGAATCTGACTCGGCTGGGCAGCGTTCGGGAAGCTACGGCACATCTTTTCGTCCAATATTCCGCAGTGTCTCAAGACGAGAGTCTTTGAACGGTGTGTTGCCAGTGATGAAATATGGCACTGAAACGTGGTTGCTTACTATGGGCCTCATAAGAAGGATCAAAGTTACCCAAAGGGCAATGGAGAGGGCTATGTGAGAGTTTCTCTGCGTGATCGCATCAGAAATGAGGCTATCCGCAGCAGGACCAAGGTAACCGATATAGGCCTCCGTATCGCTAAACTTATGAGGCAGTGGGCAGGGCACATAGCACGTAGAACCGATGGCTGTTGGTGTGGAAAGGTTCTCGAGTGGCGATCACGTACCGGAAGGCGGACTAATGAATAAAGGTCGCGGGAGTCCGCTGCATCCAGCGGGTGGCGCAGGACCTGTCACTTTGGCACTCTTTGGGGGAGGCCTATGTCTAGCAGCGGACGTCTTTCAGCTGATATGATGACCGAGCTGATCTGATGATGAAGACAGACGGCCATAGCAAGTCCGAAACCACACGAGATAAACCAGTCTTGTCCATTTTTAATCTTTTACTAAATGGGTATCAAAAGCCCAAGACGAAATTGTGGAGTAGAATGGAGCAGGGTACGAGTAAAGTCGTAGAGTGGTCCTTAAATAAATTTCGAGTACAAGAGAATGTATATACCCAACTTTGTAGTTAATTAATTTACTTAAGGATATAAATGGCTTTAAGCTACGGTAGCCTTAGTGGTTGAGGCATGCGGCTGTCAAGTAGCGGTCGTTCCCCGTTCAAATCCCGGCTCGTACCAATGAGCTTTTCAGAACTTATGTACGGAATATTTACAGTCAGCTTTTCGCTGAAGGAAAACATCGTGAGGAAACCGGTCTAATCCCAATAAGGTCTAGTTTTCCCTTTGGGTGGGAAGGTCAGAAGGCAGTCGCTTAAACTGCTGGTAAAACTTAGTGCCTATGCCAAATCGTGGGAAAGCGGACCCCGGGGTACTTTAGAGCACAACCGGGAATAACGGTAGGAGGACGAAGGAAAAAAATGGCTTTAATTATAAATATTATTATTATCATATAGCTCAGAACTGCACACATGCTGAAAGCAAGGCAGCTCATAACTCCCACGGAGAATTGGAATTTAACTAAGAGTAAGTAAGAATTTAACTAAAAAGTATTATACACCACAGTTAGTGAGTGGGTGCGGCGCAGCTTAGGGCCCGTGAAATGCAATATTATTCGCAGGAATTCTGTTCCAGGTAATTCCGATGTTATCGATGCTATTTATATTTCAATCCTTTGACGGAACTAAGATTATTGAGACGCTTTCAGCTTAATGAATCACCGGCATTTCCCAGTTAGTTGTGCCTTGGGCGTTGGAGAGAACGGGTGCAGCACAGCAGACCAGATCAGGTAACCTCACATATGATCCCATGTTATGAAGCTAAGTTTACACTGTACTGGTAACTAGAAACACTGGGGTGTTGATGATGTGTTGCCAATGTTGCCATGTTAAATTGAAAATTGTGGTTTCGAGATGAAAAGCTGTAGATTTATATTATGCCAGATTGTTGAGATGCCGTGATCGTCCTCGATGTACTTAGGGTCTTTTTGAATTAATAAAATAAAATTAAAGTTCCTTGATATTCGGTAAAAGTTACGTCAGATTTGAAATTTGTACATGTACTCGGGGTCTTAGTAGGTTAACAGAATGTGAATTCCTGAATTGTAACAAAGTCACACTTGTTTCGAATCTTCCATTTTGTAACGAAACCAATTTACGGCAATGTATTTTGGAAGGCTTTTTCGTCTTAACGCTAGTTGTTTTGAATGATGGATAACATTTTTTTATTTATTTAATCTTTATTGCACAAAAGAATATCTTATGGTACAAAAGGCGAACTTAATGCTATAAAGCATTCTCTACCAGTCAACCTTAAGGCAAAGCAGATAAAATGTGGGCAGTGCAACTTAATTATCAGTGTATATAGAACTTCTATAAACATCTTTTAGTTTAATTTTAGGCTTGTAGATTCGGTAGTCATATGAATATTAAAAAAAGATTAGGCATACAAATTATGGAAGTTGGTTGAGGTACACTTTAATTATATTACGTATATTATTAAGTACATTTCGTTTCTTGAAATTTTTCCGTGGCATTTTTATTATTATCTCCTTTGCGTTTTTTACTTGTATCAAGCTAGGAGCCAGGAGCTAGTCGATCTAGTGGAGAAAAATTAAAAAAAAATGCCTAGTTCAAGTCTCCTCGCTTTTAATGGCTTGGTTTCTCCTGGGGAATTGGGGCAACGTTCGTTTGTGTATCCATACTAGCTGCCAGTGGTATAAAATATAGCTTATGTCCATCCGAAAAGTAAATTTTATACGCGGGTGAAAGAATCTTTGAAATCGGATAAGTGGTTCCGCAGATTACCATTTACATACAAACTTACAAAACTATTGTGGCTCACAGACTTTTCCTCTGTATCACATTAGTATAGTTAGGTGATGTTTGTTGCGTGAAACCATCATCATTAGTGTTTCCCGGGAGTGCCCGTAACGAGCCCAGACCCCGTAGCATGGACGGCCATAAGGCACGATAAGTGACAATATAGAGCGTCCGGCACTGGCTGACACCGTTCAATAGAACGAGACGGACGCTCTATCTTGTCACTTATCGCGTGATATTTCAGACCATGATACGGGGTCGGGGTCCGCTTTCGCACTAGTTTTAGCGTAGGCACGAGCTCTACTAAAGCGGCTGTGATATTAGGTTCCTCCCAATCCAGAAGGAAAACTAGTTTTATAATATTTTTGTTTTTAATTAAATTTGGTTTTTAATTTTTGTAACAGACTTCAAACCAGTTCTCAATTCGTCGTGTTTTATTTTTATGTATGTCCCCGGATAAGTTGAAGTCATCTGGATCAATTTGGAGAATTCTTTTTTTGCTAAAGTTCATCCTTCCCGGGTGCTTTCATGATCTCAGGTCAGATTCTAAAGGGATACCGGAGATAGCAATAGAATCCTTCAAATAAGGTGAAACCCTAAATTGAAGACTTAACTTTATTTTTAAAATATCGTCATGACGTCATTACAGTGATAGTCTTTATCTTCTTGCCGGCCCGTGACTACAAGCTTTCATTTTACAACTCTAAACTAGCTACACTAAGCCACAGGTGATTTTACTGTCAAACCCGAAATTACCATTTTGAAGTTGGACCAAAAGTAGGTAATACCACCAAAAGTGAATTTGGTAAAACCATTACTGGGTCTACCTATAGTTTGTTATGACCTATATTGTTATTTCGTAATAAATCTAGCCCAAATGGAATTCTGTCCAGTATGAAAATATGTTAATATTCAAATACGTGCAAAGTGAATGTTGTGTAATTTAAATTCAAATCTAATTTTTCGGGGAAGGATATAGGATATTTTTTTATACAGGAAATCATCCCCTTAGGGGGTGAAAGGGGCGGGGTGAAAAATAAACGTATGGCGTTAAGATATAAACGAGTTCCACGCGGACGGAGTCGCGAGCAGAAGCTAGTATATACATAAACTCCTTCATAACTTTTTTTGCATCGGGTTGTCCCTTTCGAAACTTTTCACGCGCGGCCACTTAGAAAAGTCGAAAATCCCCCGACATTTTCATTTCAAAGTCCAATATCTCAAAAACGGCTGAACAGATTTTCATGAAACATAGCTAAGAACACTTGGGATAAAATTATGTATGACACAAAAAACTAGACGAAAATCGGTTCATCCGTTTGGGAGCTACGATACCACAGACAGATACACAGATACACATACAGACACGTTAAACTAAAACCCCTCTCTGTTACGTCGGGGGTTAAAAAGAAAGGTTTCGGTGTAGCCAGTATTTAGTGCATAGGTGCTCCAGTTCACTTTAGTCTTAGTCTTTAGTACGTATACAATAATAATTTATTGATAAAACATAATGTACATCAGTTTTACTATATAGTAGGAGGTTACTAGTAGAGGCAAATAATACGTGCCTTAGCTGGGACACCCTGTGTTTGTGGCAAAAAAGAACTAATAATTGAAAATGTTATTTATATGCGAAATATAATACAATAATCATTCTTATTGACTAGTACAAATAATAAGGAAGTCATATGTATAACCTAGGCGGTACCTATAAAAGATAGAAGAAAATTGATTTAAAACGATAAATAACTTCTCTGTATCGTCATAGGACATATTTTGTAGGGCTTCTCGTAGCGTTGATTTACATTTCATGTAGTTTAGGGGATATAAACCAAGCCGCACAGTAAGTAGATTGTAAAGAAGTGGACCTAGGAAAAGAAAAAAACTAGAAGAGAAAGCGTCGTTTTTGTGTATATTTAGAACAAACAAAATGTTTACGCCTTTTACTGGCATGCTCAGTGTTATAAGGGGTTTCGGCGTGCTGTTTTAGAACTGTGCGCAATATAAATAACTGTCGAACTGTTAAAACTTCAGATGATTTATGGAGAAGGTTTGTGGGGAATTGATAGGGGCGGAAAGTAGTAACCTTAAGGATTGCTGTCGCGAAGCCTCTTCTGGTCAATCTCATAGCCGCAAATGAGTACCTATAACACTCTTAGGTATATCATCATCACATCATCATTTTCAGCCTTTAATCGCCCACTGCTGAGCATAAGCCTCTCTTCGAGCACGCCACTTATCCCGGTCCCGTGCTAGTCTCATCCAGAGATGACCCGCGGTCTTGTTTAGGTCGTCAACCCATCGTGCCGGTGGACGACCGACGCTTCTTTTTCCTGTTAGTGGCCACCAATCCGTTAACGTTTTGGTCCACCTACCGTCACGCTGCCTGGCAATATGTCCTGCCCAACTCCATTTGAGTTTGGTTATGACTTCTCCGACGTCACGCACCTTAGTGCGACGTCGGATCTCAGTATTCCTCACTCGGTCTTGTAGGTTAATACCGAGCATGGCGCGCTCCATGGCTCTCTGTGCCACCCTTACTTTATGCACAGCCTCCTTTGTGAGCGTCCATGTCTCAGCACCATATGTCATTGTGGGCAGGACACACTGATTATAGAGACGAGTCTTTAGGCATTGTGGAACGTCAACGGATTTGAGGATGTCGTCTAACTTATTGAATGCCGCCCAACCGAGCTGAATTCTCCTGGAGATCTCTTTGTTTCGATGCTCCTTGTCAAAGGATAGAATATGACCAAGATAAACGTATCGCTCGACGATCTCCAGCGACTCGTTTCCAACCGTTATAGTTGAATTCGACTCGCCGGAAACGCTCGTCATGACCTTAGTCTTGGTCATATTCATCCTGAGGTATATGTATTTGCATAATAAATGCAACTATGAACCTACACTTACAGCTTGCGGAATCCTTTATATATCTGACATATGAGGTGCCGCCTTGTGCGAGAGATGTGGGGACCTTCGTCACCGAGAATGTCCTCCACCTGCCCTTACAGACATCCCTTACCACACAACTGATGCTGTACCAATTCACACGCTATTGTTCCAGTTATAATTACCCGGGTGCACCCTTGATTGATGACGATACATCCTGAGGCTGAGACTACTGAATCAAAGACCCTGTTGTTACACTTGTTACTAATCCTCTCACACTAATGAACTCCACGACTCAGTTCTCAGTCTCATAAGTACCAAAACCTTAATCCACTGACATAAGAGTTATGTTATAGGACATATTTATGAGTAAGTTCTATGCACCCATAATTTTACACTTGACTGTACGTGACATTTAGGAAAACCTTATTTATATACATGATATACCGTCACGCCTTCCAAATAGAATAAGAGCTGTGGATGCACATAAATACATCACATCATAAACAGTTATCGTTCGAGCTATGTAAGCACATGCACACACCGTGTCAATGAACCAAATCGTTAAAATATCACAGGATGCATTGATAGTGATTATAGAAAGAGCTAACACTACAAATCTGCACTCAACTCTTCGTACGCAATATACTTAGCCGTTAGGAACTTTTCTATCCGCCTACCCGTCAACATTGTTATAAAATGATTGCTTGTAGGTGTTGCTACTCGTACATGAAATAAATCGGATGTTTGAGACATGATTATTAACATCAATGTAAATACTATCGCGAATCATGACCATTCACGACAATTGCTCTCTGGGCTCTTTCTAGCGGTAGTAATGTGGTTTTAGCCAAACCACCCCACGTAGAGATGCAGTAAGTTAATACAGATTGACATAACGCAAAGTAAAGTTGTTTGACAATGTGCGAGTCTGCGATCGTACGTAATTTTTTGAAAATAAATATTATCTTACGAACCCTAGTGCACAACGCTTCCACATGATGTCGAAAGGTGATGAACTCATCAATTATGATTCCTAAATACTTTATTTTGCTTGTGGTAGCAATACCCTGACATGCATACTGATTATTTGTGGGATGTTTACAATTGTGAGCATAGAGGTTAAGGTTAGTCGGAGCTAGTTTCGATTTGCTGGAGAAATTTATAACATTGGTTTTATCCGAGTTCGGGGTTAGTAGGTGATGTAGAAGCCAGCTAATAGGTACATACTATATTAAAGCCTCGCTGTGCATATTCATAGACTTGACTTGACTGAGTTTGCAGAAAAGAGTAGGATAGTGTCATCAGCGTATGAAATAATTTATCCACAGTCGATTTTAAGATTGCTAAGGGCATCATCCTCCTAGCGTTATTCCCGGTTGTGCCCCTAAAGGAGCCCGGGGTCCGCTTTGACACCTAATCCCAAGATTTGGCATAGGCACTAGTTTTACGAAAGCGACTGCCATCTGACCTTCCAACCCAGAGGGAAATCTAGACCATTGGGATTAGACCGGTTTCATCACGATATTTTCCTTCACCGAAAAGCTAACGGCAAATATTCCGTACATAAGTTCCGAAAAACACATTGTTTTTTTTTTTTTTTACATGAAAATATAAAATATGTGTACCGTAAATACATCATTTCGCCAAACTGCGGAGCAGGTAGGTACTAGCCGGCATTCGAACCCACGACCGCCGCTTGACAGTTTAAGATTGGTAAGATCATTTATATATATTAAAAACAGCGTAGGTAGTATGAACAGTTTGAGAAGTTTCCATGGGATGACAGCTGCCTGGCGGCGCAATATTTTAAGTTGATCGCTCTGTAATCGTAAGTTGGTGCCGTTGACTACATTGGTAAGCTGCCTAATTCTCCTGAGTGCAAAAACAGCAGAGCTCAACCTACTTCCTTTCGCAGTTATGCGGGAACCTCACTGCAGTTTAGGCTCTAACATAATAGCTAGAATACAGTTGACTACAAATTCTATGGCTTAACTATTAAGTTTAATATTTGCTATTTGCGAGAATTAGGAATGGGCTAGAATCCACCCAACTCCACCACTGTCTCTTAAGAAATGACCACATTTATCGGCTTTATCGCTATCTTTTGATTTGTTTGTGTTAAATATGACTTAATGAAATCTAATGCATGTAATGCTATAAATGAAGGTATTATCCATACAATCAAACCCTAGGAAAAGACACAGAAGACTCCAATAGCGTCCTGTGACTCTTCCCAGAAGGCAACATAGATTTAATCAAACACACCAGCATCAGTAGTACGAGTAGACCTAACTTCTGTGAAACTGAACTGCTTTGCGTGAAAAATCTTAGCTTCTTTTTAAACATTCCTTAATGTCACTGGGAAGTTTGTTATATATCTTAATACGAGTACATATAAAATTACACACTCACAAAAGATTCAGCTTTCAAGGCATGACCAGGGTCTAGGAAACTGTGGTGGCCTGAGAAGCAAATAGGTTGAATATACTTGCAAGCGAACGTCAAGGCAAGTCAAATGTAGCTGCCAAAACGTCTCGCTCGCTCGCTTGTCGCAAGCGCACGGAAACTTCGGAAAATTGGGATAAAAATAAGTTTTTCGTCAAAAGTGAACAATGTAGTTTTGTACGTATTTATATTTTTAGGGTTCCGTACCAAAAGAGGTAAAAAAGGTCCGTCTGTCTGTCTGTCTGTCTGTCTGTCACAAAGTGAAATATCTCACGAACAACTTAAGCTATCAATATGAAATTTGGAATGGTTTTAAATGCGAACTATCCACGTGCATGAAAAATGAGAAATTTAAATATTCATTTAAATTTTCTACTAAAAATTACGAATCATATGAAAGGGCATGAGTTGCACTTTTTGAAACATTGGTAAAATTTCTATCTATGAAGGAAAATGTAAAAAAAAACAACCTCCCCCCTCCCTTATCTCCGAAGTTATCCAAGCGAAATTTTTAAATTATTACTTATGATTAAGATAAACATAAATAATACTGAAAAGTATAACTTTTTCTGTATTGTTTTTTTTTTGTTTTTTTGTATCGGCTTTTTGCGTATTACCGCTGAACCGATTTAGATGAAATTTGACATAAAGATAGTTTCAGTCCCGGGGAAGGATATAGGATATTTTCTATCCCGGAAATCATCCCCTAAGGGGTTGAAATAGGGGGTGAACATTTCTAGGAAACTAACTACTAGATATAATCAAGTTCCACGCGAGGGAGTCGTGGGCAGAAGCTAGTATTTTACAAGCAGGGGCGAATGTCAAGTAAAAACAGCCTCATATGAAAACTAATTTTTACACGCTAGGCATATAAATACTAAAAACGATAATCCTTAAAGAAAATTCAAACAACATAAAAATGCAACCCTAACAATTGAGATTCGCCTTTTCTGCCGTAGGCGCACTCTTCACCTGAGACGCTTTTAGGTTTGCGGTGGCACTGCGTCTAGAGGCAGGATGAGTGGCATTCATGTGGTGTGAAAATGACCCGTTTAGGCGTACGCGGCTTGTCTTGTACCATAAGCGCTGGCTGGACATCGCGGCCTGAACGATATTTTGCGCCGGGCCTTCGTCAAGGCCGGTTTGCCGGCAGTTCTAGAACAATCAGGCCTCGCGTGGAACGGCGGGAAGAGGCCTGATGGCATGACCCTCGTGATACCCTGGAAGTTGGGTGGCCCCTAGTATGGGATGCCACTTGTGTGGATACCATTGCTCTGTTCCACCTTTCCGGGACTTCGACCCGGGCTGGGGCTGCCGCTAACTCAGCTGCTGAAAACCTCAAGCCGCGCATATATGCAGCCATTGATTCTGCTCGCATGTTTGGGCAGTTGGCGCAGTAATGCCGCCAGTCTTATGGGCACCTTGCCGGATGGCACAGAACTAGAGCGGGTATTTTTTATTTGTAAATATGTAGTTTTTTATTTTGTTACTTTATACGTCAGGATGTACCGACATAATTAGGCTAATAAGTATTATTTTATAATGTATTTTATATTCTTGATAGGACAGTCAACAGCAAAATTACAAGTGAGATACCAAGCTTTTGAGATACATTTTGTACAGAATTTTTGGTAAGTTTTGGAACCTTAGGAGGAATCTGCTGTGTTGGATCTCCCTTACGCGCGTTTAAAACATTACGCGATTATTTCTTTCCTGTGTATTGGTCCATCAAGGTCGGTAACTGGTACACCTTGAGGTGTAACCTAGGCGGTTCATATGGCTTATTCTTCGCATGAAGCCGTTTCAATACCATGTAGTAATACTCGAAGTCCACATTGATTTTAGCCACTTTGTGGTGTAGCGTCAACGGTCCGACTATTGTTTTATTTTCCGTCCACCATACTCTATTTTTCTGTCTTATATTCAATATTTCTAGAATTCTTACGGCTTTCTTGAACAGAAGTCTCAGTTTTTTGCAGACATACCCTATGCGGTACGCTAGCGTTTGTTTATCCAAATACTCGTGCCTTTCGAATGCTTTCAGGAAATGCCTTGCCATGTAAACGAGTTGTAACATGCAGTCCACTATTTTAGTTCTGAATTGATAAGTCATAGCGTCTGTGGTCTCGCTCTTGTCATTATTTTTGCTGTCGTAATAGTCGTAGTACTTTCGTCGATTCAGGTGTTCCCCAAACGCCATTGTGTCTAGATTGTCTCTGACCAGTTCCCTGAATAATTCAATGTTTTTCCGATAAGCGCTGACATCTAGTGACGATCTTATCTTCTTAACGATGCGGGGAATGTAATGTGAATCTTGTGAGAATGAGACGACATCATGAATTTTTGGGTATTTCTTTCTTGGTTCTATTGGAAATGTTGATGCGCCTGAAAACAGTGATGAAATAAAAATGTTGTGGTTGCTGTTATCCTCTTAGGATAGAATGTTAGTTAGACGACTCTTTTAGAATCCTAAAATCTAAAAATCTAAAGTAGCCAGCGAAGCCCGACCAGGCAGCTGCGATGCTTAATTGGCATTGGTATGTTGAGCGTAACAAGGGATTCCAATGGTTACGCCCAAGACGGTAATAATTTTGCTACTGTGTATGTGTATTAAAATGATAATTTTAGGGCAACCATGACTATCATCTGAATAGCAGGATCAGGAAAGAAAAGCACAATATTGATCCCTAATTTGACGGCATAATAACTCTTTGCTGAATACCAGGTGTGACAAAATAATACTACAGTGAAACCTGATGAATTGGGACCTGGATAATTGAGAAACCTCTATAATTGCAACCAACTGGCCGGTCCCGGTCCCTTATGGATACCTCCGCACCACGGAGATAACGCGGAGGTTACGTCGGACTCGCACCGACTAAAAACCCCCCGATGGTCCTCGACGCATTTCGGACGGTTCTGGGATCTCCTACGGAACGCACGCTAGATGCCAAGGTCTTTAGCTCGCATGACTATAAGCTAGGCAAAAAGAGCCCCATAAAGTTATAAGACTATTGTGCTGCCTAATCTTCTTTACTCATCTGAAACGTGGCCCTACATCGTCGTCACATCCGCACATTAGATCGATGCCACTTAAATAGCCACCGTAAAATCTTTATCAACCGGCCCGACCGCATCCGGAACACCGAAGTTTTGCGGAAAGCCAAGGTTGGTGGAATCGAAGCCTATCTTATGATACGACAACTTCACTAGGGCGCCAACGTTTCGAAGATGGCGGCGGGTCGATTGGCAAAGCCCATCTTTTATTCTGAACTTGAGGAGGACAAGCATGGCATGGCGGACAACTCCTTAGATACAAGGGTGTGCTTAAGCGTCACATGAGTAATTGTGAAATTGACCCATTGCAGTGCGAGAAGCAGGCAGCAAACCGCCAGAAATAAGGATCTTCTGTACAATTCAAAACATTCAATCCTTCGAATTCCGTCCGGCCCTTGATCTCTAACAGGATGACCTGTGGCGGTCACCAATCATTTTGTGAATGGTGTGCCCACGTGCCTGTTGTGAGCTCGGGTCTTATATGTATACTATGTACTCACATATTAAAAATAATATTATCTGAAAATGCTTCAGTGTGCTCATGTGGATTGTTTAAAACAGTTATAATCGATATGTGGAATGTGTTACGTTAATTAAGTATTAATTACTTATATTTAGCACCGAAGTTTAATCGTCCACCAAATCGCTCAAACATACTTATGCCGAATTTAAGGCCAAGCACGGAAATTATTATACCACGACGGTGGCAAACAGGCGTATGGTCTGCCTGATGGTAAGCGGACATCGTACTCTTTGAACGCTAGTGATTCCTGAAGAATCACACGTGCGTTACCGCCTTTATATAGCTTCAGTCAAGACGGCGCATTCTCGGAGCTCTGGCGACCTTGCTCACCACCGGGCACACAACTCCGCATATAATATTTATACCTACAAAGCTATATAGCTATAAATATATAGAAAATAATACCAATTCAGTACGTCAATAAGGAATGCCTTTCGTTTTCCTATTTTTAATTTATAATACAATGTAAAGTGATTATTACGATTCGAGAAAGCATACAAAAAAAAAAGCGGGAGCAGCTTGCGGCGAGCTGACGTTCAGTGTCACCACAGACCCCTAACCTCCAGAGGGCCCGATTGATCTGGTCTTCGCCTCTGTGCTGGTCTTAACCGGCTGGCCAGAGTGGAGTCGCAAGAACGGAACCTATGCTGCAGATTCGAAGTGTGAAATGTCATAACGCCGCCGGTGGCCCTTGAACGGAACACCATCTAGCTACCCACAGACTAATACAGACGCGCAGTGTAAAGCAAGACGATGTTTTATATAATTGTCTCTTTCACTTCTTATGGTCAGCTGACGTGAGTTAGAATGAGACGAATAGTATGATATTTTGAGTCTATTGACGACTCGTCCTCATATACTGTTCACCACAGTCTTAAAATAGTAAACAATTTTGCCGAGAAGTCAATGTCAAGTTGACACTTATAGTTTTGTTATTATTTTAAAGTTTATATCCATCGACATTTTATCGGCGTGAATTTTATGTAGGCGAGACGTTTGGTAAGTTTGAGATACCGAGACTGGAAATACAGATGTGAGCTGGAGGTTTATTTTGCTACTTCCGTATACCTATCACATTAACTTTTGTATTGTTTATTTCAGTAGATAACTAAAAATATAGATTATTATTATAGTTGTTAAATACTACTAAATTATATTTTAATATATATTTAAAGTCCGAATCAAGTGGCTGTCTAATGGTTTTTGTTTTTAGTGTAGTAAATGCCGTAAATGCCATTTTGAATACGTGTTAAATTGTAGCTCAATACAAATGTATGGAGATACAATTTATTTACGACTGATGCTGCAGAGGACGAATATATGAAAAGTAAATATCGATGTCGATATCTTGTAACAAAATATTTTTCGCTACACTGAATCTCGAGCGAGCGAGAGAGCGAATTACATCGTGCGAGCGAGAAAGCGGAGATAATGATGTATGAAGACCTGTCAGATAACATGGTTTATTAATCTTTTTACTCCTAGAATTACATGCTCTCACCATCTATATGCTGATGTGACGATCTTCAAATTTACACACAAGCTAGTCCCGATAGTTTTAATTTAGCTATAAGTAGGTCAAATTAATAATGATCTGGACTGTATCTCCAACTGGTCTCGTAGCTTTGGCATTAATGTCAATCCTACCAAGTGTCAGGCCATTTTAATTGGAAGTCTCGTCTACTGACACTAGTTGACACACAACACTCACCTTTAGTAATGTACGAAGATATCGCAGTTCCTTTCGCAGCGGAGATGAGATATCTGGGCCTTACTACGGATAGTGTTTTCACCTGGGCACCTCAGGTGTCTGACGTTAGTCGCAAGGTCACCAATATGCTGAGATCGTTTTATAGGTCTAAGCACTTCCTTCCAGTCAGCACGAAAACTCTGCTAATTCAAGCGTTAGTATTAAGTACCTGATATTGATTAGTACCTATTACTCAGGAGCTCTTAAGTAGAGTGGACCGGCTCCTAAATAACTGCATTCGTTTTGTTTTCGGCCTCCGTAAATATGACCATATCTCCGCCTTCCGCCGTCAACTGAACTGGCTTCTCATTCGCGAGCGCAGTTCTTTTAGGGTTCTGTGCACACTTTATACCATCTTATTTGACCCAGCTGCGCCGGAATATCTTAAATGTAAATTTCAATTTGTTACACCCCGTCCTGGTTGCGAGCTACGTACATCCAGGAGTCTCAAACTCTCTGTCCTATTTCACCGTACAGGTTTCCTCTCAAATTCCTTCGCTTTCAGGCTATTCGTCTGTGGAATGATCTCCCTGTTACCGTCAGGCAAGCTCAGAGCAAGTTCTCCTTTAAACGCAAGTTGCTTGCATCTCTTATTCACTATTAAAGATTAATGATCCTCATGATATCTTTGTTCGGGTACATATAATTGTATGTATTTATGTGTGTATAAGTAAGTCTATATTGTATGCATTATATATGTATGTATATCAATTAAATGAATTGATTTGTGTTTCCATTCGAGTCTCTGTATAGGATCCTGCACCACTAAAGTTTCTGTTTAGCCCAATAGTTGACTGGTAGAGAATGCCTTAAGGCATTAAGTCCGCCAATTGTACCTTTATTTTTATATTTTTGCAATAAAGTTTAAATAAAGAAATAAAATTATTCAATCCCTTTCTTACTCGTCGTTCAGTACGTAAGTGAAAAGAGATCGGATGTATAGAAAAAGTTAAATTTATTAGGGCCTATCTGCCTTTCTCTGTAATCTGTGTGTGTAAAGTGTCGTGGGCCGTAATTTCAATAGAAATTAATCACTTCCAATATCTGATCTAGAAACTGTTCAGTTAGGTAAAGTTTTTGAGTAAGAAAAGGAGGAGACAACAAAATTTAGTTTTTCAAACACTTACGGTAGTCTCGGCAACCTCAAAGCCGCTCAGAAGTGTTGCCCCATTGTCGCAACTATTTTGTGGGGCCCGGTTAGCGAGTTGGTGAGTCAACGTGTCTTTTTTCAATTTTAAGACTGATTGTCACGGCAGGGGTCCGCTAGTCTCCTCCCATTACCATTTTCCAGACCACCCACCATTCAACCCAATACCCCATTATCTTAGTTTCCATCGCAGCACAGTGTTGTGACTGCAATAGTCTTTGCACCTGGCGGGGAGGAGACGAATATAGTGCGAAACAGATCTGCCTGGTGAAGTTATTGAAGTGTTTAAGTACTGGTGCAAAGGTACAATAACCAAACTGACTACGTGCAGTGAGCTGACTCGTGCTCTGATTTGTACCGCCTTCAGAGTGGTGTGAGGCAGGGGGGTTGGCGTCGCCAAAATTATTTAATTTATACATCAACGCGTTAATTGTTCAGCTCAGCAATGCCTAAATCGGGTGTTCGATTGACGGAATATGTGTCAATAACATCAGTTACGCTGACGATATGGTACTGCTGAGTCCATCGGTTGATGCGCTCCGGAAGCTAGTCGGCGTGTGTATGAAGTACGCGGAGTCTCAAGGGCTCAGGTACAACTCAAAAAAGAGCGAAGTTTTAGTGTTCAACCCGCGCGGCACGAACCTGACTCGAATATCGCAATTTAAGTACCTGGGCCATTGGGTCACCGAGAGCTGGAAAGGGAGGGTACGTATCAGAATGTCTAAAATAAAATAAAACTAAGGTTAAATAACCTACGTTCAAAATCCCCTTAAATCTAATTACGTAATGGTTTTTAAATACCTAAGTAATAACCTAAGTTTAAAATACCGTTTGGGCTAAATAACTAATATTTAAAATACCGATTGGACTAAATATCTAATGTTCAAAATATCAATAGCTATTCTAAGTTTGATACACCAACATTTGAAATAACAAATGGTCAAAATACCTAAAATTATGCACTTGCGAGCTATTTAGTTTGTATCAAGTTACAGATCGGGTTAGTTTTTCCGCTCTTGTATAAAAAATAACCTCGAAGACCCATCCGTGATCCGAGTCGGTTTTGCCATTAAGCCCCGTGTTCCCTAGTGATCTCAGAGAAAAGTTCATTTGATGGCCACCCTTTGAACAGGGACTTAATGGCAAAACCGACTCGGATCGCGGATAGGTTAGAAGACGGAAGCGGGAGCTTTGCTCCGGCTTTCGTCTTCGAGGTAATTTTTTTAATAAAAGAGCGGTAAAACTTACTACTAATGACAATTAGGCAATTTACTACTAAGAAAAACATAGGCTCAAATCACTAAAATCTAAATACCTAAAGATTAAGGTTTCGGTATTTTGAATATAAGTGAAAAAAATCATTAGGTATTTACATTTTAGTGATATCGAACGTAGGTTATTTTATTTTACGTTAGTTTTATTTTATTTTAGACATTGCCATACGTAGGCATTTTAAGCTTTCGGTATTTTGAATTTAGGTGAAAAAACCATTAGCTATTTAGATTTTAGGGATTTTGAACGTTGGTTATTTAACGTTAGTTTAGATATTGCCATACGTAGCCATTTTAAGCTTTCGGTATTTTGAATATAGGTATTTAGATTTTAGGTATTTCGAACGTAGGTTATTTAACGATAGTGGTTGTTTTTTAATTTTAGACATTCTGATACGTAACCCGTGGAAAAGGAACTTGGGTCGTTGGCGGTCCGTTCTAACATGTTGGCGCGCAGGTTTGCACGATGTACAGTAAGATAATATTTACTAACCAATATGGACCTGGTTCTGAAATAAACGTATCCATTTGTTTGCCTGACCACTTACCTCGTCGACTTCGGTCCCCAGGTTTCGCTTGCAAGACACCCGCGGATGATAGTGCGTGCCCGTAGATTAATAATATACAAAAATACCTGGATGCTCTATATTTATTTGGAATATTTTACATCGTTTGGAGTCGGGATAACTTCTGTTTAGGTATTTTGTGTAAGTAAGCGATTTTGTGTAAGTAAGCGCTCCGCAACTCCAACTGTCAGCCTTAAAACTTCGTAAACAGACTCTACCTTAAGATACAAGGAACTGTTTTTAAAGATTTCCAAACTGAGATGAGTCATGAGTCCTCTGTACTCCATGTTAGGATAAGTAAACTTATATATGACTAGCTGATGCCCGCGGCTTCGCCGGCGTGGTTATAGGAAAATGTAACATATTGAATTTTCCCGTGGGAATTAGATGTTTTCCCGCTAGTCAAAGTAGCCTATGTCACTCTCCGGCCTCTAAACTATCTCCATACAAAAAATTACATTATACGACGCTCCGTTGCGACGTGAAAGAAGGACAAACAAACACACACACACACTTTCGCATTTATAATATTAGTACGGATAGTGCTTCCTATACAGAGGTGTCTCTAGCCCATGTAGCGCCAAACATTACTCTAGCGTCCCCTAGTAAGCGCGCGGTCAAAATGGAATGGAGCGGGCGGCGCTCGGCGCCCCCTAGGACCGCTGCGCCCGTGTGCAACGCATACCCTGCACCATAGGTAAAGACGCCTCTGTAATCCTATAGGGTTTAAACGGAAGTTGAAAGTGTGATAAGAAAATAAGTCTTTTTAGAAACGGGAGACTTAAAATTGTTACTAAAGCGTATGAATTTTGTTGAATAAGAAGTAATAAGCTGCTGTAGTAATAAGTACTGCTTGGTTTACCACTATAATTATTAGGCCAGACTTAATTTATCTTGAATTTTTCGTTGTACCACATACCGTGCTAGACGGAGAGCTAGCGACCAAATCGGTCATGTGGCTTCAGCTGTATTGAACTGAACCTCCTTTAGCTACTTCCCTGAACAACCTTTTCCGATAACCTTCGTGCTGGCAGGCCGCGGGCGGTGGGTGCGGGTGTAGTGGGGTGGAGAAAAAAAAGAAAAAATATGTGGGCTCAGCGACTTTATTTTTTTTTCAAACAGTTGCTCGGTACTCCCTGTGCACCCAAAAAAAAATTAAAAATCGATCGGGTGGTGGGAAGGGGTTGCCAGCGTTAATTAAAAATACCAAAATAATAATAATTTTCATGTGGGCTCAGCTGTATTGGTTTTTTTTTCTGACGCGAGATTAATTAATATGTAAGCCCCAAAAAAATAGCCATGCAAAAATATCGGTGGAAAGGTATCGAAAAAAATTGTTGAAATCGTTGGATTTCGTTTTGGGGGGGGGAGGACATGACTCGAACTAAAATTAGGGCTTTAAAGGCCCATATCTCGCAAACCAATTACTGATTTGAAAATGGTTTTAGAAAACCCATAATATTTTTGAATGAGATATCCAACGATACCCCACACCATGGGTTTGACGAGAAAAAATAATTACATCCCCGCTTTAGATGTAAGGGGTTCCCTAAAAAACATTTTGTCGGCGTGATTGATTAATATATCCATGTCGAATTGCAGTTTCCTACTAGTAATGATTACTGAGCTAAGCTGAAGACGGACAGACAGACGGACGGACATGGCGAAACTATAAGGGTTCCTTGTTGACTACGGAACCCTAAAAAATTACTCTTGGATCTCCCTTACGCACTTTCAAAACATTACGTGATTATGTTTTTTCTGTGTATTGGTCCATCAAGGTCGGTAACTGGTACACCTTGAGGTGTAACAAAGGCGGTTCGAATGGAGAGTTCATAGCATGAATCTTTTTCAATAACATGTAGTAATACTCGAAGTCCACATTGATTTTAGCCACTTTGTGGTGCAGCGTCAACGGTGCGGCTATTGTTTTATTTTCCGTCCACCATACTCTATTTTTCTGTTTTATATTCAATATTTCTAAAATTCTTACCGCTTTCCTGAACAGCAGTCTTAGTTTTTTGCAGATATACCCCATACGGAACGTTACCGTTTCTTTATCCATATATTCGTGCCTTTCGAATGATTTCAAGAAATGTCGTGCCATGTAAACGAGTTGTAACATGCAGTCCACTATTTTAGATCTGAATTGTAAGTTCTTAGCATCCGCAGTCTCCTCTACGTCTGCCCCCTTGTCCCAATATTCTAAATACATTCGTCGATTCTCTTGTTGTCCAAACGCCATTGTGTCTAGATTGCGTCTGACAAGTTCCCTGAATAATTCAATGTTTTTCCGATAAGCGCTGACGTTTAGTGACGATCTTATCTTGTTAGCGATGCGCGGAATGTAAACTGAATCTTGGGAGAATGAGACGACATCTTGAATTCTCGGGTATATCTTTGCTTCTATTGGAAATGATGATACGCCTGAAAACATAGTGATGAAAGAAAAATACTGTGGTTGCTATTATCTGAGTATAGACAGACGTCATATTAATCGAATCTCAAATATATATCTAAAATAAGTTTCTGTACAAATATTGGCGACTGTATTTTTCTGTGTACCGTCATCAACAACTCATTGAGACAATGCTAACGAGCCTCGGCGGAATTACGTCGGTCGTCGTACTGAGTTCCAATGGCCACTATCTGTTTCCATCATCAGATAAGGTCAATGGTACCATAATATTGAATAATCATCTAAACTATACTGCAACCCAAAATTTTTGTTCAATCGGTTGAAGATTTCTTGTATGTATTATCATAAGTTGCCCTTTATGTATTATATGTATGTATGTATGGTTGTATATATGTCTGCGTATTTATTCATTTATTTGGTATGTACCTATTTTAAAGTGTCCTGTTTAGTAATATTTGAAAGATTGATGTGTTAGTATGCTCTTCTTGGTGAGTTCCTGCACTAACTGTTTAAAATTCTAATTTAAATGTTTCCTGCTATACAAAGGTTGTCTGGAAGAGATCGCTTTAAAGCGATAAGACCGCCTGTTGTTACCATTATTTATTTTATTAAGCATTTTTTTATGTAAGATGTTTCTCTCCTGTCGTGGTGCAATAAAGAGTGTTTATTATTATTATTATTATATCTGCTTCAAAATTGTGTTGCAGGATTCCACCCGAACAAACATAGTTACATAGTTATAGTCCGACCGCTTCGCTCAGTCCACGCCTGCGCACGTGGGGTATTAACGGGGGAACGGGCGTCGTGCGGGTGGCGTGCTTCGCCTCCCGCACGAAGCCCGCTCCCCTGTTATACCCCACGCGCGCCGCGAGGACTGAGTGAAGCGTACGGACTTTACTTAAATACATTGCAAGTTAATAGAAAGGTTGTAAAAACTAACGAAGATGGCGTAGCCCGGTTGCTAAGCTTAAATGGGATAGGGCCAGAATCAAATGACTTGCTGGCCAGGGATAATATGGCATAGTGGCAGATCCAGACAGAGATGGCGGGATGTCCTTGACGCTCGGGTGGAGTGTTCTAGTTTAGCAGTCGATAGAGATGCATGGATGAAAGAGAGGCAGGCTTTTGACAACCGGTTTAGCCTAGGGGGTCACTACTGCCTACGAATCTGACGATCCTGGGTTCGAATTCCGGTAAGGGCAAATATTTGTGTGATGGGCATGAATAGGTATTTTTTTGTGACTCTTGGATGTTTTCTATGTATTTAACTGTAGTAATATCTATTAAATATATCGTCGTCGGTACCCATAACACAAACCTTATTGAGCTCGCTATGGGGCTATTTCGATTTATATAAGATTGTCCCTTAATATTTCCACCGACAGAGCCCGGCTAGAAATTTATTATGAATTTTATTCGTAAGTCGTGTAGGGGAGGTACCTTAAGGGATGCCTTGATTCGAGTCGACCACGCCCCCTTGATAGAGACACGCTTATTCCTTCCTCGCATGAGAAAAAGAGATGCAACACTCTTCAGGAATGGCTTTTTTGGTCAAATTTCGATAAATACCTAACTTAGTGAAGTTTTATTTATATTTCACTAGCTTCCGCCCGCGACTACGTCCGCGTGGACCCGGGATAAAAACTATCCTATATTTTAATCCAGGCTATAAACTACCTTCGTGCAAAATTTCATTCAAATCGGTTCAGCCGTTTAAGCGTGATTGAGTAACAAACATCCAAACATCCAAACATCTAAACTTTCGCATTTATAATATTAGTAGGATTAAGTGAGATTTTAGATGAGATAAAATACTATAGTATTAACTTGATGCTGTCGCAAAGTAAAGTATTGTTTGAGTAGGCTGAGTAAAAAAAGGAAAATAAGACCCAACTTTGGATTTTTTTGTCTATCGAGGAAATTTTAGGCAATCATGTATCGATAAAATCAGACCAACAATCATATAGTCAAAGATCATATATCTGAAAATCAGATCTCATTGTTTCTTAATCTAGTCAGAACGGCGTTTCAAAGCACGCTATAATTTCCAATTCACCCCCTTAAAATAAATATATATATTACTTTTTCAAAATTGTATTCTACCATTTTGTCGGCGTTATGGATTCATGGACGTGTCGCAGGGATATGGCCAAAACGGAGATTTGAACAAATAAGGGATATGACCAAATCACGCAGGATGTTAAAATGGCGAATCCATTTTAACAGTTGCCTAGAAAAATTCAGTCATTTGATCAAATGCCCTGAATCTGTTTAGTGTAATGATGAAATCAGCCAAAAAAGGGAACTCATTTTCGTTTCACCAGATTTGTTTAGTGATTTGATAAAATCCCTGAAACACGTGAGTGAGTTGACAACCCGAACTCGCAAAGCCAACTTGTTTTATCATTTCACTAGACACGTTTAGTGATATGATAGAGTCTCTACTGTAACGCGGTACAGGTGATTTGATCAAATCTCTGTAATCTCTGCGTGATTTGATCATATCCCTTAGAGATTTGTTCAAATCTCTGTTTTGGTAATTTCCCTGGGACATGTTTACCCATGCCGAATTACAGCCTCTAGTAGTAAGGGTCACTGAGCTGAGCCGCAGACGGACAAACGGACATACGGACATGGCGAAACTATAAGGGTTCGTTGTTGACTACGGAACCCTAAAAAATAGAGATGCAACGGATATCCGGTCACTGTCCGGTATCCGGCCTCAATTTTAATATCCGTCCGAATACCGGATAGTGGCGTAGTATCCGGCCAGATACCGGATGGTATTTTAACACGGAAGAACATAGGTAAGGAGCCAACAAGAATAGGTAAAATGGCAAATAAAGAAGAAACTACAAAGTAATAAATTATTGAGATCAGTTTAATCTTCGAAAAGAAATATTAAGTAAGTATAATGACAGTTCATGTTGCAACCTGCACAGGGCGTCGCGGCCGAATTTACTTCATTTTGGTCAAGTAACTGTTGGCCGGGTAGCGGATATCCGGCCGTCTGTAGCGATGGATATTCAGTATCCGGTATTTCTGCCAAACCTCTATCCGTTGCATCTCTAATAATAATATTACTTAATTCTTGACAACTTCTATGTACTCACATATTAAAAATAATATAATCTTGAAATGCTTCAGTGTGCTCATGTGGATTCTTTAGAACAGTTATAATCGATATGTTAAGTATGTACAGAATCGTTAAGTGATTTGATGAACGATCAAAGTTTTTAACTACCTAATTAATGTAAAATTTAATTAGGTAGGTATAAATGATGTTTATTACTAAACTTTAATCGTTCATCAAATCACTCACCCATCCTTGTGTCAATGTGCTTGGCCTGGGGGTTAAAAAATATTGTCGCCAGGTATTCGAATAGGATCTAAATTACATTATATAAACAGGGTACACACTTTCAGGCAACCGCTGTTTCAATCAGCTGCCTCGCGACTAAAAAAATATAGCTCATAAATTTTTTTCTATTTCCGCCCCAGCCCAAGTTGGCTCAGTTTGGGTTGCACAGGGCGGTTCTACAACACTTCGAGAGCTCTAAATGTCCATCCGGTTGCCTTTTGGACACGGCAACTACGCGTCGTTGGTCCGAATATATTTCAGTGGTAATTTAAAGGGTGCGCACGTTCTCTCCTTTAAAGTAATGTTTAAGATCTCTCTATGCCCAAGCAATGTTCTTTCCGTCCGTCAATACGGGTGTAGACTCGAAAATTATTATTACCTCATGCCTATAGTGACGAAAATCCCATTCAGATATCTCAAAGAATTACGAAGCTAAATACAACCGTTTAATATTGCTTGTTAGAGAGAGAAAACGCTCGCAGTCAGCGACGTCACAATCTGCGAGCCTCATAAGTAAATGTCATCTATCTTTTCATAATGAAGATGCGTTTTGCGGAAAAGGGACAGAACATACCCGGGTCGTTCTTCTTTTTTACCTACAATGCCGTACATTTTGATCAAAGTATATGCATTCACGGTTACTGAGTGTCAATAAAAGAAAGTTGGAATTTTTATTGGCAGTATGTAATGTTTCCTTTAATGAAAATAAAGTATTATTCCTCTTATTTAGTTTTTAGAAAATGCTGTGACAGAGTGCCCCGAGGACCGCACCTCGACTTACCACTCTGTCAGAGGATTCTACAATAAAAAGTTTCTGTCAAAAATTAAATTTTTGGTACAAGCTTTTATTGCCGACTGTACTTTTCTGTATACCGTCATCAACTACTCATTGCGACGATTCTAACGAGCCCAAACTCTATGGGGTTATATGATTTTATTACAGAGTTTCTATGGCCACCTTCCAGCTCCATCATCAGATCAGCTCCACGTCATCGTAATATTGCATTGTCAAGCGCTTTGCATATTTGTGCAAAATCTCAACTCAATCGGATACCGGGAAGTGGATCAAATTTAACTTGCAAGATTTGATTACAGACAGACAGACAGACAACGGGACAGGTGAAACGAAATAAACGCTTGTAAAAACAAGCTTCTGACAAAAAAAAACATTTTTGGTACAAGCTTTAATTGCCGACTGTACTTTTCTGTATACCGTCATCAACTACGCATTGAGACGATTCTAACGAGCCCAAACTCAACGGGGCTACGTCGGGTAAGTACTGAATTCCCATGGCCACCTTCCGTCTCTATCATCAGATCAGCTCGATGGTACCATAATATCGAATTGTCATCTAAAGTATACTTATACCCAAAATTTCAGCTCAATCGGTCACCGGGAAGTGGGTCAAATTTAACTTGCAAGATTTGATTACAGACAGACACAGACAACGGGACAGGTGATAGTAAATAAAAGCTTGTAATATATGTAAATGAAGAATGATGTGGTACAAAATTTGTATAATAGGAACAACGAGGTACATTTATTAATAAAACAGAACAACCAATACTCTAATGTCCACCATTTAGTTAACCCCTATTGACACAGAAGTACCTATGACGTCACAGTTTTCTATTTGTACTAATCGTTGTATGGACAATCAAGTAAATTGCTGTTTTGGTCGTGTAATACTGCGTTTGAATGCATAGTTGTGATAATTTTTTGTTTTATTCAAGCGTAACATCCTATTGGTAGCTTTAAATTTACTTTAGGAGACGCGTCCCCGCTTTTGGCGAATGTTTTTTTCTATTTTCCCACTATGTCCTAAATTTGGAATTGCAATAGGGGTGTTGTGTTTACTCAAAATGTCTTTCATTACTTATTCATAAATCATCCAAATCTTTATCATGCAAACTTTCCACATTTGGTAAGCGTTTCGGAGGTTATATTAGAATATCCGCTTATAATGCTATAAAAAAACATTGTAATCTTAACGGGTTGCACTAAACATGCGGCAACAATGTCATTAGGTGTCGGAGACAGAAGCTAATTTAGATAATGCAATTTATTTTCTTTTTTAAATATTTTATAATTTTATGGTATAAAACTGCAATGTTCATTATAATTTCCTTTTTGTTTTGTTCTTCCTTGTGTAATTTGTATCAAAATTCTAAAATGTAAGTTTTATTTGGTTGCCCGCGATACAGGCGAAATTACCTCTGGAAATTATTGATATCGAAATAGTCCCAAATAAACCTATATTATTATTCCCAGGTTTTACCCAGGTCCCTCGCTCTCCATACGGCAGCATCCTTACTTTACTGTTCCTCACCAGCATAAAAAAAGACCGGGTTGCACTCCGGGAGTGCCGGCAGAAGTGAAAACTTGAATATTAACGTTGTGCATTTTTGATATTTTGGAATGTTTAGGGAATAATTTTGCACGAATTGCTTTAATAATCAGTATTAAAAAAAAGTTTTCACTTCACAAATGTAGGGAGGATGGAAGACAACAACTTAGAAATGAAACACTCATCAGAGCCCACAAAATTTAATCCCAAATTTGCGGATGCTTTTTGGGGGGCGGTTTCTCTACCGGCAGAAGGGAGAGCCATCTTATCCTGGCATGCAACTTCTTCAGGACCTCGTAATAGTAGTTAAAGTCCGTATACAACTTAGCCACCTTGTGGTGTAGCGTGAGAGGTGCTGCTGCCGACTTTTCCCTCACCCACAAGTCTTTCTTTTGTTTTATGTTGAGTATCTCCAATATGCCTTTAGCTTTCTTGTAGTTGTACCTAAGATTACGCGCGATCACGCCAATGCGGTACGCTGCCGAGTTTTTATCAATGTACTCGTTTCTTTGAAACAGTTTTATGAAATGTCTTGCCATGTACACGAGTTGTAACATACAGTCGATGATTTTAGTTCGAAATTGAAGATCGGATGCTATACGGTATTCATTTTTGCTTTTTTTATAAACTGTCTGTCGTCTAGTCTCATTTCCTTCAAGAAGAATGGGGTCTTCTAAGTTGCCCCGAATCTGTCGCCGCAGTAGCTCTTCATTGTTGAACTTATTTGTGTCAATGAACGATTTTATTTCCTTAATAACCCGCGGGATGTAGCTTAAGTCGTCTTTCCGTTCTGAGAAGGAAACCACGTCTTGAATTTTTGGATATTTCCTTTTTGATTCCGTCAGGGCAAGGTTTAGACCTAGAAATAGCATTGATATCCATATATTAAATGAGAACTATACAGTAATAATAATGAATTAAGAGTTAATCAAACTTGGGAGGTGATAGTTCTGTGGTTCTGTCACATAATAAATAAATTCTAATTTTAAGGTTGGCAACGGGCGTGTGACCGCTTAGGCTATGAAGACGGGCAGTACGCTTGCTAGCCACCGACAGGGTTTGTCAATGATGCATTTAACTAACTGTAGACAACGCCGAACGTTTGTCTTTTTGAGATCCAGTAAACGTGACTGGTGTAGAACCGTTCATTGTGGTGCTCTTTGGGGGAGGCCTATGTCCACCAATGGACGTCTTCCTGCTGATATAATGAAGCGTGGGATCAGCTTATTGCAAGCTTCGAGACAGGCCGGGGATGTGGATTTTGATTTTGTTTAATACCTCTGTCATTCTGCTAGAGATGGACAGATATGCGCAAAGCTATATGGGTTTATAGATAAATACATAATATTCCGGGGACGTGCCATAAAATAATTTATACTTACATATTAAATATATAATCTTCTTATAGCTACCGAGTACGAGCATTACCCAAGAGGATTGTACGAAGTTTAATTATCAAATTATCTGAACACTTAAATTATATGTTGATTAAATACGTACTTCGAATTAACTATGTACTTAGGTACTTTGAGGCAGTTACTTAAATGCTAAATATATAATGGAAAACTACAAGTTAGGGGGCTCATTGCATAATGACTTCCGCTTGTATTACAATTTTTTCTTTAATATTCGACAGGCCCGTTAGTCATAAACAAATATCACAAGTGGCTTTGTGAGCTTTAGAAGTACCGAGCATTTCTTTAAAAAACAATATCATCATCATCATATCAGCCGAAAGACGTCCACTGCTGTTCATCCCCCAAAGAGTGCCACAATGACCGGTCCTGCGCCACCCTCATCCAGCGGACTCCCGCAACCTTTACCAGGACCTGGTCCAGGTCATCAGTCCACCTTTACGTACGCCACCACCACCTTTTTCTAACAAAAGAAAATTTATCTTAAAAAATTCTGGAAACTGACTCGAGAAAAAAATCTTTATAATTACGAACCTGCTCACAAAATTTCACGAGAACCGGTTGAGAAATTTGACCTGTACCTAGTGGGGACAGCCGGACAGGGGGACAGCGGACAGACGATTTTCGTCCCAAGCTGAAGCATAGAACTTCATTCGCCAAGCTCGCTCGTCCGATGATAAAGAAATACGTTTCACTTTCGTGTTTAATATCGCTGATCCATGCCGCAGCCAGATCAAATTCAACTTGACGGACGAAAATATGTTAAATTAAATTTCTGACTCGTCGTTTCCGGCGTAACGTCATTTCCGATTCTCTCTGTGTACCGGTGGATTTCAATTCGAGCAAGTACCTGAGTGCCAGTAACTGTCAATTCCAAAAACGATGATGGAATTGCTTTACAGCTTTGTTCAAACATTTTTGATGTTCAGTATTGGATTAAGGCCTTATTCCTGTTTATTTATTTAAATGTTATTGCACAAAATCAAGTTAGTTGGTTAGGGACCAATTAGTAAAATACAAACGCAAATATTAGTAAAATTATATATATACTTTTCTGTATACCGTCATCAACTACTCGTTGAGACGATTCTAACGAGCCCAAACTCAACGGGGTTGCGTCGGTTAAGTACTGAATTCCTATGGCCATCTTCCTTCTTCATCAGATCAGCTCGATGGTACCATAATAGTGAATTGTCATCCAAACTATATTTTACCCATAATTTCAGCTCAATCGATTGTGGTTAACAGGTTCAAAATTCAGATACAAGATTTGTCCGACTCTAACAAACAAACTAACAAACTACAAAAAACGAACAGGTCAAGTTAAATAGAAGCTTGTTATAAAAATAATAAATAATATGAGCTGGTCAAAAGTGTGGCATCAATAGAGTTTCTTTGAAACGCCGATTTGACCAAACTAGGTATCGATGAAGACTCAAAGTGAAAGTTTTATATTACTAGCTTCCGCCCGCGTCTTCGTCTGCGTGGGCCCGGGATAAAAAGTATCTATATTTTAATCCAGGCTATAGACTATCTTCGTGCCAAATTTCATCCAAATCGGTTAAGCCGTTTAGACGTGATTGAGTAACAAACATCGAAACATCTAAACATTCAAACATCCAAACTTTCGCATTTATAATATTAGTAGGATTCAACTGAGGCATTTTAGAGGTACATGCACCTGTGAATGTCGAAAAAGTACCACCACCGGTTCGGAAAGAAAAGCTCTATATTTTTAGCGTGCTATATTTTTTTCAATACAGTATACTATATATATTATAGTGTAGGTGTCATACATACCTTCTTCTTCTTGGTCGTTTCCTCATTGCTGAGGGTCGTGACTACCACGAACGTCTTGCACCAGCTTCCTCCAAGCACATCTTGCGCCATCCGCAGGCAAGCCTGAGCGCTGGTTCCTGCTGATGCTTTTACGGAGACTATCCACCGGATAGGCGCTCTTCCTCTACCTCTCTTCTCTTCCACGCGACCGACCAGTATCAATTTATTTAGATGGTCCTCCTGCCTAGCCACTTTTCCGAAAAATCGAAGTACGCGTTCAGTACATATGGTGGAGAGACGAGTTGGAATCTTCAGCTGGTTCAGGATTGATTCGTTTCTACGGCGGGCTGTCCACTTGATGCCAAGCATTTACCGCCAGCACCACATCTGGAGCGAATCAATCCTTTCATTAGTCCTGGCCTTTAAAAACCACGTATCGGCCGCGTATAAGAAGAAAAAGAAGAGTAGACTCCGCATCAAGTTAACTTTTGTTCTCAACCGTATCCATCGGATTCTCCATGTCTTCTCTTATCTTTTGATTGCTGTCTTGGCCATCTGACCTCTTCGAACCGCTTCATTCTCCTAGTCGTTGGAGCGTATTAGAGCCCAGGTATATAACATCCCTCTCCGGTGTCCAGATCTTGGATTTCGTACGTGCGATGAGTGATGTTGGGCCTGTATACGAACATCAGCTAGGTCTTGTTTCTGTTGATCCTCAAACCGTATTCCAAGCTGACTGTTTGCAGTGTCTTCAACATTTTCGCTAAATCTCGTTCATTTGATGCCACCAGGGTAGTTGGTTGGCGAAGCATTGGTTTCTTATGCGGTTACCTCCTATCTTTACACCGCCATTCCAAGTTACTAGAACTCTACGGTATTGGTGGCTACTATTGATGGGTAGGTGTCAGCCCTACACGTATCATTGCTCCTGAGCGCGTTACTGAAATAAAATATTAAGGATGGCACAAAAAGCAATTGATAGTGCTATTCGCGAGTTGCATCGGACAGTTATGTCGCTAGTTGACAGAACTAGTGCGCTCGAGACGAAGATAAGTGAGCAAAATCTCATAATTATGGATCAAAGTGAAGTGATAAAACAACTTAAAAATCAGTTGGAAGGTACCTCAACGAAGGCACGTAAGTCAATTTCTAGTACTACACCTCCGGCAGCGCTGCAGCGTCCTGTCCGTCAAGCGAGACTGAAAGCGGCTGCGACAGCGGCCCCGAAAAAATCAAGCGCGAAAGCCACTGGAGGATCACTGACCACGGCCCGACCGGTGGAACCCGAAACAAGCCGATCGATGACAAAACCGAATGACGTTCTCGACCTACCTGCCGATAAGGAGCCTATACAACAGGATGTGGCCCTAGTGCCAGTGATTTCAACTCCAACACCAATCAGTCCGATACGTGATGAGTCGATTGAGCCTTCACAGCTTAGTAATGCACGGCCTGTAAACACACCTTCAGTTCTTTCAAATGGGACCACTAATTGCTCCAACGATGAGGACACCAATCCCAATAAATGGAACCTGGCCACCCACAGGCGACACAAAAAACCGCGGCCAATAATAACTGGTGCAGGAAAGAAAGACGATGACCTTCAAACAGCGGAGCGTCAAAAATATGTGCAGGCTTGGTCGGTTAGGCCGGATACTACCACCCAAAATATAATTAAGTACTTAAGTGAACGATTACCGACGAAAGAAATCACTGTTGAAAAACGCGATATTAAAACCGAAAAACATGCAGCCTTTATTATAGGCTTTCCGGAACGCTTGCATGAACTCATATACACACCAACTTCGTGGCCACCCGGTGTAAAAATATCGGAGTGGTTTTGACGCCGAACTGGCGGGACGCGAGGTGTGCGGCTCGCCGACACTCGCACCGCCGCCTGCGTGCGCGGGCTACAACAAATGTGAATGAGTACCAAACAATTACAGTATGCCATCAAAATATTGTTTGTTTATTGTTTACCAAAAGACATAAAAAGGTAATATTCTGAAAACTAGGATTGTGCTCCCTGAATAGGTAAAACCTGTATTTCAGGATAAGCAGCGCTCCTCTCCTTACAATGTTAGATGCAAAAGGAGCAGTGTTCAACACAATAACATTAACTTAAAGCAAATCTTAACTATTGTTGAAGGGTGTGTGTGTGCGTGTGTGTGTGTGTGTGTGCGCGCGCGCGCGTGCGTGTTTGTGTGTGTGTGAGTGTGTGTGTGCGCGTGTGCGTGCTCATGCGTATTACATAATATTGCGGCACTGGAGCATAAAACACTACGTCTGGAAGTGCTTCTACAGGGTGAACTGAAGTGTGACATCCTGGGAATCACTGAACATTGGCTACAACTAGCGAATTTAAAGTGTGTGCAGCTTGACGGCTATAAACTAGTTTCGTGTTTTTGTAGGGATAATACAGTGCACGGCGGTTCATGTATATACGCGCGCGATTATGTGAAATGGACAGAAAACTTAGACCTAGTGCACTTATCTATAGAAAGATACTGTGAAATTTCAGCGATTGACCTTATAGATCTTATAGATCTATCGTTTGCATATATAGAACTAACCTAATCGGTATAAACGACTTTCTTGCAGTTCTAGAACGGGTGCTCAGTAAGATAAACGAATTGGAACTGCAGTGTATAATCATAGGCGACTTTAACGTAAATTGCTTAGGCGAAAGTAGTACGGAGTTAAAAAATGGTCGGATATGTTAAGATCTCAGGGATTGTTGAATATGGTGGACTTCCCTACGCGAGTTACCGCCACAACTGCGACTTGTTTAGACCACTTGTACTCAAATTTACCCATAAGTGTAGTCACCGTGATGCCAGTAACTACTAATCTAAGTGACCACCTCGCTATCAAAGGAAAAATACGATTACGTAATAAAACGAACATAAGTAACTTCCATACATACTCAAGGTGTTTTTACTGAGGCTATTTATAGTGTCGATTGGAGTAAAATATTAACAAAAAACTCGGGTGCCGTTGAACTTGTGACATCCATTATAAATATAATAGTTAACAAGTTTGACATTAGTTTTCCATTGCGGAAGAGACCCATTAGTAGTAGGCATGACTCATCTTGGATCAGCACAGATGTAAAATCATATAAATCTTTGTTATTTGAAATTATAGAATTCAGTAATACACACCCAAATTATGATTCAATTAAAGAAATAATACTTGACATGCAATCCATTATAATCATTTAGTTAACAGTAATAAATCTAATCACTACAATAAAATAATTAAATCTAGCACTAATACTTCTAAAGCCATGTGGAATGTTATAAATAAGGAAAGGGGAAAGCATAACAGCCTTGTGTTAGATGTGACAGAGGTCATTCTAAAAGATGATGGGTCAAAGTTCGAAACAAAAAAAGATGCACTAGATGCTATGAATAGTAGGTTCCTGGGTGCGGCTGCGGCGTGCGGAGCGCCGCGCGCCGACGTCGCCCGCGCCTTGCACCGACTGCGCGAAGCTCGGCCCCCAGCGGACTGTTGGTTTACACTCCCCCCTCATGCATTCCACCTAAAGCATCGAAAGACGTTTATGCTGTTAGCATGAGGCTCGTAAGGCTAGCGTTAATTCCACTAGCATATGCAATGGCGGAACTGTTCAACCGCTGCATAAAAGAAGGTACTTACCCAGATGCACTAAAATTAAGTAAGGTCGCTCCTATCTTTAAAGGAAAGGGTAGCAGAGGTGATATGGACGGCTATAGACCAGTGTCGATCATTCCGGCAATAGCAAAAATATTTGAAAATGGCCTAAGCACCCACCTCACTCAGTACCTAACCTCGACAAGTAGCCTATCTGACAGACAGTATGCGTACCGTGCGGGCCGATCCACTACATCTCTGTCCCGGGAACTCGTACAACGCGTCATGGCGGCCAGAGAGAGTCAGCTGCAGGTTGTTGTCTTGTGCTGTGACCTCTCAAAGGCATTCGATGTAGCCGACCATGCTGTGCTCGCAGCTAAACTGCGCCACTACGGCATCCGTGACGCATCGCTGTCCCTATTCACGAGCCTACTCCAGAATAGGACACAGGTAGTAGTTGGAGAAGGTGGGAAAGCGAGATCGGATCCATTGGGGGCACAAATGGGCGTTGCGCAAGGATCATCAGTGGCTAATCTGCTTTTTTCGCTGCTTGTAAATGACCTACCAGACGCAATAAAGGCCGGTGAGGTCCTCATGTATGCTGATGACGTCGCTGCGATTGTTACTGCGCCGACTGTGGACGGTGTTGAGAAGGCTTCGAACCAGACTGCGGAGCAGCTCGCCCAATGGTTTAACATCAATGGCTAGGCTCTCAACCTCAACAAGTCGCATTATATGCATTTTAATTTATGGGGTCGTCAAATGGCGCCACTGGCTGTGCAAATCGATGGAACACTTTTAGATCAAGTCACCAGCACAACCTTCTTGGGCTTTGAGATAGACTCGGGCTTGAAGTGGGACCGGCACGTTGACAAACTTTGCGGCAAGATAGCTAGTGCGTGCTTTGCTCTAAGTCGGGTTGTGAAAACTGTGGCCCCGGAGGTCGCACGTACATGCTATTTCGCTACTGTCCATTCGCTAATACAGTACGGGGCGGATCTTTGGGGTCGCTGTGCTGAGTGGGAGAGAGTGTTCCGCCTACAGAAACGCGCAATACGAACCATCGCACGAGTGCCGCTGGACACTCCGGCGAAGCAACTTTTTATAAAATTGGGCATTCTCACTTTACCAGCAATACTAATCATGCAAGTGGCTGTGTACGTCCGTGAACACCTTACGTACTTCAAAACGAATGCCATGGTACACGCGTACAATACGCGAAACGCAAACAAGCTTCTGAGTATAAGCCGCAAGCTCGCCAAGTCGTCCAAGCTCACTCATGTGATGGGCCCGACTGTCTACAACAAATTGCCTAAAAATGTAACCGAAGCCCCAAATTTGCAGATTTTCAAGCGCCGTTTAAAAAACTGGCTTACTGAGCGCCCGTTCTACAATTTAGATGAGTATATGATGTACAAATAAATAATATAAAAGAGTTATTTATGACTTATGTTAGTAACACTTGGATTAATATGTATTTACTATTATTAATATTTGTTATAATTATTATGATGCGACTAATTACTTGATGGTATAATTGGAATTCTAAATGATATCTATTTGACATGGAAATTGGCTTTATAAAATAAATGACTATGACTATGACTATGACTACGCATAATATGCTCCCCATAATAATAGTCTCCTCCGGTCATACAGTCGCCCTCAGAAATTATCGGAGCGGTCAAAGTGCTCACAGTTATCTGAACATGTCTCTAATGCGTCGACAATAGAGGCGTGTTCAGATATTTGTGAGTACTTTGGCCACTCCGATATATCTGATGGCGACTGTACGGACCTACAGTCAGCATCAGAAGTAGCTAAGCAAAGTAACACGCTCAAAATGACCTACACAGATCCTAATTCCCCTGACATTAGAGTTGGTGTGTAGATAATTTTGAGCACTAGAACCGCTTAGCAACTTTTGCTGCTGACTATACCTATACATGAAATGCGGAAAGGGATGCCGGTGGAACACTAATAGAACTGCTCGGCTCGGCAAAAATCTCAAAGCAAATAGACTGTCGTTTCGCTAAATCGCTTCTGTTTGTTCTGTGAGCTTTTACCTAATGTAACATTCGCAAGAAATCTCAAATGCACCATTAGTTACTGTCTAATTCACCGTATCGACGCCATAACTCGACCCCAACCTTACCTCAGATGATGAAATCACAATATAAAGAAGAAAAGTGGAAAAATAATCACACGATTTTACTTTCAGCGTTTCCCTTATATTATAACTTCGCCATGTTGTGTTTTTTTACCTTTAAAAGATACAGTTATCAAAAGAGAGACAATTCACACAGTCCAGTGGGATTTTTGTCTTGCAAACTTTGGGCCCTAGTTTGGTAAAAAACTGTAGGAAAACTAAGCTGAAGGGTACAATAGTCGTCGTATGATCATTTTTCAATTCTTATGCAACATGTCATCATCCTCTAAGCGTTATTCCCGGTTGTGCCCTAAAGGAGCCCGGGGTCCGCTTTAACGTCTAATCCCAAGATTTGGCATAGGCACTAGTTTTACGAAAGCGACTGCCATCTGACCTTCCAGCACAGAGGGAAAACTAGACCTTATTGGGATTACACCGGTTTTCTCACGATGTTTTCCTCCACCGAAAAGCCAGCGGCACTCGTCACTTGACAGCCGCATGCGTGAACCACTAGGCTACCATAAGCTTCATAATTTTCATACAACGTGTATAATGCTGAAATAACTTAATGGTTGTATCTTTTTCATGGTTTTAAATATTAACTTTTGCGGGAATTTGGTAATGTGTTTGACCAAAAACAGAATAGTAACATAGGTGCTCAGGTTGGTTAAAACGAATGTTTCAAAGTCGATTAAGTATTAACTAACCTACGAAACATTCGTTATTAAACTGCAAATCCACGCTTTGTTAACCTTTTTACGGCATTTTTACTACATTTCTATTACATAATTTTTACGCTTTTGCCGTTTATTTAATATAGACAGACCATTAACCGTGAAAGTATGTATTGGGTACACCGTTCTATTTCTATTTACAACCCAATTTGTATCAGGTTAAGGTCGGATTCAGATTGAGATTTTTTCACAACTCCGCCGTGATTTTATTAAGAACGCTTCACGCTTTCAATATTAATTTAGCACCAAGGAGTGTTCAAAAATCTTTAAACGATTGGTAACTGTTTTTTTAAAATGGCTAGCTGCCCGCGCTGCATTGCATGCGTATTTCAAAGAACGTACGAAAACCCACGGAACAAAATAATTATAACCAATATCCGTCCGGATGGTCCATACTGTAGTATGGACCTGTATATTTTCAGGTGAAAGAGTTTTTGACATCGGATGAGTACTTCCAGGAGCAGTTACAAAGCTATTTCACTGACCCTAGATTTGGCATAGGCACTAGTTTTACAAAAACGACTGCCATCTGACCTACCATCCCAGAGCAAAAACTAGACCTTATTGGGATTTGACTGGTTTCCTGATATTTCCCTTCACCTAAGAGCTAACGGCAAATATACCGTACATAAGACATAAGTTCCAAAAAACTCATTGTTACGAGCCGGGATTCGAACTCACCACCGCCGCTTGACAGCCGCATGCCTGAAACACTAGAACACCATAGCATTTCCATTTTATATAATTAGTATAGAAAACACAGTAATTATTCCGAATTCGGGAAGAAAGCAATCTCTTCTCCACCTTAACGAGGGCACAGTAATAATAAATAAATAAATATTTGGGGACGAGGTCGTCCATAAAAACAACTCTAGGTAATATGTGCTGTGTTTCCTGGCGGTGAGTAAGGTTGCCATTGCTCTCGAGGATATGCTGTCTTCAGTGAATTACCAGCATTTGTATCTAGTTGTTGACGTACCTAACAAATCCGCATGACAATAAACGCCTAAGCATCATGGTGCGATCTTGCCATCAGTGATAATGGGTCTTTAGACCTGGTTAAATGCAGCGCACTAACTTGGGAGGGGAGATAAACCATCATCATCAGCATCTCTCTCTAATCGGTGACTGTGAGTGCAGTTATTGCACTGCATTTAGCCGGGTCAACGGCGGCTCACACCGTGATTTGATCGCACCGCTCCAAGTCCCGAGCCGAGCTCCTACCGGCCCGAGGGGGTGTATTAGCTAGCACTGCCTACGGCACGCTCGCGTTTTATCTCAGCGCGTTGCATGCGATAGAAAGGGATGGCCACGTTTGGGCTCGGGAACCACCTGAACAGGCAGTTTGTTGACAGAGAACCTTCTGTACGTAGTACTATTATTTATTCATCGGCCAGGTCTAAAGGCCGCTGTGCATAAAAAGGTAACTACGCTTCACGAAACAAGTCTAAACAGCGGTAAAGCCAGTCGTTATTGCACAAACGCTTTAATTTTGCCAGCTTAGAATGGTAAATTTGAACCGGCATGTTTCCAACCGTAATGCTACAGTCGAGTTCTCCAATATCTATACAGACAACCTTTCGAAAATGTATTACACATGCGTCGTATCTCAGTAACAATAAAGACTGTGAATAGATATTTTTTAAAGGTTGTCTTTCTAGATATTGGAGAACTCGACTGTACAAACAATATGTGTGTAACCGGTCGACACACCCGGCCTGTTGGCGGATAGAATCAAATGAGCGTTACCGTGATATTCGGTAAATTATGTAGATTATCTGACAATTGCCAGAAGCCAATCAGTCTTTCAAATATGTTCATTTATTCACGACAGTTGGCGTAGAACACATTTCGTTCGTGAAGTTCGCATCAGTAACCAAAGGACATATGTCTTCTACGTTGAACACCCTTTTTCGATTTTTTCGTTCGGACATTTTGTGATTGCCGGGAATATGCTGAGTAATACTTCTCATTTTACATCACCGTTTCAATTTTAAATCGCAGTAAAAACCGTATATAACATCACAGTATTTATCCGTAACCCGATTCGTTTTGGGCTCAAAATCGAATGCTCCTTTTAACCTACGTCTAATGCGTGTCGTGGTCGCATTTTTTTAAATTTCATTAACCGGTAATCGACTTAGTGTCATATAGTTAAGGTTGACTGTTGTCTGTCAAACGTTGAGTTAACTACCTGGATTCGTTCATATATTCAGATTTATATTTCTGATGCTTATCGGGGCGGAGGCAGATGGTAAAAGAAATTATTTTGGATGGGTATCAAAGACATTTCTGGGAATAATAAATCAACAGAATTATAAGGCAACTGTAACTGATCTGAATTCAGGTGAAGGAATACGAACGTTCTTAGGTTTACGCCCGCACGCAAGCGAGCGAGGACTGAGTGAAGCAGGCGGACTATACGAGTAAACATTAAGGCTGTGAATTGGAAATTATCGCGTGCTTTGAAACGCCGTACTGACTACATTAAGAAACAATAAGGTCTGATTCTTGACTATATGATTGTTTATCTGATTTTATCGATACATGATTGCTTAAAATTTCCTTGATTGAAAAAAAATCCAAAGTTGGGTCTGTATTCTCCTTTTTTTACTCAGCCTTCTCAAAAGATACATTATTTTACGACACAATCAAGTGAATACTATAGTATTTTATCTCATCTAAAATCTCACTTTATCTAATTCAAATAAAACGTCTCTAAGTTAGGTATTTATCGAAATTTGTCCAAAAAAGCCATTAGATTAGATTAGATTAGATTAGATTCATTTATTTCATTTTGAAAATTGACATGTCATTTTTTGATAATTAAATAGCATGAATTCACAAAAAGATCGTCAGAGTGTATAAGAATAACAATAATATAAATGAAAGTCAAAAATCTAAATATGTACATTGCAAAAATGAAAAAACAAGAATAATAATAAGGAACAATTCCCGAAGAGTGTTACATCTCTTTTCCTCGTTCGCGGAAGGCATCAGCGTGTCTCAGTCTAGGGGGCGTGTTTGACTCAAATCAAGGCATCGCCTTAATGGTTTTAATAACAACATTATTAGGAGAAATGTTCATCAGTATACAACCCCCTTTATTTCGTCAGCCGCTTGAGCGATTTGGCTCGTAATCACAAAATATTGTTGTCTCATTAATGACAGACGTTACTCGAGTTATAATAACAACATTTATAAATGCATTCATGCAAGCATAGATGGGGGGATTAACTACACTCACCGGCAGAAAATTTGGCCCAACAACTTTTCGTTCAAACTATATAAATTGAATAGATTAAATAATGAAATGCATTTTTCTAATTTGGGCCAAATTTATTGCCGGTGAGTATATTTTCTTCTTTTTCACTAGTAGCAATGGTTATGTATCGTGAGTCACTTTTTAAAATTGGAATTTATGGGTTCTAAATGATCAAACGTACCCCACACTTCTTGTCAAGTTACATTATTGTATGGACCACCTTCCAGGCCCGTTAAAAGTCTGTCATCACCATCCTCCTAGCGTTGTTCCCGGTTGTGCCCTAAAAGAGCCCGGGTCCGGTTTGGCACCTAATCCCAAGATTTGGAGACGCTAGTTCAACGAAAGCGACTGCCACCTGACCTTCCAACCCAGAGGAAAATCTAGACCTTATTGGGATTAGACCGGTTTCCTCTCGATGAAATCCTTCGCGGAAAAACCACTGTTTAATATCAAATGATAATTTTTGACACCTAATGCCAAGATTTGGCATAGGCACTAGTTTTACGAAAGCGACTGCCATCTGACCTTCCAAGCCAGAGGGAAATAAGACCTTATTGGGATTAGACCGGCTTCCTCACAATGTTTTGCTTCTCCGAAAAGCTAACGGTAAATATTCCGTACACAAGTACTCATTGGTACGAGCCGGGATTCGAACCCACGACCGCCGCTTGCCGCCGCTGTAATTTTGTCAACTGGCTACCGGGACATAGTAACAACAAAAAATAGTTGTGTAATAGTTTCTGGGTCAACAGATACAAGCGATGAACTTGTTCCAGAAAACCATTGCTGTTGTTCAACTTTGCGAAATATCTCTTTAGCTGTCAGTGGCGGCGCGTGAAAAATTTCAATGGGCAACCCGGAACGATAATGTTATAAAAAGAGATGAGTATATTCTTGCCCAGAAATAAATTTTCGACAAGCTGAGTGGCATCTTGTATGGGCAATCCACCACTGTTAGCTGAATTACTCGGTAGATGACGCTGTGCCGTCCGCGTCGATTAATAAATCGCGCTATAGAGATTTTTTCTTAGATGATGACACTGGCTGGTCGTTTTTGAGCTTATACATATTTAGTATATATTCAAGTACTAGCTGATGCCCGCGACTTCATCCGCGAAGAACTTGTTAGCGTCTTAGAAAAATGGTTGCTAGTAAATTATTGTAGTAGTATTGTAGTAGTGTAGTTTGGGTCGGCGATAATGCAGGTTCCTAACTATCGCCGACCTGAATAAAGTTCTGCCATCTTAAGGGATGATTTCTGAGACAATAAAGAGAGAAAATATACTATATCCTTCCAAGTGTCTCAAATTATCTGTACGGAAATTTCATCTAAATCCGTTCAGGGATTAAGCGTAAAAGGTAACAGTGCGATGAGTTCATTACTTTAAATTACTAAAATTAAACTAAGTTTTTACAAATATAAATGTCTTAATAATCATCAACAGACGTGTCTGCTTAATTGTATATTTTTTCATAATGTATTAAATAAAGCTACATTACTGGTAATTTTTGCCTAAATCCGTCCAGTAGTTTTACTTACGTTAGTCCGGGCTACCCATATAGTTTTGAAAGCAAACTTATCTAATGATAAAAAAACGTAGAACTTTCCATCTCTATCCACCGTCCCCATGTAACGGTGTTAGAGAATAAATTATTTTGATTATCCAAAATAAACTTTAAATTAACATAATAATTCGCAGGTAAAATTAAACATTACCTTCTTTTCGGTTCTGGGAGCATCGCAGTTCTAACCTAACCTAACCTGCATTTCTGGTAGCTGTTCGGTTCTGTAAGGGTCGTGGTTCTAACTGAACCTAACCTACTTTTCTGCTAGCAGTCGGATTATGTATTTTGACTAATAAATGGCTAACCATATTATATGTATGACCTAAAAATTCCTTTACTTCAAAAATTACTTGTTCCTCATACATATTTCCAACCCTTTTTAACCTCCTTAGAGAATGAATTTTAAAAAACGTCTTTAACTGAAGTTACAGATCCCTTACTTTAAAATTTGTCTCGTTCCCCGTACAAACATCCAACTCCTTTTGGAATCAATTTCAAACAATCTAAAACAGAAGTTACAAATCTCTTACTTTAAAAACGTCTTGCTCTCCATACAAACTTTGAATCTCCTTTAAGCCCTATAGGGGATGAATTTATAAAAAACTCTGAAATCAGTTTTGTAATCTAACCAACAGGCTAAGACCGAAGTTACAAATCTCTTACTTAGCTCAAAAGGAAAAGTTTCCCTCATACAAACTTCGCACCCCTATTTAACCCCCTTAGGGGTTTATTTTTTTTAAACGCTGACAGTTCTTTTTTGTATTCTAATAGGTAATCTTTCTACAAAGTTTCAAGTCTCTAGTTCAAAAATATTTCCGCCATATAAACATTGCACCCCTATTCAACCCCCTTAGGGGTGGAATTTTCTAAAACGCAGAAAGTCCTTTTTTTGTATTCCAATAAGCTACGGTAGCCTAACGGTTCAAGCATGCGGCTGTCAAACGGCAGTTGTGGGTTCGAATCCCGGCTCGTGACAATGAGTTTTTCGGAACTTAAGTACGGAATATCATTTGATATTTACCGTTAGCTTTACGGTGAAGGAAAAACATCGTGAGGAAACCTGCATGCATACATCTACGAAGAAATTCAAAGATGTAGGAGAAGTCCCCAACCCGCTCTGGGCCAGCGTGGGGACTACTGCCCGTTCCCTCTCATCCATGAGAGGAGGCCCGTGCTCAGCAGTGGGACGGTATATAGGCAGATTTATTTTATTATGAAATGAAATGAAATGATTTATTTGCATAGACACAGTACAGGATGTTTAAATATATTACGATCATGTGTATCTAGCTTATTATTAATATGTAAGCTTTCTACAAAGTTTCAAGTCGTTAGTTCAAAAAATAATTTTTGCCTCATACAAACATTGCACCCCTATTTAACCCCCTTTGGGGTGGAATTTTCTAAAACGCAGAAAATTCCTTTTTTTTTTATTCCAATAAGATCTTTCTACAAATATTCAAGTCTCTAGTTCAAAAAATAATGTTTCCCCCGTACAAACATGGTATTCCTCATACTCGTCCACACAAAAAGAGAAAACGTTTTAACACTTCTTAATATTTTCCAATCTCAATGATATTTTATTACGTTATAGACTCAATGATAGATTAGGTTTATAGGTTTTCCTTTTTTCAAAATTTGCAATATATTCAAACTAATAAGCACCATTTTTTTATCTATACCTATAAACCTAGAATATATTATGCTAAAGCGATCGACATCAAAATCAAAGTGATTTGTTAAGATTTAGTTAGTGGAAAATGTTTTCTCCCGAAATGGATATTTCATATTAAATGTACCTATTGTCAGTCGCGAACTGCTAGCTACACTTCCCTCTTAAAGACCCCTGAAAACAGATCCGTTGTGTTGAGAGGAACAGGCTCTTTTTAATGACAGAACTGAGACTGAAATCAATAAAGGCTTATAAATGCTCTGCGAGTCGTCCATGGGCTTATTTCGTTCGTAGTATAAAATAATCGTCACCAAAAACTTTATCCCCAATTTCAGAAACAAAAAAAAACAACGTACTGAAACTGCTCACAGGGATCAAAGGCTAAAATCATACGAATCTAAACGCATGCTGTTGGTTTAATAAACGCTCCTGCAGTGTTCAGTCTCTTCTGTCCGGTTTTTCCTCGAGCTAACCACATACAGGTTGGAATTAATTAACTTGGGTTTACTGTTAAACCGGTGCCTAGATAAAAGCTTGATGAAAGCCCTTGGGATTAGTTGGAGTTCTTGCAATAAAGCTCTTTACAATATAACCCTGTACGGGCTAATGAAAGAGCAATTAATCTGTATATATAGATACAGATTAATTGCTCTATATACGTAAAAGTCCTCACTGACTCACTTAAATTAACGCCCAGCCTAAACCGTTGAACCTAGAAAGTTGTTTTATTTTACAATTAGTAGTTTATATAACGTTTGCACCCACTACGAAGGGATTTTCGAAAATTCCACACTCAAAGGGGTAAAAATGCGGTTGAAAGTTTGTATGGGGATGGAGTGAAATTTTAAGAGAGACTGGAATCTCTGTGTAGGGACTCCTTGTTACAATACAAGAAACATAATAGAAGGGTTTTGGAAAACCCCACCCTTAACGGTTTAAATAGGTGTGCAAAGTTCTAATGGGGCAACTCTTTTCTTGAGCTACAAAATTAAAACTTTATAAAAAGTTTCCTTATCAGAGTCTCGGGAAAGGACATAGGATAGTTTTTATCCTAGAAATCATCCCCTAAGGGGGAGAAATGGGGGTTAAAGTTTGTATCGAGCAATGATATAAACAAATTGCACGCGGACCGAGTCGCGGGCAGAAGCTAGTTTACTATATAAACATAGAAGCTACGGTAGCCTAGTGTTTCAGGCATGCGGCCATCAGCGGCGGTCGTAGGTTTGAATCCCGGCTCGTATCAAGGTGTTTTCCGGAAGGTATTTACCGTAAGCTTTTCGGTGAAGGGAAACATCGCGAGGAAACCGGTGTAACCCCAATAAGGTCTCGTTTTCCCTCTGGGTTGGAAGGTCAGATGGCAGTCGCTTTCGCAAAACTAGTGCCTATGCCAAATCTTGGGAGTAGGTGTGAAAGCGGACCCCGTTCTTTTTTAGGCACAACCGGTAATAACGCTAGGAGGATGATGATGACGGACTTTCGACGTGCCTAGAAGGCGGTCCGTACAAACGGGGTTGAACTTGACAAGTCGTTTTCGGTAGGGTTAACTCGCATTATTTGGTGATACGCCTAATTCGGTGATAGGTACATGTTTTGAAGCACGCTACCAAATCAAGCTAATAGTGAATAAACGTCTTACTATCCGTAGTAAGGTAGCATTTAAAATGGGCATATGTTTGACTGACCACCAGATATAGTAAAATATAACGCCAAAAAAATACTTTTTACTGCCTAAAATAGTAAATGATCACCAAACTTTTATCTCCATTTTAATGTGGAATAGTTACCCAAATTATAACATCTTATTATCCTATTAAAGAAAATGCTATCCTAATAAATCATTGATAATCCAAAAATAGTTAAATTATCACCAAAATTGTATCTCCTATTAATGTGAAATAATAACCCAAATTATAACATCTTACTATCCTATAAAACAAAATGCTATCCAAATAAATCATTGCTAACCCAAAAGTAGTAGTAACAGCTCGTACTATTGTAATGTAGATTTATTATATTTGGTGTTCAGTATATTTTTTTGGTAAAAGAGCTTAGGGTATCAAAGCATTTTTTGGCGGTCATTATATTTGATGCCTTTAAAATGCCCTAATTCACTAGCTTTATTCGGCAGCGTGCTTCAAAACATGTGCCTATTACCGAATTAGGCATATCACCTAATAACGCGAGTTCACCCTACATTTGGTAATTTAGAACCCATAGATTGCAATTTTAGAAAGTGTCTCAAGAGACGTAACCATTGCTACTAATAGTGGATCCACCCATTGCATCTATGTTTGCACGAATGCGTTTATAAATGTTATTAATATAACTCGAGTAATTGACGGCCGGTGCACCTAGTGGGTAGTGTAGTTATTGATGCCGCCAACCAAGCTGAACGTCCTGGGTTCGAATCCCGGTAAGGGCAAATATTTGTGTGATGGATAAGCATGAATATTTGTTTCGGAGTCTTGGATGTTTCTATGTATTTGAGTATATATCTTTTCAATGAGACCTTTTTAATTAATTATCTATTGATCCATACTAATATTATAAACGCGAAAGTGTCTGTCTGTCTGTCTGTCTATTACCTCTTCACGCTTAAACCGCTGAACCGATTGAGATGAAATTTGGTATGGAGCTACGATATAAACGAGTACCACGCGGACGGAGTCGCGGGCAGAAGCTAGTTTTTAATATTCCCGCGTTCCGTGGTTAATACTGTTATAGATTTTTTTTGATACAAATTTGACGGTGGAAAAAGGGGATTACGGCGGCTCGAAATGCAAGTTATTGTATAAAGCGTGCGCCAGCCCGCATTTCCCCTTAATTAAGAATACCTGAAATACCCACAGAAATGATATTTCCATTATAAAAGGGGAATATTGGGGACGAGGGTCAACGCCCGGGGCATTTTACCTTTGTAACCATACTTACGTACATTATAACAAACGTTTCAACTGTGATATGATAACAGCCGGCTATTGTAATAGAATGATGATACTTATCTGATCATTCACGAAGGCACTCGACGTCATAATGTAAAATATTGTTAAATCAGTTTTTACTGCGAGTATTCTATTTAGAAGCTTTTATTTAACTTGCGCTGTGCGTGTTTTAATATTTTTTTTGAGTAAAGTAATATTGTTGTCCTTCAAAATTGGTATGTCTGTTACCTCTTCACCAGCTGAACTGATTTGGATGAAATTTGGTATCGAGATAGTTTGAGTCCTGGGGAAGGACATAGGATAGTAGTAGTAGTTATCATAGTTTTATCCCGGAAATCGTCCCCTGAGGGGGTGAAATGGGGGATGACAGTTTGTATGGAGCTACGATATATACGAGTTCCACGCGGACGGACTCGCGGGCAGAAGCTAGTATTATAAATGCGAAAGTGTGTCTGTCTGTCTGTTCATTACCTTTTCACGCTTAAACCGCTGAACCGATTTAGATGAAATTTGGCATAGAGATAGTTTGACACCCGGGGAAGGACATAGGATAATCAATCTTAGAGGTTAGGGATTAGCGAACCGATTGGTTAGTAGGTATTTTTTTCCAAAGTTTATTCGTAGTAATAGCTTACCCAAAATAACAAGTCAAGAGCCATTATAATATCAAAAGATACCTACACAGGCAAAATATTATGCCAAAAAAATACAATTATTTATAAATACAGATTTATAAGCTCTAATTAGTGAGTTTAATTATAAGTCCGTTTTGAATTTTCATGCCAACGTTACATGTGCAAATTGATGTTAATTTCTTAGATTATACGCTTTTACCAGCTCGCCTCCATATAAGTAAGGCTTGTGTTATGGACGACGATATATATATATATATATATATATATAAAGTGACTGAAATTAATACCCGATCTCAGTATAAATACGACGTATGTACCGTTAGACCGTCTAGCTTTATTTATACTTCGCAAGAGCTCATATGTGAATGGCATTAAAAATTTTAATCATTTACCTAAGTATATCAAGTCACAAGATGGGATTAAATTTAAAAGAAAGCTCAAGGAATGGCTATTAATGAAATGTTTTTATAATTTGAATGAATATTTTGTGTCTACATTATATACTTATGTGTAATAATTTACTATTGTACGCCCGAAATGGGCAAACTATTGAGACTTCATATTTTTTATGTGATCTTTTGTACACAGTTCTGGACAATAAATGAATCTTATCTTATCTTATCTGATATAATATATGTAAATACTTAAATACATAGAAAACATCCATGACTCAGAAACATATATTCATGCTCATCACCCAAATATTTGCCCTTACCAGGGTTCGAACCCGGGACCTTCAGCTTCAAAGTGTAAGGTACAATTATGTAATTTCGATGTCAATGTTTTACTATGATACCACTAAGCAGAGGTTGAATTGATGGCGGAGACAGCAAAGCTTGTATTCAAAAGGCATAGAAAGTTCAAGGAACTGTATCTCGACTACGGAAAAGGCACTGAAAAAACAGGTCACGTGTCCGTCTTACGGTGACTGACCTGTCTAGAATCTCACGCGTCTTAAGAATCTTATGCTCACGTGACCTGTGCCGAGTTTAACAATTTTTCCCCATCATAAAAAATGCACAGCGCCGCTAAAGAAGTTTCACTTCAAAAATGACTTGGCAATCACACAATACTACCTACATAGGTTTAGGTATGCAGAAATCCGTATGCAGTAAAGTTGTGTGATTGCCAAGTTGCAGAATTTCATTTAGCTAGCAAATAAAGATTAATAAGAATGCCTGAGACTTGGCTCTACGAAATATCTCACAACTTCTTACGGTGGAAGAGTTTCGAGACTTGGCCTCTTTTTTACATGGAATGTTTTTTATGGGATTATTAATATTATAACGTCATATCCACAGAAACTTTCATTTTAATTAATTAAGAATAAAATACAAAATTCTTGATAAATCTTATTCATATTGACGTTAAACTTTGGGCGGGGGAGGATAAAATACCGTCCACAGGGAAATCAGCACCGCTTTCCTAAAAGCACAGGTTAAACAGGTACGGACACGGCCATGAGTCGCAAGACCGAAGCCGAATGTACAGTCGAGCGCAAAAATATGTTTCAAATTAATCCTCCTGAGGGCTTACCCTTGATTTGACCAACAAACGTTTCACCGAATGTATTGCGTTACATACTTTGATAAAAGGTAGGGTACCTTTTATCAAAGTATGTAACAGAATAAATAAATATACAGTACAAACGACAACACTGTTAACTGTCCATCCTGTGTTTATATAGAACCTTATTACAATGCACTTAAGGTGCACCGATGGTCAGTTAGCTGTGTTATCGATAGTTCGCTGACAAAAGAGTTGGCTTCTTATGTTTTACACGATGCCATTCGAAACAGTTTTTAGAGAGTATCAAAATGTTTGTATGAGGCAACTACAATTGGGTACTTTCCGCATATTTCAATGTATAACGTAGTGTTGCTTTATTGATAGTCAACCATCAAATTATTGCAATATAGTGTAAATTTTAAATAAATATACTTGAAAATGTACGAGCCTCAAAAGTTTCAAAAATGTATGTTTTTTTTTCGGAGAGAAAATTTAGATACCAATATAATTAAATATAATCAACTAGTTATGTAGGTACAGTCGGCTTCATATAGTTAGTGGCAGCCAGAGTAGCCAAATATTTCGTAACACACCCTTATTCTTACAGTAATAAAGACGTTTATCGAAATATTTGGCTACCTTGGCTGCTACTAACTATATGAGGCTGACTGTATTTATGAAATACTACATCTAGGTATATCCTCCTCCGTCCGGAGATGCGGCGCAGTGTGACATCCACCTGAGTGTGCTACGCCGTAGCGCGTAGCAGCATTTAATTTTGCCGCTTTATAGAAGAAATAAATCTTCGAAGCATGACTCATAGACGGTCATGGGTTTTGAATGGGTTAATGTCCATACATGTGTGTCGTGATTAGCACTGAGAAGGTTAACACAGTCGCGTATGAATATGTTTTATTTGTTTGTCTCTACGTTTCGTATCCGTCACTACAATATCAAGATGTTCCTTATAGATGAATTTGGACACGTAGATAATTTAGATGTATAAGGTAGATAGTTACGTTTTGTAAAAAGAAAAAAAATAGGGTATATCGGCAACAACAGGCCACCCTTCAATATCTGACCCTCTCATACTAAAAATGAACTCTGTTCCCCTATAAACTGAATTCAATTTAGTGTAACGTTGCCATTTATTGAAGGGTGGTCAGTAATTAACACCTTATAAGAAAAATATATTCTATTATAAGTGAATAGAATTCATTTATAGTATGAGGTGGCCAGTTATTGGCGATTTACTCTAGTTGCATACTTATACCATCGTGTTCCGCACTCATAACAAACATATGAGGTATAATACCACATTGCTCAAACGTCTGAACATAACCACATTTAAATATTAACCTTAATTCCCATTCATAAAGTCGAATGTCGCTTCCCATCACACATTAATATAGACTCTATTCCTTTAAGCACACATTCTTATTTTCTTTGACACTGATCCCAATATCAGATCATGCATGACCGATCAAAAATCAGCTTTATTATCCAAAGCAGATGATTGTTTTTTGTTTACCGAAATATAAAAACGTTCAGTTCGGTATTTCTCACGAAAACAAAAGACTGTAGGAGAGAGGAAGGTTTGAAGAATTATGATGTTATTGGGTTTATTCGACTTTTGCGTTCCGGGTGGTGCTGTTAGATTGCGTACAGCCGTTTTGATCTTTATTATTATGCGTGTAGGGTGGTTTTTGGCTTAGCAAGATTGTCCCCAGAGAGGAAAAGGGAAACAGTGGCCTTCTACTACAGTGGAATCATTGTTCGCGGAAACAATTGATTGATTAGTTTTAGTATCCACCGTAGTTGTATGAGGAAAGAAGACCGTTCTTGTATTCTATACGAAAACGTAGATCTCGGCCTCCTATAGGAACCGTGGAGTTTATTAGGACCCCTTCCTTAACCCTCGCCGAAAACATCACAAACGGATGAACAGGTTTCTTGAATCGAAATTCTTCTCTGTTGAGATTTATGTACAACCTACTTACTCGTATGTAGTTATAAGAACAAATGTATAAACTTATTTACAATTGTCGCTCGTTTAATAGTACAGGATAAACGATTCTGAGGCTCTAGTATAAGTTTTACCGAAACAAAACGTTACGATCGCGTTCGCGTTTAGCTGTCAAATCCCATATAAATTGAGGGTAAAACGCAAACGCGATCGTAAAGTTTTGTTTCGGTAAAACTTATACTAGAGCCTCTGATTAGCTGTTGCTAAACTATGTTTAGTTTAGCTGGGCTGTTGCAAAATATGTATTTATTTTTCAAATTTAACGTTGTATTTATTCGTCAAAACATCATTCGATTATAGTCACTTTTAGGGCGGGTTGCACCAACTTACTATTACAGACCTATTAGGGCCAGCGCACATAGTGCCGATAATACGCGCATAGAGGCCAGGCTGTTAGCTGACATGCCCAAAGACGCCTATGCATGGCTCGGAGCGCCTCGGCATGTCTATTATGACGCCTTGGTATGCCTGAGAACGCCCGATGGACGCCTCGGCATTCCCAACCATATTTCGGCATGCCTTAGGACGCTTCGGCCATAATTTCCGTTGCCAATAGTGGACGCCCTTAACGTTAAATATGGCGCCCAGCAGCTGTCATTCCAAAGAAAATGGACAAGCGTTCCATAAATTCAGGTTTTAAAAACGAATATTCGATTATAGACAGTTTGGTGCAACCCACTTTCAACTATCGTTAGTCAAAGGTTACTAAGCTAAACCCACCATAAGTTTAAAAGGTGGAAAGCGAATAAAATCTCCTATTTCCCGCAGGTGGAGATGCTGTACCAACGCTACTTTCTCCGCATGAACCAGACCAACATGACCCATCTCCTCGGCCTGCTGCTGCTCGTGTCCATTGGTTTGATGCTGGTCCACATCCGAGCCCTGCTCCTGGCGCAGGGGCACCTGGCGGAGGAGTTGGACTTTGCTGACAGGTATGAACATCTGCTGAGAGGATTAGGTAGCTATGACAAAAGTTGCTGAGAGTACCAGGAGAGCATGATTCGTAGAGGCGAACTCTAAAACGAAGCTGATACATTTTTATCCAAGTTACACAAATATCGCTCAATTCAAAAACCATAGAATGCGAGCTCGTTACAAATATTTACCCAAACACGTGCCCAAACCCGATATGCGTATGTTCGAACTAAATGGCACCTCGCCCCCATCCATTCTGTTGGGCCATTTTGCGACGCTACTTGGACTTCGGTGGTTTTTTCGTTCGCTGCATACATAGAATCACGCCTTTGTCCCTAAAAGGGGTAGCCAACTTATGTTGCAGGGTATGCTAGGGTTGCATGTGGATATTAAAGATCGACGAAATGGGATAATGTAAGTGGTAGGTTGCTAGCCCGTCGCCCACGACACACTTCAACCCTTTTACATAATAGATACCCATGTACATATTACATTTTGGTACAATTGAGTGATTGCTCGAAAAGTTTTACTGACATGGTTGACCACCACGTCAACTAGTTTTGCTAGAACTCATCAATCGTGAAAATCCTTGTACACGATTTTCAAAAGTTTTTCGGCCGTATTCATAAACGTACTTCAAGCCTTTTAACTAAAATGCCGTTAAAGTTCGTTTGTCTTTATCTGTCACTTTGACATTTGTGTGCGTAAAAATGGGACAGAGCACATTTTATTTAGCAGAGGCATTTTAAGTTGTATGAATAAGGGCGTTTGTGTCTAAGATGTTAACTTGTTCAGCGCTCATATAGCCGTTACTTTGCATCTAGACTTATCTATACTATCCATACAATACAAGGTGCTCGCGAAGAATCCAAAAGATTTTAACCATGCATACCTTCCCTAACTGCTGTGTGCATTAAGCAGCAGATCACGAATTAATAATCACCGAGTATATGCCTGTATAATATATATCCATACTTAATGTTATGAATGCGATAGTAACTGTCTATTTGTCAGTAACATTTTCACGCTTAAACCGCTGAACCGATAGTTTGAATGCTGGGTAAGGGACACATGGAATAGTTATTATCTGGAAACTTACCCCTTAAGGCTCACCATATTCGAAACTAACCACATTCACTTCACCATATTCGCAACTAACGACATTCTCACTTCACCGTATTCGCAACTAACCACATTCTCACTTCACCATATTCACCATAATCTCAACTAACCACATTCTCTTCTCACCAAATTCTCGTCTGACGTGTTCAGTTCATCGAATGCTCATCGCGCCATGTTATATTTGGTTCTATACAAAAGAGTTCCACGCGGACAAAGTCGCAGGCAGCGATTTTAAAATATAACTTTCCAAACGTTTTCTTGGCAACCCTATTCCAAATAAGCAAGTGGCAGTACCATGTTTTATATAAAAGTAGCTTCTCCCCGCGACCCCATTTGACACTCTCAGGGTATGATTTGCGGGATAAAAACTAAACTAACAGGAACGGAGGTCCGCATAAAGTGGACAGGATTGACTGTCCGTATATTGTGCACTATTGTGGACTTCACGAGCCTAGTAACAGTGAATCATTGCTAATATAGTGAATTGTTACTAACATAGTTTCTAAGTCTTATTGTAACTAACACTGAGCCACGAGCTTGAAATAAACGTTTATTTATTCATTTATTTATAAAAAATACTACTTAGCAATGTTAACCATTTTGTATTTAAAACAACACAGACTACTTTAACAATGGATTCGCTAGATAGATGCTCGTTTGCGGCAAGTGGCTATTGTGAGCTATTGTAGTTAGACAATTGCTTTGTTGGACTGATGGGTCTTAAGACATGATCCATCATCTTCCTCCTACCTTTATTCCCGGTTGTGCCCTAAAAGAGCCAGGGGTCCGCTTTGACACCTAATCCCAAGATTTGGCATAGGTACTAGTTTAACGAAGGCGACTGCCATCTGACCTTCCAACCCAGAGGGAAAACTAGACCTTATTGGGATTACACCGGTTTTCTCACGATGTTGTCCTCCACCGAATAGCTCTCGGTAAATATTCCGTACATAAGTTCCGAACACATTGGGTGCGAGCCGGGATTCGAACCTACGGCCGCCGGTTGACAGCCGCATGCCTGAACCACTAGGCTACCGTAGCTTTCTTGAGATATGATCCGGTCTAAAAAAGAATTCTCATTATACTGACGTAATAAACGTGTTACATTCAAGTAACTTACTGAGGACCTCTGTAGCCTTGTTGGTAGTGACCCTGGTGGCCGGGGGTGGGCATTTTTTTTCTTTTTAATACATTTTTTTTTAAGTAGTTACAGTGATGCACATCAAGCCACTATTTCAAATCTGAAAGGTTAAGGCAATAGTTGGTTGATCGCTGGGTTCATCCCGCGTTCTATAAGTTAGTTATAATTATAACAATTTGCTATTATTGACCGCAATTTTATTCCTTACTCACCTACACTTATTGTCACACACTATTATTACACTTATTTACCGAATATTTGTTTCCGAGTCATGGATGTTCTATGTATTTATTTATCTATTGTATAAAAGTATGTGTATCGTCATTTAGTACCCAAAGTACAAGCCTTGCTTAGTTTGGGACTAGGTCGATTTGTGTAAGATCCTCAAATATGTATTTACACTAAATTATTTGTCATCCAACAGCTACACGACGCTGCTAACGGACACAGATCTGCTGTTCTACGAGTCAACAACGCCGAGCGAGCCGGGCGTGGGGAACGCCACGCGCCGGCTATATTACGAGCGGGAGCAGAACGCGCACGCCGCCAACGTGGCCGTACTGGGGCTGGCTGCGCTCGTCTATGCATGTACGTATACGTTTAATACCTGTGTATATGCCGTCAAAGTTTTGCGGAGAGCCAACGTAGGTGGAATCGAAGCCTATCTTATGAGACGACAACTTCGCTGGGCTGGCCACGTTTCAAGGATGGCGGCGGGTCGAGTGGCAAAGCACATCTTTTATTCTGAACTTGGGGAGGGCAAGCCAAAGCATGGCGGACAACTCCTTAGGTATAAGGATGTGCTAAAACGTCACATGAACTGAACTGAACTAAATGAATGGTTGTGGAATTGGCCCACTGCAGTGGGAGAAGCAGGCAGCCAAACGCCAGAAATGGAGTCAGTAAAAATGGAAACATCCGCCTTTGAATGCCGTCGATGTATGGCCCTTGATCTCAAACGGGACGAGCTGAAAGGCCGACCCCCTGCCGCAGTCAGCTATCATTTTGTGAATGGTGTGCTCATGTGCCCGATGTTTACTCGGGTCTTCGCAAAAGGATCGGCTACGTGAGCCACACCAGCACATGCACTACACCAACGCCAGACTTGGAGCAGTCGCAGTGGCACGGTCAGGAGAGTATACCGGGTATTTTTATTCATTTGCTTTAACTTCGACACAGTGCTTGGTACATTCATATAAGTTATCCTGTATGTTGGTTTAAAGAAATTCGAAAAAAATAATTTTTCATGCTAAATAATTTAATATTTACTTGCAGACTATTGTAAAAGGTCTTTTAGAGTTAAGGAAGAATTAGCGTCAATTTGGTGTCAACTACGTCAGTACCTTAAACGTTGTGCGTGACAGCATTGACAGCTCATTAATATATTTAACTCACTGGTAGTGCAATTGCTTATTACGTACTAGGTACGGGGCTTGATTAAGAATTAAGAAGATTAAATTTTGATTTGAAATATTTTGAAAACGGTGCGAGTTAGGACATACGTTTCTTTGAGAAATTATCTACGCCTTTAATTCATGTAGTTGACATTGTCACAACTGACGATAGAGTGTCACCGAACGCGGCTTACCATGTATATGTACAGCGCTCTGTAAATATAGCCGGCCTGCGGTGGTCATCAGAGCACGGAGTACCTTCGCCACGCTCTTCAAACATCTCAATCTCATCATACAATCCACGAAAAAGCGCCTCACTCCTGCACTGAAGGAGTCAGCAGTAGAAGTAGCTAGGTACGAGGGCCATTTCCTCGAAATGATAACACGGAATCTATTCATATCAAGGAAATGAGGATCTATGTGCATTGTGAGCGTGTTATTCTTCTTAGCTACTTCTATTACTGGTCTCTACCCCATAATACGCCTTGTTTGAGACTATGATTTGTGTTAGATTGTGCCCAAATACTTGTTCAATGGATTGACGACCTGGTAAAGGTCGCGGAAGTCCGCTGGGTGCGAGTGGCGGACCTCTGTGGCACTATTTTGGGGCGGCAGTGAACGTCTTCCGGCTGATATGATGATGACACTGACTTGTTTGTTTGTCTGCAGGCCTGCTGCTGTGTCTCAGCCGGCCAGCCATAAACGAGATCTACCTCCTGACCATCTCGTACGTCGTTCTGGTCACGTTTCTGCTGATCGAGCTCGCAGTGATCGGATCGTCGTGCATCAGGTAACTTGAGCCACTTCATCACTTAGAAGATACCATAGACGGTGTCCTAGCGAACCTTCGCTTCAATTGCCTCCCTTCCGGGGATTCGATAGGATTTTGGAGTGATGATACAAGAACGTATTGGCCTTCACCTCCAATGCCGTAGGTGTCGATAACGTTAGCCGTATTATGTTCCTCCCTCTTCTTGAGCTCCTAGTCCCCAGGCATCACCAACATCCTTAATAGTTCCACTTCGTCTATAGTGAAAATGCCCTTACTTCCAATATTTGACAGCTGTCATCCCAGTACAATTTACGTCATCATATGTGATCATTGATGTTTATTATACCGGCATGATGGCTGTCAAATATCGGCTGTTAAAAAAGTCGAAGTGCAATAAAAATCTAGTCCAGTCTATCTACGGTGCTGTTACTTTACCCTGCGGCAATGGCGACGGTCATCGCCAGACATGACGCGCCATACGTGATTTTACGGTTGCACATGATCATTTCATTCGTTCATTTATTTCATGCATAATCAGATACATTAAGTTACTTAGATGTTGATTGCAAAGTAAGAGGCACTGATACCCGGTAGGGCATTGCAAGGATCTTAAACTAAATAACATTTTATTTAAAATTTTGGCGCAATAACGTCATAAAATATGAAATACAAAATCGGCATGTTTATTCTTATTATTATTATTAAATACATTTATTTATTACGGAGGTATTTGAATGAAATATTGGTTCATTGTGATTATAAATAAAAATAAAATAATAAAAATCATTTACTTGTGTATATGTATGTGTATATCTCTATGTATGTGTATATCTTACAAAGCACCAAATCACACAACAATGGGACTTAGGGGTAGACCCAAACAATGCTCTCGCCCGTTCCAGTTGATATCAATTGATTTCATTGGCCCTCTTCCCTCTAGTAGGAAACAAAATACGTTTTTACTTGTAGTAGTATGCTGCTACGCCGCGCTACACTCCGCAGATAAATACTGTAGAGCGTTACAATAAGACTCTTATCTCGTGTGTTTACATCATACTCATCATCATCACCATCATTATCAAACAAAAAATCTCGTTTCGGAAACTCATTTTTGAACACGTGGAATGGGGTGTTACTTTGGGAAAAAAGACTGGGTTGCACTCCGGGAGTGCCGGCAGAAGTGAAGACTTGAATAATTTTAATTTTGCATAAAAAACCGCTCCCCTTCCCCCCTCCCCCGCCCCCAAGCCCCGTACGTAATACATCAAAACCAGTCTCGTACTACGGCATCGCCCCCCCAAGCCTCGTCCCGAATCTCTCACCTAAACGGTCACGTGACATCTGTGGCGAATTTATCATTTTTCCCCATCCCAAAAAATGGACAGCGCCGCTAAAGAAGTTTTCACTTCAAAAATGAGGCTACTTTGATCATTTAGTTGAGAATGTAGTTTATAAGCAGAACTATATGAAAGTAAGATGAACAGCAAGATAGAATAGTAACATATTCACTGCCATATTTCACCCACAAGTAAAAACAATGATTTCGGAGTAAAACCTATTTCATCAAAGTCACCCCTAGAATCAAAGTAACCTCATCCCACCGTACATAAAAATAAACAAGGGTAATCAAAAGATTTTTTTTTAATCCAACTGCTTTCTTACAAATATTATAGCTTATGTCACTCCTACGAGTAAGAGGAATCCAACGACACCTAAAAATCCGTCAAATGGTTTAGGCTGCAGAGCGTGCCAAATAATAAGACATACACACATACATACATACGCTCGAAAAAGGTAACCCTCCACTCCTTCGGCAGACGGGTTAAAAATAGACGCGGGTGATAAATACTCTGTAAATACTAGCTGCTAGTTGGTAGTGACCCTGCCTACGAAGCCGGAGGTCCCGGGTTCGAATCCCTGTAAGGGCATTTATTTGTGCGATGAGCATGAACATTTTGTTCCTGAATCACAAATAAAAAATAAAAATATATGATAAAAAGTGGCTGTGTCGACTGCTATCAGTCAAATTACTGTTTCTTGGCGATACTTCTACAAAAATCCTACAACGTGATTAGTGCATATTGAATTTGGGCTCATTCGAATGTCTACAACATTATCTCTGTAGCACAGATTCGGCCATCATTCATTATAACCAACGATTGCACTCAATTGCTTGGCTGCCGTGCAAACACCGTAGTGATGTGCCGCTGTATCAACACGATATGAATAATTGGGTCATTAACAGACATAGGAATCCGCGGGGCAAAATTGTTGGACAAGTACGGAGTTGCTATATCGATATATATACCTACTAGTGATCGCCCCCAACATTGTGTGTTTTTTGTTCTATTGTTCAACATAGCATAATTTAAATAATCGCTAGGTTATATAAAGGTAGGGCGTAATATTTATTGCACTACAAAATAGTTAATATTATCTCAACCTCTTTAGATAATTAAATAGACGTAAATTTGCTACTTTAGACAAACTATAAAACAATAGGTACTTGTCACTTGGGACGAGTAAAATTATAAAATTGTTTTTAAAAACTACGAACAGTTTTGAGTTATTATTTAATTATTTTTATACTCTTAATAAAAGCATATTTTTACAAGCAAACCCTTGTGTGATCACTAGTATATAGGACTAGCATCGATAGTTGAGTTTATCGATATAGGAACTCCCTACTTGTCAAAATATTTTGCCCCGCGGATTCCTATGTCTGGTCATTAATTATAATGGAACATTTACCATACACAGAAATAGATACCTCCAGTTAATATAAGTAGTAAGTAGTTCTAATAAGTTGGAGGTGTCCCCTAGTTGTCCTGCTAGCCCGTTCCTGATAAGCGAGATAACATTCCGCAGTGCCCATGAACCACTAACAACAAAACAACTATGAAACTACCCATTAATTCCAGATTAAAACCTCGTTACGAGCCGATGTATTCGTTAATACTAACCGAGTAAGACGCAAAGCGGTTAACTTTTCCTAACGGCATTACTGAAATCGCGGAGCAGTCCAAACTGATTTAGCCCTTTGAAAGCAAAGTTTGCTGGAGAATTGTGTAAAAAGACGTATAATAGCAACTTGGTAGTGTGACTTAAGACTTGTTGTACCGGGATAGCAACGAAGGAGTTTTCCAACTAGTTATTGAGTGTAGCTGTGGGCTGTGTGTCCAGCGATAGAATTGCCACATGAGTATAGAATGGAGTACCGACTAGTGAAGAACGTACAACTAATTTATTTATTTATTTATTCACAATAATACAATGCATATAGCTCGGAAAGCGGATAAGTTGAAGTGGGAGTGGGCTAGCCATGTCTGCCGCATGCCGAGTGAACTGTGGGCCAAAGCCGCCACTGACTGGCAACCCGATAGTTCAAAACGGAGACGCGGCAGGCCTCGCCGGCGATGGCGGGACGAGCTAGACTCGTTCTCAAAAGATTGGCCACAAGAAACTCAGGATCGAGAACACTGGAAACGGGGGGGAGGCCTTTGCCCTGCAGTGGGACACTACAGGCTCCCAATAATAATAATAATAATAATACAATGCAAGCTTACAGTATAAACACAAAATCGCTTACACGCTAAAATAACAAAAAAAGATAAACATTCACAGTTAAAAATGTCACAAATCGTAATTATAATGTCATTCCATTAATTAAATGCCACTTCAAAAATATCCTAGCAATATTGCACAAGTATGTCAAACGATCAGCGAACATGTCAGCGTGTTCGTGCTGAGTGAGAAGATGCAGCCAAGTCATGGCACGGGCGATCGGCGCGTGCGAGCGGACGGCCGCTGCAGCAGGCCCGGCCGGCGGCGCGGCGCCGGCGCCATTTATAGTACTCCAGGCAAAATACAGTTTTGAAAAACATTAATTTATAATAGCGTTTTTTTTGTTGATTTCATTTTATAATGTTATTCTAAGATGATTTATTCAAGAATCCGACAAACTTGTTGGGACTGAACTGACTGACTGTGACAGAAGCTTGTTAATTTATCATTTTTATGATGTCTGAAATTTAGTCGGATTTTGTCGCTGGTTAACTATTTAATTGATAATTTATCCGTTACACATATAAAATAAGCTATTATAAATTATTTCCAAAATTGACATTTTTTCCATACAAGTTGTCAGTTCATTGACTGGACTATAGACAGTTAATCATAATTAACTATAGAATAACTTCGTTTTTCTCAAACATGCTCGGAAATGTATGCGTTAATATCACGAAATGAAGACATGAAGTTTCTTGTTTAAGGCTCCCTACATTTCTTCTTGGCCTTACGCCAAGAAGTAATGTATGAAAACCCTAAGTAAAACCATTATTGTCCTCTACTCTAACTTTTAAATTTGCTTACTAATATTAAACTGACAAAGGAAAAATTAAATACTGCCCCAAACCACCACTAGGCCCTGTAACTCTAAGCATACTTGCGACATAAAAAAAAAGTCTTTGGTACTATACTTATGTGCGGTTAAACATGGTGCTCGAACGGCTTGTTTCAAGGTAAACCGTTTCGAAAAGCAATTATCATGTTTCAAAAGCACTTAATGGTCGAAATAAGTAAAACTAATTTCCCATACAGCGGTGGGGGTTACTTGGTATTAGTGCTCGGAGGCCAAAACCTTTTTTAGTGAAGTGGGGCGCCGCTTACAAGATAGCGGTCGCAATCCTCGCTCTGGGTCATCTCTGGTGCAAAGGTTAGCCATAGCTATTCAGCGCGGCAATGCGGCTGGTGTTATATGGGCACCTTTGCACCTGCTGGTCACCCGCGGGGCGGGTTATTCGATACTTAGTTTATAATTTGACTTAGATGGTATTAAATTTTAGTTTCAGTTATTGTATTCTTTTGATTATGTTTTTTATCTTGTAATTCTACTAAAAAACAAATCCCATTGTTATCCTAGATCAAGAACGAAACGTAGACAAAATTATCCCATAAAATTCTAATGTTATCTGGAATTCGGTATAAATAGTATCGTAATCGCGGTTGAACCCTATTGGCTAAAGAACCAGAGCCCGGAATTTTCACGGCAAAACAAAAGAATGTCGCAAAAATGATACAATACGATACAAAAATGTTTCTAACACTAGTAAGATTGCGACAGTATTTTTTTTTGCCGTGAAAATTCCGGGCTCTGTTAATAACATTTTAGCTACAAGCAACGCAATTATCGAACATCAGTTTAATGAACCGTTTATATCGAGGGTGCCTCGAAGGACCGAAACTGTAGTAGTTAGGCCTAATTATAATTACTTACGCCGACAATGGCGGAAGTTTCATGGCGCATTTCTCGTGTTGACAAATTAGCTGTACATCGGCAATCAATTTATGCACCATGGTATATTGTATAAAAAAAAAGCCATATCGTGTCTGGGGGAGCCCAAACTTGGTATGTTTCGAAAATTGTTTATGTTTTAATTTAACAAAAATGGTTGAAATATAATAATGTGATATATTTATTTAGAATGGCTTAGTCAGCCCTTTTATTAGGTACCACACATAGGTTTCAGAACATTTTTTTTTTTCTAAACAAGAAAAAGATGTTGACATACTCTTCTCCTTTTTCGTTTATTTTTCGGGCTACGGGTCAAATTGATTCGTTTGGCCTAAAGATCAATCGTGCCGATTTTCAAAACTTTAACACCATTTGCCGCATATTCTGGCGTACCACTAGCACTACTTCATGTAGTTGATTAAAGGCATTATTTTTTCATCAATTTCGGAATTATTAAGGTATAATTTTTTAACACAATAAAACTGTAGAGTCAGCCACGGCCACTCGTCGCAGCCGCAAGCTGCAGATGAGTTTTCTCGCACGAAGCTATACAAAATGTGACGACCGCTTTAGCCTAGTTGGTAGTGACCCTGCCTACGAAGCAAGAGGTCCTGGGGTCGAATCCCGGTAAGGGCATTTATTTGTGTGATGAGCACGAATATTTGTTCCTGAGTCATGGATGTTTTCTATGTATTTAAGTATTTATTTATCTATATAAGTATGTTTATCGTCGTCTAGTACCCATAGTACAAGCTTTGCTTAGTTTGGGACTAGGTCGATTTGTGTAAGATTGTCCCCTGATATTTATTTTATTTATTTATTTATGTAGTTTGTATAGCTTCGGCACACTCCGGCCCAGCATCAGCAACAAGCTCGCGCTCGCTACTCGAGGCCTAGTGGCTTTATATGCGGCAGAGTGGATGCGTTTAGTGGCAGCCGCTAGTCGCTGCAACTTGCGAGCGCTCTTAAGAGGAAACACAACGGCCTTTTTCCATAGAAACGTAGTCCCCTGTTTTCTCCCTGGATAATAGCAGTAGAACTTTTTTTTTCCATAAATCTATCGCTACTATTGACATGTTCCTATGTATTCCTTTTTTACATAATTTTTTTCTTAAAGGTTTATTATTATTAACCTTCAAATCCCTAAAAAAATTCCAGATTTTCCGCTGTGTTCAAAACATCTAGAAAACAATATTGACTAGATTATTAAAAAAAGGAATACATAGGAACACGTTCAAAGCCTTTATTTGATTTTTAATAAAAAGAATAGTTAAATAGGTCAAGTTTTTGAGAAGAAATCAGGGGACTACGAAACGTTGATTTTATGTAGTTACTTTTAATAGGTATTTTCGATCCAAGCTGCAGTTGTCTCTATCGCGCTCTGCGGGGGGAGGCTTGAGGTTGGCGCGACTGCACTGCAATACATTTTACAAATACCTATTTTTCAATTATCTCGACCTTAGTGTTTCCTCTTAAGATGGAAGTATACCTTTGAAATACTACGTGCTCGTCCATACAAAAAGAGAAAACGTTTTTCTACTTCTAAATATTTTCCAATCTCAATGATTTTTTTAGTACAGCCAGAGTAGCCAAATATTTCGAAACACACCCTTATTCTTATAGTAATAAAGACGTGTACCCAAATATTTGGCTACCTTGGCTGCTACTAACTATATGACGCTGACTGTACGTTATTGACACAATGAAAGACTAGTTTTATATGTTTTCCTTTTTTCAAACATTAAAAGAAATTAAAAATTATATAGGCACCTAAATTATTTTTTTTTAATGTGCAACCTATAAACCTAGATATTATTATGCTGAAACGATCGACATCAAAATCAAAGTGATTGGTTAAGATTTAGTTAGTGGAAAACGTATTCTCCCGAAATGGAAATATCGTATAAAAAGTATTGTCAGTCGCGAGCTGCTAGCTATACTTCCCTCTTAAGAACCATAGCGCCTATGCAGACTACGTTTATTCACGCGACGCCGACGTCGACGCGCGTTTCCCTACTATACTACCATCCGCTAGGGGAACGCGCATTGACGTCGCGTGAAAAAAACGCAGTCTGCATAAGCCCTTAGTAGTTAAAACAAAAAAATACACTTCTTAAATGAACCTTTTGTTTCAGATCAATGAGCGTCAGCGCCGGCGTCTGCGTGCTCTTCACATACCTGACGTACGCGACGTTGCCAGTTCGCCTGCACGAGGCGAGCGTGACCGGCGTGTTGCTGGCTGTCGTCAACCTAGCTGGCAACCTCTACCTGGCACGTGACACCAACCTCCAGGTATGAGATCGTAGATCTACAAAGCAGGTGGTCAAGCGCGTTGGTATACTCTATTTGACGCGGTCCAGTACAGTTACGCGACGTTGCCAGGCCGCCTGCAAGAGGCGAGCGTGACCGGCGTGTTGCTGGCGGTCGTCAACCTAGCTGGCAACCTCTACCTGGCGCGTGACACCAACCTCCAGGTATGAGATCATAGATCTACAAAGCAGGTGGTTAAGCGCGTTGGTATACTCTATTTGACGCAGTCCAGTACAGTTACGCGAAGTTGCCAGGCCGCCTGCAAGGGGCGAGCGTGACCGGCGTGTTGCTGGCTGCTGTCACCCTGTACCTGGCCCGTGACAGCAACCTTCAGATATGAGATCATAAATGTAGGATGGTGAAGCGCACTGGCAATCTCTATTTGACCTGATTCAGTACGGTTACCAGAAGTTGCCAGGCCGCCTGCAGGAGGCGAGCGTGGCTGGCGTATTGCTGGCTGCTGTCACCCTGTACCTGGCCCGTGACAGCAACCTTCAGATACGAGATCATAAATCTACATGAGCGCGCTGGTGTGCTCTATTTGGCCTGGTTCTTTACAGTTACGCTACATTGTCAGTCCGCGAGAATTAGGCGAGAGTGACGGGCATGTTGCTCTGCTGTCAAACTACCTACCTCGTGACAGTAACTTTCATGTAAGAAGATTCTCTGGTTTACTTGTTCTGAATAGTCTTGCGTCGCTAACAAACTGATTGACCAGCGTCAGCGATCGAGTTCGAGAGGATTCAGTTCAGGAGACCAAACTGACTCGAACGAAAAAAGTCAATGGTCTTAAAAATCTAAAATATACAATGCTTGTTGCGTACACACACACACCACGGGTCCCACTATTCCTAACCGTATTGTGGTCAGCAGAAATGCACGCTGCCTTGGATACGAAGACCGACACATGAATATAAAAATATATATATAAAGAGTACATCTGTGAGGATGAGCTTTCTATGTTTGTAAGTATGGCTTAATCTCCGGAACTACTAATCCGATAAAAAAAATTGTCTCACCGGTATTAAGAATGGGCTTTCATCATGAACAATGCCTATATTTTGTCCCGTAGCTTCGATTAGGTTCAAAGTCTGTTCAGTCAACATGTTCCCCCGACCTAACCCGTCCACAATCACCAGATGTACTGCAACCTGATCGTGCTGACGGCGTGCAACATTGCCGGCGTCATGACGCACCACCCCCGTGAGCTGGCACAGCGCCGCGCCTTCCTGGAGACCAGGGACTGCGTGGAGGCCCGCCTGGTGACGCAGCGGGAGAACCAACAGCAGGTACTGTAGACTTTAGAGCGCCCACACATTATAGCCATTAGTGACCACTAGTGGCGAGCGCGAGACACTTGCACAGTTTGTGGCTCGAACGTGGCTACTTAAGGGGGTAAATAGGAAATTATCGCGTTCTTTAAAACGCCTTCCTGGCTAGATTACTAGACAATCAGGCCTGATTTTCAGATATATGTTTCTTGACTATATGATTGCTTATCTGATTTTCGATACATGATTGCCTAAAATTTCCTTGTAGAATAAAAACAAAAGTTGGGTCTTCATTTTCCTCTATTTCTTCAGCCTACTCAAACGATACATTATTTTATGATACAATCAAGTTTAAACTATAGTATTTTATCTCATGCAGAAACTCGAAAACTTCCCGAAGAGCGTTGGATCTCTTTTTCTCGTGCGCGGAACGCATAAGCGTGTTTCTGTCGAGGGGGCGCGGTTTCGCCTTAAGGCTCGGTGTGCGCCGATGCTATATAAAATGTTTGAGAGAACACATTCGCAGCTTGTGGCGGCCACTAGTGACATAATATGTGGCTCTTCTCATCATGCGAATGCGTCTGCAGGCCTTCGATCACGACCAATCGGAAACTACGTGGCGCACTTGCCAATGTCATCAAATTATGACGTCCTTACATTTGGACGCATCTATTTTTCGATACAGCGACAAACGCGTCGCATTTGACAGTGGAGCTTCTGTACTTATGTGCATTCTGTGCCCAGGTAAACCAAACAATACAGCGTTTACTCAGACGCTTCTCAAAGTGGGCCACAGTGACAGGGGGCGGGATCAAAGACCCGCAACACAACTTGCCGTAACTTGGCCACAGTAGATATAATAGCAATAAAACGATCTCTACATACGTCAGGCGAGACGCACTCACAGACACTGTAAAGTTAAGCACCCCCGTCTGCAGTTGTCTGTCACACTCATCAACCTGAACGCGGCTGACACCACATCGTTTAAATACACATACCTACTTATTAATCTCTACATATGAACTTCACATACTCGCGGTATGTGAAATAAAATAAAAATTGGATTAAATAGAGAAAAAAAAATTGTTTCAAAAATTTATAAAAGAAAAAGAACGACATACTTGTTTACTTGATAGGGCCTGTTTACAAAATTTCACGAGAAACAGTCGAGAACTGTGACCTGTAGAGGAATGCAGTTGGACATACGAAATAATTTCACAAGAAACAGTTTAGAAATGTGACCTGTAGAGGAGTGCAGTTGGACATACGAAATAATTTCACAAGAAAGAGTTTAGAAATGTGACCTGCAGAGGAGTGCAGTTGGACATACGAAATAATTTCACATGAAAGAGTTTAGAAATGTGACCTGCAGAGGAGAACAGTTGGACATACGAAATAATTTTTGGGCCAAGCTGAAACTAAGAACTTCGTTCGCTTCGCTCGCTCGTTCTATTAGACATGTTACCATGTTGACGGCTTTGACGCACAGACTGTATTAAGCAGTAACGCTGCTAACGAAATTGTACACCCTAGTAGCATTTTAAGTTGGCCCCACGTTGGGCCATTGATCACCGAGTTGGCCCAACGAAATGCCAACGAAAATGCTATTAGGGCAGAGTGTACCAAAAATGGGGTGTGAACCGATCAATGGCAAACCAGGTATTGTGTTCTTGTGGAGCGTGGAGCTGTTATGCCCTTGATATACACTATAAAAAATTGAAGGCAATTAAAAAAAAAAAATCCTCGAATCCGGCCCGGAGTTACCGACGATTTCTCAATATAATTAGACAAATTTCGGTCACAGTGGAAAATTGAAAAAATATTATTTTCAATTTTCCACTATGACCGAAATTTTAAGTTTCGTTAGCGGACGTTTCTGCTTAATAAAACATTTTAATGTTTAAAATGGGGTAGCGCATTGTTACTAACGATTCTCAATGTAACTTGAGACGTTGGTGCCGTTTCAGAAGATGTAATAACTTCGCGGAAGATGTCGCTATGAGCCTCCCTAAGGTGTAAATAGAATAGTGGAATGGATTGAAAGATTCGTCGCCATTAGCGGACCCACGGTAGCTCAATTGGCAGAGCGATGGACGGATTCCAGATGTTGGGGGTTCAAATCCCGCTCGTGGCGAATAATTTTTCAATTTTCCACTATGACTGAAATTTGAAATTTCGTTAGCGGACGTTTCTGCTTAATAAAACATTTTAATTATAATTAGAGACGTTGGTGCTGCCTAAGCCTAAGTCTTCAGGTAGATGACACTACATACGCCTCCCTGAGGCGTTGTAAGAAGGAACTGACTGGATGATTTAGTGGCCGAGACAGATTGTTCCGATAGCTCAGTTGATTAGTAGCGACGCGCCATGAATGCCTGTGGTCGCCGGTTCGAATCCGGCTCGCATTAAATTTTTAAATTTTTTCTTTCTATTTATTTATATTTATAATTTCGCTAACAGCGTTACAAAATTAATTATTCATTCACCTTTAGACGAGTACGTTCAAACACAGCTTGAAGTCAAAGTTTTGACCGGAACTTTCCCATCCACCTATTTTTATTCCGCGACCGTTTAGTTCCACTCTTTACTAAGCTTTCTCTGCTTTTTCTAAAGGCAAAGGCGTGAAAGTTGCGAGGGCCCCGGATGCTTTCGTTGGAGCTTTGTGCCAACTTCTCTATTTACAAACGCAACTCTAAAGGTTTCCGCCTCGGGTACAATGGAGCCTTTTCACCGCATTGTGATATTTAAAGTTAAACGGGAAACTCGTATTTGCAACTAATTAGTTATGAGCTTTTTGTAAGCTTAATATAAATAAATGAATAGGCTGACTGACTGACTGACAGACTGACTAGGTCGATTTGAGTAAGATGGGGGCAATCTTACGCAAATCGACCTAGTCCCAAATTAAGCAAAGCTCGTACTATGTGACGATATACGTACATACATTAGATTAATAAATACTTAAATAGATAGAACATTACCCATGACTCAGGAACAAATATTCGTGCCCATGACACAAATAAATGCCCTTACCGGATTCGAACCCGGAACCACCGGCATCGTAGGCAGGGTCACTTCACTACCAACTAGGCTACATTACTTGACGACCTCTGTAGGTCGTCAAGTAATGTAGCTAGGGCGTTATAGAACAACACCAATATTTTCTTCATTAAAGCATGAGCCTTGCCACACTTGATACTTAGGTGGACTAGGGTCGAAAACGCCCGGGAGCCAAGCGCGGAAGCCCCGCTGGTGGGGGGCGGAAGGGGGTTAAGTTTCGTTCCGCCGCGGGTTCTTTCGGTCCTCCTATCGTCTTATTTATAGCGACTAGGGCATGTTTGGTATAGTTTTCGGATAAATTGAGGATGGCCGATCATTTTCTGCGACATTTATAACATGATTTCATAGAAAAAAAAGAATAACAGGTAAAATTCAAAAAATCAACGATATTTGTTTTTCTTTTTGTAACGATTTGGGCACTAAAAAAATATGATTATAAAGCCACATTAATGTACATTCTAAAAACATATAATATATTAGAACAATTTGAAACTAAACTTCGTAAAAAAAAAGTTTAGAACAGCAGACTCGTCAAAATCTCATGAATGGCCATTGTACTGAACTCGTGAATGCCTTTGTTTGCGGTCCGAATAAAACCTATTCATGACGCGCGCGTACGAAATTTGCAAAAAAAAAATAGCGCCACAAAATGTTCTTTGTATAATGAACTCTATCGTCTTATTCAATAGATTCAATGGACTAAAAGATAACAAAAACCCGCTCCCAGCGAGCCAGGTGCAAGGCCCTATTGTAATTTGGAATTTATTGTAAAAGAACATAGAGTTCATTATTCAAAGAACATTTTATGTGGTGCTATTTTTTTTTGCAACTATGGTACGCGCGCGTCTTGAATAGCCTTTGTTCGGATTACAAACAAAGGCATTCATGAGCTCAGTTATACAATGGCCATTCATGAGCTTAGTTTAGAAAATTTCAACTATACCATATATTCGGCTACTCTGGCTGCTACTAACATAAATACTGCTACTAAAAAAAATAGGAGGTATGTATATCCATACATACCTCCTATTTTTTTTTATATCCATACGTAACCCCGTTGAGATTAGACTCGTTCGAGTCGTCTCAATGAGTAAATAATTGATGACGGTATACAGAAAAGTACAGTTGGTAATAAAATCTTGTACCAAAAACGAAATACAGAAATATGTAGAAACTTATAACCATCTTGCGTCTGTCCAGGTTGTATGCTAGCCCATTTGGACCTGGCCAATGCAATTGTGTGGGTTGATTATTTTTAATTAACAAATCAATAAGACGTGTAATATACGGGAGCGGTTCAATCGTAGTAAAAAGTTTTTGTATAATTTGATGTAACATTCATGTAAAATAACAACTCTCGCTATAACGTTCATAAAGCATAAAAACTAATATCATAATTTGATACAGAAGTATGATATTTTTTTTATGCATAACTCGCCTAGAAGATCGTACATAACAAAATAAGTCGAACATGACTAAGAAAATCCCACATTTGGTGATCAAACCCATAAAATCGCTCTTTTTAAGTGACCCGCGCGACGTTACGTCGCAACTAGCTGCTGAATCAACTTATTTAGTGACAGAAATAAGTTAATTCACCCATTTGCAGTTTTAACTTTGTTTTGATAAGGTCAGAGCCTTTGCCAAATCATGGGATTTGGTGTCGAAGTGGACGCCGGGTTCCTTTTGGGCACAACCGGGAATAACGCTTGGAGGATAATTAATAGCGTCTTTCTTATAAATTTGAGTACGAGGCAACTGACCCGATATTATTTCTGGATATTTGTTATTAGAATGTTATATTAGTTTAACATGCATTTCATCAGTGATGCTGATGACGGACATTAATCAGTGTTTGCTTTGCTAACTATAAAATAGATTGAAAGAGTTATAGTTGTATGTTAGGATATTTGTTAGCATCGCTTAAAGCGCGCGGTAAAACGGGACTCTATTACTAAGTCCGTCTATTTTCCAATTTACCACATGAACTGATTTCCGAGAGCATATGCGTTGATTATTAGGGAAAATAATAGGGCTTTAAAATTCTTTATATTGAATAATATTAAGGAACACACTAGTCGGAAAGACAATTTTTTCGAGAGTTTCCCTCAATTTCTTCAGGATTCCACCATCAGATCCTGGTTTCCTTACCATGGGACCACCCTTGGGATACTCCCTTTCCAACAAAAAAAGAATAATCAAAATCGGTTCATAAACGACGAAGTTATCCGCGGACATACATTAAAAAAATATATATATATATACGGTCGAATTGAGAAACCTCCTCCTTTTTTGAAGTCTGTTAAAAAGTGGCGCTGGAACATAAGTTTCGTGTGCTCTGCCTACCCCTTTTGGGAATGAAGCCGTGAATGTATGTATGTATGTATGTATGTATGTATGTTTTATAGATAATGATACGGAACCCTTCGTGCGCGAGTCGGACTCGCAATTGGCCTTACACGTGACGATTAACCCATTCGAGGTCACGCATCGCTACGTTTGCTACGCAGGAGCGCGTGGCAGCGTTTTTCCGCTCTGCAGCGCAAATCAATCGTAGAGGCTTGACTTATATGTGATATTCAGAACAATAACGCGTAGTTGCTGACAAAAATTTCATATGTGTGTGATACTATGTAACTGTACTTTTCAGTATACCCTAATCAACTACTTATTAAGACAATTCTAACGAGCCCAAACTCGACGGGGCTACGTCGGTTAAGTACTGAATTCCCACGGCCACCTTCTCTCTCCATCATCAGATCAGCTCGATGGTACCATAATATTGAATCGGCATCCAAACTATACTAATACCCAAACTTTCAGCTCAACCGTTAAGTTTCTGGCTCTTCAGGTAACTGGTTCAAAATTCAGTTCCAAGATTTTGTCCCTCACCAACAAACAAACGAACATCGAATTAAAATTTCGTGAGACATGTTGAAATAAACGTAATAATTGCATGGTTTAACTCACGTATTAAATGTCACTACGGGCGACATGTTTCAAACTCACTCAGTGAATCACGCGACACCGCCGCGAAAACTGAAGAACTCCCGAAGAGTTGGAAACATGTCGCCCGTAGTGACATTTAATACGTGAGTTAAACCGTGTAATTATTAACAGGTCAAGTTAAATAACAGCTTGTAAAAAATACTGTATTGATCAATTCACACACTTCTAGGTCACAGAAAAACTTCGTCGACGTAATACACTTTCCCAAATAGTTTCAAAAGTTAGCACCCTTGAGACTGCCGACGTGAAAGAAATACTGGCAATAAACTATGGTAAAAAGACGTAAGCGACAAGCTTTATGTAAGGAGGTAAATGTTATATGCGTATGTGCGTAGCAAGAAGTTAAATCGACAGACGCAGTGGGTATATCGTGATCTTACTTTTATAGTTTCGCCATGTCCGTCTGTCTGTCTGTCTATCCGTCTTCGGCTTATCTCAGTAACTATTACTATACTAGAAAACTGTGATTCGGCATGGGTATATAAATCAGTCACGCCGACAAAACAGTACAATATTGATAAAAAAAAAATTTTAGGGTACCTCCCCTACACCTAAAGCGGAGATGTATTTTTTTTCTCGTTAAACTCATGGTGTGGGGTTTTGTTGGATAGCTCGTTCAAAAATATTATGGGTTTCCTTAAACCATTTTTGAAATCAGTAATCGTGTCCCCCTGCCGGCTAAATGGCTACTACTGGGGATGTAAAAAATCCTTTTAATAGTACATATAATGAACTGAAAAGGAAAACTATCACGAACAAGTAGGCATAAGTAGTTATCGAGTAATAGTCGACCAACTTAATGTGTACTTGGAAAGGCCAGTTTTCGTACAAATTCGGCCGACGCAACCGCACCGCACGTCGATGTAACTAAGACAGGCAACTACGGAACCCTACACTGCGCGTGGCTCGACACGCACTTGGCCGGTTTTTTTATACAATGACGGTGGCTTGCGGCATGCCGGTGAACTCATGCAACTTGACAGAGTGGTCTTGGTCATCGTTTCAGGTGTTGGTAGCAGGCTAATAACACAACGCCGCCATTCCTCTCTGACAGTCGCCTTCCTTATGCTTGCGTGTAATGATCTAACGATGCATCTGCTGCAGCTTTAGTCCGGTCTGTCCATCTAATTGGTGACCTGCCTCTCGGTCTTGCGCCCTCGCCTTTCCCTGGACCACAAGTCGCTCGATAGCTACGTCTATTCGACGACACATATGCCCGAAAAACGTAATGCGAGACTGCACTATATGGATGATAGACGCTTGATGACGTGTTCCTGGAGTGTGGAATCTAGACCAGACTAAATGCGTTCCCAACTCACGCGACCTTAATCACGAGAAACGGACAACAGTAAATCATTTCATTAAAAACGATATTGTAAAAGTATGATGAAGAATTTGCTCATAAACATACTTGTGAAACTACGTTGTTTAAATTTCCTTCCCGCTGTGTCGAAACCCAGCAGAGGAAACTTATTCTTGGAGCACCTTTAGAAGCATTCTTTTCGTTGTGTTTGTTCAAGTTCGGCCACGCGTGAGGGGCTTTCTATTTGTATACCAGGCCACGTGCTAATGCGCCTCGCGTCACGTCACGCCTCGACGTTAGAAGCGAAGCTAGAAGTTAAACTTTGACGCCTTCTGCCAAGTACTACCGGCCATTTCAGGACTGACAAACTTAGGTTTAGTACTCTCTCTACGATTAATGGGCTAAATGATGCCACATGTCTCGTACTGTTACATATACCTACCCATACAAATTTTGAACGGAAGTGAAGGATTTTCAAACTTTCGGCCAAATAAAAATAAAAAAAATTATTTTCGTCTTGCTAAGCACAACTTTCTCGACCCGCTGCCATGCATATTATCATGTTGTCATGATACGTAAGTGTATTGGGTGTGGGCTTACGGATTATAACAAGGAAATATCAATTACCTTATTTTAGCCTGAATAACCAAAGATGTCTAGAAGAGCTAAGATATTGTTCCCTAGCGTAAACATATTAAAAGGCTGGCTTATTACTATTACATTTACTTAATAATCTCTGGCACTGATACTAATATCACAAGGTCTATCCGCCACTAAGGTTTCCCATTCCAAATTGATTTGTGTTCGGCGTGCGAGCTTCTAGCAGGGATGTTGTGGATGCGGTTTTTTGTCAACCGCGGAGCTGTTTTTTGGGGTCAAACACTCATAAACGAAGTCCATATAATATCACGCAGTAATTAAACACGTTGTGATTGTGCCTCAATTCAATAGGGGTGTTAACACCAAATACAATAACCAATAATGTTGAATTTTCTCGAAAAAATACTAAATTATTAGCAGAAAGCAGTAGATTGAATAACCACAAAGTTGTATCCAAAGTTTTTAGAGGGGGTATTTATTTTGTCCCTTTTCCGCAAAACGCACCGATTGTCATTTACTATGACGCTCGAGTGTCGTGACGTCACAATCCTCGAGCGTTGTCTCTCTGTAACAAGCAACATTAAGACGGTTGTAGCTTCGTAATATTTTTTGCCTTCTTTCTTTTGGAGTAATAATACATTTTGAGTCTACAGCCCTATTAGTATTACAAACGGAACGAACGGAGTTTGAAACGGAGGGGAGAAGGCCTTTTCCCCGCAGTGGGACACTACAGGCTCCCAATAACAATAATAACCCTATTACAAATCATAACAAACGCGTGTAGGCATACATTGCTTAAAAAAGTTCACAGCCTCGTATAATACTTCGCTTGGCAATCTCGGACCAAGAAAAGAAAAAAGGGAGAGAGACAAGACCTTTCAATTAAAACCACACTGAAACTGGTTCCTCCGATCGGGAGAGGTTTACACAGATACATAGTAGCACTCATCATCATCATTTTCAGCCTGTAATCGACAACTGCTGATCACAGGCCTCTCTTCGAGTACGCCACCCGTCCCTATCCTGAGCTAATCTTGTCCAGAAGTGACCCGCCATCTTCCTAATATCGTCCACACCCATCGAGCTGGTGGACCAACGATGCTCCTTTTACCTAGATGTGGCCACCATTGTGATACATTGACACATGTTAAACTTCTAGTAGTTCAGTGAGCTGTTTAGCGCGCGCGCCAGTTTTCTTTCTCGGTCTGAGTTGTCAACCAGAGTTGCCACAATCAGTTTAGGAGTGCGCAAAATTGGCAACGGTGTTTGCCACAAACAAGTAGCAAGTAGCAAGCTAGTGGAGTGTTTATGGCTGCGGTCTTCTGTAAGTTTGCTCAGTTGAGCTGCTCCAAATAAGAACAAGATTCCGCTTTGGCTTACCTCTCATATTGGAACCATATTTGTCACTGTCACTGGCAAGGAGCAGGCTGAAAATCAGCACTGCAGCCGCCATGCTGTATATTTTTGTCCCATTTTGTCGTGTGTGCTAATGCAAATATACAAATTTCTATTTCGATTTGAATGCAAACGTAGGTGGTTGATTGATCCCTAGCTTGTTTTACTAAAACCTCTGGCGGCGGAATATGCTTTCATTATTACTTTGTCAACAGAAGGATTTTGATTAAAATATATATTCATTTCATGTTTCAAGTTTATTTTTTCTATGTACGCTGCTTCGTACCTTAGAAGTCCGCCAACACTGACACTGATGCTTACTGAAATTCTGCATTTTGTTGATTTTCACATAATTCTGATAAGCTGGACGAATGAAACCTCATCTTTCATTCTTGTTCCCAAGCATACCAAGCGAAAAGATATGTATAGGTATTTATAAACACCTGACAGGACATTTCATCCATATATAATATTCTAGCTTCTGCCCGCGACTCCGTCCGCGTGGAACTCGTTTATATCGTAGCTCGATACAAACTTTCATCCACCATTTCACCCCCTCAGGGGAATGATTTCCGGGATAAAAACTATCCTATGTCCTTACCTGGGATTCAAACTATCTCCATACCAAATTTCATCTCAATTGGTTCAGCGGTTTAAGCGTGAAGAGGTAACAGACAGACAGACAGACAGACAGACAGATACATTTTCGCATTTATAATCCTACTAATATTATAAATGCGAAAGTTTAGATGTTTGGATGTTTGTTACTCAATCACGCGAAAACGGCTGAACCGATTTGAATGAAATTGTGCACGAAGATAGTTTATAGCCTGGATTAAAATATAGGATAGTTTTTATCCCGGGTCCACGCGGACGAAGTCGCGGGCGGAAGCTAGTATGGATATAAACGTATAAGTCCTGCCTGACTCACTCACTCACTTAAATCAACGCCCATCCCAAACCGTTGAACCAAGAAAACTGTTCTTTTCACAGTAGGTAGTTACATAACGTAAGTAGGTACCCACTTAGAAGGGATTTTTGAAAATTCCACCCTCAAGGGGTAAAAAGGGGGCTGAAAGTTTGTATGGGGATGGGGTAAAATTTTAAGTGAGAGACGTGAAAGTTTGTTTATAGACTCCTTATTTTATTACAATAAATACAAGAAAAGTAATTTTAGTTTTTTGAAAACCCACCCCTAAGCAATTCATGGGGGTGCAAAATTTGTACTGGTGAAATTTGGTATAGAGATAGTTTGAGTGCCGGGGAAGGTCATGAAATAGTTTTTATGCCGGAAATCAGTCCCTAAGGGGGTGAAGTGGGAGGTGAAAGTTTGTATGGAACTACGATAAAAACGAGTTCCACGCGGACGGAGTCGCGGGCAGAAGCGATTAATATTATTATCTAAAGAAGTCCGAGAGTTGTTAAAAAATAAGTAATAGTACTACGTACAGAAGGTTCTCTATTAACAAATTCCCTGTTTAGGTACGCCAAACGTGCCTAAATGTGCCCATCTCTTTCTATCGCATGCAACGCGCTCTTTCGGAGGCGGAGCCAATAAGAGCTAGGGTTAGGTTAGGTTAGGTTAGGGTTAAATCTTGGAGTTTCGATTTCTATCGCGGAGCTATACGCATGCCACCATAAGGCTGCGTTTCCACCAGAGCTGTGCGAGGATGCGTTGCGAGGTTTCTTCATACATTTGAACTTCGCAAGGCCTAGCTTACGACGTTCAAATGTATGAAGAAACCTCGCAACGCATCCTCGCACAGCTCTGGTGGAAACGCAGCCTTAAAGACGGAAAGGCCCCTATGCAGCTAAATTAAATTAAAAGGCTCCTATGCAGCTAAATTAAATTAAGAATTGTTCCTAAAATGGCTGGCGGCTTACTATAAACAACCTACTTAATCTGGGCGGGCAATGGTTTATTTGCCGTAACCCCGTACTAACACAAATACGGCAAATTAAAAAATGTGAAAATATGACAAGGACAACGGTTGATATACTCGTATATCCCTTTCTGACACACTCATTGAGATTTGTATATTACCTCGCTCGATCATGGTAATGAAGCCGCTCGTCGCCCCGCTGCCCGCTTCCGCTGGCGTACATTCCGTGGCCTCACTTTCATAAAAAAATATTATTCCAATTCTTATTCATCTTCGTCACTTTTATATAACTCTAAAAAATATGAAAACACTTCTGACGATCGCTTTGGATTCTTTTCACTTGAAAAAACACTTGCAATGAAATTATTGAAACAGAATACCCTTAGACGAGATGTAATAAAAATAATTCCGTGAGACCGTTGGCAGATGAAAGGTATTTTCCTTCAGCCTTCAGTCCACTTTGCAACTAGTTTGAATTTAATTAACTTTTACGTTTTATTAATAAAGCCTTAAACAGTGTAGGTATGGTCAGGTAAGAGGAACTACCGGGAAAGTGAAACAGTAGTTGGTATTACCAACCTCTTACCCCACCTGATCTTACTTAGTTGATGAACTTAGTGAATACTTTTTATTTGACACTGCCACTTTCTTAAAATCACGGTTAAGAGTAGCAAGCTCGCCCGAATTTCCCCTTCCCATACAAACGGCGTCTTTTTCTCATTTTAAAACTACGTGTTGGATTGTGACGAAACTTTGCATATACGTATATAATGACATGAGTTATATCTATGTCGTTAATTAGTTTGTATGGAAAGTTTATAAAACAAACGAAATAGGTACAGCAAAACCAAGTTTTGTATGAAAAACTTCAATATTTACTTCAATAAACCTCCTCTCCTTCGGATTAATACCGATATTTAACCTGCAATCGAGCAATGGTTACTTTTATTACCAGTTACGAAAATACACTTATAAAGGCGGGTGACCTATATTGATTCGTCGACCTTTAAATAATTAATGGCTCCGAGAAAGTTTTTACCGGAAAGATAAATTACTGGGAAAGTAGACCGAACATTGAATGATTCGGGACAATAGGACGTGAACGATTCTATGGGAAGTTTTGGTTGCTCTCATACGTTACCTCCCACGCACCATACAAACCAAAAGCATAAACAGCTAGAACAACTAAAATGTAACTGAAACAAGAAAGATTTTGATTTTTTTTTCATACACAAGGTAACCCATTTATTTATGTATTTATTGCACGAAAGCATTACATCAGTAAAAAGGCGGACTTAATGCTGTAAAGCATTCTCTACCAGTCAACATTTACAGATAAATTGTGGGCAATGCAACTTAATACCTTATGTCACGCGAAGCATAATTTCGAATCGATTGACACCTCCTTTATCAAAATCGGTTCAGTAACTTAAACGCTACGGTGGAGCACACGAAATATATATTCTTCTACTTATTTAAGAGCTAAGCTCTTGTCGGTGTAGCTCAAAGTAGGCCCTCCATCTACTCCGATCCCAGGCAACCTCTTTGACATCTCGATACGACCTAAAATCAACTCTTTTTTGAGCTGCTAACAAATACAAACATAATGCTAAAACATCCCTTCCTTACGACTTGGCCGTAGTCGGGCAAAAATGCCATTCTAATTTGAATCATTTGTTGGCGAAAATATAGATAAATTTCGTTTGTTTGTTGTTGAACGACGGAATTAAAACAAATGCACATATTTATGGGATGCTGACACCAATCAATAATGTAAAATTAAAAAAATGAATAAAAATATAGAACACGGAGAAAAAGGTAACACATGACAATAAATAATCACAAAGTTATGAGTGTCCAAAGTTTTAAGAGGAGTATACTCTCTGACAGCCCTTTTCCGCAAAACGCACCTTCACATAAAACGATTCGAGTATCACACTTGCTACACGACGCTCGAGACCCGTGTGACGTCAAGCCTTTCTGCCAAGCAACATTAAAACAGTTGTATTTTGCGAGATATTTAAATATGATCTTCTTCATTACGCATATTTTTTCGCGTTCTTTCTTTTGCAATTATAATAGAGTCCACAACCGTATTGAAAATGGATTACAATATGGGCCATTGGCCTTAGGAGAAGCATGACCTTTCTCTCGAATGAAAATTGCGATGGTTTTACAGACCTTCAGTCCTTAGTTCTATATCTCTTCATTCGTTTTCATCTAGAACACTTCCTTTTTTAAGTTTTCTATGTATTTAAGTAGGTATTCATTTCCCTTCGGCCTCCTACGAAACCAGTTGCGATCGATAAATTCTTCTTTCTTGTTGGAAACCTGTTGCAATCGTAAAACACTAGGTAGGTTCGGTAGCTTTAGATGGCAAAAAGACCAGAAATAGGAGCCCCACGCTACGTCGAAACTGTCAAAGTACGAAAAAAAATGTGTAACTAGTTTCGTACAAAGAATAAAAAATCTTCGATCGCAACTGGTTTCGTACAAAGAATAATTATTATTTGATCGTGACTGGTGACAAACTTGTTGTTTCGTACGCGGCCGAAGGGATTTTATCTATATATCCCCGTACCGTACTGTCTTTTCGAAGATCTCAGTGTTCTAAATGCACTGAGTTGCCTTACGATAAATTAATACATATATAAGTACCTATGTATATCGTCGTTTCAAATCTCAACCTTGATCCAACACCTTATAAGAAATTGAACATTTGTCAACAGGAGCGCCTCCTGCTGTCGGTGCTGCCGCGGCACGTCGCCATGGAGATGAAAGCGGACATCGCGAGCCAGCCCCGGCAGGAGCAGTTCCACAAGATCTACATCCAGCGATATGAGAATGTCAGGTAACTGTCCCACTCTAGCATTCAAAGACAAGAGCTATTTACGAGAGTTTGCCCGCGATTGTGGTCGCTTATACACGTAACATGAAAATATCCCCGGGATGATTTCCGGGATAAAAAATATCCTATATCCGTTCTAGGGCCTCGTACTACAAATGGATAAGGACCAAATTCTTGCCCAGCTTAACTCACTCAATTAAATTTTCTATGAAAAATTCCGTTGTGACACGAAAATTTACCGCACAATTCTATGGTGAATTTTTGTGTCCCAATCCCAACGGAACTTTTTTCAACTCCTCGGTTTGTATGGTTAACTACCGACTAGCCAGACTAACTGCTCGCCAAGAATTTGGTCCTTACCCCTCATGAACACATGCGTATGACTTCGAAGGATGCAAAAAAAACCTTCCTACCATATAAAAAATATGAGATGTGTTTTTCCCAAAAAAGCGGGCAAAGTAGGCATATTGCAGGTGTTTGATTTGTTCGCTACGATTGTAATTTAGTCTCAACGTGTTTGATGTTCGCGTGATATCATAAAATGGACGTCGTTCATTTACGTTCTTTTAGTGTTTGACCCCAAAATCCTCATCCGTATCCGCGGATGTGTGCCCTCAATCGCGGGTGTCAAAATAATCGCACCCGTGGCATCCCTGGTACGAATCGCTAAACAGTCCCGTATTTGATTGCAGCGTTTGCTTTGCACAGTAAAATTAGTCCCCTTTGCTCGTTGGCGGCAAATGACGTACCATCCGTAATGGGAGTATGACTTTCATTTCTACGAGTCTAAGCTCCTATCTGTTATTACATCGAGTTGACAGTGATCGCAATTTGCTGCGACAAAGTACAAAGGGCCCCCGTCCCGATTGTATTCCCGATTGTGGGAACCATTGTGAATTATGCTGGGGGATGATTCACAAGGCCTGTACAGTGAAGCGTGAAATTTATTGTCAAACAAAATACTGGTTTTTGAACCGATGACCGTTGGGGCAGAATGGTTCTCGAGTGGCGACCGCGTAACGGATAGGATAAGCTGGACTGGTGACCTGGTAAAGGTCGCGGGAGCCCGATGGATGCCGGTGGCGCAGGACCGGTCACGCAGTTTGTCCAGCAGTGGACGTCTTTCGGCTAATATTATGATGATGATGAAATTAAAAATTAATTTCAAATACTTAGGTACCACATTTACAGCGGACAACGAGTGACTACCTAGTTGAATAAGTCAAATTATTCAATCAAAATTTCATTCAATCACAACTTCATTCGATAGTGAATTATCCTTTTATTTTTCTTCATCTTTATACGTGTACGGAAAACGTATTCAAAACGTCGTATAAATAGATGGAAAACCTAATAAAATATAATAAGATCCCCTGCCCGTGAACCGAGCCCAGGTGGTCAGGTCAATACATTGCTCAATAGGCATTTAAATATCTTCCCCTGAAAATGCTAATGCACGACCCTCCTCCACTATTCATATGCCACTATCCTAATATCGCCCTTACCTCATAAACTGACTTAGAAATAAATGTGATAGCTACTTAGGTTTTGATTCAAAATAAATAGCCAGATGAAATAAAAAAGCAATATTTTTCGTTGCGAGTACAGCGTATAACGCATTGCTATTTAATTTAATCAGGTGTTGCGGTCGTTTTCAAAGGCATATTATCATATTTACATAAACTAAAATAGTAATGTAGTACATTTAAAATAGTAACGTAGTATTACCAAACCGCGTTTAGGATAGGATTAGAGGTGACAGCTTTGCTATATGAATACGTCAAAGTTTATATGAGCTGACAGCTATTTCAGGTGTGTCGCGGTTGACTAATACCACTCTACTACAACATATTATACTCGTACGAGACCAATACCGAAGAGTTCGTCCAGTACTAAACAACTATCACATTTATTTTGACATTTATTACATGCTTAGATCAATCGACTAAGTAATAGGAACAATATTAATGTAGTTTATTTTAGTTTAGTTTATATTGTAGAAAAAAAAGGGCGCTTAAAAACTATTGTCCTAGTCAAATTGTGGTCTCCAACTGCACTTCTTATTTCATGGGCTCAAAGCAAACCCGTCAGCATACCGTGTCGTTTTTCCTAGTAACGGCCCTTTTCACGCCTGTTGAATTCGTAACCAATATATAAAAAATCGCATAAATTCTTCTGCTCATAAAAATGTATCATTATACTATATTTTTATTAGTGTGGAATATTTTCTTGCTAATTGGAACTATTATAACAAGTATTAAACGGTTTTTAATTTTTATCTAAAAATGGACTAATCTATAAAATTGCTCTGACTAGACGAAAACTTATGCATCGGGGATCTTACCTTTTGTAGTACTAAAGAAAGTTTTCTCCAATATGCTCGGAAATGTTCACCTTACTGTAGCAAAAATAGTACTTGAAGTTCCTCGTTACTGTAGAATGCAAATTTAAAAAGTTAAAAGTTATGACTGTACAGTTGAGCGGCCTGGAAAGTGTATGAAATTTACGCACAGCGTGCGAAACTCACATTATGGCCAGATGTGACGTAAAATCATATGTAAACCAACTTAACTGAAGTCACAGTTGGGCATCTTGAAACACACCAAGACATAGGTACTTACTGGACCAGTGGGTATTTGTTCTTAAAGTCACAACATAAATCGGCAAGGCACAAGTCTCACGTTCCATGCGAGACAAGCCACGATTACCAGCGGGCCGTGCTGTAATAACCCCCTTTGTGCCCGACAGCACAAAGGTATCATTACTGAACAATTTGCTCGCTATTTAGGGATGCTTAACGCACTTTCAGGGTTCCGCTTTTTTGTGTCGGAAAAGGGCGAAGCTGTTTGGCTAAGTGCTCTCTTTTTGCACGGCTGCGGCCAACCATACAGTGTTTCGTATTAATCAGACAATACTGCAGGAATTGACCGAGAACTGTAGTAAGGGGCGATCACAATTGATCAGCAATGGTCGCAGTGATATAAGGGTTGTCACAGCCCGGAAGCCACTACCAGAATAATTATTATTACTATTAATTAGACGCCACAGCCTATGGAGGCTTACGACTCCAGACTTGCGAGAGATAAAATAGTCCAGTCAATGAACTGAACTTGTATGGAAAAAATTACAACTTTGGAAATAATTGATTCTTTCTGTGTTAGTTACCCAGCAACAGTGTTGGGCGTAATTAATTACTTTTTGTAATTTAATTACAAATTACACAATTATTAATTCAATTACGTTAATTAAATTGAATGTAATTAAAATTTCATGTAATTGAAATTACTTTGTAATTTGTAATTGTAATTACATTTATTTGTAATTTAAATTACTAAATTACTTTGTCAACTTTTTTTATAAACAATGAGAAGCATACGTATTTACTTGGTCTGATTGCAATGATGTAATAATCAAAACAATAAATGTGTGTACCTATATTTATATTTATCCGTGTAAACCGTAATCTTAGCACCGCCGGGCTTAAGAACACGTGCATACGTTTCGGCGTTTAACACGGATACCGGGAGCTTTAATTTGTATTGGTGCCACAAAACTAATACTGTTGTTAGGTTAGACCGGACAGATATAAAAATGTAAAATTAGTTGCATACAACACGTATAATTTTTTTTTTCATTTCAAGCTAAACCTTGCAAAGCTCTTCGAAAACAAAGTTATTACACTCATACACTCTTTACAACTTTGGGGCTTCGCTTACATATCAGCTAACATATTTCGGAAATGAATATAATAAGCTAAGCGTCATGCCTCATGAAGGAAACAGATACCTAAAATTAACTGGGAAATCTAGGAATGCTGACTGTCCAAAGAAATTGTGAATGTTACAAAATAGACTAAAACACCACACTTACACACACACACCACCTTGCCTATGACCGTCACATCTAAGTCCTAATTTTAATAAAATAAAACTTCTTTTTGCCTTTTACATAAAAAACACTTCACTCAAGCATGCCATGCCCCATACCTATCCGGCTTTCGTTTCACCGATCGTTAATTTTCATTTATTCAAAAAATAAGTGATCAAAAATATTATATAAAACAAAAGTAATTTGTAATTTAATAAGTAATTAATAATGTAATTGTAATTGAAACTTATAATTACAATTTCATTTTCCCTGTAATTGTAATTTGTAATTGCAATTACTTTTTGTAATTGTAATTATATACGTTTTGCCCAACACTGCCCAGCAACAGAATCCGACAAAATTTCAGACATCAAAAAATTATAAATTAACTTAGCTCTTGAAAAGTCAGAAAAATATTTATTAATAGGTACATTTGCTTTATAATATTCAAGATAAATCATACAAAAAAGACAATGCATGCTTCATTTAAATCTACGTAATTACTTCTGGGTGGAAAGTAAGTATATCAGATTCTTGAATAGAGCATCTTAGAACACAATTTTTAAATGAAACCAACAAACAAAAACACTATTATAAATTAATGTTCTTCAAAATCGTATTTACCTCGAGTAAAACAAGAAATAACTGAGGGCCCATTCTCTCAACGCAGCGCAACCTATTACCTACCTACCTCGGTAGCTCTGGCTACTTTAGGTAGTTGGGTACTGACCTCCAGTGGCCCTTTTCAAGAAGTTATTCGGCGGTGAGGCACATTGCACGTAGAACCGATACCCGTTGGGGCGGACAGGTTCTCGAGTGGCGACCACGTACCGGGAGGCGCAGCGGGGTTAGACCCCCCACAAGGTGGACTGATGACCTGGTAAAGTCCGCTGGATGTGGGTGGCGCAGGACCGGTCATTGTGGCACTCTTTGGGGGAGCCCTATGTTCAGCAGTGGACGTCTTTCGGCTGATATAATAATGATGCTGATGATTAGTCACAGTTTTATAAGCTTAAACAGGCAACATATTTAGTCCAATTGGCCAGTTTAAGAAAATATACACGGTGTTCCCGGGATTTTCCGTTAACTTCGGCATATTGCAGAGTACATTCACAGAAACAAATAAGCATTATTACTATTTTTTAATTTTTTTACAAAATAATTGACCGTAGCAGTAACAGTGGTTAAAGCTGCAAATCTGAGTAAATTAAACTAATGAATATCTTGATAACAGTAAGAGTTGAGATACTACTTCTTGGAAAAAATAACTTTATTTGATCTAAAGTGGGGCATAGGTTAGATCAATTAAGTTAATTTCTGCAATTAACGGAAATTGACAAAAACACGTAGTTTGTACGTCTATATTTTTGTAATGTCCTCTCCGTCTCCCTAATTTGCGTTATAGAAGAACTACGAACTGGTACTAGTTTTTGCGGAAGCGACTATTAAAAAGTTTCATAAAATAAAAAACATATTTTTTAAATTTCGAAATACTGAATTGAAAAAAAGTATATAATCACAACCGACCTGTCGAGCAGAACATAAAGTCGTGCAAACCAGATATACGTATTAAAAAGAAACCAAGCTGAAAAGATTAACATCGTTTGCTTCGCTCGCTTGTTAAATAAATATGTATTCCTTTCCAGTCAACTTTGAAGATCCCTTAAATTGGCCCGCAGTAACTATAGCAACGTATATGTCCTCATCTTCCGTCACGATAATATAGGTAACTATTTCAAATAGCACCGTCCCTTTCACCGGCACGTGGTAAGAGTGAAACAAAGGAACATCATTAGTGTAAGTTAGATTGAGTTCTGCTGTAGCTCTCCTGTGGTTTGTGTTACACAGAGTAATCACGGGGCATTTTGTCGTGCGAACCGCCAGTATACTTTGAGCCGTTGACTCTTAACAACGGTTGCGTGATCACAGGTCCGCCTTATTTGGATCACCTGAAATGGACAGTCCGGTAGATCTCTATCGCACTTGTGGATACACGAACGAAGTTTGCACCCGTGTTAACCGCTCAGAATAAGTAGGTTGAACGTTAGAACTAGCAACATATTCAGTGACATGAGATAGACATATTTTGACATGGCTAAGCTAAGTATTATATAGGCCTATTCATTGAACGAGCGAGTGGTTCGAACAATGTGCGGTTGTCCGGCTGTCCGGCTATCCAGCTGTTCTTCTCTATAGGTCGTATTTCTCGACGGATACGTGAAATTTTGTGAGCAGGTTCGATGGTTATACAGGGTGAAATATTATTAACCGTTCAAATTTTTGGAGGTGATTCGGTGGGTCATCTCGATCGAAATTGATCAAATGAGTTGTCTCCAAATCGCGAAAAAAAATCCAGATCCAATCCAAAACAACTGTAGAGTCAGTTTTTGGAAATTTTTGAACAAACAGCGTACAGGGCCACTAGTCTAGTGTCATTAATTAGGTATACTCGTAGGTACCTAACAAGTTCGTGCTTAGGAGCAGAACGCCCGCCTCGTTCCTGGCGCTGAATGTATTTGAATTGGGAAATAAGGGTAATTAAGGAGATTAGAACATCCGAACCACTATTTTCTTGTTTTATTCTCTTGTTTTAGTTGTTTTTGCAACTTGACTAATAATTACAAACATTTTCCAAAAAAAGAACTAAATATTTTTTTATTATTTTATTGATTAAAATTATGAATATTTTATTTGGTATTCATCCCTATAGTTTACGAATCTCAATGGTTAAAAAATAAAATAAAAAAAGCCATATTTCATACAAAAATTACACCTTTACGTTTTGTTTTTAAGTAATGCTAATTAAAAAATATTACTTTATTATATTATATTATTTCTATAACTTTATCAAGCTAGTAAGAACCCCTCGCATAGCCGAAGGTGAAGGCCTTCGCCTTCAATATCAGGTTACGCTGGTCAAATTTACAGTCAATGCTATTTTAGTGAATAGCTATGCGTTGTGGTATTGCCTCGGCCAGGCACGAGTAGGCACAGTACACGAAAACAATGGAGGATTGCTGGAGACCTAGCGTCGGAGGGTGCTGGAAATGAGTTCTTTTCACAGAAATCTGTATTGCGGTATTACAATGCGGTCTACTTAGCGTCATCTTTGCTATCTAGATACTTAAGAAGTCTCTCGCGGCTTTGAATGAATAGCATATTTTATTTTAGTGTCCCTCGTCAATCTTCGTTTTCGACAAATATGCTTTTCACGCCACTGCTTGGAAATATCGCAAATGATGGTCAGAATTCAAGCTTCAAAACTGTTTATTAGCTAGACGTCACACGAACATGCCTGTGAATTTAAACTATTCAACAATGTCCTTGTAGTCCAGTTGGAACAGCCATTCAATCAATCACAGGTCGCCGCGACCGCAGCCACGCTCTTTTGTTTAGCATTATGATCTATAATTACGAAATAGGTACTGAAGTTTGATTTATATAAATAATTATTTTCTCGTCTTCACCTCGCCTTCGGCTAAGACCTCGAACCCAATCGTCCATCTATTTCCTACTTTGTAGCCTCTACAAAAATGTACAGTTAGGGGTTATTATATACGGACATAAAGTAATATAAAATTTTAAAAAATATATAAAATTAAAGAATTAGAATAAGAGATTTGTGTTCCAGAATCTCCTGTGCCTTGCAATTAACACAGCCTTATATGTCGTATTTGAGTACAAAAAAGTCTGCCGAATTTTGAGGAGGGGTGAAGAAATAACACATTCAAGCGATTACTCACTAATGCAAAAACGATCTGTTTATTTTTCACACGCACACATTTTGAAAAAGGAAAACACATTATCACATTGATGCACACAAATACATATTACACATGGAAAGATTTCGTAGAAACATGGTTTAAGATTACGTAAATGGAAGTGTGATCGGCTCAACCTGTAGGGCGAGGTGGTTGGGGTCATTAAATGAGGTCGATAATTCTATCGATATTTGCATAAACATATACAATTTTAGTAAAAAATATTATTAGATAAACTCAATTGTATATTGAAATAATTGTTAAGCTATAAAATACAATATCGCAAGAATATGACAATTATTATTTATCTTTATTATTACTAACGAATTTACATTTCAATGAACTAAATACATATAGAGTTGCGTGTAGAATCCGCTTGATAATCGCTTTTTCGAGTAAATTGTGTTCACTTGCCAATTTTGCAGGTTCTTAGGGAATCATACTTATGATCGATAATTATAGATTTCATCGACAGTACCCTCATCTCTATGTCTGAGTCTCGGGACAAAAATCTGTCAGTTTAGATAATCCTTGCAAATATTATTATTAACATTATTACCATTGAAATAGGTAAATTTTTACAAAGCATGCAAACGGAGTCTCGTGGGGAGTACGAACTTTTAACTAATTTTGATTAATCAATGCTAATATTACTATTAGGCTCTTTTTCAAATACCATTAAGTTATTTCTTACAGAGCATGAAAACGGAATCTCGTAGGGAGTGTCATGATGTATCCAAAAATATTTTAGTAATAATAATATTATAACAGTACAAAATACCAAAATTACTTCCAAATGGAATGTCATATCTTTTTCTAAGCTTGTAGTGGTCGAACGTTTATTGCATGCGCTTACAGCACATATGGGCATTTTTATGATCAGTGTTCTCTTGCGAGGCGATTTTGTGAAATTGTCTATATATGATTTTTTGCTCATTGTGCAAGGTTTTCAACAGAGGGGTGAAGTGAAAAGGGAGTGGGTGAACGGCTACTCCAGTTAAGTATGCTCTAAGAATTAACACTACAATGACGACTTGATCGTGAATCGGTCGATTCAAGTTTAGATCTCTATAACATTATTAGATAATTTAAATAGGAATAACATTCCCGAGGGTTTCAGATAAATATTTGTTTTGTACGATGGAAACTAAGGCGACACACTATATTGTGTTTCTCATTGAAAGAAGAACAACTATTTGGAAATCACAAATAGACTGGAGTTGCAACAGCCCTTGCACGGGGGTAAATGTGAAGTCCAGTGCCACCTCCCTCCCCCAGCCCTTAGGCAAATAGCACCAATACAAATAGGCATCTTATGTGTAAGCGCTTTAGTATTAGAGCAGCGAATTTCCAATCCAATCTGTTTCTAAACTGTCAAGTAGTCGTGCTAACTACAAGACTTAGCTAGCTAGCAGCTCCGGTAATTGAATGCTTTAGGAAACCGCTTGATGCAAGTCGAAAGTGGTAGGTATGTCCCAACTCCCAAGCCATTTCTTTATGATCGCGTTGACTTGATCAAAGCGGACTTAAAGCTTATACGAATACACAAAATTGTACTGAAAAGATTTCTATTCAAATTCAAGCTCAACGCCTACTTGTATATGCACCCTGGCACTGCGGTGCCAAAGTAAGATTGCTATTATTTCCTTCAGGCGTTTTATCAGATTATTTCACAAATCGTAGTATGTTCGGCGATCGTTTTAGTCTATTTTTTAACTTAACCCCGTCATTGATGAGCTATTCCTATTTTTTTTTGTTTGTAAGTATATGCTCCCAGTTGGGTCCCATTTTTTTCAAAAATTCAATTGGATAATGGTATCCATGAGGAATCGAGGGAACTCTTCAATTATATTAGGCACGCGTGTAGTGATTTTGGTATTTTCTATTATAACTCGTGTATTTACACCCGGAAATCATAAATTTGGTGGAGTGGAATTGATGGTGAAGACCACAGATGACATGGAATTCCTCAATTATGTACTTAAAAGCCAAAGGTGATCCTTGTGGAATCGACGGAAGTCCTCAAATATTATCGGCCCACATACAGCGATTGGGTTTTTTCTCTAATAATCAACACATTTGCTCTCGGAAATCAGTTCATGTGGTAAATTGGAAAATAAATTTGGAAATCTTCTCGTGGCTTGGCGGAGTAGGTAGTAAATTGAAGTCGGTTAAAACTATGTTTTTAAAGTAAATTATTGGATTCGAATGTCGATTCGTGCTCATCACACAAATAAATGCCCTTACATTTATTTGTGTGATGAGCACGAATATTTTGTTCCTGAGTTATGGATGTTTCCTATGTATTTATTTTTTATGTATTTATATAGATATATAAGCAGGTTTATCGTTGTCTTTTACTATTACATGCTATTGCTATATATATGGGTGAGGACCAAGTTCTTGGCCAACCATAGAATTGTATGGCTATTTTTTGTGTCACAACGGAACTTTTTAACTACTACCGATTAACTTGGCTAACTACTGGCCAAGAATTTGATCCTCACCCATATTGCGAGTTAACCTCAGAACTCAAATAGAGTCATTGGAGAAACAAACTAAACTTCTTCGAACGTACACTATTGTGTGAGCTTTTTAGAATAAGTTTTAGTCGACTTTTTACTTTCTTTGTAAGATCGGGAGGTTTTATCAATCCCACGATGAATGTAGGGTTAATTAAGATTTAGTTATTTCTCGATCCTGATTTATTATTATTATTATTTTTTCCATATCTCAGGACCATGGGGTCCCGGACTTTTGGAAGGCATGTGTGGGGCCGAAGCCAACAGCGCAGAGGCCCTTTAAAACAAATATAATATAAAGCGAGGGATACACATGGCGGATACCATCTCCGAGCGCACAACATGGTACACCCGGTGATGGTCCCCGCCAGGTGCAAAGACTATTGCAGTGCACAGTGTTGCCACTGTGCTGCGATGGAAACTAAGGTCATGGGTTATTGGGTTGAATGGTGGGTGGTCTGGAAAATGGGTTATGGGAGGAGACTAGCGGACACCTGCCGTGACAATTAGTCTCAAAATTGTGAAAAGGCAGGCGGTGACTCGCCAACTCGTTAAGTGGGCCCCACAAACAGTCGCACGCACAGTGCGACAATGGAGCAACACGTCTGAGCGGCTGTGAGATTGTCGAGAGGTGAGTCTGCGGTGCGCCAGATCCCGGTAATCCGTTCAAGGGCCGCCGGCGTTATGACATTTTACACTTCCAACCTGGAGCACAGGTTCCGCTCTTGCGACTCCACTCTGGCCGGCCGGTTAAGGCAAGCACAGAGGCGAGGGCCAGATCACTCGGGCCCTCTGGAGGTTAGGGGTCCGCGGTGTCTCCACTCACCGTCAGCTCGCCACAAGCTGCCCCCGCGGGCTTATTATTATTATTATTATTCATTACATTTATTATTATTCATTACATTCGTTACTAACAAAACCTTCCTTGTTGCGACGAATTCGTCGAACGATTCAGGAATAAATATTTAAACTTATTCCTCGAACGTAGTGCAGGATTTCATATTTTAAAATGCATTTTCATTTTATTGAAAACTTCCTTCACGACGCGTATTATTGACGTGCCGGGCGACAGACATTTTGGCTATAATACGGAGACAATATAGTTTACGTTATTGCTTCCCCTTTATAACATTGTGTTCGCATACAAACAAGCAACTGTCAGTAATCATTCCTAGGAAGCAACTATACAAATATTCAACCGGTTTGGCAACATTCTTATAATCTCTAAAAGTAATATTCGTGTTTATATTTTATACAATATAAACAGTCATTAGGTGCATACACATGTATGATTACGATTGTGATATCCACGGTTGTAAAAAATAAGGATGACCCAGCCGTGAGTCAGGTCTCATCTGTATCAAAATACGACGCCTATATCAATAAACTAGCAAATTTGCCACGTGTGTCATTGCTATTTGTTTCTATTAGGCGCATTTTTTTAACCAAAATATCTGTCTAAAACTTTGCCTTTCAAATATTTCATGATGAGTAACTACTACCTATGAGAGTTGCTGCAAATATTGTTCCCAAATATGACAGAGTGGGTTGCAGCAAACCGTCCGTAATAGTAAGGGGTTTCGTTAAAATCTGAATGAATGGAAAGATTAACAAGTTTCTATGAAATGACAGCTGCCAGCGCCATTATTAACGTTGATCGATCAGTAATCGTAAGCTGGTGCAACCCGCCCATAGTTTTAAAACTAATCTGTTGTCGAAGGAAAGCTCTATAAAGCGGTAAAAAATCATAATAGATTACTAGTTCTGCCCGCGACTCCGCCCGTGTGGAATTCGTTTATATCGTAGCTCCATACGAACTTTCAGCCCCTTTCACCTCCTTAGGGGATGATTACCGGGACAAAACTATCATATGTCCTTCCACGGGACTCAAAATACGTCTATGCCAACTTTCGTTTCGGCGGTTTAAGCGTGACAGACAGACAGACATATAGACGGGCAGACAGAGACACTTTTGCATTTATAATATTAGTATGGATAATTTATGACATTATTATTATTATTTTTATACCACTTCGGTGACAAACAAGCTTACGGCCCACCCACATTGACGTGAGGCGAGTAATTTATTTATATGGATTGTTCAGTTTTTCCATAGCGTTAGTATAAGTAGGCATGTCTATGGGTTGGACGATAGTATATAACTGCTTATTATTCATATCATATAAATGCGTTATATCCGGCTGTGCTCCTTTAATCCGAAACCTAAGTCGTGATGGGCCACTGTATAGAACAGGCTTTAAGATACTAAGTTAATACGCGGTCGCTGAAGTTAACTCTATAAGTTGTGTTCTCAGTCCAAAAAGCTTCCGTGCGAAAATAGAATTAAAAAATTTTTTTTTGTTGAAACGGATCGTTCTTTAGGTATAATGATGTTTTAGATTGATGTATTTGAAATCTTTTTCTGGAATAACTGGAAAAATATCACTTATATTAGAAGCAGTAGCGAATTTAAAGTCGTTAACAGCCAATTTTTTCATAGTTCTCATACATAAAACAAAAATTCAAAAGCTTACGGTAACAATAAAATACATTATATATAAATAAAGAGCATTACTGCTCAAAAAACATATGGCCCTATATTTATACGTACCTCAACATTAATTTATTTATGATCACCAACAGACAATACATCATACAATTTAATTAATTTAACATTAAGTCAGAAAACTAGATCTTAGATACTAAAATAAGCTATATATTCTTAGATAAATATCATATTCTTAGATACTAAATTAAGCTGTGGTTACCTCTGAGATACTTAAATAAAATGTCATTGTAACGTGAAATTAAAAATATACTTCAAATGACGTAACTTGTTTTCTAATAAATTTTAGATTCGGCCCTTAAATTGGCTGTTTCGTCCGTCCCCAACGTCACGACTTGAGCTGTATGAAAGTACGAATCTCTGAGTGGGCCTCTATAGTCAAGACGAACCTTGTGAAGCGCTCAAATGCAATGCTACTTCAGTGATGTTTAATTTAAGTACTCCTTTGTTAGACTCGGGGCTGGGGGACACTGAATTATAGATTTAGTCCCTTTGGCTAACGGCTCACAGTTTTAATCAAATGTACTGCGACTGGCTTTGTGGTAAAGGGTTTCGAACAGTCAAAGAAGTATGCGAGTAAGCTATAAATATTTCGACAGCTAATTGTAGGCTTGGCATTCACCGTAAGTCCTTAAATACCGAGTTAATTATTAATTTAACGGAAATGGACATTAAGGACTTAAGTCGTTAAGAAATTATTCAATCATTTGTCTTCAAAATCTACAATAATGAATGCAATTAAGTTGATGGCATACAGATAAAACTATCGAAAATCTACGGAACTAAATTACAAAAAAATACACCATAAAAAATACAGGTGTCAATAAAAATAACGATAATTATTATTTGTCGAAAAACATTGAATTGGCTTTCAAATGCATGAAGTTATTTTCAGTTGATTAAATATATACTCACCGGTAATAAAGGCTATACCCGTGTAAGGGAACAAAATATGCCCCTGACGTACGTTTAAAACATTATTTAATCTATTCAATTTATAGAAATCACGAAAAGTTTTTGGGCCAAATTTTCTGCCGGTCAGTGTTTATGGTATTTGATAAGAGTAGATAAATATTAATTATTTTTGCGTTACCAATAAACAAAACTCTACAACATTCGGAAACATCAAGCGTTATTCCCGGTGGCGCCCTTAACGAGCCCGGGGTCCGCTTTGACACCTAATCCCAAGATTTGGGACAGGCATTAGTTTTACGAAATCGTCCGCCATCTGACCTTCCAACCTAGACGGAAAACTAAACCTTATTGTAACTAGACCGGTTTCCTCACGATGTTTTCCTTCACCGAAAAGCTAACGGTAAATATTCCGTACATACGTTCCGAAAAACTCATTGGTACGAGCTGAACCACTAGGCTACTGTAACTTAAGTAGTATTAAAAGTCTGATTAAGATCTGTTATGTAAGTATGTTTCTTTATTAGTGGGTAGGTTTAAACTGTTTAATAATTGTCGAATGAGGGTGTTCAGGGATTTTGTAAGCTTATACGCAGTCCTAAAATAGATCTGATTCAGAGAACAACGCTGTTTTATTGCTGCTCCTGGACATTCCCGGGAAACCTTCCTGGCGACATACATAATAAGATAAAGAAATACAGGATAAGACTATCCTGTATTTCTCTAAAACTTCATAAGTACTAACATAAAGGCGATGTTAGACTGGAGCATTCATTTGTACCTATAAGTATCTAGCGAATGTTACATTACAGGTAAAAGCCAACAAAACAAACAGGAGCGAGCATTCTAGCGAGTGTTCAGGCGAGTATTTTAACGAAACGACGCTAAATTTGCTTAGTGCCTTCTGCCGAGTCGAGCAATTTTGTAATTTATCTCTCAGAACCATCTCAAATTATAACGGGGGAAAAGTACAAATTTTGGAGGCTACAGGTATGTAATTTAATAGGCGTGCAAAATAACGCACAGTCAAGTTTAAAAATATGTATACAACTTATTCGTAAAAATGTCACATCGCCCTTATGTCCGCGGATTAAGGTCGAAACCTTAATCCCGAAGGGACATAATTATGAGAGGATTGAATCTAAATTGACTGTACCTAATTATAAAAAGAATCTTATTATTGAAAAAACTTTATAAAAAATCTCACATCGTAAATCTTTAAAGTCATGTGTTCTGGCTAACCATTTTGAGAATACAAACGTGGTTTTACATATGTATGTTCAATTTTACAGAAAAATTATCGAGAGTCAGGGCTTTAATTGAAGACAGCTTTAGCCTAGTTGGTAGTGACCCTGCCTACAAAGCAAGAGGTTTCGGGTTCGAATGCCGGTAAGGGCATTTATTTGTGTGATGTGCACGAATATTTTTTCGTGAGTCATAGATATTTTCTATGTATTTAAGTATTTATTTATCTATATAAGTATGTTTATCGTCGTCTAGTACCCATCCCATAGATTTTGGGACTAGGTCGGTTGGTGTAAAGATTTCCCCCAAATATTGATTTATTTTATACCTAATGCTGTTTGTTGGACGGGCCATTACATTGACTACATTCACGGGCGCACGCAGTTTCCATTTGGTCATGGTCAGATCGGCCAATGGACGACGACTCCAATTGGCTTGCCGCCATGACGTGTTGTGTTCTAGCGTTGTTTTTTTTATATTCATGGTCCTTTCTTTCGGATGGCGTCTTGTCATGCTGGTTTTTCATCCGTTTGGATATCCGACGAGCTACACCTACGTTTAAACAGTTGACATTCGTGGGCTGATTTTAACTCTGCGCTACTCCACCAGTGGCGCTGTGAGCAGTGTAACTCGCAAGTACCTACGTCTTTATAAAATAAAAATAAACATTTCAAATTTCGTATTACTGAAACAACAATAATATAATCATTGAACCTGCTCACAAAATTTCACGAGAATTAGGCGTGTTGGAGAGCTAGTAAAAAAAACGGTTATTGCAGACAAATGATCCATAGGATATTAGTAACAGATTTTGACTTAATGACTCTGTTAGTAGGTACAAAAAATAAATAAAACGAGAGAAAACATGACACAAAGACGTCAAGAGCGACCCGCGATTGGATTGGTAGTGTACAGCCAACTTAATCGCGGCAGTCCCTCAGGGAACGCATTGAGCGCTGCAATGACATGCCTTGAGTGCCCTCTATCGGGACAATGCCTGAATGCAATGCAGCCCGAGAAATCCTTAGCGCCAGGGCGAGAATGAGCTATTTTCCAGACGGGTGGCTGCATGGATTTCGACAGCAATTCCCGTTTAACAAGCTGCTTGAGACGTCGATGGAATGTTTGCGACGAAGCGAACGATGATATTTTTTCTAGGATTTTGTGTACTGAGTTGAAGAAGAAGTTATTTATTTAGCACACAAGATTCACATATTATAATCAAATAAACATTTTATACTTTTGAAGTAGCTACTAAAACTGGGACACTCGCTCAGAATGTTGTCACGGGACGGGATACCCTGCCGCTGTTTTATGGCCGCTCCACACAATGGGCCATCCTGACCCTTCATACAGTACGCAACTATGCGTTAAAGGGAGTAAGACATATTTATGTCTCGTTCTACCGCATAGCCGCGTCCTGTATGGTGGGTCAGGATGGCCCATTGTGTGGAGCGGCCATTACAACATAAAAAATAAAACTAGGATCAATTTTATATTGTTTTGGGAATGAAATATTTAAATTATACTAGTGGGATTTGTGCGATGTAAAAATCGCGAGCCTGTCTTATTAAAAAATATGTATTTTAAAATTTCGACAATCTGAATCGTACAATAAATGTAGGTATATATATAATTAGCGAACCTGCTCACAACATTTCACAATTGTTTGAGAAATGCTACCTGTAGAGGAGTACGGCTGGACAAAAGGACACACGAAAGAATTTCGGCCAAAAATGAAATAGAGAACTTCGTTCGCTTCGCTCCCTCGTTCAAAAAGTGAACTTAAAGTACCACCAGTAGATTAGGATGGATCAAGAATTGAATGAAGATTACTGTTACTTCGATGGATGGAATCCGTAAAAGTAACTACTTAATATTAAAAAAGAATGATACAGTATAAATGATTTAAAGGCTATCAGAAAATATGGAGAGACAGGTTTTTGGTACAAGCTTTTATTGCCGACTGTACTTTTCTATATACCATCACCAACTGGTCATTGAGACGATGCCAACGAACCCAAACTCAACGGGGTTACGTCCGTTAAGTACCTACTGAATTCCCATGGCCACCTTCTGTCTCCATCATCAGATCAGCTCGATGGTTCCATAATATTGAATTATCATCTAGACTATACCTTTACCCAAAATTTCACCTCAATTGGTTGTCAAAATTGTTACGTAGTTGGGTAAATTCATACTCGTAGCTACGTCGCAAGTTAATAGAAAGCTTGTAAAAAGTCATGTTTGCACTATACTCTTCCTCCAGGAAAAATACGGTTTTGAAAAACATTAATTTATAATATTTAGCTTTTTTTGTTAGTTTCATTTTAAAATGTTATTCTAAGATGCTTTATTCAAGAATCCGACAAATTTTTCACCCGGAAGTAACTATGTAGATTTAAATGAAGCATGCATTGTCTTGTTATGAACGATTTATCTTGAATACTAGCTTCTGCCCGACTCCGTCCGCGTGGAACTCGTTTTTATCGTAGCTCGATACAAACTTTCATCCCCCATTTCACCCCCTCAGGGGATGATTTCCGGGATAAAAACTATCCTATGTCCTTCCCCGGGATTCAAACTAACTCCATACCAAATGTCATCTCAATCGGTTCAGCGGTTTAAGCGTGAAGAGGTAACAGACAGACAGACAGACAGACAGACACACTTTCGCATTTATAATATTAGTATGGATTATAGAGCAAATGTAAATGAACCAAAATAAAGACGAAAATATTTATTAGTATTTGTTCTGATTTTTCAGAAGCTAGTTAATTTTTTTTTTGATGTCTGTAATTTTGTCAGATTCTTTCGCTGAGTAGCTATTTTATTGATTACATATCCGTTACACATAAAAAATAAGCTATTATAAACTACTTCCAAAATTGACATTTTTCCATACAAGTGGTCAGTTCATTGACTGGACTAAGTACTAGAAATTAAATTTGATCTGCGTTACTCAAATAGTAATTTCACTGAAATTTCAAATGAAATCATGAATATAAATGAAGTTAAAATACAACACTTTTAATATTTGCGTAGGACTCCGAATAGTACTCAGCAATTACCTTACCCTTTTATATTTTAGTAGCTAGCTCGGTAACCCTCTGGAACCGTCTCTCGAGACACCTAACTTGGATTAATCTGGTTATACACGGGCTTCTCCAAGGTTAAACGGTTCAACTGCGTTCCTTAACAGTATTACCGCCGGTCTGGTTAGAGCAGTTTTATTACTGTTACTTTTCAACATACGTTAAATTCATTCAATATACGTTCAATATACAATATACGAATCTTATCGAAATGGTATTTTTTACCCTCTTTAATAATGTATGTATGTATGTAAATTCTTTATTGTACATGGAACAGAACCCAACAACAAAACAATTATTACAAGAACACATGACACAATATTCATAGTAACTTGAAGTGAAATGCGTGTATGATAGTATAGTTTGTTTTAGTTTAGATGACGAAAAGTACTTGAAACAAACATTACATTTCATTGTTACCTTTAAGTAGGATGTTAAAACAATCCGTACTAATATTATAAATGCGAAAGTGTGTCTCTCTGTCTGTCTGTCTGTTACCTCTACACGCTTAAACCGCTGAACCGATTTAGTTGAAATTTGGTATATAGACAGTTTGAGTCCCGGGGAAGGACATAGGATAGTTTTTATCCCCGAAATCGTCCCCTAAGGGGGTGAAATGGGGGGGTGAAAGTTTCTATGGAGCTGCGATATAAACGAGTTCCACGCGGACGGAGTCGCGGGCAGAAGCTAGTTACGCATAAACAAACACGTTCCACACTTCGCTCAGTTTTATGACGTCTCTTTGTTATTTTTTGCTTTGATATGATGATGTTAATGAACAAACGTAGTTGTAAAATAACACTTTAACTGCATATTGGTCATTTTAACTGAAACACGACATTGTAAAATCCCACTTTAACTGCATTTAGGTCTTTTTAACTGAAACAAACGATGTTTGGCGTTTTGAAAATTTACTCGCTAAGAACTTATAAGTTATAACATGCAAAAAGTGCATGTCGGTCGCTGGACTCATACCCGGGTACATCGACCCTAAGGCTGCCGTCGGTTCCCCTAGGCTACCGATGTCTTAAGACAACACGGTGAATTTTGAAATACCTTGACGGCGTGTCACTATAGTAACCAAACTGTTATTGACCCCGCCGTTGTAACAATAATAATAATTTTATGTTAATTCTCGACAACCGCTTTAGCCTAGTTGGTAGTGACCCTGCCTACGAAGCAAGAGGTCCCGGGATCGAATCCTGGTAAGGGTATTAATTTGTGTGATGACCACGAATATTTGTTCCTGAGTCATGGATGTTATCTATGTATTTAAGTATTTATTTATCTATATAAGTATGTTTATCGTCGTCTATTACCCATAGTACAAGCTTTGCTTAGTTTGGGACTAGGTCGATTTGTGTAAGATTGTCCCCTAATATTTATTTATATTTATTTATTTATTTAATTGATTATTTAAAATAATAAATGATGACTGAGACGATATAGTACCTAAATATAACGCGGTCTTCTAAATCTTAGATGTCCATTCAGCGTCAGCAGCATAAGTAGCTACACAAAATAACTCGTTCAAAATAACCTGGACAGTTCTTGTCCTCTTGATTTTGTTGTGAGTCGTGTGCAAGTAATTTTGAGCACTAGTCCCGGCTACTTTTGCTGCTGACTGTCCATCCGATTTGATTAAATTCAGAATCTTAGGTAGGCTGCAGATCTAATCAACGAGATCGCGCAATCACTGCATCGCCAGTGGTCTCCCGCCCCGCTATTCTGTGACTTGTTATAAACTCACCTCAACCTTCACCCACAGATATATCTTGACGCCGCTATTTGTTGTAACTAAGCGTAGGTACCCTTTGGGTGACTTTAAGCCTTCTTGTGAGGCCCATAGTAAGCGACCACGTTTCCGTGCAAGAGGGCTATGTTGGGAGTTTCTCTACACGATCGCATCAGAAATGAGGCTATCCGCAGCAGAACCAAGGTAACCGATATAGCCCTCCGAATCGCTAAACTTAAGTGGCAGTGGGCGGGGCACATTGCACGTAGAACCGATGGCCGTTGGGGCGGAAAGGTTCTCGAGTGGCGACCACGTACCAAAAGGGGCAGCGTGGGTAGGCCCCCCACAAAGTGGACTGATGACCTGGTAAAGGTCGCGGGAGTCCGCTGGATGCGGGTGGCGCAGGACTGGTCATTGTGGCACTCTTTGGGGGAGGCCTTTGTCCAGCAGTGGACGTCTTTCGGCTGATATGATGAAGCGTAGGTAGAGGTCTAGGCGTGACGGGTGAGGTGAGGCGTATTAGCGATATAACAGAATAACAGCCCGGTGACATCCTGTTTCTGCCGGGAGCTCTTGTTTCAAAGCGAACAACGATATTATCTAGTGTCCCGTTAATTTGATGCTCCGGCTTGGTTCTGTTTGTAATTGAGTGATTGCGAAATGCGGTGGGATTTAAGAGTCCGCAGAAAGCTCGGCCGAATTTCACCTTCCCATACAAACGGAGTTTCGTTCTCATTTTAAAACTACCTGTTAGATTGTGACGAAACTTTGCATATACAATGACATGAGGTATATCTATGTTTGTAATTAGTTTATATGGTTCCAGTTTATAAAACAAACGAAATACAGCAAAAACAAGTTGTATGAAAAACTTAAATTATGGAGAATCGAGCTTACTGCGGACTCTCTCTTTGAAAGAAAGAAAGAAAGAAAGAAAACATTTATTCGTGGACAAAACAATGGGTATACAAAACAAAACACAGTAAAGTAAAAGTAGCAGGGTCCACGAAAAGGCCCTGACTCAGCATGGTGCTAACTTAGGAGGCCAACGCTGGTCTTCCGTCGGAACCTTTACATGAGTTACCTCCTGGAAGGCAACACAAAACAAATACCTACGCTAAAACATATTTTAAAGAATACATAGGTATCTTAAGTCAAAATAAGTAATAGTGTCAAAGTAAGTAATATTTGCCAGTACCCAAAGGTTGTCTGGAAGCTCTTTGCGATAAGACCGCCTGTTGTTTGGTTTACTTTTGTCTGTGTGAGGTGTGCAATGTAGAGTATTTGTATTGTAATTGACCTTTAGTATTGGCAACCAAGTGTAGGTGTTTCTGAACGAAACCAATTTTGATAATTTCTAAAGCAGTGACAGACCGAATGGGTAACTTTGAATGATAATTGTAAAACTACATTCCGGTCACTCGGACACCATTTCTCTTCTCATCCAACTCTCGTATGTACCGTACAGCTCTGTGTGTCTCGTGGCATCGTAGCACCTAAACGAATGGACCGATTTTAATGTGTTGTTTTTGCCCGAAATCTGACGTGATCGAAATGGTTTTTTACCTGTATTTCAACAAAAAGGGTTCTGCTGGTATTGAGATATTGAACTTTAAAATAAAAAAAATATCGGGGTTTTTTCAACTTTTCTAGTATTCAGAGCAACGCCTGGTCGCCTCTTGGCCACTGAAACTACGCGTGTAGTTTCAGTGGCCAAGAGGCGACCAGATGGCTCGCGGTATTTCAGCTCCCGAAGTGTTGTGGAACCGCCCTGGGCAACCCGAACTGAGCCAACTGAGGCGGAAATAGAAAAAACTTTGTTTTTTTAGTGCGCGGCAGCCGATTGAAACAGCGGTTGTCTGAAAGTGTGTAGGTACCTACTGGAATGCTGTTTCAAACGAATACCTGGCGACAATTTGTTCCTGTTACGTTTATTTACCAAATACCTTCCATCACTATTCGTAGTTACCAATCAAATATTTCGTTAGGTGCTTATAGAAACAATTTCGGATGCGGGCTTCCTATAGACTAAGAGCTGGTACTAAAATGTGTTTTTTTTTTTAAAGTTTGCGGACAGTCTAACACAAATCGACCTTAGTCCCAAGCTAAGCAAAGCTTTTAATATGGGTAATAGTCGACGATAAACATACTGATATACATAAATAAATACTTGAATACTTAGAAAACATCCATGACTCAGGAACACATATTCGTTTTCATCATACGAATAAATGCCCTTACCGGGATTCGAACCCAGGACCTCCAGGGGCGTAGGCAGGGTCACTGTCACTACCAACTAGGCTAAACCGGGCTACTAAAGTTTGCAGTATTAGATCGCTCAGCCATCTGTGCCACTGAAAACAGAGCTAAACTAAAAAAAAAACGGAAAGTGCGAGACTGACTATGCACCTAGGGTTTCGTACAAACTTTCATACTCACGCACAACATTAATTCTGGAGAAGGCATCATTTTCTCATGCAAAAAGTGACATTGAGATTCTACCTAAAACGTGCAGTACTTCGCAACTTCTAAATAAATGAATACTTAAAACATTGTTATGAGTGTTTTCTTTTAATGCGAAATATGCACAACCTTGCCATTGTACTTTTTTGATACCAAGATACCAAAAAAACAAGTGAAACCAAAAGATGTTGCGAAAAACCCGACCGCTTTTTTACATATATTATGGCCTATGTCACGGCTACAATTAAGGCCCAAAACAGACGGTGAAACGCAGTAAACCGGCTTCAAAATGGTTGCGTCATGTGTGGTCTCACAAAGGAGTCTATGGCATAAACTCAAATGGAACTCAAAAGTAAATGGAAGTTGCAGTTTCGTTGCAGTTGCGTTTCACCGTCTGTTTTGGGCCTGAGAGTGTCATAAGTATAGTTTGGATGACAATTCAATATTATGATACCATCGAGCTGATCCTGATGATAGAGACAGAAGGTGGACATGGGAATTCAGTACTTAACCGACGTAACCCCGTTGAGTTTGGGCTCGTTAGAATCGTCTCAATGAGTAGTTGATGGCGGTAAACAGAAAAGGGATGGAAGGGAATGGAAAGTTATTGGTATCAATAAAACCTAAACAATAAACAGTTCAAAAAAACGTTAACCTGAATAGTAGGTAACTGAAAAGAAAAGGATTTTTAAAGGTAGCCATAACCCATATAAATGTGTTAATTTTCTTGTTGTTATTCTTTCCCGTTAGCCATCAGACAAAATTACAGATTTTCGTAGAAAAATTGTTACAATACGGACTTCTAACATGCCTAGAAGGTGTAGAACATGACAAGAAAACCCCGCATTTGGTGATTTTAACCCATAAAGTCGCAGTTTGTAAAGAGTGACCCAGTAGAAGTAACCATGGCAACAAGTGATTGAAAAAAGCCGTCGTAGTTGGGCAAAAATGGTTAGAAATTGGGTGTACACGAAATAAAATATTCAATAATGGCGTATTTTCTCGAAAACTTTGTGATTATTTACAAAGTTATAAGTATCCAAAGTTTTAAGGAGGGGTATGTTCTGTCCCTTTTCCGCAAAACGAAACTTCATATGAAACGATTGTCATTTACTCTTCTCTCTAACAAGTAATATTAAAACAGTTGTAACTTCGTAATTCTTTGAGATATCCGAATGGTATTTTCGTCATTAGGTATATTTTTTTGCCTTCTTCCTTATGGAGCAATAATAATTTTCGAGTCTACTTCTACACCCGTATTCCCCCAACGAGCTCCTACACTATGTCGGTACGCCGCGAGCACCTCACGTGCTGGCACACTATTGACATTTCTCATTCTACTCAAATGCTCTCCATTCCACAATGTATCCCACAATACACCCTTTTGGCACGGTTTTTCGTTGTTTTCCTTCTAACAGTAGCTATCAATGCAAATTAGATATTTCATCGCGTATTTTGATCTATTCGCCTATTTCAGGCTAGACGTGAAAGAAATATAGGTTTTTTTACATAGATAGATTCACGTCTTCTTTCCCAAAAGGGGTAGGTAGAGCACATGAAACTTATGTTCCAGTGGCAAATTAATTATATTATATTGGCAAATACAGGCTTTTTACAAGCTTTTATTTAAGCTACGCACTTACATTACTTTTTTAAACACTTTAGCGGGTGTACTTTATGTATGTATGTATGTATGTATGTAAGCACTTTATTGTACACAATAACAGGTTAAAGAATATACATGTCACACAATAGATCAAAGTACAAAGGCGAACTTATCCCTATAAGGGATCTCTTCCAGCTAACCTTTGAGCAATTGAGAGGAAGGTAGAGACTTATTTGTTTGTTTGTCAGTGTGGGACAAATCTTGGAACTGAATTTTGTTTTCTTTTTATAAGTATTAAGTTTGGATGACAGTTCAATATTATGGTACCATCGAGCTAATCTGATAAATCAAATTTAATTTCCAGTGCAACCTTGAAATCATAACTTTTTACAAGCTTTATTAAGGGGCTACCCGAGGTTTTCTGGTTTTCATCGATTTTTCGAAACGTATCTCCTGCTTTTACACTACAGATAGAATTATAAGTCAAACGGCTATCGGTTCTTCAATCTTTTGTCTCCATTTGTGTCTACCGGACTTTGAAATAAATGCATACTTAATTTTGCATGTTTTTTTTAAACATTGTCTAAAAAAACACTTATTACGTATCTCTATTGACGTGAAAGATCTAACACGTACGAAATCTACATATTTGGGTTCGTCTTTAACGACTCTAAAAACTTGTCTAGGGTTTTCATTTTAAACTAATTAACACAAAAGTTATGGCCATAAAACCAGTTTTTGGCCTAAAATTGTTTAACTTTGATGCCAAATATCTGGAAATCAATGAACTTTGATGTAAATATGGGATACTATATTGCTTAAAGCCGTTGTTGTTAATATAATAAGCTACAAAAAACATTAGAAAACTAAGGGATTCAAATCGAAGGTCATTGGCGTATGGGAGCCCCTTAACTTGCAATGTATGCACCTACGTAACTATGTAGGTAACTATATGTTTGTCCGGGTGAAATCTTGCAACTCAATTTTGAAGCAGATATCTTCAACCGATTGAGCTGATTTTTGGGTAAAGGTATATAGTTTGGATGACAATTTAATATTATTGGACCATTGCTCTGATCTGAAGATGGAGCCAGAAAGTGACCATGGGAATTCAGTACTAAACCGACGTCACCCCGTTGGGTTTGGGCTCGTTAGAATCGTCTCAATGAGTAGTTAATGACGGTATACACTATACAGAAACGTACAATTTGCCATAAAAGCTTATACAGTCGACGTCAAAGATATGTATACATTTTTCGCCTTATTACAATGGAATAAGGTGCAAAGTGTATACATATCTTTGTACTCGACTGTACCAAATAAGTTTTTTTTGACAAAAAGATATTTAGGCTGACAAGAATATGGCTTATCTACTAAGGGGAGGGTACAATTCCGTTTGTGGTCGTAAAGGCTGGTTTCCACTTTGATTAGTGCGAGTGCAGGTGTGTAGTGAGAGTAGTGTCCAATTCACTGCGAGTGCAGGTGATTAGTGCGAGTGCAGGTGTGTAGTGCAAGTAGTGTCCACACGTGTTTAGTGGCAGGCACGCTGCGAGTGAGGGGGAGCGCGGGCGCGCGGGGCGTGGCTACTCGCAGTCCACTCGCAAAAAAATAGAACGCGCTTCTATTCACTTTACTACACAGCCAACTAATCACTTGCACTAATCAGTCGCTGTCCACACCTAGTCACTAATCACCTGCACTACGCACCTGCACTCGCACTAATCAAAGTGGAAACCGGCCTTAATAGACTGTACTGGCAACTGTCCCGTATCCAATTTTACCCCAATTTCATCCTTTTGGGAAGAATCTTATGTTTTACACTGTCATGGTGCAAGTGCTGTAAATGTATGTGTTTGTTTGTTTGTCTTAGCATCCTGTTCGCGGACATCTGCGGCTTCACATCTCTATCGGACCAGTGCACCGCCGAGGAGCTGGTGCGGCTGCTGAACGAGCTGTTCGCCAGGTGAGACCACACACACACACACACACACACACACACACACACACACACACACACACACACACACACACACACACCCACACACACACACACACACAAACACACACACACACACACATACACACACATACACACATGGATACGCACACTCACACACACCGGTGTGTGAGTGTGCGTGACGACCACCGGGTCGAACATAAACATGGTCGATAAATATATATACACAACACGGGGGCTTTGTTTTCGAGAATCGAGGAACAGCCATAAGCTACATGATTAATGATTTGTAGGGACACCTAGACATTACTAGTGGCTCGGTAAGCTATACTAATTGCGAGCCAATCTATAAAAAAATCGAATAACTAAACTGACAAGAAAATCTATATAACTATTGAATTGGACACAAAATTTCACATTCAATAGTAGAGGAGAACAGCCGGACAGCCGGACATACGAAAGAATTTAGGCCCAAGCTAAAACGGAGAGCTTCGTTCGCTTCGCTCGCTCGTCCAATAAATACTTTCGAAGTTTTTAGTGGAAACAACGAATGCTCAAATCAATGAACGCGCTTGTTCTCTTCTGGAATCACCAAAAACCATAAGCTACGCTACTACACTTATCTACTCTACTTATCACCAGGCAGGCCATATGCTTTTTCGCCACCGCTGTAGCATAGAAACGTCTTCGATAGGTTCGTAAGATTTTATCTAAAATATAAACAAGTCCTTGCAAACTAGTACCTATTATATATGATAGTGTTATTATATGCAAATCCGATCAGAGCGAGGAGTCTTATTCAGAAGTTTTAAATCTTGTTAAGCTCCGTCTTCAGTAGCGGCAGTGGTAGCGGCAATTCTTAGGGTGCCTTTCCACCAGAGATGTGCTATGCCATGCTATGCTATGTTTTCATGCATTTGTAACGTAGCTACAGCTACGTTTCAAATGTACCTATTCAATTCAATTCAATTATTTATTCTGCAAATAGGCCACAAGGGCACTTTTACATGTCAAACCGTAATTTACAATAAAATAATAATAATAATGTTACACAATAATAATTTAAAATTATATATAAAAGGTTAACAAACTAAATGTCACTAAGTTAATGTAAACAAAACAAAATTCTGTAGATCTGTATCAGCATTAACAAAAAGTTAATCATATTAATTCAGTATTCCAGAGATGTATAAGGTCTCTGAGCTTCCAAATACAATTAATAATTATTCTAATATTCTAAGAGATGTATACGGTCTCTAAGCGTCAAAACAAGAAAGGAACAATGATGTAATATTGTCAGAGATGTACAGGGTCAATAACAATAAAACGTGTCAAGATCAGAATGATGTCTCTCGTCAATACGATAATAATAATAATAATAACACTAGTATGTAATTAGTTAACTATGTACTATGCCCTTGCCCTATGACAACAGCATAGCAAGCATAGCACATCTCTGGTGGAAAGGCACCCTTACACATATCCGGATGCCCCGCCGTCCCGCTGTTCTCAAAGCAACGCAAGAGGTTACATAATCACAAAGTTAAAAGTTTTAAGAAGACCTCTTCTTAAAACTTACCGGGACAGAACATACCTATGTTCTGTCCCTTTTCCGCTAAATGCAACTTCATATGACACGATTGTCACTTACTATGACGCTCGCAGATTGTGACGTCACTAACTGGCAGCTTTCTAATTTTTTGAGATATCTAAATGGGATTAACGTCGCTAGGCATATCTTTTTGCCTTCTTTCTTTTGGAGACCCGTATTATAAATATTTTGTTACCTCGATCCTTTTAAAACTCAATCTTGCGAGCGAGTTGTACAGCTCACAGGGCCAGTAGTTGACCAGTGTAATCAAATAATATATAAAATAAAAGCAGTTTATGTGATAATTCAAGAAGAAATGCTCATGTATACATGGTCTGTCGGAGCACTGAATTGAAGTCGCTTAAAACGTCATTAACGTTCGTAAGGCGCGGCGTGGGTAGGCCAGCCAGGGAGGACTGATGACCTGGTAGAGGTCGCGGGAGTCCGCTGGATGCGGGTGGCGCAGGACCCGTCACATTGGCACTCTTAATCATGCTCTTAGTGGCCTATGTCCAGCAGTGGACCTCTTTCTGATGATGATGAAAACGTTCTGATAAAAGTAAATTATTTAACACTTTCGCTGCCAGGAACCCGCCTAGCGGGTGCCTACGCCGTAGTCGCTTCCCGCTACATACGAGGAAAACCACGGCATCGGCTACGAGCGTAGCGCGTAGCGATTCTTGGCAGCGAAAGTGTTTTTAAGTCTATCGAGAATCTTGATAGTCCAGGCAAATTACGGATTTGAAAAACATTAATTTATAATAGCGTTTTTTTTGTAGATTTCATTTTAAAATGTTATTCTAAGATGATTTATTCAAGAATCCGACAAACTTTCCACCCGGAAGTAATTATGTAGATTTCAATGAATCATGCATTGTCTTTTTTTGTACGATTTATCTTGAATATTATAGAGAAGATGTAAATGAACCAAAGTAAAGCCAAAAATATTTATTAATATTTTTTCGGACTTTTCAGAAGCTAGTTAATTTATCATTTTATTGATGTCTGAAATTTTGTCGGATTTTGTCGCTGGGTAACTATTTAATTGATAATATATCCGTTACACATAAAAAATAAGCTATTATAAATTATTTCCAAAATTGACATGTTTTCCATACAAGCTGTCAGTTCATTGACTGGACTATGACTCGAGATCCTACTGACTACTTTTGTCGGCTACGACGTTCGCTACTCGTTAATACCCTTAAGGGATTAATACGGTGCCTGTAGAAAATATGATATCGGACTTCCCACTCAGGCGCAGCATCAATAGGGGTGTAGACTAAGATCTTTTCACCATGCCATTCGAACCGGTTTTTGGATAAGAACAAATGTTTGTATTGGAGCAAGTAATACCCAAAAGTTTGACTCTTGGACAATAAAAAATGCATATTTTTTCAAAAGTTTCAAAGTACTTAATATCGTTTTATTATGATTTTAATTATATTTTTTTATTTATACTTTAAAATGATTTAACGGTTTACTATCCAGTTAGCAACACTCAATAATCAATTTTAACATGAGTACACCCGTATTCTAGCAATTCTATATAAACTTCCATTCGCCTTTTCATAGAAATAAAAATAGAAATGTTTATTTGCAAGAATACGTAAGAACAAAGGTTTTACATATTTTTAACATGGTTCCAGTATTCAGCCAAAGCAGCATGCAAAAGTTTAAAAAACAATTAGAATTACATACATTGTGTGTCTACTTACATAATATTTATTTGTCATAATTTTGTTTCCATATACTCATTCCTTTACGGAGTAAAAACCATGTTCCTGAAGCCATTTTGATAATTTGCTCTTAAATTCTAGATCATGCAACAACTTAATGCTATCAGGAAGTTTATTAAAAAAATCTATATAACTGTTGCGGGCGTTCCGTTTATAAATATCCGCACGACATGCCATTCATTCATTGACATTCGGTTGAGGTCAAATATTCCTTTACTGTGCTCTTTGTTTTCCTTTAAACACATCCCTTTAAGAGGCTGACAACACCTAATTTTGTTGAAATTGATGTTTTTAAGCATTAAGAAAAACTATTTGTTCTAGCACATCAAAAAAAAAAATGTTAATATTCACCATATTTCAAAGACCATGGACGGGCTCGATACATAATTGGACGAAATCGGCTCGATAGAAAATAATTGCGAAGATTGGTCTTAAAATCATCTTAAACGGTTCTATTTCTTTATTTTTTTGACGTATGGGTCTGCAATTAAAAACATGAAGTCAACATATTCACACCTAAATCGCTGACGACTCACATTTCACAAATATTCAACACTTTTTCTTATTTCAATATTTATGTACTAATTATCTTCAAAAACCGGGCCGCCCAGTGAGACTAGCTCTCGTTTACTCCGATACAAATAGACAGTGTGCGCGCTATCCCAAATACTCAAGGGCATTTTGGTGTTGACAGCGTCTTAAGAGTCACCAACCGTCCGGCTCTAGTCGACTCCAACGACACGTAGTTTGATTCTCATTTTAAAACGGCATATCTACTGAAATAGCATGAATCGTTTTATACACACTAGGTAGGAAACTAGACTACATTTTGTGGCTATAAATTATAGTTCTAATAATTATAACAGACAAACAATTAAGCGGACGAAGAACGTTCTACTCGCTTATTTTCCATTTTAATTTCTAGCAACGAAAACTAGTTTCCTACCTCGATATGGTGGAGCCCAATGAGTATAAGTACAACGTTTCATGTTATTCTATCATTTCGTTCTAAAATATGTTACAAATTACGTTTGTATGGAGAGCCGCGCGTCCTGGCGGCCCTTAAGGGATGCTACCCTGTGTCCTTCCCGCCGCTCACCGCCGAATTAAATGAAATTGGGCAGGTATCGAGATAGTTTAAAACTCTGGGAAGGACGTAGAATAGTTTTCATCCCAGAATTCAACCAACAGAGGGTAAAAATGACAAATTATATTCCGTACAGAAGTTCCGAAAAACGCATTGGTACGAACCGGGATTAGAATCCACTACCGCCGTTAGATAGTCGCATGCCTGAGCCAATAGACTACCGTCGGAACGTCAAAAAATTTGTCAGTGTGGTGCCATGGCAAAGCAAGTCATTCTTTTGTCGTAATGGTCTATTATACAGCAAAATATCCACCATCAATGTTTAAGGTACACTTTCCTTTTGTCACACGGCGGACACCTTGAATACCAAATCTGATTTACGCGCTTCTACTGCCGAGCACACGACGCAATAAAGCGAGGACGTCTACTAGAGACTGCAAGTGCACGCTTGGATTGATGGGTAATCTAAAGGTTAACTTACACTTGTTGCCCACGCACCGGATCGCCTCCGATCCACCCGGCGTCAACCCAAGGCAAGCTCGTAACCACACCAGCTCAGCACGGCCGAGGTGGCTATGCGGCAACACCGCGTCCACCGTTTGGCAGCTTTTTCATGTTTGAAGTAGGCCTGGGTCGCAGCTGGGTCGATGCTCGCATTGGAGTTTGGAGTTAAGGCATGGATGGTACGATGTTTGCTCGATATGCTGAGCTCGTCATTCGCGCGAGGATGCTTGCGAATATCAATATAAAACAAATATAGAAAACCAGTGATTATTTCTGATAAAGTATTAAAAATCAAGTTTTTGTTAGAAAAATACGTAAATAAAATCTAATATTTTCCGCTAAAATCTGCATGATAAACATTGACTTATAAATGGGAAAATAAAGGTGCCTTTAGAGTGTTATTCCGAATTTTGTTTCCGTTTTGGTAGTTAATATACAAATTGGTTACACAACTACTCATTTTACGAGAAGCCTTAATAGTTACCAAGAATACCGACCGACGCGAGCTGGGTCTCGGTCGGGCGCTGAGTCAACAAGTGTGCATTAACCTTAAGTCGGCACTGCGAGGCAATGGCCTCTGCTCTCCTTATTAACTCTTCCCGTACAGACACCGTGAAGGGTGCAATAGAGTACCGACATGTTTACTTTATGCGTTCTAGCTGTTTTAATATCCGGTCCCCTTTGACTTGGCCAGGTGTTTTCCTCGTGTACATTTTAACAACAGTGTTCCTATATGGATAGAATGACGGTTTACTGTAGTTTACCCATTTCAGTGCGATTTAAAACCGACTTCAAAAAAGAGTTTCTTAATTTGTCTCAATATCTTTAAAAAAACTTTTGTTATTTATTCTGCAAATAGGCCACAAGGGCCCTTATACATGTCACACGGTAATGCTTTGCAGTTTGGCGAATATAAATAATGTGTTTGTTATTGCATCTCTTGTGGGAATAAAAAAAAGCGGCCAAGTGCGTGTCGGGCCACGCGCAGGGTAGGGTTCCGTAGGTTAGAATAGCACCACCCCTTTCTTATTTTAGGGTTTAGGGAATGCACTAGGTTTGTTGCAGAAAAGTATATTAATGCCCTGCCAAACAAAATAAAAATACTCTAAATTTGGAGCTGCATTGAAAAAACACCTGATTGAATTATGTCCTTATAACCTAAATGAATTTTATAATTATAATATTTGAATAAATTAATTTTATAATTATTATAATGATTATGAATTAATTAATTATTGTAGAATGTAAAATGCCTATTGATGTAATCTGTTAATTAATGTATTAATCTTTAGTTTACCAAAAATGAATTTTTTGACAGAAACTTATTCTTATACAGGCTGAAATTAAATTCGTGATACAAAACAGCAAAATGTGAATTCATCCATAAATACTCACATACGCGACATACTCTCGATTTTTCTCGCACTATACCTCTTGCTCTAAGTGTTCTAATAAGAGAGAGACGGATAGTGCGACAAAAATCGAGAGTGCTCGCGCGCCGTCGCATGATATTTGAGCTGAGCATATTTTACTATGGGACCAACTTTGTGTTATGCAAAAAAAAACACCTGTTCATACATTTTCGTCAGTCTAAAATGAGCAGAGTTAATGAAATAGTTGGATTTTTTTGGCATAACAGAAACTTGGTCTCATAGTAAAAGTTGCTCAGAATCATATATAGGGGCATTTTTAAAAATTCGTGTACCCAATTAGCGTGAGTTGTTAAATAAAAAATAAGTCAGTGTCAGTTTTGTGACGGCAATTAAGTATACAGTGTGTGTACAAATTTCAATCATTCTTTTCAATTTATAAATGCTATGCATATACACGTTATTTACATGTGAATCAAGTTCAATTTCACATAATTGGAATGCATAATTGAATCGTCACAAAACTGACCCCGAGTTTTTATTTAACAACTCACGCTAATTGGGTACACGAATTTTTAAAAATGCCCATAGTTTCGCATTTTGCTATTTTGTATCACGAATTAATTTTAACCTGTGTAGTCATTCTTCAAATTAGTCCTTACGACCCTAACGCGATTAAAGTAATCACACCAAAGGACCACTATATATTTTTATCAGAAACATTACAATCCCACAGTGATGACTTGGTGAGGCTTTTCTCATTTAATTTCTTCCAACCCCCAGTTATCCGATGTTTATGAATACCGTTAAAACGCCATAACTCTTTATTGCTCAAGGTGGCTGTAGATAAAACCTAACATAAAACCTATATAAATCCAATTTATAAAACTGGAGCTAATGGCTAATAACCAGTTTTTATTATCTTTGGAATCCCTCCACTACTAATATTGTTCTATTTTAATTGACTCTTACAGGACGGTGTGGAACGCGAGAGATTGCTTAGGTACAGTTTATTTATCACGTCACGATGACAGACCGATTAAATATGGCGCCGGTAGCTGTCATCGCATACACACTTGTCAAACTTTCCATACATTCAGATTCAGATTTTAACGAACACGGCTCTCGATTACAGACGGTTTGGTGCAACTCACACATATTAAGGGCGTGAATTGGAAAATATCGCATTATGTACAGTAAATGTTTGATTGATTGATTGGTCGCGTTCTTCAAAACGCCGTTATGGAGCATTTTCTAAAAATGGTGCACCCAGTTGGCGCGAGTTGTTAAACGAAAAGCGGCAAAGTGCGTGTCGGGCCACGCGCAGGGTAGGGTTCCGTAGTTGCCCGTCTGTCACAGAATGCGGACTTAAAAGGGGCTTTTGGGGTGTTTATTATAGCTTACCCTCTTAAATAATCGTAAATATGATTATTTTTATAACACACCAATGTATAGGGTCATTTCGCTGGTTAGCGACCATCTAATTGCATGTGCCGGCTAGCGACAACTCGGTTGTTAGCGACCACAACTTCTCGATTGAAATAATGAGGTGAGTAGGTACATTAAGCTTTTTCGAACGATATGTAGGTAATTAGGTACACAACTTTAAAACTAATCGAACCGCAGACCGCAAACTTTCAGCAGCAACAGGTTATTTACGTAAAATAATTACGAAAATCTCCGAACAGCATCAAGCCGCACATCAAAACAAACCGCGCGCGCAAAAAGCACCGTGCCGTAAGGCCACCTAAGTTTTAGCATTAGGTGGGTGGGCATGTCGCAGGGCAGGTCTTTTGCGCGCTCGCCGCGGGCAAGAAGCACCGTGCCGTGAAAAGGCAACTCTACCGTCCACGGAAAAAGGTTCAAATTCCAATGACAATGTTTTTGCACCCGAAATTAAGTGCATTTCTTACCAGTTAACTAGTTATGTCTACTACTCGTTAACTAGTTATGTCTATTTAACTGTGATAGTTTTCCTTTTAAATTCATTATATGTACTACTGCCACGAATTTTTTCACGTCCCCAGTAGTAGCCATTTGGCCGGGGGGGGGGGGGGGGGGGGCACATGACTCGAACAAAAATAGTTTTAGAAAACCTATAATATTTTTGAACAAGCTATCCAAGGATACCCCACACTATAGCTTTAACGAGAAAAAAATACATCACCAATTTACATGTAGCGGAGGTACCCAAAAAAAAATTTTTTTTAGGATTGTATTCAACTGTTTTTTCGGCGTGATTGGTTTATATACCCACGCCGAATTGCAGTTTTCTAGTTGTAAGGGTTACTGAGCTAAGCTGAAGACGGACAGACAGACACACGGATGGACATGGCGAAACTACAAGGGTTCCTTGTTGACTACGGAACCCTAAAAACTAACTCAGTGTCAGTTTTGTGATGAAGATTGAGCATAGAAATTATGTGAAAATTAAGTAGTTTCACATTAAAGCAACGCTTGTGTGTATCATTTATAAATAAATTGATAAGAAAAAGATAATTTTCATACAATCCGTCAATACTTAATTATTAATAGTTATTCACAAAACTGACACTGAGTTAACTTTTGTTTAGCAACTCACGCTAATGGGGTACACGATTTTTTAAATGCCCACATGTATGTGATTTGATAGTATTTTCGTCGTTTATTTGCGGCAAAAGCGGGATAAAGATTGCACACAGGCAGGTACAGTAGGCTTCATAAGTGCATGGACATACTTGAACCGTATTACTATGGCAATACGGTTCAAGCATGTCCATGCACTTATGAAGCCTACTGTACATCAGCATTTAAATATTGGGTGTACGGATCTTCAAAAATTCAAAAATAAAACCGTTGCCGATTTAGAAACTAACCCAGCTTCAACTGGAACCTCTGGGGACCTCTGAATATAACCATGGCGGACAGGAAAATGAAACAGCTCCCGAACTAACAATAATACTCAGCCGCAAATAATTTTTCTACTCTATTCTAATCGTGATAAAGTTCGTTCTCAGCTGCGCCCGACCGCGATCAGTTCTCTTTGTTTTCAATTTCAACTTTTTCGTCAAAATCAATCGGAAGAGCGTCCATTCGGCAGGTGATCAGCGTTAGATTTTTTATTCTCAACTTCATTTTGTTAAGAATAGAGTCGTGTTTTCAATAAGTGCAACTTGTTGTTGGTGCATAGTTTCTTTTATTTTGGACTACCGTAACAGGTTGTTATTTGATTGATGCGAATTGAAGCGTATGTGACCGGGTATTCGGACGTAGGAATGAATTCTTTATTCGCTATCCAGTCCACCCCACAGGGGTCACAAGACTCACTTCCCAAAAAGCCCACCCAGTCCACCCCACCGGGTGTGCTTTTTGGGAAGTAAGTCTTGTTCGGGAGACGGACATTCTGATAATGCTTTGAAACTTGAATGATGTACGTTTTAATATTAGTCGAGTCATTTTAATTTCACTAGCACTTATGGAAAAAAATACTTAACAAAGAGCATTCGGTAACCTTGTATGAGAAAAAATGTCGTTTTTATTTTTCGCGGCGGCCAACGATGTTTTTTTAATAATCGTTTAGAGGACCTCTTAAGAGTACGCAGTAAGCTGGGCCGAAATTCACCTTCCCATACAAACGTAGTTACGCTCTCATTTTAAAACTACGTGTTGGATTGTGAAGAAACTTTACATATACAATGACGTGAGGTATATCTATGTCTGTAATTGGTTTATATGGTTCCAGTTTATAAAAGAAACGAAATACAGCAATAATAAGTTTTGTATGAAAAGCTTATAATCGCTGTATTTTTTTTTTACTTTGGTATCTGAAGCTACATAAACTAATTACAGACATAGATATACCTCATGTCAATGTAAATGCAAAGTTTCGTTACAATCTAATACGTAGTTTTAAAATGAGAGCGTAACTACGTTTGTATGGAGGATCGGGCTTACTGCGGACTCAAAATACGCATAGGTAGATATATAAAATTAAACGCGTTAAACAATATCGGACTCTTGTGAAAATGTATATTGCAAGTATCTCGGCTCCGATGCATTTTAGGGTATTACATTTCATAACAAAATATGTTTAGTTTATTGAGTAGATCTATCATAATCTACCACTTTTACGAATGGCCGCTCATCTAAAAAAATTACAACATTTTTACCCAAACCCCTATGGGTATAATTTATAATAGCTGTTTTTTTTTAATGGATATTGGTCATCATGTAAACTAGCTGTGAGCTGACAGAACACGCGAGCCTGATGTGTTTTTTTTAATCCTCCAACTTTTTTGACTTTCCAAAAACTGAATCGACAATAAAACTATATAATTAAACCTGCTCAAAATAAATCACGCTAATCTGTTGAGAAATGCGATCTATAGAGGAGAACAGCTGAACAGTATTTTTTGCCCAAAACTGAAAACGAAAACTTCGTTCTTCGTTAAATGAAATAGCAATAAGCGACGCGAAATGGATCAACTGTAACTAGAATTAAGTTTGTTTTGTTAAAAAATAGAAAACAAAACAAATGTAACCGTTCCAATTACGAAACGGTGAAAATTCAATTTTTGCAGAATGCATTTCAATATACCTTTGGGCTAGATATGTATAGCTGACTGTACATAGCAGTGCCCCGGGGGTCTATTGACGATTCCGACAGGACAATGCGATCAAACGTGTCCCCTTAGTCACAGTTACAATATCACCAGTATTCCATCTCAATCAGATAAGATCGGTGAGGCTCACACAAAATTGTGATCTCATATCAACCGACCTAGTCCCAAACTAAAGCTAACATAGAAAACATCTCAGAACAGACGGAGTCAGGAACAAATATTATGATCATCACACAAATAAATGCCCTGGCCGGGATTGGAACCCGGGACCTCTAGCTTTGCAGGCAGGACTACCAACTTGGCTAAACCGGTCAGCATGTGACACTTTAACACGGTCGAAGGTTAGAAAAAAAACCTTCAAGTCAGGGAATACTGTAGCCGTATTCTAACGATTGGTCGTCGTGACAGGTTCGATTCAATAAATTAAAATATTTAGTCTGCAAAGGGCACTTTTACAAGCCAACATGAATATCTGTTGATACTAAATTATACATCACTGGCTTCTGCCGGCGACTCCGTCTGCGTGGAACTTGTATAACTATATCGTAGCTCCATACTAACTTTCAGCTCCCATTTCACCCCTTTAGGGGATGATTACCGGGGTAAAAACTATCCTGTGTGCTTCCCCGGGGTTATACTTTCTCTAACCAAATTTCATCTAAGCATTCGTTTTGGAGCTACGATGCCAATGTCTGTGTATTTGAATCTGTCTTCAGCGTCTTTCTTTTAGCGTCGGGGGTTAAATGACGGGTATAGAAGCGCAAAACGCTTATGTCCATATGTTTCAGATGTTTCAGAGGAGTGTTTGCTATACTATACCCCTCAAATATAAATAAATTATATCGCTCTACTCGACGATTAAACACAATCTAGAGATGAATTACTGCCTGCGATACGTATACTGCGGCCTTTGCACCTTGTTTGCTGCAACTAAATCGAATGGGAGTAGGTATGCCATTCCAGTCCAAAGAGGCGTAACTCTATGGAACAACCCATAAACTTAAGACCTTCTTATTCTAGCGAAGTGTATGTGGGTCAGTGAATAGGGTGGCCATTTGTATAGATTATTCAGGACTTGTCCTTAGGAATACGTGCTCGAGGTCACTCGAACGAGTGTTTTACCTTTGAGGTATACCTCTATTGACTTTGAAGTGGGTTTCAAATTGGCTGTGTCTCAGCATTACCTACAGTTAGGGTTCAGTGAAAATGCTATTAAACATCGTTTGTTTTTATCTGTCACTCCCTCTACGTCTTTATCAGACTATTCAAACAGCGCATTGTGAAACCACATCTTACAGGCCACTAATTGGTTATTAACTTTGATGTTACCGTCCCTTTTATAAACTTTCATTTTCCCAGATTCGACCGGCTAGCAGCCGAGCACCACTGCCTCCGCATCAAGTTGCTCGGCGACTGCTACTACTGCGTCTCCGGGCTGCCGGAGGCGCGCGACGACCACGCCAAGTGCTGCGTCGAGATGGGGCTCGACATGATCGACGCGATTGCGTGAGTAACAGACATACACCACTGTCTGCGCATCAAGCTGCTCGGTGACTCCTACTACTGCCTGTCCGGCCTCCGAATTCGTGCGACGACCACGCCAAGTGCTGCGTCGAGATGGGGCTCGACATGATCGACGCGATTGCGTGAGTAACAGACAGACACCACTGTCTGCGCATCAAGCTGCTCGGTGACTACTACTACTGCGTGTCCGGCCTCCGGATTCGTGCGACGACCACGCCAAGTGCTGCGTCGAGATGGGGCTCAACATGATCGACGCGATTGCGTGAGTAACAGACAGACACCACTGCCTGCGCATCAAGCTGCTCGGTGACTACTACTACTGCGTGTCCGGCCTCCGGATTCGTGCGACGACCACGCCAAGTGCTGCGTCGAGATGGGGCTCGACATGATCGACGCGATTGCGTGAGTAACAGACAGACACCACTGTCTGCGCATCAAGCTGCTCGGTGACTACTACTACTGCGTCTCCGGGCTGCCGGAGGCGCGCGACGACCACGCCAAGTGCTGCGTCGAGATGGGGCTCGACATGATCGACGCGATTGCGTGAGTAACAGACAGACACCACTGTCTGCGCATCAAGCTGCTCGGTGACTCCTACTACTGCGTGTCCGGCCTCCGAATTCGTGCGACGACCACGCCAAGTGCTGCGTCGAGATGGGGCTCGACATGATCGACGCGATTGCGTGAGTAACAGACAGACACCACTGTCTGCGCATCAAGCTGCTCGGTGACTACTACTACTGCGTGTCCGGCCTCCGGATTCGTGCGACGACCACGCCAAGTGCTGCGTCGAGATGGGGCTCGACATGATCGACGCGATTGCGTGAGTAACAGACAGACACCACTGTCTGCGCATCAAGCTGCTCGGTGACTACTACTACTGCGTGTCCGGCCTCCGGATTCGTGCGACGACCACGCCAAGTGCTGCGTCGAGATGGGGCTCGACATGATCGACGCGATTGCGTGAGTAACAGACAGACACCACTGTCTGCGCATCAAGCTGCTCGGTGACTACTACTACTGCGTGTCCGGCCTCCGGATTCGTGCGACGACCACGCCAAGTGCTGCGTCGAGATGGGGCTCGACATGATCGACGCGATTGCGTGAGTAACAGACAGACACCACTGCCTGCGCTTCAAGCTGCTCGGTGACTACTACTACTGCGTGTCCGGCCTCCGGATTCGTGCGACGACCACGCCAAGTGCTGCGTCGAGATGGGGCTCGACATGATCGACGCGATTGCGTGAGTAACAGACAGACACCACTGTCTGCGCATCAAGCTGCTCGGTGACTACTACTACTGCGTCTCCGGGCTGCCGGAGGCGCGCGACGACCACGCCAAGTGCTGCGTCGAGATGGGGCTCGACATGATCGACGCGATTGCGTGAGTAACAGACAGACACCACTGTCTGCGCATCAAGCTGCTCGGTGACTCCTACTACTGCGTGTCCGGCCTCCGAATTCGTGCGACGACCACGCCAAGTGCTGCGTCGAGATGGGGCTCGACGTGATCGACGCGATTGCGTGAGTAACAGACTGACACCACTGTCTGCGCATCAAGCTGCTCGGTGACTACTACTACTGCGTGTCCGGCCTCCGGATTCGTGCGACGACCACGCCAAGTGCTGCGTCGAGATGGGGCTCGACATGATCGACGCGATTGCGTGAGTAACAGACAGACACCACTGTCTGCGCATCAAGCTGCTCGGTGACTACTACTACTGCGTGTCCGGCCTCCGGATTCGTGCGACGACCACGCCAAGTGCTGCGTCGAGATGGGGCTAGACATGATCGACGCGATTGCGTGAGTAACAGACAGACACCACTGTCTGCGCATCAAGCTGCTCGGTGACTACTACTACTGCGTCTCCGGGCTGCCGGAGGCGCGCGACGACCACGCCAAGTGCTGCGTCGAGATGGGGCTCGACATGATCGACGCGATTGCGTGAGTAACAGACAGACACCACTGTCTGCGCATCAAGCTGCTCGGTGACTCCTACTACTGCGTGTCCGGCCTCCGAATTCGTGCGACGACCACGCCAAGTGCTGCGTCGAGATGGGGCTCGACATGATCGACGCGATTGCGTGAGTAACAGACAGACACCACTGTCTGCGCATCAAGCTGCTCGGTGACTACTACTACTGCGTGTCCGGCCTCCGGATTCGTGCGACGACCACGCCAAGTGCTGCGTCGAGATGGGGCTCGACATGATCGACGCGATTGCGTGAGTAACAGACAGACACCACTGTCTGCGCATCAAGCTGCTCGGTGACTCCTACTACTGCGTGTCCGGCCTCCGAATTCGTGCGACGACCACGCCAAGTGCTGCGTCGAGATGGGGCTCGACATGATCGACGCGATTGCGTGAGTAACAGACAGACACCACTGTCTGCGCATCAAGCTGCTCGGTGACTACTACTACTGCGTGTCCGGCCTCCGGATTCGTGCGACGACCACGCCAAGTGCTGCGTCGAGATGGGGCTCGACATGATCGACGCGATTGCGTGAGTAACAGACAGACACAACTGTCTGCGCATCAAGCTGCTCGGTGACTACTACTACTGCGTGTCCGGCCTCCGGATTCGTGCGACGACCACGCCAAGTGCTGCGTCGAGATGGGGCTCGACATGATCGACGCGATTGCGTGAGTAACAGACAGACACCACTGTCTGCGCATCAAGCTGCTCGGTGACTACTACTACTGCGTGTCCGGCCTCCGGATTCGTGCGAAGACCACGCCAAGTGCTGCGTCGAGATGGGGCTCGACATGATCGACGCGATTGCGTGAGTAACAGACAGACACCACTGTCTGCGCATCAAGCTGCTCGGTGACTACTACTACTGCGTGTCCGGCCTCCGGATTCGTGCGACGACCACGCCAAGTGCTGCGTCGAGATGGGGCTCGACATGATCGACGCGATTGCGTGAGTAACAGACAGACACCACTGTCTGCGCATCAAGCTGCTCGATGACTACTACTACTGCGTGTCCGGCCTCCGGATTCGTGCGACGACCACGCCAAGTGCTGCGTCAAAATGGGGCTCGACATGATCGACGCGATTGCGTGAGTAACAGACAGACACCACTGTCTGCGCATCAAGCTGCTCGGTGACTACTACTACTGCGTGTCCGGCCTCCGGATTCGTGCGACGACCACGCCAAGTGCTGCGTTGAGATGGGGCTCGACATGATCGACGCGATTGCGTGAGTAACAGACAGACACCACTGTCTGCGCATCAAGCTGCTCGGTGACTACTACTACTGCGTGTCCGGCCTCCGGATTCGTGCGACGACCACGCCAAGTGCTGCGTCGAGAGGGGACTCGACATGATCGAAGCCATGGCGCGAGTAATGGGCGCAATAGTGATCGAACTTCAATATTCGACACAGTAATGTGACGTATCCCAGGTTGTGATCAAGTGCCAGGTTGTGATTTTTTATGTGGAATATTCGGGAATATTCCTGATGAAAATGACTAATAATCCCCGGAGCAGCACATCACTAGTCCCTGGCATACCGTAGGGGTTTACCCACTTTCATGTCTCTGCCTTGCAAATTCAGAATGACGAGGCAGAATGAGAGTGAGAACTAAAAGTGCTATCCTAGTGCTATTAGTATATAAGCGGTCAAAAGCATTATACAGATAGAACAGATTGGCAAAGCAGGCAGCGACGTCGGTTAGTATCATTTGATTCGATTATTAGGCGACGCCAGACTAGAGTTTGGCAGGACGCCCTGCACTAATCCACAAGGGCTGAAATCACGCACATGGACGTTTTCCGTAATTTATGAAAAAAGCAACCTGAACCTTTTTTTGTTAACAGCCTAGTACGCGAGGTCATGGCAGTGAACGTGAACATGCGCGTGGGCATCCACACCGGGCGCGTACACTGCGTCGTCCTCGGGCTGCGCAAGTGGCAGTTCGACGTGTGGTCCAACGATGTCACGCTCGCCAACTACATGGAGAGCGGTGGGGTCGCTGGGTAAGCCTTAAGCCCTTTCTTCTATGCCTGATAGCTTGGCGATGACTTTGGCGAGACGACATACATGGGAGAGATAGATCGGTGCGTTACCTCTCGCTCCAAGACACAAGCGGATCCAAAGAGTGGGCTAGAAGGCTCGAGCCTCTATGCTCAAGAAGCTTAACGGCGTTTGGAAGACCTGGAAACTAAAGTCCCACACGTACACCCGCCACTTAGCTGGACAACTCTATTGCGTGCCATGGGATCGTATCTTTAAAACGAAGTTTGGTTTTGCGAGCCACCTTAGAGCGTTCCATAATCCTAGTAAGAATAACTGACGGGGTCGCTGTCACCGGACACGGCAAGGAGGACTATATAATATACTAAAACCGAGCCACCTGGGTCAACCCCCCAAACCAAATCGTTTCTCCGCCACTAATGATCAGGGGTTCTAACTTTGAATTTCCCACAGACGTGTCCACATCACGAACGAGACCCTGCAGTGCCTCGGCGGTGACTACAAGGTGGAGCCGGGCCATGGGGAACAGCGAAACGCGTACCTAAAGGACCACAACATTCAGACGTACCTGATCGTGCCGGATGACACCAGCCGGGTGGTGAGTAGCGATGAGCAGCTTGTAATTTTTAGGTTTCCGTACCTCAAAAGGATAAAACGGAACCCTTATAGGATCACTTTGTTGTCGACCCTTTTTCTTGGGAACGCGTGGAGGTATCAAGCTAAAATTTATACCAAATACTCAGGTTTACTGTCCCTTGGCGCTGTGAAAAAATCAAACTTCTAAGCCAATGCAATCAAAAGATACAGCCGTTTATGCCGAAAATTACCGCAAATTTTCGCAACTCGCAAGGGAACCAAAACCTACAGGGTACTTCCCGTGAACTCAGAATCTTGAAATTTGGTACGAAGCAACTTCTAATAGCACAGACAAAGGAAAAATTGCGAAAACCGTAAATTTTTAGTTACATCGTGTAATATTTTTTTTTATAATTTCAAAGTTATTACTTATATACCAACAGGTTTGTACGGAACCCTCGGTGCGCGAGTCCGATTCGCACTTGGCCTTTTTTTTATTATTAAGGGTGGTACGCTGTTGACCAGATGGTAAGTTTCACTCTCATTTTGAAAAGATCCAAGCTAAAGGAAACTGGGGTAAGGTTAGCCGGAATCCACTCTTTAGCTGTCCACGCGAGAAAACTAGAAGCGAAGGCATATTCAACAACGTAAGGGTGAAACCCACGTCTGCGCCTAGTCCCAAGATGGAGGGGTGAGGGAGGGATTTGATAAAATGTTTCATTTAAATTTCATGGCATGTATCGTTTGTCCAAATGTTCATCACGGTAAAAAGCCAGTTTTCTCGAAGACTTAAAAGTCTTTGAGTTTCTTTTTTTTAAATAAGTGGTTAACGTGTTGTACGTAAGGTTAGCTTAGGTTTGTTTTATGATAATTCCGAGGGTTTCATGGTTTTACACGGCTTTTTGCCAAACTGAAAATTCGGACCATATTTCCCAGATGGGAAATAAAATTTTACTAAAGTTTAAACCGCTTATGTTTTATGTCTTTTTCTAATATCCAATATTTTATCCATCAGTCTCATCAACATAAATTGACATAATTTCGATTGTCATACAACTTTATGCATAAAGTTGTTGCTCAAAAAAGTCTTTTGTCATTAATGATTCTGCGCATAATACTTTCATTATCATAATTGTAGTATGTCATACTTTTTTAAACCATAATGTTGAATATCATAGGTACCAGTTTTAGGCGTTATATTTAAGATCATTATAATTTTTTGTCATAAGAAATGCTATGCTTATTTATGACAATAGAGTCGATAAACTGTTATTGTGATTGATTCGCAAAAAAACAGCCCATCAAATTAGTTGACCAGCGTTTAATTAGGTCAGGGCAGCCAGAAAAAGGGGGCTCGGCAGTAAAAAAAATCGTAAGAATATTATTTTTGGTAGGTTAGGTTGTGGTTATCTTGTGTCCCTTAGAGCGGAAATAGGCACCCGGCAAAGCGGGGTGACGTCGACACGCTGGCGGTTAGGTTAGGTTAAAATAAATGGCATACGTTTGTTTTAAAATATAAAAAAACTTGGGTTAGGTTTAGGTTACAAAGTGACAATTTACTATCACCAATTTTCTTATGCCTATGATTTGAAAACGTTACGCAAACAGCTTTTATGCGCAATAAATTTGATATTTTTTATATTTATGGTCTTAAATATTATGGTTAAAAAATATATGCGAACTAATTGATGACTTTGGTCCGTTATGTGTAATGACTAATGATGGTTATGACACCGTAGTTATGCCAATCAATACTATGGCTTTAAATATTATACAACCCGATAACGACCCGTTAGAAAGATGTAGTTACCAAAAACACAAAAATGCAGCGGACTGTGAAACAACATTCGTTTTTGGATCTTAGTGTATTCAAAAATGTTTGTATTCAAAAGTAATTGGTAGTGATTCCTGAGTATTTTCGTGAGTGTATTTGTGAATGTAAGAATTTATTTTTATGCTGTGGTCAACTTCCGTGTGTTAAAGCATCTTTGTCCACAGGACAAGAAGCCACAGAACACCTTCTCACTGAACGGGAACGTCTCCAAGGAGATGCGCGTTATGGGACACGGGTCGCAGCACGGCAAGAATTCGGCAAAGTGAGTAGCTGTTCGTCTTCCAAAGGGCAGGTGCAGATGCGGTTGCGGTGATCATTATTTTCAGCCCGTAATCGCCAACTGCTGAGCATAGGCGCACGCCAAGCGGCAGCTCGAAGGGAACTTCGAGTACGCTACCCGTCCATCCAGAAGTGACCCGCGATATTCCTAATATCGTCCACCCATCGAGCTGGTGGACGGCCGACGCTCCTTTTACCAAGAAGTGGCCGCCAATCTGACACCTTTTTGGTCCACCTACCATCATTCTGGCCAACTCCACTTGAGTTTGGGACGACTTAATGGTATCTGGGTGAGGACTAAATTCTTGGCCATTAGTTAGCCTGGTTAAGAGTCCGCAGTAAGCTCGATTCTCCATACAAACGTAGTTACGCTCTCATTTTAAAACTACGTGTTGGAGATTTCGTTACAAATGCATGTACAATGACATGAGGTATATCTGTCTGTAATTAGTTTATGTATGCGAATTTAAGTTTTTCATACAAAACTTGTTTTTGCTGTATTTCGTTTGTTTTATAAACTGGTACCATATAAACTAATTACAGACATAGATATACCTCATGTCATTGTAAATGCAAAGTTTCGTTACAATCTAACACGTAGTTTTAAAATGAGAGCGTAACTACGTTTGTATGGGAAGGTGAAATTCGGTCGAGCTTACTGCGGACTCTTAATCGGTAGTAGTTAAAAAGTTCCGTTGTGACACTTAAAGGTTAATTTTTGTGTCATAACGGAACTTTTCCTCACCCATCTCCAACGTCGCGCACCTTAGTGCGACGTTGGATCTCAACACTCCTCACTCGGTCTTGTACTTTAATGTCGAGCATGGCGCGCTCTATACACCGTGGGCCCGAGTAACCCGAAAGATTTTAACCACGCATTCCTGAGGTCATTAGGAGTGAAAAAAATTATATGAACCCAACACAAATTCAGCAAAAAAATACTTTTTTTTCTTGATATGTCGGTTTTTGTAAATAAAACTTGGATAACTATCGCTTCTCTATGGAAGTTATCCCTTTTAATAAAACGGTAACGATTTTTTTTTTTCAAAAAAGGATTAATTTTGATATCTGTCAATAGGGACGCGGAACTGGCCAACATCGGTAGCGACCTCGCAAGCAAAAGAGCTAAATTCACTTTAGTAATCACAACAAATATTTTACATGAAAATTGGTAATATCTTCAAAACTAGGCCGGATTTGACTGGGGTTCATATAACATTTTTTGCTCCTAATGACCTACGGAATGCGTGGTTTTAATCTTTTGGGTTACTCGGGCCCACGGTGTATATGGCTCTCTGTGCTACTCGTATTTTGTACGGTTGTGTATGCCGGGGTCCGATTTCGCATCTAATCCCAAATTTTGACGTAGACACTAGTTTTACGGAAGCGACTGCCATCTGAACTTCCAACCCAGAAGGAAAACTAGACCTTATTGGGATCAGACCGGTTTCCTCACGATGTTTTCCTTCACCGAAATGCTAAAATTTTCTGTACTGTAAATTTTCCTTACATAAGTTCGGAAAAACTCAATGGTACGAGCGGGGATTCGAACCCACGACCGCCGCTTGACAGAGAGTAAATTCTCAACTAATGCCACGAGACGAGAAAATATACCCTCGTCTTTCTATTTTGTACAATTTCAGTACGACAGAGTCGCTGAGTCGCGCGCATTTTTGCTACATATACGTACTAGTGACCAGGGACAACACCTACATAGGCACTGTTGCTATATGGCTGCGAATGCGTTTTCAAGGCCCATGAGCTACATATGAGTCATGCCTCTACGAGCGATTTTCGCTACAATGCGGAAAAATGCTGCTACACGCTACGGCGTACCTGACTTGGCCTAATTTTCTCCATGCCCAACTACATTGTCAGTTAATTTAGGAACAGGATCTATCGTAAGCTTTGTTTGTTCAAATCGTACCTTTTCGAGCGAATCTTGCTCAAACAATACAGCATCATGCTACAATAGGGTCTATAATCCCGTGAAACATAACCCTTACGCCGTATTGCCACGGGAATCTATTTTTATAGTAACTTCGGTGTGTTTTCACTGAAAATATCAAAGTGGACGAGTCCTCTGGCTATTATCTGCCCCTATTTGATAGGGTTTTTAGCAGAAACTGGAATTATTCTCACATTAAACACTTCACAGGACTCTTCTTCCCAGTCCTTTACTAGCGTGTTTGGTAGTTTTGAACGAAATAGTGTCTTAAAGTTGAACGGGTACGGTTGATTTCGGTTGGTCAAGGGACAGTCAGAGGAAATCAGCGAAGCGTGTACTACACGAGGGACATTATAGTACTTGGGTAACCCTTTCGTCTGGGAGTGTTTTTGATAAGTTATGATGTGGTTTAGAAGGCTCTTTGATTTAATTCTTTTATATCACGGCCATGGCAAACATGCCATACCTAATCCTACCCTGTGGACTCTTGTTAGGAGTGAGCGCAATGGATTTTATGGTTTGAGGATTCGTTGTGTTGAAGAGACGTATGCAGGGCTCTCATTCACAACGCAGCGCATTCTTGCAAGTGCTGGTGGGGTAACAACACGAACACATACATACAGAGCAAGTTGTGTTACTATAGCTGACAGGACATTGCAAATTAAACAAGCACCTGTTTCAAATGGGTATGAAACAGGACGCAACTTGCAGGTTCTGCCAGGAGACGGAGGAAACAGCAGTGCATATTCTCTGCTCCTGCGGACCACTCATGCACAAAAGAAGTATCTACCTAGGGCGGCACGTAGTGCGCCCAGAAGAGGTACAACATGTCACCGCCCAAAGAATCTGGAACTTCTTAGAGTCAACGGGTCTCAACGGTGAAATATAAACAAAGGGCTGCCACAACAGATCACATGCCGGTCGAAGCGGCATATTAAGGCCCACAATAACACAATAATAATAATACTATGGCTGCAGTATTCTGTTAGATGGAGATACTTCCTCAGTTGCGCCACTAAAAACATAAGCGAGATTGCATTGCATTGGCGACCTCGGTAGCCTAGTTGGTAGTGACCCTGACTATGTGACTACGAAGCCGGAGGTCCCGGGTTCGAATCCCGGTAACGGTATTTATTTGTGTGATGAGCATGAATATTTGTTTCTGAGTCTGGATGTTTTCTATGTATTTAAGTATTTATTTATTCATCTATATAAGTATGTACAAGCTTTGCTTAGTTTGGGATTAGGTAGATTTCTGTAAGATTGTCCTTATTTATTATTTATTGTTATTATAGCGCTGTTTCCTACTATTTCACCGGCTCGGCTGCAGCTTAAAGGGCTTGATGGATTTTTACATACGACGATTCATAGCTTAATCATTCATAATTTAATAGTTATTTGTGTCACAAGGGAGCAAAATAGTGTATTTACGGCGAGGGAGGTGTATTGAATCCTGAACTCAGCGAGGGATCCTACATTTGAATCCTGAGCGTAGCGAGGGATTCTAACGTAGGATCCTGAGCATAGTGAGGGATACAAGTGTCAACGCCCGAGACGAAGATAATTTTGCTACCGAGTGACACATACTATTTTTCACACCGACTTTGAAGAAATTAAAAAAGATGCTGTTAAAATTAATTACTTAACAAGTTTTAACAAATTTTCTTAATTTTTTTACAAATTTTTAAATATTACGCAAAATACATAAATTTTCAAATAACGTTGTTAAAATTAAAACTTGAAACATGATCGTTTTTAACCGACTACGATAAAATTACAGTCGATTATTTTATTAAGATCTGTGTTCTATTGGCACATTGCGTAAATTCTACATGCCAATGAATAAATTAAAAAAGTAGCTTGAACAGAAAAGTAGCGTGTTGATCCCTCTCGTCGTGGAGCAAAACTTACTTTTCTGAATGAAAGGTGTGAAATAGTCATTGTATTAAACCTTTTTTTTCGTGGAGAAAACCTTCGAGCCTGGTAATGAATCACCGGGGAATGACTGGGCTATGTGGTATTTCCATCCACTAACAACTTCACGGTGCCCTGCGTCTGCGCTCTCATGCGGGGGACTCCAGGATCTCACGTTGAACGCACTGGAGCCCCCCTCGCCACATGTGGCTCGTCCTAAGGCAAAGAGATGTTGTCGCCTTCCCTGGAGTTCTTAAGCGAGTGCCCCGGCCCCCGCCAGAACTACGACAGGCGGAGAAGACCGCAGACCTATTCTTGTCCGAGCCTACCACGGTATTGTATTACACCCAGGTAGCTAGGTGACACATTCCCTACGAGAAAGCATACCCAAGGATTTACTTAATAATCGCATTTCCATTATTTCTTTCTTTTTATCTTCCTGCTTTGTATTATGTAACACAGTTTCAGACAGGTTTTCTTGTAGAACAACATTATGATGGCAGAGCCAACCGGCAGAACGAATCTGCTCCGTAAGGCACCTCACCTCACCTCAGCCGTACTATACACGTTCTGAATCTCGTTGCCGACAAGACAGATCTTTTTTATTGCCCTATGTGGGAATTGTCAAAAACGTGTTTATATGTATTATGCTATGTAATGGATTGACATTTCATTTGAATTATTGTGTAATGACATATTGAAATCTAAATTGACTATTATGCATTGTAATAAATTGAATTTTTAATTTAAATTATTTAGTTAAGTAGTAATAAGGAAGATTTTTAATGTAAGGTTAAGGCACTATTGTATTACGGTTACCTGTAAAGATAGTTGCTGTGTGTGTAATAAATAAATAAATAAATAAATAAAATGATTATTTTTTTCTTAGTATTTATATTAGGTTTATAATAATATTATTATTTTAAGTAGGTTAAGTCCTATCATTGTAATACACTGGGCGAAAAATTACTGACTGTTGAGTTTCTTTCGGCGGTTCTTCTTAACAGTGGTCTTCGTTTTCTGTAATGCTGGAAGAAATTTGACTTGTTGAAGTGCCATTGCGTCCTACTTGCAGAATAAAATTCATTTATTTCGTCTTCTTCGTTGAAGTGACATACGCTGTCATATTTGTGGAAAAGCAGCTGCTTGTCTGGTATTTTCGGTCTGGCTAGACGAACTCTTTTGCCGTCTTTTTGTATTTTTTTAGTCGTTCTGCGCCCCCGTGGCTTGAACCAAGAACCTTCGCTGATTTTCGCCAAACAGTTTTTTTTATACAACGACGGTGGCAAACAAGCGTACGGCCCGCCTGATGGTGAGCGGACACCGCAGCCTATAGACGCATGCTACTCCAAAGGAGTAACATGGGCGTTGCCGACCCTTGATATGTATGAGGATTCGCCGTGTTGACTGCTGTCCTCGGGAGCTCTGACGACCTTGCTCACCTCCACGAACACAACACTACTACAGGCCTTCTGCAAGGCGGAGGTACTTCCCCAGTTGGGCTGCTCCAAATTCGAGCGGGATGACATTTCGCTGTGCCCTACCTCACCACAAAATATACAACAACAGCACACCCAACACACAATTGATATACGATTTTCACTATAAATAATAACATATATTGTTTTGTCAGGGTGGAGCAAGGCAACGAGTTTAAGAAGCCAGAAGACGAGGTGAATGACTACCTGATGAAGGCGATCGACGCCCGCTCCATTGACCGTCTCCGAGCCGAGCACTGCCGCCCCTTCACCCTGACCTTCCGCGACCAGAAGCTAGAGACCAAGGTACTGATAATCATCATCATATAAGCCGAAAGACTTCCACTGCTGGACATAGGCCCAGCCCAGATAACTTAAGGTAATAACAGGGTACTGATAACTTCACCAAATTCACAAACTCAGCTGGACATAGGCCTGAATAACTTAAGGTAATGACAAGGCACTGATAACTTCACCAAATTCACAAACTCATATCATATGTCCGTTTGTCAGGCGTGTCAATTATTATGGAAGTGCTCGAGAGCACTAAAGCTGTGCACTTTCGCCGTATGAACGCGTTCTTCACTAAACTGAAGACTGATAACTTCACCTAATTTAAACTTACCATTTGCCAAGTGTGTCACTAATGCACTAATGGCCGGTGCCAATAATCAATCCACCGATAGTTTTCCTTATCAACAGTTACATTTTGACACATTTTCTACGGGTAATCTGTCAAAATGTAACTGCCAGTAAGGAAAACTATCGGTGGATTGATTATTGGAACCGGCCATAAGGCGAACACGCATGAGTCGCACGCTAAACTGGAAAACTCCGAAGTGACCATCATCCTGTGATCGTTTTTCAGCAATTGTTGCCTAAAGGGGGCCGGGGTCCGCTTTGGAATCTCATCCCAATATTTGGCATAGGCTGAATGAAGACGAAAGCGACCTGCCATCTGACCTTTCAACCCAGAGGGAAAACTAGACATTATTGCGCTTAGACCGGTTTGCTCACGATGGTTTCCTGCACCGAAAAGCCACGGTTAAATATCAAATGATTTATCGTATATAAATTTGATAAAGCACTCTCTTCCAGATTTAAAGTCGCGTGGCTTACCGCCCGGGTAGAGTGGATCCGTCAGTTGAATACCCGTAATTACGTAATTGTGATTTTAGATATGACTTCATATATTTAGATACCTAACTGTCAATTATTCAAGGTATATGAAATCATATCATCGCACATCTCTGGCGCATATTGATACGTATGAACGCATTCAATTGTTCCATTAGCCACTGGTGCGACAACTCTCAGCCCATCTGTAGCCACATTGCACGCCTGTATTCGCCTGTATTTGCGTTGTCACACGTGTGGCGAATATAAACAATACACATTGTACCATTCGATTATAGACACATAAAACCCATGCAACGTAGATAGACATTTCTCAGTAAAATTAATAAAAATAAAAGAATTAGCCGTCAAATTGAAAAACTAAGAAGATATTTTTCTACCGTATTCTTATTTTAAAATATACTAATGCACGAGTGGGTAATAGCAAATCGGAATAAATTAATAATCATAAAGTCGAACCAGAGGTGCCTACTTAATAAATTATTTTAATTATTTATGTATGGGCAAAAACTTTTCCCAAAGTACCACATCCCAAAAAATTAATGATATAGTAACGAATGCTCCCCCAATCACCCTGATTTTTTCACCTTCATTATTTCAGGAAGAATGACAAGAACTCATCGTTCGCTCTCTTTCCCTAAAAATAATCAATTCTTTAGTATTTCTCTTGTGGTGATCCATCTCTGAATACAACTAGTTGCTCTGTAAGCTGTAAAAATCTCGAGCCTGTAATTATTTTTTTTACATCGAAAAAGTGGCTTGACAAGAAAATGCTATACAATTAACAAACCTTCACGACAATCGGTTGAGAAATGCTACCTGTAGAGGCGAACAGCGGAACAGACACGGGACACAGACCAAAGATTTTCGGCCCAAGCGGATGTATAGAACTTCGTTCGCTTCGCTCGCGACTTTTACTAGGCGGCAAAACGCAGACATACCAGAAAGTCCATTCTACACGCAGGTGAAAGAGTTTCCGGAGATTACCCGAAACGTACAAACTTGCAAAGCTACAGTATCACAGAATTTTCCTCTTTCTAATATTAGTATACAAATGCTCGTTTAATAATATAGCTAATAGGATTTCACCTCGTCCTTCTTTTCCATAATTGCAGCATTCAGTTACACATTTTATTTTCGCCAATACCTTATTCAGAGCTACCGATTGTATAGTATAATATTAGAGGACCGACAAGTCTTACCGTTGCAAAGTCAAAGACTCGCGCATTCGCCTGGGCCATCTCAAGTTTAGGCAAATTCAATTCTGAAGTTATCCGGCAATTTAAGTTACCCTTCGCGTCGGTTCGGTATTTTTAAAACACGGGTTGATACCTGCCTAGGCCGTAAGGATAATACAGAAGTTCATTAGTTACCAAGGGCGGTAAAACGATTTACCGTCACTCAGCACAAGATGAAAACATACAATGGTACTTTCAGTAATATAGATCAGTTTGTGCATAAGAATAAAAAATCATTTAAAAATGCAATTGCAAGTAAAATAAAGAGGCACACACACACACACACACACACACACACACACACACACACACACACACACACTTCTCTTTGTACTAGGCACAAAGAGAAGACAAGGCCATTGTGTTTCATTTTAAGTGTAATCGCGATAGTTTACGTTGCACTAAGTATTTATGCTGCAACTACTAATAAAAAAATGTTAATGCCAGTATACCTCTCGTTTTAATTTCAACAATGCTACTTTAGCAATAGTGGCAACTATTTGTGTTTATTGAACATGGGCTTTTCAATTCGATAATGTGGGTCCTAAGATAACATCCGTTGTAGGAAAGGGATTCGGACTATACACAGTTTTACGTCACTCCCTGTCCTGTAAGTAGTATTTTCCGCACGCGTATCGGGCGATTCGGGCGCTAATTCTACTTTACAGCCAGGTGAGACGTAAATAAATACTTCTAGAACTTATGCCTCCTATTTTTGATCACTTTACAGTTGTTTTAAACACTTAATTCTCCATAACTCACTAAATACTTAATCTTTTTTTCACACAAAAGAAATATTCAGAAGGTGCTTCTGCCGTAGACACTGCCAACAACTTTGACTTTGACTTTCTAAACTCGCCTTCCACTTTGTTAATTATCTAAGCGTTATAATTAATCACAGTAATTATGTTTAGACAAAAGCCGTCTCAGGTGGCTTTCATTATACACATTTTAAAGAGAAAATTTTATAAGTCTGATGCGTAATATTTTAGATATAAACAGACGACCGGGTAGCTTAGTGGGCAGTGACGCTGCCTACGAAGGCGAAGGTTCGGATCCCGGTAAGGGCAAAAACATATATCGAATAATAGTGACATTTGTTAAAAGAAATTGAATAACAACCCAAAACATTTACGACATAACATTTGGGTGTTCCTGTAATCGTTTTATGAAAATATATAGTTTTAAATAAGTACTTGAAATCTACGAGTACCTAATTAATGTAATTATTCATTCAATCTTAAAAAGTTAATCATAATAAAAGCTTCTGATAAAAATTTCATTTTTCGTACTAGCTTTTATTGCCGACTGTACTTTTCTGTATACCATCATCAACTACTCATTGAGACGATTCTAACGAGCCCAAGCTCAACGGGGTTACGTCGGTTAAGTACTGAATTCCCATGGCCACCTTCCGTCTCCATCATCAGATCAGCTCGATGGTACCATAATATTGAATTGTCATCCAAACTATACTTATACCCAAAATTTCAGCTCAGTCGGTCACCGGGAAGTGGGTCAACTTTAACTTGCAAGATTTGATTACAGACAGACAGACAGACAACGGAACAGGTGAAACTAAATAAAAGCTTGTAAAAACGACTCCATTTCCCTCTGTGTGAAATTTGCCACGGATACTCCGGACACTAGTGATGAGTCATGATGTACCTAGTCTAGCCATAAGTTCTGTTACAAATGAAATGAAACATATTTTTAAAAGGATGTAATTAATTTACCATAAGTAAATGTTTATTTATAGGTAAGTTAATAAGGTTTCTAAACAATATATTTTTTATTCAAAATGCCCGCCTTTAGCTTTAATACACGCCCTCAAACGATCCGGCCACACGTCTATAGATTCACGCACTGTATCCATTGGGAAATTTGCCACTGCTACCTTCAAAGATTTTTTTAGAGAATCGATATTGGCATGGCGTTTAGAGCAGACCATGTCCTCTAACACTGACCACAATTTATAGTCCAGGGGATTTAAGTCGGGACTGGAAGAGGGCCAATCATCTGCCTTGATGAAGTCCGGAACATTCCTTTGCAGCCAAATCTGGGTGGTGCGAGCTTTATGACCCGGGGCTGAGTCCTGCTGAAAGGTCCAGTGTACATTTTTGAACATTGTGTCGTTTAGTGGTTTAACTACTGTTTCTAAAATCGTGTCCTGATACACTTTAGCTGAAATTTTCACTCCTTTTTCGCAAAAATGGATCTCAGAGACGCCTTGATACGACACACCCCACCAAACCATGACGTAAGCGGGATGATGACCTCGCTGAATCCTTCCAACTATCTCTTTAGCTTCTCGAGAGTTGTGTGCGTACACTTTATCATTTTGTTTGTTGTAGTGCTGCTCGATAGTAAAAATGTTTTCATCCGTGAAAAGAATATTTTTATATTTCCCATGTGCGTATCGAGATAAAAGGCTTTTTGATCTTTCAACTCTCTTGTCCTTTAGTGACTGATTTAACATATGTCCTGTATATCGTCGGTAAGCTGCAAGACTCAAGTCATCTTTGATTATACGCGAAAGTGTCCTAGGTGGTATTTTCATTTCCTTAGAAAGGATCTTCTGTTTTCTTATGGGATTTCGGCGAATTCTGGCCCTTACAGCATTAACGGCTTGTTTTGTTCTAACAGTACGTGGTCGGCCAGATCTTTTACTGTCATCGACAGAGGACGTTTTGGTGTATCTTTGAATGGTACGATACACAAACATTCGACTGATCTCTAACTTTTTTAGTGTCTCAAAAATGTGGGACGGCTCCATTCCTACCTTATGCAGAGCAATCACAGCAATTCTATTTTCTTTGACACCCCACTCCATTATTAATTTACTTATTTTAATATTATATTGTATATAAATGGTGGCAAAAACATCCAAGTACTTACGTCAAAACACAACATTCGAAATTCGAATTATTATTTTTCTTAAAATCATTGTTAACTGCCAGTAACAGAACTTATGGCTAGACTAGGTATGTTTTCTATGTATCTAAGTATTTATCCTACTAATATTATAAATGTGAAAGTTTAGATGTTTGGATGTTTGTTACTCAATCACGCTTAAACGGCTGAACCGATTTCAATGAAATTTAGCACGAAGATAGTTTATAGCCTGAATTAAAATATAGGATAGTTTTTATCCCGAGCCTACGCAGACGAAGTCGCGGGCGGAAGCTAGTTTATCTATATAAGTATGTATATCGTCGTCTAGTTCCCATAGTACAAGCTTTGCTTACTTTGGGACTAGGTCGATTTGTGTAAGATTGTCCCCAAATATACTACGTGTTTTTTTTCAATTTCCGTTAATTGCAAGGGAGCATAGGTTAGATCAAATAAAGTTAATTTCTCCAAGACAGTAGTATCTTAACTCTTACTGTTATCAAGATATTCAATAGTTTAATTAAATCAGATTTGCAGCTTTAACCACTGTTAATGCTACATTCAATTATTTTGAAAAATATATATATATATATATTTATCAAATAATAACGGCTTATTTTTTCTGTGAATGTGCTCTGCAATAGGTATGCCGAAGTTAACGGAAATTCCCGGGAACACCGTGTTATATTTTTTTAATATTTATTTATAGTACCCATAACACAAATCTTTTGGAGCTTACTCTGGGACAAGGTCGATTTTTGTAAGATTGTCCCCTAATATTTGTATTTTTATATTCATTTATACACTTTCGCTTTGACGAAACCTGCGCTGTGGATATTTAACGTTTTGGATGGTTTTTAGCTTTCAATAAATGCTCATATTTTTATACACTTAAGTGCAAGTCGGGGCAGCCGGCGCTACAGTCAGCAGCAAATTTAGCTAAGCGGGCCAAATGCTCAAAATGATCTACACACGACTGCCAAGAAAATAGGAATTGTCTAGATCATTTGGAGCGTGTTATTTTGCGTAACTGTACATAAGTCCGCGTGCCACGCGTGCGCCTCGTAGAACTAGTTTTTAAAGGAGCCAAGGGTTAGGAAGGTCTTGCGTAAACTAAATAAATAAATAAATAACGAAATGGCCGTCGTATTAGACTCTCAGAAGTAAGCGTGTGACGTCATAACTACATAACAGTCAGCGAGTTTGTCCGAGTTGGAAATTTGCCAAGTATATGATTGATGACACAATGAGGTAATGAAGTAGGTACAATCGGCATGAAATACAAAAGTGGCAATATATTTGGCAGCTGCTACTATCTATTTCTTGCTGACTGTACTAGTTTCCTTATTGAGGAGCATAACATACATACATACATTCACGCCTTTATTCCCAAACGGGGTAGGCAGAGCACATGAAACTTATGTTGTTGAGGAGCATAAATTGTAGGAATACAGTTCGGAACAGTTTCGAAAATGTGACCTTCCGTTTAGATATGTATATTTTTTCCGACACGTTCCGTTTGTTGTAATTTTGTGTTGAATTATATTTTTGTAACCTTATACGAGAATATAATATTAAAAAACTGTTTTTTAGTACCGTACCTTAGGCGGGACGATGAATAAAACTAAACTGAACTAGACTATTTCATTCAAAATTAGGCTTAAATAAATCTCATTAAAACAAAAACAAATTCGTCATGACTCATTGGTTGCTTTAGTTTTTTACAATCTTTTATTTGACTACCTAACCTATTCTAAGTAAAATATCTTGGTCCGTTGATTGCCGTATAGTGAAGTGTAACTCGCCCTCTCTTTTCCCCAGTACACAACGGAGAGGGACAGGATGCTGAATGTGTACTTCATCTGCTCGCTCGTGGTGTATGCTGCGATGACCGTTGTCCAGTTACTTGCTTTCGACATGTAAGTATATGGAATTTAATATATCTACTTATATATATAGTAGGGTCGTAAGGTTATGTTTGGATCATTCCTATGGCATGGCACAGTAAATATACAGTGTGTGGCCTGTAACAGGGGCGAATATTTTAAAGGACGCTTCCTTAGAGCATCTGTAGTATCACCTATTATTCACCAGCAACTTGCTATACGGTCTTGTGGCCTCCGAAGTGCCTTACTATAAGTACACACCTGCGCCGGTTCTCGAAAATGGTCGTGCCACGCTCTATTGGGATCGATCTGTCATCACGGACAGGACTATTCTTGCCAATTATTATTATTATTATTAATCATTTATTCATGAAGGACACATTTATGTTTACAAACTATAGTATACTGCCAAACTGCATGACAGTTTGTTGGCAGTGCATTAATTACTCTTGATTACATAGTTGTGTCAAAAACATATGGCTAAGTTATATTCATGCTAATATATTTAAAAACCTACCAATACTTACTAACCTGCAAGTTTTACATTATAAATATTAAGTTAATGTTATTCAACCAGGGCCCATAAGGATGGGTAAGTACATTCTCATTGATCCTAACTATAATTATCTAATATTATCTTACTGACACTTTTCTTAAACATCTTCGCTTTAACTTTTTCCACAAACAACTTTTCGGGCAATGAGTTACATATTTTAGGGATTAGATATTCAAATGTACGTTCTCCGTAATAATTAACAGGGCTAAACATTTCGGCAAATAATTTTGGTTTTCTCCTAGTGGTTGTGTTTTTGTCTATTTTATATACAAAGGGGTCGGTATTGTATTTGTGAAAGGCTATCAGCAACTTAAATTTTTCATTAACTGGTAATACATTACAAATATTAAACAATTTTTCATAATTCTTATTACACGACTGTTTCTGTTTATGGCTCACTAATAGCTTTAGGTATCTTATTTGTAACATTTTGATCATATCCAATTGTGTTTTAAATGTACGCCCATATGCTATTAAACCATATTCTATATGCGATTCTACTAGGGCGCAGTACAGAGTACGTAAAGTTTTGCGGTTGACATATTTTTTAAGTTGTAAAAAGGTTACGTAGATATATCTCAATTTACTACACAAGGCCTGTATATGCAATTTCCAGTTAAATGTTCTGTCTATAGTCACGCCTAGGTACTTAAAAGAGTCAACAAATTGTATTTTACTACAGTTACAGTCCTGTTTCAATTTGTGTAGGCATTCATATGTGTGACCTACAATACAACAGGGCTTACATTTTTTTACGTTATGTGGGGACGACAAGTGCATGCCCTTTGTTTTTGACATATTAATAATGATGCCATTGTCGTGTGACCACTTAATTATATTCTCTAAATCTGATTGTATACTTTCATCGATTTTATGTTGATCCTTGTCCGCGTATAGTATACACATGTCGTCCGCGTACATAAACATATTACAGTTCTTAATAACGTTACATATACTATTTACGTGCATTATATATCCTATAGGTCCATATACAGAACCGGTTGGTACGCCACTCGTTATCATTGCTTCGTCTCCTCGCACTTTTGTAATTTCTGTGATCATCTTTCGATTAATTAAGTATTGTTTAAACCATTCGTTAATTAATCCGCGTATGCCACATTCATGCATTGCCTTTAAAAGCACGTCATGTTCAAGCGTGTCGAAAGCTTTTTTGAAATCAATAAAAATTGCTACTACGTGTTTCCTATCATTTAATTTGTGACATACGTCGTTTGAGAACTGCGCCAGGGCGGTAGCTGTGCTTTTATGTTTCCTAAATCCGTGTTGGTTGTTTGAGAGTATATTGTATTGTTCTAGGTAATTCGTTATTTGGTGTAATATGGCTTTTTCTGCAATTTTATTAATAACGGATAGGATGGCTATTGGCCTATAGTTAGAGTAAGTTTTGTGGCAACCGGTTTTGTATATAGGCCTAATAATCGAGTATTTCAAGGCAGCCGGGTACGATGCATTCTCAATACACATGTTAATAAATTTTGCTAATATTGGACTAACATTTTCTTTGACTAATTTTATATCTTGTACTCTGATTTCATCATACCCGGGTGACTTGTGTACTGATAAGCTGTCTATAATTTTCTCAATATCTCTAGGCATTATTTTTCTAAATCTAAAAGATAGATTACATTCTCTTATGTAGTCACTCCTTTTTAGAAATGTTAAACTGCATTTGTGCTTTATACTTTCTATTTCTCGGGTGAAAGTGTTAGTGAAATTGTTGCATACTGTCTGAATCTCATTATCTTTACCTAAGTACTGCACTATTGTCCTATCGATGTTGTTTGATTTTTTACCTATCCAAGTGTTTACGTTTTCCCATATTTTTCTATAATCCTTTTTACAGTTTATTATAAGTGTTTGTCTATATTTATTTCTAGCTGCCTCAATTCTTTTATTAACTTTGTTTCTGAATCGAGTATAGTTTAATCTGTGCGTTTTGGATTTCGGAGCTGATTTCCATTTTCTAAACAAGTCATCGCGTTTTACTATTAACAATAATAATTCTTGCGATACCCATGGTTGTGTAATTCTTTTGTTAGGTATTGTTACATCTCTTTTACAACTAGTATATATGTCACTAAATGTTAAGCGAAGAGAGTCATACAGTAATAACGGACAGTTAATTTTTAAGAGTTCGTTCCAGTCGATTTTCTTAAGTTTTTCCTGCACTAATTTGTTAACAATCACCGAACGTACCTTATCGGTCGCATTACCTCCAAGTCCGTCACTTTGTTTTGTCTCGTACAGTAGTAAACCGGTTAGGTAATGGTCGGAGATCTTTCCCGCCGCTAGCACAAACGATGAATGACAATAGGTATTTACGCGTGTCCATATGTGATCTATGCACGACGCAGTCAGTTGGTCTCCGTAGACTTCTTCTCGGGTGACTTCCTCGTAGGAACACTGTAATCCGTACGTGCACATTGCGTTCTTGTATTCTATGACTTGTGGATGTGTCGCATTACGTATGTTTATGTTTATGTCGCCGGCGTAAATAACATTCATATCCATGGGGATTTTCTTGAGTATGTCTCCGATCACTTGTAAGTACTTATGTTTACATGAACTTGGCGGTCGGTACACCGCTATAAGGTATATAGGTTTTCCGCCGACAATTTGTCCGTGTGTTACTTCACATTCGATATTAGATATGTACTTGGGCGTCCAAGTTAAACTGTTTCGAAGATAAACCATAATGCCCCCTCCTCTTCGTGTTTCCCTTGTGTTCGGGAACATTTCAAAGTTCGGTATATTGTATACGTTGCATTCACATCGTTTTATATTTATCTCTGTTAGAATGATAACATGTAACTTGCTGAATACGGGTTCTAATAATATAAGTAATGAACTAAAATGCTTTCTAAGCGATCGTATGTTTAGTTGTATTGTACATAGTTTTGCATCTATCTGCTGGTTAATGTCGTTGTACCAAGTGTTTATCTCGACGTAATTATTGTGATCAGGGTTCTGTATCCCTGCATCTAAATTATGTAATGTATTGAACGTGAAATATTAGTTTATCCATTATCATATCCAGTAGGTAGACGGGTACGTACCCGTTATATGTATATAAGTAGTAGCGTTTATATTGTTGGGATATGCTTAGCCTTTGTTTACTAGCTCTCGTACGTCTAGTTCCGTTCGCACTTGGTAGATTTTTGCTCCTTGTTGTTCTTTCCTAATCAAAATTCTACCTCTTTGGATCCATATGTACTTATAGGTATCCCTGAGCTGCCTTTTTGTCTCTTTAAATAAGTCACGAATTTTCCTGGTGACATCCTCATTGATATATATTCTTGCATCGCTTGGGCCATTACTAACGCGCGCGTTAGTCAGCTGCTGCGCTGTTTTACGCTTATTCAGCCATTGCTCTCGCGCCGCGCGTGACGTCATGCGCACGATAACTATGCGCGGGCGAGGCGGTTTCTTTTCGCCCGCGCCGGTGCCGGCGCCGGCCTCGTTGGCCCTGTTTTGTGATCCTACCCTCCATGCAGATTCTACACAGTTCTCATTTATACCTAATTGTTTCGCGATCTCGGGAATAGTATATTTCAGGTTCTCGTTCTCTCTCTCGATCAAGCCAATTATTTCTATGTTGTTCTCCTTCTCTTTAAGTTCTATGATGTCTAATCGTTCTTCTAATGCTGCTGTGTATTTTTCCAGGTAAACATTTTTATGGGAGAGGTTTACGACCTTGTTTTCGAGGATTTTTATTTTTTCGGCGCTCTCTTTCTTGTATTCTAGCATTTCCTGGTACTGCTCGGCGTAGAATTCTACCGCTTTGGTTAGATCTGCGATATTGCTTTTTATATCTCGGAGTGAGCATAGTTTTTCGTTAACTTGGTGAAGCAGGTCTTCCACCGTGGCTGATTTGGGGTCGATATTTATTAAGTTGCTTTTATCCGGTGTTCCTGTGCATTTATTTTCCGCACAACTAACACATATTTCGTCTTTCAAAAGCCGCTTGTCCTTTATACACGCTTTGTGATACACATCACCACAGTTTCCTTTACACTTCACTGCATCTCCTTTCACTAGGGCCAAGTACTTTTTACACACTTTGCAGTTCACCATTTTGCCAAGTCAGTGAGTAGGTACTTAAATAATTAAGCGCGAACAAATAGCGATTAGGCGCGACCGCACGTCAAGAGCATCGCCGGCGCACTGAACAATAGGCCTGATATCGTGCTGACAGATCGATCGAAACACCAGGCAGTACTCGTCGACATCACCATCCCCCACGACGAGAACCTCTTGAAAGCCGAGAAGGACAAAGCCAGCAAGTACCTAGACCTGGCTCACGAGGTAACCGCCATGTGGGATGTTGATTCGACGATCATCGTCCCGATAGTCGTTTCGGCGAACGGTTTAATAGCGAAGAGTCTCGACCATCACCTCAAGAGACTCGCTAGATGGCTGGATCAAGGGTCAGATACAGAAAGCGGTACTCCTAGATACTGCGCGGATAGTTAGTTAGGTTCCTGTCTCTGTCGCCCTGACCGCTGGCAGCTTAGGCCCCGCCTCGCTGAAAAGAAATGAAGAGAAATGTTGGTCTAAAGTTATGACCTCCAGGTAATGTATGTTGGCACCACGAGATCATAGCTCAGCGGTCAATGCAGATTTTGAGGTAACATCATGTAGTGAGTCATAATAGTTTTGCATTTTGTTTTCAAAGGATATTTTATGTTATATATTTTTTAGTTATTTTGTTAGTTTTTAAAATAAAAAATCCACTTTGTCACCCCAGAAGAGTAAAAAATACAAGTGAACTTACTTTAATGAAAAAAAATTTTTTTTTTTTTAAATTAAAACCACCTCTATTCCAGACCACACCCTGTATACCTAATACCTACGCCACAGAATGCTCAGGAGCCCAGAATAAATAACAGTACTACGTACAGAAGGTTCACTGTTAAAAAATAGGGTGTTTGGGTATGCCGAACGAGCCTAAACGTGGCCATCTCTTCAATCATCCCTAGAACGCATGCGTGCGCGGCGAAATCACGGACTAAATAATTGTCTGAAGATACGGCTATCGCTAGAGAAGATACTGCTTTTAGCTAATAAATTCACTTTGCCTGCCGAAATCGCCAAAGTTAAGGGTAAAGTAATACTACCTGAGGCTCTAGTATAAGTTTTACCGAAACAAAACGTTACGACCGCGTTCGCGTTTAGCTGTCAAATCCCACGCAAATTGAGGGTAAAACGCAAACGCGATCGTAACGTTTTGTTTCGGTAAAACTTATACAAGAGCCTCTGTATTCCAAAGGTATACTTCCCTCTTAATGTGCGGCAGAATGGTCGCGTTTAGTGACGACCACTCATGGCTGTAATGTGTGGCAGAGTGATTACGTTTAGTTACAAGCACTAGTGGCTCAATGTGCGGCAGAATGGTCGCGTTTAGTGACGACCACTCATGGCTGTAATGTGTGGCAGAGTGATTACGTTTAGTTACAACCACTAGTGGCTCATGTGCGGCAGAATGGTCGCGTTTAGTGACGACCACTCATGGCTGTAATGTGTGGCAGAGTGATTACGTTTAGTTACAACCACTAGTGGCTCATGTGCGGCAGAATGGTCACGTTTAGTGACGACCACTCATGGCTGTAATGTGTGGCAGAGTGATTACGTTTAGTTACAACCACTAGTGGCTCATGTGCGGCAGAATGGTCGCGTTTAGTGACGACCACTCATGGCTGTAATGTGTGGCAGAGTGATTACGTTTAGTTACAGCCACTAGTGGCTCATGTGCGGCAGAATGGTCGCGTTTAGTGACGACCACTCATGGCTGTAATGTGTGGCTGAGTGATTACGTTTAGTTACAACCACTAGTGGCTCATGTGCGGCAGAATGGTCGCGTTTAGTGACGACCACTCATGGCTGTAATGTGTGGCTGAGTGATTACGTTTAGTGGCGGCCAATAGTGGCTGTGCGCGGGTGCTCTATATTTGGTGTGTCCACAGCAATGTCGGAAGCATCGCGACAGTCGTGGTCTGCGGGCTGGTGGTACTCAGCATCTGCTACCTGGTCCTCTGCTCCAACTTCAAGGTACAACTCTTTCTCTCTACTTTACAATAACTATCATTTTCAATTTACTCTCTCTAACAAGCAATATTAAAACGGTTGCAGCTTTTGAATTTTTGGAATGGGATCTTCGTCATCAGCCACGAAGTTCGAAAGTCGAAGTTCGGGTATTTCCATCTCTATCGCACTCCCTTACTCGAGTGACAGGGATACATGTATTACGAACTTCGAATTTCGAAGTTCGTGGTAGCGCCGCTGGCTTATTTTTTTCCTAATAAATTGGAAAAGTTGAAAAACCCCCGACATTTTCATTTCAAAGTCCAATAGCTCAAAAACGACTGCACAGATTTTCATGTAATATGGCTAAGAACACTCGGGATTACATCAGCTTTCGAATAAAAGAAACCGCATTCAAATCGGTCTATTCGTTTGGGAGCTACGATGCCACAGACAGATACACAGATACACAGACACGTTAAACTTATAACACCCCGCTCTTTGCGTCGGGGGTTAAAAACAACCCTATTCGATAAATTGAACCTGGATAGCTAAAACCCTCCATTCATTCATTAACCTTTTTTAATCCAGCACACCGGCGCCCGCCTTCGCACGTGTTCTCTGCGCGTCCACTCCAACAGGACGCTGGCGCAGGCCCTCTCTTTGGCACATCTGGGGGCTCTGCTGCTGCAGGTGCAGGTGATGATGGTATGTTTCAATTCCATTCAATTTAAAAAGTATCAAGCAAGTATCCGGCAAAGTTAAGGTTCTGTCTCAATTGTCTGCGTAAGGGACACACTTCACACCGCTGCAGAGCCATCCATAGGTAGCAAAAGCAGTAAACAAGCCTTATTAAAAAAGTGCAAAATTGCTTTGGCGTTTGCTTAAATGGAAGTTAAGCGGCAATGCAGCGCAGACAAATGAAAGGGCGACCAGTAGGTGTGTGCTGGCACTAAAATGAAAAGCTAAGCGGTGCAATGCAAATAAAATACTAAAAAAAGTAATGCGTTAATATGTGGCTAAAGCTTGTGCGTAAGAAAACCTTGAAAAGATGGCAGAGCTTAATAATCAAATATAGGGGAAACAGCTTGGAACAGAAGGAATAAAATGGAACGGTGCACTCCCCTTGTTAAACCTTGGCTGCGGCTCGTTGATGATGACCGGCGGACTTGAAGTAAGGGTGGTTGGCAGCTTGGAACGAAGCACGTGGAGCTTCAATGTCTTGACCTCTGTTCGTCCTTCTCGAAGTGTCGACTCACATATGGTGCAGAAATGGCGGCGTATCTCGTAAATCACGTCGGGGTCACCAATGTTTAAGACTTAGGGGTCTTAGTTGAAAATAATGAAGACATAGATTTTCTAGACTTCTATAATCTCGTTTCCACAAGTAAAATAAAATATGTGATATCTTAACTACGCGTCCGATAGTATAGAGCGTGTGTTGCTTGTTTGGCAACTTATGTGAGTGGGGCGTGGGGTCGCGGACGGCGGATTCGGCCCGAATTGCTCGACCAACAGGTTTAGGCCCGTCGCGCCCCCGCTCCCCCTGTAGATGATGCGGCCTCAACAAGTAGGTATAAAATGTTTTGTTCTCAATCACTGTAAGCAATACCCGGTTATGAAATTGTAGGTACCTGGTACCTACTGCATATTCCCTAATTTCATGTTTATGAAATGTTTCAACAGGCTCTACACACAAGTGGCGTAACACCGGGGCAGCTCAAGGACACTGTCATCTTCTGCCCGTACTCCATGAACGAGGTAACTGCCAACTGTCATTTTAGATTTCTGTACCAGTAGACTAGCGACACAGCGTAAAACCCATGATGTGGATTGTCGTTGGATAGCTTGATCAAAAACATTACGAGTTTCCACAAACCATTTTTCAAGTGGTCCATTTTGTGGGGCTTTTAAGCCCAATTTTTTGTTTGAGTCATGTGCCCTTGCCGGCTAAATGGCTGCTACCGATGTGTAAACATTCATGACAGTAGTACACATAGGTAATGAATTAACAAGCTTCTGACAAAAACATTATTTTTGGTACAAGCTTTTATTGCTTACTGTAGTTTTCTGTATACCGTCATTAAATACTCACTGAGACGATTCTAACGAGCCCAAACTTAACGGGGTTACGTCGGTTAAGTACCGAATTCCCATGGCCACCTTCTGTCTCCATCATCAGATCAGCTCGATGGTACCATAATATTGAATTGTCATCCAAACTACACTAATACCCAAGATTTTAGCTCAATCGGTCACCGCAAGTCGGTCGGTTGCAAGATTTGGATTTTTGATTACAGACAGACAGACAGACAACGGGGCAGGTGAAAGTAAATAAAAGCTTGTAAAAAGGAGAACTATCACGACTAAGTAGGCATTACTAGTTACCGATTAATAGTCGACCAACTTAAAATGTAGATACTTGAAAAGGCCAACTTTCGTAAAAATTCGGCCGACGCGACCGCACCAATTACTTGGCGCTTGCGTGTCGATGTAACAAATACAGACAGGCAACTACGGAACCCTACTCTGCGCGTGGCCCGACACGCACTTGCCCGTTTTTAATTGAAGTCTTTGCTGTTGCGTTTATTCTTAACTAAATGTGTTGATGTTGCTATTTATGTTTTATATAATTAAATGTAGTTATGCAGTTAAAACTAATATTACTTTTTTGTTAACGTTTGGGATAGAGCTGGGTCGTTTCGACTTTTCCGTGAAACGAAACGTAACCGTTTTTTTATTATCACAAAACTGTTTTTAGAAACAGTTTCAAAAATAACTAGTTTCTCAGTGCGTTGCCGCCGTCGCCGGTCGCCAAACGAAGTGAAACGAAACTGTTCGAGTTGCGTATTCACGTTTTGCATTGCAACCGTTGCGTGCGACTGTCGCATTCTACTCGTAGCTCCTTGTCATCATAAACATAAACATATAAAACATAAACATAATTTATTGATAAAACATAAAGTACATCAGTTTTACTATAGACTAGGAGCTTACTATTAGAGATAAATAACACATGTGCCCGAGCTAGGATACCCTGTTTCAGGCAAAAAAGAACTAACAATTGAAAATCAAGTTATTCATAATATAATACAATATCATTCTTATTGGCTAGTAATCGTTTTTATCAATCATTTTTATACAAAAAAAAATCTTTTTTATAAAAACGGTTTGTGGTTCTAGCCACAAACTGTTTTTCTGTTACTGTACGAGAAACTATTTCTGAAAATGCTTATGGGAAAAAGTTTCTAGTTTGGGAAATGCATGTACGGATCTCGTCCTGTCTCGGGTAGGCAGGACGGGTATAGCAGACTAACCGAAGCTGGACTTCTGTCTAAAACCACCAACGAAATTCGGCACCACCTTCTAAAGGGGGGCGTCGCAGGATCGCGCTTGGCATTCAAATGCGTAGTTAATACTATTATCTATTTGATATACATACAAGATGCGAGCAACCATTAAAAACTCACCTAATATCGCCTTTAAACCCCTCGCTACGCCTCTATTCGCCTTCTATTCCTCTATTATATCTACCTATTTTGTTTAGCAATTTGACAATTGGTCCTATACCTATTTGACGAATGAACATCAACATCACCGAAAGTACCTATGAAGCGTGAAACAGACTGATGCGGCCTGTGGTGGCGTTCAATTCTAAACTTGTCAAGTTTACTATTGACCGCCACCGCAGGTCGCGCCAGTCTGTGAGAGGCTTTAAACCGCGCATAGTTTCACTTCGCTTTTCCGTTCTGACGTAACAACAATTTTCCCCGTCTGCTTCAAACGGGGTGCCAAACCGCATTTTATATTAACTCTTGATTTACCGCCATCTGTTATCGAGCGGCGCAAAACAGTTGGGTTATGCGGTCGCTTAATGTAATAATTTATAAAGCTTGGTCGTGTTGTTATACTTATTATGGTGTGGTGTTTTCATAGAATGCTCTGTGTTGTCAAATGGAATTGATTTGGATATTGTTTTGTGTGTCGTTTCGGTTGTGACTTGGAGCTGGGAAGTTAATTGTGATTGGCGAAGGAGACATAATGTTTTACAGTTAAGGGTGTGATTTAGATATGAACATTCAGAGGCTGAAAATATTCTTACGTATAAAAACCCTTACTTCATTTCCGTCCCTTTCGCGAATATTGTTGCGAATTTTAATATAAATAATTGCAAAAAAAAAATCAGCGAAGTGCGTGTCGGGCCACGCGCAGTGTAGGGTTCCGTAGTTGCGCGGCTGTCTTAGTTGTATCGACACACGCGCGCCAACTAAATGGTGCGGTTGCGTCGGCCGCATTTGTACGATAGTTAGCATTTCTACATACATTTTAAGATGGTCGACTATTAGGGAGCGACTTCAGCGACCACACCGGTGCGTAACGCTGCGTATACGCGTTGACGTGTCGAATGCGTCACGTATTTTTCACACATTTTGCTGCGTTTACGGTGCGTTAGCGTATTTTGTGCAGCGGTGTGGGCGTACCTTTACTCCGTAACTAGCTACACGTACTTAGCCGTGATAGTTTCTCTTTTATTTTAATTATATGAACATACCAGAAGTAGCCATTTAGCCGGCGGAAGGGGGCGGGGGGGGGGGGGAGATGACTCGAACAACAATTAGTGCCTTTAAAGCCCTATATCTCGCAAACGCATAACGGAGTTGAAAAATGATGTTAAAAAATCCATAATATTTTTGAGCAAGCTATCCAAGGGATACCCCACACTATATGTTTAACCAGCCAAAATTGACATCACCACTACATGTAGGGGAGTACCCTAAAAATAAAAATAAATTGAATATGGATCTACTGTTTTGTCGGCGTGATTGGTTTATACCCATGCCGAATTAAGCTGATTTTCCACCGGAGGGGCGAGACGAGACGAGACGATGCGAGAATTGAAATCGTATGTGACTTACTACCTATGTCCACCGCGCGCGCGCGCGCGCTCAGTGCAAATAGGTAGTAAGTCCCATACGAATTTCAATTCTCGTCTCGCCTCGTCTCGCCTCGTCTCGTCTCGCCCCTCTGATGGAAAATCAGCTGTACAGTTTTCTAGTTGGAAGGGTCACTAAGCTTAGCTGAAGACGGATGGACAAGGCGAAACTCTAAGGGTTCCTTGTTGACTACGGAACCCTAAAAATGAACATCCTTATTGGCTAACGGTGAAAGAACTTAACGTGAGCTGGGCCCCTTTCTGGTCGCAACTTCCACTACATCCGCATCCGCAAACGGTCCGCATTAAAATTGGCTAGTGTGAATGTTGTTTGTTTTTTATTTTGTCTAGACTAACTTATGGCCGGTTCCAATAATCAATCCACCGATAGTTTCCATACCAACAGTTACATTTTGACACATTTTCTATCTGTCAAAATGGGACTTGGCCAAGATGGGACTGTCGGATAGTTTAGACTGCAGAATGTGTGCCGAGGAGGATGAGACCATGGAACACTTACTGTGTGAATGTCATGCCCTTGCCAGACAAGGAATGAATTACTTTGGTAACGACTATCCGCAACCAAAGGAATTCAAGGTGCTCCCGCTAAGCTGCACCATCCGCTTTGTGGAAATGATAGAGCGAGCTTGGGAGTAAGCATAAAGAGAAGGGCAAATGCACAAAAGATCCCGCTGGGTCGAAGTGCATCCGAAAACTAACGGTGGATTGATTATTGGAACCGGCCATTAGCCGATACATCCTCTACGGGGTAGTAGAGCAAGCCGGCTTTTATAAAATACGCGCTGTATAGCCAGCACTGTAGATGTTTCAACATCTACAGTACCATAAAAGACGAGAGTTGTAGTCTGGGTGCTTTTTCCAGCACTATCTGCAACTGACCCTGCTGGCGATGTTCCTGTGCGCGGCCCATCAGATCCTCATCACGGCGGTGAAGTCTGCGCTGCTGCTGCTGGCTACCACCGTGTACGTCTGCGTCTCCCTGCTGAAGACACAGCCGGAGCTTGCGTGAGTCAAATCATACTCATCCTGCAACAGTCCTGACCCTGCTGGTGATTTTCAGATCCTGATCTCATCATCAAATTCAGCCTTGTCCTCCTTGTATTCATAATGTTTTTCATCTACAAAATCGTTTTCCATTTCGTCCGCATCCAAAATATAATAATTCTTCTCATTTTGAAATATATCTTTGTTATGCATGGTTATTTTTCTACTTATGTTCGTTGAAGTCTTTGTCTATGTATTTAATATCATCTTCTTCGTCATCCCTTTTTTCGTAATCTTTCTTCTTCATTGACGCTTATTCATTTTCATCCTCAACCACCGCCATTACTTTAAACATCTTCGCCAAGTGTTGGTCCTAATTGTGACAGTTATGACTTATATAAAACTTGACAAAATGAGATAAAACCGTGAATTCAAACCTCGGTCGTGCTGTGTAAATGAAAAATCGTTCAATAAATGCAAAATAGTGACCAAAAAATGCGTGCGGTTTTGCCAGTCTATTGTATTCCTAATGTCTGTGAGTTTAGTTTATATTTCTCATTTCCTCAAAGTTTAACTAAAAGAGATCTCTTGTAGGGACAAGTACGCCTATGTACATTAATATGTTGTTTTGATTATTATGTAAATATTTTTCTTATGCGCAATAAAGTGTACATACCCAAGTTTGTTTCGCCTATCCACCACAGATGGCAGTGCATCGACCTGAACCAGCAGTGGACGAGCGTGGTGGTCGCCATTGGCGCTGCCATTGCCCTGATGCTGCACGCCCAGCAGACGGAGAGCACCTACCGACTGGACTTCATCTGGAAACTGCAGGCCACTGGTGAGATGGATGAGACAAATGCCCCCGTGCCAATACTGTCACCAGTTATCGATAAAATCCGTGAAATAAGAGAAGACTGACACTGTCACATTACAGTCGAGACTAAACAGATCCAAGTAAATTTTAATCATAATGGAAAAATTTAAAAATGCTATTGTTACTCGTTAGTAGTAGAATCGTTATTCTCAATGTAACTTGAGACGTTGGTGCCGGTTCAGAAGTTGTAATAACTTCGCGGTAGATGTCGCTACGAGCCTCCCTAAGCCCTAAGGTGTAAATACAATAGTGGAAGAGGTTAAAAGATTCGTCGCCATTAGCGGACCCACGGTAGCTCAATTGTCAGAGCGATGGACGGAGTCCAGAGGTTGTGGGTTCAAATCCCGCTCGTGGCGAATAATTTTTCAATTTTCCACTATGATCGAAATTTGGAATTTCGTGAGCGGACGTTTCTGCTAAATAAACATTTTTTTTTTTTTAGGCTCACAACAAATTACAGTCATACATTGAGTACATTAAAAGCTTACCCCCTTATTCATAAAACTTAAAATGCCTCTGCTAAATAAAATGTGCTTGGTCCCTTTCTTACGAACACAAATGTCAAAGTGACAGATAAGGACAAACGAATTTTAACGCCATTTTAGTTAAAACAGGCTTGTAGGACGTTTATGAATACTACACTGACTACAATTCTAAACAGTGTGTGCACAGAAAGATTAATAACTTAGACAAACAATTCACTAGATGGAATTACATATGAGTATTGCCCAACTTACAAGGAAAGGCAATGTGTATAACATTTTATTTACATTTAAAATTAACATGACATTTACCAGAATATTTCGTTAATAACTAACTTAAATCTTAAATGCCTAATTTGAATGCATCTTTAACTTTATTTTTAAACGAGGGTAGGGTGTGTATAAAGATGTCGAAAGAAGGATGTTCAGCCACCATATCATTATACAAACGGCACATTCGGACAACGGGATTATAAAATGATGTTATTTTTGTAAATTTCGAGTTGGAATAATCTGTGTGATGGATTACGAGCTTTGTACCTGGTAATAAAGTTCAAGTTCAATTTACAGATCTAAGTAGTTCCGATATTAACAGGAACAGGTGAAACTTCTGTAAAAGCCACGCGAGAACTCCGTTATACTTAGTAATGTTAATAATGATCCAGCTCCACTGTAAGACTTTCACAACAATTTCCAAATATAGAGACGCCGATTGAGGTTGTCTCTTTAAAGGGAGTACAATATAGTGCCCTTTAAAATGTCTCATCTCATGTCTATCGAAAAACTCTCATGGTATAAAGCTACATCGGTAACCTAGAATCTTCTAACTTTCCTATTATTTCAATAAACCTAAGCAATCCGTCATAAAGGCACTATTCACACTTGAATCTGAACTCTATCACCATGCTAATAAAGTCACATGTTGCAGGTGAGAAGGAGGACATGGAACACCTGGAGGCGTACAACCGCAAGCTGCTCGCCAACATCCTGCCAGAGCACGTCGCGCAACACTTTCTCTGCAGCGACAAGAACATCGATGTAAGGAGAACACAATAGAACAGACCGATTATTCCAAACCATTGAGCCTACTTGTGGCAGTTCAGTCAAGTGTAAAAACATCACCCATCGCTCTTATGTTAGCAGATTAAGGTTGCGGTACATATTCATGAGGATTCAATCCATGCATATTTTTACACTTGACTGTTCACGCCTCTGGGATGGTTTTGTCATCATCATCAAAGACGTCCATCGTCCATTGCTCGACATAGGCCTCCCTCAAAAAGTGGCACAATGCCGGGCCCTGCGCCACCCGCGGCGTCGGACTCCCGCGACCCTTACCAGGTCATCAGTCCAACTTGTGGGGGTGCTACCCAACCTGCGCCATCCGCTACGTGGTCACCATTTCGGCTCCAACGGACACTGGTTCCACGTGCAACGTGCCCCACCCACTGCCGCTCAAGTTATACTACCCAATTGTTTGTTTGCCGACAGGAGCTATACCACGAGCAATGCGAGTCAGTCTGCGTGATGTTCGCCTCGATCCCCAACTTCTCGGAGTTCTACGTGGAGCTGGAGGGCAACAATGAGGGCGTCGAGTGCCTCCGTCTCCTCAACGAGATCATCGCCGACTTCGACGAGATCCTGGCCGAAGACCAGTTCAAGTACATCGAGAAGATCAAGAGCACCGGCGCCACATATATGGCCGCGTCAGGTCGGTATGGTTTACACAACTCCAGGTCTCAAAAGATTACCATTCGTGATAAGCGGCGTCACAAGTTGTTTTTTTTATACAACGGTGGCAAACAACCGTACAGCCCGTCTGATGGTAAGCGGACACCGCAGCCTATAGACGCTTGCAACTCCAAAGGAGTAACATGAGCGTTGCCGACCCTTGATATTTTTGAGGATTCGCCGTGTTGACAGCTGAAGGAACAAATTCCCTCGCTCTCAACACAACGCACCCTCGGGAGCTCTGGCGACCTTGCTCACCTCCAGGAACAGAACATTACTACAGAGCAAGTAGTAGTGTTATTATGACTGTGGTCTCCTGCAAGGCTTAGATACTTCCCCAGTTGGGCTGCTCCAAATTCGAACCGGATGACATTTCGCATTTTTATTTTTTCGTATGTCATAATTTCCGTTTCCCCATCATAGAAACATTCATATCCATATTGACGACAGGTCCCACAATAGGCTTATAGATTTCGCTCTTCAGCCAAAAAGGCATTCTGCCATCGTATAATATTGTTCCAGAGAACAGTCTGTCTCATCTCATATATCACGATTAAGAAGAGGTTTTACGAAAGGGGTGAGAAGGGTTAAAAGTATCTATGTAGTATAAGTCGGGAGTCCGCTGGATGCGGGTGGCGCTGGACCGGCCATTGCGGCACTCTCTGGGGGAGGCCTATGTCCAGCAGAGGACATCTTTCGGCTGATATGACGATTTAGTATAAAAATACATACCTACTTATATGGATTTCCTCGTCGTCCAACAGGGCTGACAGCCGCGACCCGCGACCTCCGCGGCTTCCGTCACGTGACCGCGATGGCCGACTACGCCCTGCGCCTGCGCGAGCAGCTCCAGTACGTCAACGAGCACAGCTTCAACAGCTTCCGCATCCGCATTGGTGAGAGCCATTTTGTTAGTTTAATAATATCGACGGTTCTAATTTAAAAGAGTTGGATCTGCAAAACAGCTACTTTTCAGGAGAAGCTGTCAAAGCTTTCGAGAAAAAAATGTATGGAAGAAGTTTTTAATTGATGGAAGATAATTGTCAAACTTCGAATGTGTGCTTGTTATTAGGGTGTTTATTATTAGCTGTTGCTAAGCACACATGTACTTTTCAGCCATAAAAAAAACCTGTTATGTTAACTTTTTACCGGAATCGTAGAAGCAAAATTTGTCAGAACTGCCACATACGACATTTTTATCTGGACTTTGGTTGCATACTACGATATTTCGGATGTAGCACATCCAGAGAAGTGTCATAACTAGCAGAACGGACGTAGTTGCACGGAAACTTTTAAGTATTTAACAATTTAATACAGGGAAAACTTACTTGATAACTTAACGGGCTGTAAATTACATAAAATACTATTCAAAAAACGCGTTATGGTTTTTGTGTAATAAAGTAGAATGTGGCACATGTGTCGGTGTGTGTGCTTACTGTGTGTATGTGCACTTACTGCGTGTTCCGTAAAAATGTCGCTACGACTGGCCACAACCGCCATTTTTAAACGTAATTTTTTCAAAGATGTGGCATTATTATATTGGCTTTTACGGAAAATATTGAATAACACGAAAATCTTAGAACGTGGTCTCAATATTTAGGATTTTTTTAAAACCAAACATCTCAATTTTCAGAACTGACTTTTTTATTGGGACCATCGAAATAAACGATGAGGGATCTGCTCCATTACGAAGGGGCACTCCAAATATGTGTACTACCTAAGGGGCTATTCAAATTACGTCATTTCTAAATATTGGGTCTGGCCATTGGATGACGATAGTCATTTTATTAGGCGGGGAGGGTCCAGTTCAAGTAATAACAGGATGATGATGGGGGGGGGGGTCAAAAATCGTCAAAAAACGATGACGTAATTTATGAACAGCCCCTTATTGCAAGAAATGGGTTTGGCTAAACTAGTCGAAATAACTTTGGCGGCGTTTTAGTTTGAGCTTGACTCCCAACAACGTGCGACCACCCTTTCACCTCACAAGCTACACAAGCTTATACAGCGCTTAAACATGCTTTATAATGCTTAAACTCTAGTTAGGTATCAGGGCTTTAGGTATGGTAAAAATAATGATGAAGGAAACTGAAGAGATAGTTGCGGAAGAGATTTTCGAAAGAGAATATTAGAACGGGATGACCTAGGCGAGATCCTACTTATAGAAAATCGTGGTCTAGATTACCTTGAGCCGATATTATCCCATGTATGAAGAAGGCTCAGAGAATGAATTAAACGGAAAATGTGACAGGAATGTGTAGTGAGTGGAAGTTAGTCACGAGGAAGCGACTCTCCATACAAAACGTATTTTAGTTCCCATTTTATGCGGAATTAATATGAAACTTTGTATACGTAATGGTATCCGCCATATCTAGGTCCGAAACTAGATTTTGATGTTAGAAATCGAAATGGAAAAAAAAAAACAAAATAAATTCTTCATAAAAATTTATTTTTTCACATTTTTTTCTATTCTTATTTATAGCACCAGTATACTATAAGCACCATTACGTATACAAAATTTAATTTAATCCCAACTCGCTGATTTAAAATGAGAGCCAAAGTACGTTTGTGTGAGGGGCCGACTTGTGCCAAGCTTCATGGGGACGCATCGTATGTCTGTAAAGCTTTTGAACTTGTAGCTAGTTATAATGCCAGTTAAAGGTCTTATACAGCTCGTGTGGTACTTCAGGTATGCCCGGAAATAGACTACATCAAGTCGCCCGTGACAGCTTTCATTTTTAACCCCCGACGCAAAGAGGGGTGTTATAAGTTTAACGTGTCTGTGTAGCTGTGTATCTGTCTGTGTAGCTCCCAAAAGGATAGACCGATTTGAATGCGGTTTTTTTTATTCGAAAGCTGATGTGATCCCGAATGTTCTTAGATATGTGTTATGAAAATCTGTTTAGCCGTTTTTGAGTTATTGGACTTTGAAATGAAAATGGGGGGGGGGGTTTTCAAGTTTTCTAAGTTGTAGTTATATGAACATTTAAAATGCATAGATTTAAAAGTAAAGAATGTACTAAGATGGCATATGTGATATGTCATTATGCATCAAAGATGATGAAAACAGTTTCGTTGACTGGTAGAAGCATGGACGTTCACAATTTGGTGCACGTAATAGGACGTTATATTTCCTGAAAACCTGAGAGCCAGTTAATAATAAGCCAGTTATCGCAAGGTTTTGTACCGTACCGTTGTACTAAAGAATGTTACTATCAGCACTTTGTATGTACGGGTCAATCAAAAACTTGTACTATTTCTGAAATTGGTAAAGTTTTATAAACTTTACACAAATTCCAAGTCCGAAGACGCCTAGCAGCCAAAGCAGGTTTAAATGACATATAGTAGCTTCCCCATATCGTTTAACATAGCATACTGCAAATAGATAAATGCTTTGTTCAAATAAATATGTGACAGCCGCCCGAAACTGTTACTACATTTCCTTATAATAATTGATTGATCGCTTACAGAAGGGCAACCTTTTACACCAAACATCATTGAGTCTAATCATTATTCCGATTTGTAATGCTGAGTGCGAATTGATCAAAGCGCGCCAAGCGAGTTCTATTCTGACTAACAATACGGCCTTTTTGAATCTGTCGGCAACATAAAGGACTTCTGTTCAGGCATCAACATTGGGCCGGTGGTCGCGGGAGTCATTGGAGCTCGCAAGCCGCAGTATGACATCTGGGGGAACGCCGTCAACGTGGCGTCGAGGATGGACTCCACTGGACTCTTGGACCACATCCAGGTTGGCATGACTCTCTAACGGCATACGGAGAAATAGATACTCGATGCTGGTGTTTTCACATGCAGTCATAAAACCCAAACAAACTCGCGTACAATTTGACGTACTTAACTTTGAAGAAATGAATCTTGGCCGACGATGTCTGTGGAAACATTTGAATCTTAACATCTGAATCTAGTTTGCAGCGCGACGATTTTAAAGTTTATACTAAGTACTTGTATAGTTTTAAAGCTATGCGGTTGTGGTACCACAATAAACTAGTATATAACACACTACACAATGTTCGCGGTTATTACATTTTGTAAACGGAGATGAAATCACTTAAAACCGGCGTCGATTTACAGAACAAACTTTACAGAGTACAACAACTTTTGTTGCTCCAAGCAATGTCTGTTACTGAAACTGCTTGCAAATAAATTGGCGTACAGTATACAGTGTACTCTGGTATTTAAGCGACGAAACTCCGTTTGTAATAATGTTGTGAAAGCTCAGCGAATTATTTTTGGTCAGTGGCAGATAAACTTTTGGGGACAAATAGGCCCAGGAAAACTGCTATAGCGATTCTATTTTGAATTAGAGGAATTAGCAAGTTCTCAAATTGCCACATAACATTTTCTCAGATTATACATGCACAATTGCAATCAAATGCCTGCAGATTGTCAGTTAAAGGCCTATCATCTGACGGAATCGATCCTCGCGGCAGCTGTGCTGTTTGGAAGGGGTTTTGTTGCGACAACTACAACTCTCTCGCTATTCATCACAGTTAAAAGGTTGACATTGCCGGGCCGCTTTCATGAGCGTGTTTCCGAAATCTGGGCAAAAAATATGCAATGTTTAGTTATACTGTGGTGATTTGGGAACAAAGCTACGTGTCGTGTTTGATGCCAGCTAAGACTAGTTAGACAGCTAAGTTAGTCGTCCGAGGCTGAAGCGAGTGCTCCCGTAGGTGACAGAGGAGGTGTATGAGATCCTGGCGTCACGCGGCTACAAGCTGCACTGCCGGGGCATGGTCGATGTCAAGGGCAAGGGCAACATGGTGACGTACTTCCTCGAGGGCGTCGGCGAGACAATTCCGAATGGCATCACGGATATCTACAACGTTAGTGCTATTTATGTTAAATCTATCAATTGCCTGGCCATTTATGGCACTCTTTATTTACAACTTACAGTGACTTTTTCATGACGCTATATTTGAAGATAATACAATACTTCAATACTTACTTCAATATTAGGGGACAATCTTAACACATCGACCTAATATAGTCCCAAACTAAGCAAAGCTTGTACTATGGGTACTAGACGACGATAAACGAATATATATAAATAAATAAATACTTAAACACATAGAAAACATCCATGACTCGGAAACAAATATTTGTGCTCATCACACAAATAAATGCCCTTACCGGGATTCGAACCCAGGACCTCTTGCTTCGTAGGCAGGGTCACTACCAACTAGGCTAAAGCGGTCGTCAAAAGTCACAATTTGACTGATTGTAAGTTAAAATGTAACTTTTTTGTCCTTCTATATACATATCTATACCACCTGTTTACTGATGACTTAAGTTTTTGTTGTGTATCTCAAGCTCATTATATCGTTAATCGTAATATCTAAAATTCATGTAGGTACCATGTTTGCATTTTGAGCTCTCTTAAAGTTCGTTCGCACTTCTGCCAAACCGAGGCATTAGATACGATATGATTAATTAATTAATCAATGTGGCAGCCTCGTGACGTGATACATATGTATGGAAGTAATATTACTTTAATCTCACAGAATTACCCAGGGCCGTCACCCATCAAAAAATGGACCAAATTATAATATGTACACTTCACAGAACCCGACACCGTCGACGTCCCATGGGAGCAGTGATGCGGAGCCAGGAGGCAGCCGCCCCGACCACCGCCCTCTGGAGACCCTCTCGGAGGACCATGGCGACGAGGAGGTCTCACCACGTGCCTCCATTCCAACGGGTTGGTACAGTTTTGTTTTTCATCACATCAGCCGAAAGACGCCCACTGCTGGACATCGGTCCTCCCAAAGAGTGCCACAATGACCGGTCTTGCGCCACCCGCATCCAGCGGACTCCCGCGACCTTCCCAGGTCATCAGTTCACCTTGTGGCGGATCCACCCAAGCTGAGCCTTCCGCTACGTGGTCGCACCTTTGGTAACAAACTTATCATGGCAAAACACAGAGCTTTATGACAAGAGAGAAAGAGAAGGCACCATACTACTGGCACCCGTCTTGGGATACATTGTCTCTTGCCATCATTCTAACTAGTTTCGATTTTATTTTTATGGCATTCCTTGAAGCACTTAGATTTTGGCATACGAAAGCTCTGTAAGCATGATATTCTCTCGAGAATCAACTCGTTCCATCTCCTAGTTTGACCATGTTTGGCTGTCAAGAGAATGCCTACTTATAGAGTCAAGATCAGATCAAAGCGACTTTAGATAACATAACAGTCCAATGCAGCGTCAAGTTACTGAGGTCAGTTTTTATTTGTTGGATAATTAATTACAGTACCTAGCTCGGTGTTTTCAAACCGTCCGTAATCCGTTTACATCTGGTAAGTATAGAAATTATGACAGTTACATCTGATCCTATCCCATCGTATATTCTATGGGATAGCAGTTGCTGGTGGCGCCATATTGAACGCTAACCGGCCCGACGAATCCGGTTGAATGGACTCGTCCTTAGTATCCCTTCGTCTTACTAGTGTGTCCTTTCCCACAGACTCCCAGAACGACTCGGCCAGCCCCAAGCTTGATGCGTCACGCGAATCCCTCGCATGCGCGGTGCGGGCCCGCGTGCGCCGGCAGCTCGAGCGGCCCGCCTCGCTCGCGGAGTGCTCACTGCCCGTGCTGCTGACTATGATGCAAGCCAGGTAAGACCGGGGATGTCAGCGTCTTGACGCAAGCCAGATCACGGCGTGAAATTAAGGTCCGACCCCTTAAACTCTCGCGCTTTGTACATACACATATTTAAATGTTTTTTTAGGATGCCTTACCTCAAAAGGAAAAAAACGGAACCCTTATAGGATCACTTTGTTGTCCGTCTGTCTGTCTGTTATGACCGTTTATCTTGGGAACGCGTGGAGGTATCGAGTCTAAATTACAACCATATACTCAAGCCTACAATCCCTTGAAGCTGTGAAAAAAACAAACTTAAAAAAAGATACGGCCGTTTATGCCGCAAAAAACATATATTTCGACACTCTCAAGGGAATCAAAATATAGGTACTTTCCGTTGACCTATGGAATTTGCCAAGTAATATCGACTTATACAACAAATACTTACAGGGAAAAATCTGAAAACTATACATTAGTAATTTTGTACGGAACCCTCGGTGGGTGAGTCCGACTCGCACTTGTCCAGTTTTTTTATACTACGACGGCGGCAAAGTCGTATACGGTATGTCTGATGTTAAGCAAGCACCCTGGACAACCCTTTATTGCTTTGAAGATTCTACTGAGAACTTGAACTAACGAAATTGAGACTATACTACGAAGTCTTAATTAAAGCCAGTTTACGGCGTAAAAAGAACGGACCAGTCCCTTTCAACAGTTTAAACTCGCGTTTTGTACATTTAAAAGATTACTCTACATAGGCCTAGCACCATGTTGATTTACCTTTGTTTGTGATGTATTGTCATTATTTAATAATATGATTCCTGACTTAGAATGAGTACCGTTTTGTGCACGCGATCTGCTACCACTAGGATGACATCCAGGTAAACTCAGTTGATTTCAAAAAGAAAGTCACTGTTTTGGTCCGGCACCATTCCAGAAGTCCATCCGTATTACTTTATTCGTGGTCTGAACAAAGCCTCTTAAAACATCCTTTTCATATCTCATTCTCTGAAAGTGGGTTGTTGTTGTTCTAAAAAGTGTGCAGAAAGTGATACGTTTCTGCTCTAGTGCAGAAAAGTAGTGTATTCCAATTAGCCCTCGCCTTATAAGCATTATGCGGGAACTAATTCCTTACCCCGCCACTGTCAAAGGGAAATAATTTTATTCGTACTATTTCATGGAATTTATTTTATTAAATATAAGATAAGTTTCTGTCAAAAATTTCATTTTTGGTACAATCTTTTATTGCCGACTGTACTTTTCTGTATACCGTCATCAACTACTCATTGAGACTATTCTAACGAGCCCAAACTCGATGGGGCTATTATGTGGTTTTATTACGGAGTTCCTATGGCCACCTTCCATCTCAATCATCAGATCAGCTCCACGTCATCATAATATTGCATTGTCATGTCACGCAATTTATACACGTATGCAAAATTTCAGCTCAATCGGAAACCGGGAAGTGGATCAAATTTAACTTGCAAGATTTGATTACAGACAGACAGACAGACAGACAGACAGACAGACAGACAGACAGACAGACAGACAGACAGACATACAGACAGACAGACAGACAGACAGACAGACAGACAGACAGACAGACAGACATACAGACAGACAGACAACGGGACAGGTGAAACTAAATAAAAGCTTGTAATAAGTTCATCTTGTAAATTCATTAAGTACTTTTATTTTAGCTAAAATATTCACTAGGGTCTATGAGGTGGTGACAAATGGAATACACCCACAAACCTTTTTAGGGTTCCGTATTTAACTTAAAGTTGTGTATGTGAGCTAAGGCAGAAACGCATACAGCCACTTCATCTAATACTAAAAATAAATACAAATAGTATGAAAATATTTTAATAGGCTATTTTCGTCTATCACAATTAAATTATGAAAGTATGTTATTTATATAGTTCTAACTTTAGTAAATACTGATATAATACTATTTAGTCATAAAAACATAATAATTTCAAAATTAAAATCGTAATTTTATTATCACCGTATGTCACGTAACCGAAAACGCCGACAGCCATTTTTTTCTCGTGAGTCGAGCGAGACAGATATTTGCCTCTTTCTTTGGACAGGTGAGATGTGACTAATCTTTCTGCTCTGATGACGTCACGATAATGACGACTGCCGTTTCTGAACTACATACTTTGAATAAACATAATATTGTTTGATTTTCCGTCTGTGTTTTCTTTTTACTTTCCTCGTATTCGATATGAAAAGTAGTGTTTAACTCGGCTGAAAGTCACCCGTTTCTGACTCGAAAATATCTCGTCAGAAATGAGTGCCTTTCAGCCCTTGGTTAACAATCTACTGTTATCCGTGATGTTCTCCTGCCGCATCGTCATTTCTTCAGTTCCTATATCTATCTACAGGGCGCACTCAACGGACTTCCGCATCCCGACATCCCACAGCAGCGGCGACATTGAGGCGCTGCTCCAGCCGCGCCGGTCAACCAGCCTGGCCGACTTCGTACGCCGTAAGCCACAAACCGTCAACATCATCGAGAACCCGATGGTCACCGGGCCGCTCGCCGCCGACAGCCCCGAGAGCCCGGTAGCACGCCCGAACATGATTCTGACCGTCGCCCAGACACACTAGATGACTTTGAGAAAGAGTATGGAGCCAGCGTTAGTCCCCTCGCCTGAGTTTGGTAGTTTTGCGCTCTCTATTAAAGGACATTAGTGCATCCTAGAGAAAATATCCGTGTAGAAGAATCGTTTGTGAACCTAACCTGTAACGTCTGGAAATAGATGCCCAAGTGATTTTTCTAGCAAGGATTCCAGTTTTAATTCTGTACAACCAACGCTTCGGGAGGTTTTTAATTATCTGAAGCTGCCTTGGTTTTGCGAAGGAATGGGGTCTTTGTACGTACGCTAATTTTAGCAGCTTTTTATACCTTATTTTGGTCCAAACTACCTACATTTTTACCCCCTTTCTTTGCCATGTGGGTAGCTCAATTTCATTTACCTTCTATGTCATCAACCTAATCGTTTTCTCTGTGAATTAAATTCTAGAAACGACTAATGCTGGTGATAACTGTTCACATATTCATGACAAACTTATTGAAAGAGACAGACGCTATAGCGAGTTTTGAAAATGAACCGCTATAAGCATTACACTGATTTTACAATGAACAAATAGTGACTACGGTTAACTATTGTAAGACCGTAACAGAAGAATTAACTGATGTTACATGAGTCTCTCGCGCGGAGTTTGAGTCTGCCTTGTTGAAGCGTAGGACTCCAGCACAACGGACTCGGATTAATACTAATGTTGATATTAGGATCGTGATTGCCATCAAGAAGATCTTTTGAAAGCTTCTAGTAGAAAAGTAAGAAAGAAGATTAGGAAGCGTGAAATTCCTACTCAATATTTAATAAGAATAACATCGAAATGTGGAGAATTTTAAGGAATTTTAGAGCTTTTATATTTGAGTAGGTTCTCTATAGATTTGTGTGAAACAAAAGATGGGCAGTACACTAGACGAGTAAGGATGGCAGTCGGTTAGCAGATTGTGGATAGGTTGTGAAAGAAAGCAAGTGTACATGTCTATTTCGTTGCCAGAGAATAAGTACATCAACTGTAATGACTGACTGGCGAAAATCTCTTGATTTTTTTTATCACTTGTGTTTAGAATCACTATTTAAATTTACCCACTTTGACCTCTGTTAACTAATGATGTGATATCCTTTCTCTTAAAGACAAATTTCAAATCAATAGATAAAGAAAAACTAATAAAACATGTATGTAATCCGTGGCACGTAACTAGAACATGCGCAGGAGTTGATTTCTGGTTGTAATCTGAAATGAGTAGAAGCCGGGGCGCGTGTTGGTGCCAGGCCTCGCGCATGCTATCTGAACATGCGCACTACTGAATGACGCCATCTTTGTTTTACTTTCGTGCCGGGGATTATTTACGTCTATGTTTATGAGAACAATTATATTTTACCATTAATAATTTAAAGATTTCTATTTTACTAACAAAGTCCGATCAATAACACTGTCACTGGCGCAGTCACTAGGATCCTTAGGGTGGATATCCACGAGAGACGTGCGAAGCTGTGTTTTCATCTTTGCACGTATCTAGAGGGCGTTCCCCCTTAAATACGGTGACAAAATAGACCTGTATATCGCCATTTTGGTCAATTCGACGTGCAACGTAGGAATAAAAGTTACTTGTAAGTTTGATTGTAAATATTAAGTATGAGGCAACGTACGGTGAATGAAACAGTGGGACACAAGTAACACATGATTAATGTAGGTTAAGATATTAGGAATGCCGTGGTGGCTGAGTTCCTTAAGAAAGTCATATCATTGCCTGTCAGTTCCTTTATAACGGCAAAATACAACAATATTAATTTTGGCCTGCGTTTCAACTTATTATTGTTATTTTCTTCTACTAAAAGGACTTATTTGCTCAAAGAAATTTATAAATATTTGGGGACTATCTTACACAAATCGACACAGTACCAAACTAAGCAAAGCTCACACTATGGATACTAGACGACGATAAACATACTTATATACATAAATAAAAACTTAAATACATAGAACACATCCATGACTCGGGAAGAAATATTCGTATGCCTATATAGAGAACGTTTCCGCCCCAACGGCCATCGGTTCTACGTGCAATGTAGCCACCTAACCTTAATTATTTTCCTTGGTAAATTTCAAAACGTTTCAATAGCTGAAGCAGTGATATGATCGTCTCAAGGAGCTGCATTAGGTAGAATCGCGAGGTCTCAACATTTTTATTGGTGTAGTAGATGTAGCCATTTATTGTATAATCAATTAATCACTATATACTTAAAAGTGTGTTTATTGAGGTTCGGAGATTGAGCTCGGATTTTAGTAAATTTATCCATAACTGTAATTTGTTGTTTGCGGCGATTTTCGTGTATCCATGGCAACCGGGCGCTGAACTTGCTAGCTGAACACGCGCGCTAGTGAACCTGCTCGAATGCCGCCATTTTTATTCTACTTTGGTGTCGGTTAAGTATAGCTTGTCTGAAATGAGTTTCATATTTCAACCATTTTTTTATGTACAGTCAAATGTAAAAATATGGGTGCATTGCGTACATTACTCATTAATATTTCCCATAGCTCTTATGTCAGCGGATTAAGGTTAGGTGTCAAACGTTTTAAGACGGGGTATATTCTATCCCATTTCCGCAAAATGCACCTTCATATGAAACGATTTCATTTACTATGACGCTCGAAGATCGTGACGTCACGATCTGCTAGCATTTTCTAGCTATATTATAACGGTTGTACTATAAAGAGTAGTTAAATTCTGTGTCAGATTGTATATGTACATTACATACATACATTCCATAATTCCTTCCATGATAAATTTGAAGAAATGTGCCCTACCTCTTCTAAATATAATGATCAATATATTTTATAGATACTTAAGGTTACGGTAGAGCTACGGTAGCCTAGTGGTTCAGGCATGCGGCTGTCAAGCGGCGGTCGTGGGTTCGAATCCCGGCTCGTACTAATGAGTTTTTCGGAACTTATGTACGGAATATTTACCGTTAGCTTTTCGGTGAAGGGAAACATCGTGAGGAAACCGGTCTAATCCCAATAAGGTCTAGTTTTCTCTCTGGGTTGGAAAGTCAGATGGCAGTCGCTTTCGTAAAACTAGTGCCTATGCCAAATCTTAGGTGTCAAAGCTGACTCCGGGCTCCTTAATCCGCTGACATCATTTGGTACTTATTTATGAGAGGATGTTATCGATACATATTTTTGCAGTTGACTGTACTGTCGCTTGTAAGTACGTGTTTAGGTTCACATTTAGTACTTACATTCAGTTTTTTTTTATTTGATCCCTGTTCAAAAACTGAGCTCACACATGCATTAAATTAAATGTATCGAGCTTATTTAAATATGTAAGTCAACGCTATATAAACTTAATATAATATAAAATTGGCTACAATACACACTTTTAAGTTATGTTTGTATTTACTTGGGACATAGTTCGCGACAATCTCATCCCTAGTTTCATAAGAACTAAAATACTTAAGTATAGTTGTTCATTAGTTTAAGTTGCTTGTTTAATGATTAATGATATTAATAATTTGAAAGTACATTAAGTTATTTTGGTAAATCTCTCATTACGGAACCAGCAACTTCGGTATGTTATAGAATAAGCACAATACGAGCAAATAATACAAGGGTGCAAAGTTGTATTTTACCCGCGAGTGTGGAATTGAAACACGAGCAAGCGAAAGGATGCTATAGTTGAACCACAAGCGAAGCTAGTGGTTCTAAAATAGAATCCTGGGCGTAGCGAGTGTTTCAACACACGAGAAGTAAAATGCATTTGCACCCGTGTTTTCACCTCACTGTAGCAAGGAAAGTGCAACATGCAAAATAACTTTATTTAATTTAAATGATAATATTTTTTATTTTTTTAACAGTAATAATAACGTTAAGTAATATGAAGTAGTTTTTTTCCATACATTTTGAGACCCAGCGCCTGATGAAGGCAACAAGCAATTTTTTTAAAGTTCTTACATATTAATTTTATTCTGTTTTTTAGTATTTTTTGTTATAGCTGCAACGGAATACATCATCTGTGAAATTTTTGTATTATGAGCGTTTTACGTTTTGTTATCTGTCTGTTCCCCACTGGTGGATAAAATGCGTTTTTGCCCACTGGTTTTAAAGGATAAAAGACGGCTTTCCGAGGCAGTGAGGGGAAATAGTACATTAATCGTGTAGGGCGGAAAAACTAATGTCTCAGACTCCAGATAGTTAATGATATCAGGCTTCTATTAATACAAAAATTTACAGCCATTACACACCTAACAATTTTCATAAGAGCTTTCTTAAGTTGGAATGAGATACAACGCATACCTTTCATTCTAACTATAAACATCGGTGCGCCAAATTCAATCAGTGACTTGACTGACTTTTAAATGGCCCATATGCGGCTTTGCCTGTGATATATTCCAGAGTTGCTCGGTTGTAGTCAATGATATAATACAAAAAGAGGTAGGTACTAGTAGTAAAATTCCATGTGTAAAAATCGAATGCACGCAGGATGTTATGCTTTCCGGGAGCAAAACAGAGCCAAGTGTATGGTAGGGTTGGTCAATTGACCATGTTTTAATGGGCCCTATTCAGAGCGCTTATTATTATCTACCTCTTTTTTATATTACATAATTGGTTGTAGTATATTAAGTTGAACTGCCATGTTATCCCTTAAGGCACTGGTTCCACCGCCGGCTACTAAGCTAGAAAAGTTGGGCGAATAACGGTTCATTGCGTGCTGACCAGGCACAGTGTGATCAATCGACCTTTACAGATCCGCAATGTAATGCTACTCGCCCAACTTTTCTAGCTTACTAGCCGGCGGTGGGACCAGTGCCTTAAACAAGTCTTTTGCGTAAATTAATATGATATTAATTCCTCTCGCGTATAGTTTGTTTTACTTTAAATGACGAAGAGTACTTAACTCCAACTATAACCGAGATCTATTGTTTAATAGTAGGGTTCTCAAACAATTATGCATAAACAATAGAACATCATACTCCAGTACCTACACGTGTTACAACTTCGGTCAGTTTAATGACGTCTCTTTGTTTTTCCTTTCATATCTAGCAACAAAAGAAGTTGTAAGATCCCACATTAAGTGACTTTTCGTCATTTTAACTAAAACAAACTATACACATGGATCGAAATCTTAGCAACATGCAACGATGACTTATGTTGTTGCTATCTATCACTGTTTTTAAATTATTGCGTCATGTTGTTTGCTTATCCAACTTAATGTATATAAAATGTAACCTAATTAGAATTTATTAACTATATTTTAAGTAGCGCTACGTTAACTTTTATTGAATTTTAAGCATTTTTACTAATAACAAATACGCATCAAAAGCTATTTTAACAAAGGTGTGAGTCGGGGTAGTGTTTTTAAAGAAAAATAGACTATTATCAATGTTACAAAGTCTATTCGAGGTTGCGCCGACTCATGTGCAATTTCCTACGGGTATTTTTTTTAAACCAAAATGTAGCCAAATAGCCTAGACTAAGCCAAGATATTCAATCGTATACGATATATTATTTATTGTACCCACCTAAATATATGTGTCCGCACCAAATAGTAACATGAAGCACACTCTACTTACTTTCAGTCGTATATTAAGCTGTTTTCATTGTTTTTCTATAACATTTATTTAGCCTGGCAAGACTTGTTACTTTGGCAATACTGGTGTTTTGACAGCTTCCCTGCTACATAAATAAATTATGTAGTTTTTAGGCAGCAATCAGTGGCAAACCGACCTTTTAAGCCTGCAACACACTGCCGCGGCCTACGGTTGCGGTCTATAGTAAATTTGTCAGTTAATAACAAGTTTAGGCAAGTATTATTGACAGCCGCGGCCAGTTTGTTTCGTGCTTGTCAAGTTTGTTAGTCCGAACATAAAATGCATAGTAACGTGATTGATATCATTGACAGCTTATTTGATTGGTAAAAATATTATGAAACAAATATTTGTGACATGTCTCTACGGTCAAGCTACTTTCCCGGCCACGTATAGCTATTTTCAATACATTCTACCAGCATCGGTATTGCCAACGGACGGAACTCAAAACAACTAGTAACTATTGAGCATTGACGACGTAAATTGAACATTTTTACGGGGCCCGTTTCAAGGAACTACAAGCTACATTACAGCCTCTAGGGGCCGTCACTAAACGCAACCCCTCCGCCACACACTAATGTACGATTCCCACCGAACGGGCCGGGCCGGAACGCATTCTATTACATGCAAAGGAATTTGAACCGTCTATACAGTAGTTACATGCCTATCATATTTGCCATTGCGAGGCGGCAGCTACCGACGCGGTCGGTGGAGATTGTAATCAAATATGAATTGTGTCTGCTGTGGAATGCGCTCCGGTCCGGCTCGTTCGGTGGGAATCGCACATAAGCCAGCCACTAGACGTGGCCAACTGGTGGCGAGTGTGAGACTGTGAGCCACTCTCGCAGCCTGTGGCTCAGACGCGGCCTCTAAACGCCCGTCGTGCGTTGATGCTACACAAAACGTGTGAAGGAACTGAGGAGCTCCCGCGAAGTGAAAACGAACTTCGTTCGTGTATCTCCCTCTATCGCTCGAATTGGCAAGTGCGACCGAGAAGGAAATGCACGAACGAACTTCGTTTTCGTTTCGCGGTAGGGCCTCGTCCGCAGCTTATGGCGGCCGCTAGTGGCTCCATGTGCGGCAACACTGGTCAAAAAGCCAGTCGGAATTAGGCAAACGCCACATTGCTGCCAGATTATACTTTTCAGCTGTAAATCGTGCACATGATCAGGAATACCATTAAATCTAAGTATTTGATTGACAAATGACATGGTCTCAGTGCTCATTTTGGCAGATTTTAACAAAATTATTACAAAAATGACCAAATTTGCGGGGTCCAAAATTTTATTAAACGTTCGATTAAATCTAACAGATTCGTTTGCTTAAGCTTTTTTACTGTAGTTAAACCTTTTTTTACCTACTGTTGTAACACAAGTATCGTATATAGGGATATCTATTCTAAATTAATCATAAATGTTAAACAGGTATTCATAGGTGCATGCAGAAATGTCGTCATGTAGTTTAAAATTAAGGTACTTACCGATTTTGACGGACGCTTCTTATGCGGATTGGCGAGACGAGTGATGTAAGCAATCTAGGGATTTGTTGCAGAAGTGAGTAGTTTTCTCCTGTCTTTAGATCTTTTTGGATCGAAGATTTGAATTCACCTGCCCAAGATGATCGTGTCGTGATTATGGCTGGCATAGGATGTTCGTCTTTCTCGCAGTCACATACTACGGCATAAATTTAAATATGCTACACCTGGCCCTCGCGAAGGGTTTCTGACATTCAATAAAGCGCTCGTCTCTTGGCCGCTCCACACAATGGCCCATCCTGACCCATCATACAGGACGCAACTATGCGTTAAAGGGAGTAAGACATATTTATATCTCGTTCTACCGCATAGCCGCATGCATCCTCTATGATGGGTCAGGATGGCCCATTGTGTGGAGCGGCCATGCTTACTAGCATGTACGTGAGTGCGAGAGGGAGGAACGCTGCTGTGTGTAACATCTACATATTCATAAGGACTTTTTGTTATAGATTTTGTATGAGCGAACGTCATTCGTCAAACCGTCCCTCTTATCATTTAACTGTGATGTTCTAATAAAACGAAATTACCTAAGTTATTTAAGGTTTAGCCAGTATTTGGAATTGTAAATGCAATTGTTAATAAATACTATACCGACGTAACTAAGTGTAGCCTATGGAACTTCCAAAATTGTCCAGGCCCACGAAGCTACAAGTCTCAACTGGCAAAACTGCCCAAAAGGCTGCTCGTTATTGGCGACGCCAGAGCTATAACCACGAACTTCGAATGTCGAAGTTCGGATATATCTATCTCTATCGCACTTACTGTACTCGAGTGACAGGCATGCTAGTACACGAACTTTGAGATTCGATTTTCGTGGTAGCGCCGCAGACGTCCGCGCGGAAATGTGATCGCGGCCCGTGTGGTGTACAGATGACGTGCACGGCACGGCGTCCTACAAAATTCTATTCCTGTCTTGCTCTTTCTTATAACTTCGTATCGCTCATGCCGGCCACCGCGCTCAGACGTCTGGCGTACCCAGAGACAATGTACAAGACAATATGGGTCAAGAGCCGCAGTATTGCCAGTGCAATTGAAACTTTTACCATTGTGCAATGGGCCTTATGTCAATATCGGAAAACTGCCAAAGTTTGCAATGGCGGCACTAGTTGACGTCTATAACTGCGCTTGTTTTTATCATTATAAGTATTCTTTTGTCTATATTGTTGACACGAGTCCATCAAATATTATTGTAGACTATCCTCATAATACCTAATGACAGAAATAAAATTTGTCCCGGAAGACACAAATGATTTAAGATACCATAAATAATTGACATACCTATTAGGAAACTATGGTATGTACTTGTGCAAATGGGACTAATATTATTACGAAAAAAAGTATGTGAATTTGTATTTGTAGGGTATAAAGATACTTTGAAAAGACTGGACCCTCGTGGTGGTCATAATAGATTATATTTTGTCTATTCTGCAGCTAGTAACGAACTGAAAAATATACGATGAATATATGTTTGAAATAAATTAAAGTGACTCAATGGACTCGTGTTACAAGACATTTCTATTTTTACAGAAAAAAATCCTATTTACAAATGAAAATGTGATCATAAGATATTTCGGTCCGCTCTAGACCAACCCTGTTTATTTCTTAAAAGTATTTAAAAAGTATTTTTCGACTATATTTGTATTTATATAAAATTTGACTTGTGCCAATGAATGATTATTCGACAGTATTATAATGCAATATGTTGTATTGTACATTTAAAGCATGCGGCACAACGTATGGAATAGCGTTATGATTTTTTCTGGAAATCCATTACAACACTAGGTATTGATACGAAGATCGAAGCACACGGAAAAGATTGGTTAGATCGCTTTCCCAAACGCATTTTTCTTTCGCCATCAAACATTGTCGCTTAATTTCCCATTCATAAAATTTACCTTCCTGACTATTTTATTGTAGCGAATTTTTTGCTCGCAATCCTTTACAAACGCGTTTATCAACATTCGCTTTCTTACTGGGTATTTATTAGTAGCGATATTTTTTTTCTTAACTGAACGGTTTCGACGGAGCCCCGCTGCGCGGGGCGCCTATTTCTGGGCGGTTTGTCCTTCGGACATTAACGATCCTAACTTACCTAGTGTTTTAGGAAAGAAGAATTGAGACTTAATAAACTACGATACGGGTGCAATTACGACTGTGAAAGTAATCTGTGTGGAAAAACGATTACCGCGATCGGGAATAAATGCGAAAAGAAAATTTGCTACAAAGAAATATTCCGTTTGGGAAGGCGATCTAACAGATCACAGCGGAATGAACAAAAAGTTGAAATAGGTACGCTACTTCAATACCTTTAACTTGAAGAATTTATAATTAATTTATGATTTACCAGGTGATCCGTCCTTTTGGAGGGTCCCACGCTGCATCTGCAATTACACTGCTATATCACTGTTACCTAACTCTTGTAAAGACCCACGACTTATCATAAATTCTGCAAGTTACATAACCGCCGCATGCGCACGTCGTTTAAAACTCGTTATATTAGCGCGTTAAACGTGAAATATAATTTCAAAGACGAACCTTTAGATAAATCGTCCTCGATACAAAGACCAAGTGATTTTAAGTTCGCTATCTCGGTCGCTGTTTTAGTCAACATGTCCGTTCTAATCGATATATTATAATCTTAACTGTTCGTAGTTTGTCGATATTTAACATATAGTCATAAATGTGTTTCTCGAATATATAATCTACAATGCAATTTACGTATTTCCTTGGTTCGCCACACTTGGTTGGATAAGAATTTGGAGATCGATCGTGTTAATGGAAACAATCTTTGATACTACAGATCATTGAACTCATCTTTGCGTGCAATCGTGCATGTACGCTTGCGCTTGCGCTTGTAACTTCCACTGTGACGACCGCCATTACAAATCAAACCTGCATAGTTATAGTGCGAATCCCTGTCTTAGAGCGGATCTTATTAGCCAAACAAAGCTATTGTTTGGCCATGCTCCACAAACGCTTCGGGATGAAAAGGCCATGTTAAATTATCACTTAACTCGAATAGTGACTATTGTTAAAGTAGCAAGGTTCAAATTAAAACGAAATGTAAATCAGCATTAACAACTTTTCATTAAAAGTTGTAGCCTACTTAGTAAAACGTAAACATTAGCGGTTAGACTTAACAATGTAAAACTATGGCTTTGTCTTCTCTTTGTGCCTAGGACAAAGTAAATTCGTTGTAGAAAAGGGATTTGTCTACACAAGCGCACGCGCACATACAGCCGTGTGTGATAAGATAAGATAAGAAGAGATTGAACTATCTGTACGAGTATAACATCTCAAGCCAGTAGGTACTCAGTTTACTTATTTGTACGAAACTAAAAGGTACGAAAATCTGGCCAGTGTGGTATTCAATTATTAATGCACGTTTTATTAAGTAACAGTATCCGAACATTATGTTTAGGAGTGATATTGAAAGATATTTATTCCATTGGAATTGATTAAATGGCCTAATATATATTTTTTAATATTTTTGTTGTAAAACTGGTGTCAAGTAGCTGACTTTTTATTACCTGAAAGTCGGTGAGTGATTAGATAAAAAAAAAAAACTAAAATAAAGATGATTTTGGTAGGAAAAGTAAACTTCTTGACACCCTGCAGGTCGTTAACTTATGTTATAATATTTGTGTAGTAACGATTCACTAAATTAGCCAGTAATTATTTTCTAAGCGTTGATCACATTCCGAACGGTACTAAGTCGAGAGGGGCGGGAAATTTGGAAAAAGTAAGAATTCTGTACGCGAATTTTCTATCTACAGGTAGGCAATTTGGAAATATATTTCCCAATATGTTCCCAAATTTCTTCATTTCCATTTACATTCTTGAAAATTGAGGCGAAATTTGTATTTTTGTCAGTTACAATATTTACAATGTTGGGCAGATAAAAAGACGTTTGGGGTCTTTGGAGAATTAATAAGTAGTTGATTTTCGGAAGTTGTTCCAGAGAAGCCAAGCTGTTTAATTATTTTTTTAACGCGGTTAACAGTATAGTATACAAAGAAAAAACCGATCCAGTTAAGACTGGGTAAAGAAAATGGCGGCAAAGACTTTTGAAGTGTTTCCCAAAACCTCTCGACATCCTGATGCAATTGATTATAATTTAATGCACACAATTGAAGGATAAAATTCGCATTCCGGTCAATGGAATAAAATTTCATTGAGCTTGTATTATTAATTATAATAATTAACGTTATACGACTTAATAGTATAGACGAGATTATTTGACGTGGCCGACTTTTTATAAAACTGGCATTTGAATCTTTTACTTTGAATGGCAGAGTTGCTTTTTGAATGGACTGATTTGGTACAGTTCGGCCAACTCAATTAATCTCACGTTTAAGTTGGTGCGTTCTGAGTCAACGGCGTCGATTACCAATTGTATAGACAGTTGATGTGGACCTAATGACAAAGAGTTAGGCGCTGTATTGCTTTGGCCGGTGTTAAATTCTCTTGGTTTTCACTGAGTAAATCCTGTTTTAGCTTGGCCGGTTTAGTTGGTCCAGCTGGAAGCTCAGAACGACCCATGTGCTACGCCTTCGTCTGTATTACACTTCTGTCTGATAATAAATGGTGTTACGTGTAAAAAATCATTTTTTATTGATCTATCTTTACCCCCCTAGTGGCGCTGCCGTGCTCACTTGCTGGCGCGCTAATCTTACTAACCTAGCCAACTCATTCAATGGTTGTAAAGAGAGTAGTTTAATTTTTTTTCCCAGAAAAGTAAACTTATACACGATAGTCCTTGTCGACAGTTCTGGGTTGCTGGAAAGATGCTCTGCAGCAACCCCAAATTAAAATAATTGTTCTCTTGAAACTATTGGGGTAGGTAACAATTTCTTTCTCACCTCAGCAGCTAGAACAAGCATATTTTGCTGCGTGAAAACAGTGTGCAAAATGCGATTTTGCTCATTCCGTTAGACTAAGTAGCTTTTTAATTTTGATGTCGAGCACTGATATCTCATCGTATGGGGTCTATTACAACTTCAGAATATTTGAACTTTATGATCTGTCTCTTTCATTTCAGTACAGTATAAGATAATGGCAGATATAATGTAGGTCGATCTAGTCCGTTTTCGCAATTACGGTTTCACAATTGGCTGCGAAAGAAGAATATTTTTTCACTGTTTCGTAATTGACTTCCAAACAAGATATTTTTGACTAATTTCGCAACCGTATATTTTTTCTCCTTTCGTAGTTAATTACTAAAAACATGCCCATTCTCTTTTCGCAATTAATTACTAAACAATAATTAGTCGCACTATTGGTTTTTTTTTTACTCCTTGGTAAATAAATTAATTAATTTATGAGGTCCTAAACTAACCCTTTTCTTCAGCTTAATAAAGAAAAAAAATGTCATGTGACATTTTATTTATAATATCAATTTAATGAAAAGAGAGAGTTTAAACATAAATATGAATTTCTTATCGACTTATGTGAAATGTGACTAAGATGAAATGTGACAAAATTAACTCCTGGTTGAAGTCGATAACGTATATGGAGTCAGAGGAGCTGCTTACTATAATATCTTAATACAAATGCTCATACACAGCGCGCGCACACACACTCTCTCTCTCTCACACACACACACACACACATACACATTATAACGTAACATTTTTGCCGTCGGAAAAAATATATCATAATCTGCAAGATATGCGACGGGTCATAGTTTTCGTAGAAATCCATTTTAACAATAAAAATTAGAGAAAAAGAAATCTAAAGTCACCCCTATTTTTTCACTTGTAACCATTTTACTGCTCCATTTTTTATCAGAATAATATGAAATTTTATAACTTTCTTCATACAATAATGAACAAGGGCATCATTTTCTTACTTTCTTAATTTTCTTAAAAATTTATATCGTTTTTTGAAATATTCCGCCAAAGTTCCTACGCCTCCCCGTTTTCGTCCATACGGTCAGTGCGGGACGAGACACGTTGCATGACGGATCTGTGTCACATTGCGCTGCGCCGATTTTTTTAAAATATTTGTGTAAATTGTGGACTATATTTGTTGCATAGAGTGGACAATCCGTTTTGTGATTCGTATAGTAGGTAACTAATAAACATTTGCGTATAGTTTAGTTTTTAGTGACAGATAATTTTGTTGCATAGAGTGGACAATCTATTTCGTGGTTTGTAAAGTAGTAGGTACTATAGACAAGACAGCTGACTGACCATCCGTGCACTTTATGTGCATTGTAATAAGGTTCTTGTATCAATACAGGATGGTCAGTTAACTGTGTTGGCGTTTGTACCTAATGATCATTTACGTAGGTATAGTTTAGATTTTGTTTTTAGTTCAAGATGGGAAATAATAATAATAATAATACCTATATTACCTGGCTCACGAGGTAACCGCCATGTGGGATGTTGATTCGACGATCATCGTCCCGATAGTCGTTTCAGCGAACGGTTTAATAGCGAAGAGTCTCGACCATCACCTCAAGAGACTAGGCTAGATGGCTGGATCAAGGGTCAGATACAGAAGGCGGTACTCCTGGATACTGCGCGGATAGTCAGGAGATTCCTGTCTCTGGCGCCCTGACCACCGGCAGCTTAGGCCCCGCCTCGCTGCCGGCGGTACCCTAGGTTAGGTTTTTATACTGATTTTATGTTTTGTATGTATAGTTTTATATTTTACTTTTTATATAGTTATTGTAAAAACCTAGCTTAAGATAAAAGATGAATAAAGAGAATAATAATAAATTCTTTATTTCAGGCCAGTTTGCCCATAGATTGTTAGTAACATACAAACTTACGATACTAGAGGTAGTAGGTCTTAGCTTAGGTCTCACAAAATTTTCAATAATTATTTTCTCTTTAAGAAATTTTACAAGAGAAGAGGAAAAAGAATACACAAGTAAATACCTATTCTATCAAAGTATCAAATATCTAAACAGTATGAAAATTGGGAAATCGCTAAAACCAGACATTTTATTAGTAAATATATTTACAATATCTATTGCTTAGGAGCATGAACAAATTATAGAAACAATATTGTTCTATCTGCTCATATTAATTACTGTCAAGTGTTAATAGAATAAGTTCTAACAAAAATAGTGGGCTTGGCAAATATTGTAAGTACCTACCTATGGGTTGCATGCCAACTCCAAGTTCGATACAGTTATTATTTGATATGAAACAAAGTATGGTTAACGTACAACTAATCTATAAGTATATATTTACCCGAGGCCGATTTCTGTACAGTCAGCATAATATAGTTAGTAGCAGCCAAGTTAGCCAAATATATCGGAATGTACACCCATCGAAATAGTCTTTGTTACTATAAGTAGGAGTAAGGAATGTGTTACGATATATTTGGCTACTTTGGATAGTTAGCTATCTGATGCTGACTGTACACGCCATCATTATCAAATCAAGGAAGTAGAACGTAATAAATATACCGAAAATTAGTTTAAAACTTAACAACCTTACACTTTCACAAAAGGTAACGGACAGACAGACACACTTTCGCATTTATAATATTAGTATGGAGTATGGATATGGAAGTATGGAATATATGTCTTTCCCGCTCACGGGACAATGATGTCCCGGACCTTTGGGAGGCGTGCGTGGAGCACTGAGCCAACGCGTAGAGGCCCTTTTGACAATTTAATGAAATGCAAGGAGTACACCAAGCGGATGCTGTCTCTGCCCGTGTCATGGGACGCACACAGAAACAGCACCCGCTGGGGTGTAAGAGTCTATTGCTAGTTGATGGAATCTAAATAAAACGGGTTATTGGGTGAAAATGATGGACTAGTAGCTGGGCTATTGGATGAAACATCGGACGCCTGCCCAATAAAACTGTTTCACATTTTATCTCTGGCAGACGGTGACTCGCTAACTGCTAGATGGGCCCCTATTAATAGCGACATTAAAAAATGGCCTAAGGGCAACAGTAGGTATGGATTATTATTATTACCTTTATATTTTTTTCGCACTATCCGTCTCTCTCTTATTAGAATATTTAGTAACAGGGGTATAGTGCGAGAAAAATCGAAAGTAGGTCGCGGCCGTCTAGTGCTAGGCGTGCTGAGGGCCTACCGCGAAACGAAACCGAACTTCGTTCGTGTATCTCCCTCTCTGTCGCGCTTGCTAGTTCGACCGACAATGAGAGTTATTCGAACGAATCTCGTTTTCACTAGCACGGCTAGCACGAGACGGCCGCGACATACTCGATTTTTCTCACACTATAACTCTCTTTCCTAATGTTCTAATAAGAGAGAGACGGTTAGTGCGAGAAAAATCGAGAGTATGTCGCGGCCGTCTCGTGCTAGCCGTGCTGACGGAACTACACTAATCGTAAGTAAATAGTATTATAAATTTATAATAGTAGGGACATAATTTTTGAACTTAATCAATTATGTAATTTATGTATGACAAATATCACGTTTCAATTAAGCATGACGAATGTCACCCACCCACGTCCACCCTTGCATTGGTAACGATGCGCGATGACGCGTCTGTAACTTAATCTATGTAACGCTTAATAAACGACGGCGGGTTGTGCGACTTGCGCGGGGAGAGGGTTGAGGCTCCGCCCATACGCTCAAGGACTTTAGCAGGTGTACAAGCCTTAAGGTGTTTGCCCATCACAACGTAGCATATCATGACCGTGCTATGGACGTATATGTCAAATACATGAAAATGATGGACCGGTGATGGAACGGTCTGGTGGGTAAGGTCTTATACGTTTCGATACAAATAGTACTTTTTAGCCGGTTACGTTCCTAGCACGGCTATGGTATGATACGGTGTGATAGGCAAACGCCATAATTGCTTTTTTTTGTTCAGTTTTTGAAGTTAATTACGAAATTCGATTACTAAAACAGCAATAAAATGCTTATTTGGTAAATAATTACGAAACAGCGAAAAATAATTCCGCTTTCGAAGCCAATTGTGAAACCGCAATTGCGAAAACGGAAAAAAAATCTTATTTCGTAGTTAATTAGGAAACTCGATTGTGAAAACTGAAAATAAATTCTTCTTTGACAATTAATTACGAAACAGCGAAAAATAATTCCGCTTTCGAAGCCAATTGTGAAACCGCAATTGCGAAAACGGAAAAAAAATCTTATTTACAAGTTAATTACGAAACAGTGAAAAATTATTCTTCTTTCGCAGCCAATTGTGAAACCGTAATTGCGAAAACGGACTAAAGGGAATTTCAATGTAGACCCCCAAAAAAGCGCGAATCAAACATGTTCAAAATCTATCAAATTAACTAATATTTCATGCATTCCCGAAATACCAGATTTTGCAAAATCAAGAATGTGTTCTTGATTTATCACATTACCAATATACCAAATTTGCAGTATAGGACATTCGATATAATTACATAGTTCCATCAGTACTTTTCAACTTTATAACCTGGTGTAACGGGAATATGGTAAGCACTAAGCCCAGTGTGATATATTGATAATCCAATATTTTGCAAAATCTGGTATTTCGGGAATGCGGTATATTAGCAACGAGCGCTTAAGATGGTAGAACTTTGTTTTGGTCGGCGATAATTGAGGTTCCGCTCACAATAATTGAATAGCAATCAAGTTCTACGCGGACGAAGTCGCGGGCAACAGCTAGTATTGAATATATGTGACACGATTTGATTTATTATTTATTAATGTCTTTCCCGCTCACGGGACAATGACGTCCCGGACCTTTGGGAGGCGTGCGTGGAGCTAGGTACCTACAAAGTACCAACTGAGCCAACACGTAGAGGCCCTTTTGACAATTTAATAAAATGCAAGGAGTACACCGAGCGGATGCTGTCCCTGCCCGTGTCATGGGACGCACACAGAGACAGCACCCGCTGAGGAGAATAGGGCCTATTGATGGTTGATGGAATCTAAATGAAACGGGTTATTGAGTGAAAATGATGGACTAGTGGCTGGGCTATTGGGTGAAACATCGGACGCCTGCCTAATAAAACTGTCTCACTTTTATCTCTGGCAGACGGTGACTCGCTAACTGCTAGATGGGCCCCTATTAATAGCGACATTAAAAAATGGCCTAAGGGCAACACCGGTCAGAAAGCTGGGGGAAGAGAGGTGGCACTGGACTTTAAACATATAGCCAACTCGCCACTTAGGTGTCCACATCAACCCTCGAGCAACAGCTCTTGCGACTCCACTCTGAACGGCTTTATTATTAATAAGAAAAGTAATGCCTCTATATATCTCAAATATGTCACAAATTGATCTGATTTGTCACAAGCTTTTAAAACTTTTACACACTAAACCTTATAAACTTAAACCTTCAAAGCTCAGGAGGCTTTAAAGCTTGAGGCCTAAAGACTCGAGGTTTCTGTGCTCGTAAGCAGTAACATGAACCTTTTAATTTCAGGCTTATACGCTCGAGGCTTTAAAGTTCGAGGCTTCTAGACTCAGCAGTCGCGACTCGAGTCTTGTAGTTTATGCCTCGAAGCTTAAATTCACAACACTATGAACACGTTATACCACGGATGTAATAGTAAAGTATACGGCATGACATGACAAGGATGTAGTAGTGTTCTGACCCTTACAATACAATACAATACAAATACTCTTTATTGCACACCTCACACAAACAAAGCAGTTAAAAAGAAAAACAATACAATAACATGTAGGTAGAGGTAGACAACAGGCGGTCTTATCGCTGAAGAGCGATCTCTTCCAGATAACCTTTCTCCCTTTCCAATTTATTCAGGTTAATTTACTTCTATCCCTTTTGGGCGTACTGGGCACGTGAATTCAGACGGCAACCAATGATGCCTTATTGGATTTAGCTGTGTGTGAAGATTATACGCGGATGCCTGGATGCCTTGCCGCATCGGCAAGGCATCCACGATGTTCGGGAGGCTCAGTACAAGGGTATGGGAAAACAAACACCTAACTGTAAATACAAAGATGATCGTGTATCAGACTTGCATCTTATCCATACTCTTGTACGGAGCCGAAACCTGGACGTCCTATGCCAAACAGGAACGGAAATTGAACAACTTCCATATGCGCTGTCTTCGACGCATTTTAAACATCTCGTGGAAGGATCGAGTGACAAACGAGAGGGTGCTTAGCATCGCGCGTTTACCTAGCCTTGCTGCCGTTCTGAAACAGAGACGCTTACCTACGTTGGCTTGGGCACGTGCTTAGGATGGAGCCTTCTCGTTTGCCACGAAAATCTCTCCTGAGTGAAATAGCGTACGCTAAACGACCGGTCGGGCGACCTATGTTGCGGTTTAAGGACAGTGCTAAACGGGACATGGTGTCTTTTAGGATCGACCCCACAACTTGGGAAGAACACTCTCAAGATCGAGACCAATGGAGGGAGACCCTACGCAATGGAGTGGTGGAACACGATAAAGCTTGGTTCGATCTCTTATCCTTTAGGCGCGAATTAAGATACCAACGCGCTGCTCTTCCGCTTTCATCTCCAGGCAGCACATTTACTTGCCAATTATGCGGTCGTGGCTGTCGCTCCCGTATCGGCCTTACAAGCCACGTACTGTGTGCCGCTCCTCTAATATGGACGCTGTTTAAATCACCTTTTCATAGATGTAAAGGCCAATGATGATGATGATGAAGATTATGAAATCATATTTTTGACGGCAAGTCGCGGCCATTTTCTGCGACTTGTCGCGCGCCTTCGAGATGATTGATCACTCGCTCCTCATGACAAAGCTGTTACTGTATGGCATTACCGGCACATTCCACGAAACTACTAGATCCTTCTTAATAAATAGGAAACAGAGCACTCACGTCCTTAACTCAAAATCAAAACTGGAGTCAATTGGCGATTGTGCCGTCCCTCAAGGATCTATAGCTGGCAATAACCTTTTGCTTATTCTTGTTAATGATATCACATCAGCTTGTCCGGATGCGGAATATGTCATGTTCGCAAATGACACATGCATAATTGTCCATGCTGATAATTTTTATAACTTAAAATCTAAGCTGTGAGGTTATGCGTCAAATCGAGATCTGTTTCTCTGCCAATGGCATTTTGCTGAATCTGGATAAAACGAATATTGTTCACTTTCAACTTGTTTCTGTCAAAAATTTCATTTTTGGTACAAGCTTTTATTGCCGACTGTACTTTTCTATATACCATCATCAACTGCTCATTGAGACGATTCTAACGAGCCCAAACTCGATGGGGTTATGTGGTTTTATTACGGAGTTCCTATGGCCACCTTCTGTCTCCATCATCAGATCAGCTCGATGGTACCATTATATACAATTGTCATCCAAACTATAATTATACCCAAAATTTCAGCTCAATCGGTCACCGGGAAGTGGGTCAAATTTAACTTGCAAGATTTGACGGACAACTTACATAGGTAGAGGTGTGTAACTCAGGAGTGAGAGATTCAAATGAACTGCATCTTTTCGTTTATGTCACTCGCTCACTCGTTCACTGAGTGAGTTAGTGAGTTGTTTCATCCTTATGTCAGTTCAGTATGCGTCCTTCCCCCGCTCTTCCGCTCTCAACTCAACCGAGCAACTGATGTACGAGTGGGTTGCGCTCTTCGCACTTACGAGTCGAAGCTATAAACCTCGCGCTCACGCGTGCACGCTTACGTTACTGATAGAAAAACATGTCAATGTGTGAGTCACTCATTTATACTTGTGTGTGTGAGTGATTTAGAGCTGTTAGAAGTCCACAGATCAACTGAGCGAGAGCTGTTAGGAGTCTATAGATGAACTGAGCGAATTGAACGAAATGAACGAAAAGAGTGATACATATCTTTACGACATGAAGATATGAATCGCTCCTTTCACTTCAGTGACATGTTTTGCGCATCTCTATACATAGGTACTTACATACTTTTATACTTACATACGAACAAGTCAAGTTAATATAAAGCTTGTAAAAATACGAACAAGGCAAAACTCGATGTTATTGTCAAGAACACGCCGATTCCACAAGTTGACACCGTAAAATACCTAGGATTCCAAGTTGACGCTGGATTAACGTGGGCTCCACACATACAGTCTACCTGCGATAAATTAGCCTCAGCGTGTTACGCATTGTCCCGAATAGCACCTAGTTTGTCCATAGAGAACTTAAAAATAGCTTATTTTATTAGGCACTGATCCCACCGCCGGCTAGTAAGCTAGAAAAGTTGGGCGAGTAGCATTACATTGCGGATCTGTAAAGGTCGATTGATCACACTGTGCCTGGTCAGCACGCAATGAACCGTTACTCGCCCAACTTTTCTAGCTCACTAGCCGGCGGTGGGACCAGTGCCTTATGGATATTTTCACTCGATTCTTACTCAGGGTGTTGATCTTTGGGGCACAGCTGCTGACCGCGACAGACTGTTTAGAATACAGAAACGCGCCCTGCGTATAATCGATGGAAAATCAGTAGACAATCCTGCACAGGCACTATTTAAAAAACATACAATTCTCACCTTACCATGCATGTATGTACTGACTGCTTGTATGTACGTCAGAAATAATTTGCGTGACTAAACTAAGTGCACCTAAGGCACTGGTCCCATCGCCGGCTAGTACAAGAAAAGTTGGGCGAGTAATGGTTCATTGCGTGCTGAACAGGCACAGTGTGATCAATCAACCTTTACAGATCCGCGATGTAATGCTACTCGCCCAACTTTTCTAGCTTACTAGCGGGTGGTGGGACCAGTGCCTTAGTGTGGTCGCCCGACCCGCAGGCGACCCCTGCTGATCGTTCCGAGTCGCCGGCTGGCTAAATCACGACGGTCACTCAGCGTCATGGGGCCAATCCTATACAACTCGGTCCCAACAGATAAGTAACTCTAGCAATAATAGTATGTTCAAAAGCAAGCTTAAGGCACTGGTCCCTAAGCCAGCTAGTAAGCTAGAAAAGTTGGGCGAGTAACGCGGTTTATTGCGAGCTGACCAGGCACAGTGTGATCAATCGACCTTTACAGATCGGCAATGTAATGCTACTCGCCCAACTTTTCTAGCTTACTAGCCGGCGGTGGGACCAGTGCCTGTCATTCCTTTTGGAACAGGCATGTTACTCAATTGACGAGTTCTGTACACTCGGAAAGATGTAGCAACGTAATGCTACATTTACACGCTTGCGGTGGCTTGGCAAGCGTCCACAAGCTCCAAGCCGTCACAAACGCTTGGATGGCATTTACACGCTTGTGAGTGCGTTAGTGTGGTTCTTAACTTCCCTTGATCTGTTCAAAAACCGACACTAGTCCGGATCGGGCCAAGCTCTCGCAAGCTCACGCAAGCCAAGCCAAACACCCCCGTTTACACGCTTGCGCTTGTGGAGGCTTGCAAAGCCACCGCAAGCGTGTAAATGCAGCATAATGTGTGACTGTGTTATTTAATTGTATTAACGAATTATGTATGTAAGTGATGATTATGTAACAGTACATAACCTATTGACTTGTAAAATGTATTTTTTACCAGTAAAGATCTGTATTCTGTATTCCGATGTAAACCAAGAGGTCCAAATCATAACGAGGGGTTAGCATTCTACTGAATTACACAAAGTAATTTTTTTTCAATTGATTATATTTTGTTAATATTATTTGCTTATGACGTTACAACACAGTGACAAAACAAAACGGCTAAACAAACAGTACACATTACAAAACACTCACTCTTCGATATCCTCTTCGAAATCCCCTTCATCGTCGGCCGTCGCATCCTGGTATTGCTGGTACTCTGACACCAGGTCATTCATGTTGCTTTCGGCCTCCGTAAATTCCATCTCATCCATCCCTTCACCGGTGTACCAGTGAAGAAACGCCTTTCGCCTAAACATGGCTGTGAACTGCTCAGATATCCTCTTAAACAGCTCTTGAATAGCTGTAGTATTTCCTATAAATGTAGCAGACATTTTGAGGCCACGAGGGGGTATGTCGCAAACAGCAGTCTTCACGTTATTCGGGATCCATTCAACGAAATACGAGCTGTTCTTGTTCTGGATGTTGAGCATCTGCTCGTCCACTTCCTTCATGGACATGCGGCCGCGGAAGATGGCAGCCACAGTGAGGTACCGCCCGTGGCGAGGGTCGCACGCTGCCATCATGTTCTTAGCATCGAACATCTGCTGCGTCAGCTCTGGAACCGATAGGGCTCTGTACTGCTGGCTCCCGCGAGACGTGAGCGGCGCGAATCCAGGCATAAAAAAGTGTAGCCTTGGGAATGGTACCATATTAACTGCCAGCTTTCGGAGATCAGCGTTCAGCTGTCCAGGAAACCTTAGACACGTCGTTACTCCAGACATGGTCGCCGACACCAAATGATTCAGATCCCCGTAAGTCGGCGTGCTTAGCTTCAGCGTTCTAAAGCAGATGTCGTACAAGGCCTCATTGTCTATACAGAACGTCTCATCAGTATTCTCGACCAGTTGATGCACGGATAGCGTAGCATTGTATGGCTCGACAACAGTATCAGATACTTTGGGGCTAGGGACGACGGAGAACGTATTCATAATGCGATCGGGGTATTCTTCCCTGATCTTTGAGATTAAAAGGGTCCCCATGCCTGAACCGGTGCCGCCGCCGAGCGAATGCGTCAACTGGAAGCCTTGGAGACAATCGCAGCCTTCTGCTTCCTTCCTGACCACGTCGAGGACAGAGTCTACCAGTTCCGCGCCTTCAGTGTAATGCCCCTTCGCCCAGTTGTTGCCAGCGCCCGACTGGCCGAACACGAAGTTGTCAGGCCTGAAGAGTTGCCCGAACGGCCCAGCTCGGACGGAGTCCATAGTCCCTGGCTCGAGGTCCACAAGGACGGCTCTGGGCACGTACTTGCTGCCCGAAGCTTCATTGTAGTAGACGTTGATCCGTTCTAGCTGAAGGTCGGAGTCCCCTTGATACGCGCCCGTTGGGTCGATGCCATGCTCATCGGATATTACTTCCCAGAACTGGAAAAAATGACGGTCGTCAAAAAGGTAAACATTTACGAAGGCTGCAGAGCGGACGAGAATAAATAAATAAAATAAATAAATACATATTTTCGGACAATCTTACGCGGGCCATAGAAGGACCGCTTAGAGCAGTAGAGACCAACGGCACGAGAGCAGTCGTCAAAGGCCTCGACTGCTGTAAGCAGTCCGTCTATGGCGGGTCTTACATATATCAACCTAGTCCTAAACTAGACAAAGCTTGTACCTACTATGGGTAATAGACGACTATATACACACTTATAAATAAAAACTTTAATTCATAGAAAACATCCATGAACCTGGAACAAGCTCTGTTGCCCTTACCGGGATTCAAGCCCGCGACCTCTAGCTACGTAGGCAGTGTCACTACAGACTAGGCTACAGAGGTCATCTAATCTCAAAATACTAGGTTCCGTTGCTCCAGTTTCAAAATTTGCCGATTTATTTTCTTAATCTATTACCTTACATGACACCACAAACAATATAGACCTACCAATAAGCCAAGTATTAAGTAGGGAAGAAAGCGTTTGGTTCTACTTGATTTAGTCGGGTAAAATATAATGTTACCTTGGCACCAATCTGGTTGCCGCACTGTCCAGTTTGAATATGAACGATTTCCCTCATATTGATAACACTTAAAATTTAGAATTCAAAATAATTTAGACTAAAATTTCAGGTTCCCAATTGTATCATAAAATAATAAAAAAATAAAAAATTGGAGTAAATTAACACAAGTTCATCGTACGGCAGATTTTAAATGACTGAATTGATCAAAATATTCTATTGCTTACCTTCAAAAATTTAAATTTCGAATTTCCACTGATTTTCGTTTCAATCAGGCAGTTATGAAATGTTTCTGAAGAAGTTTGATTGATATTTAAATATAACACTAGAAATAATTATTTGTGTTTAAATGAAGTGGCCATAATTACATTTCATAATTTTATTTAGCTTTTCATGCCGCGTTCACATGCTCGCGTTCAAAGCGACATTCACGTGCACGGGCACGGGCACGAGCGTGTCAACAGCCTGAATGTGCACGCGCCCGTGCCCGTGCTCGTGAATGCCGCCGATCGGGACGACTGTTTTTTTGACAAAGATCAAAGGGTAAGGGTGGATGTGCTCGTGCTTGTGTACACAACAGGTACCTGTTCACAGGCTCGCGTGCATTAGTAAACATGTCGGAATTGGAGTCGTCAGAAGATTAAAAATGGTCAAACAAAGAAATTTTGCTCTTTCTGGGGGGTTACCATGTGAACGCGGCATCAGAGGTATTCGTGAGAATTACAGATTACAGAAAAAGGCAGATAGACTCTAATAAACTGAATGTATTCTATATACCCGCGGCGCTACCACGAACTTCGAAAGTCGAAGTTCGGGTATTTCCATCTCTATCGCACTCCCTTACTCGAGTGACAGGAATGCATGTATTACGAACTTTCGAAGTTCGTGGTACCGCCGCCGATCTCTTCTTACTTTTGTACTTAACAACGAGAAACACCACCTGACACCTGACAGATAACACCACTAATATAAAACTTTATTTACTAAAGTATACATATACAAAATGATATTAAACTAATTATAATAAATTACAATTAGAAAAATGTATCAAAATTTTGCCCTTTAGGCAGGGTGCCCATCACACAGGCAGCATTCCCGCGCTGAATAGCAATCGCTATTCTTTGGGCGAGAAAGCTGCCTGCCCGAGGGTCACCCGTAGCCTCCCTTAACCGCTTACTGATCTCCTTGTGGAGCTTACGCGCGTTTCTTCCCCAAGGGCCGAGTGTCTCGACGCCAAATGCGACAAAATCGTATTGGGCGCCGAGACAGCTATACTTCCCGACCTTGGATCTCTCTCGGGCATCCGCCGCTGCCCCGGCTTGCTTGGACGTGCCCGGCAAGTAGGACGCTGCCAGCGTATCAGCACAGGTAGCGTCCCACACCAGTGCACGGCCCATCCGCCAGGGGATTAAAGACATCCCGTCCGGACGCTTGCCATCATCTCGTACAATGCGAGGCTCAAGAGCGCAGGGGACGCAGGCGCTGGCAAGCGCCCTTCTCAGGATGTCATTGAGCGCAGCGTGACGGGACAAGCGGCCGGCGCCCGAGGAGCAGGCGAGTCCATGGTGACCGAAGCGATCTACCGCGGCTCCACAGGAGATGCAGTTGTGGTCCACGCACACATCAACTCCGACGCGGAGAGCAACTGCAATTCGGAGTGTGCCTGGGTCAAAGAAGCTACCTAAGTTAGGTGAGGGGTAGGCGTGAAGCCATTGCCCCGACTCTGGTCTGGCTGCTGCCAACAGCCTGGCTCGGTCCCGGCCAGACGAAGAGTCGATCAACGACTTTATGGTAGCGGCGGAAGCTAACGAGTCCCAAGCCCTTTGTAATTTTGGTCTTGATGGCAAAGTTGGGTTCGGTCCTGCTAGCCAGGCGTTCCTAGCATCAACCAAGCACGCGATCTCGCAGTTTGCAGTCGTTGAGACTTTAAGGATTTTACCTGCGAGATCTTGCGTGCTGTGAGTTGATGATAAGAAAGCCGGCAAAGCTACGCTCGATATTTTTCGAGTTCCCAAACCGCCATATCTTATGGGTAGACATGCCTGAGACCAAGCCTGTTCGCTGAATTTAACATTAAGAATTGATTCTAGTATGGACTTCAATAGGGTATCAGTAGAAAGGACTAGATTGGGAAATTTCCAAATAGGGCAACAACGGAGAAGGTACGTAAATTTAGGAACGAGTAGGCAAAATTTTAGAATGAATAAGGCTGAGTGAGAGCTTATTTTGACTAAACGTTCAGAGTTATTTTGGAATTTTGAGATTGATTTATCTAAAACAGACGGAATAGCCTCGTCAAAAATGGGTGATCCAAGGAGGTACAGGCTGTCTTTAGACAAAATTTTAATGTTTGGAGCTATGTTTTTAAAACCTACTATAATTTGAGAAGCCACAAAAGGATCCGTTTTTTCGGAAATGTAAAGTTCACATTTATCGAAATTTAGTGTCAGTCCAATATCATCAAATTTTTGTATAATTTTGGATAAATCTGCCAGGACGGATTGAGACTTACCGCCAAAAGTGCCATCGTCTAGGTACCATACGTTTAGGTCGGAAGAAAGACTGTGGATGATTGGGTTGATGGCGAGACTAAACAGGGCTGGACCCAGGGGATCCCCCTGCTGGCAGCCTACGGCTGAAAGGATTTCGTTGTCTTTGTGAAGTAACTTGGATGGGGCATGGTAACATTGTAATAAAAAGTTATATATTTCTGGTATATGGTTTCGTGTCTCATTCAGCAAAGTGTCCCTATTAACAGAGTTAAAAGCGTTTTTAACATCTATTTTCAATAGAACCTCACACAGGTCAGTTTGTACAAAGGTACGCACAGCGTGAACTGCGGCCTCGCAGCCGCCTCGAGTTCCAAAACCAACCTGTGTGGGCTCGAAAAGTTTTTGTAATTTAGAACGGGTGTGTCTTACGCAGATTTTGGCTGCAAGACGCCGAAAGGTAAAGCCAACAGCAATAGGGCGCACGCTAGCATCCTTCTTTGTGAGGGCAATCAAGTTGGCTCCATAAAGTATCGGCGTCACATCTTGGCATACATCACCCAGGAGCATAAGGTTTACCAGTTTTGTAATGCTTACTGTCAGCTGTTCACCGGCTACCCCAGAGCCGTAGCTGGTGAGGTCTAAAAGGTGTTGAGGGGTGATACCGTCTAAACCTGACGCCGACCCTTTGGGGAAGGATGCGAGGGCGGCCACTACGTCTATGTTATCTGTCAGGTCTTCTTACGTCATTGTCTCCGCTTTCTCGCTTGCACGATGTATTTTGCTCTCTCGCTCGTTCTATGTTTAGTGCAGCGAAAGATATTTTTTACAAGTTATCGACGTCGATATTTACTGTTTATATATATATAAATTATGGAAATTAAACGACAAGAATATTGTAGGCACTATACATCTTTATTGGCAGTCTCACCGACGTAATTTTAAATCGTGTCAGCATTAGAATTAACCGGTCACACCGAAACCGCCTTGAAACCGCCTACTCAATCAGAAATTAGCATAGCGCAGCAACCACCAGCAACACCGATTGCGCCAGTCCACGGCGATTTTTCATACTGCGGACCGACTGTGATTTTTCTAATTTATTTAAACATTATATTCACTATCTTAAATCTAAATTGTTATACAAAGTGTTAAAAATGGAGTGGATGATACCGGTAAACGAAATGCTCAAAGATGAGATCACGAAAGTGAATTATACATTGATACCGCCCGGGTGCCAAGGGGATGCTCGCACTGTGAGGTAAGATTTTCTCTCAAAATGTGTCCAAATTGTGTTCAGAGTCCTCGTATAAAAGAAACTCGACCTTTTACGGGTATCAATGGCTGAGACACGCCTTTAGAAGGATGTCAAGGTCTGCTGCTTCCAAATTTGTCCACATTTTGTTTTAGAAATGATATCGACTACATCTGGGGACTTTAAATACACAGACTCACTAACGCTTTAAGTTTTCGAGCTCTTAATTGACATTTCGTTGTGAATTTCGTTAATTGTTAGTCATTAATTCGTCGAACAATCAGGGCGTCACAGATGAGTAGGTAGGTACATGTCGCATATATTCGTTATTAAATTGAGAAACCTTGACTTTCAAAGACGATTTGCTAATAATAAACAGTTTAAGAACAGTTTTCACACCTTATATTGGTTTAATATGATTTTCGGTAGTTAGATAAAGACTTATTAAACATCAATGACTGAAAGGTAACAAAAATATGTTACAAAATTGCAATTCTAACTAAATTGATTCAGGATTGCCTGTAGGCACATGCTACCTAGTCGGTCCCAAAGTTCTGTCACAAATGAAAATAATGATAAAAACAAAAGTAGCAATCAATTTTTAATAAATTATATACCGATTTAAAGTACATTTAATAAAGAATTAAAATTACTCAAAATTATTCAAAATTACCTTCTTTGTTTTTAATACAGGCCCTTAATCGGTGCGGCCAGTCGTCTATCGCAGCACGCACCATTTTCATATCTATCTCAGTGACTGCTTTTCTTAAAGATGACTTTAGGCTCTCCAAATTTTTATGTGGTTTAGCACAGACCTTCCCCTCTAAGACCTGCCAAATTTTATAGTCCAAAGGATTAAGGTCCGGACTAGAGGAAGGCCAATCTTCGTGTCTTATAAAGTCGATTTTTTGACGGTCAAACCAGGCTTGAGTGGTCTTGGCTTTGTGTGCTGGCGCAGAATCCTGCTGGAACACAAAATTATGTCCCGAAAATAGCGTGTTGGGCAGATCTTTGACAACCTTATCCAAAACTGTCTCTTGGTATACTTTCGCACTGATTTTGACACCTTTTTCGCAAAAATGAACCTCAGTTGGCCCGTAATAAGATACACCCAACCAGACCATCACTGATGATGGATGATGCCCATGTTGCACCCACGGAACTCTTTTTCCTGCTTCTTCAGAGCTCCTAGCGTACACTCTATCATTCTGTTTATTGTACTTCTCTTCAATATCGAAAATCTTTTCGTCTGTAAAGAGGATATCACGGTGTCGATTTTTCGCGTACCGCTTTAACAACTTCCGGGATCTTTTAAGCCTTATTGTTTTTAGACGGGCATTAAGTAAGTGCCCACGCTTTTTTTTGTATGCTCGTAGACTAAGATCTTCGTTTAAAACCTTTTTGACGGTTTTTCTACTGACACCCATCTGCAAAGCCATCAATTTCTGTTTTCGGACAGGATTTCTTGCTATGCGCGCCTTGATCGCTTTGATCACTGCTGGTGTTCGTACGGAGCGAGGCCGGCCAATTATTTTCTTGTCCTCAACACTGGAGACTTCATTGTACCTATCAATAGTACGGTACACAAACCTAAGCGTTATTTTTCAATTTTTGAGCAACTAGAAAATCGTACTTGGCGAGTGCCCACAGCGGTGCAATGCTAAAACAGCTATTCGGTTTTCTTTCAATGTCCACTCCATCGTGAGAAATTGCAACGAATGACTGTTTTTTGTTTTAAAATAATTGTCAAACATTCAAAAATGGAATGCAATAAAATTTTCTTAAAATCATCTTCTAAATTTAAAAATAATATGCCAGTGACAGAACTTTGGGACCGACTACGTATGTACTGGGGAAATAAATTTTGAAATGAGTTTAGTAGTTTCTGTGACTACAACCTACACACAAACTTACAGTCAATAACATTACCTCTTTATAATATTAGTTTTGAATGACTGTCAAATCTGCTAGTTTTATCTAGAAAATGATATCTTCAATCTTGAGATGGTTGAGTTTGAGTTAAAAACAAGCTTTGCCTTCTCAAACCAGAAATTGTCTCCTGCCACAATTAAATATTATTTTACTAAAACCATTCAATTATATTGGTATTGGTTGGCTTTTACATTGTTTTCTATGGTTCTTCACTCAACTGACACCTGTAAAACCATGTTGTATACTGTTAGTTAACAACTGCACCATGGAACATGCAATTTGCATTGTAGCAAAACATAATTTACTTTTAAAACAAATTTTACCGGATATCAATTCAGTATTTCGCCTTATTTGTAGTTTCCTCAATTTCAACAGGATCCCATCATAATTTTCCAAATCAGTCCAGGTGTCTTGGAGTAGTCGTGGAACACACATAAAAAATAAAAATTCTGACAAATTTAACTCCACCTTTTTGAAGTCGCTTAATAAGGGTTTATGGCTCAGTTATTATGCATCTCTATTTTAAATTAAACACAGTTGTTCTCTCGTAGGACAGCTCTTCAAGAATAGGCTATTCAATATGCCCAAATATATTTACTTAAACCACGCTTTATTTATAAATGACGTGAATGAATGATTAATTTGACGACCTATTTAGCCTAGTTGGTAGTGACACTGCCTACGAAGCCGGAGGTCTCATTTATTTGTGTGATTAGCAGGAATATTTGTTCCTGAACCTTGGATGTGTTCTATGTATTCAAGTATTTATTTGCCCAAAAATGAGTACCTCACTAGAAAAAATGAAATACTAAAACTGTACATAACTTTTAATGTGAGAAATAAAGGCTTATTATTATTATAAGTATTTATTTATCTAAGTATGTATATCATCGCCTAGTACAAGCTTTGCTTAGTTCGGGACTAGGTCAATTTGTGTAAGATTATCCCCTGATATTCATTTTATATAAATTCATCACAGGATCGTCCAAGAGAGCCTTGGCAAGCTCATTGATTCCCTCGGGGAGCAGTCGGCAACAGCACAGGGGCTGTCGAAAGCCATCACCACTGCTGAGAAGCTCCGAAACGCTCAGACTCATGTCCTGTACTTGTTAAAGGATGCTGCCGGGAAGAAGTAAGTAATAAATTGGGTAGAACTGTAACAAACCCATTGAATAATATATCTTACTTAACATTGTATGTATATTGTCGTCAGGTACCCATAGTATAAGCTTTGCTTAGTTTGGGGCTAGGTTCATTTGTGTAAGGTTGTCCCCAAATAAATATTTTTATTATTGTTGCGAGTGATATCCACAATCCCACATAGTTTTTAAAAAATTATGACGCATTTTTTTTATTCTTTCAATTATAAATCATTGCTATTATACCTAGTTAAAATAGCATATATTACTAGCTTTTTCCGCGGCGTTGCCTGCATAGAATTGAAGTCATTATATTCATGTATTCGCGATCACAAATTTTAATTAGTTGTTGATTCGATTAGAATAAAATAAGTAAACCATTTTTGCCAGCTCTTTATTTGAATAGGTATTGAGTTTAATGCAGAGCTATTGCAGAAGCGAAAATCCTTATGTGAAAGGGCTTACAAAATAGAAAAAAGCTTTTGGCATATGAAAGGCTTCATAACGATATTTTTTGGCTGTAAAACATTTACAAAAAATTTAAGAAAAAATATTTTTATTTATATTAAATGTTTTACAACCGTAAATTTCATATTTGAACCATGTTTTGTTTCTAATTGTGTTAGCCTGGCCGGTGCTACAGGTTATCTACTCTACTCTCTTGACAAATCTGTTTCCACCTTTCTAACGAAACAAATTATTTTATTAAATATTTTGTTTCATATTATTTTAACGAGGAAGTTACCCCGATCATTTTTTGACGACAGGATCCTCTCGGGGGCTTCAGACGAAGATGGTTTATTTTCCCATTATATTCTTTCTCTCTGTATCATATCGTCTAAATCTGTTTCTTTTGTAGTTGTGTCTAAAGGACTCTAATTACAAAGATTTCATTAAATCAAAGATTATCACACTGTTTCATAAATAATATTTTTATGCATACCTAGTATTTTCAGTATGTTTTTTTGGTATTCTCAAAGCAATAATTACATTTAAAATGCATTTTGTCTTAACTGAATAATATATCGCATAACTCCCCAACTATAATTAAAGCTATAATAAAATTAAAGACTTAATTAAATTAAAGACTATAATTAAATTAAAGACTTGGAAAAGTTGAAAAACCCCTTTTTCATTTCAAAGTTCAATATCTCATGAGTGGCTGAACCGATTTTTAACCCCCAACGCAAAGAGGGGTGTTATAAGTTTAACGTGTCTGTGTGTCTGTGTATCTGTGTATCTGTCTGTGGTATCGTAGCTCCCAAATGGATGGACCGATTTGAATGCGGTTTTTTTTATTCGAAAGGTGATGTGATCCTGAGTGTTCTTAGCTATGTTTCATGAAAATCTGTTTAGCCGTTTTTGAGATATTCTACTTTGAAATGAAAATGTCGGGGGTTTTCAACTTTTCCAAGTTGTAGTTATGTTGAAACGTAGCTAAGAACCGTCTCAATCACGTTAGCTTACGGACAATAAAAAACGCATAAGGTAGCGGTGCAAATAGGATGCCACATACACGTCAAACTTATAACACCCCTCTTTTTGGGTCGGCAGTTATAAATGCACTAATGCAGCCATAAAGTACATTGAAATATCAAAATGTATGAAAATTATACTCGTTTTTTTAATACCGTCTTTTGCTTTATGGAGCAAAAGTTAGAAAAGTAGGGTTTTCTTTTTCTGGGCGTGTCCGATCGTATTACGATTTAATATTAAAACGTGGCTTGCCATTTGATATTGATCTATCATACATATGAAATAAAGTAGTTTTCGACTTGTTACAAGTAAAATGCATGGTGTATTTGTAATGAAGCTGATATCCATGTTTGTCATAAAATCAATAGAATGGAATAATATACTAGATTGTGCAATTCTTAATGCCGGGCTCTATGTGCTTTGAAATAAAATAAAACATTTATTTCAAGCATCACAAGGCTCATACAAACGGCGAACAGTCCCCATGTTCGGTTGCACTCTTCGCCCGAGTATTGCGTGCAGTGTGGAACAGGCTAAATATACTTCATTTTAATTTATAGTCAGCACTAGGAGCTACGGTAGCCGGTTCGAATCCCGGCTCGCACCAACGAGTTTTTCCGAATTTGTGTACGGAATATTTACCTTTAGCTATTCTGTGAAGGAAAACGTCTTGAGGAAACCGTTCTAATCCCAATAAGGTCTAGCTTTCCTAGGAAGGTCAGATGACAGTCGCTTTCGTGAAACTGCCTATGCCAAATCTTGGGATTAGTAGTGAAAGCGGACCCCGGGCTCATTCAGGGCACAACCGGGATAACGCCAGGAGGATGAGAAGATTGATATGTCAGCATTAGTCAGTATTTTAACTCTAGAACTCTAGTTGAGTTCTTACTCCTGCAGACGAGTAGAGTAAGTACGTTATCAGTTTTTGAATAAATACTAATAGTTACGCTGTAATATTGAATGAAAAAGGAAGCATTTTTAACCAACTTCAAAAAAAAGGAGGAGGTTCTCAATTCGGTTGTATATTTATTATTATTTTTATTATTTTTGTTATTATTTTTAATGTTTGTTACCTCAGAACTCCGTCATTGATGAGCCTATTCGTAATTATTTTTTTTGGTTTGTAAGTAGGTAGTTCCAGGTGGGTCCCATTTTTTTCAAAAATTCTATTGGATGATGGGATCCATGAGGAATTGAGGGAACTCTTCAATTATATTAGGCACGCGTGTAGTGATTTTGGTATTTTCTATTTTAACTAGTGTATTTACACCCGGTAATCATAAATTTGGTGGAGTGGCATTGATGATGAAGACCACAGATGACTTATGGAATTCCTCAATGATATACTTAAAAGTACAAATGTACGTCACAGATTCTGATAAGATTCCGTTGAAATAGCAACTAATGAAGTGCCAAAGGTGATCCTTGTGGAATCGACGGAAGTCCTCAAATATTATCGGGCCACATACAACGATTGGGTTTTTTCCCCAATAATCAACGCATTTGCTCTCGGAAATCAGTTCATGTGGTAAATTGGAAAATAAATGTGGAAATGTTCTCGTGGCTTGGCGGAGTACTAAATTGAAGTCGGTTAAAACTTTGTTTTTAAAGTAAATTATGCAAAATACGCTCGTCATGAGTAAGGACTCTTAAAACCATCCCACATCAAATTGCGTCATACTTTGTAACCTTTTCGCGTTCCCATGGGAAATACAAAACATAGGTACATTAATTTTACCCGGCCAACAAAACAACACTGGCCTGTAATGAAACTGTATCAATACAATTTCAATTTGCTAAGCGAAATTGAACGAACATTGTCGATCAGCGGATCGAGGCAGGCCGATCAATTTGTGAGCGATATTTACCAGCTGCGTAGTAGTAGAAGGCTTGCTTTATTTTCTTATTGTATTACTTTGTAGGGTTCCGTACCAAAGGGTAAACGTAATACTAAGACTTCGCTGTCTGTCTGTCCGTCCGTCTGTCACCAGGCTGTATCTCATAAACCGTGATAGTTAGACAGTTGAAATTTTCACAGATGATGTATTTCTGTTGCCGCTATAACAACAAATACTAAAAAACAGAATTACATAAATATTTAAGGGGGCTCCCATACAATAAACGTGATTTTTATGCCGTTTTTTACAAGCTTTATATTAACTTGACTTGTTCGTATGTAAGTATAAAAGTATGTAAGTTGTCCGTCAAATCTTGCAAGTTAAATTTGACCCACTTCCCGGTGACCGATTGAGCTGAAATTTTGGGTATAAGTATAGTTTGGATGACAATTCAATATTATGGTACCATCGAGATGATCTGATGATGGAGACAGAAGGTGGCCATAGGAACTCCGTAATAAAACCACATAACCCCATCGAGTTTGGGCTCGTTAGAATCGTCTCAATGAGCAGTTGATGATGGTATACAGAAAATTACAGTCGGCAATAAAAGCTTGTACCAAAAATGTTTTTTTGATAGAAACTTATTAGAACCCTTCGTGCCCGAGTCCGACTCGCACTTGGCCGGTTTTTATTATTATTTCATGTTTGTAAGAGTCATATAGTTAGTAGCAGCCAAAGTAGCGTAATATTTCGGTACACGTCTTTATTTTAATTAGTAATTGGTAAATATCAATGATGTAATTGATTTAATATAAAAAAGAAGTAGACACGTTGTCTATACCAAGTTCCGTGTTTAAAAATGCCCACCAATTCTAACAGCATCCGTTTCCATTGACGACGCGAAACTGAGGCAAGCTGGTGCAATTGAATCAGTTTTAGTGTGCCACTTTTAGAGCGCTTATAACCTATCTACCTCTTTTATATTATTACTAGCTTTCGCGCGCGACTTCGTCTGCGTGGAATCGGGATAGAAATTATTCTATATTTTAATCTAGGCAATAAGCTATCTTTGTGCAAAATTTCATCCAAATCGGTTAAGCCGTTTAAGCGTGATTGAGTAACAAACATCCAAACTTTCACATTTATAATATTAGTAGGATATTACATCATTGGTAAATATTGTCATTTACAAAAAAAGTCACATTACATGTCAATTTCATATCATTATTTTCAGTCACTATTTAATTAATTCGTGTATTAATAATTTATATACATAATAACATTTGCATGCATCATCCGCGTTGTGGAAATAATGGAGCGAGCTTGGGAGTAGGCATAAAGGAGAGGGCAAATGCACAAAAGATCCCGCTGGGTCGAAGTGCATCCGAAAGGGCCCTCATCTAGATAAGATAAGATACGATCTCTATACCAAATTTCATCCAAATCGGTTCAGCGGTTTAAGCGTGAAGAGGTAACAGACAGACAGACAGACAGACAGACACTTTCGCATTTATATTATTAGTATAAATTGGGAGCACTCGGAGAGGGAAAGTATAAAATAACTATCCTTCTGTAAAAACTTACCCAACATTAGTGATCTAACCGATTTTCAATGCTTTAAAACCCATAGTAGCTTCTTCAAGGATGCCTCGAAGGCTGCTTGTAATGTAATTCGATTTAATCAATTCGGGTTCCATTGTATTGCATATTTAGCAACGTCATCTTCTGGTGTTGCATACTGAAAGCGACGAAACGAATCATTTCACTTCCTTGCATTGAATTAATGAATTGAGGCCAAACAAACAGACATAAATATTGGGGGCCAATCTTTGATAAATATACATATAACACTATTAAATTTATAATGAGTGACATAATAAAGTAATTAAATGAATAGTAGTTTATACCTTATTATGTGCTGTTAGCCAGGAGAAAAATTAAGGAGTTCCTTGGAAAAAATGTTATAATATGTCATAAGAAAAATGAACACCAATAAAATCGCAGTTTTAAAAGTGACCTAGGAGGCGACGTCGATATATTTAGTAGCTGTAAATACTTAAATGCACAAATAACATCTAAGAGTTAACATTCATGTAATCACTCAAATGGCCTACACCCGGATTTGAACCCAGTACCGTCACCGTCGCTGGGTCACTGTCCTCTAGGCTAAACCGGATATACTTAATGCTTTTCTAGCAGCGAACGAGAAACCATAGAAGGCGAATTCCTTACAAATGTCTACCCAAACACGTGCCCGAAACCCGGTATGCGCATGTTCGAACAACGGCTGCCTGGCATTGTTTTGACACCCCGCCCCCACCCCCGCATAATTGCAATGGCGCCCATTCTGTGGGGCCATTTTGCGGCGCTACTTAGGGCCGGTTCAGACCGGAATGGCAGCGGCCGGCAACGGCGCGGCGAGCACTTTCAGTGTCAAATAATTTTGAACTTTATCTACATACTAAAAAAGTCCAGTACGCAAAGACGCGCGCTGCCGCGAGGCTGCTCGCGTCGCCGCGCGACACCGCGCGGCGCCGCGCAACCTTTTCGAGCTTTTCAAGCCGTACTGGACCTTTTGGTATGTAGATAAAGTTCAAAAGTGCTCGCCGCCCCGCTGCCGGCCGCTGCCATTCCGGTCTGAAGCGGCCCTTATGGGTTTTCCATTCACTGCTTTCTAGTACCATGACTATCACCTCTCCGCATAACATGTCCATACGACCGTAGACGATTTGCTCTCAGCTTCTCAGTTACGGGTGCTACTTTCAGGCTTCCTCTTACTCATTGCTTATTCGATCTATTCCCGCACACATCCGTCTCAACATTCTCATCTCCGTAACATGCAATCTCTTTTCATCCGTCATCCTTGCGGCCCGGACATGCAAGTGACTGTCGAAAATCAATATTTATAAAGCAATCACAAGGTAATACCGCCTTGGCCGTCTTCGGGTTCATAAATAACTTGGTATTATTGATTCGATTCCGTCGTCAATGCGTTTTATATGTTTTGTACCAATGATGTAATATAAAAAGGAGGTAGATAGGTTATAAGCGCTCCAGAAGTGGCACACTAAAACAGTCGAATGCACCAACTTGCCTGAGTTTCGTGTCGACGATGGAAACGTATGCTCTCAGATTTGGTGGCCATTTTTAAACAAGGAATTACATATAGACAATCTATCCCTTTTTTATATTACATCATTATTTAGTACACTGACGAATATAGCGTTCGGATTTGTAACTATTCTGGCCAATCGAGTATTTTCTAGAATAGTTATTACCAATTGGTACTAATATTTCTAGAAATGGTCAACAGATGTATAAATTCTGTCAGGCTTAGTTGCAGAATAAAAGTTTGCAATGTTTGATATAGATTTTTTAGTAAAATTAGCAACACAGTTCGGAATGGGCAGCAAAGTGAAGCATAATAATTAGAGGATGCGCCCAATGTCGGTTTGGCCAAATACGAATATTCGACCCAATGTTCGCTTCAGCCTTTGCCGAACCGAAAATTCTGCCTAATTATTCGGTTCAAAACAGGCTCATTCAGTAAATTATATAAAATAAACTTAGTTAAATAGGTGGATATAATAGTAACAATAAGAAACCGTTTTAGAATAACAATTGCATAAAGCAATGTCTATATTACTTCATTGTGACTTGCAGAAAAACACCTCTAAAATTATTCAGAATAAATAACATTGAAAAATATGCCTTAATACACCGAATACCGGATAATAACTGAATATTCGGCGCATTTCTAATAACAATATGTGAATTATTCAAGTTTAGAATAGGTAGACTGCACCATTTATGAAGGGTCGTGGTTAGGAACAGTCTGGGAGATGAAACAGTGATATCAACTTGCCATGCTCTCACATCGACTGGTTAAATAGTGGTGGCAGTGGGCATTGCACTTAGAACCGATGGCCGTTTGGGCAGAAAGGTTCTCGGATGGCGACCACATGCCGGAATACGCAGCGAGAGTAGACCGAGAAGGTGGACTGATGACCTGGTAAAGGTCGCGGGAGTCCGCTGGATGCGGGCGGCGCAGGACCGGTCACTTTGGCACTCTTTGGGGGAGGCCTATGTCCAGCAGTGGACATAGGCCTCCCCCAGAGAGACGTCTTTCGGCTGATATGATGATGAATCAATTTATACCAATGTTAAGTCTCGCAAACTGTCTTGGACTAAAAACCCATTTAGAATTGTGCAAATTATGACCATAATGGCAAAAGTTCATTTCTATGACAAGTTTTTATTGCGAATTGTATTTTTTTGCCCGGCAATTACTCGCCAGCCTCGCCACCACGATTCATCATTCAATTAGAGTCCGGAAAGTAACTTTTTTTTACTTGTCTGTTATAAAGAGGGTTATATTTTTCCAGCGTATGTATGTATGTGGACAAGAAGATTCTATTTCACGGCCTACAGTCAAAACGGTTTGATGGATTTTGACATATGAGGTGCCGCTGGATTCCTCATAATTGTGTGAGTGATATAGGCTATATCTGAGAGAAGCACAAGAGGATTTAGAAAAATCTATTGATTCCACTTGTTTAAGGAAGTTTATTTCATTTTCATTACAGACAGACTACGGGAAAACCGAAACTAAAGAAAAGCTTGTTACACAGTATTGAGTAAGTCTTGTCTTTGTTTGTCAGGGCGTCGTTAGTGCGTGTAAAAAAGAGACAAAAGATTTCGTAAACATTCCGGTCATTGATGTGTTCATTCAGTAATGACTTCCGAGTTAACCCTAATGCGATTCAGACCGAGGAACCATTTGTACGGTACAAACGACAACGGTACTTTTTCCGGCCGGCGCAGTAACTTGCAATATCGCCGTCAACCTGACAAAAGACCGCGGCCATCTTGCAATAGTGGATTGTGTCTCGAGGGATCAAAATGATATGTTTACAGCGACGGCGGTATATTGAATCCTCAGTTAAAGAAATAAAGATTAGAGTCGAAAGATTCTTAAATAGAATCTCGAGCGTAACGAGGGATTCAAGTATGTACGCCCAGGACGGAAATAATTTTTCGACCGTGTGACACGTACATGTTCTGTGAGGAAAACTGAATTCCGTCATTAAAGGGCAACAATTTTTTTTTCTGAATAGCGGTGTGAAAAATACTACTTGCTCTGTAAGGTGTTATGTTCCCGAGGATGTGCTGTGCTGGGACTGAAGGACAAGGACATGCATTTGTCTCTCTCTAGCTGTTCTCTAGGGTTTTCAACGCGCGTACTTCCCTGAAATTGCAGTGTCCAGGGCGACTGCTTACCGTCAGGCGGGCCTTGAGCCTAGCTGATTGCTGGTAGTGAAAGTAATTCATGGTAAACTTAGAGTAGATTGTATTTGTAGGTATCAAAAGAGCATTTCTATAAAAGTTTGGACAAATTAAGGACGTCAATCAGGGCATACTTTTAACTTTTTGTTATCAATCTTTTTGACAATATTCTTTCTTATTTCTGAAGATTATCAAAACATTATAGTACATTTTATAAATAAAATGGAAATATATCATATTATATTATTATTATTATATCGAGCCCGTTATATCTCACTGCGGAGCAAAGGCCTTCCGCTCCTCTTTTTCATTTTCCGGTCTTGAGCCAGAAATATCTAGTCAGTCTTTTAACAAAGAAGTCCAAGTTACCTCGCCATCGCCGACAAGGTATAGCTATAAGTATAAATGTAATACCGTCTATCTATCCGCAATTAAACAAACTCTTTTAGAAATGCTCAAAACATTACTACAAATGTATTACGGTTATTTCTCTTATTTTTTGTTTTTCTATGGGGTAATTATAGTACATGCGAAACTAGTGAATCCTGTTCGTTTGACAGAATTAACTCTTACAGATTCGCATAGAGTGCTATATAAAGCAGCTATATTGAAAAACATTATCAAAAGACCTACTTCTTGACACCATCATAACGCTCAGCCGAGCGTGGCAACAGTTACAAAACCACTAACTTACTAATGCACTTCACTTAGCCAAGTCTTTATGCCAACCGACTTAACTTTGTATGCGTCTACGTTAGTTCTTGATTTAAACTGCCGCATTTGTAATTTTGTCGAGCCCGTTTGTCACGAAGGTGGTTTGTGTGTAATTTGTTTCTAGCGTTATCTTGGAGATTTAGTTTAAGTGGATTTTAAGGTTATAAAGGAAATACGGGATTGTGTAAAAGGCCGTTACGTATTAGTTTCACATGTGTGTATTCTTTAAGAGTAGATTGAAAAAACACCATTCGGATTCTTGTTCCAATAAAAAGGAAATTGTGTAACTACGTATTAACGTTATCAAAATTATTACGTGAACACGACTTAATTATTAACGGCAACCGTATGTGATCAGATATTTTCGAATCTTTGGGTACCTATTTATATTTATGAACTTAACTGTACTCTCCACTATTTCATGACCTAAAACATCAATTAATTTAGTTTTCCACACAACGATTGGCTAGTACGGATAGGTACTTGTGAACTCATTATTCAGCGTCTCAACACTGTGACTAATATAAACTGTTAATCATCATCCTCCTAGCGTTATTCCCGGTAGTGCCCCTAAAGGAGCCCGGGGTCCGCTTTGACACCTAATCCCAAGATTTGGCATAGGCACTAGTTTTACGAAAGCGACTGCCATCTGACCTTCCAACCCGGAGGGAAAACTAGACCTTATTGGGATTAGACCGGTTTCCTCACGATGTTTTCCTTCACCGAAAAGCTAACGGTAAATATTCCGTACATAAGTTCCGAAAAACTCATTGGTACGAGCCGGGATTCGAACCCACGACCGCCGCTTGACAGCCGCATGCCTGAACCACTAGGCTACCTTAGCTCTAATATAAACTAATATACCCTGTTAATGTCATAGTTAATTTGTGGCAAAAGAAATCCGGCCGTATTCATAAACTTACTACGAGCCTATTTTAAATAAAATGGCGCTAACATTCGTTTGTCTTTATGTTCGCTTTCACTTTGACATTTGTGGTCGTCAGAAAGGGACAGAGCTTATTTTATTTAGCAGAGGCATTTAATTTTTTATGAATAACGGGGTTTATATCCAATTGTTAAACTATATTCACGGTGGTTTGGCCTAATGTGTAGTGACACTGCCTAAGAAGCAGACGGTCTTGGGTTTGATTCCCGGTAAGGGCAAATATTTGTGTGGTGGAATGTTTTTCGAGCGTATGTATGTTAGTATGTCTTATTCTTTGGTACGCCCTGCAGCCTAAACTATTTGAAGGATTTCGACAGCTGAGGTGTCGTTGGATTCCTCTTAATCGTAGGAGTGACATAGGCTATATACGTAATATTTGTAAAAAAGCGGTCGGGTTTTTCGAAAAATCTTAAAATTTCACTTGTTTAATTAAGCATTGCGATTGATTCACTTATTAACGCTTTATATTGGTTTATCAACAAGCTTTTGTGCGAATTTTGTCGGATGTATTAACATGCCGGTTGTTTGCTTTAGAAATTGATGCAGCGAAAAGAGTTCCAAAATATCATTAAAGATAGTTTTCTTCCAGAGAATTGTACTTTTTTCATTAACATGATAATGTTTAACTAGTATATTGGAGCAGAAATCGATTTATACAATCATGCTTGTTCGTGTGTCTAGAGCAGCGGTCGGCAACCTTTTAGCAACCAAGGGCCACATAGGAGCTAACAAAACTGGCGCGGGCCGCACTTCTTAATTATTTGTGATTTTATCAGGCAATTCTGAATTCAACGACCTTTACATACAAACAGCGAGGGAGGCTCCCGGGCCGCAAGCAAGGTTCTCGCGGGCCGCATGTTGCCGACCCCTGGTTTAGAGTGTAGACTAGACTAGAAAGAGATTGAACAGTAGTATAAAAATGTACTGTTTACTTTATAGTTAACAACTTGGAAAAGTTGAAAATTCCCCGACTGTTTCATTTTACAGTTCAATATCTCGAACCGGTTTATTTGAAACGTAACTAAAAACCATCTCGATCACGTCAGCTTTCGGACACAAAAAACCGCGTTAAAATCGGTCCATTCGTTTAGGAGACTGCCACAGACAGACACGCAGACACTTCAAACTTTTAACATCCCTATTTTTGCGTCGGGGAATAAACAATAAAGACTAATACGCTTTCATTACGATCCTTTCATATGGTTACTGTGTCGAATTTATTTGACAGTAGCATCATGCCTGTTATTTTACTGTGGAAATCTAAGTATCCTCTAGATCCACGACGGTCATAAATTGTGCGATCCTATTCAGGTAGCAGTCAGCTGCGCCAAAAAAGCAATTTGAATATAGAGTACAACAGATGTCGATAATCTGTCGGCTTTTCTCCATAGTTAAATTTCAGTCAGCGGCAAAAGGCACTGGTCCCGCCGCCGGATAGTAAGCTAGAAAAGTTGGGCGAGTAGCATTACATTGCGGATCTGTAAAGGTCGATTGATCACACTGTGCCTGGTCAGCACGCAATGAACCGTTACTCGCCCAACTTTTCTAGCTTACTAGCCGGCGATGGGACCAGTGCCTAAGTAACTACGCGGGTAGGTATTTTGAGGGTGTTGTTCTGTTTAGTACTACTGTTTACTAAACCATTATTTCTACTTAATATTTTTAACTAACCACGCTGCCCACCCATTTCAGCGGGGAAGGCGAGATCATAGGCTTCCTAAAAGTCGCCTACAAACACCTGTACTTGTTCGACGAGCGCGACAAGGTCTGCCAGGTGGAGCCGATGTGCGTGCTCGACTTCTTCGTGAGCGGCGCGCGGCAGCGGCGCGGCAACGGGAAGAAGCTGTTCGATTACATGCTGAAGGTAGACCTGATTCCCTTTATAGATATAAACCCTATCATGCTAGCTACTCTGAACTGGTTCGGGGAGCTCGACAAGGTCTGCCAGGTGGAGCCGATGTGCGTGCTCGACTTCTTCGTGAGCGGCGCGCGGCAGCGGCGCGGCAACGGGAAGAAGCTGTTCGATTACATGCTGAAGGTAGACCTGATTCCCTTTATAGATATAAACCCTATCATGCTAGCTACTCTGAACTGGTTCGGGGAGCTCGACAAGGTCTGCCAGGTGGAGCCGATGTGCGTGCTCGACTTCTTCGTGAGCGGCGCGCGGCAGCGGCGCGGCAACGGGAAGAAGCTGTTCGATTACATGCTGAAGGTAGACCTGATTCCCTTTATAGATATAAACCCTATCATGCTAGCTACTCTGAACTGGTTCGGGGAGCTCGACAAGGTCTGCCAGGTGGAGCCGATGTGCGTGCTCGACTTCTTCGTGAGCGGCGCGCGGCAGCGGCGCGGCAACGGGAAGAAGCTGTTCGATTACATGCTGAAGGTAGACCTGATTCCCTTTATAGATATAAACCCTATCATGCTAGCTACTCTGAACTGGTTCGGGGAGCTCGACAAGGTCTGCCAGGTGGAGCCGATGTGCGTGCTCGACTTCTTCGTGAGCGGCGCGCGGCAGCGGCGCGGCAACGGGAAGAAGCTGTTCGATTACATGCTGAAGGTAGACCTGATTCCCTTTATAGATATAAACCCTATCATGCTAGCTACTCTGAACTGGTTCGGGGAGCTCGACAAGGTCTGCCAGGTGGAGCCGATGTGCGTGCTCGACTTCTTCGTGAGCGGCGCGCGGCAGCGGCGCGGCAACGGGAAGAAGCTGTTCGATTACATGCTGAAGGTAGACCTGATTCCCTTTATAGATATAAACCCTATCATGCTAGCTACTCTGAACTGGTTCGGGGAGCTCGACAAGATCTGCCAGGTGGAGCCGATGTGAGTGCCTGACTTCTATGTCAGCGGCGCGCGGCAGCGGCGCGGCAACGGGTAGAAGCTGTTCGACTTCACGCTGAGGGCAGGTTTCTTTATTGCCACAACGGTGGCAGCAATGTGTCTGCCTCATGGTGTCTGCCCCTGTCCGTGCTAGACTTGCCCTTCTCGTGTGACAACTAGATAAAACTTGAAGAGATAGGGCGCAGCGGAATGCCATTGCTAATATTTGGAGCAGCCCAACTGGGGAAGTGGCCAAAATAACACTATTTGGTGTAGTTTTCATGGTGAGGAGCAAGATCGCCAGAGCTCCCGGGGATGCGCTGTGTTGAGAGTGAGAAATGAATCCTCAACTCGATTTAGGGTCGGCAGCCCGCTTGTGGTCCTTTTGGTGTCACGAGCGTCCGTAGGCCATGGTGCTGGCTTATCATCAGGCAGGTGGGTATGCATGTTTGCCAGCGTAGTAGTGTAAAAGAGAGACAGGTTCCCTCTCAACACGGCGATCCTCGAAAGCATTGGGCTACCTTGCCGCCACCAGGAAAATAACGCCACATACTTACGGAGCAAGTTGTGTTATTATGGCTGAGGTACTTCGGATGGGCTTTATATATGAGCGAAATGACACGCTGCTGTGGCATTTACCACAAAATTTACACCTGGATTGCAAACAGCTGGCTTCATAAGTCGACTTCGATGATAATGCAGTAGCTAGCGCGAGCCATTTCCTCAGCTTGTGGCTCGGACGCGGCCACTAACCCCCCCCCCTGTGTGCGCTGATGCTATACAAAATGTATGAATGACCTCGTCCGCAGCCAGTGGCGATCACTAGTGGCTCAATGTGCGCCGTCTGTTACGAACACTGGGCTCGCAGAAGAGTTGTGCATATGTCACAATCTTGAATTGAAAGTGAAGGTTGACTAACATAAATGCCTTGTTACAGGACACCGGCACCAGGCCGCAGGACTTGGCCGTGGACGGCCCGTCGTCCAAGATGGAGACCTTCCTCGCGAAGAACTACGGCGTGAAACAGCTCATACGGCAGAGCAACAACTTCGCCGTGTCGCCGGCCTTCTTCATCACGTCGCCTGATGCCAAGTTAGTGTACGAACTCTGGAAAATATAGTCTCCATGTGGTGGTTCTTGTGGCCGGGGCCACGGCACTTGGCCATGTCCAGTCAGCATCATACCTTACTACTATATGAATAAACCGGAAGGCGCGGCGTGGGTAGGCCCCCCACAAGGTGGACTGATGACCTGGTAAAGGTTGCTGGAGTCCGCTAGATGTGGGTGGCGCAGAACCGGGCACTTTGGCACTCTTTGGGGGAGGCCTATGCCCAGCAGTCGACGTCTTTCGGCTGATATGTTGATGATGATTAGAATAAAGACGTGTTCCGATATATTTGGCTACTTTGACTGCTACTAACTATTTGACGCTGACTGTACCCCAGAGTAGGCGGCGAAGATGCCCAGAACGAGCCCGCAGGAGCAAAGCGCGAGGGTTCTAGTGTGTTCAATCTGAGATATTAGAGTCCCCCGAATTAATTACCTCAGATTGCGGCTAACGTGTTTTTTTAGTGGGTAGAAATACCACATAACCCAGACTTCCCCCGGGAGCTGGCTACCTGGTTCGCAGGTTTCCTCCACATATAAAAAAAAGGACACACTGCAAGAGTCACTGAGCCACAGCGGAAAGAAGGTTGTGTTACTGTGATGATGAGACAGGACTATCAAACTGATATTCAGAAAAGCTTATTCATTCATTGTATATCAGCTCTACATCATATTCAGTATTACTTCTGAAAATTGACATTTCTTGTTGACGATTTTTTCTGAATGACCACCCACCTTATTCATAAAACTTAACAAACCGCTAATTAGAATGTGTTTTGTTCCTGTCTCACATACATAAATGCCAGTGACAGATAAGGGCAGACTAATTTTAACGACATTTTAGCTAAAACGTTTTATTTATATGCCAAGTCAAAAGTCAGAACACAACCGGGTATGATCATAATCATAACTTTATTTGTCGAAAAGCAGGTGATGATAAACACAGGTGTTACAGGCATTGCCTTACTTAAAGTACTCCACTTTTTGCCATACAAGACATACAAATATTTATATTTCAGCGTCTTAAATTAAGCAGTCAGAAGTAGAAACAGAGATTGTAGATATCAACAAATACAATATTTATAGGTACTTAATTCATAATTTATATTTTCTAAAATTACAATGAGGAGTATAATGTCAAAGTATTTTTATATAATGTCAAAGTTGATGAATACAAATAACTGTTCACAATACATTAAATTAGTTTATTGTCATTTAAATATTCATGGATGTCATAATAGCATTTATTTTTTAGTAGTTTTCGTATCGTGTTCCCGAATTTATTGGTAGGTAACATCTGTATAGACATTGGCAGCTTATTGAATAATTTTATAGCCATGCAAAAAATGCTTTTCTTGAATAGCGCGCAATATGCACGTGGATTTGAGAGAGTGTTTCTTTGGCGAAGATTGCGTACTAAGTTGGGTTGATTCTTCTGAAAACGGTTGTCATATTTCTTGATGAACATTGTGCTTTCTAATATGAATAAAGAGGGACCGTTAATATTCCTAAATCCCTGAAAAAGGGTTTGCAGCTTTCCCATGTACGTATACCAACAATAGCACGAATACATCTTTTTTGCATTCCAAATACATGGCGCCAGTTGGTTGAGCTTCCCCAAAATATAATACTATATGTTATTAGCGACTGAACATGACCATAGTAGGCAGTAATTGCGGTTTCTTTATTAACTAATTTGACCAATTGCCGGAGAGGATAGACGAACCTATTTATTATGTTGCAGAGTGGCTCTATATTGTGTTTCCAGTTACAATGTCTGTCGAGCAATATTCCCAAGAATTTCATATGGTATGGTCGTTTACGAATATTTAACGGTCCTATCTTTACAAACTTTTATTTAACTTGACCTGTTTGTTTGTTAATGTTTGACAAATCTGAGTTTACACCAGTTAAAGTTTAAACTCAACTGATTGAGCAGAAATGTTGGGTATACCCAACATTCTTCTTCTCTCTACATTCTCTTCTCTCTAGGTATAGAAAGATGAAAGAAAGAAAGAAAGATTGGATGACAATTCAATATGGTACCGGAATTTATGCTCGAATTTGGGCTCGTTAGAATCATCTCAATAATTGATGACGGTATACAGAAAAAGACAGTTGGCAATAAAATCTTGTACCAAAAATTAAATTTTGACTGAAACTAATTTAGATTACTAGCTTCTGCCCGCGACTCCGTCCGCGTGGAACTCGTTTATATCGTAGCTCCATACAAACTTTCATCCCCGATTACGCCCCCTCAGGGATGATTTCTGGGATAAAAACTATCCTATTTCCTTCCCCGGCACTCAAACTATCTCTGTACCAAATGTTATCTAAATCGGAAATCGGTTCAAACTAACCTTGAACCCCTATTTAACCCGCTTAGGGGTGGGTTTTTCCAAATGGCCCAAATTACATTTCTTGTATTGTAATAAGCAGTCCATACACTTTTCAAGTTAAAATTTTACTCCATCCCCACCCCATACTAACTTTCAACCCCCTTTTTACCCACTTGAGGGTGGAATTTTCAAAAATCCCTTCTTAGTGGGTACTTACGTTATATAAACTACCTATTGTGAAAAAAACAGCTTTCTAGGTTCAACGGTTTGGGCTGGGCGTTGATTTAAGTGAGTCAGGCAGTCAGGACTTTTACGTTTATATATATAGATAATAGTAATGGTATTCTAAACAAGCTTTTGTCTATACACAGTAAGTCCGGCCGCAACACGCCCGTGATCCCGTCGGCGGCCGTGGGACGGTTCGCGGCGCGCAAGCCTCCCTCGTCCATCTCAGACGTAAGTGCGCCATATCTAATCAATTATATAGTTACCTAACTATAGTAATTATGCGGGACTTGGGTCGGCGGCTTATGCCTACAACACATGTAACGATTAATCTGTGCAAACCGATTTGTGCAGATTTGTCGATCGCGTGTATGATAAATCGTTGCAGATAGATTGTCGTCCATCGGTTAATTTATATTAGACTAGCCGGGATAAACACTATCCTATATTTTAATCCAAGCTATGAATCATCGCCGTGCTTTTCATCCAAATCAAAGCGTGATTGAGTAACAATCATCCAAACATCTAAACATTCGAACTTACTTAAATAAATGCGAATAATAAGATAAACTGCAAGAGTTCATAGAGAGCTACAGAAGCGAAAGTTGCATTTGAAAGACCAAATCTAAGGGTCCTCGCCCACGGCGACTTTTTGAAATGAAATGTATTTGCTTGAGACATGGTTAACAATAAGATGGAACAACTTTGTTAGGATCAGCACATCTCGCCAACATTTGGGCATGCATACTTTACAAACTTATAACTATAATAATATTACGGATTAATTACAATGTCTTATAATTTAGATTTCTATAAATTTATTCCATTATTATACATTAAAAAAATCTTGTACCGTGTAAAAAGATTTGTCAATTAGCCATTTGTGTAATGCATATGTGAATGGTTTTAGGGCAAGCCGTCTTATGTCAATTGGTAAATTATTATACAATTTGACTGCCATGGCATAACTGTTTTTGCTGCAAAGCTTGGTTTTATAAGTGACTGGCAAAACAACGTTTTCGATATCTCTGACATTGAATTTACAAACACTGCTTAATTTAATAAATAGGTGCTGACCTATATGTAATCTAGTAAATTTACAAGCTTCAAAAATATAGAGTGAAGGTAGCGTCAGTATTCCAAGATCTTTGAATAGAGGTCTGCATGAGGTTCGTGGACCACCACGAACCTCATGCAGACCTCAGCAGAAAATGCGTCCGAGCTATCTGCAGACTACCAAGTCTGCAGATAGCTCGGACTCATTTTTTTTTACTGACAAACACTCTATTTATGTCATATGAGCGATGCTGTCGCACGTTTTGTAAACGCGCAACAGCATCGCAACCAACGCGCTTTAGTCGCATTTGCAACGCGCTACAGAAGCGATGCCAACGCGCTACAGCATCGTGGCTACGTGGGCGATGGCACGCCAACCGTATGCATCGATGCGAACGCGCGACAGTATCGCTACTGCGTCGCTGCAAAAAGTCGCCGTGGGCGAGGGCCCTAAGGATTGCCATGATGGCGACAAAAGATATGCCGCCTGCCACAGGCTAGTCGAAAAATACAAAGCCATTGAACTGAGGTTTTGGGTTTAAGTATAGTTTGGATGACAATTCAGTATTATGGTGCCATCGAGCTGATCTGACGACGGAGACAGAAGGTGGTAATGGGAATTCAGTACTCAACAGACGTAACCCCGTTGAGTATAGGCTCGTTAGAATGGTCTCAATGAGTCATTTCAATTTCTCAAAGTTCGCAATAGAAGCTTGTACAGTCGAGGTCATATGTTTCCACTTTTGCACCTTATCGCCTTGTAATAAGGTGCAAAAGTGTAAACGAACCTTTGACCTCGACTGTACCAAAAATTATTTTTTTGACAAATATATTTAGATTTTTAATTTTGTTAACGTGCATGTGGTTATGTGTGAAGCAAAAGTCTCCACGACTTTTCTGAGGCGTGTGCGCACGCCTGTCGAAATTTTCCATGGTTTTTTTTTGAAATTTTGAATTTTGTTGAGTGCCTTCCAGTAGAGTAGTATGATATGATACTCTGTGGTATAGAAACAAACCCGATTCAAGTTATAAGCGGGTGGGCAACTCGGGCAGAAAAAGAAAGGCTAACAAAATAATTGCTTGCAGTTACTACATTGGAACTGATATGAGACGGCACCAGCATGTAAGATTATTCTTTGAAATATCATCCGTCATGTACAGTTAGCATCATATAGTTAGTAGCAGCCAAGGTAGCCAAATATTTCGGTACACGTCTTTATTACTGTAAGAACGAGGGTGTGTTACGAAATATTTGGCTACTCTGGCTGCTACTAACTATATGACACTGACTGTACTATTTAGGAAGCAAGTACTAAAGCAATAGTAGAAATTGTAGTAGGTCATGTTAATTATTACAAAGTATCTGTAGGCGTAATGGCTAGCCCATGGTCGTAAATGGGAACAAAATGTGCAGTCGACTGCAAATATCGATACAGCCAAAGTTATAACAAATTATATAGTGCACGACCCTAATGTGAAGGCAATAAAGTCGTGTATACATATTTATGTAACTTCGGCCGTATCGATCTCTTTGCATTCGACTACACGTTAATAATAATAATGACAGTTCGAAATGGACACGGGTTGTATAAAAAATGGGGTGTGACGCTACCGAACATGCCCTTGATTGGTTCACACCCCATGTTTGATACACCCTATATAAGAGGCTGTAGACTTATGTAATAGAACAGTGTATTGTTTGTCCGCTATAGTTGTCAATAGCTTATACCGTTTATATTGTAGCTAAATACAAATTTTGATGTAAGTCGACTTTTTGCAGCGAGCGTTACAAATCACCCTTCGACCGCGAAAAAAAAATTGACGGACCACGACGAACAACCTTAGTGAAGCAGGTTTGCAACCAAGCCAAATTGCACAAACAAAGTTGCACAAATCTCTTCAGCACGTGTCGCAATGCTGTCAAGCTTTACTAGTTTTGTGCTATTTAATTTGTTTTTTTTTTATACAACTACGGTGGCAAACAAGCGTACGGCCCGCCTGATGGTAAGCGGACACCGCAGCCTATAGACGCATGCAACTCCAAAGGAGTAACACGGGCGTTGCCGACCCTTGATATGTTTGAGGATTCGCCGTGTTGACAGCTGAAGGAACCAATTCCCTCGCTCTCAACACAACGCATCCTCGGGAGCTCTGGCGACCTTGCTCACCACCCGGAACACAACACTACTACAGAGCAAGTAGTGGTGTTATTATGGCTGTGGTCTCCTGCAAGGCGGAGGTACTTCCCCAGTTGGGCTGCTCCACATTCGAGCGGGATGATATTTGGCTGTGCCCTACCTCACCACATTTATGTTTAGTTTATGTGTGCGTGAACGTGTTGTAAACTTATTTATTTGGCTTGGTTGCGAACCGGCTTTAGGTTGTTAGTAATGCTGTGAAAAATATATTATTTCTTGGTCTGAGAGATCAGCTGTATCGACATTGTGCCGCTGCAAAAATTCGCCATGTGTGCTTTTGGGGTTAAAATAATAAAATGCTGTGACCCTTATTTGATTCAGGGCCGATTTTACAATTCCCAGATAAAACTATCTGGTAGATAAATGTTAGCTCTGTCCTGTTCTTTCATATGACTAAGGACCGATTTTTCAATCTCTAGATAAAGTTATCCGAAATTAAAGTTGAAAATTAAATGAAGGTAATCCATCTGTCAGTGGTTAACTAACAGTAATCGTACAGTAATATAATATTCCGACAACTGGTCAGCTGCTGCTGTTAGCTGACGGCCCCGGGTTCGAGTCCCGGTAAGGGCAAATATTTGTGTGATGAGTATGGTTATTTGTTTCCGAGTCTTGGATGTTTTCTATGTATTTAAGTACTTATATCTATTAAATATGTCGTCGTCTAGTACCCATAACACAAGTTTTATTGAGCTTACTATGTGTAAGATTGTCCCCTAATATTACAAGCTTTTATTTAGTTTCACCTGTACCGATGTTTAACATCAAATCTTGCAAAATAAATTCGACCCACTTGCCGGTGATTGAGCTGAAATTTTGGATATAAGTATAGTTTGAATGCCGATCCAATATTATGGTACCATCGAGCTGATCTGATGATGGAGACAGAAGGTGGCCATGGGAATCCATTACTTAACCGACGTAACCCCGTTGAGTTTGGACTCGTTGGAATCGTGTCAATGAATAGTTGATGATGGTATAGAGAAAAGTACAGGCAAGTATATAAGCTTGTACCATTACAACTTAGAAAAGTTGAAAAACCCCCGACATTTTCATTTCAAAGTCCAATATCTCAAAAACGGCTGAACAGATTTTCATGAAACATGGCTAAGAACACTCGGGATAAAATTAGCTATGACACAAAACAAACCGCATCCAAATCGGTCCATCCGTTTGGGAGCTACGATACCACAGACAGATCACAGACAGACACGTTAAACTTATAACACCTCTCTCTTTGCGTCGGGGGTTAAAAATATTTTTTTGTCAGAAACTTGTTTATTTATTTATTTATTTATATTCAGGTGATCCACGGAGCGACGGACCGAGTGTACGTTGAAACGAACAACGGGTATGTACTCACAATAAATTGACAATTATTAACAAGTACACTTCAGATTATTTGAGTTGGCCGTATCGCTTCAAAGTACTCATTCAAAAAGCAACTCTACCGTCCTAGGTGGAGGATATCAATTCCAATGACACTTTTATAAGAAGCCGGCCAGATTATATAATCAACTATATGCTTGCACGAATCATGCTTTCGGTGTCTAAAGGTAGTGTACACTAGATCATTCACATGTAACAGAACACCGGGATTCGCGCGAAAAATCGCTACGAACATTTCCACGATCATTCTAGCGAGCGAAATAGGGGTGTAGACACTAAATAAAATAATCAATAATACTATATTTTCTTTATATTCAAAATGATGTCAAATGGAGAAAAAAGCAACGCAATAGGTTAAATGATGACAAAGTTATAAGTGTCCAAAGTTTTAAGCGGGGGTATATTCAGTCCCTTTTCCGCAAAACGCGCCTTCATATGAAACGATTGTCATTTACGCTCGAGGATCGTGACGTCACCAACTGCGAGCGTTTTGTCTAACAAGCAATATTAAAACGATTGTAGCTTCGTAATTCTTTGAGATATCTGAATGGGATTTTCGTCAGTAGGCATATGTTTATGCCTTCTTTCTTTTGGAACCGTAATAAAATTTGAGTCTACACCCGTATTGCTCGGCTCGATAACAAGCTCGAAGCAATTTTACTGTCGTTTCGCTAGAATGCTCGCTAAAACGCTCCTGTTTATTGTGTGAGCTTTTTCCGGTAATGTAATATTCGCTAGCTATCGGCACCTTAATATCGCCCGTGTATTTCTAGGTATCTATGCATGATCATTTGTTAAAAAACTATAACTTTACTTGCTATTGGATTTTTCAGTAAATGTTTAGCAGAAAAGTTCCCTAACAAAGTTCCAAATTTGTATCAAAGTGGAAAATTGAAAAATCATTCCCAGAAGTTATCCCGCTCGTGGCGAATATTTTTTTCACACCTTTCATTCGGAAAAGCAAGTTTTGCTCCACGACGAGAGGGATCAAAATGCTACTTTTCTGTTCAAGCTACATTTTTAATTTATTCATTGGCATGTGGCATTTACGCAATGTGCCAATTGAACACAGATCTTAATAAAATAATCGGTTGTAATTTCATCGTAATCGGTTAAAAACTAACATATTTCAAGTTATAACTTTAACAATGTTATATGAAAATTTATGAAGTTTACGTAGTATTTAAAATTTGTAATTTAAATTAAGAATATTTGTTAAAATTTGTTAAGTGATTTTAACAGCATCTTTTTTAAATTTCTTCATAGTCGGTGTGAAAAATAGTATGTGCCACTCGGGAGCAAAATTATCTTCGTCTCGGGCGTTGACACTTGAATCCCTCACTACGCTCAGGATCCTACTACGTTAGAATCCCTCGCTATGCTCAGCATTCTATTGTAGGATCCCTCGCTACGTTCAGGATTCAATACACCGCTCTCGCCGTAAATATACTATTTTGCTCCCTTGTGACACAAATAACTATTAAATTTTCCACTTTGATCCAAATATTGGATGTTTGTACTGTAAATAAGGTGAAATAACTAGTCAATGAAATCAGATGAGCGGTTAGGGCATGTCCATATATTACGTCATCGTTTTTTTGTCGATACCCTTGAATGGAAGGGAATCGACAAAAAACTCGCCTAATGAAATGACTACCATCATTAGACCCCCACCCCCCTATTTTGAAATTACGTAATATATGGGCAGCCCCTTACGGAGATTACCCAAAGCGTACAAAGCTACAATATCATAGACTTTTCCTCTTATAATATTAGTATAAATAGACCATAGACTGATCTCAAGGAAATAAAAACGTGGAAGATTTGAACCAGGTTTTGAAACCTTTTCATCGCCAAAGGCGGCGATTCACGTCGTTGGAAAATCTTGCCATTCGTGCCCCTGGCGGGAGAGCCATAAAATAAAAATAATTTGGTTTGGAGCCAATATATCAATTCTAACACTCACAGTACCGGCCAATAATATTATATCCCCTTTTAATCTAAATTCTCCGAAATAACTATTCAATGAGTCTAAATATAATTCTTCTTACCAACCAGCGAACGAAAAGGCCATATAAGTCTAAGTAGCGCCGAAAAATGGCCCAACAGAATGGGTGCCATTGCCATTATGCGGGTTGGGGGCGGGGTGTCAAAACGATGCCAGGCAGCCGTTTAGTTCGAACATGGGCATACCGGGTTTTGGGCACGTGTTTGGGTAGACATTTGTAAGGAACTCGCATTCTATAGTTTTTCGTTCGCTGTTACCAACTATGTAATACCCTATTCCATATATGATTAGAAAAATCGTGCGTTAATCAAGGAAAAATAGGTATTTTGAAAAAAAAAATTAAACGGTCATGTTCCCTTTGATATCCTAGATAGACGAAGAAACGTAGACAAATTTGTCCATAAATATCAAATGTTATATATATGGAAGGTCGCGGGAGTCCCCTGGATGCGGGTGGCGCAGGACCTGCCATTGTGGCACTCTTTGGGGGAGGCCTATGTCAGCAGTGGGCGTCTTTCGGCTGATATGATGATTATGATTTTATGATTATATATGGAATGTGATATATATATTATGAAACTTTCAGGAAGTAAACAAAAGTTATTTAAACACGTAAAGGTTGTTTTTACTGGCCGGTACTATGTTTCTAATAGACGCTCATAAACTAATGGATTCATTGCCTTTTATAAACGTATTGGAGATATATATATATATATATATATATATATATATATATAGATCAGATTTATAATATTAAATAAATATGTAGTTAGCTTTAGTTATTTGAGTAAATACTATATATACGTTGTTGCTTTTCTTGCTTTTTTTTAGCAATATTACGGTGTATAGGTTTTATGTTTTTTTGACTGAGATATGCACAAAGCGTGTGATTTTATTTAAATAAGGCCCAGCTTTTTAGTGTTTATAATGCATATATTTTTTGCGTCATACCTGGCCATAAAGTAGCAATTACCGCACGGTACGCGTGCAGAAAATCCGACTTTTCCTCGGGTGTTAATAAAGAAAGCTCAGATAGCCTTTGCCTTCGGCTCGTGTGTCAAGTACCTGCGTTCTGAGACATACTGTGTTTTACCGCCCTAGGTAAGTAATGTACTATTACGTCACACCCGGCGATAAAGTGATAATTACCGCCCGCTGCGCTTACGGAAAATCTCACTTCCTGGCCAGGGAGAGACGTTACACATTTACTCACCACGGGCGGTCATAGAGAATACCACAGACGTTGAGGTACTTTTATGTGTGCTTTATACCTATAATGTATGATATGGAAGTATATTTTGGGCCTTAGGAAAAAAGCGTATATTTGAAAGTGTTTTGATCATTCTGATAACAAATTAATAATTCATTACTCATTAGAATATTGCCTTAGAGAAACAACTATAGGAAAATAATATAAGTCTGTTGTTTTGCATCTGTTCTCATATAAATATATGTGGATAATATAAACTTGGTTTCACAAATAGAAAAAGTACAATAGGGGTGTAGATTCAAAATATATTATTACTTAAAAGGAAAGAAGGCGAATAAATATTCCTAATGCCGAAAATACCATTCCAATACCTTTTTTTTTTTAAGTTAACTTAAAAGTTAATCCGTTACTCAAAATGATAACTTCGTTAATTAACGACTAACGTTCTTGTGGCCAGCTCTAGACATATCTTAATATAGAATAAAATGTTTGCCAAACTATTTCCGGGTAATTTTGTCAGGATCAGAACACTTTAAAACCTGTTTGTATTTGAAGCATTAGAATTAGTGTCCTGAAATATGAACATTGCTTCCCAAGGGGCTACCACAACGACTGAGCCGACAACAGCTATACCAAAGTTACGGATGCCGGGCCTTATTTATATTTGTGAGTTTTTTTTTTCTTTAATTTAGTTTTTTTTTTTCATTTTATAACGTGGGTTATACGCCATACAAGAAAACTTGACAATTGACAACATTTCAAAATGATGTAATGATGCCTTAAGAGTCCGCAATAAGCTCGATTCTCCATACAGACGTGGGGACGTTTTCATTTTAAAACTACGTGTTGGATTGTAACGAAACTTTGCATGTACAATGACATGAGTTATATCCAGGTCTGTAATTAGTTTATGTAGCTTCAGATACCATAGTAAAAAAAATACAAAACTTTTTTTGCTGTATTTCGTTTGTTTTATAAACTGGAACCATATAAACTAATTACAGACATATATATACTTACCTCATGTCATTATATATGCAAAGTTTCGTCACAATCCAACACGTAGTTTTAAAATAAGAGCGTAACTACGTTTGTATGGGAAGGTGAAATTGGGCCGAGCTTACTGCGAACTCTTAAATCGAAATCCATTTCGATAATTATGTTACCTGAACGTAAAAATGTAGTTTTTTTTTAATGTCACTAGTTTTTAATGTAGGTAATCGTGAAATTGTTTATATGGTGTGTGTCGTCAATACTACGTCTGTTATATGAAAGGTGTGCGAGCTGCCTTACAGAGCCGTAGCATTGACGTCATAGTTTATTTACGACCTTCTAGAATTCGCCACTTTTCAATTTGATATTCCTGAATGTAAATTAAAATTTTGGGAGAAAAAAAAACACCGAGTCCCTTAGAAAAAACATCAACTAGCGAACTAAATCATAAAATGGTCCACCTGAAAAAACAAAATGTTGTCAATTAAATTCGAATCAACTGTAATAGGAAATAAAGTAGATTTTGTTTTGAAATCGAAATGAAACAAAACAAATGCAAGTCTGTTCTAATTTAAAATTTTATTCCATTGCAGAAATCGCTTTCTAAGTTACGTTTAACGTATTTCTTGCCGTTTTAATTTTTATTTGATATGAGCAGTATTTAGAAGTCTTGTTTTTATTCTTATTCTGTTAATTTATTAATTTTGTTTCCAGCTTAAACTAGTATTACCCAAGAGCGCTGAAGATGTGACGGAAAAACGACTAAGATATATGACGAGCAACCTCTCGTAGACTAAAACCATTGCTTATTATCCAGACCAAACTACTATTTTGTAGAGCAAACTACTATTTTGTAGAACAAACTACTATTTTGTACAACTACTATTGTAGATCAATTTATTTATTGTTATTAGAGAAGCCTTACGCTTCTCGAATTATTATTTAAAACCTAAATTATTAATATTGGACTAAAATGTATTTTTAATGCTAAAAATTACTTTAACTTTGGCACTCTTTGGGGGAGGCCTATGTCGGCTGACATGATGATGAAATTATTGACTTTTTAGCTTTGCATTTTTAAAGTTATTTTTTGATTTCTTCTGATTAATTTATGCTTATTCTTATTAACTGATGTACCAAAAATGGGGCGTGAACAAATCAAGGGGGCATATACGGTAGCGCATTACGATTGCATGCTCTTTGTCAATATAAGAATGGTTCCAAAATAAGGAATTGAAACACTCAAATCGTATGATCTTACGCGTTATTCTATTTCTCTATTAAGAAATGAAAACAGCAGTTTTTTTATGCAATGTTGGCTTTGGTTTGTCTTTATTTAAAAGACCAACATCTTAGGACGAATAACCAGAGATGTGTATAACTATGATTGTATATGTTTTCACATATTGGACACGACGAAAATCGCACATAGTTGCTGGATATACACCCTTAACAAACGACTCGTCGTTTCGAAAACCACTTGCCAGAGTTGACTATGAAACTATGATACATGACGATGATTGTATTGTATATAGAATAAAAGTGTTATTTAGTAATCGACTTAGAGATTTTGAGTCCAGGGTATTTTATTGTGTTTTCAATGTTAGTTAAGAAATCGACCATGACATTAAATAATTGGATCTATCGACTACTGTTTGTTGCTCGTTACGCCATGGTTGCCATGGTTACGTGTCGTGGAAGGATTTAAGTCCGCAGTAAGCTCGGCCGAATTTCACCTTCCCATACAAACGGAGTTTCGTTCTCATTTGAAAACTACGTGTTGGATTGTGGCGAAACTTTGCATTTACAATGACATGAGATATATCTAATGTGTCTGTAATTAGTTTATATGGTTCCAGCTTATAAAACAAACAAAATACAGCAAAAACAAGTTTTGTATGAAAAACTTAAATTCGCTGTATTTTTTTACTATGGTATCTGAAGCTACATAAACTAATTATAGACCAGAATATACCTCATGGCATTGTACTATCGACAACACAGCTAACTGATCATCGGTGCACCTTAAGTGCATTGTAATAAGGTTCTATATAAACACAGGATGGACAGTTAACAGTGTTGTCGTTTGTACATGCAGTTTCGTTACAATCCAACACGTAGTTTTTAAATGAGAACGTAACCACGTTTGTATGGAGAATCGAACTTTCTGCGGACTCTCTCTCTCGGATTTTATGAGTTTTTTAAATCCGATTTAAATATGTTTTTGTAACAATGGTAGCCCCTTTTAAAGGTGGAGAACGACTGCTAGCATGTCAATATATTAATCAATCTTCTTAGAAAGTCGGTTAATATTGTCTCCTGGCTCACCAGGATAGAATGACGACCAAAAGTTGATTGACCCAATTAATTAACATATTTTTAGTTCCTTATTACTAAAAGGCACTTAATCGCGTGGACAAAAAATTATTTTCATTTCATCAAACGTCGAGAATCCTCCTCAATGGTTTATATAAAATTAATTATACGCGATTGAGTCCCATTTATTCAAAATAACGTGTGAAAATCGTGAAAGTGAAATCAATACATATTTTTTGTTTTCATTATTTTTTACGTTTTTTTTACAAAGACTAAGAAACTGGGCGTTGTGGGCTCTTTGATTTACAAGCCTCATATTAACCTCACCTGTGACTGTAACTCAGTATAACCTCGTATATACACTACGTGTTTTTGTCAATTTCCGTTAATTGCGAGGGGGCATAGGCTAGATCAAATAAAGTTAATTTCTCCAAGTTATCAAGATATTCAATATTTTAATTTAATCAGATTTGCAGCTTTAACCACTGTTAATGCTACATTCAATTATTTTGTAAAAAAAATTTTTTTAAAGTAATAGTTATGCTTATGTTTTTCTATGAATGTACTCCGCAATATGCCGAAGTTAACGGAAATTCCCGGGAACACCGTGTACATATACCAGGGTGTCCCGGATCTTTTAAAATAACTTGCCAAGGGTAGTGTGGTACATTTTTTTTCCAACATGGAGTGTCAAAGTTGACTGACAATAATTTTAACTTAAACTTATTTTTTATTTAGTTAAAAATGTTTACTACTTTAATTTGTGGTTGCGATTAATAGCACTCTTATTTGACATGACACTATTAAAAAAAACCCTGTAAAATTGTGAAAATTAAAATTAATTAAAAATGCGACCAAGGGTGTCATATTTTTTACTTTTTCAAAAATTATCTATTACCACTTCACTAACTGGTATACCTTGGCCTCTCACCCGGTACCAGGTTATCGTTGAGTTCCGGGACACCCTGTATACATCATAGTAATAGAATCTTGATGAAATAATATGTAAATAACAAGAAAATCATGTGGTCAGGTCCAAAGTCTAAAAACCTGAAAAAAATATTTTTTTATCATAAATAATTAAACAAAGTGAAGCACCGTACAAACGACAACACTGTTAACTGACCATCCTGTGTTTATATAGAACCTTATTACAATGCACTTAAGGTCCACCGATGGTCAGTTAGCTGTGTTGTCGATAGTACTTCATCGTGAAACCAATGCCTGGTTTCTTAAGTCCTGGCATGCGAATGTAAAAATTAGCGTATGATACTCCCAAAATTGGCAATCATAAGACGACCTTGAGATTTAAAACTGCATGCATGTTTAGCGTGGATATATGCCTACAGCGTATACCGCATACTATGGGTTAAAAGAAGGATCATTACCAGTTATGACAGTTGATATGTATGACAGTAGTCATTTATAAAACACCCGTCACTTTCACTCGTGTACTTGTCAGAGCGAGACGAATATCTTTACTAGTGACAGGCTCTAGCACGATAGGCTTTATCATCACGTTTCACGTGACGCTTCAGTACATTTTCGCCGCGACGATAAAACCTATCGTGCTAGCAGGGCGGAAGTATGTTTATTTGTTGCTATCAATTATTTGCCGTAGATTCTATTATGTTGCCTGAATCCAAGTACTAGAACACTGTGATATCGCTTTTTCTGTCTTGTTAATTACATTAAAGCCTGTATAAATTAGCTATATACCCACCAACTGTACCGTTACTTTTTGACTAGCACTAGATCGCTATTGTGTCCAACATGTAGGATTAATTCACTTCAGAATTGCGCTTTGCAGCCCTAGGACCGGCCCTTAGGGCTACAAAGCGTAATTCTTTCGGAGCTTTTGGCGTCTAGGGCCTCTTCAGACCGGAAAGGCAGCGGCGCGGCGAGCACTTTCGGTGTTAAATAATTTTGAACTTTATCTACATACTAAAAAAGTCCAATACGCCAAGACGCGCGCGGCCGCGAAGCTGCTCGCGTCACCGCGCGACCTTTGCGAGCTTTTCAAGCGGTACTGGACTTTTTAGTATGTAGATAAAGTTTAAAATTATTTGACACTGAAATGCTCGCCGCGCCGCTGCCGGCCGCTGCCATTCCGGTCTGAAGCGGCCCTAAATGGATAAATTACTGATTAACGTGTCACTGTGGTGTGAGTCTGTTCTCTTGTTCCATAGCCACGACCCATCGCAAGCTAACTAAAATATAACTTGCAAGTTTTGTTCTTATTATGATTTTTTAATAATGAAATGTTCCATGTGTGTTGTCCAACGTCATAATGGTGGGAACTAATTTCATCACTCATATAATACTTACCAAGCATAACAGTAATTCTATTAAATTGTCAATTCTAATGTACTAAAATTCGGTTGGTTAACCTTTAACAGCATTCAACGCACTTATGACGATTTGTGACTGATGGCACAATGCGCCTTTCATTATAATATTTATAATGTACTGTTTCGTTATTCTTATTTTTTTTTCGTATACGTGCCATTATTACGCCGTGAATCGTTGCATATATATATATATTATCTTTAATAATGACATAAGCGCCAACCACAATAATGTCCCTTTTCCCTAAGACGACCTTATATCGACGGCGAAGTACCATGAACTCCTATATACGAAAAACGGTCGTCGATATATACAGGTTGTAATTAAAATGGGGTGTGAACCCATCAAGGCCAGGTTCGGTAGCGTATTGTTATTCCAAAAATGTATTTGTTTATTATTTTAAATTTGTGTTTGGTTTTGTTTCCATTTAAATGTTTGTTTATGTTTTCATTCAAGTATTTGTTTTTGTTTATATTGCTTGTGTATGACAACAAAAACGTATAAGCCGTCACCTGCGTATCAAAAAACATACAGAGGCTCTAGTATAAGTTTTACCGAAACAAAACTTTGCGATCGCGTTTGCGTTTTACCCTTAATTTGTACGCGATTTGACAGCTAAACGCAAACGCGGTCGTAACGTTTTGTTTCGGGTAAACTTATACTAGAGCCTCTGATATATATATATTAGGGGACAATCTTACACAAATCGAGCTAGCCCCATAATAAGCTCAATAAGGCTTGTGTTACGGGACTAGACGACGATGTATTTAATAGATATAAATACTTAAATACATAGAAAACATCCAAGACTCAGAAACAAATAATCATCATCACACAAATATTTGCCCTTACCGGGATTCGAACCCAGGACCGTCAGCTTTGTAGGCAGCGTCACTACCCACTAGGCTAACCGGTCGCCAGCCTCTGATAACATTTGTTTTCATAACACAGCTGTGCGGGCGGCGGTTCAAAATAAATAATAAATAAAATTCAATCAAATCATGACCTTAAAGTTTAAGTTGTAAGTTCGAACCGTTCTGGACGAATCCGGAACAAAGCATACGAAAGGTTAACCCTCACGGTGGAATGTTGTCATACACAAGCAATGTCAACAAAGACTGGAATGTAAACTAAAACCCGAAATATTAGTGAAAACCAAAATGGTAAAAAAATAAAAACATAGAAAAATGCATGTTTGGAATCGCGATCCGCTACCGCTTCACAGCCCAATTTTGGGACCACCCTGTATATCAGCTGATCATAAAAAATATACAGCAATTCAATTTCAAGTGATTTTTAAAAGTGACTGCATTGATCGTAATTTATTAAATAGTGAGTATTATAGCGAACGATCAATTTTAAACGTGGCACTTTATTGTATAATTCAATTACTATTTTAGATAACCTTAAATTGCAAAGGCAACAGGGTAAGATGTTTTTGTTGAAGCATCATTAAATTTATTACTCCCTTATTCATTTACACTAAACAAAATCTATCAACTAAAATGTGTACATAATTTCTTGTGAATAAGCGGGTCATTTCGTCGGAGCTTCAGTAAACGTTATATACACGCACAGAACACCAGAGGAGTATGCTCCTGAGCCAAAACCGCCATCTCCGGAGCCGGAAATGGAGCCGGAGCCCGCGCCGGTCCCGGAGGCCCGGGCGCCGGCCTCGCCGTCCCCGGAGCGCCCGACCACTTTGCCGGTCGCTCCGGCGGTGTCGGTGGCTCCGTCGCCCGCGGGCTCGGCGGGCCCTCGCCGGGACTCGCAACTGACCGACCAGGGTTACTTCGATGTCAAGTTCTACCACAATAAACTGTGGTAAACCTGTGGAATCTGCACTGGCGCCATTTAATTTAACTTTGTCGGGATTTGTGGTCCATTCATTGTTACTTTTTTAACGTTGGATTCAACGTCAATTGCAGCTTAGGTCTCAAAATGCATTCATAATCTTATAGATTGTTTATGTTTACGTAGGCGGTCGACAGCGCTTTTCTTTATGTGGACATTCCCCGGCGGTTCCGCTGACGACCTCGTGTAAAAAACCCTTTAAAATCGGATACACCCATACCTGGACCTGTAGGTACGCACTTGCCGTCAGGGCTGTAAGGGTCACAGCTCACTAGACCCGCTACTACGTACGTTACGCTACGCTAGTCGCTAACGTAACGTAGTATGGCGAGGCGGTGCGGTGCGTGTGCCGGGTGGGTCTAGTGAGCTGTGACCCTTATTCGCTACGCGGTAATGTGACTCACCCCGCCGGTCACCCGTCACGAAACTAGACCTCTACCTACGCTTGGTCACTACGCTTCGCGGTGTCAAGATATATTTGTGGGTGAGTGTTGAGGTGAGCTTAAAACAAGTTACAGAATAGGGGGGCAGGTAACGCTCGTTTGCTTACACCGTACTATTAGAACACCAAGACGGCGTTTTATTTCAACCATAGATTACATATCATCGTGAGTAATTTGCAAGATATAACTTAGTATTATAGGGAGGTACTTACAGGATACACACTTATTAATCAATATCAAGTAAGCTTCAATAGGCAGTGGTTCAACTTGAGATAAGAAATAGCTCTTAGCCCAAGCTTTTACAATTAATCGAAAAACCATATGGATTGCAATTTGCAAATGGTATATATACTACTCAAAAGAAAATAGGGGCCACAAGTATGGTGATGGTTACGTGAAAATTATATTAAACAGTAATATATATTTTTTCTAGCTTTTAGACAAACTCCAGCATGAAAGAGGTTAGATTCTGCCTTCAGAATACATTCGTATCCTCATACGGGAGTTCATTAATTAGCCACATCAATTAGTTTATGTCCAATAATTACAATGGCCCTTATTTTCTTTTGAGCAGTATATTATTTGAACTAGCTATTACCCGGCCGCACTGACTACTTACAAACTGGATAATAATTAAATAGTCTTCTACGGTTAACGAAACTTAATTTGCACCGATTCAACACACTGTTAGACCACACTTGAAAGTGTTTACGTCATCTTAATTTTACAGTCTTCATTGTCGCTTAAACCAGGGTTTAATTTCCATTCACTAAATTAAATTCCACATCTTTATAAAACCTTTAGGCATTCCACTAATATTATTGACGAACTAATATTATGACGGATATAATAGTCCTGATTTTATGTTATTTTATTATATTTTAGGTCCGAGCACTTAGCTCTAGGTTACCTGATTGCTTTATTTAGTACCTGTCTAAGTGATGTTGTAATACGTTTAACTATGGTGTATGTAGCTTGATGTTTGGATTTGTACTAGCGGGTGACTGCAGGTCAAGTAGACGTCGATCTTAGAAAAAACGACAGATTATAACCGACGACGCAAAGGAATTCGTTTTCTCATTGCATTTTATTGTAAAGTGGCCGTCAATAGAATTTGCTAACTATGTAAACAAACCGCCATATTAAAATTGTCTTTCACTGTGGCGGTTTGTTTACATAGCAAATTCCATTGACGGCTACTTTAATTTGCATGTTGTCAAAATTTATGTCATTGTGGAAAATGATTTCGATGCTTATTAATCTTATTATGTAGTCTATAAGCATTGACGGTACAAAACTATGTACTTTTTATATAGTATGTTCGTCAACTAGCGCGTACTTAACTTTAAATGCTTAATTAAGTAATCTTTTAGTGTTGAAAACGGATTTCACCCTAAAAGTCTGCAAAATGCTCGTTTAACAAGTCAATTGAGTTATACCAGACCGCATATTAGTTGATATTGTTTCCAAACCAGCATATTTCCAACATAAGACTCATTAATAGGCTCCCATATCCACAGATTCGCATAGAATCACATTTTATTGTAGATTTTGGAATCTGAATGAAACACGGGAAATTATTAACAAAATATGTATCAAAATTGAATGTTTCACTACATTTATTCGGCCGCTAGAGAGTTACATATCTAGGAATAAAAGAGCCGAGTGTGTTGGTTTTTGATGAGCACAGATGAAAAGATACGAATAAAATATGATTCGCGCAGCTTCTGGGTATTAATGAGGTTATTATTATCAAGGACGCAATATCTGTGTGTGACATTTTAAAATGAAGCCATCTATAATGGTGGCCTACTCTTGGGGTTGCGTGTTTGCGTTGCGTCGTTGCCTCTCTTTCATTTGCCGTAGGAATGAAAAAGATGCAACACAATGCAAATACCGCCAAGCGGAGTGCCGCCATATTATGTGATTATTAAAAATGACACATATTTTCTATATTTGCTTGACTAAAAGTTACTTATACGACAAAGGTCGCTGCGATATTATTTTGTATCATTACGACTGTATAATGTATGATGCATTAGTAAATAGTTAGGCCTGGTTTTTTTATTGGACCGCTAGAACTGATAATTAATCATTCCTTTATATAACTCATTGCAGTATGTTAAACTCAGTTATGGGTATGGACCAAATCCTTGGCCAGTTTAACTCACTCAATTAATTTTTCTATGAAAGTTTTTCCGTTGTGACACGAAAATTAACCATAAAATTCTATAGTTAATTTGTGTGTCACAGTTACCGACTAACCAGGCTAACTACTGGCCAAGAATTTGGTCCTCGCCCTTAATGTGTATTACATTTGGCAAGTTCTTGACTGATTGTGTTTGTGTCACATGCGTTATATATAAATGTTATAATCAGTGTGTTATTGTAGTGTGATTTTGGAAAAACGGTTATTTAAGGTTAGTTGGACCCGATTCTACGTACGCATGGCTTAACTAGCCTAAAACTAAATTGTCTCATTTTTAGACATAATTTAGGCGGCAGATTAAAAACGACATTTAGAATAGCATTTAGGCTAAGTAAGTTGAATAGACCGCCTAAAATATGAAACGTCAGTTTCAATTTAGCGCCGTCATTGGATTATGACAGCTGCTCATAGAAAAGCAGTGTTTTAGCGACACCTAAATAAAATTAGGAAGTTTAGAGGCCACTGTAGAATCGGGTCCGTTGTTTACATTTTTGTATGGTTCTATTCTGTCAGTATACGGCGTTAAATTATGAATACGTTTGCTGGTAAAGTATTTATTTGAAGCCACTTGTTTTATTTAGGTGCGATACGATCAAACTGGAATGAGGATATATCTGAGAATTAAAATTGGATGGATTAATTAACGGACAGAAATTATAGAATTTGTAATTATTGGTTGATTGTGATACAATTTCCATGGATTCTGGCATAGTAATATAATCATAAATACTACTGAGATTAAAATGCAAATTTTGTATTAAATGCTTTGCAAAGAAATTAATTTAAGGCGTTAGACGCTATGTCAGCGTAGGCTTACCTCGGGGCTTGGTTGCCGTTTACATTAGTTCCGTGAAATCTCGATGTCACGAGCGAGATTACAATATCATTGCAGTCTCGAAGTGACACCATCTCAAAGATAATTCTCAAACACATTAGTTTCTCAGTTGCTTGACTCCACGCGACCTTACTTGTGAAGAAATATCTAGGTATTGGTCGCCTTGAGTAATTACACTACACGTCGAGTATTAAATTTTGTTTTTTTTTTGTTAATGTCATCTCGGTCTACGCTGGCAACCGCACCAATTATTCATAAACCAAATAATAACTAAATTAATAGGTTAATTCATATTATTAACAGTATTTAGTCGGCAGCGAGCCCTCGGCTCTTGACTTAATTAATAAATAAATGTTAATTGATGTTGTCCACTCGCTTTATTATTCAAGTATGGTAATAATTATTAAACATCGCGTCGTTTATTATAATGGCTAAGGCTGGAGTGATAGACATGCATTTTAAGCTATTATTTTAAATTTGTATTAATTATTGTTAGCGATCTGTTATTTTTTATACAATTGTTTTGCTCGAATTACATTGTAATGAATATAAATCGTTTTAATATATCTAAATCGCTGGATAAATTAACTTTGTTTTATTTTTCAAATTAGGTATACCTACCTATTTTTCTGCAATATTAGAGCATTTCTTTTTAAAAAAATTGTCACTAACGAAGTTGATAAGCAAAATTGGTAATTATGCATGTATACAGCGCCTAAAAAATGAATAGAAAGGGAAGTTTTTGTTCTTTTTCTCCAACTTTTACATTATTTCTGCTCAGTATCACGAGCTCTATTCGTCCCAATGGGAGAAAAGTGTCCCAAAACTTCCATAAATTTTTGAACTTTTCTGTTACCTACTGCCAAACATAGTAAATGGGAAATGGTAACACGATAGGAAACATACCTTTAGGACAACCCTTGGTCCTATTAGGATCGAAAGAGCTCTGGATTCTTAGCAGTTAAATAAAATAAAATTCGCAGAAAATGTACAATTAAATGAGTTTTTTTGAAGTGAAAACTTCTTTAGCGGCTGTGCACTTTTTGGGATGGGGAAAATTTTTTAAACTCTCCACAGATTTCGTAAGGTAAGATTGGTTCGAGAGAGTGACCGTGCGATGCGTAAGGTGAGATTGGGGGACACACACACACTCGTCTTTCTAGTTGCGAGACACATCGGTTGTTGTCTTAGAAAACAAATATAACATTTTCAAGCAAGACGGAGAAACATGGCAAAAACAAGGATTCTCCACTGACTCTTTTCAGGGCTTGTACCGGGGGGTCAAAAATCGACGTCTATATCCAATGGTCAGTGTTAGGTAGAACTGCGACCATACAGCACGCGAGCCGAGCGAACGAAGCCAGAACCGAACATTTTTTTTGTAATACGTATTACGTAAGTACCTACAAAAGTCTAAAGGGATTTCTAGTATAATGAGCAAGCAAAAGAAAAGACTACTTACTATACATTATACATAGAGTCAGTAAGTTCAATGTAAACTCGAATGTCCCTTATAGGTATTGATTGTTATATTATGTGAAATAAATATTAGAATGATATCGTTATACAAATTGATGTTCTTTCCACTGGTTATGAGGGTTGTAACTTTTTTTCTATTAGATAAATATTTTTTATTAAAAATTGTGATGAGTGATGACCGATCTCCTTTCGTGTGAAATGACAATATACGTCGACATTGGTGAAATACCCTTTGGCAAAATAAGCAAGCAAAGAAAAGCCAAAAAAAATTTTTTTTGTTCATGGGACAGATGGCAGAGATATTATGGCTATTAAAACTAGACTGATTAGCAATTTTTATTTATTTATAAATAAACACAACTTAATAAATATTTTTTTGCACATGCAAGATCCCCAACCCGCACTGGGCCAGTTCCATCCACGAGAAGAGTCCTGTGCCCAGCAGTGGGCGTATATAGGCTGCTTTTCTATGCTAAATGGCCCCATTGCTAAGGGCTATCCTAGCCTTCCGCCTGGCACGATGGTTCAGGACCCTGGTTCGCGACATGACTGCTATCGAGGATATTGCACCGATCACAAAAGCCCAAATTGTGAATTTCCAAAAGGCCCTTTCCTCCAGGTATGCCACTCGGTCACAGCTGGAATGGTAAGACATGTGTTAAAAGCAAATTGTATTTCAAGGGAGCAAAATGATATATTTACGGCGAGGGTGGTATATTGAATTCTGAATAGAATCTAGAGCGTAACGAGCTTCAAGTGTTTACGCCCAAGACGGATGTCATTTTGCTACCGAGTGACTCATACTGCTTTTCAAACCTGAAATGAGGAAAACTGAAACCCCTCAAACGAAGACAATAATCGGTATCTTCTGAATAGCAGGATCAGGGAAGAAAAGTACGTCTGATCCCTCGGGGGCAAAATATAATCATTTTTTAATAGTAGGTGTGAAGAAAAAAATATCACCTTCTTGTGACTGTCTCTCCATTAGCACATTTCAGAATTTCCTTGAAACTAGTATGTATACACACACCTATAATCTTGCTTTTAATTTCAAAGTCTGAAAAAGAAATAAAGCATTTGACAAATAATTTATACTGAACTAGCTTATGTCCGTGTGGAACTCGCTTTATATCGTAGCTCCATACAAACTTTTCTATGTATTCATCTAAATTGGTTCAGCGGTTTAAGCATGAAGAGGTAACGGATAGATAAACAGGCTGAGACACTTTGGCATTTATACTGAACTAGCTGTTGCCCGCGACTTCGTCCGCGTAGAACTTGTTATCGCCTTAGAAATATGATTATCTTAAGGGATTACTTCCCAGATAAAGAAACTATCTTATATCCTCCTGGCATCAATGTACATAGTTAATGTAACTACATTGATATCAATATAATTACAATACTTCATTATATACAACATCTTTAGTTTCCTCAGTGGGCATCAGCACAAACAGTTGTTCGCAGCTGGTGACTCGCGAGCACGCGACGTACAGCTGCCCGTGAGAGAAGCAGTCCGTGCGCAGGTCGACGCCGGCTGCGCGGAGAGTCTGCTCCTGCGACTTGTTTATGGTCATAGCACACGCTCACTGGAAACTGCAATTGCTTGAACTGGACCGGGTAGTTGTTCGGTATCAGTGGAATGCGCGGTATAATACAGCTTCCCCAGCACCGCAGCCCGTAAGGATCTGAGCCTCGATGAGATTCGGCTGCAGTCTCACTACCTTCAGGCAGGTGCCATTACATAGCTTCGGCGGAGATAGGTTCCGAAGCAGCATAATAGGGACTCCGATCTTCAGGGTCAAAGTTAGCGCTGGTAACCCTGATGCGCTCAAAAATTCCACCGGGTATGTCGTGGCAGTTCCCTCATATAAGACAGTGTTAATCGAGCTGTAGACAGCGTTCTCGCCTTCAATTTGCGTTAAAATTCGAGCGTTAACAGCAGCAGCCTGGTCATTTTTGGGGGTAAGTATGGTTCTTGACTTGCGACTTCTTTGAGAGGTCAAGCGGTCTTCTTATTGTGTAAATGTTTCAGAAGCCCGAGAATCCGCTGTTAATCTTGTTTCACGTTCCGTAATAGTCTCGGAAGCTCGCGACAACGAATGGCGATCACGATCGTGGCCGAGACGTGCTTCCCTATCTTCACTATTTCAAGGTTTGATTAATAACGTTTTTTCGGACTTTTGACACATAATTATGTGATTTGACAGAAGATTTGACAGAATAAAATAAACGTGTGAGTATCTACTCTACATTAAAAAAAACTATTTATATACAAAAACATACTTACTGAATTCAACCCCATTTTTTAACCCCTTTGCACCCTTATCTTTATCATTTTTGTAACCTGTAACGTGGCCGAAGATCCATTGAACGTTTTAGTGAAAGTAGCATATTAACCCATTCGATAGTTTTCCCATGATACCCGGACAGAAACAAACAGAAAACATAACACTCCTTTTCGTTGGGCTGTAGTATTAATAAACAGATAGATGGCGCTGTTGCGTAAAGACGACTTTATCCAAATATTCTCAAATTTGACCTGTGGGTCACCGTAACTCCATCAAACTTTTTTATACGTTTAATATGGTTTGTTGGAGTTCAGAAACCGACAAAAATCTGGAGAATGACCTTCTAAATGCGTGGAAATTGGTGAAGTTCTGCATCGCGCTATTGAAGTTTTTAATGTATGTTGTATAAATACAATTTCCTTCAAGCTCTACTTATTATGTCTCACTGACAACCTCAACAAACTTTTACATTTATTATATGTAGATTTGCATTCATTATTAACCCTTCAAGCTGTAACCCCAATCATATAAGCCGAAAGACGTCCACTGCTGGATGCAGGCCTCCCCCGAAGAGTGCCAGTGATAATATGAGCTACTAAAAGAATTACCTGAGCAAGGGTGACATTCACTGATAATTGTATATGGTTGGTGCTGCCAACATGTTGAGTTGTTCTCTGTGGGGAAAGTTTTATTCTTCATTTTATGACTGCCTGATAGTGAGTCGGCTAAATGCGACTCCAAAATCAATATGACAATTGTTAGGCTGAAAAAAGAAGAGATTGGATAACTGCTTGTGGGACAATTGCATGTTTCACTAAAGGAAGTTTAGGACACACATAGATTCACACCTTTATTCCCATAAGGGGTTCTGCCTACCCCACAAGCAACTTATATTCCAGTACCACTTTTAGCATAAATGTGGGTATAAAAGATAGACAAAATGTGATATCGCAGTGATAGGTTGCTAGCCCAACGACTCGTCGACTTTTATGACACCCACGGGAAGAAAGCGGGTAGTGATATTCTAACCTGACACCACACGGGGGCACAGGATATAATACTAACCTAATCCATCCTATTTATATATTCCATTAATCCATCTACGTTCAAATTTACGTTAAGCATTTAGTATTTTCGGAATAACGCTGGTTTCGGAATTATTTAGGTAAGTACAATTATGAGAAAAGTAGGGATTTGTATAGATGAATTAGAGCACATATTAACATTATAAACACTTACATTCCGAGAGAAACCGTCCCCAGGAGCATACATTTCTTCGAACATGTCTCAATCATGGTGATATCAAATTCGTAGTTCCAAGTCAGCTTATACGTTCAGCGTCGTTGAATAATTATAACGTATTCTAACTTTTGGTGTTTGTTTTACTCGATCGTCACAACATAAATATAAATAAATATTGATTCAATTCAATACAATACCATTGACATCTTAACTGACAGTCGATTTTTTTTTAATCTGGCCGTCAAACAATAATGACAACATAATAGACAAATTAACCTAAAAATAAAATTTATATTAAGTTACCTTATACCAAGCCTAAACAATTGAGATGGCAACATCTCTTGCAACTGGCAACACTCCCGAGTTCCAATAATTCTGGTTTTACCCCCAAACCAGCATGACGTCAATCTCGGCTGCGCGCCGAGGAGCCATCATTGGATTCTCAATTGAGTCCGCCATCCAATATGAAATATGTGGACGGTAGATAGACAGGTGGCAATAATATGTTATGTAAACAAACACCGCATTGGGTGTAGGTGGTTGGTTTTGAAGAAGACAAATTATGGTACTCTATAGGTATACAGCTGAAATAAGAGCTTAAGTACTAAGTGTTCCTGAAATACAAGCTTAAAAACTAGGTTTTATGGCTGAAATATAAGCTTAAGTACTAAATTGTGTCTGAAAAATAAGATTAAATACTAAGATATGATGTTTTAATTAAGTAATGTTATTAAACATTGAAAGGTATTAAAGCATTACGCCAGCAGGCAGCAATGAAATTAGGCTTGGAATAAGGTAAGTAACTTAATATAAATTTTATTTTTAGGTAAATAGGTCTATTAAGTATTATACCTTATTCCAAGCCTAAACAACTGAGAAGTGTTTGTTAGCGGCTGCTGGTTCAAAGGATTGCAAATAGAACTGTATAGTTTCGTTAGAACGCCAACGTGAAAAAACAATGATTAGTTAGCTTTTTATAAGAAAACTGTACAGCAGTGAAAGGTTCATGTACAAACTCGGGTAATTTCCATATTCAATCATTATATCAAACTACCAAATCGGATCTGGATGTGTTTTAAAAGCCGAAAGTTTTTTATAAACTTTGTGAAATATAGTAGCACAGCACGTAATAGTAATCAATCACTTACCTCTTTCCAAGACGATTAGGTATTAATAAAATAATGAGTGTCAAGCCACTTTGCAAGCTTGACGATTGCATATACTGTTTACACTACTAGATATGTGCGTTAGCATCGTTCAGAAAAGCATGAATGGATTGTTCATGAAGCTGGCTTAACACAAGTCACATGTTCATAACTTAATCCTACTAATATTATAAATGCGAAAGTGTAGATGTTTGGATGTTCGTTACTCAATCACGCTTAAACGGCTGAACCGATTTGAATGAAATTTTGCACGAAGAAAGTCGAAGTCGCGGGCGGAAGCTAGTCACCTATAAATCCTCATTGTATCGGGGACAATTCACGTAAGTCTATGTTTTAATAAGTGGGTCGATATTTGGAATAAAAAACGTCGAACAAGACAATTTGAATATGTAATTCATTTTCTAATAAATTACATATTCAAATTGTCTCTACCTCAAAGGGTTTCTACCCTAGAGCCAAAATCGGGTTAATATTTTATTTGAACATATTTAATACGCCCCGACTTCGTCTGCGTGGGCCCGGGATAAAAACTATCCTATATTTTAATCCAGGCTATAAACTATCTTCGTGCAAAATTTCATCCAAATCGGTTAAGCCGTTTAGGCGTGATTGAGTAACAAACATCCAAACATCTAAACATCCAAACTTTCGCATTCATAATATTAGTAGGATTGCTTCCACCAAAATGTCTCAAATATCGAGCCACGTCAATATACCCACATGGGATGATGGAACTTTGAAAACCTGGCTGACAACAAAGTGTGAACTCAGCGGGGATTCGTGTGCGACCACAAAACTACATGATAAAACCTGTGTAGGTATTGATCTGTTCAAACATAATTTACTTTGTAAGTACGTACATGCAATACTTAGCTAAGTTGGTTTAAAAGATGCGCTAAGTGACTCCATCATAGTGCTAAAAAGTAAACTTTAGGATGTCCCACTACTTACTCATCAGCTAAACTTTTACAACCATCTAATAAATAGATTATGGTAAGGCGTCTCTCACCTACAAAGTGTGTAGTATAATGAAGCTCCATGGGATAATTATATGCGGGCGTCATTCCCCAGCTCACTAAATAAAATGCCAAACTAGGTAATAGATAGATATGTTTAACATTTAGATAAGAGAAAACGAGTTGTTTCGAGAAAGACTCCGATTGAAATTACAAACTGTGACCAGCGATGAACTAACTGAACTAATCACTAAGTATGTACCGAAATTACTTGTTCAACGCGAAGACCTGACAAAGCACCCCAGAACGTTTAGTTTAAGTCAGGGATCGGAACCGGGTTTTTGTAAAAAACTCGAAATAACCACATATCTCGAACTATTTTATACTTCATATGTAGGACTCAGTTGTGTTTTGAGGTAACGACTGCGTATTATTAGATTGCCCAATTAGAAATTAAATAATTAACAAAGAGTAAAGAATGCATAGGTACATTTACGTTCCACGCAGGTAAGATAACCGTTCCAGTGCTCGACACGGGGCCAATACTGGGTTCTTTCAACTTACTAAGCGAAAAAGGCGAGCAATATGTGAATTATCAAAATGGAAGATGTCAAATATTGGGACGTTTTATAGGTACTTTCCTAACGAAAATCTTGTGTTTTGTGCTGAATCCTTTCAGCTGAGAATGACTGTGGCGCACACAGGCAACGAGCCTGCTACTTCGAGATCTGAGGATCTCAACTACCTGAATACCGCCGAAAAATTGAGAGACCACAAATATCTGAATCGAAGTATATTACCTTCGGCAATCGTCGTTGTATGTTGTACGTATACATTTTAGTCATTCAGGACTAAAAAGTATACATAAAAGCCCAGTCTCACCATCCAATCACGTGGTCAAAATCAGGAACCTTGAAAAAGACAATGTGTGGGAAAGATCCACATATACTTACGGACATGAAAAGTCGTTCCAATAATTAATTACTCCATCTACCTGCCCTCTTTAGAACCAGAGAAATTAGGTCCATAGTCCCGGTATACCCGGCAATAAAAAACTCGTGGTCCGCAAGGTCTCTCGATATCTTCCGTCAATGGTTCTGACAACATTTGAGAAGGGCAGTGTACTGGTAAACAGTATTTAGACTGTCCTTATTATTACAACCTGTTCTTAGCTGGAAACCGCGCTGTAGCCCCATTCCGACCAACCTTGTTTTGCTACATCATTTTATGTACGTCGGCAGGTCCAGCGAGAGCGTTAAGCTACGGAAAGGCAAGGTAGCTAAGGGCTTCTTATTATGCTTTGACTGTAACATTCGCCAGTTTGCTTAGCTTGCGGAGGAGCGACTGCTGAACGGTTGGTAGCAACTCCTTGCGCAGGAGAGACTGCTGAACGGTGGGTAGCAACTCCTTGCGTGGGATCCTGCTGAACGCTTGGTAGCAACTCCTTGCGCAGGAGCGCGTAAGCTGGAATATACCTTATAGCTTCTGAAATTCAAACATATGAAACATGTTGCAACTCGAACAAGCGCCCGCTGCGTAACAGTGAACACATGGCTACGCACTCATGATTACATAATTAAATACATAGTAACTCTCTATTAGAGATTCTCTCATGTACGCTCTCAGCGGAATGTACGCAACAGTTACTCTCAACTTCTGTCTACGCGACGACTAAAAACAATTTTTAGAAAGTATTAAGTAAAAGTATGATCATTTAATGGAATATATGACTAAAGTATATGTCTTAAGCGAACTCTGTCTTAGGTCGGTTAGGTTAGGGTTCACTTGTGTCCCTCAGACCAGAAATAGACACCCCGCGCAGATTATCAGGCCCCCCTTTTGCACAGTCTGACCTTTCACCCTGTTCCATTATTCGTCATATCGACTTGGATATTTAGATATAAAACTAGATTTCGTACTATTACGTGAATCTAATGACGGGGCCAAGAGGGAGAATTCCTCAATGGTTATTGGTATGCCCGGTACTAAAAATGCAATTCTTATAAAACTGATTTTAAAATGTAGTTATTTCAAATACATTCATTTCTGGAAAGTTACCAACTACTTCTTCGGTAGTATAGTGGCAAGTATCCCCGCCTGTCACGCGGGAGACCGGGGTTCGATTCCCCGCCGGAGAGCCATGAAACATATGCGTAATTGAGTTTTCCAAGAGCTCTCTACTTTTTCAGTAGTACCGGGTGAAATCCACCAATTAGGTACTCGATTCACCAACCCTAGGTTAATAAATATAATCAATCGGCATCTGCATACATGGCAAAACCAGAAGATAATATGAACATATTTTTTAAGTATTTCATTTAAATCGACACTCGTATGGCAGCTAACCAGTGAGCACCGCCCAAAATCATAATTAGTTTAGGTTCAGTTAGATTGACATATATATAACGACTTGAAACTGCGCTCCTGAGACAATTGCAGTACCCGACGAATTGAGGGTAGTTTTGAATTTAAAATCAATCTCCTTTAAATAAGCACTAGCATGGTTAGGCCGTGCCAGTTTTACTGGAGAAAGAACTTAAGGGGGCTTCAAGATCATCGGGTACGCAAATTGACCAAAAACCTTAGACATCAAAATTTCCTTCATGCGTAAAGAATAAACGTCCTTAAAACACCTTACCTCCAGAGTAGGTACTACTCACGATTTCCTCCAATACTAGCATCCGTCCGTGACCAGGTGGTGAAGAATCCTCGCTACCCGCGACCTTTTGTTAGCGGAGTACAATCGTGCACCTTCATTTCGATGATACTGTAGCTTGTAGTCAAGTCATACGATCAGAAAATTACAGGAATTTTCCGTTTTTTATATGCAGTACTGCCGAGCCTAGTACTACGTGTTGCCTCTACAAGAAACAGAACGCCAATGATGGCTCCTCGGCGCGCAGCCGAGATTGACGTCATGCTGGTTCAAAGTCAAAGGTGGGGATTTTGGCGGTAAAACCAGAATGATTGGATCTCGGGAGTGTTGCCAGTTGAAACAGATGTTGCCATCTCAATTGTTACGCTTGGAATAAGGTACAATACTTTATAGGATTTGTTGAGACTCTGTTCCACGTCTGTTCAGATATTACCAGAAAATACATATTCAGAGGGCCTAACGCGAAACGAAAACGAACTTCGTTCGTGTATCTCCGTCTCTATCGCACTTGCTCATTCGAACGACCGAGAGAGATATACAAACGATGTTCGTTTTCGTTTCGCGGTAGTCCCTCAGAACCACAGACCATATATCCTAGGTTTACTGGTCTGTGCTCAGAACAGAAGAACTCCTGTTTTACCATTATTCGAGTTACAATTCCATTAAAAGCTATAAATTATCAAAATTATGCCAAGAAAAGTAAGTTTTAACTCATTTTTTTATTCACGACGGTGGCTAACAAGCGTACGGCCCGCCTGATGGTAAGCGGACACCGCAGCCTATAGACGCAAGCAACTCCAAAGGAGTAACATAGGCGTTGCCGACCCTTCTTATATTTGAGAATGAAATGGTTTATCAGTGTGTAAAATTGAGTTTTTATAATCATTTGAAAACTACCTTAACCTCAATAACATCAATTTAAATATTTCAAATAAATTTTGATAGAACTTATGAAGATAAAAAACTTAATTTCTTATTTTTTATTTATTTTGATTATTTTATGAGAAAAATAAGAAAAAGGGAGTGTTGCTCGTAGGCAACAGTGAGTAATAAGTATAATGAAAAGCCCAAAATCCTCAGTCAACTCTTCAGCCAACCCTACAGTATCAGGATCAAAAAATCTAATTCATACTCACCCTAATCATCATTGAAAATGGCCGCGATGATGTTGATATCTCGCAAACATCGTTTACTAGACATCCTAGAACTTGTTCTAGTATGGGATATGGCCGTTAAATATCATAGTTGCCATACTAAACTTTTACCCTTTTATTTCAATGTAGCTTGGAGGATACAAACACTAAGTGTCATCGACCTTGACAAAAACCAGAAATTACTTGTAGTTAACAATGTATGCTACTTAATATATCCTTTTACCTCAACGTTTTTAATACTATCAGGCAATAAAATCATCAATTTTTTTTTTTAGATTTTTAAAAACCGCTAATACTTGTTTTTCAAAATTCGCCGAAACACTTAACAAATGGTGAGTTTGAGCATGTAACGCCATCTAGTTGACTTATTGAAACGTCTTGTCTATACATTGTTGTGTAGGCGATAAGCTACAATGCATTATAACGCGTTTCCTTCTAAATTGAAGAAGGGTATAAGAGTATGTTGCCTGTAGGCAACACCATGATACAGAGAGTACCACCGCCGTAACCTTACCGTTTTTCGAAGTTTCCATAGTGTGTGATCCAAAGACGAGTTTATATCTAATAGCTTGAGGGGGTATTCCATTATAAATACATTTTAAATTTATCGTATCTCATGTCTCGTGCAATGATCCGTTAAGTAATATTGATCCGTACCACTCGCCCCTAGAAATTTCAATAAGTCTGAAACAAGAAAATACGCTGTCACCATGTTTGCATCCTAGACCTAACTTTTATAAAGCAAATACGAGCAAATTTCCGTAATTTACCTCAACGACTTTGATTGGTCAGCTATGATGAAATCATGTCGAGATGTCGACGAGATTAAGAGTCGCAGTAAGCTTGATTCTCCATACAAACGTAGTTACGCTCTCATTTTAAAACTACGTCTTGGATTTTAAGGAAACTTTGCATGTACAATGACATGAGGTATACCTATGTCTGTAATTAGTTTATGTAGCTTCAGATACCATAGTAAAAAAAATACAGCGAATTTAATTTTTCATACAAAACTTGTTTTTGCTGTATTTCGGTTGTTTTATAAACTGGAACCACATAAACTAATTACAGACCTTAATATACCTCATGTTATTGTATATGCAAAGTTTCGTCACAATCCAACAGGTAGTTTTAAAATGAGAGCGTAACTACGTTTGTATGGGAAGGAGAAATTCGGCAGAGCTTACTGCGTACTCTTAAGTAAATCAAAAGGAAACAAGTACCCACCTTGGTTTAGTAATTAAGCGCCTTATAAGAATAATTAAGAAAAAGTATAAGATTCGTCAACGGTATAAGAAATATCGTAATCCTTCATATTTGGTTAGTTTCAATGTTATTAAAAAGCGATGTAATGAGGGAATAATCAATAGTTACAATGATTACTGTAATAATCTTGAAAACCATATAGCTACCAATCCCAAATATTTCTGATCGTTTGTAAAGCAGAAACTTAAGAATAAAAATACTATACCATCAAAAATGTACCTAGGTCGATCAGGCTCTGGATTGTCGCAGCATCTGTGAACTGTTTGCAAAAAAAAATCTATTTATGAGACTCATGATGATAACCTGGTTAACATAGACAACGTTCAAAAGAGAGCTTCTCTAACAAACTCTTTAGGTATTATCTCAATTAAAGAAGATATGATTATCGCCAAAATAAAAACGCTTGACTTATCTAAAGGATCTGGGCCTGATAATGTGATAATCTCCCCCCAATTTTTATAAATAAATGCGCAGTCTCTTTCCTTCCCACTAAACATTATTTTCAATAGGTCTCTCGAAACAGGGAATTTCCCAGTTGCGTGGAAAGAAACCAAAATTGTCCCAATTTTTAAAGATAGTTCGAAATCCCAAATAGAAAATTACCGATCTATTGCCATCTTATCAATAATCCCAAAATTATTTGAATCATTAGCATATTCAAATCTTTACGGTCATTTAAAATCGCAGTTCGCAGATGCACAGCATGGTTTTATACAGGCGAGGTCGACCAACTCTAACATGGTTGCCTTCGTTGAGATGCTGTCTGAGCACTTGGATAATCGGGTACAATTAGACGCAGTATACACTGTTCTCAGCAAGGCATTCGATTAGGGGCAACCATACAATTTTACTCAGCAGGTTGTCGGAGTGTGGAGTTCGGGGAGCCATACTCGCCTGGCTTAAGTAATATCTCACTGATCGAAAACTGTACGTTTCTATTAATGGAGAAAAATTTGGATCGTTTTTCGCTTCATCTGGTGTACCTCAGGGCTCGCATCTGGGACCTCTGCTATTTTTAGTTTTTATTAACAGCATAGTAGATTGCTGTAAATACTCAGAACCATATCTATGTATACGCGGATGACCTCAAAATTGTTAGACCTCTAAGAAACGATACAGATAGTTGGCTGCTACAAGCTGATATAGACAGACTGTGTGACTGGTGCGTTAAAATAAAATGACACTAAACGCAAGCAAGTGTTATCACATGAGCTATACACGAAATGAAAACATCATCGATTCCAAATATGACATAAACGGAAAACAACTCCAGAAAGTAGATACCATGAAAGATCTAGGTGTCATTTATACTAAAATCGTCTACGATGCTGGCTGGGATTTCTAATAAGAAACTCCACTTTAAGCGCCTTGGCACGAGAATATTACTTTACTTCGCGTTAGTGAGAAGTAATTTAGAGTATTGTTCTCAGGTATGTTCACCATTCTACGAAGTCCATAGGAATCGTATAGAAAAAATACAAAAGCGTTTCCTGACCTACTTGGGGTTGTAACTCGCAATGGGCATAAAATTCGATCATATCAAAAACGCTTGAAGTTCTTCCGGATGACATCTCTAAGTGGTAGAAAAAAAGCACTTGATTTAATGTTTCTTTTCAAATTGATCATATATAAAGGAGTAGATGGTCCAGAACTGCTTGCTAAGATTAATATAGTCGTGCCCACACGATTGCCTCGCCCTGGCGCCTACAAACTGTTCAAAGATCGCTTTAGAAAGACAAATCTGGGGCACAACTCTCCGCTCTCAAGAATGTTCCAGCTATATAACCATCTCCCGAACTCCTTGGGAGCGGACTTGCTTCATGACTGTCTAATAAGATTTAAAAGAAAGGTTTTAAAGCATTTCGGCACCCAGGATTTTTCGAGAATGTAACTTGCTATATGCCTGTTTCTCATGAACTGTTATTTTAATATTTTCTTTTCTTTTTGTGGATTTATTCTGCATGTTTTTCTTCAATGTTTTAGTTTAATTTTGCTCCCATTGCCGAACTTGTAGTTCACCCTTGTTTTGTATTTAATTTTTCCGCACGCTCTAAGATAAGCTAAAGTAAGCTGTGGTTACCTATAGTTAGATGAACATCAACCAAGAATGTTACCTGAGCTACATATTGAATTGTATGATGTATTGTCTGTTGGTTATCTTAAATAAATAAATAAATCTCCGAGGAGTCCGGGAGCGAAATTTAGAAAGCACTCCTTTTGGTTTTTTTTGTGTTGGAAGGTCGTGCAGTTGCCTCGGTAATTGCAACCGTGGAGACTGTAACAAAATAAAATAAGGTAAATAAGGGAACCAAGGAAAGTCCGGGTCCTACTAAGGGACCTTTAAAAACTAACAGTTATGGTTGTCTACCGCTACAAACAAAAATGTCATGCTCCCTAGTAACCCCACTCCTTGTTTTGCTATTTCTGTGTATGTGATTTTTCTTATTCTTACCGAAATTGTGCTTCTAATTAGTGCTTCATTGAAAGAAAATGTACCTCAACAGTTTCGGGAGTACAATTATTTCAAATTGGGGTGCCTCCCCGACACAGATAACCTACAATAGATAGAGCCTATATAGGGCAAGGCCCAAAGAGTAAAGTAAGTATATAGGTAAAGAGTGCCCTCTTGAAGCGTTTAATGGAAACCTTTTTGACAGTGCCATCTTTTAATTGCATCCGAAACTAACTATGCATGTGTGCGTGTAGAACCAGTACCTACACATACATGCAAAGCATATTTTACTACTAGTTGGGCAAACTTTTCTATCGTTGTCGATTTTTTTCCTCAGAATTGGATAAATCTGATAGGTTGTAAAAGCTCGTGATTCTGTACAATGTCCTACATTGAGTCACAAATCGTATGGGATATTCTTAACTCAATGGGATTCTTAGAATCAAAAGCTCTTCAAACCTACCGAATTTCATCAAATTCTGCCGAAAATTTTAAATCGACAACGATAGAGAAATCGGCCCAGCCGCGACATAAAATTTCGATTTTTCTCGCACTATCCGTCTTTTCTTATTAGAACACTTAGAAAAAGAGGTATAGTGCGAGAAAAATCGAGAGTATGTCGCGGCCGTCTCATGATAGCCGTGCAGGTAAGCTTTAGAGCGTCGATTTTAATTATTCCAACCACAAATCCTTTTGTGGTCGAAAGAAATTACATCGACATGTTTAGCTCCGAAGTAGAAAATGCATTCTAAAGTGACAGTGTAAGTGAAATATTAACACGAACAAATAAAATATTGGATAAAATGTCAAGTCAAGCAGATGATTCTTCATTTATTTCACGAAATATTTACAATTTATGCGTAAATGACCAACTTACAAGAATTCCTACCATGGTGATTGGTTGATTCTATCCTGTTGTTCCTACAAACAACATATTTCATTCGCAAAATATACATACATACATAATACGCCTTTATTCCCAAAACGTATGTTCCAGTGCCACTTTTAGCATAATAGTTGGTATAAAAGATTGACAAAATGTGATATCGCAGTTGAAATTCTAACCCGACACCACACGGGGGCAAAATATAGTAGGTAGGTACATAAAAAAGCAACTCAATAATAATAATCTCAAATATCACTAGTGATTTTACAAATTTACATACCTACTCTGTGACTGATACGAATTTTATTTAACATTATCATATAATATTGTTTAAGGTATAACTCTTTGTACCGTAAAGCCAGCTTTAGACGAAGCCAGTGCTGGCCGCCAGTAAAACGAAATTGTATGTAAAGCACTGGCTGGCGGGAATATAGAGCGCCGGCCTATTTTTCAGTGCTGGCTCACTGGCTTCGTCTAAACCTGGCTTAAACTGCAAATACTGGCAATGAAACAAATACCAGACATGTTTTTGTATTACAAAGGTACGTTATTTACTCAAGTCACAGTTATTTATTCATCAAATTAGACATATTACATGCACCGATGAATGTCGATATACTGCCACCGGTTCGGAAAAAAACCTCAAATCGGAGTTAACAATTAACATTTATGTCAAAATTTACTTGTTTCACACTTAAATAACATGTAACATTCACTACATAGTATAAAACAAAGTCGCTTCCCGCTGTCTGTCCCTATGTATGCTTAGATCTTTAAAACTGCGCAACGGATTTTGATGCGGTTTTTTTAATAGATAGTGATTCAAGAGGAAGGTTTATATGTATAATATAGTACCTACCCGTGCGAAGCCAGGGCGGGTCGCTAGTTATTATTGTTACATTCTTGGAGATGTATACAGGTGTCCCAAAAATCAACGTCAACCCGCAAGCCTGTTATGACTAGGTATACGAGTATCACCTTGGTTGGTATCTTCTCCTGATTGCAAGCAAAGCCTTCGATGGTATGGTATCCTTTTGTGCATTATAGAACAACTGCGGTGTCAAAGACATTTCGTCAAACATAAGACTACATAAGCGGTCAGATACGTTTTGGTTAGCGACCGTTTGCCGTATTTTTTTTTAAATTATGTGGTTGATTCCCGGTCGAAGCTTAATTTGGCTTAATAATCGCTTCATTGCCTTCATAGATGGCAGCGTAAAATATTTATTCAACATTGCATAGCATTTCGGACTTTTTTTATATATAGAGAGTGAAAGCACTTTCTGTTCAATTGTAAAACGTCTTCCTTTTGATTTCTTTGATGCCTGCTTTTGCATTTGAAGAAAAAGCCGAGCCGGCTTAGTCATGTTTCTGATGACATCTTGAAATGCGGTATTGCTAGCTAAGTCTTCGGCATTTGCTAGTCTCGCTGTAAATGACTTTTCCTTTTTGCGTAGCCTTGAGATTTCCGTACGTAGGCGCTTGATTTTTGTACGTAGTGGGTGTACTATGCTGGTGCAAGCCGATTTTGTTGTTAAACCATCTGCAAAAATATATATTATGGTAATCTTAAGGAACACCCTCTTGGGTTCATTTTAAAATATTGTTATTGATAAATTAAAACAGTTATAATAGAAAAAAACTTAGTAATATAGGAAGTAGTATAGCGACTTTAAAAGGAGGAGGAAGGATTTAAATTTAGCTGCATAGGAGCCTTTCTGTCTTAAATGTACAAGTAACTAATTATGTCTGTCACTTTTTGACGGCTACAGTTTATAATTGGTTTTAATGAAATTTGGTATATCGAGGAGTGAAAGTCGGACATGCAAAACAATTTATTTTATTCCACCGCGTGGGATGGAGGGATGGGTGACGATTACGAGACGACACAGACCGAATTCCACGCGCGGGCATTGTGGATAATATATATGAATTACGTTTTGTGTTTGTCCATTTTGGTCGGCTTATCACGGTGTAGTTGTGCTCCGTGATGACAATTTCACGAATTTTAGCAGCCGTGTCTTGAATTACTCCTGGAAAATTATAAAGTTTGTTTTAATAGACTCCATCCATAGGTTATATAAAAAGGACAACGCTGATTTTGACCTAAAGCACATTACAAACGATGTCCATGATATAGCTCTATCTCCATCACATGGGGAAGTGCTTTCACCGCTTGGTGGAGTAGGTAGGTACCTTCCCGTATAAGAGGAGATCACTGTGGTCATAAACGAGAACCGCAGAGATTATCTTAGTTTTAAGTGTGTCCTTTTCATATAAATATAATTACCATGTCTATTAGCTAAAAGTGGCGCTGGAACGTACGTTTCATGTGCTCTGCCTACCCCTTTTGGGAATAAAGGCGTGAATGTATGTATGTATGTATGTATGTATGTATGTACCATGTCTATTACACGTGTGAATGTATACAGGGTGTTTTCTCCATCGTTTGCCAAATTAAAACAGCAGGTAGGTTGGGTTATTAGTTTTGTGTCCACTGGTTTTTTTTTGTATTATTTTAAAATAATTTAGAAATTTTCTATATGCTAACGCGTTTCAACTGGAATTTAAAAAAATAGGAAATGGTAGTGCCTTTTTTATTGCAAATCAAAGTTACCCAAGACGTAATTCTTGCATCTTACTTTTTTGTTGAGGGTTAATAAAAAAATAAGTAGACGTTACTTGCAAATAATTTTGACTTTGATAGAGCCGTACAACATTACACATTACAATAAAATAAAAAATTAGGCTCTACCTCTTCTTTTATTTTAATTCAAGTTGAAACGCGTAAGCATATAGAAAATTTCTAAATTATTTTAAGAGAATACAAAAAAAAAACCAGTGGACACAAAAATTTTTTGGAGGCGGGAAAAGGTAGCTAACGACCCAACCTACCTGCCGTTTTAATTTGGCAAACGATGGAGCAAACACCCTGTATATTTGTCACCAAGTCTCAGTATATAATCTTACCCATATTTGGTGTTGGTACTGCAGTTTGCGGCGGCACTGGGCGCGGGACTTGTTCTAAGTTAGTAGTAGTGTACGAGGTAGAGGCTTGTCCATTTATGTTAGACTGAGGGGTACGCAAAGTTCCCGATGGGTCTGTAAGTTACACAAATATAACGTTTTAAATATCTATATAATTATCCTCATAATATCCTTGACAGCACAGGCTGAGCTTGAGGTTTGCCGGTTGTATTTATAATTCATCAAAATAATGAATGTTTCCTACGTATTTCAGTGTTTTTTTCATATCTAAAGTATATCATCGCCACGGTCACTTGTCTGGACGCACCAATAAAATAAAGAAGGTTTTCTACGTATTTCAGCTGAAACTTACCAGGTAAATAAAGCGAAGGCACTGCTAATCTATTCAACCAGTTCTTATGATGGGTTTTGTCAGCATCTGTGAAATGCTTATCACAAATAATCTTCTTCCTATAATAGTCATAATCGGATGATGTCTCTAACTTTCCACCAACAAGAGCGACCCAAGATTTGAATTGCTCAAAAAACTTATGGGGATTTGGGAAACGATGGGTTGGTATATCTGAAACAGTAAACGTCCGTGGTTTAAGACAAGTTAACATCTAGTTTGACTGTTATTGTTAACGAATCATGTAATACGCCAAATATAAACTTACCATTGGTTTTACAGCCAAAAGCACATAATTTGGACATTTTCAATTAAATTTGGCGGCTGCCGTCAAAACATAGAAAAGTCCTCTGTGGTCAAAACCAAAGACTATCAAAGCCATAGCGGTCGGTTAGGCAAATGTGGCCAAGTGAAAAATAAAATTAATATAAGAAATAAATGAATTAATGAAAATTATATTATTAAATAATGTTATGTTATTTCAATGCAAAATACTATTAACGAATAATATTTAAAACAATTTATGACTCATAGTTTTACATGGATTTTGTAGCGACATCCTGTGATATTATTTAAGTAACCGAAAATCTACTTTGCGCAATAGTAGGTTTATGGATGCACCAGAAGATGGTAGATCTATCGATATCAAACGTCAACGGGTATGTCACTGTCCCCCCCTTGGCAAGGCCTATCAACTCTAAGACGGCCGGGTTCTGCGTATAAACATATAGTTGCCAGTAAAAAAAGATTGGTTTTTTTTTTATCTAGCAAGAATCAACAATTCTGAGCCGCCCTGTCATTCAACTTCAACTTTAATTTTCTTATTTTGTTTTTTAATTTTAAACTGTGAAAACATATCCAAGTAAAACTAAATTTCGGTTTAGTTGCTTGGGATATTATTTCGTGGGTTATATTCAGCGTATTCCGATTATATTTTACAGTTTTAAGTTCTCGTAGCACTCAAAAGATAACCTGGAAATAGCCATGTCCTCAGATGTATACCGAAAGTGTGTTAAATGCGGAGCAAATGCTGTTCAAAATGAATCAATTCGATTCCACCGTTTCCCTAAACCGGGAACTACAAATATTTGGTATGAAAGTTTTAACGTAATACAGTATAACTAGCACACCTGACGCCGCGCCACGACGCGAGTAAAGAAAGATCATTTTCACATTCCTATTTATGACGGTTTAAAATCGTCATAATGCGACATAGATGTGAACACTCGAAATCATAACCGTCAGGCATCATCACAGGGGATCGCAACAGAATAGTGGGGAAATTCCTGTGACATCAATAGAGCATTTATAGCGCAAAAGAAATGTTTAAGGACAATGTGTGGAATATCTCCCCGAGAATCTTGTAAACCGTTATTCATAGAGCATGGCATTTTAACTTTACCGTCTATGTATATTTTCGAGGCGGCTGCATTTGTAAAAAAACATCCAGAACTATTTAAGAAGGCTAAAGAGTATACCCCAGAAACACTACATATCCCAACAAACTTGTTCTCAATTTCATACCCAAAAGTGCCCTCTTTTTGAACAGTAGTTATTATATGTGCATGAAAATATTTAATGCTATTCCAGAAAGTATAAAGTCTTTACCGCTCAGTCAGTTTAAAACAGCTTCACTGCTGGCTCAAAAATCAAGTGTTCTATACATTGTGATTTATTTGAATTTAGTGCTAAGTAGGTATAGGTATTACATTTCATTTGCATGCTAGTATGTAGCTAAATATGTGATTGTACCGGAATATTATGTAAGTTACCACCATATTGTAACATATTTATAGCAAATAAAGATTTATCTTATCTTATCTTATCTAGTATGATTCCAGCTTTAGGGCCCGTTCAGAAGTCTCCGTAAAACTATATGTGTAGGATCCAGTAACAATATCCGACGCCAGTGATTGTATGGAAAACATGCTACCTGTTCAGACCGCCCAAGTACCTCTTATGGTTTCAGAATTTGCCCTTTGAAGAAGAAGCTTTACCAGCAGCCTTAACTATGTCATATATATCTCTATAATACTAACTATAGATTAATCTCATTACAGGCAAACCCCTCACTGGACCTTTCCGTAGCTGGGTGTTCGACAGATCCGGCCTGTCAGTTCGGCAGAGCAATAAGTCATTCACATTGACGGTATTCTTAGTTTTGTCCCCTGGTGCGGTAAAATATTTTGGGTCTAGAAGTTGATACGACCGATTATCAGACTGTTTTATAATTGAGTTAGAATCATGGAGGATAAAGAAGTGTTTGCAATAACTAGGAATTTGTATTTTTATATAATATATAGTTTTATTTACCAATTTATTACTAAACATTTTTAATTAGTTTTATTGTATTCTGTTAATGCCAGTGGCGTAACTACGTGGTAGAGCGGGCATAATGCCACGGCCCCTCAGGCAAACTTATCATTGAAGAAGGGCTCCCATCCGATGATTTCGCCGCGGACCCCGTATTGGTATAGTTAGCTACAACTACTGTATGCCGCTGGTACTAATCAAGCTACTAATCCTCTCCTCTACAAAAGTGAAATATTACCACTAGAAACGTGAGCGATCCGTTACGTTATTGTTCTGTAGGTAAATTTATATTTTAGAGGAAGCTGTTCTACCTCGGCCAATTTTTTCTTTTCGGATTTTTAGAAAAAAAACGAACAGCTTCAGAATTGTTGAATACAGAATTATTAAACTACATATTGCTGTATGAAGCCAAGCAATTCCTTTATTCGTTTTGATAGGATAGGCTGACGAAAAAAAAGGGAAAAGTGTCCATGGTACAACACACCCGATGTTCCTTGGCCAACAGCTGATGTACCTTGGACGCATGATATTTTTTCCAAAAAAAGCACGTCATAATCACCACATATTTATTTTTTTTGAAATCACAGACACGTTTACCGTATGTATATTTCTATAGATTAATGTTATACACGTGAACTTAGAAAAATTAACTTATAAAGGCCAAATTTTCCTTCTGCGTTAAGAATAATAGCAAACCTCCTTGAGATCGATTATTTATAGCAACATTTAACATAGATAATCAACAATAACAAATAAGCAATCATTAAACTTGTCATAAAAAGTACAATATACTTCTTAGAAAGTATTAATCATATTACAGTTACACATTCAGCCTTATTAATTCAACTTCAGACTTCTTTATTCTTGTGAAGAGGTTGTATTAATCGTATTTTAAATCGCTTTAAATTATAAGAAAAATCCCTACCAGTGCTTAGATATTTTCGGAACAGAATACACATCCCTTTTACTATTAATTTTCTTCGGATTTGCTATCTTTTGCTTAATGTCCTCGTGAAGATTTTCTTTCTAATTCTTTTTAATGATTTCTGTATAGAATTAATTAATACACTCTCTTCGCATATAGATTCGACTTTGCCAACAAAGTGTTCATCTTCATATATAAATATAACAAAATCACCTACAACGTAATCAACGTTTTTTTTATTAACTTCACCAGAGGGGCTACCGCGATACGAAAACGAACTTCGTTCGTGTATCTCTCTCTCTGTCGCTCGAACTAGCAAGTGTGACAGAGAAGGAGATCCACAAACGAAGTTCGTTTTCGTTTCGCGGTAGCCCCTCAGGATTTCTCAGTTTGCATCGCATCGAACTAAATCGCTTAAATAGGCTCTATCTATTGGAGGTTATCTGTGCTCCCCGAACACTCCGTAGGTTTTGCACTATTCAAGACACTGCTTTAAACGTTCAATAAATAATGTATAAATGATACAATAAAAAATGCCGCCGTACTGAATCCTACTTGAATCCAAAGCGTAAACAGAAAAAGAGAGGTAGATTTTCCACAGAACAGATTTTCTTTCGGCATCTGCTAAGTAGTCTGTAAAGTACGGTGAGAACGCTCCTTATTTCTATTAAAAACAATAATTTTATGAAAATGGCAATGGCTTTGCCAGCTGAAACACAAAAGTCTTTTCGACTTTACGTGACCCATGTCGATAGTGAGGGTCAATTTCTAAAGATCAGCGGTCAGCTCGACCAGCAGCCTTCGATGATGATCCAGAGCATGTTTGAGTCAGCTCGCGAAAACTTAGATAGAGGCATCGGTGCAGTTCCGCCGGCAGCCATTGATGAAGGTATAATATGTGCCGTCAAATACAAAGATGGAATGTACTACAGGGCGAAGATCATAAACACGACGAATTTACCTGCCGGCCGGGTGGGCGTCCACTTCATAGATTACGGTAACAAAGACATTATTCCTCTTAGTGCCATAAGATTTCTGGACATTTATGACTCGATGTTTCTGCAGTTGCGCGAGCAGGCGACTGACTACTATCTGACCCGCGTCATACATCCTTCCGGCCACTGGGACGAGCCGTTAGTCCTAAAGCTTCAGAGCCTGCTGTGCAACGCAGAATTTCCTGCAGCCATAGAGGGTCAGACTCGCACTTTGCCCATCATCTCTTTACAATACCGGGGCAATGATTTCACAACACATCTTGTTTCTAATAGATTTGGTATAGCTGTGCCTGTAGCGAAACAAGAAGTGATGATGACGCAGACTACGGAAAGTGAGGGTCCAGGGCTAAATTGGGCTCCAAGTTTGCTATCTGATCCATCTTTGTACGCTGAGCATGTACCATTCCTTGTAAACCGGGGCTTCCCATCAAAATCGGCATCTGCAATGGGTTTCCACTCTGCCAGTGTGCCGTTCAATGGTGCTATAGTGCCTCCACCTTCAAACATTAGTCAGAGGTGGCTAGTCAACAATAAGGCTTTAAGAGGCCCAGTGAACTTCAGAGGTCCAATAAGACAGCCCCAAGTGGCTTTAAACTCTCCACCTGCTCACATGGCCACTCCACCTGTTCACACGGCCACTCCACCTCCGGTAGCACCTCTTCAGCAGTCCGCATGTATGTACAAGAGCCGATTACTTGAAGTAAATTCCCAGGTCACAGTGTATATGTCATTCGCAGAAGAGGGCCCAGAGCTGTTTGCAGTGCAGTTAGTAACAGATGCTAAGAAACTGCGAGATATGACAAATGAAATAAACAGGAGGCCGCACAGCAGTCTTGTAGAGCCCCCAATGATAGGAACTGTTTGCTTAGCCCGAATGTCTGGAGACAAAATAATTTGCAGAGCAATCATAATGAATGTATCAGGGTTCCAATGCAAGCTGTTCTTCGTAGACTTTGGTGATACAGAACTGGTGTCCTACTATGACATTTTTGACATCCCGGAAGAGTTTGTCAAGCCCAATGTTTTCTCCATGAGATTCTGCCTGTCCGGTGTGAAGAGATTGGGGAAAGGTAATTATTTGAATGAGGCTTTTAAGCAGCTTGTGACCGGGAAAGTGATGACGCTCCGAGTGGTAAAACCTGAAGGTCCACCTTTAATACAGTATGGAGAACTGTACTTAGACAATGAGAATGTGTTAGATTTGCTGCTAGCAAATTTGCAGGACAAGATTAAGTTTAAGTGGATGGAACTGCTGCCAGCGGGCAGTAGAGCGTCAGTGCGGGTGTCATACGTAGATAGTTGCGTTAAATTCTACGTCCAATTATCAGACAAGTCATCGGCCTTGACCGCAGTGATGGAAGCAGTGAAGACTCACTGTGAAGGCACCTCGCCGCCTGGAGAGTTACCTGTAGGGGTAGCATGCTGTGCAAGGTTTCCTGGCGACAGCGAATGGTACAGAGCCAAGGTCCTAAGGTCTGAAAACAAGGGGATCCTAGTAGCTTACGTGGATTATGGAAATGAACAGGAAGTGGATGTTTCGGATTTGAGAACCATCACATCAGAACTGATTGAGCTCCCAGCGCAAGCCCTTAAATGTGCATTAAAAGTAAGTAGTCAAGTCTCTTTGCTTTGAATTAATAGTAATAATTCCACGGTTAAATTCACGTATTAAATGTCACTACGGGCGACATGTTTCAAAATCCTCGGGAGTTCTTCTTCAGGGTAAGTACTTCAAGCGACACTGCCGCGAAGCGAAGGAGCGTGGACTGCTCCCCAAGAGTTCGAAACATGTCGCCTGTATAATACGTGAGTTCATCCGTGGAATTATTTGTCAAGTATTATTTAAAACGTGCCTCACGAAAGTTTAAATTCTATTATTAAGTTACTAAGTATATTAGTTTAGCACTTGGCTATATTTGCAAAATGCCCTCAATGTAAAATTATATACCTCTCTCTAGAAAACAAAACAATAATATATTCAAGAGTTTGCTTAAGTAAAAGAGATGTCTAATTCCACGAAAACCATTACCTCCTCTAATAATAATAATAAAATCTTTATTCCGGACTTATTACATCCAAAGTGTATTAGTCAGTTTACTTAATTAGAGCAAGGTAAGTAACTGGAGATTTACAACAATATAAGAATGCTTTATAATACAAATTTGGCTACTCCTTGGATGTGTCCAACCTAGAATTTGCTACTGTCAGCTATGATTTATCTGATTATATTGGCAAAATTCCCCTTGCCAAAATCAGCAAGAAGTATCTAGTATTAAAAGAAAAAAGTATATTTTTATCTACACAATATGCAAAGTACATGTACCAATAGTGTGGTCCACTATTGTATGTAGAAAAAAAAGTTTTCTAATCTACCTCCACATAGCTAACTTTTGTCTGTCAATAAGTAGTAATCGTTGTGCAAAATATTAGCTCATTTGATTGCGTTTTACTGGTCGCTCAAGCAATCAATGTTTAAGTTGCCGTGTTTTAAGTCAAAACACTATGTCGACTAGATCCGCACCAAGTAATTGGCTTCTAGGGAAGTCAATTTCAAGTTTTTCGACGGCCCGGCTGCCTCGAGGATTAGATGTACTTCGTGTTCTTCAATTTCATCATTTAGATGAGGGCAATACCTTGCCAGTGAGTTACAAAAAGACCTGTGACGCCGTTATATGTATTTGGGAGCGAGCGAAGATACCTACGCAACGTGTGGATTCGTGTGTACGAAAACTGATTAAATTACATAAGCAGTATTTACTTCTGAAAAAGAATCGGGCTCGTCAAAATGATAATAATGTTTTGCGTCAGAGTATGTTTGAAAACGACCTTGAAAAATTATTTGACATAGCCACAATAGATGCTTTAAGTACAATAAAAAATAAGTAAGACCGAATTTTTGTAGAAAAACAAAGAGAAAGTGTATTTTCGTGCAATATGGGTAGTGTTGATATTGCTACGACAACAAAAGAGAACAGGAAGAGGCAACGGGAACAAAGAGAAGATAATTACAGGAGGAGATATTATACGGAAAATAATGGGCAAAGTAAAATAACTGAGATTGAGCAATTATTATCTAGTTCTTAGTTATAACGAAGCTTGTTTCCAACTCTCACGTTATGAGGATAAATTATGCCAAGAACCAAAGGCTTCTTCTTCTTCTTCTTCGGACCAGTGCACTAATATTTTTACTTCTCCAGAAGTTGTCGCTGCTTTAGACCGTGTAAATCTACCAGGAGGAGCTGTTTTTGTTGCAGGAGCTATTGTCAAGGCTTTAGGGCATAATGTTTCCGATAAAACTCTCTCCCGGAGCTCTGTGAGACGTGGTAGAAGATTAGGAAGAGAGAAAGCTGCACAAGCCGAGCTAACAGCTTGTGAAATGGATGGACCCTTGAATCTCCACTGGGATGGCAAACTTTTGCCAGATATTGATTCAAAAACCAAAATTGATCGAATCGCCATACTTGTGACTGGGAATGGTCAAGAAAAGCATTTAGCTATCCCTAAAATAGCCAGAGGAACAGGAAAAGCTCAAGCCCAAGCATGCGTCGATACGGTAAAATCATGGAACATGACTCACTCCATAAAAGCACTCGTATTTGATACAACAGCAAGTAATACCGGCCTACACACAGGTGCTTGTACTGAAATTGAAAAAGCCCTGGAATGTGAACTAGTCTGGATTGCGTGCCGGCCCCACATCATGGAAATTATACTTTCGGCGGCATTTTCTTCTTTATTTGGTTCTACGGGAGCTCCGGAAGTAAAATTATTCAACCGTTTCCAAAAAAAGTGGCCGAGTTTTGATTACACTGTGTACAAGGCGGCAGAAAATGAACTGTTTGAAAATCCAATGCTTAATAATCTGCGGGAGGATTTACTTGGCTACTTACCAAATACCCTGAAAAATCAGCACCCCAGAGATGACTACAAAGAGTTTCCACAATTGTCTCTTATATTTATTGGCGGCGGAGGTATTGAAGAAAGATTCCGAGCTCCGGGCCCCACGCATCATGCTCGCTGGATGGCAAAAGCCATTTATGCAATTAAAATATATCTATTTCGAGAACAATTTCACTTGACCGGTCTAGAGTTCAAAAAGGTAGAACAGTTTGCTCTCTTTGCAGTTTTAGCTTATGTGCGGTATTGGAATGAGCACCTCTTGGCATCAAAGCAACCAATGAATGATTTACAGTTTTTGGAAATCCTTAAGTCGTACCCAAATAAAAAGATCAGTGAAAAGTCCCATGCTGCTTTGGCAAGGCACCTTTGGTTTCTTTCTGAACATTTAGTTGCATTTGCACTTTTTGATGACCGGGTGTCTTCAGAAACCAAAGACAAAATGGCAAAAAATCTAGTTCGCCCAAAAAATACACATTTTCCTCGACGCATTGATGTGGATACTATAGGCGAGCCAAACAACGTACAGTTAGAAAGTTTTGTTACTGAACGAACTTTATCCTTCTTTGACGTCCTTGCTGCTGATGGAAAACAGAAAAGCCAGCAGTTTTTGAACCTGCCATCTATTAAATGGCCAAGTAACGAGGTTTTCTTAGAGTTAAAAGAAAAGTGTGCCAAGGTCAGAGTTGTTAATGACACAGCTGAACGAGGGATCAGTTTGATTCAAAAATACAACCAGACTCTTACCAAGGATGAAGAACAGAAACAATATATTCTCCGTCTAGTTGCAAATCACAGAAAAGGGTTTCCTACGCCATCTAAATCTTCATTAGTTTAATACTTTGTGATTAATAAATTTTACTTCATACATTTTCTTAGTTCACATTGTTTTATTTTGAGCGACCTCTAAATGCCACTCGATTTTCATGAAAATGGGTATATACGCTTTTTATAGGTCTTAGACAAAAACAAGCTATGTGGAGAAACAGATATCAAAAAAAATTTTTTTTTGGACTACACTAATGTACCAACATGATTCACTTTTGTGAAGAAAGGAGGTAGGCAGAAAGGTATTATATCACTTTATTTTTCAGGGCTTTGAAAACAGTCCAGCAGATAGGGAGACCTCAGACTGGCTTGAATCGCTGGTGCTGGAGAAGACCCTGATGGCTAACATTGTGGGAGTGGTGTCCAGTGACACCATGCTGGTGTCTCTGGTGGACTACACCACTGCCCCGCCCCTGGATGTGGCCAGAGAAATTGTTGGGGTAAGTTCAAGTTAGCCAGATTTTTGTTTAGTTGAGAGTTTCTAAAAAAGTTTGTGTGTAAAAAGTATGTTGCAATTTTGTGTTTTTTCGTTCGCACGGTGAGTACGAATGTCAGTTTCTTAGTCGTGGATGTCACCATCCTCCTAGCGTTGTTCCCGATTGTGCCCTAAAAGAGCCCGGGGTCCGCTTTGACTATAATCCCAAGATTTGGCATAGGTACTAGTTTTACGAATGCCACTGCCGTCTGACCTTCCAACCCCTCTGGATAACAATCGTTCGTGGGTTGTCAGTCAGTAAAACAAAAATCTTCTTTTCAGTGGGCAATAGTTAAGGGCTTGTGTTTATATATAATATGTTTTTATCGCATAGAATTATAGAAGAGGCGACGCCGTTTATGCGGATTCAGAGTTGAAACAAAAATTAGACTCCAGTCCACCGAAAGACGCGAACCTAAATCTGACAATGACCCTCGCGTATGTCCGGCGTCTGTCTTTTCTCTTCTACAGATCGCATTTCTGAACTGATTCTCGTGAAATTTTGGGAGCAGCATGTCTATCATGAGACGGCCGCGACATACTCTCGATTTTTCTCGCACTATACCTCTTGTTCTAAGTGTTATAATAAGAGAGAGACGGATAGTGCGATAAAAATCGAGAGAGCTCGCGCGCCGTCTTGTGATAGCCGTGCTGGTTCGTTAATTATATAGTTTTTTTTGTCAAGTCACTTTTACGAAACTCAATTTTATTTTTTTATTCTGGTTCGCTTGGTCTACAGCAGACAGAGCCACTAGTTTATATAAGTGTGTCAAACCTGACCCCGGGCTCCGGGAATAACGCTGGGAGGATGATGATAAGTGATTATCGTCGTCTAATATCCAAAATATACCTACCAGTTATGCTTAAGAGTCCGCAGTAAGCTCGGCCGAATTTCACCTTCCCATACAAACGTAGTTACGCTCTCATTTTAAAACTACATGTTTAATTGTGACGAAATTTTGACTATATCTATGTCTGTAATTAGTTTATATGATTCCAGTTTATAAAACAAACAAAATACAGCAAAAACAAATTTTGTATGAAAAACTTAGAAGCTACATAAACTAATTACAGACCTGGATATACCTCAAGTCATTGTACATGCAAAGTTTCGTTACAATCCATCATGTAGTTTTAAAATGAGAGCGTAATTACGTTTGTATGGAGAATCGAGCTTACTGCGGACTATTAATTTGGGACTAGGTCGATTTGTGAGATCCGCAAATCGGCGAACGAAAAAACTGGCTGTGACAGACGGACAGCCTCCGAGTGATCGCATAAGTGTTCCGTTGGACCAATGTTGGTACGGAACACTAAAAACCAGAGAATGCGAGCTCCTTACAAATTTCCACCCAAACACGTGCCCAAAACCCGGTATGCGCATGTTCGAACCAAACGGCTGCCTGGCATCGTTGACCCCCCCCCCCCCCCCCCCCCCCCCCCGCCCTCAACTCAGCATAATGGCAATGGCGCTCATTCTGTGGGGCCATTTTGCGGCGTTACTTTGACTTCTATGGTTTTTTCGTTCGCTGCTGCAAATATATTTATTGTAATTTTTCAACTGCCGGTCTGGTACAGTCGGCATCATACAATTAGTAGCAGCCAAAGTAGCCAAATATATCGCAACACGTCTTTATTGCTATAGGAGTAAGGATGTGTTACGATATATTTGGCTACCTTGGCTGCTACTAACTATATTCTGCTGACTGTACAGGGTCAATATAATTCAGAAACCCCTAATTATTTGTATCCAGACTAGGCCGACCGCACCGGTAAGCAAAGCGCCCCAGCAGTTCAGCCCGCCGGAGACCAAGCACGGCGAGGGATTCAAGCGCGAGAAGAGCTACACAGAGGAACGGAGACGGGACGATGACTTCCGCCAGTGCGAAGGCAGCTTCCAAAACAGGTAGGTGCTTCATGCCCTGACTAGGCTTACCTAGCCATACCTCAGTGTAGGACTTGCCTGGCGACCAAGTTTTAATGATGTAAAACAATACACTAAAGCTCATCAAAATAATTGAAAAAGCGAGCGAAGCGGACGATGTTCTCAGTTTCGACTCGGGCAATAATCATATTTGGGCCATTTTACGAACATAAAAAGTCGTGTGTACAACACGACTTTTTATTTTATTTTGATGTAATCGGGTTTTTTCAACTCAGAATCGAGAGCACTTTCGAACCTAATAGGAGAAAATATAAATCTAAAATTTTGGACAGTTGTCCATAATTTTACATTTAAGTATATGTATAGTTTTCGGTTTTCCGTTCCGTTACCACTATACAAACTTAGTATGGAAACGGTAACGTAATGGAATAAAAAATCTTAGGACACTTTTTTTCTCGTATAATATTCGAAAGTGCTCTCGATTCTGAGTAGAAAAAACCCGATTATATCGAAATAAAAAAGTAGTGTACAACTTTCCGTAAAATGGCCCATTTCCGGCTGCCCGGCTGTTCTCCTGCCTGTAAATATTTTTTTTAAAGACGCGTCATCGTATTTTTAAAGGTCGAGTTTAGATCATCACAAAACAACATGACACAAATAAAATGTCATAATATTGTTTGTTTCAATGATATGTTTACTCGCTTTTACTGTTCCATGGTTACGGGCGCCGATAATGCCCTTACTGGCCGTTTACGGCAGAGCCGAAGGGCAGGGTTATTACTTATGACTTTTGCAGTCTCAATATGTTTGTATTTACGGGTGTCCCACAGTAGCGTAAGATAGTAAACCGGGTTTGACAATTGAGATGCGATTCGATTCGAAATTATGCTCCAGAGGCTCTAGTATAAGTTTTACCGAAACAAAACGTTACGACCGCGTTCGCGTTTAGCTGTCAATACCCATACAAATTGAGGGTAAAACGCAAACGCGATCGTAAAGTTTTGTTTCGGTAAAACTTATACTAGAGCCTCTGGTGACTGACTTATTGTTAGGTGGAGGCAGGCACAGCGAAATGTCATCCCGCTCGAATGTGGAGCAGCCCAACTGGGGAAGTACCTCCGCCTTGCAGAAGACCACAGCCATAATAACACCACTACTTGCTCTGTAGTAGTGTTGTGTTCCTGGTGGTGAGCAAGGTCGCCAGAGCTCCCGAGGGTGCGTTGTGTGGAGAGCGAGGGAATTTGTTCCTTCAGCTGTCGACACGGCGAATCCTCAAACATATCAAGGGTCGGCAACGCAAATATTACTCCTTTGGAGTTGCATGCGTCTATAGGCTGCAGTGTCCGCTTACCATCAAGCGGGCCGTACGCTTGTTTGCCACCGTCGTTGTATAAAATGGAAATAAACAGTTTTTAGGGTTCCATACTCAACAAGGAACCCTTATAGTTTCGCCATGTCCGTCTGTCCGTCTGCGGCTTAGCTCAGTAACACTTGCTGTTTGCTGGAAAACTAATTCGGCATGGGTATATAGGTATGTATATAAATCAATCACGCCGACCAAACATTATAGCATATAATCTTGAAAAAAAAGGGAACACTTTAAAGGTAGTGGGGATGTAATTTTATATAATCAATTATTGAGCTTACAATGGGACTAGGTCGATTTGTGTATGATTGTCCCATAATATATATATATATACAGCGTGGAACCGAACGATGGACTTTCCCGGAAGAGGGGGATTATTGAGCGCTAGTACGTCACATTTTCCAGATAAACTATTTTTTTTGACGCGATTTTTTTTAAACATTTGTATGGAGCTCGTCGCTCCAGTCGGCCAACGCTCCATACAAAGGTAAAAAAAAATGTCACGGCTAAGTAGGCATAACTAGTTACCGAGTAATAGTCGACCACCTTAAAAGTCCTGCAGAGCACCATTTGGGAGGCGCGCTCGTGTCGATGTTACATAGACAGACAGTCAACTGCGCGTGGCCGGTTTTTATTTTCTGTTACTTTTAAGGGTTCCGTTCCCAAAGGGTAAAAACGGGACCCTAATTACTAAGACTCTGCTGTTCGTCTGTCACCAGGCTGTATCTCATGAACCGCGATAGTTAGACAGTTGAAATTTTAACAGATGATGTATTTCAGCTCCCGCTATAACAACAAATACTAAAAACAGAATAATATAAATATTTAAGGGGCCGTTTTCGTGAACCGCGCGTGTCCGACTAGCACTTAGCCGGTTTTTATATTTTTATTTTTATGCTTATTTTGATTAGACGCGGTAAACCATGGGAGCGTAACGCAGCAGCCCCCTCTGGCGACGTCCGAGAGGAGTCCCCGCGTCCGCACTTCCGAGACAAGGACAATAGAGAGAACAGGTACGCAACACGACAGCTATCTCGGTCTTAGGGCGGGTTGCACCAACTTACGATAAGAAACAGAAAAGTATTTATTGCTACAAAAAGAAAAAAGAATAACCCACAAGTAAAAATAAAAACTTACAAACTAAATGAAAACTTACAAGCAATACAAAGAAAATAAGAATTAGTGGACAATGGGCCCCGGTGTCAGCAAGTGCTGGGCGAGGCCCAGCGCTGGTTGTCAGACCGTTCCCGAGGTTGTCGGTCGCGGACTGACAAATTACCGTGCTTACATGCGTAGCATTACATTGCGGATCTGTAAAGGTCGATTGATCACACTGTGCCTGGTCAGCACGCAATGAACCGTTACTCGCCCAACTTTTCTAGCTTACTAGCCGGCGGTGGGACGAGTGCCTTACTCGTAGGTAAAAATATTTTCAAGTAATACTGTGCTTACAATCTGAAACCTTACAGAAATATTGTAATATTCGATAGAAACTTTTCAAACATCTTTCTTTCCATACATTCAGATTTTAACGAACATCTACGTTTACAGTCGGTTTGGTGCAACCCATCCATATGAGATTAATTGATTTGGCCGAATTAGTAGCTCAGAGCAGTCCATTCAAAAAGCAACTCTAAACCGTCCAAGGTAGATTCCAATTCCAGAGACAGCATCGTTGACCTGTTCGGAAGCCTTGGTGGCACGAAACTCGTCAAGGGTCTACATGGGACTGTACCAGGCTGCCGAGGTGGCTGATGCTCAGAGGGAGTTCCCTTGAGCCCTCTTTGGGGGCCCAGAGGGAGCCCTCTTTCGGGGCCCAAGGGATCCGTGCGGGACAGACTGAATCGGTACCGTAATTGTGGGGCCCTGTGATGCTTTACTCGCTTGCAAATGTTTCAATGCTTACGTCATTCATCATCCTGCTAGCGTTATTCCCGGTTGTGCCCTAAACGAGCGCGGGGTCCGCTTTGACACCTAATCCCCATGGACCTATGATATTCAGGACAAGCTATGGTAATAACAATACCACGTGCGAGCGAGCTGCTAGCATACAAATCTCGATAAGTGTGACAGAAACGGAAATATCATTCGTTGTCCTTGTCATAGTTCCACTTTTTTTATTTGCAACAACTGATTCAGTATGAAGTTGTGGCACATAAACCATTACCCGTCCAAATTGAGTAGGTTGTTTATGGCAAGTCATCAGCCATTTTAAGATCAGTTCTTAATTAAGCTGCATAGGAGCTTTTCCGTCCCTCGTTGTGGCATCACGTATCACTGTCCTGAGTATCATAGTTCCATGCCTAATCCCACAATTTTGCATAGGCAGTTGTACGAAAGCGACTGCCATGCTGACCTTCCAACTTATGTTCTCCCTCACCGAAAGGCCAACGGTGAATATTCCGTACACAGGGTCACAGAAAAAATATGGTACGAGCCGGGATTCGAACCCACGACCGCCGCTTGACAGCCTCATGTCTGAACCACTAGGCTGCCGTTGAGCAATGCTGAGACTTGACTGGTATATGTTGCGCATATGTTCCGAGTCCTGTTTTCCGTTAGAATTGATCTATTTTGTCTCATCCTGATAGTTAAGTATGTTGAAGCATAGAATTTCCATAAATGAATTGGTAGTTATATTACTTTTATGACAATGTCAGCTAATAACCCAGTGAAATCAGGCTCACCAGTTATTATATTGTGGGAAAATACTCGCAGTAAATGGGTGGGGACCAAATTGTTGGCCGGCCATTCAAAATCGGTATTATTCTCGTTTCCCCGCACTATGCTTTCTTTGCCTTGGTCACGATTGGATATTCCTGGGCAGTTATTCTCTTCTCAGCGCCTCACCGCACCCGTCACGTGTAACGCAACTAGATCTCTACCTACGCTCAGATACTACGAATCGCGGCGTCAACATATATTAGTGGGTGAACGTTGAGGTGAGCTTAAACTCGTTGCAGAATGCCGGGACTCTGCAGAATGTATCTGAAGTGTCGTTTTGTCCGCACTGTGCAGTTCTATAGCTTTTCCTCCATTTCGGCCCTCTCCTGACGTTTGGTTCCCTTCTCTTTTTTTCTCTCTTTTTTTCTCTCTTTTATTAGTGGCTTGCTTGTTGTGATTTTAGCTGTTGCACATTTTTAATCTAAATACACCAACACCGTCTTCATAATCAAAATCATAAAGCACTGTAATTGTTCAACTCTACTACTGGGTACTTCATTTAGCTTGATTTTTGAAGATATACTGCTCTAGCTTTTGCCCGCGACTCGGTCCGCGTGGAACTCGTTTATATAGTATCTCCATACAACATTTTCAACCCCATTTCACCCTTTTAGGGGATAATTTCCGAGATAAAAACTATACTATGTCCCAAATTTCAACCAAATCGGTTCAGCGGTTTAACCGTGAAGAGGTAACAGACAGACAGACAGGCAGACATACACACTTTCGCATTTATAATATTAGTAAGGATAATTTGTGTTATCGCAGTAGGGCACAAAATACCTACATATATTCAATAATTGAGCAGATTGGAGTACCCTGGAAATAACTACTTTTGCACATTTCTTTATCTAGACATTTGTTTTTGGCATTTATCCCATTCTATCACATTTTTAATTATAAGATGACCTAACAATGGATAATTGTTCATCAAATTAACTAGCTATTTGCACCAAATAAAGCTTAAACTAACAGAAGTAACCGATCAATCGCTACTTTGGTTCATCAAACAGGTTCCCATTTCAATATAAACGTTTTACCATTGCAGTGTCAATAAATTTAACAAGCATAACGAATGCGAAGTAAAGAAAAACGACAGAAACAACCGCTTCGACCGGCAGGACCGTGGCAAGCGGCGAGACTGGCACGAAGAAACCAGGAACCAGAAGAGAGAGTTCCGAGGAGAAGACAACCGAAGGGAGACAGACTGGGCGAGGGGTGACTTCACCTCTAACTCCGACAAACGCACCAAAATCCAGGAGCTCACCGACCCAGTCCCCCTGGAAACCCCCTTCAGACAGCCACAGATCGAGGGCGCTCACGAAGTGTCCGTAACATGGATAATCTCCCCGAAGAGCTTCTTCGTCCAAATCGTCTCGCTGCAGCCGAAATTCCACGAGATGATGCATAGGGTCCCGGAACTGTACAAAGGCGTCCAGCCTTACAGCGGAACCGTCGCCGTTGGCGGTTCCGTACTCGCCCGGTGTCCGTCCGATGGGGTCCTATACAGGGCCACTGTGGTCTCAGTCCAGCCTCTGTCCAAATGCATCGTCCAGTATGTGGACTACGGGAATAAGGAGCTAGTCGACGCTAAGGACATTTGGCAGTTGGACAGGCAGCTGTTGGAGGTCCCTCGGATGGCGATTCATTCCATGATCGGCGTGAAGCCTGCGGATGTCGAATGGAAGGCGAATCCCGAGATAGACCAGTGTTTCAACGCGCCCAGCTACCAGTGTGTGTTCCAAGATGTAGTTGATGACTGTCATATGGTGCAACTGTTTAACGATGGAGTAAGCGTCGCCGATCTACTTGTACGGAAGAAGCTCGCCTTGCCAGCTGATGAACTATCTCGTGTTGCTGTTAAAGGTAAATCGTTGGTCAATTTTTTAATAATTACTTTGCGAGTTGTTTGATGTTTTTTTTTATTGGGAAATAATGTACAAGCTTTTGGCACTCATTTTAAAATTGCATTCTATGAACTGAAACTGCAGTCGGCCAGCGAACGAAAATAAATAAATAAATGAATATTAGGGGACAATCTTACACAAATCGACCTAGTCCCAAACTAAGCAAAGCTTGTACTATGGGTACTAGACGACGATAAACATACTTATATAGATAAATAAATACTTAAATACATAGAAAACACCCATGTCTCGGGAACAAACATTCGTGCTCATCACACAAGTAAATGCCCTTACCGGCATTTGAACCCAGGACCAGGGTCACTACCAACTAGGCTAAAGCGGTCGTCAAAACCATAGATTGCGAGCTCCTTACAAATTATCCAAACACGTGCCTAAAACCCGGTATGCGCTAGTTCGAACTAAACGGCTGCCTGGCATCGTTTCGACACCCCGCCCCCATCCCCGCATAATGGCAATGGCACCCATTCTGTGGCGCCATTGTGCGGCGCTTCTTAGACTTCTGTGGTTTTTTTTCGTTCGCTGCAGTCGGCAACGACCAGAGGCGGCTCGTGACAAAATTGTATGGGTGTTCACTTGAAATAAAACAATGAAAATACATAGCGTTAGCAGATTCCGGGATTCAGGGATTCCGAACACTCATCGTGCACAATTTATTAACCTTCGTAAAATATGCCTGTTTTCGTCAACACGGTCAATGAACTCGCGTATAGACTTTCGGTACTTACGCGGAATCTAGTGCCTTGCGAATATCTTGTCGTCCGATAGACGCTATTATAACTGCAGTTCATGTAACAAATAAATGGTACCTACCGAGATTGTGAATGTTATTTTCTTCTTAATTGAAAGATGAGCTAACTATGTCGTTAACGCCCGTTTCAGCCCAAGCAGAAAGACACAGAAAACAAAATAGTTTGTTACTCTCATCACCACCACAGAACTACGGTGTTTACACACTTTTCACATATTATTCGGACTTAAACACACGCGTATATGTTTCGGTTTTCGTCGTACATGTTTGCGTAAGGTCAAGTTCAGGCCGTCGCGGTCCCGTTGCCTTCAATTCAAGCCGAATTTGTAACGTTTTTTCACATTTTTTTATGAACGCCACATTATAATTGTCCATTTTAACACTCACAAGTAATAACTGATAAGTACAGGCTATTTCAACACGTATTAAATGATTATTAATTAGAAAATACCCGAATTTGCATTCGCGCGCATGCATTTAAGTTGACTAGTGTTTGTTTATATAAGAGTGGCAACGTCGCACGCAATCGCTGTCGCGCGTTCGGGCGGTAAAATTAACCGGCAACGTCGCGTGAGCGGCGCTCCGAATTTGGCTATTTTTTCATAGAAAACCTTCTGTTTCACGCGCAGGACTGTGGCGAAATTTCTCTTTCACTCTTATTGGATTTCGTATTAGGCAATGTACTGAATCTTGTTTCATAGGAGCGCAATCGTGAGCGCTCCGCCTCGCGCGTTACCTATGAAATGATACAGTACAGGTGTATGGTATAATGGGTATTATGGAATGGCTTGTAGTGTGTAAAGGTAATTATTTTATTGGTACAGTCGATTTTTAATATAGTTTTTAAATAGTAATATTAATAATAACGAGATAAATGAGTATAATTTTGTTATAATTATTTATGGGAGTTCACTGCACCAGCGTTCTTAGGGCGAGCCGCCTCTGGCAACGACCATGCAACGAAATTGACTTCGACCTTCATTCGACAGCGGAAGCGATAGACCCCACGATCCTGGTGGGACAACAGATCCCCTGCCGCGTAACCCACGTGGAGTCCCACGAGAAGTTCTACGTCCAGCTCGACTTGGAGATGGCTGAGCTCGTGGAGACAGCTGTCGCCAACTGTGACGCTAATCTGGTGAGTATCTGAGTGCCAACTTCTACCACCTCTTGCCGTGGGCTGACCATCTTCACTCTGGAACTTCGAGGGTGGGTGCACCAACCCATATGTAATCGGAAGCGGAGTTCGTTAAAATCTGAATGTCTGGAAAGTCTGACAAGTTTCCATGGAATGATAGGTATCTCGGTACTCCATATTTCACGTTGATCGGTCGATAATCGTAAGATAATCGTAGAGAAATTTTGAGGAGCTTTTCTGTGAGTTTCTTCAAAAAAAGCAGTGTACAAATTCTCCATGCTTGCCACCATTGTCCAGTCAATGAACTAGCTGACAACTCGATGGAAAAAATGTCAATTTTGGGGAAAGTCAGAAAAAATATTAATACATATTTTCGTTTTTGTTTTGGTTCATTTACATGCTTAATTTAAACCTACATAATTACTTCCGGGTGGAAAGTTTGTCGGATTCTTGAATAAAGCATCTTAAAATGAAATCAACAAAAAAACGCTATTATAAATGAATGTTATTCAAAACCGTATTTTTCCTGGAGTATGAGCCGTAGTCGGGGCAATGCATTTACGCTGTAGTATCCCAGACTAAACCTGACTATTTTTTTTTCTAGCTCACACCCCTAACACTGGACGCGCTGACTGACGGCGTGCACTGCACAGTGAAACACGCCGACAAGATCCACCGCGCCATCCTGACCGACACGTCGGACGCGGGCAGCGTGCTCGCCGTGTTGCCGGACTGTGGCGAGACCATCACGACGTCACTAGCCAATGTGAGTCTCTCCTAACACAGGACACTGACTGACGGCGTGCACTGCACAGTGAAACACGCCAAGATAAACCGCCATCATTCTGACTAACACATAAAAAATCCGAAGATTAATTTGACCGAAACCATCATTATTCCGAAATATTCGAAATTACGAACGCATTTTTTAGTTAAAAGAAAATTTGGACGCAGATGATTTAATGGAATATATAAATAGAATAGGTTAGTATTATATCCTGAAATTCATATTCATTTATTTTATGCATAATCGGATACATTCAATTACATAGATGTTGGTTGCAAAGTAAGAGACACTGATACCCCGTGGGCATTGCAAGGATCTTACAAACTAAATCAACTAAATTAACATTTTATTTAAAATTTGGGTGCAATAACGTCATAAAATATGAAATATAAAATCGGCATGCTTATTCTTATTATTATTATGAACGTCGACAAAAGTAAAATTAAACTTCTATTTTTCGTATTGAAAAAGAAACCCGCACAAAATGAAAGAAAGAAGCATCTCAAAGTCACACAGATATTAAATAATTTTGCGATATGTGCTAAAAAGGTCGTCCCTCAACTTTGATGTCTAGAAGCAAACCGCGGTTCACTTCGAGACGCTGATTTTCAGTGACGCCATTGGTCGCAACGCAACAGCAACCATTGTGGCATAATTATACGTAAATGATCGTTCCTTCGGAGTTATCATCCCAAATGTCTACTCAGCTTTCCTCTAATGGTCGGGCCACACTAGCGGCTAACGTCAATGCCCACTAGCGCGATAATTTTTAACGCGCTAATGTGGGTGGCTACACTTGAATGGCTAACGTGAATGCTCATTATTGGCGATAAAAACGGCGTTAATTTTACTTGAATTCAAGCAAGATGGACGTTGACAGAGCTCTGTATTTAATGAGTGTATATTTTGATTATTTGAATTTATTGAATCATTACCGAATGAAGAAAAAAAGGAAACGAAGAAAAAGAAGATGGTGGATGATACAAATACGATTCTTGAAACTTTTGTGTTTCGGATCCCGCAAACATGGTTCTGTTTTCAGAGTCTCGAGAAACGCAATCACTTTCTCGTTACTCCACTCCATAGCCATAGTACGTATTTCAAAGACAAACACGTGCGATCCCGTCGCGCTCACGACGCACACTGGCGTAGTGTAGTGTGGCCGCTTCATCGCATTAATTCTCGCGTTAATCTCTTTGATGTACCGCCACTTGAGCTATCGCCTAACGCCAAACGGCTATGTTAATGCCGTTGTCAAATTATCGCGTTAAGTCGTGGCTACACCTACGGTTAACGTCCATTGTCGCGATAATTAATGGCATTTCTTTTTTTTTCGTTTTGTCGACCGGTTAGCCCAGTGGGTAGTGACGCTGCCTACGAAGCTGAAGGTCCTGGGTTCGAATCCCGGTAAGGGCAAATATTTGTGTGATGAGCATGAATATTTGTTTCTGAGTCATGGAAGTGTTCTATGTATTTAAGTATTTATAACTATTATATATATCGTCGTCTAGTACCCATAACACAAGCCTTACTGAGCTTACTATGGGACTAGGGCGATTTGTGTAAGATTGTCCACTAATATTTATTTATTTATTATTTCTCGTTAGTGTGGCCCCAGCATAACTGGTTTTTCCTTCCAGCTCACGATCCTGCCGACGGAGTTGAGCCTGCACCGCTACCAGTCGCTGGAGTGCCGCCTCAACAACTACACGGCCGACTCCACCGTGCTCGTGCCCCTTGACGAGCTGACGGCCAACCTCACTGGCAACAAGTTCGTCGTTTACGTCGACAGCGTTGAGGGCGCTCGGTGAGTTTAACACTCGGGATAGGTTGCACCCAGTTACGATTGCAGACCGAACAACGTTAAATATGGCGCCGGCAGCTGTCATTCCATGGAAACCTGTCAAAATTTGCCATACATTCAGATTATAACGAACACCAGTTACGATTACAGACGTTTTGGTGCAACCCACCCTTAAAAACCACGGCTAGTGTGCGCTCCACATGGTCTATAACACACCGGGCTATGAAGAGGAAAATCCCACTTCCATCGTCCGGGCATCTGAAAAGGGAAGAATACCTTTGGAACACTACGTATACTTCCATAATAGAAAAAATGTTTTTATCCACTTCTAGATATTTTCCAATCTCAATGATTTTTAGTACGTTATTGACACAGTAAAAGACTAGGTTTATAGGATTTCCTTTTTTCAAAATTTGCAAGAAATTCAAACTTATAGGCATCGCATTTTTTTTAAAGCTAAACTCATAATCAGGCAGCGGAACTTAGGTGCCGATGACATCATTATGACGCAAAATAATAGGGATATAGGATGTTCTTATAAATTATACACAACATAACTATTAACTTTTATCACGCTTTGACAGATGCAACAGTTGTCACTAGCTCGCCGAGTTAATAGCAATGTCAAACTTGATATTCAACCTAACTCAAATAAACTAAGGAAAGTTTCGACTTGCGTGATTCGAGACATATCAGTCTGCGGTCAAGCGATATTGACAATGAGTTAATTATAAATGTTGTACCTTATCAATTCACATTTCTAAAATTCGCGAACAAAAAATCATATAACGATGTACAATATTGTTTTCGATAATTTTCTGATGACAATGACAAAGACCGTTAAGTGATTATGTTTTTATAAGTACTGGCCGTCTCAATTGTCAATAAAACATCCGTGAACTAAAGAGGCCAATAAGTTGTTAGTGATTAATGATTATCTATCATCTAGATAAAAACACTGTGTACAGCCGCTACGTCATGCGTCTGTCATCGGCACCAAAGTTCCGCTGCCTGCTCATAATCTATAATGCTGAAGCGATCGACATCAAAATCAAAGTGATTCGTTAAGATTTAGTTAGTGGAAACCGTTAGCTCCCGAAATGGAATTTTCATCAGAAAGTACCTATTGTCAGTCGCGAGTTGCTAGCTGCTGCAAGGCTATTCTACCCTCTTTAAGATTAGGGCTACTTGTTAAAGTTGACCACTATTGCGAAACTACATAATAATCTTTTTGTGCTTCATCTTATGCTCGAAGCTACAGTGGTCTCGGGTTCGAATCCCGGTTCGTACGAATGACTTTTTCGCAACTTATGTACGGAATAATTACCGTTGCCCTTTCGGACGTCGTGAGGCAACCGGTCTCATCGCGATAAGGTCTAGTTTTCCCTCTGGAGTCGCTTTTGTAAAGCTAGTGCCTATGCCAAACCTTGGGATTAGGTGTCAAAGCGGACCCCGGAGTCCTTTAGGGCACAACCGAGAATTAGGCTAGGACAATCTTATGCTTAGGCAAGTATCACTAAACCTATTCTTTACCATCTCAAAGTGCTCATTTGATTGGACAATTTTGACATCCGCATATAAAGGGGTCAGACCTCAAAGTCATCTTTTGTCAATATAATTATTTTCATTGTGTTAGATCTCAATGAGGGGAGTTGAAATGGAGACAAATCAAACACGGACCGTTCACTATGACAAGTATAATCTGACTGCCTCCGCGCGGTACTCAGCCGCGCCCTCTCCCGTCTTAAAGCTACCCACATAACATCCCTCCACCTTTATTCTTAAAATAACCACTGAGAACTATAATTAAAGTACTAAAAGAATTGTCTGTAATCAATTTTTTTCCTAGGCCGTTTCCTAGCTGTCTCAGGTTCCTCTGAACCTTGGTTCTCCTGTTCCGACGTCAAGCTAGAAGGCGCAGTTAACTCGGCAGCAACCAGGCCCGGTCCAGTATCCTCACACTCCAACCAACGCTCTCCATCTGTCTCGCGCTCCGTGGTACCTTGGTTAACGTTACCTTCGATTGACTGGTCATTCAGCGTGTGAGGAACCATAGGGTCGGTTGACAAAGACGGGTGCGCCAGCACCATCGGCATCATCTCCGCGGTGGCCGCTCTAGTACCACAGTCTAGGCAATGTTCCTCCTCCCCCTTATATTTTAAAATTTGGTTGGCGTGTTTTTTACACTGCGCTGATCGTCCTTTAGCCTTACGATATAAACTGACGAACCAAGTTGTGTTAATATTGTTCCCCTAACTAAACGTTTATTTTGGTTCATATACACTTGCACTAACACTTGCTCGCCGATTGTGAAATTCACTTTGCGAGAACCGCGGTAGTGTCTACTCTGCTCACATTGTTTATCTTTGACATGTACGCCGAGTGGTTCGCTGGATGACGGTAGGCTTTGTGGAACTATTAAATCCAACCTACTTCTTAAATTTCGCCCAAATAATATTTCTGAAGGGGATCTGTCAGTAGTGCTGTGTTTCGAGTTCCTGTAATGGAACAGAAATTCTTGTAATTTTACATTTAAATTATTTCCGCTGTTTCCTGACAATATTATCGCCTTAATAGCCCGCTTTATTAATTTAACATATGATTCGGCTTGTCCGTTGCTAGCCGGGTTGTAACTTGGAGATGTAATATGTTTTATTCCATTACGTGTGCAAAATTCCTTAAATTCTTTTGATACAAAATATGATCCGTTATCCGAACAAATTACATTAAATGTGCCGAATCTCGCCATTACTTCACATAGTCGTTCTATAATTACTCGAGTACTATAACCACTGGACACATGAAAACACTCGACCCATTTAGAAAAGGCATCCACGATAACTAAGTGTGTTCTATAGGTATTGTTAATGGGTCCTGCCAAATCAATGTGCACGCGATGCCAGCTGTGCGGCGGGAACGGCCAGGGCGTGAGCGGCGCGGGGCGCAGCGCCCAACACACTCTGCACGACGCGACGCACTCTTCGATATCCGTTGACAGCCTAGGCCACCAAAATCTATTGCGTGCCTGTGATTTCAATTTATGTACCCCTAAATGGCCTTTATGTAACTCCTCAATTATTTTAGGTCTCATGGACGTAGGCACTACTAATTTATGACCTTTCATAAAGATGTCGTTTTCGATATCTAATTCGCTACGGTTTCCATAGAAAGGTTTGAGAGATAGATCTTTTACTTTATTCGGCCAGCCCTCTAAAACGAAATGTATCACTTGTGACAATATTTTGTCTAACTGTGTGCCTACTTTTATATCGGTTAGTGATAAAAAACTGTCGCCTTCACAAACAAAATTTACGTAAAGACCGCTGCTGGCGGCTGCTTCGTCTATCTGAGAAACCGGTTCCTCGCGCATCGCTCGGCTCAAGAAATCAACTGAGTTGCGTGAACTTGAAATATATTCAATGTTGTATTTATACGCTGATAAAAATATTGCGTACCGTTGCAATCTATTGGCAGAAATTTCCGGAATGCCTTTATTCGGATTAAATATCGATAGTAAAGGCTTATGATCTGTTCTCAACGTAAATGGTACATCTCGTCCGTATAGGTATTGATGATACTTGCGGACTCCGAATACAATAGCAGTTGCCTCCTTTTGGATTTGACTGTATCGTTTCTCAGCATGAGACAATGATCGTGATGCGTAAGAGACGGGTTTTTCTACCCCGTCTTCCACTAGGGATAATATCGCTCCGAGACCCCGGGGCGATGCATCTACTGTCAAAATCAACTGTGCCTGGGTTAAAATGTGCTAAATTTTTATCGGACGACAGTTCATTCTTTATCGTTGTTACTGCTTTGTCGTGCTCCTGTTTCCAAACCCATGGAACGTTTTTTTGTAGTAACTCGTGCAGAGGACTGAGTATTGTTGACGCATTTTTCACAAAGCTCCTGTAATAGTTTACCAGCCCCAAAAATGATTTTAACTCCGACACGTTACTAGGTACTTTAGCTTCCAATATGGCCTTTACCTTCTCTGGTGATTTGTGAATACCATACTTATCAATAATAAATCCTAAGTACGCTACCGAGTTCTGGAAAAGGAACACTTTTCTTTTTGCAGTACAAGTCCGGCCGTTTCTAATCGACGGAACACCTCATTAAGTTTATCAACATGCTCACGTTTATTTTTCCCTGTGATCAAGATGTCATCCAAATAAACAAGAACCCCGTCTAATCCTGCTAATAACGTCTCCATGGTTCTCTGAAAAATGGCTGGTCCAGAACTTAACCCAAATACGAGCCGAGTATACTTGTATAGGCCTTTATGAGTATTTACAGTCGTTAGTAATTGCGAATTTTCCGATAACGTTAGTTGATTGTACGCGCGCGACAAATCGAGTTTTGAAAACTGCTCACCCCCATTAAGTTTAGTAAATAATTCGTCTATTCGGGGCAAAGGACGTATCGTATCGTTTTTCTACAAGTAATTGCTTGCTTAAAGAGACTGAATAGTCCGCGCACAATCTTAATGATTTATCTTGCTTTAAAACAGGCACGATCGGACTCGCATACTCTGAGTATGGAATGGGAACTAAGATACCTAACTCTGTCAACCTATTTTTTTCTTTTTCCACCCTTTCCTTTAATGCGAAAGGCAACGGGGGCGCTCTGCAAAAAATTGGCTTTGCGTCTGGTTTTATTTTTAATTCAACTACTGCATTCTTGAAGCAACCTAATTTATTTGAGAATAGCTGTGGGTACTTTGAAGTTAAATCTTCTATATCCGCTTTGCAAAAATGTACCTTACAAAGTTCAAGTTGAAATTTTTAAATAAAATCTCTGCCTAACAGTAAGGGGCCCTCGCCACGTACCACATGAACCGTTATATCCTTAGTTACCGACCCATACCTAAACGGTAATATTAATGTGCCGAGTGTATCGATGCGCCCTCCGTTATAACTTTGCAATTGTACATTACTAGGTTATAGCGGTAACTACAGAACAACGACTTGTAACTACTTTCTGGAATAATCGTCACCCCAGAACCGGTATCTATTTGGAAACTCAAAGCATTTTTATCCACTACTACAGATTCCTTCACAGGTTCGCCATGAACCGTACGGATATTGCAAACAATACGCTTACCGTCCACCTCCTCGTCATCACCAGCGCCGCACTCGACGTAGTAGTGTTGAGAAACACTTTTTGGGCACATTCGCTTTAAATGTCCCTTAACTCCACATCGCTTACAAGCGTGATGCTTAAATCTGCATGAATCCTGTTGATGACCGGTGTAGCCACAGACCTCGCAGACCGGCGCGCGGCCGCCTGCGCCGGCGGCCGGCGCGGGCGCGTCGCGCGCCCCGTGCTGCTGCCGGCCGCCGCCGCTGCGTGCCGACAGCTTTAGCACTTGCAACGGAACATGCGCGGCCTCCGCTGAGCTCGCCGCCTCATGTCGACCTTGCTGTGCACCTATTCGCGCGCTGCGCACGTCTTCTGCAATCTCCAACGCCTTCTGCACAGTGAGATCCGCCATTTTTGTTGTAAACAGCTTATCCCGCACGGGACCGTGCACCATTCCGAGCACGAATCGGTCGCGCAGAAGGTCGCCGAAGGAGGCCGCGCTGAACTCGCAATGCGCAGCCAGCCCGCGCACGCGAGCCGCCCACTCCGCCATAGTTTCGTTCGCATATTGTACCGCACTATGAAATTTATAACGTTCCGCGAACCCGCACTTTTTACTACCAAAGTGTTCATTTAGCAATTTCACGACGTCTGCGTAGCTTAACTTCGTTACTGATCCCGGCAAGGCAAGGTCACGTACTAATTTATATGTTGCCTCCGTTAGACAACTTAGCAAAATAGCACGCCTTTTTGCACCGGATTTGTCTTCACCCTCATCGAGTTCGTTTGCTAAAATCCATTGTTCTAGCCTATCTTTATAAATTTCCCACTCTTGCACTTCGTGATTAAATGTCGATAACGATCCAACTGTTACTTTGACCATCGTCACACGCGTTACCCGAATATAGTTTTGTCGTCGCCACTGTTAGATCTCAATGAGGGGAGTCGAAATGGAGACAAATCAAACACGGACCGTTCACTATGACAAGTATAATCTGACTGCCTCCGCGCGGTACTCAGCCGTGCCCTCTCCCGTCTTAAAGCTACCCACATAACACATTGAGACTGAATGAGTACATTAGTCGCCAATGCTTTAGCCAAAGCGATAAAATATTATAAACGCGAGAGTAAATGTCTATGTTACCTTTTCACGCTGAACCGATTGAGATGAAATTTGGTATGGAGATAATTTGAGTCCCGGGGAAGGACATAGGCCAGTATTCATCCCGAAAATCATTCCCTAAGGTGACGAAATGGGGGGCAGAAGTTTGTATGTAGTTACGATATTTATTTATTTATTGGAAAACCTCTCAAAACAAGTTAACAACAGATATAAAAACACGGGGCCAATTAGAGGTTCTCACAGATAGCAATCTAATAGAAGTTAAAATCACGATAGAAGTATAGACAGTTGTCCATTGCACGTAGACTAAACAATTACATAAAGTATTAGAAGACAAAAAGGAACGGGGCAAGCTCACTAAATATTATACGCGATAATACGACGATATAAACGACTTCCACGCGGCCAAAAACTAGTGTAAAACATGACCCATTCCGTTTCAGCCTAATGACAACCCTCTATGACATGACAACTGGCCAGAAACTGGCCATCTTTGAGCCGGACGAAGGCGCCTTCGACGAAGTAGCCACCGTGTGTGCCCGCACCGTTTACAACTGCGACTTCGGCTCGTGCAGCGTGCAACATGTGCAGGGCCTTGATGAGGTCTATCTGCAGAAGGTGGCTGACGGGGACAGGGTGCAAGCTTTGTTGGATAGGCTCTATGTGTTCTATGAGGAAGGTTAGTAGCTATGTATTGGTTCTCTTACCCTAATGTCAAAAGCAAAGCGCATTTAGAGTATGGTAGTCTTGAGTATTCACTTGTAATGAACAGAGCTCAGAATTTCCACGGCAAAACAAAGGGCTGTCGCAATCTAGCTAGGGTTCGTAACGTTTTTTTATTGATATCGATAGTTGTGAAATAAAGGAAAGAAACAGTTATACCAAAATAAAAATGCGGTCTTGGGGGTCCTTGTAGATTTAAATAAAATTTACAGGAGAAAAAGCTCACAAAATAAACATTAGCTTTTTAGCAAGCATTCTAGCGAGAGTTCTAGCAAACATTCTAACGAGAGTTCTAGCAAGCATTCTAGTGAGAGTTCTAGCAAGCATTCTAACGAGAGTTCTAGAACAAGCATTCTAGCGAGAGTTCTAGCGAGCATTCTAACGAGAGTTCTAGCAAGCATTCTAGCAAGAGTTCTAGCAAGCATTCTAACGAGAGTTCTAACAAGCATTCTAGCGAGGGTTCTAGCAAACATTCTAACGAGAGTTCTAGCAAGCATTCTAGTGAGAGTTCTAGCAAGCATTCTAACGAGAGTTCTAGAACAAGCATTCTAGCGAGAGTTCTAGCGAGCATTCTAACGAGAGTTCTAGCAAGCATTCTAGCAAGAGTTCTAGCAAGCATTCTAACGAGAGTTCTAACAAGCATTTTAACGAGACTTCTAGCAAGCATTCTAACGAGAGTTCTAACAAGCATTCTAGCGAGGGTTCTAGCAAGTATTCTAGCGAGAGTTCTAACAAGCATTCTAGTGAGAGTTCTAGCAAGCATTCTATCGAGTGTTCTAGCAAGCATTCTAACGAGAATTCTATGAAGCATTCTAGCGAGAGTTCTAGCAAGCATTCTAACGAGAGTTCTAACAAGCATTCTAGCGAGGGTTCTAGCAAGTATTCTAGCGAGAGTTCTAACAAGCATTCTATCGAGTGTTCTAGCAAGCATTCTAACGAGAATTCTATGAAGCATTCTAGCGAGAGTTCTAGCAAGCATTCTAACGAGAGTTCTAACAAGCATTCTAACGAGAGTTCTAGCAAGCATTCTAACGAGAGTTCTAACAAGCATTCTAACGAGAGTTCTAGCAAGCATTCTAACGAAATAAAATAAACGATTGCATTGAATTGAAGAGTTCTAACAAGCATTCTAGCGAGGGTTCTAGCAAGCATTTAGCGAGAGTTCTTTAAATTATTCTAGCGAATGTGCATGCACCTTTTATTTTTGTACTATGGGTACTAGACGACGATAAATATACTTATATAGATAAATAAATACTTGAACACATATAACACAGGGACAAATATTCGTGCTCATCACACAAATAAATGCCCTTACCGGGATTCGAACCCAGGACCTCTTGCTTCGTAGGCAGGGTCACTACCAACTAGGCTAAAGCGGTCGTCAAACCCTAAACAAGATCTATCATTAGCAGCGTGCTAATATAGAAAGAATTCTATGATGATAAGTTTTGATAGATCATTCTTCACAATTGGAATTTTTAGCAGTTCCTTCGGGCTCCTGCCCAAATAGTTTCTTCAAAGGTACCCCTTTGCGAATAAAACCAACTGCAAAGTGCAAATGTAAAGTACATTCACTGACAGATTTTTCTTTATTTATAGGCACCCCCGAACCGCTCACGGAATTCGAACCGGAGACCTATTGCGCCGTGAAATCGTCCGACGGCAACTGGTACCGCGCGAGCGTCGTCAGCTCCACAGGAAGTGACGTCACGGTGCAGTTCACCGACTACGGGAACACTGAGACCGTCGCCAGCGACGTGGTCAAGACACTGGACGCGTGCTTCTATGAGCCATGCGCACAGGCCTTAGTTGCCAGCTTAGGTATGATTTAATTGTTGGTTTTTAGCTAGCTCAGGCTAGTGTTATTTTTATTATTAGTAAGCTCCTAGTCAAAATATGCAGATACATTTTTAACTGACTTTAAAAAAGGACGAGGTCGGTGCTTAATTCGTTGGAATCTTTTATTATTTATGTCAGTTCCCCGATTACTAGATAACGCCTAGACCGATTAGAAAAATATTTTTTTTGTTTGAAACGGTTTCATTCTCAGGTGGTCAGGGTCCAGGTCAGGATCTGATGATGGTATCCTGGAGAAATCGAGGGAACCGTCCAAATTTTATAGGCACACTTGACCAGTTGGGTTTTTTTTTGAGAAATAATGGAAATGTTCGAGTACGTTGGCTTGGCGGAGTCTTGAATTAAAGTCGTTCAAAACTTACCTCACACAAAAAAGCGAAGAAATATTTTTTGATTTATGTTAATTTTACGTGGAACCACCATAAAATTATAAACGATTTGATTTGTCCTGTCTTGGGCTGAAGACTATGATGGTTTATTTTTCCTTACGTCTCCGTATCAAATCAGTCAAAAATTAGTTCTTAAAGTAAATTACATTAATAAATTATTATCTCCTAGGTCTCGTAGCGCTAAACAATGACGCAATCAACAGCCTCTCGGAATGGACGATGGAGAAGGAAGTGCAAGTGACCCTCGCCTTCGGCACCGATGGCTGGCTCGCCAGCTTATACCTCGATGGAGTCGACCTGTCGGTGAAATTGGTTGAGGAAAAACTGGCCACACCTCAAGCAACGGAGCCTGTGGCAGAAACCGTGGATACTGTCGAGCGAGTGTCCCTTCCAACCGGCTGCACACAAGTCTACATCAGCCACATCGACAGCCCCGGACAGTTCTGGCTGCAAATGGCCGATACGGTCGACAAGATCGAAGAGATACAAGCGGAGCTTGCGGCAGACGCCGACAAATACCAAGACCTTCAGCGTGAGACGGGCAAGCTATGCGTCGCCAAGTACTCCGCCGATGACCTCTGGTATCGCGCCGAAGTGCTCGACCTAGACCTGGACATCGCGACAGTTCGGTTCATCGACTACGGTAACACTGATGCCAGAGGGCCTGGACAGCTCAAGGACATGCCAGAGACACTGCGGGCCATAGAACCGCTCGCAGTGCGCTCTAGTGTCAACGCTGTCCCAAGCAATGGACAGTGGTCGGAGCCAGCGGGAGAGAGCTTCGAAGCACTCGTCGGAGACACAGCTCTGGCCGTAGACGCTCTGATAGTACTGAAGGACGCGATCACGTATGCAGATTTGTTTGTGGGTGGACGCAACGTCACTGATCAGCTGGTGGCCCAAGGCCACGCGACTCGCGAACAACCTACGGAACCAACTTCATGTATCCATGATCCACCCACACAAGTAACCGGCGAGCCTGTGGCCGAAACCGTGCCGGCAGGGACTGAACCAGTGTCCCACCCATCCGGCCGCTCACAAGTCTACATCAGCCTCGTCGACTCGCCCTCGGGGTTTGTCCAATTGGAGTCCGCCACGCCGGACCTCCAAGCTATGGAAGCGGCCATGGAAGACGCCAATAACTTGCCTGAACTGGCATCGGGCGACGTAGGAGTGCTTGGCGCTGAGTCTGTCCGTCCGTGTGCGCCTATTGTGGATGGTCTCGCTCAGCACCTAAACGGAGCTAAATGCGAGGAGTTCCGACAGCTGCCCGAGGAGATACCAGCTATGGAACCGGCCAAATGCTGTCTTTCAAACGACGACGGGCCCAACGATGATGATACTAGGAACAGACTCGACGAACTCATGGCGAACGCGTCTACATCAGTAGGAGATAACGGAAATCAAAACGAGGTTGATAATGAAATAGTAGATCAAGATCAATTTGAAGATGCCTGTAAGCTGGACTCGTCAGATCCAGACCTCGACGAAAGTCTGGACAGCACTCACACCGTAACAGAAAGCAAATCGTTTGAGGCGAACCTAGACAGCTTAAATGACTCACCAGGTCATAATGTACAGCCTGGTTCGTCTGAACAGGACACTTCATCTTCAACCTTAGAGAGTTCCAGTGGAACAATAAAAACCCCCGAAAGGGACACTTCTAAGGATTCCATCACAGATACAGGGTACACAAGCAGTGATGGTACCAACGGGTCTCCGGAGAAGGCCAAGGCTAAAACTGCAGAACCCGGAAATGATAAAGTTGAAATAGTAACGAAAGAAGTTGAAACTGAAACTGAAGAAACAGGACTTAACGTTTGCAATTACGTGAATAAAGTCGAAACAGAAGTAACCGTCGAATAAGAAATAGATTGTCTAATTAATTCGTGTACTATAGAAACAGCACGGCTAAAATGTCCGATTTAAAATTTTGCTTTTTTGTTACCAATTGTCAAAGTCATCTCATCTCGTTTTGAGATTCTTGAGATTCTTTGGAATTACAACAGAATTTTAATTGATTAAAATTATCATTAAAGAAAATGGTAACAAAATAGGAAAGTTAAAAGTCAGTTTTAATTGACGTGCTAAAATCGTGCAATCTTTCCTAGAAATGCTGATGGATATCTGAACACGTGTTAAAAAGTCAAAAGGTTTTTAGTAGAGCATTATTTATTATAGGCGTACAAGACATACAATTAGTCACCACTTTTAGTTTACGAGTAATCTAAACTGCGAGAAACTAGATTGAATAGTTTTTTAATACATTCCGTAGTTTTAGATGATTTCTTTAAACTTTTGATACTTTATTTGTTATTCTAGAGTTAAGTCGTTTACTTGCTCACTTATGTTAAGTACGATTCTTACCGAACTGGGCGCATTTCACAAGTTGCCAAATAAATTTGAAGCTGTAATAAACTTTACACTTCACTTTACATTTCATATTTAAATGAGTTTGCGGCCGGTCGGCTCCTCGCGGCCGTGAACGGCTGCGCTCGGCTGCCGTCACATCCGACGTGCTCCGTCCGGCTTTTGCCTGCTTCGCTCTAGTAACCCACCGAACGGTGAGAATTGTAAATAACGTGACGTAATGAAAAACTTGTTGATTTGGTGCTTTTAATTAAAAAAACAAGAGTTTTTTTTTGTTTATTTACATGTTAATTACTTATCTGTTTGTTTCTTTTACGTAAACGTTAGAAAACTTTAGTATTTTATAATCCTATTTTTCTACGTCCAATGGTGTTAGTTTTTAATAAGTTGTATAGGAATCTAATTCAGGGGCGCTACCGCGAACTTAAAACGAACTTCGTTTGTTCGGTTTTCGTTTCACGGGCCTTTTAAGCTATATATACAAAACAAGATATTTCTATCTCACTTTTCTTTAACACTCTAGTGACAGGGGTGCGTGTACTTCTAGTTTCGATTTTACTGGTAGCGCCGCAGTTCTTTTTAAATGCGTGTAACCTCACCTCTTTTCGTAGAAATCGTAAGCATTATGAGTAGCACTAAGAAATAAGTTAAGTTACTCTATATACCGTTACTCACAAATAAGTTAAGTTTTTGATATGTTTATTTCTGTAATTGTTTACTGTTTTTTTGAAAATACAAAGGTTTTGTTTGAATTCATAGTATTCTTATTTACAACAAAACAGTTTACTAGTAGCATAAGTTTCTGACAAACAATTCATTTTTGGTACAAGTTTTTATTGCCGACTGTACTTTTCTGTATACCATCATCGACTAGTCATTGAGCCGATTCTAACGAGCCCAAACAACGGGGTTACGTCGGTTAAGTCCTGAATTCCCTTTCCCATGGCCACCTTCTGTCTCCATCATCAGATCGGCTCGATGGTACCATAATATTGAATTGTCATTCAAACTATACTAATACCCAAAATTTCAGGTCAATCTGATAGCGGCAAGTGGCTGGAAAATATGGATTGACGGACAACTTACTTAAATAATTATTATATACGTACCACATACGTACAGGTCAAGTTAATGTAAAACTTGTAAAAGCAAAAGAATTAACTCGAGAAAAAAAGTGTTTTTGGCACGGCCGGTTTTTTTTTGTTTTTACGTAACGTTACGTAAAAACAAAAAAAAACCGGCCAAGTGCGAGTCGGACTCGCGCACGAAGGGTTCCGTACCATTATCTATAAAAACGGCGAAAAAAACATGTCTGCTGTATGGGAGCCCCACTCCGACTCGCACTTCGCCGGTTTTTTAGTATTTGTAGTTATAGCGACAACAGAAATACATCATCTGTGAAAATTTCAACTGTCTAGCTAACGCGGTTCTTGAGATACAGCCTGGTGACAGACAGACGGACGGACAGACAGCGAAGTCTTTGTAATAGGGTCCCGTTTTTACCCTTTGGGTACGGAACCCTAAAAAGACCGGGTTGCACTCCGAGAGTGCCGGCAGAAGTGAAAATGACATTGTAACAAGTTTTCGATGGTCACGTGTCCGTCTCAAGAATTTTCAATCTGTCGAATCTTACGGCCACGTGACCTGTGGCGAGTTTAACATTTTTTCCCCATCCCAAAAGTGCACAGCGCCGCTAAAGAAGTGTTCACTTCAAAAATTATCGCAATCACAAAAATATACACGTCCGAGCACGGCGGACAGCACGAACGGTACGAAGTTGATAGAGCGAGATAGGGATAGAATTTTGCAGGACGCCGTGCTTCCGGCATCTATTCGCACGGGCCTAGGCTGCACGCACAGTATAGAAGAATCTTCTTACAATATTGAATTAATAACAAATTACATTCAACAATCTCCTTATATTAAGAAATCCCTTTTTTAACCGACTTCATTCTTTGTTTTTTTTTTTTCAATGTTTGTTACCTCAGAACTCCGTCATTTATGAGCCGATTCAATACAATATTTTTTTGTAAGTATATACTTCCAGGTTGGTCCCATTTAAAAAAAAACAGTTGGATGATGGGATTCATGAGGAATTGAGGGAACTCTTCAATTATATTAGGCACGCGTGAAGTGATTTTGGTATTTTCTATTTTAACTCGTGTATTTACACATACACCTGGAAATCATAAATTTGGTGGAGTGAAATTGCTAATGAAGACCACAGATGACTTATGGAATTCCTCGATTATGTACTTAAAAGTGCAAAAGTACCTCACCGATTCTGATAAGATTTCGTTGAAATAGGAACTAATGAAGTGTCATTGGTAATGATTTTGGGGAATCGACGGAAGTCCCCAAATATTATCGGCCCACATATAGCGATTGGGTTTTTTTCTCTAATAATCAAAAATCAGTCATGTGGTTATTACATATTGCATTATATTAAACAATTTAACGTTCCGTGTCATTGTAAAAAAAGACCGGGTTGCACTCCGGGAGTGCCGGCAGAAGTGAAAACTTGAATACATATTAACGTTGTGCATTTTTGATATTTGATGATGATGATGATGAACTGACATCATCAACTATCGATAATCGTTTGTAAAGTTAGTGAACGTGAATTGAATAGTTGAATCGATTCAAATAATAACGGTAACAACCGATATATGTCTCGCAACTAGAAAGCCGTCTAGCCGCCGTAAATGACATTTTGTATACATGTACAGTCAAGGGCACCAATATGTATACACCACAAAGTCTCAAAAATATGTACACAGACCTTATTTCTGCAACAATAAGGTTGTAGTATACATATTTATGAAGCTTTGAGTGAATACATATTGATGCCCTTGACTGTACATGTATTGTATACATGTGTTAAATTGTATCTCAATACAAATGTATGGAGATACAATTTACTTACGACTGGTGCAGATGACGAATATATGAAAAGTAAATATCGATCTCGATATCGTAATAAAATATATTTCGCTATACTAAATCTCGAGCGAGCGAGAGAGCGAATTACATAGTGCGAGCGAGAAAGCGGAGACAATAACGTATGAAGACCTGTCAGATAACATAGTTCTATCCCTTTCTTACTCGTCGTTCAGAACGTAAGTGAGAAGAGATCGGATGTATAGAAAATGTTCAATTTATTAGTGCCCATCTGCCTTTCTCTGTAATCTGTAGCGGTAGCCCTTCTGTGTACGAAATTTAAATGGAAGTGTTTCATGCTTATTTGCGTGCTTACTCGCACAGGCTTATTTTGGGCTTATCCGCGGTCCCACCTACGTCAGCGAGACAGAATTTACTGATTGAGAATTCTTGAACCTGAAAAAGGGCTCAGCTAATCTCATCTCAATCTGACAAATCATGACATGTATACACTCTGTTATGTTGCACATGTTGCACTGCTGATCCAAATGTCAAACGAGTTGTACTGAGAAATTGCATGCAAATATGGTTGGATCGTTACATCTGTACGCTACCCAATTATGACTTCGACATGTTGTACTGACAAATTGTAAAATCACATAATCTGTATTTTTAGCACATAATAGAAACACTGATGATATTTTTCTGCTCTACTCGACTAAATAACATTTGCAGTCTAATAAAACCACATTTTATTTGATTGTCACTTCGAAAATATACAGATTTTATAATTTTCCCAATGTATCTTGCATGGTATCCAGCAAATTGTCCAGCATCTAACGCCATCAGACGATTACCATGACAGTGAATGGCCGCCTTACCGCCAGTGCTGCCGCCATCGACAAGTCCCGTAACCAAAAAAATCGACGTCAAACATGTCAGACACATAATGGCGGAGGTTGTGTTGTTTTTTACAGCCAGTCAGCCCCGGTAATGATTTTTCGTCAAATTACGCTATCAAACTCGAAGTATGCGCGTTTAATGATAAAGTTTTATTCAAACGTCAACTAATTGACTTTATAGCGACGCAGTATTTAAAATACTATAATGAAATTAAGTTTGGTGGTGTCGCGTTGGTTTTATTGAATTAGAGTGGTGGTGCGGGTTGTGTTTGGGACGGAGCGGCGGTGCGATGGGGGCTCAGCAAGCGAAGGAGCGCGGGACCTCGAGCGGGGCCTCGATGCGTTCCGCGAGGAGCAAGCCCCGCGTACCGAAGGACCCCCGCATTCTTGGCTCCAACATTTTCACTGAACACAGCGGTGAGTCACGATCATCCCCTAAAAAAAACAAAATTAAAAAGTTACTTTTTTTTCATAACTTTAAAAGCTATGACAATTAAAAGATCATGCCACTATGTCTGAATTTTGATTCCATGCATTGCCTACTTTGCATTTTATCTCATTTACATGACTTTCGTTTTTAACACTATCTTATTTATCTATAGATAAACTTTTCAATGAATTATCAATTTATTATCAGTTCAGCACTGTTAAAAATTTGTTTCATAATATATTAAGCATGCATATTATTTCCTTGTTCACATTTATTATTATTTATATAATGGTTCTCATCAGTGAAAAATAAGTAAAACAAAATAAGTCCATGTAAACTAATTCCAGCCATAAAATAATAAATAGGCATGTGGGGACAATCTTACACATATCAACCTAGTTTCAAATTAAGCAAAGCTTGTACTATGGGTACTAGGTGACAATATACATATTTAGATAGATAAATAAATACTTTTATGCATGGGAAATATTCATGACTCAGGAACAAATAATCATGTACATCATACTAATAAATGCCCTTCATAGGCAGGGTCACAACCAACTATCTGCCGTTTTGCTTTAGATTATGAAAATATTGGAATATTTGGTATATATACTCAAGACTTTTCTGGGTTTCTTCTTAGTCACAATCCCCCATGACTGATTGTGACAGCATTCCGTTGCCCTCCATGCAGTTCCATTCCTCGTCAAGTGGACTGCACGGGAAAGACTGCATTATATTATTATTTTGACAATATGTTGTGCTACCTAAACCTGACCATTTAACATGATCAGATATTTGATCAGTGGATGGTTAATATAAAATCATTTACAAAATATAATATTGTAACACCATAAGGAACTCTGTGCTGTACGGAACAGAGTTATGTTTCGAAAACAACGGGTGTTTGTCTGATCCTTGGTTATATGGCACTGGGCCTTCACTACCAAGAATGTAGTTGTTTTAGGTTTCCGGACTGATCCTTTCCTAAAAACCCCTCCAACTGCTACCAAACATTCTCCTCATTATATTGGCAGATCCAGGTGGATAAAACTGGCAAGGCGTAGAAGTTATGAAAAAATATGTATGTGTGTTTGTACTTTACTAGCAAGTAAGCACGAGAGAAACAAATGCTTGACCCCTTGTACACCCTAGCTTCTACACATGTTGCAAGAAGTGCAATGAAGGGGACAACTCCTGACTGCACCAGCAGAGTCCGAGTTAACAGAATTCGTGAAGCTATTTTGATTTGCCGCATACCTAGCACTCTAGGGTGATTTAGTGTCACGCATGTGACACTAATGTTACTTGTCATGCCGATTGTTTAATGCATTGATGTCAAACTTACATATAGTCATGCTACCGTTGTAAAACCAGCACCATCATAAATTCAATGGGGCATCTAAGGTTCTTTAGTAGGTCTTTTCTGTATCTTAAACCCCAATATGAACATGGGGTGTCATAACTTAAACATGTAGGGTCATTTCGCCGGTTAGCGATCACCTAATTTTATGTGCCGGTTGGCGACCACTTAGCTGAGTTGGTGAACTGAAAGGATATTTCCTCGGTTTTTTAGTAGATTTCTAAAACAACAAAAAAATGCATGTACAACTAATTGTCTCAATAGGGTCTGTAGAATTGATGTTATCTTCAATAGAAAAAAACCTTCTCCTTCAGGTGGTCGCCAACCGAAGGTGGTCGCGTAACCAGCGTAATGACCCTATATCTGTCAGTGGGTTATCCCTTGTTAGACCAAACAACTTTTGGCCAAATGTTTAATTTGACAAAAGTTTCATTTGACCTAATGCATTTTTTTCTTACATAGAAAGCTTTATAGGATTATTATAAAACAAACCTAACCTAACCTAATGACTTCTATTTGATGATATTCGAAGAATACCCGAAAATACCACTGTTTTGACGGAAAATGCATTAAGGTAGGTCAAATGAAACATTTGTCAAATGATACATTTGGCTAAAAGTGGTTTGGTCAAGAGACAGGACCCCCTGTCAGTGGCATTGTACCTTCCAAATGGATGAACCAGTTTAAGAGCTATTTGACTGCGGCTGAGTCAAAAGTAAGGGATCATAGCGTTTGATACTGAACCATTTTCGGTAAATGAGTTATCAATCAATTCTAATCTTGTTGCGACATAGGCTACGCTTTTGTACTTATGAGTTTGCTGTGGTCGGCATACAATTATGCTTATTAAAGTTTTGTTGTGTTGAAACGGTTTCTATGTTCCTTGGGTCGGGGAGTTTTTAGTACAAATACATAATTTATATGTGATGGTCATATCACTGCTTGAGTGCTCCAATTTGGTGGTTGGGTGAACCGAGCATGTGAACTACAATTGGTGAAGTGAATTTAGAAGAATTAATAATTGCAAGTCGTCAATTTCTCATTTGCGCTGAATGACAGTACGAATATACCAAGTCGAAGACTGGCGGATCCAGGGAAGCCATCAACTAGGTGATGTAACATTTTAGAACTCATCATAAAATGATCTATTTTAAGGCCTAAGGTGCCCAATGGAATCCTAATAATCCGTTAGTGGTCAGAAACTCATAATCTCTACATAATTTGCCAATGCAGGAGACAGGCCTCTCCTGGGTGACAGGTAAGGTTCTGGAGTCGTCACACTGGCCCAAAATGGTTTGCGGACTTTAAATATGATATCTGGGTTAAATAATATATTATTGATATATTGATATGCCTTTTCTTTTTCGCTTATTTGTCGGATAAATGTTGCAGCTTAAATGCAGGATCTTAATTTATACTAAACAAAACTTTATCGCGTGTATTATGTACAGTCTAGGAAATTGAAACATGTACCTTTTTCCATCTTTGTCACTATGACTAATTGTATAGGCATAAAAAGTTACGTGTTTCAGTTTCCATTGCCGTACATCGATGTTTCGGACGTAGCAACATTCTTGGTCACTAAAATACTATCTTATGTAGGGCACCTATCGGAATCGAACTCATGAAATCTATGGAATAGGTACCAAGTTCATAATCATTATCATCATAACAGCTGAAAGACGTCCACTGCTAGACATAGGCCTCCCTCAAACAGTGCCAAAGTGACCGGTCCTGCGCGACCCGCGTCCAGCGGACTCCCGCGACGTTTACCTGGTCATCAGTCCACCTTGTGTAGCCTACCCACGCCGCGCCTTCCGGTGCGTGGTCGCCGCTCGAGAACCTTTCCAACAGCCATCGGTTCTACGTGCAATGTGCACCTACACAAAGACTTCTATTTTTGTGTACAGTTCTTTGTGTCCCTATAACTGTATCCGAGTGAATAAAATTTCTTATTTCTGAGTTATACTCCTCCGTCTTCTGTATAACCTGACGGATCTCCATGCGGATGTGGTCGACGCTGCTAAAGCCTCTTCGGAAACCGGCTTGTCCGGGAGGCGGGAAGTCATCCAGCCTGCGTACGATACGATTTGCAAAAAACCTTTTTGCACGGGCCTGGGGAAATTCAATCTTATGGCAATCTCATAAAGACTTTGACAGCCTTTTGTCACTTTATATTTGTAATGCTCTCAAGGGCACGACGGGTTAGCCTAGTGGGTTGTGACCCTGCCTACGAAGCTGAAGGTCCTGGGTTCGAATCCCGGTAAGGGCAGTTTGTGTGAGGAGCATGAATATTAGATGCTTTCTATGTATTTATATCTATGAAATATATCGTCGGCTAGTATCCATAACATAAGCGTTATTGAGCTTATTATGGGATTACTTCGATTTGTGCAAGATTGTTCCCTAATATTTAAGAGTAATGGAAACCGGTCAACTGTGAAGTCCATACAGTGATACGTTTCCATTTCGCCAGCTATAGGTATATGTATTAGCTTAATTACTTTACTGTTACTGCAGCCATGCGAATGCTCCGCGAATGTAATATGTTAATTGCAATGTAATATACTTAGTTAGTTAGAAAACTGTGTTCAAATGGGGCAGTACAGTCAGGGGTATAAATGTACGTAGATTAAAACGGACATAAATATCTGTATACACACCTTTATGACATGGACGATATTGTCCTGTACAAATGTTTATGTACGTATATTAATATTCCTGACGGTACAGTCGAACTGATAAGTGGCTGAACAGCTTGGTGTAGTACGGATTATTTTTAGCGATTATCGTTAATTGTAAAGGGTAACCGCTAATTGATACCTACTGTAAAATAAACGTAGTAAGCATCAACACTTTTTCAACCCAAAGGATTTTTGTCTGAGGAAACGTCCACATTAAAAAATACTACTAAGCAATGTTGACCATTTTTTATGTAAAACAGTAGTAATATAAGTATGTAAATATACACAAGAGTTAGATAGGTTATAAGCGCTCCAAAAGTGGCACACTAAAACTGAGTCAATTGCACCAACTTGCATCAGTTTCGCGTCGTCAATGGAAACGTATGTCAACCATAGTCACTATTCGAGTAAAGTATTTATTAAACATGGCCTACTGTTCATTTCGTATCGTTTGTGACACGTGGCTAAACAATTGCTTTGTTGGACCGATGGGTCTTAAGATAACATCCGTTCTAGAAAAAGTCCGTACTATACTTTGTCACCAGTTAAACAACGTATGGCAGTTTAAACAAGACGTTAAAACGGGACAGTACAAGGGTGCTCCCCTTGTGTGGCCGACCGTACAAGTGTATAGGCCACATTTTATAAGATACGTTTACACCTAGGGAATGCAATCTCGGTCTCGCGAGATATTGTTCTCCATATTTCACGGGATTAAGTCTCGTACAATTTTCGTATAAAACACGGCATGGCAAAGGTTCCATCTGACTGATGATGATTAAAACATACTGTTGTTTTATTAAAATTATATCAGGGGCTTCTTCAAAACCTGGTGGTTAAATAAAAAATATTCGAAAATATATAAATGAAATAAATGAATTTTACGTCACACCTGGCCATAATGCGAGTTTTACTGCACGCTGCGCGTACGGTAAAACTCGCATTGTGGCCAGATGAAGACGTAAAATTGTGTACTTACCACGGGCGCTAATTCGTAAAGCCCCAGATCGCAGATTTATGGCACAAACAACTGCGATCTTGGCCATTCACGAATTCACCGCCCTAGGTACGTAATGTACTATTATTCTGCAAGTAGGCCGTAATGGCACTTTTACAAGTCAAAATTCTACCAGCAGCATTTCTGAAAAAGAAGACCACCGTTAAGAGAGAGTTAAGGAGAAACGCCGAAACAAACTCAACAGTTAGTCATTTTTTGCCAATAAAAACGTAATGAAATCTCGATAAAATTGAAAATTTTAACCGTCGGCCATTGTTCGTTAATGTTTCGGCTAACGTTCGGATAGTCTTACGTTTAAGTAGACGCCTTTGGTCTCTAATAATACCTTAAGAGTCCGCAGTAAGCTCGGCCGAATTTCACCTTCCCATACAAACGTAGTTACGCTCTCATTTTAAAACTACGTGTTGGATTGTGACGAAACTTAGCATTTACATTGACATGAGGTATATCTATGTCTGTAATTAGTTTATGTAGCTTCAGATACCATAGTAAAAAAAATACAGCGAATTTAAGTTTTTCATACTAAACTTGTTTTTGCTGTATTTTGTTTGTTTTATACACTGGAACCATATAAACTAATTACAGACATAGATATACCTCATGTCAATGTATATGCAAAGTTTCGCCACAATCCAACACGTGGAATTTACTCAGTATTTTTTTAAGGGTGTAATTTTTTAAGATTATGTTTCTAGGATATTATTAAAAATTATATATATATATATCTGTTAAATGCAGAGAAAACTGATGTCAGTCCCTCTAGGCATTGTACCGAGGATGCTGGTGGCATTTCCTCGCTGAATTACAATGCTGATGCGTTGCGCGAGAAAGCCGCCAGCTGCAGCTGTTCGGTCACCAGTCACACCAACCAGACATGTCGCGATTTCCGGTCTCAACGCCAAAGGGTACAAAGTTGTTATTCAGTACGTAACAACATAACATAGCTTCTGCCCGCGACTCTGTCCGCGAGGAACTCTAGCCTAACTCCATACAAACGTTCACCCCACATTTTACTCCCCTAGGGGTTTTTGGGATAAAAACTAGCCTATGTCCTTTATGGTTCAGCGGTTTAAGCGTGAAGAGGTAATAGACGGACAGACACACTTTCACATTTGTAATATTAGTATGGATACGAAAAGTGAAAATTAATAATAGCTTATAAACAGTAAGCTTCAATTGCCGACTGTCCGGGAATTGAAGCTTACTTTTATAGAAGCTTATTTTAATTTGTATTTATTATATCGAAGCTATTAGTATTTCTTTGCCCCAATGAATCATTTCAGTAGTCATTAATTATTATTCATGTTCGCATATCATTATATCGGAGTTTCCTCTGTCTGAGGTATGGTTAATAGTAACATGCAGTCAAAGTGATCAAAATTGCTGGGATATTATTGAACTTTTGTGAACGTACTTGAATTCAACTGTACCTATATCGAAGTTATACGTATAAAATGCGTAGTCTTGGAGTCTTACCGAATTCCCTAAAGGGATGAAGGTAAAGTAATCTCAATACGTGTGATAGAAAGGGATATATCATTCTATGTCCTTGTCATAGTTCCACTTGTTTTATTTTTTAGGCTGCTACGGTTGTCAAGCGGCGGTCGTGGGTTCGAATCCCGCCCGGACCAATGAGTTTTTCGGTCATGAACTAAACGGCTGCCTGGCATCGTTTTGACACACGCATAATGCCAATGGCAGCCATTCTGTGGGGCCATTTTGCGGCGCTACTTATTTCAATTCAATTGTTTATTTCGGACATGAATATCCATAAGTTGTTAGTATACAATCACGACTTACCAACTAGGGTTATTTGTACATATTAATTTAATCCTAATCCCAATAGTGTTAGATGCTCCATCCCCCGGCATGGGTTCCTGCACAATGTGGGGTGTTCCAGTGCCTATGTAATGGAGCATCCAGCCTCGCAGCCAACGTCTTCGGGATACTGTTACCGCTGCCACCCAATCGCCGCATTAGTGATGCCGTCCTGCTGCGTATTATTGCGTAAGAGTCATCCGTACGCTCTGCCGCAAACATTCCGCACGCACGTCAATATCGCGGCAGCCCCAACAGCATCCTGCAGACGTTGTTATATTGTATGCGCAGGGCGTTATATGACCGCTGGGTGTAGCTGGCCCACAGGCTGCAGGTTTAAAAGGATTGTCATCGTCTTTTTGACGTCTTTATTACACCTAGCGAAATATGATTAGACTTCAATGGTTTTTTCGTTCGCTGCATTACTTTAAGTTTTAACCGACTTCAATTCAGCGCCTCGCCTTATTTGAAGAGTATGCTCGATTTCTCTAGGACCTCATCATCAGATCCTGACCTAATGAATGATGACGATGGGACAAAGGATACCCTCTCACTCAAAAAATAAATTTTCCAAATCGGCCCAGGCATCTTCGAGTAAACGTAACATTTATACTTATATTTGCAGACAATGTTACACAAATCGACCTAGTCCCGAACTAAGCACAGTTTGTACTATGGGTACTAGACGACGATAAACATACTAATACAGATAAATACTTAAATACATAGAAAACGTCCATGATTAATTACACAAATAAATGCCCTTACCGGGATTCAAATCCAGGACCTCTTGGCAGAGTCACTACCAAGGCTAAAGCGTAAGCGGCCGTCAAAAAGCCTTCGATTCAGAACCTCCTCCTTTTTGAAGTCGGTTAAAAATAGAAAAGGAAGTAAATGCCTACTCTCCAATGGCGCGATCTAATGATGCGAAAGTATCGCCGTCGTATAGTTAAAGAGTCAATCAAGACATCCTTATGTACGCATAATTAAGGCAATATTCATTTTATAGCGTTCTTTAATTATGCCATGAATTAGTTTGAACCAAACGGGTATGCTCAGGGCGCTACATTCGTGTACGACTAGTTTAAACTTAAGATAATTTGTGATGGCCGAATTGGGTAGTTGGCAACTAGTGACAGAAAATAGTTGATCCACCCATCGTTGGCAAGTGCGACAGAGCTCTAACACTCCAGATTTTGTTCGTAACGTCTCCAAGAGAAAAACGCGTGCCCCATTTACACACAATGCGAGCTGGCGGCTTCCACAAAAGGGTTGGTTTCCATCGCGGCGTTCCTGCTAATTTGAGCTTAATTAGTACCCGCTCAAGATTCAATTTGAAGAGTGCTTTGCGCAAGATTATTATCCTTTTGATCTGAAACGTAGAAGCGTGAGACGTCAACGGTGGTGCTTGGCGAGTTCTAGCTGCTATAATTGTATTTATTTTCACCAGTTTTGCTCGTAAATCTTAAAAAGAAAAGGTATTTGGAGCGACAATCACCCAGGCGTTATAGGAAGTGCAAGCAGATGGGCCGTAAGCAGTAGTGTCTAGTAGTAATCGAGAAGAAGGTCGAGGTTCTGCGAGACGATGGATGAACGTCTCTCTTCGGTTTCACATTTCTTTTGTTATTTGTATTGTTGTTTCTGTGGTTTCGGTTATGCTGTCTATGTTTAAATAAATAAATAGGCTATTATTGAATAAAGCGCCATCAGATATACCGGAGCGGTCAAAGTGCTCAAAAATATCTGAACAAGCCTCTATTGTCGAGGTATTGTTGTAGTGTCGGGGGTATGTAATATTCAGTTTGAGGTTTTTTTTACCGTATTGTATACAAAAATGTCCCCTGGCTGAGAAGTGGTATTTGTGCATACGCGACGGTAATTGGTTAAGGGTAACTGGATACGTTTCTGACAAAAATCATTTTTGGTCCAAGCTCTTGTTGCCGGCTGTACTATTTTTGGTCCAAGTTCTTGTTGCCGGTTGTACTATTTTTGGTCCAAGCTCTTGTTGCCGGCTTTTCTATTTTTGGTCCAAGCTCTTGTTGTCGGCTGTTCTATTTTTGGTCCAAGCTCTTGTTGCCGGCTGTACTATTTTTGGTCCAAGCTCTTGTTGCCGGCTGTACTATTTTTGGTCCAAGCTCTTGTTGCCGGCTGTACTATTTTTGGTCCAAGCTCTTGTTGCCGGCTGTACTATTTTTGGTCCAAGCTCTTGTTGCCGGCTGTACTATTTTTGGTCCGAGCTCTTGTTGCCGGCTGTACTATTTTTGGTCCAAGCTCTTGTTGCCGGCTGTACTATTTTTGGTCCAAGCTCTTGTTGCCGGCTGTACTATTTTTGGTCCAAGCTCTTGTTGCCGGCTGTACTATTTTTGCGCAGTCATTAACTACTCGTTGAGAGGGTTCCAATGATGTCCACGGCGGGTATAGCTTGTGTAGTTTAGGAGTTCCCATCAGCGAACGAAAAAACCATAGAAGTCTAAGTAGCGCCGCAAGATGGCCCCACTGAATGGGTGCCATTGCAATTATGCGGGGATGGGGGCGGGGTGTCCAAACGATGCCAGGCAGCCGTTTAGTTCGAACATGCGCATATCGGGTTTTGGGCGGCACGTGTTTCCGTAGAAATTTGTACGGAGCTCGCATTCTATTGGTTTTCTTTGTTCGCTAGTTCCAATGGCCTCCTTCCGACTCCGTCATCAGACCAACTCTACGGCACCATATTATTAAGATACGCAACTATACCAAATTCGAGCCCTATTGAACGTCAGGAAGGTTCTAATTACGCTGCCAACATTTGACCAAAACGAATATATACATCTACTCGTATCGTGTCAAAAATAATAGTATTGACGACCGGTTAAAGCCTGCTCTATACAGTGGGCCATCACGACCCATCGTACAGGACGCAACTATGCGTTAGACGGAGAAAGACATCGCCGCGCCATAAGCCATCTGACACCACTACCCTCTCCACACGCTGGCCCATTCTCGTGGGCCGTTAGGATGGGCCATCATGTAGAGGAGCCATTAGCCTAGTTGGTAGTGACCCTGTATACGAACCAAGAGGTCCTGGGTTCGAATCTCGGTAGGGGCATTTATTTGTGCGATGAGCACGAATATTTGTGCCTTAGTCATGGATGTTTTCTACGTATGTATTTGTTTAATATATATAAGTATGTGTATCGTCTTCTAATACCCATTTAGCTTTTTTTAGTATGGGACTAGGTCGATTTGTGCAAGATTGTCCGCAAATATTTGTTTAATTTATCTAAGCAAGTCCTCAAAACGCAAACACCTTCCAATATTCGGACCGGACAGTCCGACTTAGTATGTAAACTCGGACGTGCACTGCCTTCAGCTCTTAATATTATGAAGTCTGTTTCCGACGTCCCACTTCCAGGAGACGGCTTGCCTTTAATAAGTTCGGCTTATTTCACTCCGACGGAGCGCCGGGGAGACTGCGGAGTAACTTAGTTATAAACTAATGGAGCTGTAGGGTATCTTTGTGAAATAAGCATGCTGAATTTATTATTGGCGCAGTTCAAAGGTTTAGGTATTTTAGGTTTAGGTTTAGGTAGTTTAGGTATTTCGTTACGGGGTACATAGGGCTTGTCCATAAATTACGTCATCGTTTTTTGTCGATTTTTGACCCCCACCACTATCATCATCCTGTTATTCCATGAAATGGAACCTCCCCGCCTTATAAAATGACTATCGTCATTCAATGGCCAGACCTCCCCCCCCCCCACACTATTTTGAAATTACGCAATATATAAACAGCCCCATACTCGTTTTTAACCGACTTAAAAAAAAAGGAGGAGGTTCTCAATTCGGTTGTATTATTATTATTTTCTATGTTTGTTACCTCAGAACTCCGTCATTGATGAGCCGATTCGTAAAAAATTTTTTTGTTTGTAATTATATGCTTCCAGGTGGGTCCCATTTTTTGGTTTTTTTTAAGGTCATCAAAAACTGCACGCGGTTCCCTATGACATTTGGTCGAGCACCCCTGATCTAGGTCTGACCGTTTAGCCAGGCCGTACTCCAACTTTTTACCCCGAGGCAAATCTTGAAATGTCAGATTTTTCTGGGGGTCACTAAAATGTTTAGACAAGCTGGTGGGAACTGGCTTTGTATGGGCGCTCCGCCACTGTGAGCTGACCACAGACACTAAAATCCCTTTGCACAACCTTTGAAACACTAACATTTTGTTATGAACATATTGGAATAAAGACATCTATATCTTAGCTGGCCAGAAATCCAAATCGCTTCAAGTGTGCCTATAAAATTTGAAGGTTCCCTTTTTCTCCAGGATTCAATCATTGATCCTGACCCGAGGACCATGGGGCTTATTAGGAAGGATACCTATTCAAACAAAAAAAAAAAACAAACGACAACACTGTTAACTGACCATCTTGTGTTTATATAGAACCTTATTACAATGCACTTAAGGTGCACCGATGCTCAGTTAGCTGTGTTGTCGATAGTACATAGAAAATAAAAGATTCTGACGAATTGAGAACCTTTTTTTAAAGTCAGTTAAAGACGTTCACCCGGCCAATGCATAAATTTTAACTTATCGGCTATCTCTATACATACTAATATTATAAATGCAAAAGTGTGTCTGTCTGTCTGTCTGTCAGTTACATCTACACGCTTAAACCGCTGAACCGTTTGAGATGAAATTTGGTATGGAGATAGTTTGAATCCCGGGGAGGGACATAGGATAGTTTTTATCCCGGAAATCATCCCTCGAGGGGGTGAAATGGGCGATGAAAGTTTGTATCGAGCTACGATATATAAACGAGTTCCACGCGGACGGAGTCGCACCTGCCCGCGACCTGCCGCTAGTGACTTATAAATGGCATTTGTTCCCCGTCGACATGCTCGTACGAGAATGTATGTATATCTGGTCTAGGTAATTAATATTTCCTTCCTCTTTTCCCATTATCCTATCAAGTCATGCAATAACCATACAAATACTCTTTATTGCAAAGCTTACACAGATAGAGCGTAATTGATTATCATGCGTGTAGGTTAGTGACTAATGTGTGATAGTACTTAAATTAGTTATGATTTAGAACCAGCATATTTTTATAATGCAATAAATATTGTATTTAATTTCTAAAGTATATACAAGATAACTTCAAACAAAAAAAATGTTGAACTGTTTATTTCCATAGTTCTTAATCAGCTGACACTTATGTCAGTGATGGACATACTTATGAGTAGGTATGCACCCGTATTTTTACACTTGACTGTACTAGACGGCTCTATATTTATAACATGCTGCAATAAATTTAAATACGGAGAAAACATCCGAGACTAAGAAACCAATATTCATGCCCATCACACAAAAATATTTTCCCTCCGGGATTCGAATGAATAGAGGCCGTGCGATCGTTTTTATGTCGTTCGACCATCTTGCCGAAGGTATGCCGACCTGTCTCTTCGAGCGGGGCCTCCGTTGCAGCCTCCCTATTCTGTAACTTGTTTTAAGCTCACCTCAACGCCCACCCACAAATATATCTTGACACCGCGATGCGTAGTAACTAAGCGTAGGTAGAGTTCTAGGTTCGTGACGGGTGACCGGCGGGGTGAGCCGCATTAGCGCGTAGCGAATAAACAGCCCAGCACGGCTATCAGCACAAGACGGCGCGCGAGCTCTCTCCATTTTTCTCGCACTATCCGTCTCTCTCTCTCATTAGAACACTTGGAACACGAGGTATAGTGCGAGAAGAATCGAGAGTAGCGCAGAGCGCGTTTGCTCCGTCTCCCGTTGTTTCGGCGATATGCGTGTCTATAGTTGCACCAGGTAGCAACAAACGTAACATTTCTAAGTAGGCTTTGTTTAATGCACAGATTCTTCTAAATTCATTTACCGACCGAATTTCATCAGCCGCAGCCCGTCCACTGCTGAACATAGACGTCCATAGTGTTCGATTCTGGGCTTTCCCCATCCAGTCACATGTGCTCCCAGAACCCATCTTGGTCATCAAACAAGATGTCATTCCCCTATGTCCTTCCTCTAATATCGTTAATTTATAGTCTACTAGCCTCCGTTCGCGACTTCCTCGTTCTGGACGCGGGATAAAAAACTATCCAAAATGTTTGTCCAGGCTATAAACTACCTTCGTGCAAAATTCGAGAGCCGTATATAAGCGTGATTGAGTATCAAACATCCAAAGATCCCAACATCCAAACTTTCGCGTCTATAATATTAGAGGATAGAGGATAGTCTAATCTGATATTATAAGGAAAATTCGGTGAGATTGTCGCTTTGTAAGGTTAGGGGGCGTCCATTCATTACGTGAGTTTTTGAAGGGGGGGAGGGGGTCGAGACAAATCTCATCTTATCTTACTTTGGGGGGTTTGAAAGAGAGAAACTGTGAAATTGCGAGAGAATAATGTTAAATTAAGCAGAACATGTTTCTTTACAAAAATATGTCTGTAATAGTAATAATAATGTAATGTAACCTATATTCTGTAATTTAAGTATACATACCTACTTAAAATACTAACTTTTTAACTTATCTATGTTCAGTCGTTAAGAACTCCCTATCGGCACACAAACCTCTCCAAGGTTTTGCCTGGATGGGATGGGATTAATTCTTTGTTTTCTGTTTAATAAAAAAAAAAAGCAAACATCGACGCATAGTTCAAGTAAGTACACTAAACTTTGGAAAAACCTGATTTCTTGCATAGAAGTTTGTGATGGGTCACGTTTCTCTGCAGCTGATTGGACGTGAAATTGACAATTATAAAGTAGGTGCAGGTGCCAGGCCCGTATTTCACCAACTTGACAATTGTCACCTGACACTGTCAATTCGACATACGTTGCTTGTTCTAGAAGTTAAGGTGGTTGCTAGGGTACTTGTGGCTCCAGCAATGTACGGAGAATTGTCCTTGTCAGGTGAAATTGTCAAGTTCGTGAAACAGGGGCCTGATGTCCCATTGATATCCATATCCCTAACGCTACACGCCGCATGCACGAGCACATGTTTAATGGACTACAAAGAAAACGTATTAGTATGTGCCGCCGGCCGCGGTCCGAATTCTCAACAATAGCCCAGTTATGCAAAACATGCCTCGGGAGTTGCCAATGTGATTATTGCTTGCAAGGATTTGTTACGAGGACTGGCGGTTAGGTCGTACGTTTGCGATAGGTTAGTTTCCTATCTAAGTATATCACGATTTCAGTAATGTGTATCCTACTAATATTATAAATGCATAGGTTTTCAAGTTGTTGTTGTTAAGTCAATCACGCTTACACGGCAAAAGCGATTTGGTACGAACCAGATTAAGTTTTGCACGAAGATAGTTTATAGCCTGCTTTAAAATAAAGGATATTTTTACCCCTGGGTTCACGCAGACGAAGTTTGAAACTTGAGGTCGTACGTTCTAACACCGGTTCGTAACAGGGTTTTTCAAAAAAGTCCGTAATATCGTTTCATATCAATAGTGGCTTTTTGGTGAAAACATCGTCAGGAATTGAACTGTTTCGGTAACGGAAACCGGTGTCATCCCAACAAGGTGAAGTTTTTCCCTTTGGGTTGGAAGGTCAGATTGGCAGTCGCGTTCGTAAAACTGGTGCCTATAAGTCAAATCTTGGGATTAGGTGCCAAAACGGACCCCGTACTCCTTATAGAATAAAACCGGAAAAAACAATAGGATAAATATATTGGAGCCTGTTTTTAGGGAGCATCAAGTCTTGGGACAATCTACAAATAACACATTCAGTGACGACACTCATGCGTCAGAGCGCTAAGAACGCCTTTCAGTGTGTGAAGTACTCTCCCTCTACATACGGGTTTTCGCATGTTATTGCGTACCTACGAGCGAAGCGCTGCGAAATCGTTGGCAGTGCATGTGGTAACCAGCTACGAATATTTGAAGCACTGCAAAAGACAAAAACGAGACTGCCTGTGAACTCTGAATACTGCTCATCTTGACTACAAACCCTACTTCTACACGGCTAACGAGCGCGACATAAACTACCCATCGCTTTCAAAGTGTTCTTATTAAAAGAGACGAATAGTGGTGACGTTTCACGTCTACATTAAACACATTCAGAAGAAGAAAGGCACGTGGGCTATTGAAGCGGTAGACTCATACGTTCTCCTAAAGCTACACATGCCATGGCTGCGACAACAATGGCGTGTGATGAGCGTGTGACCAGACTAAGCCGATTCCACATTGTTAGTGGTTTCAGTCTGTGTTTACTAAACTCAGATGTGAGGTTATTCAACGGGAACCAGAATAACTGAGCTGCTGCCGCGTTGTTCGTGTGTCTATTGCACTCGCAACGAACACGAATCTAAGGACAGAGAGGCAAATAAAGAACGAAATGCGTGGTTGTTATGAATGTCGGGTTAGTCAAAAACGCTCTTTTAGTTTGAAGTTTGTATAGAACCTTAAAAAGTCATAGTCTCATATTGCAAACGTGTTATTGCGCAAAAGTTTCATTTTACAAACGTTTCCTTGACAAACGCATATGATTTACTGTCATTCAGCATAAATTATCAAATCTGATTAATGTCAATTTGAAAATCCTTGACATGGAAATTGGTCCAGGCTGAATAATGCTAAAATTTATGATCGAAAGAAATACCTGAATATGAAATTACATTTTGTACAAAATAGTAGTTTATAGTTTAAAATAGACAAACATTCACTTTGCATGTCTTAAAATATGAACTTATTTCACACTTAACAAAATGCCATTAAAAAGTATAGACAAAATTGCATTTTCACTAAATACCTACACTTTTGTTCCAATTTCAAAATAGTCATTTCATGTTGACGATTCTCCATTTGTGCCGATTGACAGTACCTAAATCGTATAGATTAAATTCCGACAGACTCTCGGTTTACGTTAATAACTGCGAATTTGAATTTCCAATCCGATCGACGTCCCCGTGACGCTTTATGTAATTAACCTGGCGTGCGAACGCACGTCGACGCCGGTTAATCGGATTACGATGATCGGGTTAGACATTTCCATCGAATGCGGTTTCAGACTGATCCTGCTTCGTGCTGTATTGCACTGACTGTCTTTTCTCAATTATGTCCAGATTTTCCTAATATGATTGGTCTATTGCGTGTGACGCCTTGACGACATGACATGAGAAGTCTTGATAGAATGTCAGAAGGAGAAGGTACGGAAGTAAGGGATAGCATGTGTCCGCCGTTGGTCCGCCATGATAGAAGCACAGATAGAAAACTTGTCACTTGTCAGATTTGATGCTGAATTTGAGCAAATGGATGTTATTCTGCTTTGTAGGGTTCCGTACCCAACGGGTAAAACGGGATTCTATTACTAAGACTCCGCTGTCCGTCTGTCTGTCTGTCTGTCCGTCCGTCTGTCATCAGGCTGTATCTCATGAACGGTGATAGTTAGACAGTTGAAATATTCACAGATGATGTATTTCTGTTGCCGCTTTGTTGTTATACAAATATTTAAAAAAAAAACAGATTAAAAACAAAATTGAAAGGGGGGTCCCATACAACAAACGTGATTCGGGAACTCTTCGTGCGCGAGTCCGACTTAATTTAAAAAAACCGAATCTGCAAAAATACTAATTGTTGAACCAGCATGGTTGCCATTTTGTCACTTATCTTATCTCCGTGGAGAAGACATGCGTCACGTTCTGACAAGTGATGACTGATGAGTGCAAGAGCGACCATCTTTATCCACAGCCATAAAGACTGAAGGCGGCTCACAAAGCACCGATTGAGAAATGCGGCCTACAGGGCCTCTACGGAGTAGAACAGAAGATTTTTTTTCTCGCTCGTTCAATAGGTGCTATTCCTGTTCATTGTACCTTTCCAGACTATTTGTCTAGTAATCTAGGGTGTCTTGTTTGTGAACTAGGTGTCAAGTGACGCTAGTTGTCGACAAACTCGACGGCACTTTAATTAACACAGCGATGTTTGTGCACCGGTCTCTGCAGAATAATTTGTTACCAATCTGTATAATAGCACTTAGTTTCGGCCGCTGCACCAGAGCGTCCTAGCACGCGACTTTGAATCTAGAGGTGTGGGTGCAAAGTGCAAACCTCGGCTCGTATCACTGGGTTTTTTTCGAAAAACTCGTACAGTCAAGTGTAAAAATATGAGTGCTTTTAATTATGGGCGGACTAAATCGATGCATATTTTTGCACTTGACTGTACGAACAATCAGTTTATATTTAAGTGGCTGTTCGGTGAAAGAAAATGTGAGGAAACCGGTCTAAGGGTGGTATTCCACTTGTGCAAGAACTTTGTCCAATGTGTATTTGCGTCTCACATTTTGTTTAAAGAGTAAGTGAGACGCAATGCACACTGGACAAAGATCTTGGACAAGTGGAATACCACCCTAATCCTAATAAGTTCTAGTTTTTTTCTCTGGATTGGAAGGTCAGATGGCAAGTCGTGGGATTAGGTGCCAAAGCGAACCACTAACTCGTTTAGGGCGCTACCGGGAGAAACGCTAGGGGATGATGATAAGATAATAGCTCTTTGTTTCTTGGTGTAGGTTAGGTTAGGTTAGCAATTAAAATCGTATACTCAGCAATTAAAATCGGTTAAGTTGTATGGAAACTGGAGTTAAAAATATATCCGTTCCCTTGACTGTATTTATTCGGATGAGATTATTTTTGGGTTTCTTATAAAATTTACATGATTCCTGCTTCGGATTGTAAAGTGTACGTATCCTTTTTACTAATATTATAATTGCGAATATTTGGATGGTTGGATGTTTGTTACTCAATCACGCTTAAACGACTCAACTGATTTGCCTGGATTCAGATATAGGATAGTTTTTAGCCCGGGTCCACGCAGACGAAGTCGCGGGCGGAAGCTAGTTTTACATAAATCAGTAAAGTATTGTTCATATTTGCTTGCATAAATATTTAAGATAGGATAGATAGAAATAGGTCTTCTTGAAAATTTGCAAACCGTTTCAATTTAAAATTTGGCAGACTTGTAAGTTCGGTGCAATGCTTATCATATAGGCCTGTTCAGAGAAGTCTGATGTAAATAGGCGTATAATCACGATGCACTGCCGTAGATATCGGTTGTAAATCAGTCGTTACCAACTCCTTATTGCCATTGTTTTTCATAACCAATTGATTGCTTGCAATGCGACTTCGGTAAATGTTTGGCTCATACGCAATCATTGCGCGCTGTGCGCATCACATTTTATATATGTGTGTGTATTGTATTCACCTAGCTGCGCGTGCGACTATCAACGCATCAAAGTCAAGTGCATTATTCATCCTGCGGCGTTCTTGTTTCAAAAGAAGAATGCTTCAACCGCCGTTGCGCATACGCTCTTGAAATCTTAGCTCATCATCAGGAAGCAGTAGAGAATTTATTTAAAATATTCACATTGGTCGCCAAAGTCATCACTTATCATATCAGCCGAGACATGTCCACTGCTGGACACAAGCCTCCCCCAACAACATACACATCATTGACATAGTATTTATAATTATCGAACGAGCGAGTGAAGCGAACGAAGTTCTATGCTTCAGCTTCGACCGAAATTCGTTTGTATGTTCGGATGTCCCGCTGCGCTGTCCCGCTGTTCTCCTCTACATCATTAGGCACGCAGGCGTCAGACATTTAAAATCGACTCTCGTGAAATTTGTGTGCAGGTTCGTGTATTACATAGTTTTTACAGGCTTTTATTACAAGCTTTATATTAACTTGACTTGTTCGTATGTAAGTATAAAAGTATGTAAGTTGTCCGTCAAATCTTGCAAGTTAAATTTGACCCACTTCCCGGTGACCGATTGAGCTGAAATTTTGGGTATAAGTATAGTTTGGATGACAATTCAATATTATGGTACCATCGAGCTGATCTGATGATGGAGACAGAAGGTGGCCATAGGAACTCCGTAATAAAACCACATGACCCCATCGATTTTGGGCTCGTTAGAATCGTCTCAATGAGTAGTTGATGACTGTGTACAGAAAAGTACAGTCGGCAATAAAAGCTTGTACCAAAAATGATTTTTTTGACAGACACTTTATGTCGCTTCATTTGCATTGCTTTAGCCTAGTTGGCAGTGACCGTGCCTACGAAGCAAGAGGTCCTGGGTTCGAATCCCGGCAAGGGCATTTATTTGTGTGATGAGCACGAATATTTGTTACGACTCATGGATGTTTTCTATGTATATAAGTATTTATTTTATCGATATAAGTATGTTTATCGGCGTCATGTACCCATAGTACAAGCTTTGCTTAGTTTGAGACTAGGTCGATTTGTGTAAGATTGTCTCCTAATATTTATTAATATATATTCACCTCACGCCTCGCCTAATGCGACAGACAAGATAATATTACCCCGATACATCACATGTCTTTAATTTGACATAATATTGGCTACAAAGCCAATACTATGTGAAATATAAGTACAAACTTATATTTCACACATACGATTAGCAAAATATAATTGTTACCTTGATTTATAATTTTTTGTTGATTATAAGCCGCTTAAACTACTTAAATAAGAATAATTATAATACCCCGTGTGGTGTCGGGTTAGAATTTCACCACCCCCTTTCTTCCCGTGGGTGTCGTAAAATTCGACTAAGGGACCCGGGTTGAAGTGTGTTGTGGGCGATGGGCTAGCAACCTATCACTGCAATATCACATTTTGTCGATCTTTTATACCCAAATTTATGCTAAAAGTGGCGCTGGAACATACGTTTCATGTGCTCTGTCTACCCCTTTTGGGAATAAAGGCGTGAATGTATGTATGTATGTATTTATGTATGTAATTTTAACACATGCTTTCCGTCGATGTATGTGTGTGTCGATATGTAGAACACCACTAGATTTGACAGTTGTTCCTTATTCACTAACCGTGGCTGTTACGCGCACCCCGTCCCGTCACGCCTAACGAAAGTTGAACTCTACCTGCGATTAGTTACTACGAATCGCGGCATCAAGATATATTTGTGTGTGAGCTTAAAACAAAGTTACAGAGTAGCGGGGCTGGCGATCCTTAGGCCTCTGGCGGACATACGCCTTAATGCGATTTACCGCGCGTTACTGACCCGCTTCAACGTGGTTTATATGACGTTCAATGTGCTCTCAGCACCGTAGGTAAGTGCGAGTGCTAAACGATTGAAGGTGACCTAGGTGCGATATGACCTATTTATTTACCCGACTGCCAAGTAGTTCAGTTATTGAGTTATTGAGCCCAGTTACTCTGACAACATAAATAAATTAAATTTAATCTAATATTAACCTTTTGGCGTTTAATGTATTTTGTGCATTATAAATAAATGAGTTATGAGTATTGTATACAGATACTACTGACGACCGGTTAGCCTAGTGGGTAGGGGCGTTGCCTACGAAGCTGCAGGTCTTGGGTTCGAATCCCGGTAAGGGCACATTTGTGCGATGAGCATTAATACTTATTTCTGAGTCTTGGATGTTTTCTATGTATTTAAGTATGTATATGTATTATTATATATACCGTCGTCTTGTACCTTTAACACAAGCCTTATTGAGCTTATTATAGGGCTAGATTCTTCGATTTGTGTAAGATTGTCCTCTAATATTTATTTATTTTATATATTGTACTGACAACTTGTATGGAAAAATTACAAATTTGGATATCATTTATAATACTTATAACTGTTTTTTTTGTATAACGAATATTGTTATCAATGAAATAATAAGCGAGAGACAATATTCAACAAAACATCAGACATCAAGAAATGATAACTTAATGGGCTACCCGAGGTTTTCATCGATTTTAGACAAGTTTTGAATCGTATCTTCTACTTTTGCACTACAGATAGAATTATAAGTCGAACGGCTATCGGTTCTTCACTTTTATCTCCATTTTGGTCTATCGGATTTTGAAAGAAATAAATACTTAATTTTGTATGATTCTTTAAACATTGTCTTAAAAAACACTTTTTCGTATCTCTATTGACGTGAAAGATCTAACATATACGAAATCTACATATTTGGGTTCGTCTTTGACATCTCTAAAAACGTGTATAGGGTTTTAATTTTAAACTAATTAACACAAAAGTTATGCCCAGAAAACCAGTTTTAAGGGCCTAAAATTGTTCAACTTTGATGCCAAATATCTCGAAAACAATGAACTTTGAAGTAAATATGGGATACTATATTGCTTAAAGCCGTTGTTGTTAATATACTATGCTACAAACAACATTAGAAAACAAAGGGATTCAGATCGAAGGTCATTGGCGTATGGGAGCCCCTTAATTAGCTCCTGTTTTTATAAATATATAAATTTAATCTTTTGGTAAATGTACCATTTGCTATAATATTCAAGAAGTCGCACAAAACAAGACAATGAATGCTTCATTTAAATCCATAGGTGGAAAGTTGGTTGGATTCTTGAACAAAACATATTAAAATAACGTTTTAAGATGACATATTATAAATGATTGTTTTTCAAAACCGCATTTTCCGGGAGTAAAGGTGATATTTCGTGATCATCCTCCGAATGTATATATGGCGGAATTTTTATATCGCCAAGGTTGCTTATATCGATAACAGCGTGCCACTATCAGCTGATAACATTAGTCATCAATGTCACAAATTCCAATTAGTTTAACAGCCACCCGTAGAGCAGTTGATACGCTTTCATTTAATTAGTGTCGTAAAAACCAGGTTAATCAAACTGTTGATGTGTCTAATCGTTATGACAGCCACGGTTATAATCACTGCTTAAACTCGCAAGGTAACCCAGAGAAACGACCCATCGTAAATTGACTAAATTTTTTTCACGGTGCCTTTCTTACCAGTTTTCTGAACGGATCAAATGTTTGTATTGGACTAACTCAATAAGAGCGCATTTTCTATTGTAAGTCGTTTCTGCTCGGAAACAACAAGTTTGGTGAAGCAGAACTTGATGATGAATACTCATGGGTCACCTAATTATATAGTATGTCATTATATTCTGATATGATTCCGTTTAAGTAGCAACTTATGAAGTTACAAAAGTGATTCTGAGATCCTAGAGGGTCGACGGAACTCCTCAAATATTATCGGCCCACACAGACCAATTAGCGTTTTTTTCTGCAATAATCAATGCATTTACTCTCAGAAAGCAGTTCATGTGGTAAACTCGAAAGGAAACGTGGAAATTTTAACTTCGTTTTTAATAGTAAATTATATTACTTAAGCAAGGCACATAATAACCGCTTATTAATAATGTACCGCGACGAAACGGAATGAGCCGCAGCAGGTCGATCACGTAACGCATTGTACGTCCGTTAGGTAGATCTAATTGGCAATTTTTATATGGAAATTTACAGTTCGAACTACCTAACGCGCGTTCAAAATGTTACGTAACTACCCATCTGAAATACAAATACGCTTTTTCATTTTTCACAGTTGTTTTAAACTTCTTACTCTGAAGCCGTAAATTTACTTAGAATTTCGAAAAGGTCAAAGAAACCTCACAAATCCAAGGACGGTTCAACAATAACCTAATTGTTTTCGGGTTCGGAGAAAGCGGTTGAAGTAAAATGCTTGTTTATTAGAAAAGGTGAGTACGGAAGAGACCAGTCAGTCGGTGCAAGTCGTTGCAAGTGCTGGTTCGTTTAAACAACTCGACAGCCTTATCGATTCCGAAGACGTGCTGCCGGACAAAGGAGGTAACGAGATTCGAACTGTTTCCTGTCGAGCGTCAGGTTTGTGAGACAGTGGATCTTCTGCACGTAGTATTTGTGGCGATAGGTGTTGGGATAGAAGTCAGTGTGCGACGGCTCCCAAAAAGGTTGAAGGCATTTTTTGTTACTGCTTTGATCTTGGTATCAATAGGTACGATTTCAGAGAGAACTTGGCGCAACAGCGCAAAATATATTGAAACAAACCTTCACGATACTCGCACATTATTTTTACTAAACGGCACTTAGGCACAGAATAAGTAATAGTACACGTACAGAAAATGCACTTCCTAGCAAAAACGGCGTTTAGGCATAAGAAACGTGCCTACTCTGTGCGTCTCTGTCTATCGTATAACTTGTAATCATTCACACACGACACGTGTAGCGCTAGGGCTGTCACGCCAAGAATATATCAATGAATTACTTCACATGTATGTCAGTGTCATTATGAATAACATCACACATACAATTGATGTGCCACTTCTCTGTTAACTAATTCAATTTAACTTTTGAAATTTTAATTCTTAAGTTAATTCACAATTAAGTTCAAAAAGCATACGGTTTTTTTAAGATACTCTGTTTAGGGTTCCGTAGGTACTTTTATAGTTTTTTTAAAGAGTCTAGCTCAAAAAGTTTGCATTATCACTGGAAAAGTGCTCCTTACACAAAACGACGTGACTGCCATGATTTTCCTATGAGGATACGTTTTTCTATATTGGAATTGGGAAGGTAGACACCATTTGGTAAAGTGCTGCATATATAGGTTAGGAAAGGATAGGATAGACAACAGACAGACTTGTTTAATAAAAACAATTTAATTACAATTGTTGTACTTTAATATTATAATACCTTTGGGGTTCTTTTTTCAGTCTTTCAATAGGCGATTATTATATTTGATGGTAGAAAAAAATTACTTCAAAGTAAGATAAACCTCGTAATAAATAAGACAAAATAGGTACGCGCGGTTCGTCGCGTTTATACTCCAGGCAAAATACGGTTTTGAAAAACATTAATTTATAATAGCGTTTTTTTTGTTGATTTCATTTTAAAATTGTATTCTAAGATGATTTATTGAAGAATCCGGCAAACTTTCCACCCGGAAGTAATTATGTAGCTTTAAATGAAGCATGCATTGTGTTTTTTTGTACGATTTATATTGAATATTATAACCAAAATAAAGACAAACATGTTTATTAATATTTTTTCTGACTTTTTAGTAGCTAGTTAATTTATCATTTTTTTGATGTCTGAAATTTTGTCGGATTTTGTCGCTGGGTAACTATTTAATTGATAATTTATCCGTTACACATCAAAAAGAAGCTATTATAAATTATTTCCAAAATTGTCATTTTTTCCATACAAGTTGTCAGTTCATTGACTGGACTATTAAGTCGGCGGCGGCGGCGGATCACAGCACGACGCACGTGTGCTCGCTCGCGCGGTGCCGGCCGTCGACTGACTGGCGGCCCGGGGCCTCGCAAGCGTTAGGTGTCTAACGCGGCCCGCCCCGCCCACTGCAAGCCCCCTGACTTAGGGCCGATTTTTCTATCTCTAGATAATGTTATCCGTCAGTAAAAGTTATCAGTTATCACCATCTTTTTCTTAAGTCATATGAAAGAAAAGGACAGTGGTAACATTTATCTGACAGATAGTTTTATCTGGGAATTGAAAAATCGGGTAATCGCGTATAATTAACATATTCATTAAACAGTGCAAGTTAAATAAAAGCTAGTTATAATTAACAACTTAGAAATGTTGAAAAGCCCATTTTCATTTCAAAGTTCATTAAGTATCTCAAAACCGGCAAAACCGATTTTGTTAAAACGTAGCAAGAACCATCTCAGCTTTCGGACTAAGAAATCACATTAAAATCGGTCCATTCGTTTAAGTACTACGATGCCATAGAAACACAGACCTCGTTTTGATGAATACCAAAAAAAGTATGAAAATTTCGTGGTTTTTCGAGTGCTGCAAAGTTAGCACAGGTCTTTCGAAGCTGCAAACTTAGATATATGTACAGTACTGGTAGTGGTCCAAACAACATACAGTGTGGAACGGAACGATGGACTTTCCCGCAGGAGGGGGATTATTAAGCATTAGTACTTAAAATTTTCCGCATAAACTATGTCAATATTTCCAACGGTTTTCAAGTTAGAGCTCATCAAACTTATGTGCAGAAAGCTGCATATTACAACCCTAACGGCTTGGCCACGACTTCGCGCGACTAGCGGCGGCGACCGCGGTGAGCAGCGAGCATTGAAGGGCCGTTAGGGTTGTGATATTCAGCTTTGTGCACAAAAGTTTGATGAAAACTTGAAAACGGTTGGAAATATTAACGTAGTTTCTCTGGAAAATGTGACGTACTAACGCTCAATAATCCCCCTCCTGCGGGAAAGTCCATCGTTCCGTTCCACGCAGTATAAAAAAACCACAACTAGCCCGTTTGCTTGCGATTTTAGCGATTTTTCTGGTCAAATGGGTCAGTCACCCATAAAGGTCTTAGTTTGCGATTAACGTGTCTTAGTTGGACAAAGCAAGGAGCAAGCCTACTCGCATGTATTAAAAAAATCCGTAGATACGTGGGTGGTCCCCGACCCATTCCTCTATAATTTGGTTTTTTACCCACTTTTTTACAGAGTCCGGTGTAGGAGGTGGATAAATTACTAGCTAGAGAGGAGTGAAATATAATTAAGGGCCATATAGAGATTGACGTAGAACCACATACCGGTGAAAATAGTATTCTAAATCAAAATATTTATTCTGCAAATAGGCTACAATGGCACGCATTAAATGTACGCAGGAACAGGAATATCTAGAAAGTCCATTCTACAAGCAGGTGAAATAATTGGATAATCGGTTCCGGAGATACCCATTCATTACATTCAAACTTACATACATTTTACAAAGCTACAATCTCAGACTTTTCCTCTTTATATAATACTAGCTTCCGCCCGCCACTTCGTCTGCGTGGACCCTTGATAAAAACTATCCTATATTTGAATCCAGGCTATAAACTATCTTCGTGCAAAATTTCATTCAAATCGATTCAGCCGTTTAAGCGTGATTGAGTAACAAACATCTAAACTTTCGCATTTGTAATATTAGTAGGATCGGTGTGCAATAAATCTAAATCATACATCATTCAAAATGAAATTAGATACGTTACATTCCAAAAAGAATTAGAATGTTTCTGTAAAAAAAATCATTTTTGGTACGAGCTTTCGCTGCCGACTGTACTTTTCTGTATATCGTCATCAACTACTGATTGAGACGATAATAACGAACCCAAGGTGTAAATTTGAGCACGCTATAAGGGTAAGTTAGTCACAGTTTTAAAGCAATAATCGTGAGGTGATTCAAGAAATGATAATGACCGTTCTCAAATATATGTACCTAGTCGGTCCCAAAGTTCTGTCACAAATGAAAATAATGATAAAAACAAAAGTAGCAATAAATTTTTAATAAATTATATACCGATTTAAAGTACATTTAATAAAGAATTAAAATTACTCAAAATTATTCAAAATTACCTCCTTTGTTTTTAATACAGGCCCTTAATCGGTGCGGCCAGTCGTCAATCGCAGCACGCACCATTTTCATATCTATCTCAGTGACTGCTTTTCTTAAAGATGACTTTAGGCTCTCCAAATTTTTATGTGGTTTAGCACAGACCCTCCCCTCTTAAGACCTGCCAAATTTTATAGTCCAAAGGATTAAGGTCCGGACTAGAGGAAGGCCAATCTTCGTGTCTTATAAAGTCGATTTTTTGACGGTCAAACCAGGCTTGAGTGGTCTTGGCTTTGTGTGCTGGCGCAGAATCCTGCTGGAACACAAAATTATGTCCCGAAAATAGCGTGTTGGGCAGATCTTTGTCAACCTTATCCAAAACTGTCTCTTGGTATACTTTCGCACTGATTTTGACACCTTTTTCGCAAAAATGAACCTCAGTTGGCCCGTAATAAGATACACCCAACCAGACCATCACTGATGATGGATGATGCCCATGTTGCACCCGCGGAACTCTTTTTCCTGCTTCTTCAGAGCTCCTAGCGTACACTCTATCATTCTGTTTATTGTACTTCTCTTCAATATCGAAAATCTTTTCGTCTGTAAAGGGGATATCACGGTGTCGATTTTTCGCGTACCGCTTTAACAACTTCCGGGATCTTTTAAGCCTTATTGTTTTTAGACGGGCATTAAGTAAGTGCCCACGCTTTTTTTTGTATGCTCGTAGACTAAGATCTTCGTTTAAAACCTTTTTGACGGTTTTTCTACTGACACCCATCTGCAATGCCATCAATTTCTGTTTTCGGACAGGATTTCTTGCTATGCGCGCCTTGATCGCTTTGATCACTGCTGGTGTTCGTACGGAGCGAGGCCGGCCAATTATTTTCTTGTCCTCAACACTGGAGACTTCATTGTACCTATCAATAGTACGGTACACAAACCTAAGCGTTATTTTTAAAGTTTTGAGCAACTTGAAAATCGTACTTGGCGAGTGCCCACAGCGGTGCAATGCTAAAACAGCTATTCGGTTTTCTTTCTATGTCCACTCCATCGTGAGAAATTGCAACGAATGACTGTTTTTTGTTTTAAAATAATTGTCAAACATTCAAAAATGGAATGCAATAAAATTTTCTTAAAATCATCTTCTAAATTTAAAAATAATATGCCAGTGACAGAACTTTGTGGACCGACTACGTACATTGAAATATTGACGTTACGTTCCTAAAATAACGCTGCGAAGTAATAAATAAGGCTGCGAAAATGCATATAAAGTAGGAGGCCTGTAAAGTGATCGTCTTTGGTTTTATCTTAAACCGGCGCAACACCATGGCTTTCAGCCATTTTAATAGTACATTACTACAGAGGCCGGGAAGTAAGGTGTTGCCGGGCGATTACATACAGACTGGATAGTTATGAGACTGGCAACCCCTCTTCACGCCGAGGTATTTCTCAAACATGCAATGAAATCATTAAAAAAAACTCCATGGCTGAACGCCGTGATGCTGTGACACAAATTGTGTAAAGGTCGATTTAGACGAAGACTATTTACAGCCGCCTAAATTACGACGCCTAAAAAATGCACCGTCATATCTTCAGACTGTATAGACAATGACTATCTTCGGCCGCCTAAATCTCGCCGCCAGTGACCAGTAAACCGTTTACACGGTGCCTTTTCAGTCCCAGTCATTAGCGCGCCGACACAACCGACCTAGTTTTTGCGCCAGTCTTTCTACGCTAAGATCACCATCATTTAAAATGAATTCAGGAGATGAATTTGAAAAAGCAATGTATAACCAAACTATCCGCGTTATTACGAGAGGAGCTGATTAATATGTTGGAGGAAGAAATACATGAAGAGACGAATTTTGGGTAAGAAAATGGATCAATGACAGATATGTTACTGGAGCCTCAGCTTTGATTTTGAAACAGTTGATTGGAAGATCCTTTAGAGTACAGGCTGGCGTTACGACTAACTACTGAACATTTTGACGAACTACTTTCTCTCATCGAAAACTCTGTTCAGCGTCAAGACACTATGATGAGAGATGCTTTACGGGCGAAAAAAGCTGGAATTAACGTTGACTTCGTTTTCACTGAGTTTCGGCGCCATTTTACACGAAGAATGTACACCCTATTTACTTTGCGGCACGGAGGCGTGCTAGCGACTGGCAGCGTAGTGTTTACACGAGTCCGAAAAATAGGCGCGGGGGCAGCGAGAGACGCGGGCGGAGGTCACTGGCGCCGAAAAATAGACTCGTGTTCTATTCCGTGCCAGCGCTGGCATGCCGCGAAAAAATGGCGCCGGAAGTGTTTATACAGTGCCTTTTTTTAGGCGGCATAATTTAGGCGGCTGTAAATAGTCTTCGTCCAAATCGACCTTAATGGAAATTAAAAAAGACCATCTTGCAGGCCTCCAATTTTGTATGAAATGGCATTAGGGATCACTCGTCTCGATGCGCCCGATACGTGACACTTCGAAGCCCATTATGAAGAAGTTGAAGAATACAACGTCAATATTTCATTGCATGTTTGAGAAAAACTTATTCTCCAGCCATTAAGAGGGAAGTACCTTTGGAATACTACTACTCGTTCATACAAAAAGAGAAAACCTTGTACCACTTCTAAATATTTTCCAATCCGTTTCTAACCGCCGTAGTTTCACCCAGGCCTAAAGGCGTAATATATTATGAAGCCTTTTAAGAGCAAGTGCGATGGCAATAAACTTATTAAGAGTACAACACTACAGAAAAAAAGACCAAAGGCGCTTCGGCACTTTTATACTCAACCAGTCTCTATAATAACTAAAATTAAGATCTCATTTCTTTGAGAGTTTATATTGTTACCTCCCCCACGGGGTGTCGTTCGCCTCGTCTCTTTAACCCACTTCTTAGACCTAGATCGTGTTCACACCATTGTATACGTAATGCTGCTAGCAATAAGCTGTAAAATCGCGTGTACTACAATGTGGACTTCAGTCATCCTGACAGATTTTAGTTTCAGTTCGCTTTTTGGTCCTAAGCGACGAAAGTATTGTATGAAGATAGGTCTTTGTCTTTATAATAAGAGGATTTTACCTTGTTAGTGATTCTATCATACAGGGTGGAAGAAAGCACTATCACTGTATAAATAGGTGTAGTCTGGCCAGCGATTCTAGTAACTGTAAAACGTCAGCAAAACCGGCCAAATGCGAGTCAGACTCACGCACGAAGGGTTCCGTACCAATATCTATAAAAACGGCAATAAAATCCCGTTTGTTGTATGGGAGCCCCCTTAAATATTTATTTTATTCTGTTTTTTAGTATTTGTTGTTATAGCGGCAACAGAAATACATCATCTGTGATAATGTCAACTATCTAACTATCACGGTTCATCAGATCCAGCCTGGTGACAGACGGACAGACGGACGGACGGACGGACAGCGGAGCCTTAGTAATAGAGTCCCGTTTTTACCCTTTGTGTACGGAATCCTAATAAAAAATCTGGCAGATTAGAGCTTGCGCTTGTGGTCTACATACAGAATAATCATTTGATTATGACGACCTCCTTAGCCTAGTTGGTAGTGATCCTGCCTAGGAAGCCGGAGGAGATCCCGGGTTCGAATCCCGGTAAGGGCATTTATTTGTGTGGTGAGCACGAATATTTGTGCCTTATTCATGGATGTGTTCTATGTATTTAAGTATTTATTTATCTATATAAGTATGTATATCGTCGTCTAGTATCGTACCCATAGTACAAGCTTTGCTTAGTTTGGGACTAGGTCGATTTGTGTAAGATTGTGTCCACATATTTATTGATATTTATTATTATTATATCTGATAGTTTTAGATAGAGCTACGGTAGCCTAGTGGTTCCGGCATGCGGCTGTCAAGCGGCGGTCGTGGGTTCGAACCCCGGCTCGTACCAATGAGTTTTTCGGAACAGTACGGAATATTTACCGTTAGCTTTTCGGTGAAGGAAAACATCGTGAGGAAACAGGTCTAATCCCAATAAGGTCTAGTTTACCCTCTGGGTTGGAAGGTCAGATGGCAGTCGCTTTCGTAAAACTAGTGCCTATGCCAAATCTTGGGATTAGGTGTCAAAGCGGACCCCGGGCTCCTTTAGGGCACAACCGGGAATAAGGTCGTTATACCGTATAAGATGATGAAGATGATAGTTTTTGCCATGTACTGGTGTATTGCATATTTGGTTTTAGTTTCGATGACGAAAAGAAACCAACCACTAACTACATCTATTGCCTAATAGGGGTGTAGACACTAAATAAAATAATCAAAAATGACATATTTTCTAAAATGGAGAAAAAATCAACGCAAAGGGTTAAATAATCACGAAGTTATAAGTATCCAAAGTTTTAAGTAGGGGTATGTTCTGTCCCTTATTTTGCAAAACGCAACTTCATATGAAACGATGACACTGGAAGGTTGTAACGTCACATTAATAGACGGCAACGTGTCGTGTCAATCGTGTTCGACGCGCCCCCCCGGCAGCATCCTGTAATGTGACGTCACACACTGCGTTTTCTCACTCTCTCTCTAACAAGCAATATTAAAACGGTTATAACTTCGTTATTCTTTGAGATATCTGAATGGGATTTTCGTCACTAGGCATATATTTTGGCCTTCTTTAATTTTCGAGTCTACACCCCTTTAGTTGAAATATCTGAAACAATAGACAACACAATTTTAGACAAACTACAACATACACAATGTTTAGTCAGCTTATATTTTTTACAAGAAATTGTCGACTGACCTAAATATCTTTTTAAAAATGTTGCCATTGTCAGAATAGACATTCTGGGATTTCTGCCACAAAGGCATGATCTTAGGAAAGCCCGTGTTTTAATTTCCCCTCGTATTACCGGGCTTTTTTATTTCGGTATCTAATGGAGAAGAAATTCTCGGCGAAGGAGTCACTTCCGCGAAACACTAAGATTTTCTCAACTTACTTTGAACAATAAGTACTAAACTGAAAAGAGATAAATTCGATGAACATTTTAAAATTCGAATCTACTGACGACCGGCTAGCCTAGTAGTCTGGGTAGTGACGCTGCCTACGAAGCTGAAGGTCCTGGGTTCCAATCCTGGTAAGGGCAAATATTTGTGTGATTTGCATAAATAAATATTCGTTTTGAGTCTTTGATGGTTTCTAATGTTTCTATGTATATAATTATATCTATTAATTATATGGTTTCTAATGTTTCTATGTATATAATTATGTTCGAGTACTTGTCAACTCTCACATTTACTTGATAGGTTTCTTGCTGGTAGATTGGAACACGAAAGACGAATTCTTGATTTAATCTTGATTTATTTAACTTGATAGGTGTGCACACTTAATGTATATCGAACGTGAAGTGAGGTAAAATGATTTATTGGCTAATTACGAAATATTATACAAAGCCAATGCTGATGGTGCAAATGAGTGCTATGACGCACGCGCTATGTACTCGTACATCTTCCGGGGCGCAGATGAGCTGAAAGGTGGATGCTGAGTACAAACATGATAAAGACAAATACATAAACATTAAATCAATGAAATGTAACTACTTTAAATTTAGGAGACGTAGATTTATCTACTCGCGAAACACTTGCTGTTTCGCTGCAGTCTAAATGTTGAAATTGGCTAGTTTCGGGGGCTTCGGCACAGCGCGCGCGAGGCGGGGCGCGGGTTGCGGGCGGCGCGGGGCCGGCCGGGGGCTCCTGGGCGACGGCCGGGGACGGCGTCGGCGGCACTCTCCACTGAACTCTTCGTACGATGATGCATAATGCGACGACTCCAATCCCTCCGAGTATCACATATATCATTGCGTAATGATGAATATCGTGATATGATATTTTCTCAGACGTAAGTTGAATTTCCTTCAATTTGGTGATCTTCTCCCCGAGCTTTGTTGTTTCTCTAAGTAAGTCTTCCGATTCGTTTTTCTCCTGAGTGTGTGGGATGGTGATGTTGATGACGTGGTTTATTGGTGGCATAACCGGATTATATACATCCGGTTTCATCTTAAGTTCTGACCAGTGTGGTTTATGCGGAAAGACGGAGAAATTGTCGGTCTTTATAATGCAGCCTTGACCTACTGTTATAAGTCCGGCGTTCGTCAGCTGATGAGCGGTTACTTGATCCGCACACAATGTTCGAACGTGACACTGTTCGCAACAAAAGTATATGTAAGTATTTAATGCATTACTTTCGAGCCAGTCATTTTTGCATGATGTTGTAACAGTTTTGCATTTCAACTTGTCTGTTTCGCAAAAACTGTTGTCGCCTTTCATTTGGTAAATTGGTAACTTGATGTAGCAAAAATAGGCTTCGGCTAGTGCAGAACATGTTCGAACATCGTACTCCGATATTGGAATATACGTATCTTTTTTCATGTTAATCGATACGTAGCTTGATACAGGAACTACAGTGGTAATCTTGCTTCCGGTCCTTTTGGGTATCGGTATGACTTTGAACAGTTCATAAATATCTCTACTGATGAGTGGTATCCGTATTTCAAAAATTAGGACATCTTCCATCACTCTTTGTCTTCACTTTGAGCAGCTCGTATATCTTGCGTAGATCCGAGTGTAAGTTATCAATTGGCAGGGAAACATCTCTTGGCAGGGAGCTAGCTATAGTGCTTAACTCATTAATAAGTTGTTCTGGAGTCAGTAAATGTAAGTTGAAACGCCCATGATAAATGTCAGTGATGGTGTCCAATAACACGTTTTGAAGTCCTCTTAAATTGTGGAGCATATTACTTGCTATTATTGCTCCTGTGTTGAAATCGTTAATAATGTTGTTAGTTTGAATTTGGTCTTGTAGATTCTTGAACGCTTTTTCCAAACTATTCATATGTTGATGTATAATTTTATGCTGTTGAGTCATAGTTTCTTCCGTACGTTTTAACAAATTATACTCCCCTTCAACAATGGATGTTTGATTTTTCCAAAGCGATGCCATATACTTGGCGTTGTCTCGCAGAAGCGCAATATCTTTCTGATACTGTTCGGCGAATCTTTCATCTAATACGCCGAAGAGACTATTAGCGACGTAACCGACACCGTTGATAAGGCCACGTCGGGTTCGTTGTGCCGTGAGTCGCGTGCTCAAATGCTGACTGAGCAATAGCTGGTTGTAGTACTCGAGTTCGGAGAATCCATGACGTTGCTGTAGCGATATTACGTCGCAATGAACTTGAGTCTTTATAGCTTCGCATGTGTCTTTTAGGAATCGTGTATACTTTTGAAGTGCATCTGTGGCTTCCCAATATGGCTCCATGTTGTAATAAATAATAAGTTTCCATTCGTCTCGAATTAGCATCATGTCTGCTAATTTATCAAAATATAGACCTTGTGTCTCACGAAATGGTATTACATTGACGTTGCATTGACCGCTTGAAATGCATGACAGAAATAATAAGAGTGCGGCAAACAAAAACGGAACAGATCTACTCATCGGATGTACGAGAAATCCGTTATGGCGTACCACAGGGGAGTGTTTTAGGACCTCTGCTATTTCTCATTTATATAAATGACATGCCTAACACAATTGACCACCCTATGGTTCTCTTTGCCTACGATAGTACAGTAATCTTCTCTGGGAAAAATTTGCAATCTTATGAAGCTGATATTAACAAGACATTAAATACAATTATAGAATGGTTAACAAAAAATAATTTGAACATTAATTTAAGCAAAACAAAACTCATGACATTTCAGCAAAGAACGAATTATGTGCCTAATCTTACAATAGCTTATAAAGGACAAAAAATTGAAGACACTGACATAACAAAGTTTTTAGGATTAAATGTAGATGATAAGTTGACATGGAAATATCAAATTGACTCTATATGTAAGAAATTAAATCAATTCTCCTATGCATTATATAATCTAAGAAAAAAAGTTAATCTGGCTGCAGTGCTTACCGCATACCATGCATTTGTGACTTCAACTTTGAGATACGGTATAATATTCTGGGGGAACTCGACAGATCGAGAAATTGCGTTTCGAGCGCAGAAAAAGTGTCTAAGATCTTTGTGGTATCAGTTCTTTGGAATCTTGTAAGCCCCATTTTCAAAGACATAAGATCCTAACTCTTCCTAGTTTGTATATCTATGAAATGTGTGTTTTCGTGAAATGTAACTCCCATTTGTACCTAAACTTTAAGAGCACTCGTTTACAACATAAAATAAAATACCCAATGATACCCAAAACAATGTTATTCCAAAAAAATGTAGTTGGAATGGCACCGAAGATATTTAATAAACTACCAAAGTGTTTAATGTCAATAGATCAACTACATATGTTTAAAAAAGCCTTAAAAAATGTTCTAGCTCATAGAAGTTATTATACCATAAATGAATATATAAATGATAGTGACTTTGACATGCATGCTCAACAATTTGTAAGCCGTAAGGCGCCACATAGTGAAACTAACCATAATTCTGCAACATCCTGTAACCTATGTTGGACAAATAAATGATTTTATCTTTTATCTTTATCTTTAAACATTGATGTTAGAGTGAAGTGAGCCTTGTTTGCACTTGATCTATGTGGTTTTCTTGATACATGGTTTTCTTTGTTTATATCTTGCTTTTGTGAAGTGTTGCCTTGATCATTTTTTGTTGGTTCATCTTCTGTATGTTCTGATAGGATAGATAACTTTAGGACTGGACGTTTCAAGGTCCCGTTCTTCGTTTTCAGCGTTACGACGCGCACGTACCCGTCTTGTCCCGGGTGCAGCTCTATAACTCTGCCCATGGCCCATTTGCCGGGCGGCAAGTTATCGTCATGAATGAGCACAACATCGTTAATGTTGATGTTAAGTAGTGGCCTTTTCCATTTGCTTCTGGTATTTAACTGTGCTAGGTATTCTGTGCGCCATCTTTTCCACAAATCTTGAAGTATTTTTTGGGTGAGCTGCCATCTTGTACGTAAGTCTTTTTCAGTCTCGATTAATGTTAGGGTCGGTCCAGTGTTCAGAAAATGCGAAGGAGTTAAGTAATTGATATCGTCCGGGTCTTCAGATATTGCGCAAAGTGGTCTTGAGTTGAGACAACCTTCAATTTGTGTTAACACGGTGTAGAATTCCTCGTAGGTGAGTTTTTGTTCGCCGATTACTCGTTTAAGGTGGAATTTTAACGCCTTGACAGCACTTTCCCACAAACCTCCTGCTGATGGCCAGGCCGGCGCGTTGAAGTGCCAGGTAATTTCCATATCTGATATTTGCTTTATAAACTCTTCATTAATTGCGTTCTGGATCTCTTGATATTGCTTCTGGAGCACCGTGCTGGCTCCTAATAGATTTCGTCCATTGTCGCTGTAAATGTGCAATGGAGCTCCTCTACGTGCTGCCATCCGGCGCAAAGCTGCTATGAACGCTGACGTAGTGAGGTCTGAAACCAGTCCTAGATGGACTGCCTTCGTCGCCATGCAAACAAACACCCACACGTATCCTTTAGAGGTTTTGATACCACGACCCTTGTTGGCCTTGAGATACACGTGACCTGTGTAGTCGATTGCAGTGTGGGCGAAGGGGCGAGATGGATTAGTTCTTGCAGCCGGTAAGTCTCCCATAAGTTGATGCTGCATGCTCGCTTTTTGTCTCTTACAGGTGACGCATCGACGAATGTATTGCTTTGTCGCGCTATTTCCTCCGACGATCCAGTATTTATATCGAATAAAGTTGAGAGTTGTTCGGGCTCCTCCATGAAGTACCATTCTATGTCCATGATCTATGATAAGTGTAGTTAAGGGATGTTTATGTGGCAGTATGATCGGGTGCTTCATGTCATACGTAATATACGCTTGACTTAATCTTCCCTTGACGCGAAGAATATCTTTATCCATGAATGGGCACAATTCTGATATGTTGCTTTTAGGGAAGACCGTTCCGCTCTTCTTAAGTTCTTGATATTCATCTTGGAATTCTGTAGTTTGGACTCTCTTGATGATCATGGCCTTAGTCTCTCTCAGTTCTGATAGCGTAAGATATTTTTCGGTTTGTCTTTCTTGTTTTCTAGTTATAAATCTTCGGACCCAAGCAAGGACATATACGAGTTTTGAGAAAGAACTATATTTGTTGATAAGCTGGTCTATGATGTTGTCTTCTGTTTTACTGCTAACCGCGACGTTAACTTGTCTGCATTTGCTCTCCTCGTCTGTAGTATAAATAATGGCCTTGTCTTGATTTTCAGCCTTAAATGTTGATAGCCAAGTGGGTCCGTGCCACCACAAATGGTGTTGATTTAATTGAGATGCTGTGAGGCCTCTGCTTGCGGAATCTGCAGGGTTATCAGCTGATTTGACGTAACGCCAGCTCTCCGGAATTACTTCGGTAATGTGTCGCACCCTGTTGGCGACAAAAGTCTTCCAGCGGCTAGGATTACCTTGTATCCACCCCAAGACCGCTGTGGAGTCCACCCAACCATAGACCTTGATATTATGGTTGGTTAAACATTGCTTCACCTTGATCATCAATTTTGCGACCAAATGAGCCCCGGACAATTCCAATTTTGGCAGTGAAATAGTCTTGGAGTTCGGTACTAATCTTGATTTCCCGGTTAGCAATATAATGTTAGCTTGTCCATCTACTTTTATTTTAGCATAAATAACACAAGCATATGTTCGAAGTGTCGCGTCGCTGAATGCGTGTAACTCGATATCGCTTACAGCGCTCGTGCCGATCCATCGTGGAATTTTAAATGCATTTATATTATTTGTTAAATCTTTTTTGAACTTTTTCCATTCAGCGTTGACGTCATTGGGGATCTTGTCATCCCATTGAAGGTCCGGTGTTTTCCAAATGCTCTGGAAAAGTAGTTTCAGCTTAGTGGAAATTGGTGTAAGCCAACCCAATGGATCAAATAACTTCGAGATTTCTGATAACAGTTGGCGTTTTGTGGTGTCCTTGATGACATCGGAATCGATTTCCATTCTTGATTTAAAGTGAAATACATCCTGAGCTGGGTCCCAGTGAAGCCCTAATGTTTTTCTTGAGTCGGTTTCTTTGAAGTCGTAGCTGTTTTCAGACGGAGCATTCTGGTTGTCAATCTTCGTCAATTCATGGCTATTTGACATCCATTTTCTTAAAAAGAAACCTCCTGACTGTAGCAGTCTTTGCAAATCTTGTTGCAATTGCTTGGCTGAGGCGACCGAATGGGATCCATGAAGCAAGTCGTCCATGTAGAAACATTCTTCGAGTGCACGTGCGGCTTCAGGAAAATTAGACCTTTCGTCGTGCGCAAGCCGTTTCAGGGTCATCATGGCGAGGAAAGGGGCGGCCTTTTGACCGTACGAGATAGTTGTCAATTGGTATTCTTGTAACCGTTCTTGTGGCAAGTTTCTCCAAATAATCTTCTGCAGGCTTTGGTCTTCTTCATGAATCCATATTTGCCGGAACATTTTTTCTATGTCTGCGACGTAACCAATGCGATGCTGTCTCCATTTCAAGATTAGCGAGAGAAGGTCATTTTGAAGATTTGGTCCTTTATGCATGATATCATTAAGGCTCACGCCTGTTGAAGTCTGTCCAGCTGCATTGAAGACTACCCTCAAAGGAGAAGTGGTAGAAACATACCTCAAGATACAATGATGTTGTAGAAAGCATTCACGTGCCTCACGTACCTTATTCCATTGTGCAATCGGCGCTAGCGTCATATGACCGAGCGCTAGGTATTCTTGTATGAACAGCTTATACTGTTGTGCAATATAGTTATTTTTCTTGAATTTATTTTCCAATTGTCGAAATTGCACGATAGCTCTGCCTTTTGAGTGGCCCAGTCTTCTCAGACATTGTTTCTTGAGCGGGATTCGTACTTGATATCTTCCATCTGCCAACCTTGTTGTTGTTTCTTGATAAAACTGGATGCATTCATCTTCTTCGCTAGTATTGAATGTTTGCTCTGGAATATCTTCGACTTCCCAAAATTTCTGAATGTCTTCAATATTATTCAATACCAAATTACATTGAAAACTTTGCTGCACTTTCCCGCTCAAAATCCACCCTAGACGCGATTGTTGTGCGATAAAGGGTAAGTTCTCATGTTTGTGTATTCCCTCCATTATAATACTTGCATAGACCTCCGCGCCCAATAATAAATCTACAGTCACTGACGTAATATTTCGGGTCCGCCAGCGGTATGTTATCCAAAAGTTCCCATCTTGATTTGGAAAATGTGGTGTTGGGCAAGTTTCTTGTTAAACTCTTCATTATGAAAGCGTTGGTGATAAATGAATATTGCTCGTCAGATGACAAACAGTTTAACTTGAGCATCATTTGCAGATGTTGTCATTAGTGCCGACTCCTGTGATTACACCCTTGCATTTGTTTCGTGGCAACCCTAATTGTTGGGCGGCATTTTCCGAAATTAAACATATTTCTGAACCCTGATCTACAAGAGCTCTCATCCGGAGAGGTACTCCATCCTTTGCTATGATCTTGATCAAGGCGGTGGCGAGAAGTATATTTGGTTGTTCTTTAGGATCATGTTCTTGTGCCACGTGTGACCCATTTCCTTGTTGACGAGTTTGATATCCGGACGTTGCAATTTGATTGCAAAATACGTCGTGCAATAGTGTATTATGATACCCATTGCATTCTTGACACCTTTTTGCTGAATGGCAAGCTTTGCCGTTATGATTATGCAGACAATTGCTACATAGATTGAGTTTCGCAATTGTTTTTCGTTTAAGTCCCGGGGCCATGTCTTTGAACTCTGTACATAAGTACACGCCATGGTCTTCCTGGCAGACCGGGCATTGGCGTTTATACTCGTTGTAGACTGTACTTGAAGTAGCCTTGTTGCTTGTAAAGTACTGTTTGAAACGGCTTGGTTTATGTTGACTGTTTGATGTGGACGGCGTGTTTAAGCTTGTTTTGTGCATGGCGGCTTCTTGTTTACGCCGTGATGACTCCATAGCAGTAAATTTACTTTCCAAAAATGATAGGAATTCCTTTAAGGATGGCAATTCTCGTGGCTGTTTCAGTGACGCCATATATTCATTGTGGGTTTCCGAATCCAACTTTTGCGTCAATAAATGGACTAATATAGGGTCCCAAGTATCTATGTTGACACTTAAATTCTTGATACCATTTAGACTTTCTATAGTTACATCATGTAGTCGCTTGATATGACTTGATGTAGCTTGTTGTAACACAGGCAGGGTCATGACATTGTTGATGTGGGTTGTAAATATTAACTTCTTATTATTGTATCGATGGTTCAATATTTCCCAGCATGTGACGTAATTATCTGAGCTAATAGGTAGGTGCTGTATGAGTCTTTCTGGTTCTCCCTTAATCTTGCTCTTCAGGAACTGCATTTTTTGGGCATTTGATAGACAAGGATTACTATGGATAGCTTCTGTAAATAGGTCTTTAAATGAAACCCATTGTTGGTAGTGTCCATGAAATACAGGGATGTCTAGACGAGGGGTCGACTTCTCCCGGTGCGACGTTGACCATAACTTGCTGTTGATCTCTTTCTTCATAGAAGCGTACTCGTTTTCGTACTTAGTGAACATGCTTTCGTAATGCTCGTCGGTTCCACCGTTTTCACTGTCAATTCCCCAGTGCAACGAGTCTATGGCTGCCCAGCGGGAGCTTAGAGACCTAAGTAGGTCTTCGAGCTCCCATTTTTCTCCAACACTGTCTAACTTGATATTCGACAGAGTTCGAGCCAATGCCTTGAAGTTGCTACTTTGTTTGCGTAACATTTCATCCAATTGGCTGTGATTTCCTTGCGTGGTAAATGAGGTACTGGGGGCTTGCAGAGTTTTCTCATCCTCCGACACCTGCTCCAAGGATTTAGCAGATTGATTATTGCTTGGCCCTGCCAAGGGTCTTTCTGCTGGCGTAGGTCGATCACTGCTTGGCGTACGTTGAGCGTAAGTTTGAATCAAATCTCTTGTTTCTGTGTATATGTGAAATGTTTCATCGTAAAGGTTGTTGTAGAAGTAGGCATGTCCAGGATTTTCAAACTCACGTAGCTTTCCGTCGTTGTTGTCGAACTCCTGCCAGTATAATTCAAGAGTCTCCAACTTCCTCTTGATGTAATCTGCAGTCTTGCGATCTACACCGTCTTTCTTAAAGTTGATCTTGGTTTGCTTTATTGCGTTTTGTAGTTGGATTTGACCTTGGTACAATTCCTCCATATTACTAGTTCTTAATAACTGGTAAATTAAGGTAAAAAATAAAAATACTTGCTAATAAATTCCTGCTAAACGGCGGTAGATTTGCTTGATGATCACCTTTCTTGCTGTGTCGTGTTCACTTTAGGTATATGCTTAATTTTCGTGACTTGAACGTTCGTGGATAGGTACCTGTTAGCCTTGATGCTCTAATCTTGATTTGGAGCCCTGGTGCTCTTTTAGACCTTGTTGTCTTACTTTATGCTTGATAATCGCTTGCTTGATTACAGGTAAACAGTGCTCCTGCACTCTATATGCGATATATGTGCCTTCTCAATTCACTGGTGGAACCCGCTTGTGGGAAGCCAGCAAACCGATTCACTATCGCAATATAAGTACAAAAACACCAAATACCTGCTTAGGTTCGAAGGACCATTAATGTTCGAGTACTTGTCAACTCTCACATTTACTTGATAGGTTTCTTGCTGGTAGATTGGAACACGAAAGACGAATTCTTGATTTAATCTTGATTTATTTAACTTGATAGGTGTGCACACTTAATGTATATCGAACGTGAAGTGAGGTAAAATGATTTATTGGCTAATTACGAAATATTATACAAAGCAAATGCTGATGGTGCAAATGAGTGCTATGACGCACGCGCTATGTACTCGTACAAATTATATCTATTAATTATATGGTTTCTAATGTTTCTATGTATATAATTATATCTATTAATTATATGGTTTCTAATGTTTCTATGTATATAATTATATCTATTAATTATATGGTATCTAATGTTTCTATGTATATAATTATATCTATTCATTTTATCGAAGTCTAGTACAGTCAGCAGCACAAGTAGCAAAAGTTTCTGTCAAAAATTATTTTTGGTACAAGCTTTTATTGCCGACTTACTTTTCTGTATACCGTCATCAACTACTCATTGAGACGATTCTAACGAACCCAAACTCGATGGGGTTATGTGGTTATATTACAGAGTTCCTATGGCCGCCTTCCAGCTGCATCATCAGATCAGCTCCACGTCATCATAATATTGCATTGTCACGCGATTTGCATATTCGTGCAAAATTTCAGCTCAATCGGAATCCGGGATGTGCATCAAATTTAACTTGCAAGATTTGATTACAGACAGACAGACCGACAGACAACGGGACAGGTGAAAGTAAATAAAAGTTTGTAAAATGAGCTGCACACGACTCTAATGCCAAGAGGATAAGAACTGTCTAAATCGTTTTAAGCGTGTTATTTTGCATAGCTACTTCTGCTATTGACTGTACCTACCCCTAAAACAAGCCTTATTGAGCTTACTACAGGGCTAGTTCGATTTGTGTAAGATTGTCCCTCGTCGGTGGTAAACAAGCTTACGGCCCACCTTATGGTAAGTGGTTGTGGTGGTGGTGGCTTCGAGCAATAAAAAGATTCCGAGCAATAGAAAGAACCTTCCTAACCTAACCTCGTTTTTGAAATCCCAAGTTAGGCGCTTAAATTTGGTTACTAACTTATTTAAACCTAAAAATTAAATTCCTCGATTAAATAAAATGTGTATATTCCTTTTCTTACGAACACAAATGTCAAAGTGACAAACAAAAAAGCTAAAACAGGTTTGCTGGACGTGAACACGGCCAGATTTGATAATAATTTAAATATATTTAAAATGTTTCCATATTTTAAAATGACCAATTTAGACTACTTGGACCTCTTCAACAGTTATAAAAAAACTCGTTAATTTCCGTCTCCTTTCTCTCTCTTGCGTAATTAAATGACATAACGTTTATAGCTTGAAAGGCGCGTATTATATAGCACGTTCACTTTATAGCCGAGATTCCTTTCATGCTGTCGACAATATGCTTTTTATATATAAGCTTTTTAACCGACTTCAAAAACGAGGATTCCTAATTCGTCGGAGTCTTTTTATGTACGTTCCCCGATTACTCGAAAACGCCAGGATTTGGCAAATTTGTTTTTTGTTTGAAATGGTATCCTTCCCCATGGTCATCAGGTCTGGATTTGATGATGGTTTTTTGGAGAAATCCGGGTAACTCTTCAAAATTTATGAGCACACATGAAACGATTTGAGTACTGATTTTAAGTCGGTTAAATCTTTGTTTGTATAGTAAACTAGCTGCTCGGCCCGGCTTCGCACGGATTACCCGTTTTCCCGTAGGAAGGAACCATTTTTCCGCGGTAAAAAGTAGCCTATGTTCATCAGGGATAATGTCCGCTTCTAATTTTAAAAGAATTTTACAAATCGGTCCAGTAGTTTCGGAGCCTATTCAATACAAACAAACAAACAATCAAATCTACCCCCTTTATAATATTAGTGTAGATTAGTGTAGATTATTATTATCGTTCTGGCCCCGTATCATGGTCGGCCTTATCACGTGATAAGTGACAAGATAGAGCGTCCGTCACTGGCGTCACTTATCGCGGGATAAGGCCGGCCATGATTCGGGGCCTGAAGAGGGTAAAATTAATGATAATGCTGTATTTGGGTCAATCAACTATTTCTAGTTCTTATTCTGTGCCCCTAGGCAGGAGTCAAAATTACAGTTTCTTAGAACAAATGTTACAATATGCACTTCTAACATGCCTAGAAGATGGTCGGTACAGTCAGTGTAAAAATATGGGTGGATACAACTTACTCATAAATATGTCCTATGGCTCTTGTGTTAAGGTTTTGGTACATATTTATGAGAGGATTAAATCGATACATATACACGATGATTCTTAATTCGTGATCAGGAGTCGAAAAATATTGATAAACAGCCAAATCAGATTTCAATGGATGAGGTCTCATGCAATGAAATCACTGTTTAGTTAATCAAATTTAATGATAATGCTAACACTAATGTCCACTGAATGTTTGCTCACCCTACATTTCTTGAAGTTAGGTAGATACGTCAAACACACATACGTGAAATTTTCGCAAACTACTGTTAGGGTGACAACGATTTTCAATTATAAAGTAATTCCTTATTCAGTTTTATTCAGAAAAACAAGAACGTTTGTTTTAAGTAACTTCGAGTTAATCGTGTTTGGTATCAATTAAAGAATTAGAAAAATTTACTCCTGATCACGAATTAAGAATCATCGTGTATTTGCACTTGACTGTACAAAAAATAAAACTCTTCAGCACATGTCGAAATGCTGTCAAGATCACCTATTTCGAGTTTTGTGCACTTTAATTTAACTTATTCGGCTTGGTTGAAAACCGGCTTCACTATAGGTTGTTCCTCACGCTCTGTCTATATTTTTTCGTGGTCTAAGGGTTGAGGCTGGCACAATACGTACTTGGGTGCTAGCTGGCTGTTGGTTAAGGAACGGACATATAGCAGAGCTGTGTCGCGATTTTGCCTCACTCCCAATTAGTCTCCGCACTCGAAACTTGAATGCGCTGGCACTAGCCACTAGGCTATGCTCTTCACTAACCGTCTGCACGCGAATATTGAGGATGCCAAAGACGGATAGACGAAGTCCTAGCGAATCCCCGGAAGGGAATGAGGTCAATTAACTGACTAAACTGAAAAAAAAGTCGACAATCTTACAAAAACTAGACCCCCTAGTAAGCTCAATAAAGCTTGTGTTATGGGTACTAGGTGACGATATATCCTTCTAATATTATAAATGCGAAAGTTTAGATGTTTGGATGTTTGTTACTCAATCACGCTTAAACGGCTCAACCGATTTTTATGAATCTTTGCACGAAGATAGTTTATAGCCTGGATTAAAATGTAGGATAGTTTTTACCCCGGGTCCAAGCAGACGAAGTCGCGGGCGGAGCCTAGTGTGATATATAGGTATCAAATACAGAGAAAACACCCAAGACTCAGAAACAATCATATTCATGCTCATCACATGAGATCAGAAGTATCAAAAGACGTGTTATATACGTGACGTCAGTTTCAGTTGAATTTTTGACACTGGTAACAAACATGGCTGCCCAGCTAGCATGATAGGTTTTATGGTCACGTTTAACGACGTCAATTAAAACATAACCATAAAAATATCATGCCAGTGGTGACAAACAACAAGGCCTATACACGTACCCGATAAGGCACGAGACGCATGACACTGTATCTCGTGCCCACTTGTGTTGTATTTGCTTGCATGTTTGTATGTGTGTTAGCCTCTCTATACTGATTCTTCCTCCATGTCTTTACTCAGCTCAACACCCATTTTTGTTTACCTGCACGGCTAGCACGCGACGGCGCGCGAGCTCTCTCGATTTTTCTCGCACTATCCGTCTCTCTCTTATTAGAACACTTAGAAGAAGAGGTATAGAGCGATAAAAATCGAGAGTATGTCGCGGCCGTCGTGTGCTAGGCGTGCTGGTGAAATGCTTTTACGCAGCCCTCTGGACCGGGGACGCCAGGGCGGGTATGACGGCCTCCCGGGAACCGCCCGGATTACCGTCTAAAACCCCACGGTGTTCCAGCTCGTCACCATAGTACTGGACAACTTGGACTGTGGCGGAGATAGAAAAAAAAATGAAATAAAAAATATTTGTCGCAAGGCAGCCGATTGAAACAGCGGTTGCCTGAAAGTGTGTACGCTGTTTATATAATGAAATGCTGTTTCCATCGAATATCTGGCGAAAACTTTTTTTTACTCACCCTCCCTAAATTTTCCGCTCCAGTCCTAGTTGGCTCAGTTCGGGTTGCACAGGGCGGTTCCACAACGCTTCGGGAGCTCAAATACCGCGAGCCATCCGGTTGCCTCTCGGCATCATTGCTTTAAGAGTCCGCAGTAAGCTCGATTCCCCATACAAACGTAGTTACGCTCTCATTTTAAAACGACTCGCTAGTTTGCTCTGAAACTTTATACTTAGAATAAGTTAAGGTATATCCAGGTCTGTAATTAGTTTATGTAGCTTCAGATACCATATTAGAAAAAATACAGCCAATTTACGTTTTTCATACAAAATTGGTTTTTGCTGTATTTCGTTTGTTTTATAAACTGGAGCTAACAAAACGAATTAGATATACCTCATGTCATTGTATATACAAAGTTTCGTTACAATCCAACACGTAGTTTTAAAATGAGAACGAAACTCAGTTTGTATGGGAAGGTGAAATTCGGCCGAGCTTACTGCGGACTTAACAGGAATGGGCTACTCAAGTACTCACTCCAAAGCTTAACATCGACTCTACCTTAGCGGTGATACTTATATAAACTACGATTATGCGCAGGCCTGTTATCTTTTACGCGCTCATGCGCCTCAACCCACCCAAACTAGACCGTTTATTTGTGGGTGAGCGTTGAGGTGAGCTAAAGACAAGTTAAAGAATAGCGGGGCAGGTCAGGCTGACACTGGTCGGCATAGGTCGGGGGTAAGCTTTGAGAATGCCCTGAACGGTGTCCTCTATGCGATACACTACCTGTCTATTCACCTCACCATTAGTCGTCCTGATTAATTGGAATCAATGGCGGCAGATATGCAATCTGGATACTCCGCGGGCAAGCAGAGAAATTGCTCGGTTTGTATGAAGTGTCGTGTTGTTTTTGGCCCTTTCACGAAGATGTAGTTACATTTTTACTAGTATAAGGGCATTTTCAAATAATTGTGTATCCAAGTAGCGTGAGTCGTCAAACAAAATTAACTCAGTCAGTTTTGTGACGCCAATTAAGCATATGATTTATGTGAAAATTAACTAGTTTCACATTTAAGTAACGTGTTTCTGTTTATCATTAATCTAAATAAGAAAGGAAGGCTTTAATTTTCAAACAAACTGAAAACATACTTAATAGGGATGGTGACGCCAAATAAAATAATAGCGTTGAATTATCTTTTTACGTATCAACTATTTACTATGACGCTTGACACCCGTGACGTCACGGATGTCTAGTGTTTTGTCTCTATCAAGCAATATTAAGACGGTTACACCTTCGTGATTTATCGAGATAATTGAATTGGTCGTCGTCATTAGGCATATCTTTTGCCTTCCTTTTTTGAAGTAATAATAAAATTAGAGTCCACAACCCTATTGTCGTCACAAAACTCACCCTGAGTTAATTTTTGTTAGACGACTGACGCTTATTTGGTATACAATAATTTGACAATACCAAGTTGACACCTCGCACGTTTGATAGCTAGGTCAAATATAGGAAAACACAGCTTTCATAATGTCTATATCTGGTGACGATCTTAGGGTCGGCGCCGCACTATTAGGCCGACTATAGTGGGTACCAACAACCAGGGCTGCCAGCAAATAAATCGCGGCTATACGGTTAAGTATCTGCAATTATACGAAATTGGATCGCATTAAACATAAGCATAACCATTCTATAAATCGATTTTTCTTTTATAATTTCATAAATCTAACATTCTGACCTGTACATTGATGCTGTTTCGTTTTTTTGATTACAAGTATTATTTTGTATCGTATTATACGGAATGATCATGGATACAAGACACTGTCCGATTATACATATTTTGTATCCAAATATACGATCTGGCAGCCCTGCCAACAACGGGCCGCACAGTACGTCTAGCACAACTTGCCGACAAGTCGCTTCGCGCGCGACTGAGCGTCCCCTGTCTCACTTGCACCGTGCAAATTCGAAAAAGGAGGTTAGATCTTTCTCGACTCGCGTCGCGGCGCCGCACCAGGCGCGCTAGCCCCCCTGGTGTGGCGATTGGCGACGCGACTGCGATTACAGTACCTACTGGTATCCTACTAATATTATAAATGCGAAACTTAAGATGTTGTTACTCAATCACGCAAAAACAGCTAAACTGATTAAGACGAACTGTGGTATATATATATATATATATATATACACATAAATCCCCGGAATCATTCCCTTTAGGGACGAAAGTTTGTATGGAGCTACGATATAAACGAGTTCCATATGGAGGTAGTCACCGGCAGAAGCTAGGGAAGAATATATAAAGATATACCTAATCTTACCTCCGACATGCAATTTTTCTTTCCCATTAACGTCAATTTGATTTTGTTTCTATAAAAACATACCGTTTTTCATCAAAAAAGGGTTATTCGTGCCTTTTTAGTCGACTAAGGGATCAGGGTTGAAGTGTGTTGTGGGCGATGGGCTAGCAACCTATAACTGCAATATAACATTTTGTCGATCTTTTATACCCACATGTATGCTAAATGTGGCGCTGGAACATACGTTTCATGAGCTCTGCCTACCCCTTTTGGGAATAAAGGCGTGAATGTATGTATGTTTTTAGTTTCGATAGCTAAATATAACCCCACTAGCCCCCTAGCAATAGCAATAATAGTTTAGCAATATGTTGCATCGCAGGCGACTACTTTTTCCGCATTCACCCTCATTTTCCCGCATTCACCCTCATTTTCCCGCACTTATGGGGTGAATCCGACTTGTTACAGCATATACACATAGTCATCATAGAACATTCATACGACTATAAATTAGATATTTTTAAAATTTCTAGCTTGAGAGATTTTGGAAAAATACTACTTTTTCCGCCCCTCACAATTTGTTTTATGTAAGACTACAGTACTATTGACAACACAGCTAACTGACCATCGGTGCACCTTAAGTGCATTGTAATAAGGTACTATATAAACACAGGATGGTCAGTTAACAGTGTTGTCGTTTGTACGATTACTGTTAGTTAACCACTGACAGATGGAAAATGCTTTATCTGTATGAAATTAAAGTTGAAAATTAAATGAAGGCAATCCATCTGTCAGTGGTTAACTAACAGTAATCGGACTGTACAGATAAACGTTGTCTGACAGTAATGTAAGTATGGATCATCTTTAAACTTGCCATAGGGACTTTTGTTATAGAAGCAACATTTAAAGTGATATGTCAACAACGCCAACAATTGCCCCCTTCAAAGCACACTTGGCCCGAGGTCGGAAACTTATAATTTGTTACATGACCTTATATTATTAAAAAAAAATCCCGTCTCATCTTTTGGAAGCCACTGTAAGGCGGTTGTTCCCCACAAACTGGACTAAACAGGCTGTTACGTGTTCTAACGCCGTATGCTCTCTCTTGACCGGTTTCGACCATATCGTCGCAAGCGCATGGTCAGTGTCGCCCCCGCGCCACCGTTGGCCCGACGCGAGTGACCGCTATAGTGGAAACACCGTTACGTTACAAAAAACCTAATGAGATTAATTTCTAATACATTTCGATTAAGGTTTGAACGAATAATGTAGAACTTAAATTACTTATCTTTACGAGAAAAGAAGTGTTTACCAACATTTGGACAGAATGACGTGTTTGTTGTTTATTTATGTAACTATTTGATGATACCAGTTCGGAGGAAGCATTTCGTTAGAAAAACGTCACTTTCAAACTCGGCCTCTCGATATTTTTTTACCTAAAAACTGCGATGAAAAATTGAGTCAATAACGGAGATGTTTTGTATGCCATAGTCATTTTTAGCTTGATGAATCGTTTTATTCATTACTAGCCGCCATAGCGGCTTCGGCCGCGTATTGCAAAAAACGCAGGCACACCCGCGGGATAAAACATAACCCATGTTCATCCAGAAAGTTCGTTACATACACAGGTGAAAGATTATTTGAAATCGGATATGTATTTCGGGGGATTACCCCCTACGTACAATCAAACAATATCACTTTCCCTCTTTATAATATTAGTATAGATAAGAGTAAGTAAGTTTCTATGAAGGAAGTTATCTCCGAAACTAATCATCCGATTATAAAAATCTTTCACCAGTGGGCCTTCCTGAGGGATATATAGGACTATACTTTAAGTCGTGGCTCCGCCTGCGTCTCTTATAAGTCAGTTTAGTTTCACGCGCGGTTATACCAATAATTACTTCTAGCTAGCCTAGAATTGTCTGAAAACTGGGCGTTCTAGTGTTTTAGTGCTTCATACAGATCATCCTACTTATTCCCGGCTGTGCCCTAAAGGAGCCCGCGGTTTGGCACCTAATCCCGATAGCCTTCGCGTCGGTGTATAAAAGTGACAGCGCGATGAATTTCTTAAGATCGTGCAGGCTGCTGCACTCCCGGGCGAAGATGACCGGTAAGGGCAATCGACTTTAGTAACTTTTTTTTTCTAAACTTAATTATTGTAAGGCGGTTTACTTTAAAAACAACGTTATCACCGATTTCTCTAGGATGCCATCATCAGATTCTCACCTGATCACCATGGGGCCACATATGGAGGGATACCGTTTCAAACAAAAGAAAAAACCAGCTCAGTCCATACCAGGCGTCTTCGAGTAATCGGGGAACATAGATAAAAAAATTAAGATTCCGACGAATTGAGAGCATCCTCCGTTGTCGGCTAGAAAGAGAAACTTACCTATGGTAGAAAGGGTGGACTTACCAGCAAGGTGGCAAACCAGATAACATGTAGGTGTTGCATCGAACTAAAACTTGATTGGTGGTGGTTGAAGGCGTAGGTATGTCACGTTGGGGTCTATATTCGCGTGCATTTAAGTGTGTGGCAAACGAGCATACGGCCTTCGTAATGGTATGGTTGAGATTATCCAATATGGCCGACTTTTTATAAAACTGTCATTTGAATTCTACCTTGGACGGTACTTGGTTGCTTTTTGAATGGCCTACTTTGATGAAATTTGGCCAACTCAAATAATCTCACGTATACCCTAAGTATATATATATAAGGGTCCATAGACGGTGTATACACCGTCTATGGACCCTTATATGACTAGAGGAGATCTGAGGGGCTACCGTGAAACGAAAACGAACTTCGTTCGTGTATCACCCTCTCTGTCGCTCGACTAGCGAGGGCGACAGGGAGGGCGCCTGTTGATTTGAAGTATGCGATAAGTTGCACAGATAGAGATAAATGCATGTCCCTCACTCTCACTCTCAATGGAGCACATCCTTGGGAGCTCTGGCGGCCTTACTCATCGGGAATACAGCAATTCATACAGGGGTAAGGCCGTTATTTCTTGTTCCTGATTAAGCAGATTAATTCGTCTACATTTTAAGTGTGTTACGAATATTAGTAATCCATTTATATAGCTAATTGGCGTAACACACTGGAAGTGATTAAAATGTGGACGAGTTGAACTGCTTAATCAGGAACAAGAAACGGCCTTATCCACAGAGCGAATTGTGGTGTCATATACATAAATAGATATTAGCTCAATAAGGCTTGATATTTACATAATTAAATATAAGCTCAATGCGGCTTGTGTTATGGAGTGCTACGGTAGCCTAGTGTTTCAGGCATGCGGCTTTCAAGCGGTGGTCGTGGGTTCGAATCCCGGCTCGTACCAATGAGTTTTTCGGAACTTATGTACGGAATGTTTACCGTTAGCTTTTCGGTGAAGGAAAACATTGTGAGGAAACCGGTCTGGTCTAGTTTTCCCTCTGCGTTGGAAGGTCAGATGGCAGTCGCTTTCGTAAAACTAGTGCCTATGCCAAATCTTGGGATTGGATGTCAAACCGGACCCCGGGCTCCTTGGGGCACAACCGGGATTAACGCTAGGAGGAAAGTGATGAACGCTCGTGTTATGGGTACTAAACGACGATATATTTAATAGATGCGTATATAATACATATTTAACTACATAGACAACATCCAAGACTGAAACAAATATTCATGTTCGTCACACTAACTTGCGCTTACCGGGATTTGAACCCAGGACCTTCGGATTCGTAGTCACTACCCATTAGGCTGAACGGTCGTTATTCATCTCTACTTCTCATTACCTTGCAGTCTTCGGTGGCTAATGACTACAATTGTCTCACAAATATAGATCCATTCCTCGTCGTGACACACTTAAACAGCATTAAAACAAACGGTCGTAGCTATTTACGACTCTCATAACGACTTACGGCATTTTCAAATTGACTGTATTAAGTGTAGGAAATATGCGTGTTCAAAATTCAACCTTATTGCTACACGTGTAGATCTGAAAGCCGTGTAGATGCGCAGATGTGGTTAAAACGGGATACAACGCTTTTTTCGTCCTCTCCCGCAGATGTTGAGTCAACGAGCGATAACACCATGATGGTGGTTGAGGCTGACTTTTTATAAGGCTGTCGTTGGAATTGGAACCTTTTACCATGGACGGTAGAGTTGCTTTTTGAATGGACTGCTTTGATACTATTCGGCCAACTCGAATAATCTCATGTTTATATAAAAAATGTACAGTCATTTCTATAGATAATTAGATATATCTGGATTTTGAAACTTAGCTGCTGTGGTATTTCAATATACTTTGCACTCTGGGTTAGATTATATGAAGTTGATTGGTATTGGCTTTGTGGTCAAAAGTACAGACTGAATGGTCTGGTCCTATTGCAAAGAACACGGGATAAAAAAATCGCCTACGTCCGTCCAGAAAGTCCATTCTATCGGATACCGGGTTCCGGAGATCACTCCCTTCATACTAACATCCAAATTTTAGAACATTTTTTTTGTCTCACGTAGTACACGTGATTAACGTTACTTCCCAAAATGGCTTACAACTTTTGTTAGTGTATATATGTACACTCTTATTGATCGGTGTGATATAATGATGACTAATTGGAAGATTGACTTTCTACTAAATGAAGTCATGTAAAAGGTTTTGTCACCTATTGAGAGGCTGTTCACACAAAACTTTCGGCGTCATTCAAACTGGTAAATTTTCCATGTCGAGGATTTTCGACCAATAATTTTTTTTAGTTGTCGATTTTCCAATTGGGCTGATTGACAGTAAATCGTTAGAATAAACATAAATAAATCAGCTTATATACGTCCCACTGATGGGCACAGGCCTCTCATGTATGAGAGGGAACGGGCAGTAGTCCCCACGCTGGCCCAGTGCGGGTTGAGGACTTCACATACTCCTTTGAATTTCTTCCAGGTTTCCTCACGATGTTTTTCCTTCATCGAAAAGCTAACAGTAAATATGAAATTATATTCCGCACGTAATAGCACATCATTTCCAGCAAGATTCCTTTGGGACAACTTTTTGTCCTAGTTAGTATCGAAATAGCTCGTGAGTCGTGATTCTTCTGAAAACAAAACACAGTTCATAAGTTTCTGTTAAAATTTTAATTTTTGGTATAAGCTTTTATTGCCGACTGTACTTTTCTGTATACCCGGCATCAACTACTCATTGAGACGATTCTAATAAGCCCATACTCAACGTCGGTTAAGTACTGAATTCCCATGGCCCCCTTCTGTCTCTATTCTATCTTCTGTGTCGACGTTACCATGATATTGAATTGTGATCCAAACTATACCTTCACCCAAAATTTCAGCTCAAACGGTTGAAGTTGAAGATATCTGCTTCAAAATTGAATTGCAGGATTCCACCAACAAACAAACAAACATAGTTACCTAAGTTGCATACATTGCAAGCTAATAGAAAGCTTGTAAAAATAGTGTATTTCTTTTTGAGAAACTCTCATTTATGAACTTTTTCTATGGAATAGAAACATTTATTGATGAAAATTTCTCATTATTTCGTTTCATACGTTATTTGCGAAAGTAAAAAAAAGAGACTAAATAATCATGAAGTTATAAAGTGTCCAAAGTGTTAAAAAGGGGTATTTTCTGTCCCTTTTCCGCAAAACGCAACTTCATATTGAAACGATTGTTATTTACCATGACGCTCGCAGTTCGTGACGTCACTAACTGTGAGCGTTTCCTCTCTCTAACAAGCAATATTAAAACGGTTGTAGCTTCGTAATTCTTTGAGATATCTGAATGGGATTTTCGTCAGTAGGCATATTTTTTTGCCTTCTTTCTTTTCGAGTAATAATAATTTTGGAGTCTACACCCGTATGCGTGTGACGTCACAATCAAACAACGTACCTCCTTAATGCTAGTTTGAATGAATTAAATCTTATTATAGCAAACATAAGTGAAAGATTGTTTTTTTCTGAGTATTTTCGTAATGTTTATGTATCTTTTGTAATGAAAAAACAATTTATTTGTAATGTTGCCAAGTACTCTATTATTTCATCCTTCGTTACCTCCCTAAGGGTGGTATCCCATTTATCCAATGTCTTTGTTAAATTTTTGATCCAAACTTTGATCAAATTTCTACGCCGTAGTAGTTGTTCCTCATAATATTCAAATCATCCAAATTCTTTAATCAAATGCACATCGGACAACTAGATCTTGGACATGTGGACTATCACTCTTATATGCTCTGGTAGTATATGTGTATACGCAACTGAGCCTCTATAATTATATGGTTAGCACCGGTTGCGAGCCTAATCCAATATGTAGATTCATAATTTGACAACAGTGACGTTCATGCATCGGTGATGGGTCATACATAGATTTAGGTTCGCGTCTTTCCTGTGGACATGATCAAATTTAAGGGCTACGAAGCCTAATTTTTGGTTGGACTCTTAATCCGCATAAACGGAGTCTCCTCTTCTATATTACTATGCGATTACAACATTATTTATATGCACGTGAGCTCTTAATTATTGACCACAGGAGAGACGAATTTTGTTTTATACACTGTGTGTACAATTTTCCCTGATTGACTTGGGCACTGTAAATACAATGTCTCAGTTCAATAGGTATAATAGATCGATACAATGCAACTACATATACACTATACAACTAGTTTACGGCGTTTGCAGGCCAATCCCATTCTGAGAGGTAAACACGTAACTTTTCGAACGAGTGTTAGGGTTGTCACACTGCCGCCGCGTCTCGTTGGGAAACGCTGAGCTCGTTGTATGCAAGTACCTCAGTTTGTATATAAATTCCGTGTGGTACGACACACTGCACCGCACCTCCGTCCGGCGAAATTTGTATGCAGCTCCGCACCTCCGTCCGGAGATGCGGCGCAGTGTGATATCCGCCTTAGGAGTGTTAGGACAATGAAACCGTCACTTGGTCATACAAAAAAGTGACATTTAGACGACGCATTACCTGACGCACGTATAATGCGTTACGTAATCGATCAGCTGATTCATGAACATCGTTGTCATCATTATCATTATCATCATCGTCATAAAAGTTAATACATTGAGCCGAGAGCAGTTTTTTTTTAGTTTTTTAGTATCAACATCGTTGTTGATACTAAAAAACTAAAAAAAAACTAACGTCTATAATTGGTCCCACACACTAAACTAAATGCTCGCTAGCCAGTGTTCATTCTGTTTCTCAAATTTAATGGCACAAAGTTTTTTTCTAAGGGTCCCTGATCTCAGTGCATCATCACCACCACTGACAGTTTGATGACTGAGTTTGATGATTTTATTGTTGAGCACGGTCATTATTAAATAGGTACATAGTAAAACCGTCCGAATCCACAACCTTGTTAAACATGCCCCATCCTATTGCTATTACAATTCATTTAAACGATTTCCGACTACTCGTATTATTAGGCATAATGTGTATTCACAATATGTATTGTACTCGATATAGGCTTGTCCTAGAATACGTTGATTCGTAGATCATAGAGACTATGCATTCGTGTGTGTCCAGGTCTGTCTAAAATTAGCCAATACAAAAATAAATATGACTCTTATGAAATACATGAGAAGCATTAAATAAATTAATAAATACACCTGCTTACACTGCGCTAAGTAAGCGTTGCGAATAAAACTGACTTTACAAAGTTATGCAAATATTCATGTAGCATTTTTTTTCTTTCCTACGGCAAATGAAAGAGGCAACAATGCAACGTGAACACGCAACGTCAAGTGAAGTGCCAGCATTATGGATTTTAGGCTATTATTACTGAATTACAGCATTATTGGCGATGTTTGCGTTTATAACGCTCTCTGTGGAATCAAGGTGATCTTAAATATTTTAGAAATCTTGCACAATAGCTCGGTCAATGTTTTATCGAATGTGGGGTCGTGTGATACTTATACGCCTAACGTCTGAATACGGTTTAACTGAGACAGCGCGTGTGACGAGACAGGGACAAGAGAAAACGTCAAAGGGTAGCGGGGGCACCTGCGACCTCCGTATGCAATCACTTAGTTTAACTTCCCAACTGTATAGTTTTCCCGAATTTACATTTCGGCAGAAAACCGTTTATCTCTGAAAGTATAACATTTTCTTTATTATTATAAAACCACTTTCTTTTCACATTGGAGGAATACCTTGAAGCGCCCGCCCGCTAGAGAAGTGCACGGTCCCCTCTCCGGACGGGTGTGCGGGACTCCCGGACAGAAGGACCAGACTACCCACTATCCCCCAACGATTGTCCAACCATGTCGCTGCCACGGAGGGCCAAAGGTTTGCTTGACGCATTCTACTTTGACCCTCGCGACTGGCCCGTTTGCGCGGGCACGACCAGGTAGAGCGATTTATTTTAGTGTTTGCGATAGGATTCCTAATGATCCCCCACTATTTTCTGATCCCCACTCCACATTTTCCTTGTAAAGTAAGACATCTTCCCATCTGTGTGCTAATAAGCGAGCAAGATTTGTTTGTCAATGTTTCCCGAAAATAACTCTAGAAACTATATCGTTTCTTTGATTTATAATGTAGATAGCAAAACTTTAATTTGGTACCATCGAGTTTGACGAGGGAGCCAGAGGCTTGTACTAAAAATAAAACGAAAACTTATCCGAAAGCATTGCTCCATAAAATTTCACCAACAAAACTGAAGCAAACTCAGTTTACCGAAACGAAAACTATTTATATTAAACTGAAAATATCGGAAGTAAATTACAGTTGGCGTATCCAGGTCGTGGACAAAAGGGTGTAAGCGGCGTGTATTTCCTATGTTCCTATGTCCTGGTCTTATAATAAGTGCTGCAATGACAGAAGGAGGCCGTAGTGCTATAAAATTAAACCGATCCATACTTATCTGGGACAATCAGCCTCTACTGCAACTGGGACACCATGAGATGACGCCAGCGTTCTAAAAAGGCGCAGGCAGCGACCATAGACTTTTCGGTTGATTATAAGTGCAGCACACTATCACTGCAACATCTCAATTCATGGTGTAATCGTTTGCCTTATCATATGTTCTTGATAGATTTGAATTTTGATACTTACTCTAAATACCAATGCAAGTTCGATAGTGTGATTCGAATTTTCATTATAGAATGTTATGCAATATCTGTAAGAACTTGTACGGTCTGTATATAAGTTGTTTCGAGCTTCCCCGAGTTTTACGTAACTTGACTGAAATTGTTCGTGGTTCATTTGTATTTCTTTACATTATTGTTTTAAATGGCACGGCACGCAATATCCATTTTCTTGAGGAATTGGCTAGTTTCTTAAAAATATCTTTTTAGTAAGGACTAAATGGATATTTTACGGGTTGTATCTTCATCATTTTTTGTTTCATTGACAAATAAAAAAATAGGTGTTCAATTATTTTTTGATAATTTAACTGACGTATTAAATGGATTTATTATTTTTTACCCAGGAAAGTACCCAATTCTCTCAATGACTCACGTGGCCCCAAGTTATATAGCATATTGCTCTAATAACCGTTTTTTGCAAAATATAAAGACAGTCTCAAGATCAGCAGCTGGTCCCTACAAAATAAGACCATGAGTTCTACTTCTGAAGTAAGCCAAGTAAACTAACCGTGTCGTCGCTACACTACATTGCTCTTGACAACTACCCGTTTCAGATCATTGTTGATTGTCATTTGTTCATCGACAATAGGGTAGTTTCCTCATGTTGAATTAATAACGTAGTGTTGCTATATGGATAGTGAACCATCTAATGGGTAAATTGTAAAATATGATCAAAATCATAAAAATATAATGGAACTTGTAAGAAAAAAAATGCTTTTTTTTATTGTCCAAGAGTAAATTTAATACCGCCAATGCGATCCTTACACTTACATAAAAAAAGAATTGTATGACAACTATGCATCTCAACGGAGTATTTCACGACCAAAACAGTAATTTACTTAATTTTCCATAGATCGATTCCTACTAATAGACAGCGGTGACGTCTCACTTCTGTGTCAATTAGTATGAAGTTTTTAAGATGTCCAATTTTTTGTAGTAGTTGCTCCCTTACAATCATTTCCTGTCTAAAAACTGGTTCGAATGGCATCGAAAAACAACCGTAGGAATCATGCCTATTCCTGTGGCGATACCATATGATGATTGATAGAACCGCCCTGAACTGTAAATTGTGGTGTTCCAGAAGCCTTGCTGCAGAGCAGACCGCTGCCGCACATCCCAGATCTGCCGGACGGGGAGACAGCCCCTGCCACGCCGCAGCCACTCGACACCGCCAACAGGTACAACTGCCGACTGCCGTCAACGCAACTTGATCAATAGGGTTATCTCGAAAGAAAAAAATATAGTCAAAGGGAGAAAAAGAGAGAGATAATGGTAACACAAGATAATAAATCACATAAAAGTGTCCAAAGTTTTAAGAGGCGTCCTGCGGAAAATGGACAGAATATACCCCATTCTGTCCTTCCCCGGAGAACGCACCTTCATATGAAACGATGCTCAGTGCCGTGACGTGACGAGCGTGGTCTCTCTCTAACAAGCAACATTAACGGTTGTAGCTTCTTAATTTTTTGAGATATTTGGAAGGGATTTTCATCATTAGGCATAATTTTTCACCTTCTTTATTTTGGATTAATACTAAAATTAGAGTCCATGTCCCTCTATCAATGATGGGCCGTGGGGCTGTCACACTTTAAAGCTGATTTTCCACCGGAGGGGCGAGACGAGACGAGACGAGAATTGAAATTTGTATGGCACTTACTATTTCCACCGAAGATGCGCGAGGAGAGAATTGAAAATTTGCCATACGAATTTCAATGCTCGCCTCGCCTCGTCTCGTCTCGCCCCTCCGGTGGAAAATCTTACAGTGACATAATCTTAAGGCTGTGCATTGGAAATTATCGCGTGCTTTGAAACGCCGTTCTGACTAGATTAAGAAACAAGAAGGGCTGATTTTCAGATATATGATTCTTGACTATATGATTGTTTATCTGATTTTATCGATACATGATTGCTTAAAATTTCCTCGATAGAAAAAAAATCCAAAGTTGGGTCTGTATTTTCCTTTTTTTAATCAGCCTACTCAAACGATACATTATTTTACGACACAATCAAGTTAATACTATAGTATTTTATCTCATGTAAAATCTCACTTTATGACATTTTAATAAAACGTCTCTAAGTTAGGTATTTATCGAAATTTGTCCAAAAAAGCCATTCCCGAAGAGTGTTACATTTCTTTTCCTCGTGCGTTGAAGGCATCAGCGTGTCTCTGTCTAGGGGGCGTGTTCGACTCAAATCAAGGCATCGCCTTAATAACCCTTTCGGACCCGGCCAATACAATTGTGCGGGTTGATAAATAAAAATATATGTCAGGCCCTGCTAATGTAATATGAAGTACATTGGTACTTCATATTACATTAGCAGGGCCTCGTTTTACGGTCTGAAAGGGTTTATACGTGGCGCTGGTTCTTTACTGGCTTGTCAGCGACTTCAGTACGGCCGGCATAAGACTACCTGGCTCTTGAGTGTTCTAAGCTATACTAATATTATAAATGCGAATGTGTGTCTGTCTGTCTGTCTGTCTGTTACCTCTTCACGCATAAACCGCTGAACCGATTTGGATGAAATTTGGTATAGAGATAGTTTTAGTCAAGGGGATGAAGGGGGGGGGGGGGGTGAAAGTTTGTATGGAGCTACGATATAAACGAGTTCCACGCGGACGCAGTCGCGGGCAGAAGCTAGTTAGAAATAAACTTATCGTCTACTTCGCGGGCGGTCTTGTGCTAGCCGTTCAGTGGTAGTACAGTCAGCGTCATATAGTTAGGCGCAGCCAGAGTAGCCAAATATTCCGTAACACACTCTTATTTATACATAAATTACCAAGGAATGTATCATGCATTAACACACTAATTTCATGATACAGTTGCACTTCACATAATAATATGTTAATCTACAATCTACTTTATTATATGTATAGTTAATCACTAACTTCTCTAAACTACTTATGTCATACTCCTTTAACCGTTAGGATACTTTTAAGAAATATTGTAAGACTAGTGATATACGAAAACTATTATTTTTGGTTAACTTTATCTTATAAGTTTATAACCTTGTACGAAAGAGCGAATACCGCCTAATACAAGTGTCAAACTTAAAAAGAGGGTTCGACAAATTTTATGTAATAACCTAAGTTACAAATAAAATAATTTTCTATTTAGAAAAAAAAAAATTGAATTTATTCTTACACTAATAAAGACGTGTACCGAAATATTCGGCTACCCTGGCTGCTACTAACTATATGACGCTGACTGTCCAATTGACAATTATTACGACGTATATTGACGTTATTGCTGAGTGATGATGTTGCCAGACTTGTCAAGCAGAGTCTCGCGGTTTTTCCTCACATCGCTGGCTTGACGTTATTGCTGAGTGATGATGTTGCCAGACTTGTTAAGCAGAGTCTCGCGGTTTTTCCTCACATCGCTGGCTTGACGTTATTGCTGAGTGATGATGTTGCCAGACTTGTCAAGCAGAGTCTCGCGGTTTTTCCTCACATCGCTGGCTTGACGTTATTGCTCAATTTAATAAAATCGACTACCAGTATCCTACTAATATTATAAATGCGACAGTTTAGATGTTGGGATGATTGTTACTCAATCACGCTTAAACGGCTGAACCGATTTGAATGAAATTTTGCACGAACATAGTTTATAGCCTGGATATATATATATATAAAATATAGGATTGTTTTTATCCCGGGTCCACGCGGACGAAGTCGTGGGCATAAGCTAGTGTTACATAGTAAATTACCAAGTTTTATGGCCGTATATTTAAAATTTCATTTTATAATAATGCAATACTGCACCGGTGTGTTGAACTGGTCACAGATATATTTCTATATAGACCACGCAAATATACCTATCGTGCCAGCGACCACGCCCTCCTTGGGTAAATATTTGCCCGTACAGTCGCCATCACATACATCTGAGCGGTCAAGGTGTTCACAAACATCTGAACACGACTTTATTTTCAAAGCCGTAGAGTGCATGTTCAGACATTTTTGAACACCCTGAAGAGTACAGATGTATTTGACGCTAACTTGACTTCAGGTAGATTTAAATGTCATTTTTTGTAAGGACAAATGACCGTTAAGTGGTCCTAAAGTACGTTCGAAAAGTTAACACTTTCGCAACCGGGACAAAGCATGGAACAAAACACCAGAAACCAACAGAACTCGCTAGGCGTGTAGGTTCATACTACTGCCCGCCTCGCGGGCTGAGCCGGCATCTGAGCAAACGTTACGAGTGCCAACCAGGCGGGTTCTTGGTTGCGAACGTGTTAAGCAATCACCCCTAGAAGAACCACTCAGAAGCAGGGCACTTTTTGGTTGCATGAACGATCCATATTTTAGACATGTCTGTGACCAGAATGCATTACTGGAGCGCTCCAGCATCTCCGGAGCGCGATTTTCACATGGAGATTTTGCTATGAGCTCGTTGTATTTAATAAATTGAGAAATTGCTTTAGGTAAGGCATATAGCGAAGTTCGTGTATCTGTAGATTACTGTGCATAGTTTATTAAGGTGGTTCACTTTCCATACAAAACTTTATTACTTATTAGACATTCGCAGGCTAACGGTTTGATATTTTAAGAACCTTATGAAACAAACCTTCATAAATTGGCTTTCCGTTTGCGCGAAATTCCCCCTTGTCAGAATAAACTTGCATAAACTGAAATAATTTGAGAAAAGTAGTTTTCCAAAAATATCATGTCTCAACCTCATCACACACGAATAACAACTAACGTTTTTTATGGAAAGCGAACGTGTTGGTGCGCGTTTGTTACATATGTATACCTATCTTTTTGTTCCACCTTGTAACCTGTAATGTGACTAATGTGACATGCAATGAAATAAATGAAATGAAATGTTACTTATCTCGGACCAAGAAAAAATATACACAGAGCATTACAAACAACCTTCCTGTGAAGCCGGTTTTCTAATCTGGGGGCACGGGAGTGCCCCCGCCAAGTCGAGCGCGAAGCAAACACTGCCGTACAATCCTTTACTGGAACCATTTCGCCGCATTTTCAGGCCCCTATTTGAGAACCTCTGGATAAGACCAGAACGCAGAAATTTTCGTCATCCAATAAGCTATAATCACATACTTAAAATCCAAAATTTCAAGTCTCCAGGTCATTTAGTTCCGAAGTTAAGCGAAAGCAAAGTTTCGCATTTATGACACTCACTCACTCATTCACTCACTCACTCATGATCATCAAAATAGAACTAGTACTTCCCATAAACTCAGAGAGCTGAAATTTGGTACAGAGTTAGGGTTTAATGGCCACATAAAGGGAAAACTATAAAAACTAGGATAATCGAAGATCTGGAGTACCTGGTGACCCTCATTAGAAAACACAAGAGCCCAACCAAACTATTAGAGATATATCTATACCGCCTTTACAAAAAATATTCAACTTGGTGTGCCGCTTTATTTGATGTCAAAAATCGAAGGACTGAAGTATCTTTATTTGATTACAAAGTTATATTTGCTGTAAATGGGACAAAAAATCAAGATTGGGATATTGACACAATAACCTACAAAAAGAAGTGAGATCCCATAAAAAACATTCCATGTAAAAAAGAGGCCAAGTCTCGAAACTCTTCCACCGCAAAAAGTTGTGAGATATTTGGTAGTACCAAGTCTCAGGCATTCTTATTATTCTTTATTTGCTAGCTAAATAAAATTTTGTGACTTGGCAACCACACAATAGTTACTACATAGTTTTAGGTATGCAAAAATCCATAAATGCAGAATAGCCGTGTGATTGCCTTGCCAGACTTGGTACTACCAAATATCTCACAACTTTTTGCGGTGGAAGAGTTTCGAGACTTGGCCTCTTTTTTACATGAAATGTTTTTTTATGGGATCTAAGTTACTAACATAACTAAGCTGATATTTTCTCGTTTAATTTCAATTTTCCTAATAGAAGGTGTGAAAAGCAGTGTGTGCTACGGTAGCAAAACTATTTCCGTCTTGGGCGTGAACATGAATCCTTTGTCGCGATAAATTTCACTATACCGGCCTCATCGTAAATATATCATATGCTCCCTTGAGACGAAGCGCAAATTAAATTGAAGCGTGATTTTTCCCGATTATTGTCGTTTCAACTCGTCCCACGTTTTCAGATGGACGTCGAAGGAGAACCTTCTCGCGCACCACGAGGAGGACGACCCCCAACTGTTCGTAGCGTTGTACGACTTCCAGGCGGGCGGGGAGAACCAGCTCAGCCTCAAGAAAGGTACAACCAGCCCCCGCTTGGCACAACTAGCTCCCGCTTGGCACAGCTCGCCCCCTTATGCCGATTAGCTCAGCGTCAGGAAAGGTACTTGGTACAATTGGCCCCCGCTTGGCACAACTTGCCCCCGTTTGCCGCTAGTGACATTACTAGCGACAAGCGGGAGCTCATGCCTATTCCTTTCTTTACAAGCATTTTATTTTAATTTGCTGCACCTTTCATTCGAAAATAATTGATAAATATTTTTCTCAATTGGATGTAGAAAAGCTCATTAGAGGTTTTTGATGTAATCAGAATAACTGTCCTTTGAAATGGGATTTCACACTGGAATATTTCTCATTTCTCTTCTTCCTCTCTTATGATATATTTCACTACAATCCACATATTCTATTATTATAATTATATGATAGGATGCATTAATATGATTAAAAGAATAAAAATCCAAAATTAACGCACTAGTCTAATCGTCTGCACGAATTTGTCCCATTTATCGTTTATCGTTGTACATAAAACAGCTATCATGTTCGTAAAGTATTCGTAAATGGAAGCTATAGATGTTTTAGCCACGACCATAATGGATATAAATGCGACCACCATAGGCCCTTTGGTACAAATTGTAGAGGATACAAATTAGACGCACTGTGCATTCTATTTTTGTCAATTTATCATGGTCGAGATTTTCGTCACTAGGAGATATACGAGTGGCATAACTTTGTCATGACTCGGTCGTCATATTGACTGTATTGTCAATTTGGTTGCGAGAACAATATTCCTTTGCTATTCCGCTAAAAAAACGTGTAGGTCTATTAGCAATAAAGAAATGCGTCTATTTGCGTGCGGGGGAGGGTGGGCGCATTAACCGCATGCAAAAATACGCAAATAGGTGCATCTCATCATCCCTAAAAGACCTACAGGTTTTTAATAGGGACCTAGCTGCTGGCGTTATCATGAAAAGGTTATACCTATCACTTTACAATATCTCGAGTCCATGATAAGAAAATTGGCTTTAGTATAGAGACATACTGACATACATGATCGGTTTCATTGCAGTGTGCACAACCATAGAATTCTTTAGAGGACAATATCTTAAAGCTAAACTACGTGTGTATAACTTGTTTGTATAGTCATACTGTGTAATTAATGAGATTCTTTTTCAATTAATGCATCCTAAAGACGGGGAGAAACCCTTTGGCCGGACGCGACTTCTGGCACTCAAGAAAGGTAAATCTACCCCCAAAAATCCCAAAAAATTATTTTCTGGTTTTTGGTGACCGATTTAGCCTAGTGGGTAGTGACCCTGCTTGCGAAGCTGACGGTCCTGGGTTCGAGTCCCGGTTAGGGCAAATATTTTTGCGATGACCATTAATATTTGTTGCCGAGTCTTGGATGTTTTCTATCCCCCTTATTCATGAAACTTAAAATGCCTCTGCTATTAAATGAAATGTGCCTTTTCCCTTTCTTACGAACACAAATGTCAAAGTAACAGATAAAACCAAACGAGTTAATGCCATTTTAGTTATAATACGCATGTAGAAGGTTTATGAATACGACCGTAAGTGTTTAAGTTTATTATATCATATAACTACAAGACATATGAGGCTAGTTCGATTTGTTGAGTCCTGAATATTAAATTCTGCCTAAAATATCTGGATACCAAACACAATGATGTATGTACAGTCAAGTGCAAAAATATCTATCGATTTCATTTTCTCATAAATAAGTACCAAAACCTTAATCCGCTGACATATTTATGAGTAAGTTGTATGCACCCATATTTTTACACTTGACTGTAATATTGCGATGCCTACTCAAAACAACAGGAAATAGAAGCGTCGGTCGTCCACCAGCACGATGGGTTGACGACGTAAACAAGACCGCGGGTCATTTCTGGATGAGACTAGCACGGGACCGGGATAAGTGGCGTACTCGAAGAGAGGCTTATGCTCAGCAGTGGGCGATTAAAGGCTGAAAATGATGATGATGAGTCAAAACAAAAGAACATGTAATTTTGTTTGTCTCTTCCCGAAGTGTAAATATTAGTCGCTCGCTTTGTTTAATATTATGATAAGCTTTCAGAACACTACCACGAAAGGTGATTTCGCTTATTATATTGCTATCATAAAACTATGAGTAAGTACGTATAGGTCGGTTAACCAATATTGACAACTGGTTCCCCGTAGATAACCAATTAAAAGAAACCTTCTGTTCTTTTTCCCTTAAAAACAGTGATTTTATTTGGACAGAAATATCAATAGAATTACGCCTATAAGAATAGGAGTCTACTGACAATCGACGTGATATTTTTTAATTTTAATTTTATTCTGACATTAGAGACTCTATACATCTCTGTACCTGATTATTTTTCTTTTTAATTTTAATTTTACTCTGACATTAGAGACTCTATACATCTCTGTATTAGTTATAGTTATTTTTAATAATTTGTTAATTTGACTTTGGAGACTATAATCTCCCGGTGCGTATGTGCCCACGTTTGTAAGGCTGTTGCTCATTAAGAATGGTTATGTCATATTTTATATTCATGCTTATTGTTGACTTGTGAAAGAGCCCATGTGGCCTACTTACAGAATAAACATTTGATTTGATTTGATTTTATTTAATACCACGACTATGGCAAACAAGCCACGCCCTGTCTGATGGTAAGTGTCAGTGATGGACCACACATAGTTTGCAGCCGTTTTGGTTAAAAAAAGGAAGTTTTAGAAATTATAGATTGGAATAGGGTATTTGACAACACTGAAAATAAAGTGTCTGTAGCCTTGTTGGCAGTGACCCTGCCTACGGAGCAAGAGGGCCCTCGTTCGAATCCCGGTAAGGGCATCATTTATTTGTGTGGTGAGCACGAATATTTTTTCCCGAGTCATGTATGTTTTCTATGTATTTAAGTATTTATTTATCTATATAAGTATGTTTATCGTCGTCTAGTACCCATAGTGCAAGCTTTGCTTAGTTTAGGACTGGTTCGATTTGTGTAATATTGTCCCCTAATATTTATTTATTATTTATTTAAGCAATCTCACATACACATGTATAGACCCTGAAAACATTACACTCCTTTTCGTTTGGCAGTCATTTAAAAAAACCAGCCATAGATTTGACAGACAGTCAGATGGGACAGTTGAAACCAAATTGTAACAATATATCAACCGCATACAAACACTGACTCACGCTTGAATAACTTCATTTGTTTTCGACATCCAATCAAATCCCTGGAAACAGCCACGCGATTCTAGGCCATAATTATACAGATTTAAGTGCTATATTAGAGTGGAAATTTAAACTGGACATGGCTGTGGTTGAAGGATTGTATTGTGTTAATAAATTCCGTTCGCCAAAACGAATGGCCCTTTGTAAATCATTGGAGCGTGATTATCACAGTTCGCGGGTTTCGTAATTGTTTGCGGGATGCTTTATGTACTGACTAGCTTCCGCCCGCGACTTAGTCTGCGTGGGCTCGGGATAAAAACTATCCTATATTTTAATCCAGGCTATAAACTATCTTTGTGGAAAATTTCATTCAAATCGGTTCAGCCGTTTAAGCGTGATTGAGTAACAAACATCCAAACATCTAAACTTTCGCATTTATAATACTAGTAGGATAGTTTTGGTATAGGTACAGTCAGCGCCATATAGTTAGTAGCAGCCATGAGCCAAATATTTCGGTACACGTCTTTATTACTGTGAGAATAAGGGTGTGTTACGAAATATTTGGCTACTCTGGCTGCTACTAACTATATGACGCTGACTGTACCAGTTAGCCGCGCGGCTCTACCCCTGTATTACACAACAGTCTATTGTACGGTACGGGCCTATGTCCGCCTAGCCTATGCTAGCAAAGGACTGAGACGGATGGGGGAAAAGAGAGGACTTTCTCAGCAGTAAATACATATTTTCCGGACAATCTTACACAAATTGACCTAAAGTCCCAAACTATGCAAAGCGTGCTAAGTTCTCCAATATCTACACAGAGAACCTTTCAAAAATATGTACCTATAGATATAGAGACTTTATTGTTACTGACATAAGACACATGTGTAGATATTTTTGAAATGTCTGTATAGATATTGGAGAACTCTACTGTACCTAGGGGTCGACATATATATACATACTTATGGAGTTAAATAAATACATAGAAAAAATCCACGACTCAGGAACAAATATGGACCCATGACTCGAACTAAAATTAGGGCTTTAAAGCGCAATATCTCGCAAACGAATTACTGATTTGAAAAATGGTTTTAGAAAACCCATTATATTTTTTTGAACGAGCTATCCAACGGTATACCACACCATGGGTTAGACGAGAAAAAAAATTACATCCCCGCTTTAGGTGTAGGGAGGTACGCTAAAAAAAAATCTTTTTCGAAATTTTATTGTACTGTTATGTTTTTTAGTGGGAATGGTTACTGAGCTAAGCCGAAGACGGACAGACAGACGGACGGACATGGCGAAACTATAAGGGTTCCTTGTTGACTACGAAACCTTAAAAAGTGGTTTATTTATTTACTATTGGAGCGTTTCTCAAAAAAAATGCCACTATTATTAATTGTACTTTTTTTTTTTGTTAACTATTTCCACTCAGAATCAGGAGCTCTTTCGACCCTGGTAGGACAAAAAACTGTCCCAAAGATATTTTTCCTATTGTGTTACCATTTACCATACACTTTGTATGGTGGTAACACAATAGGAAAGTTCAAAAATGTATGAAAATTTTGGGACACTTTTTTTCTCCTATTGGGATGGAAAGGCATCGTGATTTTGAGTAGAAATAACATAAAAGTTGCAGAAAATCTCCGAAAAAATGTAGTGGCATTTTTTTTGAGAAACGCTCATTGACGGTTTATTTTACGTAATGCTGTATCTTAGCTTTGTATGATAATTGATAATGAAAGTGAAGTGAATACGAATAGGAAAAAAATAAGTTTTATTTATGGCTATTTTATGAATTTTGTCACTTCAACGGTAATTATATGATATAATTCTCTTCCTTCGGTCACCCACCTTACCAGGAAAATTGGCAATGAAATTTGAATCTACTCGTAGTTCAATTCAATTCAATTTATTTATGTTAGTTTTTAGACTTATATGTGCTAGATACAATAAAATTAACAAATTGAATTAGGTGTTTGTTGCTTTTATAATACGAAATAGTAGCCTTTCTTCTTGACCAAACCTATATTAATAGCTAAAATGTCGTTAAAATTCGTTAGTTTATCTGTCACTGATACATTTGTGCTCCAAAGAAAGCGATGAAACACATTTTATTTAACAGGCATTTTAAGCCAAAAGACATGACAGTTTCCTAGAAAAAATACTATAAATAGGACTCCTATCATACATTGCAAAAATACCTTTCTCCATTGTGTAACGAAAGTTACCGATACAAAACGTATGGGTAATTGACGTTACACAATGGAAAAAAGTTATAGCGTAGATTAGATTAATGCTCTTACTATGTACAAAATTTTTGCTATCCACCCAAGGAGAGCGCGGGGCTGGGGGCTGGAATGAGTTTACCCATATAACAAAAATACTTGTTTAATCTATTTAAACCCCATTAAAACATCAAGGGGTCACCCAGGAGACGTTGCCATTGCAACGGGCAAAAAAAAAATGTTGATTGGCCCACGTACACTTTTAGTTTGACAGAATCGTTCGTTCCGCAGGCGAGCAGGTCCGCATAATGAGTTACAACGCGAGCGGCGAGTGGTGCGAGGCGCACACGCTGAGCGGCGCGCTGGGCTGGGTGCCCAGCAACTACGTCACGCCGGTCAACTCGCTCGAAAAGCACTCTTGGTACCACGGACCCATCTCGCGCAACGCCGCCGAGTACCTGCTCTCCTCCGGGATCAACGGCAGCTTCCTGGTCAGTGGCGGTCTGGTTGGAATTTGATTTTGGGGTCGCAACCCCCATGGGTCGTTGGGGTCGCGACCCTTATGGGTCAGTGGGGTCGTGGCCCCATGGGTCATAAGGGTCGTGACTATAATGGGTCATTAGGACAGTGATCCGCATGGGTCATACGGCTCATGACCCCCTTGAGGGCCACGTCCGTATAATAAGCTAAGTGGCGCGCTGGGCTGGGTGCCCAGCAACTACATCACGCCGGTCAACTCGCTCGAAAAGCACTCTTGTTACCACGGGCCCATCTCGCGCAACGCCGTCGAGTAACCTGCTCTCCTCCGGGATCAACGGCAGCTTCCTGGTCAGTGGCGGTCTGGTTGGAATTTGATTTTGGGGTCGCGACCCCCATGGGTCGTTTGTGTCGTGACCCCCATGGGTCGTTTGGGATCTGACCACGTCGGTCATTTGTGGTTTGGGTCGTGAACCCTAGGGGTAATTTAGGTCACAGCAGCAGGTGATAGCTGTCATATAACGCAAATAGGAATGCACTCACTATAAGAGTAGTAGCGTCGCAAAGAGGTGTCAGAGGGGTTGTATGGCAGGCGACTTGATGTTAACTTCAGAGACGCGAACTTATTTGGCGCGTATTGTAATTATATGTAACTGCTTCCCTCTCACGATTATGACGAATCCAAACGACACCTCATGTGGCAATCAAGCCGTTTGTAATAGGTTTTGGATATTTAAGCGAAAATTGTTGTTAAGGCAACTTTAAATCTTTATAAATAAACCCTAACCTAATAATGATTTTGAAATACCTATTCAACGACACCCTACATGGCATGTTCGCCCAATTTTTATTTTATTTTTTACAATATGGTATCTCGTGGCGGTTATGAATTTTGATATCTGTTAATGTATTCAGTAACACTCGCAGGATTGAAACGAATGGATTGATGCATCGAGGAAATTATTATAAGTATACCGAGATAGTTATCAGCTTCCTCCATTGTACTAGCGTCATCTATTGACCAATGCTGGAGTAAACAAATCTAATCTGTGCTTTATGCCCTAAGGTTTGCCAGTAATGCAAAATGACTATCATAATTCATATATGTATTTATTTATAAATAAGAATTTCAAATCACATCTTATCTTAATACTACTATTTTTTAAGTACTGAGTGAAATGCTCCTGGATTGATGTATGATTCATTAAAACCAACGCGTTTGATCTCGAGAGTGCCACAAAAGGACAAACATACATAGACTGGTGAACACGTTACCCTAATTTGCGTCGCGCAGTTGGGTCAAAGGCTGATTCCTTTTTTATAACAGTAAATTGTTTGTTAAAGGTGCGCGAGTCGGAATCGAGTCCCGGGCAGAGAAGCATATCGCTGCGGTACGAAGGTCGCGTGTATCACTACAGGATAAACGAAGACTCCGATGGGAAGGTAATGTCTCGTGTCGGAGATAGACGGGTTCTTACTTGCCAAATCAGTGCTTTAGGGCGGTTTGCGCCAATGCGGGTACAATTAGAGATCGACGAACCTTAAATATGGCGCCGGAAGCTGTCATTCCATAGAATCTTGACGATATTTTCATCCAGTTTTTAACGAACACCCACCCTGAATATCGTCTTCGTTCTTAAACTTTCGTGAGACATGTTGACATAATACTAGTTCAACTCGCGTATTAACTTGGATGGTGATTCAAGCGACACCACCGCGAAAACAATCATCAGAGAGAGAAGAACTCCCGAAGAGTTCGAAACATGTCGCCCGTAGTGACATTTAATACGTGAGTTGAGCCGTGTAATTATTAGTATTATTGTCTTCGTTGTCCGCTTTTATTATTGGCGAAGTGGCTAGTTGCTCGCGCGGATTGGCCTGCGTGTTACAGAGTACCCAAGCGGAACCACGGGTACTTATCATTATGTCCATACCAAAGGTTCTATAATGGGTGAATTGGGGCCATGATCACTTTTTCGTGATTTCTTGGTTCTTCTTCGCTTTTGTGTTTTCTGATCATGACCACAATTCACCCAGTAATACTGGTGAAAGCAAATTGCAATCGGATGAATGGGTTCGGTAGTTTTCAAATCTAATTGGACCTAGGTAACACTTTATATTCCTAGCGACTTGGCGTTGCTTCTAAATGAAAAAAGAAAAAAAATAACACCAGCCTACGCAAACCCTTTCCCTTCCAGGTGTACGTAACGTCGGAGTCGAAATTCGGCACGCTGGCGGAGCTCGTCCTCCACCACTCGGTGCTCGGGGACGGGCTGATCACGCAGCTGCTGTACCCGGCGCCGAAGCGGAACAAGCCGACCGTGTTCCCGCTCGCGCCGCCCGATCAGTGGGAGATCGATCGCACCGACATCGTGATGAAGCACAAGCTAGGTGAGCGGGGCAGCGGAAAATTGGGGGGTCGCGACCCCCACGGTTCGTTGGGGTCATGAGCCCCGTGGGCCGTGTTCGCGCCGCCCGATCAGTGGGAGATCGATCGCACCGACATCGTGATGAAGCACAAGCTAGGTGAGCGGGGAAGCGGAAAATTGGGGGGTCGCGACCCCTACGGGTCGTTGGGGTCATGAGCCCCGTGGGCCGTGTTCGCGCCGCCCGATCAGTGGGAGATCGTTCGCACCGACATCCTGATGAAAGTGATGAAGCACAATCTTATATGAATCGTTGGAATAGATAACTCTAATAAACAGGGTAGAATTTTAAATATAATCTTGGTAACAGCTAAATTGATCCCACGAGACAGGCCTAGCCTAGTGTGGAGGTCAAATCTTTGCACAATGTTTTGTAATAGTAAATAAACGTTGTTAAGGGTTCCGTAACCAAAGGGTAAAACGGTACCCTATTACTATAACTCCGCTGTCCGTCCGTCATCAGGCTTCTCATGAACCGTGATAATTAGTTATTAAACAGTTGAAATTCTCGCAGATGATGTATTTCTGTTGCCGCTATAATTATAGATAATGGTTCGGAACCCTTCGTGCGCGAGTCCGACTTGCACTTAATCGGTTTTTTTAATTATTTGCTGTAAGTCATCACCACATTTTATACAGCGAGAAGTGTCGCACTATTCGTCCCTTCCTTATGAGAATGCTTAGAAAGAGACGGGCAATCCTGCGGTGTGGTGATTATTCACATTATATTAAGCCTTGTTTGTTCATAGGAGGCGGACAATATGGCGACGTCTACGAGGCCGGTTGGAAGAAGTTTAATATCACGGTAATTATTATCTGTTCTTCACTTTAATTTTACCTCCATGATACATGAAAATCGGGTATATACGCTATTTGACAAAAGTCAAATCAGCTTCTTTTTATGAAACGTCAAAAACGTACCGTTAGTATGGAATTTGTAGGGATTACAGGCTTGTGACGTCACAATCAAACAACGTCCTTATTGTTAGTTTTTATGAATTTAAAAATCTTAAAATTGACAACTTAAATGAAAGATTGGTAGTTTCCCAGTATTTTCGTCATTTTTATCTGTTGCTAATGAAGAAACAAATTATTTTCACTGTTGTCAAATGCCCTATTCTTTCCGGGTCCCAAACCTTTAATGGCAGTTAGAACGGGTTGATTGACCCCATCTTTAACGCCCGACGAAGATTGTATCTGTCTGAGATGTGTAGCGTCTTTTTGTTGGCTAACCTGTTGTGTCAGTACCAGATTGGCTGTCTAACCTCTCTGGGGGCCTTATGGGCCCTCCCAGAGGGAAAATGTGTAGCATTGTGGCTCCCTAACGGATGAACCAATATTAGTGTTTTTTTTAGTCGAAAGTCTTGTAAAAGTTTGAGAATCGTACTAGACCTGAACAGCGTATTGCTAAGACACAGATGTCACGGGCTGTCACGGGAAGATATTCCTGATTTGTGTGACTTCCTATGCTTATTTAAGAGCTAAGCTCTTGTCGGTGTAGCTCAAAGTCTAGTCTCTTTGACATCTCGATACGACCTAACATCAACTCTTTTTTTTGAGCTGCTCTAAAAAAGAGTTGATGTTAGGTTAGCCGAAAGACGTCCACTGCTGGACGTAGGCCTCCCCCAAAGAGTGCCACAATGACCGGTCCTGCGCCACCCGCATCCAGCGGATTCCCGCGACCTTTACCAGGTCATCAGTCTAAGGTGGACATGATAGTAATGAATGATAGTAATATATAATTTCTAAATCCCCCAGGTCGCAGTAAAAACCCTAAAAGACGACACCATGGCGCTCAAGGACTTCCTTGAAGAGGCCGCCATCATGAAGGAAATGCGTCACCGGAACCTCGTCAAACTGCTCGGAGTGTGCACTAGAGAACCCCCGTTCTACATCATCACCGAGTTTATGTCGCGGGGTAACCTGCTGGATTACTTGAGGAACGGGAACCGGCAGCAGATTGACGCGGTTGTGCTGATGTACATGGCCACGCAGATAGCAGAGGGCATGAGCTATTTGGAGAGCAGAAGCTTTATACACAGGTGAGGTGACCCCATGGGTCTATAAGTTGGGAATTGGCCATAGCCCATTGAGTTATGACCCGCAAGCTACCTAGCTCCCACCTGGGAGGCTTGGGGAAATTGGGGTCGCGACCCCAACGGGTCACTGGACCGTGATCCTCACGGGTCACTTGGGTCTTGACTCTTCATGGGTCATTGGGGTGGGATCGTGATTCCCATGAGATCGTACTAGTAGTCAGTTATTAAAAGCAAGAGGTAAAGGTTGTGTGCGATATACGATGCGATAATGACCCTAACAAAATAGACCAATGCGCCAAAACTTATTATTTTCTTAATGAACTGGACATTATTTACTTAAGCCTTATGTATTTTATTTATAAAGGGGATGCCTTGACAGAAAAAGAGATGCAACACTCTTCGGCAATGGCTTTTTTGGTCAAATTACAATAAATACCTAACTTAGTGAAGTTTTATTTATATTACATTAAGTGACATGAGACAAAATACTTTTTTTTATACTATAAAATACTATAGTATTAACTCGATTGTGTCGTAAACTACTGTATTGTAAAATAAAGACGCAACTGGATTTTTTTCTATCGAGGAAATTTTTGGCCATCATGTATCGATTAAATCAGATAAACAATCATATAGTCAAGAATCATATATCTGAAAATCAGACCTTATTGTTTCTTAATCTAGTCAGAACGGCGTTTCAAAGAACGCGATAATTTCCAATTCACCCCCTTATTAAGGTTGCTACCATATAGCGCAGATGCGTCACGTAAGCCACATTCTCATGGAATACCTCTGACAAGATTAAATTATCTTCTCTTTTTAAATGATAACATTGTCATTCTCCTGGCGTTATTTTCGGTTGTACCTAAAGGAGCCCGGTGTCCGCTTCTACACCTAATCCCAAGATTTGGCATATGCACTAGTTTTACGAAAGCGACTGCCATCTGACCTGGAAGGTCTGATCCAGAGGGAAAACAAGACCTTATTGTGATTAGACCGGTTTCCTCACGGTGTTCTCCTTCACCGAAAAGCTAACGGTAAATATTCCGTACATAAGTTCCGAAAAACTCATTGGTAGGAGCCGGGATTCGAACCCACGACCGCCGCTTGACAGCCGCATGCCTCAGCCACTAGGCAACCGTAGCTTATTTTGTATGATATCATTATTTATCATTATTTACTGCGGTTTAGTGTTTGTCTTCTTTTACTAACACACGTTTTTTTCGCAGGGACCTCGCAGCCCGAAACTGCCTAGTCGGCGAGAGCCATCTAGTTAAAGTGGCCGACTTCGGCCTAGCCCGGCTCATGAGAGACGACACATACACCGCCCATGCCGGCGCAAAGTTCCCAATCAAGTGGACGGCCCCTGAGGGCTTGGCGTACAACACCTTTAGCACCAAGTCTGATGTCTGGGCGTTCGGGATTCTGCTATGGGAGATCGCTACGTATGGCATGTCGCCGTATCCTGGTGTCGATTTGGCTGATGTCTATCATATGCTTGAAAAGGTTAGTGTTCTTTTGGGTTTTTTTTATCACTCCATGATGGGGCATTTGTGAACCCAAATGGCAGTCGTGAGAAATGAAAATCTCCATATGCAATAATGAAGGTAGTTTTAGCACTCGTGTACATTTTTATGCCAAGTTATTCATGATGTGGAGGGCTCCTGAGTGTTCGGCGTACAACACCTTTAGCACGAAGCCTGATCTCTGTGCCTTCGGGATTCTGCTATGGGAGATCGCTTCGTACGTACAGGTCACCACAAAACAGTAACCAACAGGAAGTGATTGCTCCTAAAATAAATATGATTTTCTTCAAATATCAAAATCGAGTGTGTCTGTAATTTTATAGTTACTGCATACCTTTAGTTTTTAGAACCCTGGCTTAACACGGCATTATGCTAAGTGTAATGTGTTTTGTTATTTTTCGATGAGTCGCATTTAATTCGCTTTTGTTCGTGGCGTTAGTTAGGCCCAAAACAGACGGTGAAACGCAACTGCAACGTCTACTGACTTTTAGCTTATGCCATAGATTCCCGAGACCACATATGACGCGACCGGTTTGAAACGAGGTAAACCAGTTATAAAATGCTCGCGTCATGTGTGTCTCAAAGGAGTCTATGGCATAAACTCAAATGTAACAAAAAAATAACTAGAAGTTGCAGTTTCGTTGCAGTGGGGTTTCACCGTCTGTTTTGGGCCTTACATGTATTTCTACATAAGCACGTGACAGTTTGATCCAACTAAACCGATCCTAATAACAACGCTATGAAACATGATTTAGCCCCTTTTTTAACTTCTTCCAAACACGCTTACCATATACTCTTACTAATACTAATCAATCCAAAAACGACTCTACGTGAAACACTATAAGGTCATCAGCGACTGTAACAGTAAAGTGGTCACCTAATCCTAAATATTGGGCTGGTTAATAGTGAAGTTAGTAAACACTGTATTGTGTCAAATGTGCCACACATTAGGTTACCTGAACCTCTAAATATTTACTTAGTTCTTCATTGGTACCTAGTTTATTTATCCAATTGAGTTTCAAATAGGTAATTTCATGGTTTCAAGTTTTTTTAATACTACGACGGTGGCGGACGACCATACGGCCTGCCTGATTGTAAACTGACACCGTCGCCTTGGGACACCGAAAGAGAAGAATCAGAAGCGCGCTGCGGACCTTTAAATAAATTAATATGTGCGGACAATCTTACGCAAATCGACCTAGTCCCAAACTAAGCAAAGCTCACTATGGTTACAGTCCGCATCATATAGTTAGGAGCAGCCAAAGTAGTAGTCGTGTTCGGATATATTTGGCTAGTTTGGCTGCTACTAACTATATGATATATATACTTACTTGTATACATAGGACACATCGAAGACTCAGGAACAAATATTCGTGCTCATCACGGACCGCCAGCTTCGTAGACCGGGTCACTACAGACTAGGCTAAAGCGGCCTTTGATTAATTATTTAATATAAGTTAGCTGGTAGAGATCCCTTAATGGGATAAACTCGCCTTTCTGCTTCTTTTTCATGTTTGTCTGGTTTCATTTTTGAATTGTTTTATGTTCAATACAGTAATTAATTATATACATATATTTATATTTGTATGTTTTTTTTTCAATGACAGACAATGACATGTTCATTTATAATGCAACATAAATTACAAGTTGATAAAGTACATTTCATGTTAATCATGAAAATTCTACATACCGTAAACCCGTGTTACCCTTTGACTCTGGAGGGCAACTTTGGCTTTCGCGAATTACTCTGTCCACAGCTTTTTTATGAATTTGAACAGGGTCATATCATCTCATTTTTAGTTTCAGCTAACTGCTCATATTGTTACTTTTTATGTGACATTGCTATGAGTGCCTTTCATGCGGGTCAAAGTAATCCTCGACTGGGTCAATGTTACCCGAGTCAACGGTAGGTATTAAGAAGTAAGGAGCTCAAAAGAAAAACAACATGTCAATAATAATAATGACAATTTAATTGCAACACAGTTTAATGCACGACATGACATAAAGAAACATTTGAAAATGTAAACTACCCTATTTAAATTTGTGTAACAGCTGTGGCAAGTAGTAGCGTGAAACATATTTTCCGCCTCAGGCTCAGCTCGGGTTGCGGTTCCACAACGCATTGGGAGCTCAAATACCGCGAGCGATCCGGTTGCCTCTTGAACACGGCAACTACGCGTCATTGCTCTGAATATATGGGTGTTCAAACGTAGCGGATCAGAAAACTACATTGACACCAAGTTCGTTGGAAAACGGCTCAAACTATTACACAAATGAAAATCGAACAAAGCTTTATGGTGATTGAGGTTGGATAGTATAATACTTAATACGATCCTAACTAATACAGTCTGATTTCTCCTCACTGTATAGTCATGGGTAAAAATATACGTACATAAATAGGGACATAAGTATATGTACAGGAACATTTAAAAAAAAAAGTCACGAGGTATTCGATTAAGATCAGCAGTCTCATTGTATAAATAGCGTACACACTTTCAGGCAACCGCTGTTTTAATTGGAATTTTATTTCTCATACATAGTTTCTATTTCCGCCCCAGTCCAAGTTGGCTCAGTTCGGGTTGCACAGGGCGGTTCCACAACACTTCGGAAGCTGAAATACCCGGAGCCATCAGGTAGCCTCTCGGACATTTCAACTACGCGCCGTTGCTCTGAATATATTGGAACAGAGTAGGTAGCATTTGTTTTGTTTCGTTCTATTTAACAACAAAACGCTCTACCCTGATATTCGCCTATGAAAGTCGATTTTAATTTCATTGCCTATTATCTTAAGGGTAATAGACTCATTCAGACTTAACAAATAGAAGCACACAAGTGCCTATTTCAAAGCGGGCACTTAGAACACCGTTAAAAGGCCTCCTAGTCAATGATATTTATACCATTCTAAATTAGAACAGGGCTGTTTTTGTTTAGTTCGAATTCAAAACAAAACAAACTTATGTCCTATTACAGTAGATTCAAATTTCATTGCCACGTCTCATATGGTACGCTAGGAGGTAACCAAGTCATTCAAACTTAACGGATAGAAACACACAGATGCCTATTTCACAGCGGGCACTTAGAACACCTTTAAAAGGCCTTCCAGTCAATGATATTTACACCATTCTAAATTGGAACAGCCAACCCTATGTCCTATTACCTATAGCAGATTCAAATTTCATTGACAATTCTCGTATGGTGCGCTAGAAGGTAATCAACTCATTCAAATTTAACATATGGAAGCACACAAATGCCTATTGCACAGCGAGCACCTAGGGCGGGCGACGGTGATGCGTGAGAATATCTCGGAAGCGGCCAGCTCTTTGCCTAACTTGTTGCACATCGAGTGTGTGACTGTGTTCTTGCTGAAGTCCTTGGCCGGGACGCAGGTTCGCGCCCGGACTGGGCCGATGTCGGCGCCGGTTTCCACTGGAAATGAGAATATTATTCATCCACAGCAGCACGTCTACCATGCGACGGCCGCGACATACTATCGATTTTTCTCGCACTATATCTCTTGTTCTAAGTGTTCTAATAAGAAAGAGACGGATAGTGCGAGAAAAATCGAGAGAGCTCGCGCGCCGTCGCATGATAGCCGTGCAGTATCCAATTTTTAACAGCCCTTGACTGTCTAATGTCTATATTGTCTATAGCTATCGCACTTGCTCTTAGATCTGCTTTAAGTTTTATAGAAATAGTACCAGTCTTAATTTGTAAGATGTCAGCGCGTGACTTTGTTGGCACTCCGTGGGAATTCGAGGGTTGACTGAAGGGTTTACTATTAGCCGTGTTACACCTTCTGGCTCCATCATCAGATCAACATGATGGACGATGTACCAAATTGTTGTATTGCCATCTATATATCACAATATGTATCATACATAGTTACTTACTTCTAACCGATATTACTAATGGAAGCGGGCGAAAACCTATACATTGCTATATACAAACATACTTATAGTGAAAATGCCCTTACATCGAATATTTGACAGCTGTCATCCCAGTACAATTTATGTCGTCATATGTCATCGTTTATTGTACCGGGGGACGATGGCTGTATAAATATCGGCTGTTAAAAAAATCTAATTATAGTTACGGGTATTAGGGCGAATATTCAGCGTTTTTGAGGCTTTTATTTCGTTATTGTCGTAGACAGCAAATACTACTAAAAAGTACGAGTATCAGTCTACTTTTGATGTAGATGTTAGCCAATACCAGTACTGAATCTTTTTTGATTAAAGGTTATGCGGTACGTTTTACCTCTGATGAAATAATCTTGAGCCGACAATGACGTTAAAACCGAGCGGTTCAAACGCTCGGAGGTTCGCCCATAGAACGAGTAGATTTACTTCGTGAAGTGTTGCAATATGCTCTCGGTTTTTAGCTTTAAAATAGCCATGCCATGGTCATGGATAAATACTTTCTTTAAGCATTATTTATTATCTATGAGAACTTTTTAATGCAATATAATAGTACATTGTGATACAAGTGAGGTATGTTGATAATTACATCAGAGGCGGAATTATCACGCGAGCCGCAGGTGAGCGTGATAAGAGAGCCGAGGATGTAATTATCAAAGCTCACGAGTTTCATACGACGTTTTTCAACACATTTTGCGAGGAAAAAATCCTTTTCATAAGATGAAAATTTTACAGTCCTGCCAATTTATTTTCTTTACTTATTTGATGGCAACAGGTTTTTACTCACATGTTGTATATACATCGCCAAGAATTTCCAGTGGCGTCCATTCGTTTTATCACTTTTCTAGTCACCACGAGTCAACATTTTTGTTAATAACCAAACACGCATTAACGATGTTTACAAATATCTGTGAAATAACCTATGATGGCGCGCAACAGTTTTTTTTCGTGAAGTTTGCGCTTTGCACGCGCATTAGATGAAATGTTTAAACAGCCAATACAAAATAAAATAAATATTTTCGTTTTAAATTGTTATCTTTGTTAATTCATGTAAAATTTTATCAAAAGTGAATAGTATTACTAAATGAAACGTTTCTATATCATATCCTAAAAGAAATAGTCAATTAATTAACAAAAAGGATTTAATTTGTTTAGTCGAGTAAGAGTCCATTTGCCGAGAATTAAAAAAAAAACTGTACATTCTGTACAACCCGGTTAATTTAAGAATGCACCGTGTGCATGCATACATCTTGCTGCAAGGTGCCAACGTGGCTTAATCGGGATATAACCATAACACACAAGTGTCGTAATGTTATAAAACACGCGTGTTTAATATCCAGGATTATGAGCCTAAAAGCGACACAATAAGAGTTACGTTACGAGCAATTGTGTTGAAAAATAAATTAGGTGACGTGAGTGACTAGATATTAAACAATTGTAACATAGAGTTTCGTAAGTACGAGTAAGCAATGTATTCCGAAATACGTTGGTATGAAAAGTTGACGCGGTCGTACCACCTCTACATTCAGATTGAGATTGTAAATATGAGTTTTTGTTGCCCGATGCAAATAAATAATAAGTAAAAAAAGATTTCTGCAATGAATGAGTCGCTGTCTTATGAGATTTAATTCATAATTAAATTAGAACTTACCGAGTTTAGCGTTTTCAGCCGTGATGACCAGACATAGAAACGCCATCCCGGGGATGTAGCAGTCAATGTTGGGTACCTGGAATCGCGACTTATTTAAAAAACTAGCTTTGGTCCGCAATATCATTCTCGTTTTTCCTATACCTTACCCCCGGGGGTAATCTTGGAGATAAAATGTATCGTATGCCCCCCTCCCCCCTGTTCTCCATGAGTTATATTACCGACATGCCGCTTACGCCATTTTGTTCGTAGTTCGTATTCGACGGAAACCCGCACGGCGGGGCTCCTATTTTTTAGAGTTTAGTAGAGAATCATATTTTGAAGTATGATGGGTGCACACAAAACATTGTTATTGTTTAGAAGCAAAACGCAACATATCATAGACATTTATTAGCCTTCTTGCTTTAGACAGATGGACGACGTGTCCAAAGAACCGATATTAGCAGTTGACCCACAGTTGCAGGCCTGCGGTAGGAGACTTCGTGTTCTATCTGGCAGCGAAAACTCGAAAGATTCCCGATCTGCGGGGCCGTTTTGCGGCGCCACCCAGACTTCTATGGTTTTTTTTTCGTTCGCTGGATTCATGTACTTACGGTGACATTGGCGTGTTCCGGGTGGTCCGGGTCCCAGCAGCCGGGGTGGTCGTAGGATAGGCAGTTGTAGCACTGCAGCCCTTTCACTGTGGCCGGTATGGTCTTCGAACCCTTTCTCGGTATTAGTGGTTTCTTGTGCCGGTCCTTCTTGCCTGACCAGAGAGGGTTATTTATAGTGAATATCGATATAGGGTAGATCGCCAATAACTGGCCACCTCGTACTATATATAACGTCGTACTAATATATCGAATAGGGTATAAATAAGTACCTACGACTGGACCAAGCCGGGCGTGCGGCGGCAGCTACCTTTTCGTGCCGACCGAGTATGCGTTAAGTAGATATTATCTCAATATCCCTAATTAGTTTATACGATTTATAAGGTACATATATAAACACCTGCGTAGTGTAATAATTGAGGGTTCATGTTTTCTGCCAACAAACTGTTATGCAGTTTGGCAGATAAGGTTAAATTTATATTATGTAACCTGTTTTAGTAATAAAAAAAAAAGAACTATTCACCTATAATAGAAATATTTTTTAGTCGAAGGTGTTAATTGTGGCCACGTTATACTAAATTGAATTCTGTTTGTAGGGGAACAAGAGTTCATTTTTAGTATGAGGGGGCCAGTTATTGGCGATTTACCCTAATTGTGAAATAACACTGTTTCACTTCTAATGAACTTCGGGTGTGTAAGCCAGTTGAGTTGGTTTAAAATTTATAAGTCATTAATCATTATTACTAAACTAAGTTACACGTGATTTCTTTACGTTCATTGTGTTCAATCCTCGAGCATTTTCAATATTCTCGTTTCACACATTTAGTTGATGGTTCATAATTAATTTATTAAGGGTTTATTTTCGTTCATTGCTATCCATACTAACATTATAAATGCGAAAGTGTGTCTGTCTGTCTGCCTGTCTGTCTGTTACCTTTCACGCTTAAACCGCTGAACCGATTGAGATGAAATTTGGTATGGAGATAGTTAGAATCCCGGGGAAGGACAAAGGATAGTTTTTATCCCGGAAATCATCCCCTGAGGGGGTGAAATGGGGGATAAAAGTTTGTAACGAAATGCGATATAAACGTGTTCGACGCGGACGGAGTCGCGGGCAGAAGCTAGTAGTTTATATACTGCTCACTTTGCAAGTACATCGTGTTAACACTAGATATTGGCATGGAGTTGACTTCTCACTAATAGGAGTGTAGTAATAATCATTAATGATGTATTTTCTTCAAAAAAGTGTTTAGTCAAATAGAAAAATGCAACGCAAGAGGTTAAATAATCACAAAGTTCTAACACCCTTATTCATAAAACTTAAAATGCCTCTGCTAAATAAAATGTGCTCTGTCCCATTCTTACACACACAACTGTCAAAGTGACAGATAAAGACAAACGAACTTTAACGGCATTTTAGTTAAAATAGGCTTGAAGTACGGTTATGAATACGGCCGTAAGTGTACAAAGTTTTAAGAGGGGCTGTGTTCTGTCCCTTTCCGCAAAATGCACCTTCATATGAAACGATTGTCATTTACTACGACGCTCTAGGATCGTGACGTGAGATCTTTGAATGGAATTTTCGTCATAAGGCATATTTTAAGTAAGAATTTTCTCTTTTTTAAGCAACAAACAATTATTTTCAGAAATAAAGTTTTACACAATGTTAAATAAAAGAGAAGAATAATAATAAATTTTCAGTCTACGTCGAGTCTTAATACTAGCAATCTTACTAATAACCTAACTTACGAGAATCCGAAAATAATAACGTAATAGCGCTAACTTGTAATGAATGTACCTATTCGAAACAATGTATAATTGTAAAAAAAATAACATCAAATAATAATTATCGTCAACTCACCTAGCACGGTGACAGCGAAAAACAGCAAATACACAAAACTTTTACCGACGAACATGCTGCCTCGCTTGCGCTCGGTCGGTCGCCTCGGCTGTGTCTGAACCGTGCCCGCGCGCTGCGGTATATAAATGGGACGATGTTTTCATTAGTTGGCTACAGAGTAGTATACAGGGGGTTTGAAAAGGTTTTACGTGATTGTGAATTAAACCGCCTCTGCCCTGTATCGGATTTTTTTATGTTTTGTTTTAATTTATGGTTTCTTATATCATATATTTTTTGGTTTGTGACTAACATGACAATTATTGTGTTTATGGGCAGTGACGCATTTTTTTTTCTGGTACCGCGGTTTCAAAATTTCAATTTGAACGGATTGTAAAGTGTATCATTTGAAGTTTAATATTACATTATTTTTATAGTCATCCTACGCCCGGATATAATATTGCCTTTACTGAAACTTTGACATATATAATATGCGTACATAGCCTTATTTTCAAGCCGAACGTTTCAATCATAACGATATCGATTTTATTCTCTCACTAGCTTGGACCCGGGATAAAAACTATCCTATATTTTAATCCAGGCTATAAACTACCTTCGTGCAAAATTTCATTCAAATCGGTTCAGCCGTTTAAGCGTGATTGAGTAACAAACATCCAAACACCCAAACATGTAAACTTTCGCATTTATAATATTAGTAAGATAAATCGACGACCGGTGTGCCTAGTGGGTAGTGACGCTGCCTACGAAGCTGAAGGTCCTGGGTTCGAATCCCAGTAAGTGCAAATATTTGTGTGATGAGCACGATTATTTGTTTCTGAGTCTTAGATGTTTTCTATGTATTTAAGTATTTATATCTATTAAATATATCGTCGTCTAGTACCCGTAACAAAAGCCTTATTGAGCTTACTATGAGGCTAGCTCGATTTGGGTAAGTTTGTCCCCTAATATTTATTTATTATTATTTATTTATTTATAAATAAGTATGTATCATCCGCTGACATAAGAGCCATGGTATATATTTGTGAGTAAGTTGTATGCACCCATATATATTATATACACTGTACCCATAACACAAGCCTTATTGAAGTTACTCGGTCCTAATCTTATCCGTGTAAGATTGTACAGTCGAGTGCAAAAATATTGGTTCACACAGCGAACTAAGAAAATGTAGAATGCGAGCTCTCTCCCCACAATTTTCTACCGAAACACGCGCCCAAAACCCGGTATGCGCATGTTCGAGCTAAACGGCTGCCTGGCATCGTTTGGACACCCCGCCCCCACCCCCGCATAGTGGCAATGGCACCCATTCTGTGGAAATGAAAAAAAAAAACTTAGAAACGCTTTAAATCCCATAAGATAAAATCGTCAAAATTTGAGGCATCGTAGGTACACTCATCATACCTTCTGTAGAGCTAAAATAAAATGCGACCGTTAATAAATTTTGAAAAAATAGTAATAATTAAAAAAGTATTATATATTGAATATCGTCCGGTTTATTAACTTTAACAGTCTTGTATTTTTTTTACGTTACTGAATATTGTTTCTTGAAATTGGAGACGAAAAATTGGGACATTATTGACATTAATTACGGAAATAAAAATGCAAACATGTTTTGATGACGTCATTGGATCTGATGTTAAGAAATGTTTAACTTGAAAATTAAATGTGTATGTGGCTGGGAGTTTCACTATCGGCTTTAAAATAGTATTAAGCAGCGATTAAAATCATAAAAAGGTAGTGAACAAAATTGGAGAAAAATCCCACACTGCAATGACACCCATTCTGTGGGGCGATATTGCGGCGCTACTTAGACTTCTATGATTTTTTTCGTTCGCTGGGTACACACAACTTACTCATGAATCCCATCGCCCTTATGGCAACGGATTATGGTTACTGTACATACATATTTATGAGAGGATTAAATGGATACATACTTTTGCAGTTGACTGTAACCTGATATTACATTATTATTATCAAGATTTACGTTCCTCTTTGGGGGAGGCCTTTGTCCAGCAGTGGACGTTTTTCGGCTGATATGATGTTGATGAAGTTTTAAGAATCCATACTAACGTTATAAATGCGACAGTGTGTCTGTCTGTTACCTCTTCACGCTTAAACCGCTGAACCGATTGAGATGAAATTCGGTATGGAGATAGTTTGAATCCCGGGGAAGGACATAGGATAGTTTCTATCCCGGAAATCATCCCCTGAGGGGGTGAAATGGGGGATGGAAGCTACGATATAAACGAGTTCCACGCGGACGGAGTCGCGGGCAGAAGCTAGTACGAGAATACGAGTAACTTAGTATACGATCAGCCTGTATAGCGGTATAGTACCTATATTTGAAGCCGTGTACAATACTATTAATTTGTTGCATTGTGTTTATGAAATTCCTCGTATGTAAACACGCTTTGTTTACTATTTACTTCAGAAAATACGGGCTAGTGTATATACAAGTTTATATTATCGGAGATCTCGAAATACGGCGGTTGATGCCAGCAGAGTGGCGTGAATAATATCTATCCATACTAATATTATTAATGCGAAAGTGTGTCTGTCTGTTACCTCTTCAACCTTAAGGGGATGCCTTGATACGATTCGACCACACCCCTTGACAGAGACACGCTTATGCCTTCCGCGCACGAGAAAAAGAGATGCAACACTCTTCGGGAATGGCTTTTATGGACAAATTTCCTTAAATACCTAACTTAGTGAAGTTTTATTTATATTTTATTCAGTGAGGTTTATAAAATACTATGGTATTAACTTGATTGTGTCGTAAAATAACGTACTGTTTGAGTAGGCTGAGTAAAAAAAGGAAAATAAAGACCCAACTTTGGATATTTTTCAATCGAGAAAATTGTAGGCAATCACGTATCGATTAAATCAGATGAACAATCATATAGTCAAGAATGTATCTGAAAATCAGTCCTTATTGTCTCCTAATCTAGCCAGAACGACGTTTCAAGGAACGCGATGGTTTCCAATTCACCCCAACGTCCATCTGAATGGAATTTATATCATTCCTAGTTGGAACAGTCGGATTTGTTTTGTATCGTCGCATCCTACTAATATTATAAATGCGAAAGTTTAGATGTTTGGATGTTTGGATGTTTGTTACTCAATCACGCTTAAACGGCTGAACCGATTTGAATGAATTTTTGCACGAAGATAGTTTATAGCCTGGATTAAAATATAGGATAGTTTTTATCCCGAGTCCACGCAGACGAAGTCGCGGGCGGAAGCTAGTTTTGAAATAAAACAAATTGTATTCTATTACCTTTTACAGTAGATTCAAATTTCATTACTAATGTGTGATGTATGCTAGACGGCTAGAGGATATCAATAGTTTTAATGTTTGACTGCGGGACCCTAGAAACTAATTTGTGTTCTTATTGAATCCACTTTTGTTATAATGTTACATTGTTAGTGGAAACATCTACCATCTTTTTTATGCAAATTATTCTTTTCTATTCTCTTCATTGTGCGATTCCAGTCATAGTGTAAACTGAGCTCGGCCAAAGGCAAAATATTTAATACTATTCATAGAGTTGTTCTAGCATTATTACTCACGAAAATCTCGCTAGGGGCATGTGTAATACTCGACCCGGTTACAGTATATGAACAGTAGATAAACTTCGAACAAAGGTACATCGCACGACTGCACACATGCGCGCGTGTTCGGTACGCGCACACACATAGCCTTCGGGAATGATGGAGAATGCTTCAATCGGGGCCGCGCCGTTGCGGTGTTCGCTCGTTCTCACTCGCTACGTCAAAGGAAGCCACCTCGTAGGTATGAAGACAGCGAGCCGCCAGTGCCACGATATCAAAAGGAGTCGAATAGGCTTGTAACTAAGCACCTACCAACCTAGTGCAGTTTAGCAACTATTATACTTACTAGGAAATATTTTAGGCATAGTATAGTGGTATTAAAATATTCGAAGAAGTGGGAAACTAAAAACACATACCCAACTATCTATAATATTATTACTTTGTGCATACAATATTGTCTATCAAACTGTAACAGAAATATTTTGCATACTTAAAAGCAAAATTGGTATTATAGGTATGCCAAGCCACAAACTTGACACAGCCCTGCGCATCGAGCGAAAGTAGGTAACGATAACGATTTTTAGAAATTGACATGTAAATGAAATGTACATTTATGAATAAATCAGATATTGGTTTGGTGGGGGGCTTGACTCCGCTGAGATTACATTTTGGCATGATTTTGGTAAGGACTCAGATATTTTTGGGTGTGTTGAGCCCCCGAGGGATCCGTTGCTCGACCTCCTCGAAAATTAGTAGGGAATAGAGGAATACTAGGGAATAGAGCTGAAAGTTTCGCCATATAGTCCTAAGTATATATGAATTGACAGCTATTCCGTTTCCATGCCAATGTTCACCAGAGATTTGAGTTAATGTTTCTTTATTATTCTTTTCCTTTTTTATTTGCATCAGGCAACAAGGCCCATGTTTACAAATAAGTACCTTGCAGACTAACATACATTTTGAAGCTTAAATTTTTTTGTACGGCCAAAAATATGTATATTTTCAACTTTAACTCACTAGTGTACCTTTGTAAACGTACTCATATCCATAGACATCACTGTACAGTGGACTACAAAGAGATTAAGGCCTTATTGCAATGAGGTAAAAAAGTGTAACAATTATTTAAAAAAATGGGCACGTCTTTTTTATTAGTTTAGTTACTGTATAGTGAAGTGTATGTCCCATCGCTCTTAAGTCAGCGGATTAGGGTTTCAGTGTATATTTATGAGAGGATTAAATCCATACTAATATTATAAATGCGAAAGTTTGTCTGTCTGTCTGTCTGTCCGTTACCTCTTCACGCTTAAACCGCTGAACCGATTTAGGTGAAATTTAGTATATAGATAGTTTTAATCCCGGGGAAGGACATAGGATAGTTTTTATCCCCAAAATCATCCCCTAATGGGGTGAAATGAGGGTGAGAGTTTGTATGGAGCTGCGATATAAACGAGTTCCACGCGGATGGAGTCGCGGGCAGAAGCTAGTCGATAAATATTTTTGCACTTGGCTATGATTGCACTATTGCGACAATCTTGACGCAAGATATATCAGCGCCCTTATGTAAATATTTGCACCCTAACCAAAATCATTTGAATGTCCCCAGGGTTACCGAATGGAATGTCCCCCCGGCTGTCCCCCAGCCGTCTACGAGCTGATGCGCCGATGTTGGCAGTGGAACGCCCCCGACCGGCCCACCTTCCACAAGATACACCACGACCTCGAGCACATGTTTCAAGACAACAGCATCACCGAGGGTGAGTTTCTTGCAGTGTTGTAGTGACAAATTTTTGCTGGCAATAGGGGTGTAGACAATAAATAAAATAATCAATAATGTCATATTTTCTCGAAAAAGGATTGAAAATGTGTAGTCAAACGGTGAAGAAATCAACGCAAAAGGTTAATTAATCACGAAGTTATAAGTGTCCAAAGTTTTAAGAAGGGGTATGTTCTTCATATGAACCGATGACGCTTGTAGATTGTGACGTCACTAATAGACGTCAACGTGCCGTGCCCCATCGTGTTCGGCGCCGCCGTCGACGCGGCCCGCCGCGCGCGCGTCGCGTGACGCGGCAGCCTCGCGTATTGTGACGTCACACACTGTTTGCGTTTTCTCTCTCTAACAACCAATATGAAATCGGTTGTAGCTTCGTAATTCTTTGAGATATCTGAATGGGATTTTCGTCACTAGGCATATTTTTTTGCCTTCTATCTTTTGGAGTAATAATAATTTTCGAGTCCACACCCCTATTCCGGTCCGTACCAATTAGTTTATCTAAATCATCATCATATCAGCCGAAAGGCGTCCACTGCTGGACATAGGCCTCCCCCAAATCCTCCTCCCCAAGTCCTGCGCCCCCCGCATCCAGCGGACTCCCGCGACCTTTACCAGGTCACCCAGTCCACCTAGTGGGGGGCCTACCCACGCTGCGCCTTCCGGTACGTGGTCGCCACTCGAGAACCTTTCCGCCCCAACGGCCATCGATTTTACGTGCAATGTGCCCCGCCCACTGCCACTTAAGTTCAGCGATTCGGAGGGCTACATCGGTTACCTTGGGTCTGCTTTATCTAAATATCTAATGTCAAAAATAACTTCAGCCAACTTTTAAACATTATCGTTTGTGTAATCACAACTCTATCGTGTTTATTTTCGGTTGCGGACCGAGCTCTCCTAGCTTTGTCGAACAAACATAGTGTCATTTTTAACCAAATTAGACACCCGTGGTAGCGGCAGTGTTTTATAAACATGTTCTCCTAAATATAACAATATTTCTAAAAGAATATGTCTGGGAACTGACAGTGTTGTCATAGTTCCGCCGTGTTTACCTAGTTTTTTAGTAGCCTTGGTTAATTCGTTAGTTGTTCGTTCGTGGCAATTTCGTTATATTCTTCACACAGCTCGTATTGCTCGTCGGTTCGGGGCACCATTGATCCGACCTTTATTTAGGATTTCTCCGATTCGGTCGGAAAAAGTTCGCCGAGTTCGCCCCTACAAATGTCCCATCCACTTTTTTCTCATACACTCTCTCTTTAGGGTTCCGCACGCAAGGGTAAAACGGAACCCTATTACTAAGACTCCGCTGTCCGTCCGTATGTCTGACTGTCCGTCTGTCACCAGGCTGTATCTCATGAACCGTGATAGTTAGACAGTTGAAATTTTCACATTTGATGTATTTCTGTTGCCACTATAACAGCAAGTACTAACAGAACAAGTAGCAAGTAAAACAGAGCAAAATAAATACTTAAGGGGGCTCCCATACAACAAACGTGATTTTTTTCACCGTTTTTATAGATAATGGTACGGATAATGGTACCCTTCGTACGCGAGTCCGACTCGCACTTGGTCGGTTTTTTTTTCATTCAACCTCATAACTCTCGATTTAGTTCATTATTTATCCATCTCATCCACAGAGGTAGAGAAGCAGCTGCAAGAGGGCGGTGCCTCCGCCACGGGGACCCCTCAGATGTCCCTCAAGAAGGCGGGCGGCGAGGCGGCGCGGGTGCAAATGCGGCGTCCTACCAACAGGCGCGGGAAACAGGCGCCCACACCTCCCAAGCGGACTAGGTATTATTACTTATTTCATTAAGCCGTGTTTCACATGGACCTTGACCCAGAAAGATGCAGAGATATGAGAAGCATTCGAGATATGTTGTTGGAGGCGAATGGAGAAAATTAGCTGAAGAGAGAGGGTAACCAATAAAGAAGTGCTGAATAGAGTGAGGCAAACCAGGCAGTTAATGAAAAGTTAGAAAATAGAAGAGGGAAGATGGTACGGCACCTCATAAGACATGAACATGACAAGTTCATACTCAATATAATTGAAGGAAAGATAGAAGGGAAGCGAGGAAGAGGAAGACCTAGAATAAACTACATCAGCTCTAAAAAAAAACATATGTTACGTCGTATCGATATGTCAAAGAGGTTGCCTGGGATCGGAGGGCCTACTTTGAGCTACATCGACAAGAGCTTAGCTCTTAAATAAGCAGAAGAAGAAGACTTAAGCCAGCGACATGGTACAGGCAGGTCTGCGTGAATTCCAAGTTTGGCAAGAGTTAGCACAAGAACCGAGGAGGGTGCCGCACTTTCGTGTCAGAGGCCAATACTGACGGGGTCGTTGAGCCAACGGAGTAAGTAAGTAAGCCGTTCCACGGAGGTAAAGCAGCTGCAAGAGGGCGACGCCCCCACGGGGACAGATATCCCTCGAGATGGCGAGCAGCGAGGCGGCGCGGATGCAGATATATCTAGGCATATCTTATTAGGATTTTAACATGTTATTTATACCCGTACCGGGAATTGAGGCAGCGCAGATTAATTTGAAAAGGAATGTATAATCAAAATACCTGCCGACCATGCGAATTGTGGGCACGGGCTTGTAGGCGTGAGCGTCACATTTTCGCGCTACGTTATGGACGTGTCCTTTGAGAAAGTTATCATGAACATACAAACTACTAATTTAGGAAATAGAAGAACGCATGGACTCAGGTGTGATTAATTGGCCTTGAATGTGTTAAATGGGTGGATCAACTATTTTATGCCATTAGTGGCCATGGTTACGTCTTTTGAGTCACTTTTTAGAACTGCGATTTATGCGTTTTAAATCACTAACTGTAGGGTTTTATGGTCAAGTTTGACCCCTTTTATTGGAGTGTCCCCCGGCTGTCCCCGAGCCGTGTACGAGCCGGTGCACCGCTGTTGGCAATAGAATGGTATGGACTATCTTCTAGGCACGTTAAAAGTGCGTGCGTAAAAGTTTCTAATAAACTATGTAATTTTGTCTCCTGTCTAACGGGACAGAATAACAACAAGAAATAGTTGATTAACCGAAATACTCACAAGCACACATCTGTTCCAGTTTGCTCTCGTCGTGCAGCTCGTTTCGCGAGTCGCAGTACAACACCGAGGACCAGCAGGACGACGGGCTGGCGTCGCTCAACGGTACGTACACGACACGCTTCTCATATGAGACGTAAACGCTGCGTACACGCAACGTAAACGCTGCGTACACCCGACGTGAACGTTGCGACACAGACGACTTATGAACATGTTGAGCATACTTTATCATTTAGGGTATAGACCCTACATCTGCAGACTGCGTTTGTTAAGCGCGCCATCAACGCGCGTTGGTGTCAATTCACTTGGGGTTTGACAAAAACGCACGTCGACGGCGCGCTTAATAAACACAGTCTGCATAGGCCATTATGGGAAACAAATTCAAACGGTTGTGATAATTATTTTAGACCTACGAACATTTTCGTGCTTCTTTTAAAATGAAGGTATTTTCTTAATCGAGAACAGTTATAGAAATCGCTCATTTAATTTACAACGTGTCAACATTTTCGTATGTCGAACTAGTAAACGCAGCACTAACAAAACGTTTTAAGCATGATTTTGTTGGTGCGTGCTGGTGCGGCGGTACATACCAACGCCTCAGTCAAACCCGGTCGAGAGACATAACCGTAAGTGGTGATCGAAATGGACGTGCGTAATTAGTAGTGATTATGAAGATTTTATTACGTTTCACGAACGTTCATAGAGGTCTGTTTTTGGCTTTTGATAAACCCAGGGATTCACTAGGGGACAAATCCGTGTGAAGTGACGTGATCTGGAGTTTGAGGAGAGCGAGAGCCATTTAGTATTATCTTTTTAATCGTCTATGCTTTCAGATATCATATCAGATTCTGCCTTACATCACAACAATGCTTTCCATTAAAACCGGTCGAAAAACCCCGCTTTTCAATCATAATCATTGCAACGAACTGTGCATCCATTCCGATCACCCTAATTATTGGGGTTATACGCGGATTGCCTAGAACGCAAAATTACTAGTGTGTTGTTTTGCCCACATTGCAGTTTGACCACCGAGTATTATGCCTAAAACGCAAAATGCCTACATCGTTTTCGTCGTTTTATCTTTACGTTAGCGATGCCGACGGACGGATGGGCTCCTATTTCTGGTCTGTTTGCCCTTCGAGCATCTGAAGAAACCTAACGAACCTAATGTACCTATGAGTGGTCATTTTGCGTTTTAGGCACAATGCACGGTGGTCAAACTGCAATGTAGGCAAAACAACACACTAGTCATTTCGCGTTCTAGGCAGTCCGAGATCATCCGAATTATTGGGTATAACTGTGTAATCAGATCACAGTCCGTGAGGTAGAATAGTCTTCGGGTTTGAAATCTTTGGTTTTAGTATGAGAGAAACGTATGCCCGAAGTTTATTCAGTGCTCACAGACTGAAGATTCACTTTACAGGAGACATTTATACGACTCCGAATCATTGAGTCAAGACATTACACGACATTTTTTTATATTTAACTATTCGTAATTTACGCACCTAAAAAACAACCAGACAATGCAAGGTCAGGATCTAATTTGTTCGGGGCAGTAAACTAAATAAAACAATATTATAGTCAGCCTATAAATTAGTCATAAAATGGTGATGAACAGGGCTGATATTCCGTACGCGATGTTTGACAGTTGAGAGAAGGGGGTGTCCTCTTACACATATCTTATACATACACTTATTACCCAGTTTACATACGTAAACTGGGTAATAAGTGTATGTATGTATAGTGGGTGCCTCTGAGATTGGGGCTTTAAGGGGATGCCTTGATTCGAGTCGAACACGCCCCCTAGACAAAGACACGCTTATGCCTTCCGCGCACGAGAAAAAGAGATGGAACACTCTTCGGGTATGGCTTTATTGGTCAAATTTCGATAAATATGTAACTTGGAGAAGTTTTATTAAAATTTCATAAAGTGAGATTTTAGGTGAGATAAAATACTATAGTATTAACTTGATTGTGTCGTAAAATAATGTATCGATTGAGTAGGCTGAGTAAAAACAGGAAAATACAGACCCAACTTTGATGTCTGCATCGATAAGATAATTTTTACCACATAAAAAAATGACGTGTAACATTTTAAAGCACATTTCAATTACCAACCTTCATGAAAATTCAGGTTTCCTATAATTATGACTCCTCTTAATTGACGGATAAATTAACCATGAAGATAATGACGAAATGTGCTTTATAAACATTTACAGACCACCTATAAAGGGGGTCATGTTATATTTTATGGTGTCAACATTTATTGCCGTAGATAAAAGATACTTCTCTACTGAGGTAGCCAAGTCACAAAATCGTCGGAAAATAAAGATCGCAACTTTACCGCTTAGCAGGCTAACTCAAGCTTTCAGCTAAATAGCAGTTACACATAAAACTTAATGCTTATCTCCGGCAATGACTGCTAGTGTTTAATTATAGGCCTGTCATGGTTGCGTTAGCGCTCTATCTCGTTCTAACTCGTGTCAGCGAGTAAACGCAGCCATTACACGCCGTTAGGTTAATTCTATCGTGAACCGTTCGTTTCTTACTTCCATTTTGTTTTGCCAAAATTATTCTCAGCTTTCGCGATTGGCTTCTGTGTATATGTTACTTTAGATTTTATGTTATCGCCCCCTCCTAAATGTTTGTGCTATATCTGCTATCCGTCACATTCTGTCATATATCACAAAACTACAAAAGAGGATCTGGGTCATTGTCAGTCAGCAAAACAAAAAACGTCTTTTCAGTGGGCAATCGTTAAGGGCTTATGTTTATATATACTATGTTTTTATCGCATAGAATTATAGAAGAGGCGACGCCGTTTATGCGGATTCAGAGTTCAACCAAAAATTAGGCTTTAAAGCCCTTAACTTGGGCAATGTCCACTGAAAAGACGCGAAACTAAATCTGACAATGACCCATCTGTCGTTTTCATGGAAAACTGACCTTATTGTCGTGGCGTTCACCATTATTACGCCGTGAATAGTCGCATTTGTATTTGCGCATCGTTACTAAAGTCATCATACATCTGTATACAACACATATTACTAATTTGTAAATATTACTTTGAAATGATCTTTACTTGAACTTGATTGTTTTGTGGAATAGAGCCATGTTAAGGACTGTGCCAATTAACAGACAAACTTCTGACCATTTTAGACGCTTTAGACGGAGTCAGATAGAATTTGGATACGGGCATGTACTGTATATTGATACGGTATTTGACTGATAGTCACAGTAAAAATATGAAACAAGATTCTGTTAGTGTGACGTTCTTGGGAAGTACAGACTAGTGACGTCACAGTTTTTTTTATGACCAATGGTGTCCGTTTTTGGTTTTGATGACAAACATTGATGAAAAACATTGTGTAAAATAGCAAAAATAAGTTGTAGCTTGATGTTTTCCGAGTATATTCGCGATAGTTCAAGCAACGACGCGTAGTCTTAGTGTCCAACAGTCAACCGGGTGTCTCTCGGTGTTTGAGCTCCCGAAGCGTTGTGCACCCACCCCGTGCAACCCACACTGAGCCGACTTGGACTGGGGCGGAAATTGGAACGGGGGTAAAAATAATAATAATAATATTAATCCTTACTAATATTATAAATGCGAAAGTGTGTGTATGTGTTTGTCCTTCTTTCACGTCGCAACGGAGCGTCGTATTAATGTGATTTTTTGTATGGACATAGTTTAGAAGCTGGAGAGTGACATAGGCTACTTTTTTCACCGGGAAAACATATAATTCCCACGGAAAAATTCAATATGTTACATTTTCCTATAACCACACGGGCGAAGGCGCGGGCATCAGCTAGTAATAAATAAAGCTGCTGTTTCAATCGGTTGCCTCGCCAAAAAAAAATCTTTTTCATACATATTTTCTATTCCCACCCCACTCCAAGTGGCTCAGTTCGGGTTGCACAGGGCGGTTCCACAACACTTCGGGAGCTCAAATACCGCGAGCCATCCGGTTGCCTCTCGGAAGCTGCAACTACGCGTCATTGCTCTGAATATAAGTTTGGTTTGAACCGCGTTGCCTTTAAATCTGTCTGAAGCGACGCGTTCAACAACGCACAAATCCATCAACTAGAGCTTCGATTGGTCGGAGGCTTGCCTGGCAAGTTAGAGTGAGACGGATAGCTCATATTGCGCAAGAGTTGTCTATGGGTCCGTCGTATTCGGAGCTCGGCTGGATCGTTACGAACGCTACGATGCTTGTTCCTTTACTATTATTTATGTTCTTTTCACTTGGTAACATTCTAAATGTGACAGACGGTCCTACCTTGTTTTACCGACAAATGTTTCATCTAATGTATTGTTTCGCAGATTTTAACGTAGTTTTTTTTATAAACTTATGAGCAATTTCAAAACAAACCTCAATTGCGTAGCTTGGTTGCCATTTTGTCACTTCATCATATCAGCCGAAAGACGTCCACTGCTGGACATAGACCTCCTCCAAAGAGTGCCAAAGTGACCGGACCTGCGCCACCCGCATCCAGCGGACTCCAGCAACCTTTACCAGGTCATCAGTCCACCTCGCCTACCCACGCCGCGCCTTCCGGTACGTGGTCGCCACCCGAGAACCTTTCCGCCCCAACGGCCACGGTTCTACGTGCTATGTGCCCTACCCACTGCCAAGTTAAGCGATTCGGAGGGCTATATCCGTTTTCTTGGCCTCATTTCTGATGCGATCACGCAGAGAAACTCCCATCATAGCCCTCTCTTGTCACTTATTGTTGTGGAAAAGACATCCGTCGCTCTCGCACTCGCATTGTAAGAACGTGACAGATATCTTAACCACAGCGATAACTACACGTATTAAGTTGTTAAGTAATTAACTAAATTTTAACTTAATATTAAGTGACTAAATGCGTGCAAACAATCAATTTAGTACATAGTAATATTAAGTTAAAATTTAGGTAATTACTTAACAACTTGATACGTGCAAATCGAGCATATGTGATAAAATGACAACCACATGTCAGCCATGCCACGCCCACATGCGTTCTATAGAATTACCTTTTAGCTGTACCTAAAAGCGATGACACATGGCCGCTTTTTGCCGAGCTACAGTATCGATACAGGTGATTTTGTTTGATCTATAGTTACTGTCGCGATATAGTCGGTAGCGAACTAAAATGTTAAAATAAAGAAAAAAACTGCGAAACAACACATTCGATGAAACGTTTGTCGATGAATAAAGGGCCGTGACAGACAGACCGACATTGTGATAATCGAATTAAACAGACTTTCCATATGAGATAAGTTTCGATAAGTGTAAGTATTGATAATGATAATGCATCCATTATTACCCGACTGCGGAAATGTTCGCTTGGCACAATTACAAATTACATAGCTATCCACGCCTGATTCCCGGAGGGGAGAAGGCAGAACTACAAATTGTAAAAACAGATATGTTATCTCGAGTAGTGCACTGAAAATATGACTGAAACTATAATTGTTCCTATATGGGCTAGGTACATAAAACTAAAGGGGTATACACCATTACACTCTGGGAACATGAGAAAGATGTATATTGCCTTAAAAAAGGAAATAAACAGTTGCGACCTCAAACTGTCGTCCCACCTCCAGGGCTGTCAAGTCCAACTTCCTATACAAAAATATCTTAAAAGAATAACGGTCGTATTCATAAACGTACTACAAGCCTGTTTTAACTAAAATGGCGTTAAAATTCGTTTGTCCCTATCTGTCACTTTAACATTTGTGTTCGTAAGAAAGGGACAGAGCACATTTTATTTAGCAGAGGCATTTTAAGTTTTATGAATAAGGGGGTTAATGTTAGGTCACCGACGGTTTGAATCAACTGTCCCGCAGAAAAAAAAACGATAGTCCTTCTTTTTGACAAATTTACACTGGTCTTACTAACAGCCGAAAAGAACATTTGTGTCTAAATTGATTGTTTGTTCTAAAACCCGGATTAAGTATAACATAGACAATTCATTATGGCTGGCGAGTCTCGGACACATAGTCCGGGACATTTAACAGTGATATGACCCTGCCGTGACTGTCATATAGATTGGACACATTACCTGGTTAATATTACCTGTCGATGTGACAGTCACGTTAACTTTACCTAATTGATTTAATCAAGCGTTACTTTGCGGAAGTCCATAATAAGTTACGAGAACAATATTATTTTGCTATTGCGCAAAAAAAATACATCTCCTGCCAGCATCTGATGATGCCTCGCAGAGTCGAAACACGTCGTGTCGAGAATTTGACGCTTGACGCCGCAATTCATTTGTCATTGAATTTGTTTGTCATTATTGGTGGTGGTTTGCTGTAATTATTTGCATGTTTGCACGCGCGGAGGGAGGGCGCATTAACCGCATGCAAAAATAAGCAAATAGTTGCATTTCGTCGTCGCGTTCGCTAGTAGACCTGCACGGTTTTTAGCGGAATTTCTAAGGAATATTATTCTCGTAACTTAAGGCTTTAACGACTCGAGTCTTTAAAGCTCGCCTATATCGCAACACTAGGTTCCATTCCTTGCCGGACCAGCCAAGCACGACACTGGACAACTAAACACTAAAGTGTGCTATAACCATGTACTCGTAACTGCAGCTCGTTTTAGGGGCGGGGCGGGCTTGGCTTCTCCTCGGGGATGTGTGATCTCGTGATTGGAACGAAACCAGAGTGATAATACCGCCAACAAACTGTTATGCAGTTTGGCGGTGCCTTGAATTGTTTAAAAAAGAATTGTATAATTGTGGAACAAATAAAAATAAATAGTAACAAACCAACATAATAATATGGAATATTTCTTTGTACATATTTTCCGCAGTCGGGCATGTTGTATATATTACATGTTAAAATAGTATCTTTGTTTCTGCCTGCCCTCAGGTGTATAGCGATAGGTTCAAAGTTGTAAGTACACGCGATACCGCGTAGAGCAATATCTATATGTAACTATATATACGAAGCCCTTTTACAATTAGTACGTGAAAAGTTAAATTGTGATTTGAATAGAAACGAATTAATCTCGCTCGTTTGTTACTTTATGGTGCTGTGAAACTGTATGCTTCGGATATTTTTTATTTTTCATCATACTGTGCAAATACTTTTAGCCGCTCACAATAGAAAAAAACTACAGTTAAATTAGAAGCGAGATATACATTTCATATAAAATTATTACATTAGAATTTTAACTGACCAAATTGTTTGTGTTTCTTCGTCTATCTAGGATATCAAATAAAATATTGTACCAATGTTACTTTTTTCGGTGGTTCTTTCCGAACATAACCATACTAGTGTTTTTGCGTTTCAAAATGGTTGGTGAATTAGGGCACGACTTATCTTATCTAGAATAGGTATAGTAGTAATTTCAGTAGTTTGTTTTGTTTTAAAATCGAACGAAACAAAATATATGCAAATCTATTCCAAGTTAGAATGGTTTAAATTCTATTGCAGAGGAGGATGCTTTTTAATAGGACTTTAGGCGGCTAGGGGTTAAATAGTAATTTTAATCATTACATTGCCGTGGACAAGTTCGCATACTTTAGCTTAAAATTTAGTTTATTATAATGTTCTCTTTATGCTTTTTGGCCATAATAGTACAAAATATTACATCTCCTCTGCTCGTGAACTGGGACTTTCCGCACGCGTAGTGGGCGGTGTTTACCACTTTATGCCCAGATGTGACGTAATAGTACATTGTTTAACGAGGGGCTTAAGTGTAATATTGCGAACACGAGTCTTTCAGAAACCCGACGCCGAAGGCGGAGGGCTTTTGATGACTCGAGTTTGCAATATTCTTACGCCCGTGTTATGCACAATGTTTTTCATCACATTTGCGAGGAAACAAATACATTTTAGACGAATTTAATACAAATCGTAATAAAAACTGCAACATGTCAGTTGTCCATTTTGTTGAATTTGACTTGAGGCGCGTATGGCAAAGACCCGACCGAAGTATACAGCCACGATTTGAAAACACTTGAAAACATTTTACATAGACACTAAATAATTACGTATTAAATATGTACATAATTCTGTTGAACATGATTTAGTCGTGTTTTTGAGTTTAAAATTATTTATAAATACATTTTAGACATAGCATTTGATATAAAACCTCTTTGCTTTGTAACTACCGCATGAGAGACGGATACAATTTAAGAAAAAAACGATTACGCCTGTATGATCTCTGTATGTCTGCGCATTATGAAACCGTTTTCGAGCAAGTGTGATGAAAAGAATATTATTTTATGATAACAACTCATGTGTAAACGTACTGAAGTATTTTTATATCACCCCGGGAATTATGAAAATTATAATATGTGTCGTCAATTTCGGTCAAACGCGAAATGCGTAATGGCATATATTTTTACAGCACTCTGAATGTGTAAACACATTATTGTGACAAACGAGTATAAATGCGTGGTTTTAAGAATCCTAGTTTAAAGTAGTGTGCATGTCAGAAAACTAGATATACATACGGTGTTTATATTCTTTATGTCTCTCGTCAATAATCGCTTTTAACGGCAAATATACTATAAGATGCAAGTGCGAAAGTGATGCCGGTAGCTAAGGCTCGGCCATGTCTTGGAGCGGTGGCGGCAGCGGAAGCGGTGCGCCAGGCGTAGTGAGCGAGACCCTCGCGCCGATCTCTCGCTGCCGCGTGTGGTGCTCCGCTGCCGCTTTCGCCGCCGCTCCAAGTCGTGGCCCTGCCGCAATGCAGGTAGTGATGTGAATAGTGATTTAGTACCCATTTGTGTTTAGTTTTTGTTACCTCTTGTCGAACGTTTATAATATACATTTTCAGGTTGATAAAAATGACCACTTCCAATATATAACTTTTTAAGAATCACAGTCTCTTCTTAAATACTACTCTTTCTTGGCCCTTTACAAATTCCCTCAAAAATAATTTAGTAAATTACATGTAGGTATTCATGAAAAGTTTTCTGATACAATGCATATTGAATGTGGCCTGTTTTTGCATCGATATTCTTTTTAAATAGCCTTTTTAACGCCATCAATGCAGGTATACTGATAAAACCATTTGTGCTCTCTTTAAACGCGTTTGTTTTTGATGGCGTTCAAAAAGTTAAGACGTTCCATTCCTATGTAACGGAGACGCCGTTACATAGGAATGGAACTTAGATGATTTTTTCTTCATACCGCGGACTGGATTTTAGCATGAGATGTAACATAAAATATATTAAAGAAAACTAACTTAAAAACTATTTATAAAAGCCTCATGGACAGCTTCCCGTTAGTCCTATTACGTTACCAATATGTTTTAATGTGAGTGATTATTTTTTACCAACAATATTTTACTGTACAATTATTTGAAACTAGCTTCTGCCCGCGACTCCGTCCGAGTGGAACTCGTTTATAGCGCAGCTCCATACAAACTTCCACCCCCCATTTTAGGGAAGTGTGGGGGTTAGAAAGAGACAAAACGTAGCCTATGTCACTCTCCATCCCTTCAACTATCTCTAATTGAAAAATCACGTCAATTCGTCGCTCCGTTTTGCCGTGAATGACGGACAAACAAACACACACATACACTTTCCCATTTATAATATTAGTATGGATAAACTGTCTTTAACTAAAAATAAACTTGTTATAGAATTTTTTAAAGCTAATTTATTACCGGATATATACGTTGAATAGATTACACGACGTTTAACATTTGAATTGCGTAGTGGTGGCATAATAGTTAATAACTATCATTATGTAATAAATAGCCATCTAAATGGTCTAGTTATCTGAATCTAAAATATCTAAAAATCTAAAGTACTTAATTTCAATAAGTAACGTAATTCTCGATATAGTACGTCAGGGGTCTTTAAGTGTTTTCTCTCTCTATCAAGCAATATAAAAAGGGTTGTATCTTCGTAATAGAATAAATTTAGATATTTGAGTACGATTTTCGTCACTAAGGATATTTTTTTGTCTTCTTTCTTTTGAAGTAATAATAAAATTAGAGTCTGTAAACATTTAAATAACTACACCCTTGTAGGTGATGTATGTTCTAGATGTGTCGTGAACACTCCAGCTGTGTGAAACGAAACAATACCAACTTCCCATTTAAAACTTGTAAATTACATACATTTCTATTAAAAGTGTATCGTTTTACGAACGTACGCGTTACGTATTCGGTCATTAAAAAAAATGTGTACACAATTAGCGAGACTTGTGAAACAAAAATTAACTCAGTGTCAGTTTTGGGACGACAATCAAGATTCATACATACGAGGGGTAGGCAGAGATTACGGATTTCCACTGCTTGACAAGCAAGATGCTTCATTTACATTTGTTGCATTCTTCATACTTGCTCGTCGGTTTGGGTAATCTTGGCTCGACCTTTCTTTAGGACAAAAATTGTGCATAATAATTTACTTTAAAAACAAAGTTTTAACCGACTTCAGTTTAGTACTCCGCCAAGCCACGAGGACATTTCCACATTTATTTTCCAATTTACCACATGAACTGATTTCCGAGAGCAAATGCGTTGATTATTAGGGAAAATAATAGGGCTTTAAAATTCTTTATATTGAATAATATTGAGGAACACACTAGTCGGAAAGACAATTTTTTCGAGAGTTTCCCTCAATTTCTTCAGGATTCCACCATCAGATCCTGGTTTCCTTACCATGGGACCACCCTTGGGATACTCCCTTTCTAACAAAAAAAGAATAATCAAAATCGGTTCATAAACGACGAAGTTATCCGCGGGCATACATAAAAAAAAAAAAAAAACGGTTGAATTGAGAAACCTCCTCCTTTTTTGAAGTCTGTTAAAAATGATGTGCAAGCGAACTGGTTTCACATCTAAATAACGTGTTTTTGCATGTCATTTATTAATTGAAAAGATTTTTTTTATTCTTATACACACTGAATACTATATGCCCGTCTCTTGTTGGCCAAGGACCTCCGTGTCTCGTTAGTTTAGACTCGTAAGATTGTCACTTGAAACTTCGTGAAATAGCCCAAAGGAGTCTTAACAAACCGGCCAAGTGCGAGTCGGACTCGCGCACGAAGAGTTCCGTGCGTATCTATAAAAACGGCAATAAAATCACGTTTTCTGTATGGTAGCGCCATTAAATATTTATTTTATTCTGTTTTTTAGTATCTGTTGTTGTAGCGCCAACAGAAATACATCATCTGTGAAAATTTCAACTTCTAACTATCACGGTTCATGAGATGTGGGCTGGTGACGGACAGACAGACAGACGGATGGACAGCGGAGTCTTAGTAATAGGGTACCTTTGGGTACGGAACCCTAAAAAGGTTTCCGCTAGTATAACTAGTTACAAGCCTTGCTGGGATGGGTCCTAGTTGGCCATTTTACAGATCTATAGGTTATCATTTTATTTGGAAAACTACATACAGTACTTACATAAATACTCAAATACATAGAAAATATCCATGTCTCAGCAACAAATATTCGTGCTCATCACACAAATAAATGCCCTTACCGGGATTCGAACCCAGGACATGTAGCTTCGAAGGCAGGGTCACTACCAATTCGGCTAAACCGCGGTTGTCGCATTGAAACATTAGAGGTACAACCTTCCTTTGCCTTTTCTTTTTTCTACGAACCCTTTACGAGTTTTAACTCTGATGAAAACAAACCAAATACCTAAAGAAAAGGGTTCGTAGAAAAAAGAAAAGGCAAAGGAAGGTTGTACCTCTAATGTTTCAATGCGACAACCGCGGTTTAGCCGAATTGGTAGTGACACTGCCTTCGAAGCTACATGTCCTGGGTTCGAATCCCGGTAAGGGCATTTATTTGTGTGATGAGCACGAATATTTGTTGCTGAGGCATGGATATTTTCTATGTATTTGAGTATTTATGTATCTATACTTTAGTATGTATATCGTCGCCTAGTACCCAAAGCACAAGCTTTGCTTACTTTGGGACTAGGTCGATTTGTGTAAGATTGTCCGCAAATATTCATTTATTTATTTAATAATATCGTGCGCATGACGTTTTGATCATAAATTATTTAATTAAGTAGACCTGTTTATCAAAAGCCAAGCTAATGTTAACGTGAATATTATAAATAATCCAAATGACTTCTCCCTTATTCATACAACTTAACAAACTGCTGGTGCCTAAAATGTATTTGTCACGAAGTCATAACAAACAGATAAAGACGAATTCTAGCGACATTTTAACTAAAATGGGTTTGATTAACGTTTATGAATAAGGTCGTAAAGGACTTATTAACTACTAGTTTACTAAATGCTTATTATTTTCGCTGTTTGGTCCGTTTTTCGTTTTAGTTCTACTCGTGTGTTTTAGCCTAAGTCTTTCTTTTTTGAATTGAATAAATCCTAAATAGTGTATTAAAAATAACATATTTTCATAATGTATAAAATGTTTTGGTTTTTTGTTAATTCCTTTATAGCCCTATGCCCTTTGTATAGTACGGAACAAAAATCATTCATACTTCGCATATACATCTTTTATGAATTGAAGTAGGGCGGGGCGGGCTATGAAGGGGTTATCATTATTAACTAAGTTTCTTAGAAAAGCTAAAAACTGTACGAGAAGCTTTTAATACAGATAATTACATGACATGAATGTTTGATAATATGTACATTAAATTATGTTTGTCTCTCAAGGTCGTAATCGCTCGCTACGAGAACTGATATTTTACTTTCAAGGCCATGGAAAACCTAACACTATGGGCCAAGATTAAAAACGCCTCCTTTCGCATGTTCAGCGTTCCCGCCTTCGGCTCGAGCGATTAATACTTGCCTTCCGAGTCATTCTTTATTTGTCCATGTAATGTACTATAATTTGATGAATCCAACTCAGTGGTGTACTTTTTAGAATTTATTTTCGATTTGCGTAGATTATAGTACACTTCCCTAAACAAAAATACTACTCACATTCTCTATTAGTATGGGTTGGTTGCACCGTCTGCAATCATAATCATAACCATAAGTTTTCGTTAAAATGTGAATATATGGAAAGTTTGTAAATTTTCTATAGACAGTTGCCGTTTAGCAGTTTAACGTTGATCGGTCTGTAATCGTAAGTTGGTGCAGCCCGCCCTAATTCTCAGCATGTACTTTCTAAAGCACATGGCCCTCATCAACACGCGTTATGTGAATATGTGTGTAGGGGGGGCGCGGGCGCGCGAGGCGTCCTCCGAGGGGTCGCTCGCCGAGGCGACCCCGGACACGGACGAGAGCGGGGGCGCGGCCGCGGGGGCTGAGCACAGGCACCGTGCGAAGCGCCGGCACGCTCAGCCTGAGCAGAAGGTCAGTGTACTTTGTAAAGGACGTAAGGAATTAATTTTAAAAAAATTGACCACATTGAAGCTTGTCGGTACGTCTTCCTTTTTGTATATAAAGGTGTTATCTATTTGTTTGATTTGAACGCGAGTTTCCTGTTTGTAGGACGCTAGACTTATTCACATAGTGACACATGAGTGAAATTACTGTTTTCTAACATGATTTTCTTGAGTATAGTTCCATTTCATAATATAATAACTTGGTAGTGCGTATGCTCACACTCAAAATTACACTTAAATCTTGACCTTACAGCAAGGTGTCCAAGTAGCGGCCCTAGAGGTCCAGAACGTGAAACGGGCCATCAACCGCTACGGCACCCTGCCCAAGGGCGCTCGCATCGGCGCCTACCTCGAGTCCCTCCGCCAGTCCGGGGGCGCCGCCTCCGTCACCCGCGAACCAGAGGAGGCCCGGTCCCTCTCCCCCCGAACGCGTGCCCAACCGCACATGATACGCTCCAACTCCTCAGGGGGAGTCACCGCCCCGGCCCCCGCTTCCCCTCGCTCCAACCGCCCTATAAGGTCCTTCAACAGTCCCGCTAAACCACGCCCAAGATTAGCTGAACTAGAATTCCCCCCACCACCTCCGGACTTACCCCCGCCTCCGGAGGAAACGCTCCTTCCCCCACCACCCCCACCAGACGCTGAAGATGATGCCGAAGAAGAGAAAAGCCACAAGCAAGCCATGAAGGAAATGCTTGAATTAAAACTCGTGGCGGAAATTAAAGAGCGAGCCGATAAGAAGAAACATAAGCTCAAAGACTCTCCGCCGCCGAACGATGTAGTCATGCAAACGTCCTTCGGAGACCCAGTGACTAGACTAGTGTCTGAACTGTCCGAGAGCTTGAACATGGAAGCCTTGAGGAAGGCAGATAAAAAGGAACAACCTAAAGAGAGCAAAGAAACAGTCTCTCCTATAGACCTCAAAGCGGGCCTCCGAAAAACCTCGTACAATAACATCCAGAAAACAGACGAGAAACCTACTGACTTCAAATCTCAGCTCAAGAAGGTAGACAAGAAAGTAGCTGCCAAAGAAGAAGAGTCTCGATCGATAATAGACTTTAAATCCCGCTTAAGGAAGGTCGATAGTTTAACACCAGCGACAAATGGTACTAAAAACTCCCCCGACCAGGACTCCAAGAAGAGTGATGAGCGGAAATCGGATTCAGGGTCGTTAGAGACAGAGGAGGAAGACAAGAGAAGGAGTACCGGCAGCATTAGCAGCTTGAAGAAGCTGTGGGAGAATAAGGAGACGGACGAGAGATTGAGTCCAAAGCTGAAGCCGAGAGGAGATGACAGCGAGGAGACTTCTCCGGAGGAACGCAGCAGTCATATAGGTAAGACTACCTTCACCTCCGATTAGTAGTTAATTTCCTGTTTTTTAATCCAGGTATTTATTTTCTAAAGTATTACAAGATACCTCTTAACGAAACAAATTATTTTATTAAATATCCATCCCGACGCCAAAGGGTACAAAGTTGTACTCTCTGCGGAGGCCTCTATATTTAGCGGTTAGCCTCTGTTATCCAGGTATTAGATTATTAGTACTATCGCCAGCACAGTTAAATGACCATCCGTGCACTTTACGTTCATTGTAATAGGGTTCAATATAAATACAGGATGGTCAGTTAACTGTTGGCGTTTGTATAACAAAAAAAAAACAATCCTATTGAGAACCTCCTCCTTTTATTGAAGTCTGTTATAAAATCATGTGAATGCGTTCTGCTGTTTATGCGTTATTGAGTAACATTTCACTAAACTTTCACATTAGTATAATACACGAAATACACGGCCTTTGGGTTAAGTCCATACAATTGTTACGTACATTGTCAGTTCCTATTGCAGTTGGTTTAATTTGAGTTTTAAGATTCAAACTATTTTTCGGATGTTGATAATTAAGTGCCCAGTGTCTAACAAAGGTCATACCTACTCGTGATGATTGCATTCTAATATTTCGTATTACTTTCGTATACCTTCCGTATTAGAAGCTAATTTCTTTTAAAATATACATGTGTTCCATATTTTTCAAGCTATCCATACTAATATTATAAATGCGAAAGTGTGTCTGTCAGTCTGTCTGTTACCTCTTCACGCTTAAGGGGCTCCTAGCTGCCAATGACCTTCGATCTATAACTGTCGGTTTATTTGTGTTTTTTATGGTTTATCGTATTAACAACAACGAGGTTTACCGAAATAGTATCCCATATTTACTTCAAACCTCACACCTTTTCGGGATATATGGCACCAAACTTTGGCAATTTCAGGCCAAAAAACCAGTTTTATGGACGTAACTTTTGTGAAAATGAGTATAAAATAAAAATCTCTCGTGGGTTGTTAGAACCGATTTGGATGAAATTTGGTATAGAGATAGTTTGAGTCCTCGGGAAGGACATAGGATAGTTTTTATACCGGAAATCATCCCCCAAGGGTATGAGGTGGGGGGTGAAAGTTTATATGGAGCTACGATATAAACGAGTTCCACCCGGACGGAGTCGCGGGCAGAAGCTAGTTCTTAATATTGTTATCTAAATATGTTCGACCCTCCAGGCAGGAGTGGGAGCGTATGCAAACGCGACGAGAAACCCGCCGTCCCCAGCAAACCCGCTGTGAAGTGCCGCCCCCTCAAAGGGGGCATATACGCCACCCCCATCAGCAGCGAGGACGCGGAGGAGGACGCCCTAGCGCGACTCAGGACTTCGCTCGAGAGCTGTACCAATGACGTGAGTATGGGACCGAGGTCTTATCTTATCTTATCTTATCTAGATGCGGGCCCTTTCGGATGCACCTCGACCCAGCGGGATCTTTTGTGCATTTGCCCTCTCCTTTATGCCTAGCTCCCAGTGTTCACGGCGAGGGGTCTGTATTTGTTACATATGATTTATTCCATTGAAATGATTAAATATCTTTGTACTGAATACCTACAGGTCTATAGCTTTACTGTTGATGACTTCATTATACCCGATTCTATTTCACACATTTCAACTTTCTGTCTAGCCGTTTCACAGTGGGCAGGGCAGTTGAGATTGCTCGAGTCTCTTAGCTTTCACATCGACGTCAACACACGTCTATGTCCGCAGGTCCGTCGCGGCTGCACAGGCGGCGGTCGCGGTTCCCTCTGGCGTCTGACCACGTCGGAGCGGCTCGCGAGCCTCGGCGCGGCCTGCACCGCGGCCGCGGTCGCTGCGCCACCGCAGCTGAGAGTGCAGCTGCGAGCTGCAGCCCACAGGTGAGACAGTAGGCACCAGAGAGAGGCCGACATATAGAAATAAAGGGAAGTATGTGGCAGCCGCTGCTATGTGCGTGCGTGCTAAAGAAAGGCAGATAAAAAGACAGAGACCCAGGCAGGTGACAGTCTGGATCGTCCTGGGGCCCATTTCAGTAACTTTACTATGTGCCAGGAGGCTTGACGACAGCGATCACCAGTGGGATGAAATCTACAATTCGGATTCGGCAATTTCTACCGGTAAAAGTTTTTTTTTGAAGTAAAAACTTCTTTAGCGGCGCTGTGCACTTTTTGGGGTGGGGAAAAATTGTTAAACTCGCCACAAGTGTAGGAGCGTAGGAGGTCACGTGACTGTAAGATGGCGAGAGATTCGGGACGAGGCATTGGGGGGAGGGGGGGGGGGGGGCGCCGTAGTAAGAGACTGGCTGCGCCATTCAAGTTAGCGAGATCGGTTTTATGGTTCGTCACGCATCACAGGCATTTCTAAGTTGCTTACAGGGAGGCTCTATCCTTTCATCGTCAGTCGTTCCTTCAATGCTGAGGATCGTGGCATCATGTCCTCTTCTTGTTGACCAGACTTCTCCAACGGCTCCTATCATCCGCTTTATGTATGGCCTCGTGCAGGTGTAGTTGCAAGAGTGCAGTAATGCGTGGGCTCCATCTAGCGGGCGGTCTGCCTCGAGGCCTCTGGCCCTCAACTTTTCCCGTCATAATAATCCTCTCCAGGCTATCCGAAGAACGTCGTGAGAGGTGTCCAAAGTATGTGAGAATACGGCCTTGTCATACTCGCATTGTGGATAGTCGACTATGTATGTGCAGCGCTTCGAGAATTGATTGGTTTGTTCGCATAGCAGTCCAAGGTATCCGTAGAAGTCTATACCTTAGTTCATATTTTATCTGAATTTTATAAAACAAAGAATGTTGTATTTGTATTTTGTATAGTTACTGCCTTTTCCTCCTTATAATGTCTGTCAATGTGTTGCAGACTGGAGAGCGAGGCGCGCGCGCTAGCGTCCCCCGCGCCGCCCGCGCACCACCTCGCCGAGGGCGTCGAGAAAGCGCTCCGGGAGTTACACGATATTGTCACTAGGTGAGTAAAGTGGTGAAAACAAGGGCCCTGAACAGTCCAACCCACTCCTGCAAAATGCTGAAGATTACTACAAAAGGATATCACAGCATCTGTCATCTTATGGTACGTTAATCCGCGGACGTGAAAGAGGTGATCTCGATACTAAACGATATTGTCACTCCGTGAGTAAAGATGCGTTCACTCGACGCTACACGGTTGCCGGAATTACACTCCATCCCTCTTTGTAAAATAGTGTTTGTGAGGAATCTACAAAACAAATTTTAGTTAACAGTGGCTTGGTAAGTTTTACGGATACTGGTAAAAGTTTTGTATGTTAAACCTTTGACGTGTTTTTTCCAGGTAAACAGCGTACGCTCCGCTTCGCCCCGAGGACTATTCGAGCACTGAGATCTAAACCTGCGACTAACACTATAATCATACCTTGTATCGTTAACGGTATGCCAATATAGTATGTTCAAACTGAGACAGACAGTCTACTTTGAACTTACTATGATGTCAAATTACGGTTACAGTTTAACCCTATCAACGCCACCGCGACGAGTATTTCAGACGCCATGTGAATATTATAACAAAAAGTTACATAATCAGTGAGCTTTTAATTACGTTTGTGCTCAATAATGGGGAGGAGTTGGTGTCTATACTGTCTGTCTTATTGTGCTTTTATACGGTGGCGCGGAAAGGATTAAACAGCGTATTCATAACTTAACATAGGAATGTTTTGTGTTACACTTCTTTATATTTCGGCCTGCCTTAAGTTTTGATCTCAAATGAGTACAGAGAAGCCATAGATGTCAAATGCGTCATAAGTCATAATATTACGACAAGTGACGCATTTTGCGTCATTGTGTATAATGCAAGTTCGACTGAAGCTTCTTTGTGTGAAATTATTTTTAATACAGGTATTATTTAAGGAACAGTATATTCCTTTGAAAAAGTATTTATTCGGCGTCGAATTGTGTGTAACAAAACATTTCTACAAACACATTCCCCACGGTTATCCACACAACCAAAGAGACTATGTAACTTCGACTTCTCCATTCCGTCAATATGGTCGTGTCAATATTGACAAGTACGTCAATTCACTCGGCATTTAGTGTCACCTTGGCATTTGTGATATTGTGGCATATTTGAGACTACGATTATCTTTCGATGTTGCACTTGCGAAATAGTACAAAATGTTACAAACGAGTTAAAAATATCCGTAGTTTTTACACTAGAATTCTGCGTAGATTATCATCTGAATTAAGTGACTTCTTGTATTCTATCTAATAGCATGCAAAGGCGTTATGAAAGGAACATACCTACATATTGGGATTTTGTTAGTGTCCGCTTTATATGAATTGTTTGTTTGTTAAAACGGCAGCTTGCTTGATACTCTGAATTTCACCAAAATCATATTATAAATAATAAATTACAAATACTTTATGGTCTAAGCTTAATTGTTGAATCTAGATTTAATCTACAACATGTCCAGGCCTTTTGCAAAATTATGAAAGCAAGGCAAGGATTACCTTGCGTTTTGCTATGTTTTTTTATATTCAGGTGATACAAGGTAAAAAAAAACACTTACTCGGTGTGGACCGATTTTTGACTTTCGAGCGCTCGACTCTTTCACTCGAAAACTGACAAATATTATGAAATGCTATTTAGAAATGACGATAGAAAATTTAAAAACGTGCGGTATTGACCACTCGTATTCAATTCTATCGGTAGAAAGTAAGTGCCTGTGATTATGACACTACAATAGCGTTTACTTTTATTTAATTTTCGAGCGCTCGAAAGTCAAAAATCGGCCCCTTGGTCTTGCAACTAGTAAAAAAGTAATCTTGCAGGAGGAAAGCAATTCTTATAAAGCAGACATAGAAGAAATCCTTATATGATGCGGTCTATTCATTTATTATTCATATTCGGCAAAGAACAGAGACGAATAGTCGACGACGAGTAGTAAGCTTGATAGTATTTATGTACGTCATATGGCATCTGTCTCATACTGCTAAGTACGTGAGTGTGAAAGGAACGAACGGTCTGTCGGACATAACGCGATATAGTCCAGTCAATAAACTGACAACTTGTATGGAAAAAAGGTTATTTTTAAAACTAATTTATAATAGCTTATTTTTTATGTGTAACAGATTATTAATTAAATAGTTACCCAGCGACAGAGGCCGACAAAATTTCAGACATAAAAAAAATTATAAAATAACTAGCTGCTGGAAGTCAGAAAACATATTAGTAAATATTTTGTCTCTACTTTGATTCATTTACATTTGCTCTAAAATATTCAAGATAAATCATACAAAAAAGACAATGCATGCTTCATTTAAATCTACATAATTAATTCCGGGTGGAAAGTTTGTCGGATAAAGCATCTTAGAATAACATTTTATAATGAAACAAAAAAATACGCTATTATAAATTAATATTTTTCAAGACAAAATTCCTGGAGTAATAGTTGTGTGCTTAGCGTATAGGTACGACTGATTTTGCAGATGTTCTTTCGCACATCGTTCATCTTATCCCGATTTAAGTATTATAAGATCATATATCGCGACCCTTTTTACACCTACCGCACTAGAAAACAATCTTCTATCCACTATCGTAACTGCTTTTGAATGGCATGATTTGGAAAACTAATCTGAAGCTAATTTACATATACATTAGTCAAAATAAAGTCATTTCCGAAGAGGGTTGCATCTCGTTTTCTCGTGCTTGGAAGGCGTAAACTTGTCTCTTACACGGGGACGAGGTTTACTATATTAATAATAATATGATCAGCGAAAAAAAATGGAAGTTATTGAAGAAATCGATTAGGCAAGTCACCGATCACGAAATAAGGATTGAGCATCTTTAAACATTGATTTTAATCAACAATTGAAGTATTATTATTGAGATTAATTTATTAGGTACACGATAAAAATTACAGTATACATTTGAAATTGCATCAAATATAATACCTACAGATCATGTGTTTAATAATTTCGTATGAAAAAGCGAGGTTACTATGGTGGATGGAGAATTGTCGCGCGATACGTAATGTGGAAAGGTGTAAATCGAACATACATAACATACCTTAGTATTACCCTGTACATATCGATTTTGAAAACACCAAGATTTTTACAATAACCCTTAGACTGTTATTTGGAAAGACTATTCCTAAAATACTATGTTAATGTTAGGCTAAGTTCGAAAATTTGCTAGGTAAAAAAATTTTCATTGACAGTTTGATATTTAGTGACTTTTGATTTAGTTATAGGTAAACCGTTCTCCGATCCTTGCATTCGTAAATTTTGACATTGATTAAAATGCATGATTAAAATGATTGACGACTAATGATTAATAATTTACAATAAACCTATTTGGGATCATCCTATATGGAGCGTGACGTCAAATTGATGTCATCGGCATGAAAATTACGGGCCCTGCCTATAACCGATTCTGTCAAATGCTGTCATAAGCCTGTCAAATGACTGCCAGTGTTATAGTTTAATGACCAAGTCCAGTTTGCCAGAAAAAGTCGACAACTGGAGCATAAAATCGGCTGGAATTAAATTAAATTAGTGTTGTATGAACCCGAATACGGTTTGTGAAGAAAAAAGAATGATGTGGCTGACATATTTTCCAAGATGACTTTTGAACAAATGCAACTCTTTACTAATGTTAATTTTCATTGCTATAGTTTCCATTGGAAATGAGGATACCTTTTTATAGGCCTTTAGGCGATTAAAGAATAAAGCAGATCAGCTGGTTTGATATTTTATGCACTGACCAGTACAGCGTTTCAACATTTGTAATTTTCAGTCATCGCAGTGTGCAACCTCACTGACTGGGTGTCACAGCACCAACTAGGTGTGTTACTTTAGGTCAGTGTCTAACTAAAGGCTCGTCGACAGCTTCGAGCGGCGGCGGAAGCGGAAGCGGAAGCGGAAGCGGAAGCGGTGCGCTATACATAGAACTCGCTCCCACGCATGGCGCACCGCTGCCGCTCGTAGTCGACGCTGAGCTGTAAAAGTTAAAATAGCTGTCAAATAATATGAAAATAAATTCACGTTCCTAAATAATGTTCAAAATAGTCTTTCTGAAAGCAACCCGAAGTGTTCAGAATCGATATAAGTCTAAGTAAGGGTTAAGTTATCAAAGACTGAAGTGAATTCGCCAATTTGACTATAGTGTCGGTTATATAAGGATCGATCACACAGGGGCTTGACGCAGCGTACGCGTCACGATTTCTACATACATTTTGCTGCGTCAGTATTTAAGCTTCGGTGTCGTTGATGCTTAAAGCAAACGCACATGCGGTAGGCGCGGTTCAGCGACGCTTGTTCTATTAGAACTTATATGAAAGGCGTCGCGTCACAAAAGCGCAGTGTGACCTTTATCATACAAATCCGAGTATAACAATCGTTACCGAACCGCGCCGCTACCGCTACTGCGTGCTTATATAGACCAAGCGGGTTGGTCTTCTTGACAGAAAATAGTGGCCATCTGTCTTTTTGGACCATATCGTCGAAAAACGGGTTATTAAGTTATTATAGACCTTGCAATTTATCACAACAACTTTTTTTTGTGCTTTAGTTCGAATGAAAGGTATGTATTGCTGTCTTACTCCGACTATAGCATGTTGTTGTGAAAAATGCCTAGGTTTTTTGGCCTTTATACTACAATTAAATTCACATGTCGTTTGGAGTATTTTTCAAAAATACAACATGCAATTTTAGTCTTCGAAATACGATAATATTGTTTGACTAAATTGAATCTTAAAGTATCTCTTGCGCATATTTATATTTTATATTCCCCGCTTGGTCTGATAGTAACGTACAGAGTATTGCCCTTAGTTACTTCCACGTCTTAATTTGAAATGGTACCATTTGCCATTCGTTTAGTCCGTCAGTGGCAAATACAAGTACACGGATGAGTAAACAAAGATCGACACTAGGCCGACAAAGATATACACTAGAATTGTGTGGGCCAGTGTCATTGTCATTCGTATAGAAGTTGCTGATGACGGCACTCGGAAATAAAAGGTCTCAATTCAAATTGAAACGGAATAATGTCACGGTTATAGACAACTTGGAACCTTATCGAATTAACAAACTTGGAAAACAAACACGTAGTGATATAATTGTGTCGTACGTGTTACACCGACAAGGTTTCAATAAGTCTACGGTAATAGAAATCGGATTGTGAGATTGGCGGTATATGCCTAAATAGATCAAAAATAAGAAATTAATATGTATAAGTGACATTTTTATTATTAAGTTACTAATAAATTAATCCATATGATTTCCGACCGTATTGCGTAGTGTATAGAGTTTGTTTTTCAGTGCCAAATAGTATGTTTAAACATAATTTAGTGGAGCTGCTCACTTCAACTGGAGATGCTACTAGAGAATTTACTAGGAATATTCCTGTGATACAAAGATGACTTGTATTCTTAGGGAGATGAATGCTAGGAAACTATTCAGATATTTAGGAATACTCCTGGCAAACTAGAGTCTAGTTTGCCAGGAGTATTCATTAGTGAGAGACTAGGCAGATACCTACACCTTATACTGCTACAATATTTTCACAGGGGGGTCATTGGGGTCATCTAGTAGAAAACTAGGAATATTCCTAGTAACACTATATACTTCAGTATTTCTTCACACGACTGTAATGGCCATGTATTCGTCAAAGTATTTATTACATATTGTATGTACTTTGCTGTGTATATGCGCAATTTAATACTCGGCACGTTTCATATGATTACATATGAACATAGTTGTAGATATATTAGCTTTATGTATCGGAATTGAATCATGCCCGATTTTATTTATATAATAATGTATATAATGTTTGATCAATGAACTTATTTAATTGCACATTTGGGCATGATTGTTTGTACATTCGACATTAAATGCGTCGCGTCCTTCCTACGTACTTCCAGCTTCTTAACTACTTAATTAGTAAATCACTCCTTCATTTTGAAATTGGATAAGGGCAGCGTGCGGTTTATTGCGACAAACGCAATGCGTTTGACGCGCTCCATTATTCACGTAAACGAGCTGCTGAGTATATTTTTGCGTTAACGATGGGCTACGCTTAAAGATGCGCTTACGCTGCGATTGCTGCTTAAAACCGCGCGTTTTCGTTTCCTATGTCAATTTCAGTCAAGCTTTGGCTTTGGGATGTTGTAGTCTACCTGGGCAGTTTATAAAAGGCAATTATGATATGTGATCTGTGAACCATTTCACGAAGCTATAACTTCACAAGTCTTAACTGGATATGACTGTTCAAATGGCCTGTCTATATTGTTCAAGCGCCACAGTGTTGTTAGTTCCGACTTGTCAAATTAAAATTGTAACTGTAATGCCGTTGACAGTACAGTCAGGGTTATTAATCTACGTTACATAAGCAAGGGCATATATATCTGTACACGCCTTTTATGACATTGACAATAGAGTCCTGCACAGATATGTATGTCCTTATATTAATACCCCTGACGGTACCAGCTTTAGACAATTAGGAACCAATTTCAGAAACAAATGTATAATACTATTGATATTATTCACTACATTCTCTAGTATTTGAATAGTTATGTTGCTTGAAAACCGTCGAAGCTCTGACTGCCCTATGGAACACAAGATGGTGTTACAAATTTAATTAATTCCATATTATATATATAAGAAAATCATTGTATCAGCTGTTGTCTTGGGCCGTTCTCCACGAACTGCGTTCCAAATAGTCTCCTGTCTTTTTAATAACTTTGCTAGTTTCAAAAATACTTAATCTATAGAAGAATTTTTAATAAAATTACTTTCCACTGTCACTGATAAATTCGATAGCTTACTCGATCGATCATGTAATCATATGATGGGCAATATTTCCAGTTATGTCTCGCTAGATATTGGAAAAGCGCTCGTTTCGGACCAATAGTTGACGCTTCGCCTCCCTTTTCCTTATCGTGTACGGGCTGACTCGGCAAGATAACATTTATGTAAGGGCTTGTTCGTTACAACTCTGGTTTCTGCAAAAAAAAAGATAAACTCGGCTTACTTTGGCTTGAGAATGAAGATCATTGCGCGTTGTCTATAAGGCCCGCTAGTCTCAATAATGCGGTTAGTGTGTAAAATGGAGACTGTCAACAATTTAATCAGTTTAGTTTATAAAGTAGACTTCTAAAAAAAGGGCACCGTTTGTATGGTAATTCTAAGAAAGCGATTTTGCGCTTCTGTGTCTATGGTAAAACCATTAAATCAATGTTACTAGGCTGTTTTGAGAGGTATTTGTGGTTGACACTACCATCATCAATGAATATAAAGAATATTGTATACGAAATTAAATTCCACTACCCTTCAAAACTATTAGTTAGACCATACAAACAAATATCAAGGCAGCCAGAGTTGAAGCGAGCAAGCCGTATTTTCGACTGTTCTGCTTTTAAGACTGTTTTCGGCGTTTAGTTCAGGCCTACGCTTGGTAGTATCTTTTAGTTATTACTGTGATAAGGCAACTATCTGATTGGATTTGCGCTCAATATGATTTCCTTATTCCCCCACGTGTGTAATCTAACTAGGCTAAAGAATGCTATATAGCTAACTATACGAACCACTTATGTATGAAAAATGTTATTTAAGTATAACTGATATATGCTAGTCTTTAAAATAAATACCTAAATTTGGTTATAAGAATAAATATATACGTAAGTTCCCTTTATTATAGAGTAATTTCGAAATATTTTAGTAACTTAAATTAGGTTTTGTATTTACCGGTAGTGGGCGGTCGTACCCAGTATACGACTCGCACGGACAGGGGCGCCACTGCACAGTACAGTCAGTCTTTATGACATTGACATAAGATTCAATTTCACCTGGCCTGTGGAAAAGGTTTTTCCAATAAATCAATACAACTTTACTAGGCTTGTTATTAGAAATTTCGCAAATTGGGCTAGATGTGAATTGAAACAATATGATAATTACAATATGTTAATTGACATTGTACAACGACATGTGCAACGGTAGCTTTTAGTGAATTTAAATCTACTTTTTATATTATTATAATTTAAATGTTTTATTTATTTTGTGGCAAGAAATTAGAATTATTAAATCATTAATTTAAAGTATTTCTCACATGAATCTTTTTGGATTTACATTTTGAAATCGTGACTTTATTTAAATTGATTCATGAGTGGATTGCAAAAAAATGTACGTAACGCAAATGTTGCACAAATTAAACAATTGGACGGTAATTTGTATGGAAACATTTTTTGTGTAACACCAAAACGTCACACAAATGACATAAAAACGTCACAAGCCAGCCGATTTCCTATTTATTTCACCACCCAACTGTAAAAACAGCAGTAAAAAAACAAAGAAAGTACTTCTTTAAGACAACATAATATTGGTTTTTAAATATACTTATTATATATATATATATATATATATATATATATATAAGATATTTATATAAAATATGAATTCTAGAGATCTGAAAAACCATGTCCTTGCAGATTTACATGGTGTTATGCAGCCCACAAGCACATTTCTTAGCCAGAGTTGTTTTAAATCAAATATTATGATTTTTTGATTACTGTGTGTTACACAAAAAACAGATAAAATTTGTATGGGAGCAAATTTTTTTTTATAATTAATGCATTTTTTCATATTTTTATCAGTTATAATATAAAACTATACAAATTCTAATTAACTATGAACAAGACTACTTGAAATCACATCTGGAAATACATGTTACTTCAATACTTATTTTTTAATAAAATTTTGAAGTAGGACATTTCCAATTTTGGAATGTATATTTTTTTGCAGTTCACCTTTTTATATTCTACTTATTAATAAATAGCTGCCATTGCATTTATTTCGATTACTACAATTTTTAATTGATTTTACTGGGTCGACCCGTTTCCTAGTTCGACCCATGTGACCCGCGTAAGTCCAGTGGCGCCGCCGTCCCGCAGCGCACTCTGAAGACAGCTCAGAAGGCGCGGGACTGCTCAAACCAAGAGAAACGAATTTAATAAGAAACTACAGGGGGTACGGATATGGCGCTTTGGACATATACAATCTTTATGTTTATTTCAATTTTAGTCGAGATGAGTACAATGAAAACCTACCCATTGGAGGTAATAAATTGTAAAAGTAATGTAGTACCTACTCTTTTACCAATTTTTAGTGGGGTCGTTTCGAAATTCCTAATCCCCCATCGGAGGTATTAATGACTGAAAAGTAACGTATTACCCTTTTACCAAGCCAATAGAACAATACTTTTAGTGGGGTCGTTTAGAAATTCCTAACCCGACCCCAGGGTAGTTTTCCTTTTAAATTGTATAAATTTTTAAATTTGTGTTTTGAAAGTCGAATGATTAAATATTGTTTTGTTTAAAGCGCCGGAACTCCGCGTGAGCTCAAGTAGGGTCGGACTGCGTTCAGAGTGGGCGTTTAGTTCTATTTGTCTATGGTAATCCGATACCTTCACGGCTATATCTTCGAGGCGATGGGCGTTCGTTCCGCTTCGTCATACTTCGGCCGTTCATCATGAGGCGGTTATAACACTACACGTGACTTAGCTTGTGAGGAGGTCTATATGGATCGAACCAGCTACATACGGTATTCAGGGTTCGATTTGGGAAGGCCAGGCTTCCTACTGAAGGCGAATTCATACTTATCTGACATGGTAGATCGATATCGGTTTCGTACTTATACGGTTAGATTCACTCTGATGCGTTCTGACGTAACGGCTCTTGTTGCCTGACGTCAGAGCGCATCAGAGATCACTTCAGATAAGTATGAATCCTGTTTTAATTAGGCCCAGACCTTGATTTATAGTAAGGATCCCTTATGATGCCTTTGGATACCTTGATGCGTACAGTGTAAACTGCTATGATATAACAAATTACAATGAACACTGCCTTATTTTTAAAATAGGAGCTTGACAGCTGCCATTTTGTAACCTCAAAATGTAAAGTACTTACAGAGTATAAGTGACGGAGTGACGACTATACGATATACGCTACCGCGTCAAAAGATCTGGATTGTTTTGTGTAGTATACTGATTATGACTATCTGAAGGTGTTCATGTATAGTATATAAATATGAAATACAAAAAAGTCTTTAGAACGTTGTCATAAGATTATATTTCGCCTGGCCGGTGTGCAGTTTTATAACTCGTCTCAGTATGGACTGGTCGCTTTGCAAAACGCCCGTAATCGCTTCAAATTTCAACTATTTACTGTAAGTAGTGAAACCCAAAGAAACAGTACGTACACATGTCAAAATGTAATGGAAATAAAATGTTTTCTTAATGAACAGGGGTTTTTATTTATCCAAGAACAGTTTATGTTAATACAAATAAAATTGCAAGAATGACAGGCTCGGGAGTTCTACCGGTCACAGCCACTATAGTGAAAATGCCCTAATCCAATATTTTACAGATGTCATCCCAGTACTGTTACAAAAATCGAATTATAGCTAGTTATGGCTGTGCGAAATAAATTTTATTCGATGTCCGCCTGTGCGAAATAACTTTTATACGAAGTACGCTTTTGCGAAGTAACTTCCATGCGACGTATTTTTTTGCAAACGCTTTTGTCATATATCATTGCCGTCTCGCGTCTGCAACGTTACTAATGCAAAACGCAAATCGCGCTCGTGTATCTATATCCCTCTCTGTCGCTAGAATATGCGAGTGCGATGTGCGACAGTGATAGAGATACAGGAACTTTGCGGTGACCATACTATATAAAATAAATATTTTGGTGCATCTTACACAAGTCGACCTAGGTACTACTAAGCTCCAAACTAAGAAAAGCAAAGCAAAGCTTTTACTTAGAACTATTATATAATCTTTGCTTTTACTACGTATGGTAGACGACGATATACATACTTATATAGATAAATTCTTAAATACATAGAAAACATCCATGATTTAGGAACAAATATTCGTGCTCATCACACAAATAAAATGACTTTACCGTGGTCCGAACCCGGGACCACCTGCTTCGTAGGCGGGGCCACTACCGGTGGTCGTCGCACAATTTAATTTAACCTCTTCGCCGCCAATCAAGTCATCCGAAAGAGACGCCAACGTGGTTGTCTCAAGAGAGCAAATACAAACCCTACCTGAAGGACTGACGGTAGCTTTGACAGCGTACGCCATAACACCTACAGTCGATCTTGGCACTGCGGGCACGACAACACTTAATTATATGATAGTTTTTTTTTTCAAATACAGTTGGGGGCGAATATCATCTAGGAAGAATAGGCATGAGGCGGGTTCGAATCCCGGCTCGTACCAATGAGTTTTTCAGAACTTATGTACCTACGGAATATCATTTGATATTTACCCTAATTCCATAATCCTTATAGGTACTATCGAACCAACTGAATCATGACCAAACCCCGGGGTTTTCGGTGCGGGAATAACTTGAGAAAGAGTAGAGATAAACAGATAGGTTATTCTGACAAAATATCATATTGTGCCTAATGAATAAATACCTTCCTGCGAATTGTAAACAAACCATACAATTTTATTTTAACTTAAGTAGTAGGTACTTTAGCATTTCTACCAAACCTTACGAGATAATAATAATAATAAAATAATAATAATCATTAATCTAAGGCTATCGCTCACCAATGAGATTATGTACTTATTTTTCATAAAGAAGTTTTCATTGAGATTGAGCAAAGATTTAAAAGGCGAAAATTCAATCGCATTTTTGCATTATATAAACATCGATATCGAGACGGTCAATAAAAAAAAACATTCACGCTCTACGGAAAAGCATTGTCAGTGCGAGAAGATAAAGAATATGAACGTAAGTTTTTTTTTAATTACTTAAGTATATTTTTATTCAATTAATTATTTAGTACATTCTGTTTCTTAAGTCAATACCTATTCTTTAGCTAATGTCATTCATTCCCGCACCGAAAACCCCGGGGTTTGATCATGACCCACCATAGAACCTTGTTACAATTAACGAACATGCGTAAGATCATATGACGTTAATATGTTAGTTAATTGTAACAAGGTTCCATGGTGGGTCAGGATTCAATTTTGTCGATAGTACCTAGGTATATAATATTAGAATTTTAGCGCACATATTCTTCTATGAGACCCCACGGACCGAGGGTCTCGACGCCAAATGGTACAAAAGTTGTACTCTCTGCCGAGGTCTCTATATTTAATGCGTTTCAGATTTTCCGCCGCTGCACCCGATCATTAAGTGCTTCTCAGACATAACTATACTACTGTTATTGCGTTTCAAAGTGGTTTTAATGAAATCTCATGGAGAATCGAGCTTACTGCGGACTCTTTTAAGCTGAAATTTTGCATAGATAGGTAGGTATTGCATCTGAGCACCACTGTGATTTGATAATGGTATTCAGAGCAATGACCCGTAGTTGCAGTGTCTGAGAGGCTGGCAACCGCGGATGGCTCGCGGTATTTGATAATGGTATTCAGAGCAATGACCCGTAGTTGCAGTGTCTGAGAGGCTGGCAACCGCGGATGGCTCGCGGTATTTGATAATGGTATTCAGAGCAATGACCCGTAGTTGCAGTGTCTGAGAGGCTGGCAACCGCGGATGGCTTTGCTCTGAATACCATTATCAAATACCGCGAGCCATCCGCGGTTGCCAGCCTCTCAGACACTGCAACTACGGGTCATTGCTCTGAATACCATTAACAAATACCGCGAGCCATCCGCGGTTGCCAGCCTCTCAGACACTGCAACTACGGGTCATTGCTCTGAATACCATTATCAAATCACAGTGGTGCTCAGATGCAATACCTACCTATCTATGCAAAATTTCAGCTTAAAAGAGTCCGCAGTAAGCTCGATTCTCCATACAAACGTAGTTACGCTCTCATTTTAAAACTACGTGTTGGAGTGTAACGAAACTTTGTATATACAATGACGTGAGGTATATCTATGTCTGTAATTAGTTTATGTAGCTTCAGATGCCATAATAAAAAAAATACAGCGAATTTAAGTTTTTCATACAAAACTTGTTTTTGCTGTATTTCATTTGTTTTATAAACTGGAACCATATAAACTAATTACAGACATAGATATACCTCATGTAATTGTATATACAAAGTTTCGTTACAATCCAACACGTAGTTTTAGAGCGTAACTACGTTTGTATTGGAAGGTGAAATTTGGCCGAGCTTACTGCGGACTCTTAAAGAGCGACCGCACGTATTTTGAGCAGCGGTGTGGTCGCTCCTTATATAGGATACCAGCAAGTGGCTGCAAAATGGTTTGCAAGTACATACATACTTAACTACAAACGAACATTGCCAGTTAAATATATATAATTTACTTTAAACTAATGCACGAGTCTCTAAAATACCCAAACCGCTTCAAGGGAGCCTAGTAAATTTGAAGTTCCCGGGGTTTGCTCAGGATCCCATTATCAGATCATGACCATGGGACTACCTGGGAAGGGTATATCCTTTCAAGCAAAATAAATATTCCCGGTCCAGGTCTTTGGGTAGGTAACCGGGGAACACACGAATTGACAATCTCCTCCTTTATTGAAGTCGGTTATGCAGCTTGTAACAAGAGCGTGTCTACGTCGGTGGGAATAGGGTCATAAAGAACACAACAAATATGTATTTTTCGACGTTTTTATAACAAGTAGTCCCAATAAAATTTTACAAGTTCATTTTGTACAAGAATGGAGTAATCTCCGTGACAAACGAAAAGTATTCAGATAATTTGTGGCATAACATTATTCGGGATAGTGCTTAAATGAAGACAATCTAGCGAATGGGATACATATATATTATATGTCCCAAGTACGTGTTCGTCCGTGGGAATACCGACGCGAACTTCGGACACAAGCATATAGTCTAGGTGCTTGATGCCCACCATTGTTGCGGCAACTACCGATACAGACTAGGGCCCTAACATGCCAGCGCATCCTATTTCACCAATGACAAAGGTGGCAATCTGCTGGAAATCTCTTGGCAATTGTCACCATTGCCCGATACACTAGTGACACTAGACAATTCACGTCAGATTGCTAGAAGTATGTCAACAGTGACTTTCGGGTCAAACTGACAAATTGCCATCGATGAAATTAGACAAACGCTAGCGTCATTATCCTAAAGTCCAATATAGACTTGCGTAAACTTAAATCCGTTAGACTATACTCTTACTAGCGTTTCTCAGAACCCTGCCGATTAGACCTTGCCGTTCACTAAGGGAGACGAGTCTAACAGACCAAGGCAAGCAGCTAGAACCTTAATTGTCAGTCAAACCGTCACAGCTGGGCTGATGGCGCTTCGAAGGTTACTTACATCTAAAAATCTTAACATTGAGCGCTTGAATTTAGAATATACAGTACAGCACGAATCATTCGTGACTACGGCTGTTCGGACTAACGATTTCTTAATTTTCCCCTAAACGGGCTGGGATCCGCTCAACTTGGCTAAAAATTCACTAATAGTACTATGGGAAAGAGGTTCGTTGCGCCTCCTAAAATTGCACCCGTCAGCCATTAGAATAGTACAATGGTACAGGAGTTTTATCCTCTAGATGCAGATGATCATGCAGATGATCTTCCAAGATAGTCCACCTTTAAGTCAATAAGACTTGTGACAATGTTCATGACAACCAGACCTTAGGTAAAACTTTTCTTTAAGCTGTTTTCAACCAATGACATTACCAAATCGACATACTGTTTTGCTTCTATAATGTTTTTTTTATCGTCGCAATCTTGGCGAGGGTCAGGTCTATTTCTTTATGTTGAATGGTTTATTTTTGTAGTAGGTATTGATTTTCTTCATTGACTGGCAAAAGAACTCAATGCTGGCATTTCTCAAGTTTGTCAGAATTTGTGTATCAAATGCATCTCCCGAGCAACCGTTAGCCATTCAAAAACCAAGATTGGGATCTATTTTTACCAACGATCTACGTTTAGTTCTTTTTTATTTCTCGGTGTGACATGACCCAAAAGGTAGTTAAGAATACCTACTTATAATAATGCTAGCCTCTGTTATATTCGTTGATGAAAGAGGTAGATAGAAGACCTAAAATTTGCCGAAATTATCTCTGGAATGGACCGTATCCCCTACTAAATATAACTTCGTCCTCTACTTGTATATAACATTCCTCGTGGATCTGTTATGGTCAGGTTTGAACACATGTAATAATCCGTGAGTCAAAGAACTTGCGAGTAAGTGGGTACTCGTACTTGACCGAGAAGATATTATTGCTCAATCCGCACGCATTATTAAATGGGCCTTGATGCCCTTGATATAATAAGATCAAGTAGGTACTTATCATCTTTCAAGTCACTCAAGTCTTCTTAAGTCTTATAATTATTTCCGTTAAACTCGAACGGTAGGTATATCATTTGTACTCCTTACTTGTTACCTCATTTGATAAAGCGTTGGTTTCAGATAATTTGACGTGCTTCAGATTTTTGTTAGTCCGGAAAAGTGCTACTCGAGTTCTCTAAACTTAATACTACCTACTTAATTATAATCGTTGCGTAGTAAATATAGATTATTACATTTATTATGATATTCATATCATCAAGCGAGTTATGTGCTAGGAGCGTAGACGATTTAAAAGACGTATTGGCAGTGCCGACAGCTTAGCCATTCACTTTCTGGTTTTCGATCAAATAATACGACAGCACCTGACGGCTTTGCTTTGCTGTGAATCTAATATCAGTGCCATTAAAAGCATAGCTAATCATTGTTGCTCACGAGCTGTTGTCTCAGCCATAGGATTCATACATATCCTATCGGCGCTCACCGACCTCCGCGGTGCCCGCGAGCTGGCAGGTGGCCACCACTGCCAGCGCGCGTCTTTTGTTTTTCTATAGTTTTTTTTTCTGTTCTCGTTTGAAACTGTTACAGATTGTGATAATTATTTGCGTAAATAGTGACTCGTGTATACTTATTGTGGGTTTCCTTCGTTTGTGCTCTTGCTGTAATATGGTTATAAACCATCGTTTTCTAGAATCTTGTCTGGAAGATGGCCATCTGCTATCACGAATTTTTAATTTGTTTATTTCATTGTTTTTTAAATAGCTTACAATGGCACAGATACTGAAAGTCTATTATCCCTGTGGTCTAAAGACCGACTTCTTAATGAAAGGCACATGTATGAGCATGAACTCTGTTTCTTCAAAGCGATACTAAGATCGTGGCTAAACTGTACACACTGGACCAACCCGTCGCGGTATTGTCAGTTCAATTATTAATTCTATTACATTGTGATAAAGTCCAATTTTCGTTCAAAAGGATGTCCCTCGTTGGTTTGCGACTTGTATACTTAAGTTAAAAATGCTATAAAAAGGTGCCAAAAGACACAGATGTGCACAGCCTATGTCATGGTGTCTTTGTACGGTCATCTACGCTCCTTGTGTGTAAGGGTATTATTATATCTTTTGATCACACGTACCGAGCAAACGGGCGAGACAGTGCTACTCGGCGTAAAAGCGGCGAGACAGTAGCTTGGCACCCTTTCTATATACTAGGCCGAGTACTGTTTCGCCCGTTTACTCGGTACGTGTGATCAAGGCATTAAGGATCCGAGGCCCGATATATCGGCCAGACTGCATGCTGGCCGACGCGTGATTCGGCCCGTGTGGATACGTGTCGGAAGCACGGCTTCCAACCAAATCAAGGTCACTTCATACTACATTTTTCTGCAGCCCTGCCGATATCGGTCGGCATCTTTAGAATCTAGCACAACAAGTTTTTCTGTTTAGTACCTTTTTACGAAAATGTTGCTTTGTAGCGCGGTTAGTTTGTGGTCAGTTGTGCTAGTTATTTTACTAATGTGACATATCATGACTACAGTTTTACGTGAAGCCGACGACTCTTCAACAATTCGTTTCAAGAAGTATCTAGACATTGTCATCTTTTGTCTATAGTGTTGGTTAAATCGTCGCTTTGTTTCGAACAAAACGGCAGATTATTCTATAGAGGAACAATTGACGTATTAATTAACTTTAACGAATGTGACGAAACTGACAGTGATAGGTATATCGTTAGTGTCGAGTCAATGTACCATACCTTTGTGGGTATATCCCTCGAACTTTGTGGGGCCTTTGACTTGTTTATCAGTCCATAGGGTTGGATGATGTCTGAACAGTACCTACGCGTAATTACCGATATACCTGTCCCTTCTAGAATATCCTATAGCCCTTTTAGAGCAATGTCCTCGGTTGTGCTGTGTCAATTCATGTTTTTGAGCAACAAGTAGGTATATGTAGCATGGACGTAATTATATCTCTATTTTCACTATCGATATAAATGAGCACCTATACTTAGTTTAAACGAATAAATAAATATTTGCGCACAATCTTACACACATCGACCTACTCCCAAACTAAGCAAAGCTTGTACTTTGAGTAGGTACTTAACGATAAACATAGTTATATAGATAAGATACGATAATACATAGAAAACATACATGACTCCAGAACAAAAAAATATGCCCATCACACAAATCAATTTAGAGCAGGTGCAGTCAAGTGCAAAAATATGTATAGATTACATCCTCTCATATATAAGTATCAAAAGCTTAATCCGCTGACATAAGAGTTATGAGACATATTTATGAGTAAGTTGTATAGGTACACCCTTATTTTTACACTTGCACTGTCCTTGTAACGTACAGACATTGGATACGCTCTTTAACACATTCGCCGATCGTGCCTAAGTCTACGAGGAGTTTTCGCTACATAGCGTAAAGTACATATATAACAATTCTCATCTATGTTCAACAAGTATCAAAGAGTACAGTGGACCTTATGGTCCACTAACGTTTATATGTTAGAACCAGTATGTACTACGCAACGATTCGCCGTTAACTGAACATAACTCCGTTAGGATACGAATGGAAATAATATGTTTTAACAACAATGGTGGGTACCAAGACATTACATAATACATTATATACTATACTACTCTTTCGAACAATGCAATTTTAAAGATGTATTCATCCACCTATTTCCTTCGCATTCCCTTCTACAAACTGCGATACAATAACAGTATAATATCAATAAATCATCAATATATTTAGCATATACTATTACAAAATTCCATCTCCACAGCTTGGGCATAGCAGATACAGAAGCTACAAAGATAAAACTATTCCGGAATTCTGTGGTTTAAGGTATGCTTTAGCTAAAATAATTAAAAAACCCTTGATTGCGCTTCACATGGTCGCAAATAAAATTAGGCAGTTACTACTTACAAATTATATTTACATACTAAAGCTAGCCATTATAGCTAGTCTTAAATGAGAGCTGCTATATAAACAATTTTTTACTAAGTAATATTAAATTAGATACACTAGTATTGCTGGTAAAAGCAGAACCTGGGCTCTTTCAGGGCACAACCGGGAATAGCGCCAGGAGGATTATGAAGTTAAAAGTCAAGTTTTAGGTTGACCGCTTCAATAAACGACGCGGGATTCCTCCCGCCCCCCGCCCGGTACCCTTTGTCGTCGCCCCCTGCGCCCTTTTCCCGTCAAGTTAGTTGTATGGTTTCCGTTTCAGCTTTTACCGATCAATATCCTCTCTCATTAAAAGATATTCGAGAGTAATGTAAGCGATATATTTGATGGCAGTGAAACCATAGATTTTTCACGGAAAGTTTCTACAGGGTTATCAATAAGTTCTTTCATGAATGGAAACATGCGGTACGGCGTGTGTATTAGAGCGTTTAATCCATCGCAATGTTAGTTTTAAATTAATAAAACTGTTACAATAGTCCTTTTGCATTCAGCATATTTAAAACTTAATTAGTAACAAATGTTTTTTAAACGATCGAAAAACGAAGTTCAACTTCTGTAAACTTAACAACATATTTTTGACACATCATTTTCTTATCGCTAGGGCTTTCAAATTTGCCAGTCGCTTGGCCTTTACAATATTACTGCAACCCTGTTGGCTTTCATTCTACAGTATCTCGCCACGCGCTCGATATACAATGCCCTTGTTTCATCCTTTGATATATCAACCAGCACAGAAAACATTGTTTTTATTTTAGATACCTAACTTAGTCATTTAATGTTAAACCATAAACATGAGCACATAAAGTGCTTTATTCCGTACTATTATGATTCCGCTACGCCCAAGCCCATATCCCTACAGCCGTAAAATTGCATTTCTCGCGTCCAGCTAAAATAAACATTATTTACAAACCCGGAGGTACATTTTAAATCTAGTTTAGAACTTATCGATTGAGATTTGCCACCAACTTAAATTTAATATTGTCCGTAGGTTAGCATATGAACGCGGGGGCACGCGACTAGACCTTTAATCTTTCAGAATTATAAGTTATCTCTTTACTCATTCAGTCCCATCACCAGTATTCTTTTGACTTAAACTTTCCTTCGTTCCATCAAAACTCTCTCCTTACCTTTTTAACTTCCAAAAACAATAGTTTACGAAATAGTTTTAAATGCCTTCATAATTCCGTTGCTTTAAAACACCCAAATTTCTTCCATACCATCGTGAATACCCACGAACTCAAAAAGTGCCATTAAATGCATCATTTGCTACTTGTTGAATAGGTATCAAATGTTTTCTGCCGTCTGTAACTTCAGACTTGTCTTTGTTTAACACAACACGTTTAGGCCACTTTTGAATGCGTATGGTTGTCTATCGATAACTGACCACCGCAGTCGCGCCCGCGTTCAAACGCTAAACTATTTAAAAATATAACTACAATTACATAAAAAACGTAAACTCGAACTAAACTCTCAATACTTGTAAGTACATTAACATTAAAAATATTATTACTCATTTTAGAATATTGTTTTTATAAGACTAGGCAGTATCGTATTGCCTAAGCCTCGAGATATTTATTTGAAATCACGGTGCTCGCCTAAATCTATTTTGTTAGACCTTACCATAAGAATAATCAGTGATGCGTGGGGAAACGGCATTGGCGCCGCCGCTCATAGATAGACACATTTCATATCTAACATTTCCCGACAGTACAACCCTATGATATAAACTGACTAAATACAGTTAGCTTTCCCGACGTGTGTCCAAGTATCGATCTTTTGTACGTGTATATCAAGCGCACATACTGGTAATGCCGCTTCCACACGGTATTCTTAGGTTATTTTTATTTCATTATCGCATTTAGGTTGTGTGTGAGGCTGTCCCTATTATAGTTTGGTGTGACATGACATGACTAGAAGTGCTATGAATGGAAATCTAAATTAAAAAGGTATGTGTCCAGTCAATCGCTAGGTATAGCATTGGTAGTGCAAACTTACATTTTGGACTTAGCGTGGCGAGGAATATTATTGTAGGAACTAATAGCCAACTTATATACAGCTTTCTTTTGTTAACAACTTTTGCAGAGATGGCAAGTGACCAGTTTTTTTTTATTAAACTGAAAGTACTTTAAACTTATGGGTACACAAACAGTTACTTAGGCCATCAAAATATTTGTTATGCTCGTTTTTACAAATTCACTCTAATTATCCTTACTAACTTTACAGCAGTAGGTATTTCAAACTAAATTAAAAATATTCGCACCCATAATTATGAACGACAAAGTAATTGTATAATTCCTAGAATAATATATTTACAAGACTGCATAATAATGCATAATAAATCCTAACATAAACATTAATAGAAAATCACAGTTCAAATGATTACACGAAGGATAGTTTCATAATAGTACTTAACTAAATTATATATAAAATTAAACCAGAGCTATCGTAACTAATTGGAAACAATTCCTAACACCATTCACTTCAGATCAGTGTAAGCGAGGCGTAAGACTGCTACACGGTTAAAATTAAGCATTTACACTAGCGATCGACTGTTTATAGCAAACATATTTGGGCTAAGGGTTTTCCTACAACCGTACTCTAAGGACATTATATCTGTCACATCGTACATTCACGCGAAGGTCGGCGGCGCTGTTCGACTCATTCTGTGTGTTTAAGTTTCTGTCTATGTAGATTGTGAATTAAGTTGTCATGTTAAACCTTTATTTCGAAAAACAGCGAAGGTCCTCAGTTCAATTCTCGGTGACGCTGAACAGTCCAAACGATTAGTCCAAATTTAATCCAAACAAGTAAGGAATAAAATACAAAAAGACGGTCGACGAGTGTGTAACGGCGGCCAAAACACGATTGCTTAGAAACGAAGGTATTGAACAACCCGCCTAAGACAACTGCACCTAGATACTGGATGATGTAAAAATATAAAACGGTCATTTGCGAGTACACTTGCATGTTGATTCCAACTGCTCGTGTCCCACAATTATGAACTTTATTTCAACGTCTGATAGTTTAAATCAGAACGAGTCGTACAACCGCTGCCAGCGCACACACCCCTAAAGCTGTAACAAAATACGATGTCGTCTCGGGCAAAAGCCGTTTTTGTGCCGAATTGTGCGACAAAATATATTTGCGCTTGTCAATTATACTACACAACGAGGATTTGTACAAAACCCAAGCACCGTGTGAAACCCTGGAGCGTCTAAAAATAGGTACATTACATTTTGAACTCTATAAGTTAAGTAGTAGTTAGGTTAGATTTTTGACCACAGGAGGCTCCAGAGCTCAACACTGTCCTTTGTTGATCGGTCTATAGTCTATACTTTAGGTAACTACGCCTGGAAGAAAGGATTTCGTCTGTGTACTGGAGTCGACTCCAAAAAAACTTATAAATCTTATAACTATCTATTGCTTCCAGCGAGGGCTCAGGTTATCTTTAGACTCCGTTATCTCGTCGGACTGACGTGTCGAGGATGCGCGGAGGTGACTTAGGGTTGTTTCACACGTACCACAACCACACGACCACCACACGACAACCACCACCGCAACCACGTGATCAGGCGCATATTTGGATTGATAATGAATAGTACAATTCACACGTACCACATTTTGCTGCCATTATCGACCGCGTGTGTGATATCGATAACGACCACGCTACCGCTACGACCGACGCTGCAGCGACACAAATCACTGCTTGACCGCATTTTAACGCTGCGACGTGGTGTGGTTGTGGCACGTGTGAAACAACCCTTAAGCTTGAGATTATTTGAGTTGGCCGAAGTGCAATCAAGTTGTCCATTCAAATAGCAACTGTACCGTCCAAGGTGGAAGATTCCAATTTCAATCACAGTTTCATAAAAAGCCGTCCACATTAAATAATCTCAACCATGTTTACGTTTGCTGCTGCGGCTCCCCAACGGGCACTCAACGGATCCCACTCTACCACCACGGTTGTAATACTAGCAAGAGATGCCATTTTTCTAGACAATTCCTTGGTGTTACCACACGTAGGTAACAGCTAGGTATCATAAAATTATTCCATATAAAACCAGCTCAATGCAAACGCAATAGTTGGACGACGAAACGAGGCAGTTGTACCTACATACGAAAAGTAATGTTTGCAAGTAAGTTACATAATATATTAAAATCAGTTTTTGTTCAATTTGGAATGCTTATAAATCAAATCTGAAAATAAAACAAGTGATGAACACGCCACTCCGTATAATAAAAGACTATATTCTGGAGTGATAATATTCAGCAGCGAACTCACTGCGAATTGTAAATCAGCATGGCATTATCATTAATGAAATAACTTACTTATCTCCCCCTCTTAAAACTTTGGACACATATAACTTCGTGATTATTTAACCTCTTGCGTTGCATTTTTTCTCCATTTGACTACATGTTTAATCCTTTTCGAGAAAATATGACATTACCGATTATATTATTTAGTGTCTACACCCCTATCGCTTAACCCCATCGTGTTAGAAGTGTTCGACAAGATCACGGAGTCTATTTATCTTAATGTAATATCGATTCATATGTATAGTGGTATATATGCACAGCCTGGCGTCACTTCTCTTTCGGCGACCACTCGCTGGTGGGTCGGTGCGACAGATGTATCTGCTCTTACATCAATAGCTTTACACCCAATGAGAACTTGAAATGGCGGGATCACGTCGGGTTGGCACACCGAAGCACATTCGCATGAATTCATCTAGTCCATGTTTTAACCACTGAAAGCGGTTTTCGGTGAATTGCTACACTGTATAAACCACGTGGGTTATTAATTTAGCTTAGCGTCTGCTGCAGTACAGATAGCATTCCACCTTCATTTCCATACTAAGCGTATTAATTGATTATTGAATATCAAATTCAACATAATCTTTATTTAGACATGCACCTATTTTCTTACGTTTCAGCGTACTGTCATGTATTTTTTCCATGCGGCATTCAGATACATCTGCCGCAACAGTAACATATTATGTTCTTGGCAAGCTAACAAAGATATTTGCGGGTCGACATTTCACCAGATTTTTAGACAATTGAAGGAGTTATAATAAACATGTATTATATTAAACGAACATTTTCGGTAAAATCATTTTGAGATCGGTTGCTAATCATTTAAATGTGAATATTTCGATCTCGAAGCACAGTCGCAAAGTATTATTTGTCTTAGGTTATACACAGGTACCTGAGTCTGAGTTAATATCTATAATATTAGTATGTAGACACATGGTTAAACAGCATCTCAACTTTATTGTTTATTTTGGTGTTATAATCTCTTCTGTATTTCGATATTTAAAAACGCACTAACAAAAAGGTATTATGTCAAAAAATATATTTCAATGGCTGTTACCTAATTTTATAACTTATTCAAGAGCACATACATTTTATTCTTATTTACTTGTGCTTGCATATTTCTTTTAGCTGCAAGAAAAACATTATTGTCATTTTACTGAGAGAAGATACAAAAAAATGATTTTTATGAAGTAATTTATACTTATACACAATATAAAAAGATTAAAATGCGATAGCATATAAAATATACACTGGATACTTAGCTATTGAATATGTCAACTTATTTTTATATAATGGGTAATATTTACGATTTATTATACCTACTTTGCACAAATACATTTTCGGTGGTAGGTAGGTATCACAAATTTTTTTTTTCATTATTGTTTTTTCTTTAACTGTCATTTTTTTATTGTTATCTACTCTCAAAGTGAATAGGAAATATGCTATTGAACACAATGCCACTAAACTTAAATATTATTTCACAAATATCTTTGTCAACTTCACAATGCTTACTTCCCGACGAATAAACCTATTAGCGAATAACCCAGTCCCAAACGCCGCAAACCCTCAAAAACGCACCTAATCTTATACCGCATTAGGTTCATATTCCAATAAGTCATTGTGGCTTTGTGACCTTTGTTACTGGCTCTTACTTGTTACAAATTATATCGGTTTCTGTTTCATATTGTCGAGTGTACCAACTTATTCTAGTGCCGTGCTTGTCCTTCACACGTATTTCACGCTTGTGAAAGAGACAAATGACGGAAACGGGCTATCCGCTCGGCTTCCTTGAACGCAACACGGACGCGTACAAGGTCTTTATTGCTATAGGTACAGTCCTGGTGAAAAACAGTTAGATAATTAGACGTGCGCGCCGAGATTAGGCGGCGGCGGCGTCTACTCCAGTAAAAAAAATCGATAAAAACCGGCGCCGTGCGTGCAACAGAAGCGTACGGCGCGCCGCGGTCGGCGCTGCAAAATAGATACTGTCGGCGCTCACGTCTGTAGCGATTTTCCTATATTAATTTAAATATTTGTAGAGGTCAACAATCTCCGTGGGCCTAGCCCTTGCATACGCCCCCTGTACAGGACATGCGTGTATATCTCGATCGGCTCAGACCACATATCAGTACATTCACCTGTAACGTGCATTGTTAACTAAATATCAATCACTATACAATATGTTTGTTTTATCAGGCTTTGTTTAAGACACTGTGTTTACAATTCCTTTAAGCAATCACGCTTACATTGCTAGGAACAAAAGGACAATGAATTATAAAAAATGCGACTATAGCTAACTTTACAGGACATAACATGGTTATTTGACTCACTTTACAGGTGATATGAATGGAACTAATCCGATATGGGTCGCACAATCATTGTAAGTGTACGGCGCCACGCCGATTTGTCGCCGACGCCGACATGAGAAAGTCTTAACTTGAATTGAGCAGTGTTCAGATGCATGGACGAACAATTGACTACAACCCTGTGGTGAATACTGAACCCTAATTAATTAATTAACCGATGTAGCATCACTTAACCCTTCACTGAGAGAACTATAATCAGATTTTTTAATAGCCTATATTTGACAGCCGTCATCCCGGTACAATAAACGTCCATGATGACATACGATGACATAAATTGTACTGGGATGACAGCTGTCAAATATTAGATGTAAGGGCATTTTCAGTATAACCCTACACCTCAACTCAACTTTGGACGCATGGACAATATCTCCCAATCAGCAGTAAAAGAAAAATAGAATCAATTATGTTTTGCTACAAGCTTTCGATGACGAGTGTACTTTTTTAAATAATTAAATTGTTCCAAGTTAAACAACAACACAACAGAACAGTCATGCATAACAAAATAAAATAGAATATATATACTTATCAATATATTTTTATTATCCATGACTGACTTTTCAAGTTACCTACTCGTATGATTCTTCCGCTTCCGTATTATAAATCATCCATCACAACCCAAAGATATATCGCTGACGAAATATTGTCCAATTTGTATACTTTGTTGCGCGGTGACAGGTTGATAGGCATAGGTCCGTGATGCTACAAGACCCCTCCCCTCTCTATTGACCTAATCCTATCTTTATCTTTTTGGCCTTTGATACCTCTGAGCGATGAGATTAAATGACTGTTAAAATGGAGTTCTCAAACAAAAACATGGCAATATAAAGTGTTACATTGGCGCACGGAATAGTTTACAGCTGCCACCAAAGCAGGGGTATGCGAGGGGTACCTCGCCTTAGCAATGGATACGCGCGCTCCGCCCCTCAAATTCGACTTGCGCAGTGTCGGTTACAATTTGGTACCGGAAATCATTAAAAAAAGCCCATTCAAAAACTGCGATGATGTTGAGATTGCGTCTTTTGACGTTGATAGTACGCGTACAGTGCAGTGCAGTACAGTGACGTTGTACGTATAATTAATTAATTAATCCAGCAATTGGGCCCCGGTGCATAATGCCATATATTTATTAGAAAGAGACTTCCGTACCTCCCGTCCTTCCATTGTAACAAATTACCTCCCTGCCCCTGGATTTTGCAATGTGTTTTTTTTCACCAACTTTAATAACGACTTCAAGTTTTGTAGTTGTTCGATAAACACCTACAAAACTTGGAAATGTGATAATTTTGACAATGTCTTCAGTATTTTTAAAATATATATTGCATTACTTGAGCGCCTGTATTGCTGTACGCAGGTTAAACACTTACGGATAGTCCAGTCAAAAAGCTACCGATAGTTCAGTCAAAAGAGCCGAGGGCCGATGAAAAATAAACGACTGTCCGACCAGGGGCGTACTTTAAAAGCTTCACTTAAAAAATCATCACAAAATCGTAAAACTTACATTACCAATAAAATATTTATCCTAGACTACAAACGAACTGAACTCTGAGCGTAGCGAGTGTAGCTGATACTAGTCAATTCCGCTCCACTCGCGCCGACACACACACACACACACATTAATAGACTTCTCCGAGATATGACTTAATTTATATTGATAACAATGAGTAAAAAGAACAAATACACAGGAAACAATTAAATACTTATTGTAAAAAAAAACAACAACTTCACAGCATATTTACATCGTATTCTATACGTGTACCCCACAATGCGCACCGCCTTTACAATCATTCTCTACATAGATTTAGTTGGCATGTCCCGTGCGGCAATAACTGACCATAACCGCGCGCTACGTGTACTCAATAAAAATCTACTATTTTATAATGTATTCGCCTCATATATACGGATAAAACCGGCAAAACTTATAACATAAAAGTAACATAATGTAACACTCCTTTCATCGTAACGCAAAAAACGTACCTTTACAATGATTTTGTTCAAAACAATAAAAAGCAACAGAACAGAAGTGCTACTTTTATGTTACTTTTAAGTGACATTTTTGGCGGGCTCACCCTTATTAACCTTTATAAATATCAGAAGCTAATCCTTTACAACTCATCGTGGAGCCATCAATAAAATTTCCATGATACTAATCAACATGGCTTTTTATATCTATGCGAGTCATAAAATGACACTAACTAAGGAGTCGAGGAAAATGCCGCTGAAGTCAAACGAACAAACGTACTGTAAACTCTCACTAGATGGCGCTCACTACCACATACGTCTTGCAAACTCGCTATTTTCTCATGTTTTACACTATACATGGCCAGCGTACCGTCTCAGTCCAAAGTATATACTATTTGTATGTAATATCAACTGTCTACCATTGACTAGGTCCATTCAATTGCTAAAGAAAAGATAAAATAGTTATGAAAATAGCAGTCCTTTAAACGCCACGCCATCTACCGGAATTCAACGACCAAATTGTAAATTTGATTTTAGCGGCCGCCAGCATGACATTAGGAAGTAATATCTATATCCTCCTTTCTAATGTCTAGGCTTGACTCCACCCCCCTTACTATACCTAATGCTCGTGACTTATCATATTATACCTAATCACATAGATTTAGAACATTTGTTGTGTGGTGATAGGGGCACGGGTGTTGCGCCTCAGTCCATGAAAGAAGAAGCTGGCTGCGGCCTTTATTGGTGCGACGAGGGGGGCGCGCACTGGCGGCTCCCATTGTCAGACGTTGCCTGTGGCCGGGAAACGGGGAGGCGGCAGGGGGGGTGGGGGGCGGCCCGCGTCGCCCGCACCCGATGATTGCTCTGAGACTGTAGAAAAATTTCCCGTTTATAGATAGACAGTTTAGTAGCGAATGAGTACAGTGACCCTTCACTAAGCTACAAGTTATAATTGCATAAGAGTGTAATACGGCCAAAAGTGTGCGGGACGTTACGACCGATAGAACACTCACCCTGAAGAAGAAGAGAAGGGCTCGAAGTTTGTCGCCCGTAGTGAGTACGTGAGTGTATACTTTTAAAGGTATATGTTGCCTATGTTGCCTGTTCAGACTTGGAAATTTGTATCTTTGGTAAATTCAAAGTCTGAAGTAAAACCATTGATTAGTTCAAAGGAGATGAAATGAAAAGAAAACGAGTGCCAGTGCTCCGGGAATCGAAGTCGTGTTAAAATGTAAAATTACTGTTATATTTGACAGTGAAATGTGTAATTTTGCTCCAGCCAAAAAGAGGTGGCTAGAAATTGTACAGTAAGCCAAGATATTGATATACCGTTGATATGCTTTTAAAACAAGCGCCCCTAGAAATTGCCAAAAAAAGAAATTGTAAATACGTTTTTACATATCAATTGACAAATAACATCAAAATTTTATTAAATTAAAAATTATGTGAAATTCAACTCGAAATTCACTCGAACGTAAAACCAAATGTACTGTCCAACTCTTTTTAATTGCAACACTTTCTTAGAGACTAGTTTAAATCTCTTGTCATAAACTAGCCGTGCTGAGACGACTCCAAATGAAAGTACCAGGAAAGAGCTGACTCGAAATAGGGACCAGGAAATCGATAGTTTTATCAACATCTTTGGCATATTTTCTACATAATGTCTGTACTCACGTGAGTCGTGTTTCTCGTCGGCGGGCGCCGGCGGCGGCGGCGGCAGCTGTTGCTCCAGCGCGTTGACGCAGTTCATCATGCTGCCGTACAGCCGGCTGTCGCGGAAGCTGTCCCTGCATGACCACAGATTGTCACCCACCGACCATAGACATCGCCACCGAACATTTCAATATTTTAAGGCCAATTTTCTCCAGAAATGTCGCTTAACTTAACATTTGCTCTCTGAAAGTGTTGCTTCTTACACACGTCACGGACAGTTCTTCTTACGGCGAATACCGTCTACTTAGCTATCCCCCTTTTTTTGCCTTGTGTATCCTGCGCCGCGGCTAATTGCATATGTGCCTGTAGGGATATCCTTCCTGGGCGCCTTATAGCCACCCAGGGGGATTACTTAGCCCTGCCTGTTCCCACACGTTATGACTCACAGGCTATGAACTCGGTTAGTTGTTTTGACTAGATATAGTTCTCGTGGAGGCAGCCCTTTGACGTACTTTAAAACAACTTTACTTCTCAAGAGGATTCTGGAAGCTTTATGTTCTTGAGAATTTTATATTTTTGGTGGCCACCAACCCAATCTTAAATACTGATCCTGCCGACTAAAGTTAATTTCCCTATCTGGCACGTGTGCATTAGATGAAGCTTAGCTTATTCAAGATTATTACAGTTGTACTGCATATTTCACAAAAATTTGAACAAAGGCCCGGATAATTATCAATTATCAACACTGAGGCGCTAGATTAGCCGCATGCGTTGCCTGTTTTTACTGGTATACTTAATTGCAACTTTCCTGAAACAGCCCACAGGGTCGATACTACTTTCAAAAATATACTCCTAACTCTCGCGACATTATAATAAATAAATACATGGATTTGTAGGGTCCACGGCCTGTGAATAATATGTTTAGTGCATCGCGTGCCTATGGGGTGTGGCAGGTAACTGTTTTCACACTTGAAGTAGGTATCACGACACCCGTTTGTAACAACTTGTGACAAGCTTTTAACAACTTTTAATGTAAATAGAATCCTACCCTATCCTATATTATTAAACGAGCAGTATTTTTATGTATATACCTATATGTCCTATACTATTTAACGAGCAATACTTGTATATATACCTATATATATTTGTAATCACGTTCTCGAAAACGGCTCTAACGATTTCGATGAAATTTGGAATAAAGGGGTTACAAGTAGAGGTGTGTAACTCAGGAGTGAGAGATTCAAATGAACTGCATCTTTTCGTTTATGTCACTCGCTCACTCGTTCACTGAAGGATGAAACAACTTACTAACTCACTATGTCAGTTCAGTATGCGTCCTTCCCCCGCTCTACCGCTCTCAACTCAACCGAGCAACTGATGTACGAGTGGGTTGCGCTCTTCGCACTTACGAGTCGAAGCTATAAACCTATCTCACACTCACGCGTGCACGCTTACGTTACTGATAGAAAAACATGTCAATGTGTGAGTCACTCATTTATACTTGTGTGTGGGAGTGATTTAGAGCTGTTAGGAGTCCACAGATCAACTGAGCGAGAGCTGTTAGGAGTCTATAGATGAACTGAGCGAATTGAACGAAATGAGTGTTACATATCTTAACGACATGAAGATATGAATCGCTCCTTTCACTTCAGTGACACGTTTTGCGCATCTCTAGTTACAAGGGCGAGTAATCGATCTAGATAGGTCTCGTTTCCGAGAAAAATAGTTTTTCGGTATTTTCTCGCATAAAGGTTTGTCTATGCACTATATCAAAGGTTTGTTAATGCATTATCTGAAACTTAATTCTGCCATTAATAATGCCTGTCTTTGAATTAGTGATTTTAAATGTTGAGTTATGAATAATATTGTTAATAATATCGGCTGTAAAAAAGGTCCAAAGTTGTGTTAGATTGTTTCGACGCCCACATGTGAGCCTTCTGAGTCTACGAGTACCTTTTCGCGCCTTGACCAAAACACGAAAACCACAAGTTGTTACCAACGGATCCCATCGTACTGTGCAGTGTAGTGTCAAGAAAAAGGTAAATGAATAATAAATAAGTTTGCCCCTGACTCACCTCCCGTTAGAGTTTCTGAAGAGCGCCAAGATTTCTTCGAACGTCTTATTTTTCGTTTCAGGAACTTTTTTATACGTAAATATCCAAAAAATTGCAAGGAATACACTAAAAGGCAGGAATGTATAGTTTTCCAATAGCGCCTGAAAAGAGAAAAGGTAGAGTGAGTCTATAATCAAATTAGTCAGCTTAACCATGCAACTTTGATAAATCTACCTGTGGAGAATAAAATGTTATCTGTCTGTATAAGGGATAGTGTGGATACTTTTTCCTTGTGAACTTGTCAAATGTAATTGACAAGATTGAATGCCCCGCCTATGCAAAATAGTAGGTACTAAACTAGGTCCTATGATAGATAAATCTGTACACAACTTAAGGTACTAAAGGTACTCTGTAGACAGAAAGAGATTATTTTATTTTTCTTTATTGGGGAAAAAATAGAAATAGAAATATACAGATATTTACAAAAGAAAAGAAGTTATACTTAGATATTTAAAATCTATTCCCTAAGGCATTCCCACTTATTAACTCTGTGCTGACTAACCTTTAACTCTACGGTAAGCAAATTAAGAGATTACCTTCATGCTAGGGAACCCGATGCCGACGACAAAGTTAGCCATCCAATTGACCAGCACAGCAATGGCCATGGCACTCGGGCGGGGCCCCTGGGAGAACAGCTCAGCCGTGATCAGCCACGGTATGGAGCCAGGCCCCACGGCAAAGAACACCACGAAACTCAGCGTCGAGACGACCGACAGATAGCTCATCCAGTCTATCATCTCCTGTACATAACCAAAGAACTCCTATCAGTGCGTAGAATCATATTCTTTCCCGCACCGATCGGTTGACCAATACTCATCACGCACAGTGTATATGTGCATTATAATCCAGGTTGTTACGGGGGAGGGGAAGGGGGAGGTCGCTTGATTTTGAATGGTGCTACAGGGACTTCAAAAACACACTGCATTGTTATAACTCATTATTGTATCAACTTAAATGGGTCCTTTCTTGTGCTTAGGGATGGACTTTGCTGGTCCAATCACTAAAAAAGTTGTGAATGGCGGACAGTTTGTGAACCCCTTAAATTAAAAATACGTCTATTATTTTGTATGAACCATTAGGTGACGAGTTTTATGTCCATGTTACTAATTAATTACAGACCGTTGAATGAATATTCGAATTCCCCCTTATTGTTGTTGACATTATAAAAACAATTGCCATTTATTTTTAAACTGAGACTAACCATTTTACGTATTTATTTGTTTAATCTTTATTGCACAAAATAAATCTTAACACAAAAAGCGGCTTTAATACCATGGGACATTCTCTACCAGGTAACCTTAAGGCAAAGCAGAGAGATTGATTGAAACGTATGATCGAAATCTTTAGATTCTATCCTTATATATTAACCATACATTTTTACGAATATTACTGCAGTTTACGTATCAATCAATATACAAGACATAAACGGGTTCTGCACAGTTCATTCTAACATTCAAGACAGACATTATCTTTAGTAGTTTCAGGCTTAACTACGAGACAGTAGGAAAGTAACACATTAACACTAAGTCCGTAATTAAGGATTGGGTAAGGGATGGCACTGTAAAGTCTGGAGAAACTCATTCAGAGAGAAAAAGTTTGCGCTTACTTCAGCAGTCAACGAAGTAAGGCAACATTTTGATCATTGAATAAGCTCTGTCTGTTTACTTTCAAATGGTAACCCTAACCGAGAAGAAGTAGCTAAAGACAGAGTTTAGTAGAATATTAATGCCAATGTCTACACGATGTCACGTTACTTCAAAATAACTAGCCTGCAGTAGCTAATTCCTCTAGACAGGTATATGTACACACTTCGTATGGCAATTAGACTTCTAGTAAACACATTAGCGCCATCTATGACCTCAAGGTCATAAATCTCGCCAATGTGTCAAGCAGAGGTTTAAGTGCCAACATGAATGGTACAGATACCTATATTTAAACTAGCAACAGAAGGCTCATACTTTAAAAAGCGACGTTGTGTAGACACCGGCAGTTTTTAATATACTAGTTTCTGCTGAAGATCTTCCAGATTAAAAGGACCATTTCTCAATAAACGACAGCGAAAGACAGGGACACCATAACAACCCCGGTTATAGAACAGTGAAGTATCGCCATCGCTTGCTATATGTGAAGGTGGTATCTGCTTGTAAGCAGTGTTAGTGTCTTTAAGTATATTTGCCGGCATCCATCTTGAATGCTGAGCCGCAGAATTCTAAGCACATGGTCTACTGTTATTCGAGATAGTACAAAGTCTGACCACATGGTCTATTGTTATAGACATTACTAAAAAATAGGACAAGATCGAAAGCTCTAAAATATTTCGTTGTCTTTGTTTCGTTGGTTTGATGAAAGGAAATGAATGCATTGTTTAACTCAATTTCTGACCAGATCTAAGTCTCTATCACTGCTAGAACACACTGACTTTAGAAATTAAAACAACGTTCTCTTGGATTATCGAAACTGTAATAAATCTTAATGTTACTGAATGCATTATTATTCATTATTTTTAATTTCTTTTTGCCTTATAAACACGAAACATCTCATAAAAATGGTCTATTATTCAGGGTTAGTTATCGTTTTCTTCGTATTTAACAACCTTTAAGAATATAACTTATAACTCGCAAATTGGATATTCTTTAATTTACTCGTACATAGATACGTTTTGTTCCGATCTTGTCCCCGACAGACCCACGTGCCTAGCCTCAGCGTTCAGGATCTGCGTCTTACGCGTGCTGGAGCGTCCAATTCTATTACCAAATCGTCGTGGCGTGTGAGTGCGGTGTGTGATGTTTATTTGATCAATTTTCCTTTCCTACCGAGACACCAGCATCGGTGCTAGGAAAGTCGCAGTTTGGGGGGGACGGCGAAGCGAAGCAAACAAGGGTGAGAAAAGTAACGCGTGCATGCGGTGGTCGAACGAAAGCGTGTTCAGGGGACCGATTTTTGACTTTCGAGCGCTCGACTCTTTCACTCGAAAACTGTCCAAAATTATGAAATGCTATTTTGAAATGACAATAGCAAATTTAAAAACGTGCGGTATTGACCACTCGTATTCAATTCTATCGGTAGAAAGTAAGTGCCTGTGATTATGACGCTACAATAGCATTTACTTTTTTTTATTTAATTTTCGAGCGCTCGAAAGTCAAAAATCGGCCCCCAGAGTATCCACGAAAGTCGACTCTCGAAGGATGTCTACTCTAAAGCTGTAGGACTCAGAGATGGACATATACAAACTTGGAGAATCGATTTTTGTGGCAGCGCCGCTGTGGTATAGATATGTTCATTAATGAAGTCTCCGTTTGGTTTAGTATTAATTTGACAGAGTTAATAATAATGAATATATTTATACATACTTCATCTTACATTTTTATAACCTGTAGCTGGGCTTGGTGTAGCAACAATTAGTACGTAGGACTTTTAAAATATTTCATGAGCATGTACAAAACCCTGCAGTGAAATGAATTACCAATTAAATTAATTAAACCATTATATTTATTAATTTATGACGATGCCTCAACTTATGCCATTCGCGCACGTAGTAACACGCTTTCGATTCGCTTTTCCTGAGTTCCTTTTAAACTTTCCAACAAGCTCTTTTTCAGTTATTTAAAATGTATTTTATAAGATCCATAAAAATCTTCAATCAGCACTTGCGCGCAATGGCCCTACCAATATTTAGACCTACTTAATGAGTTCCATGTTTAAGTAGGTAAATAATGATACGGCAGTGGACAGAATGCCTACGGCGCAAATGACTAAGGGCTTGATGGATAAGTTCTCCAGAGTCAAACAGTCGACGGGCCGATGATAAAAGCCAATCTGATGATGAATCGGGAGGCAGTTAAGCACTTCAAATTCCGATTTTCATCACACCAACCTAATATCGCCGGTATAATCCCTTGCACCAAAATAGAACCAAAATGGCGTCCGCGCATGCTCAGAGGCCGCACTAGCCCGTTGCTGTGGGTACGCGCACCCCTGAATCCATAAGCGCACAGTTAACTGCAAAAACATGGGTGCATTTTGCACTTGACTGTAGACTGTACCTACACCCGAACGGCTATTAGTTATTTTGCGCCAGGTACTAACGATAATCTGACATGACATTGATGAAGGAAAGTATTGAAGCGATGTAAAAGCGTGCGAAAGCTTAAAATTACTAATGCATTTACAATACAGATAGCGTTCATGAGGTTAAAGGTTTTTTAACCTAACCAATGTTGAGAGAAAACGCTAGCATGGATATTGTAAATGCTTAAGAGGCCCCAGGAAGTTCGACTCTCCATACAAGCGTGGTTCCGATCTCATTTTTAAAACAGTTGCGCGCTTTCCTGGGGACTTAAATCCAGTGCTTTATATTGATGTAGTCAGTCGCCAATGACGTCAAAATAATGTACTTAAAATTTCTTATTTATAGAAACCGTTAAGTCTCTTTAAACATTTCGGTTTATACTACGGCTCAGAGACTGACTGCCCCGATGAATGTTTGTACTGACTAAATGAATGATTTCATGATAATCAAAAGTACTGGTATGTTACTAATACTTCCAGATTACTTAATCTAACTTAAATTACATTAAAATCTAATGAAGTTTCACAATTTGACTGAGAATAAAAGCAGCGAAGAATCCGTTGCGTTAAAATTATACCGCTGTTTTAAATATAAATTCTGTTATACATGTAGGTACTTACTAAATAGATTTACATTGTATACCTACTGATACAATGTTCAATTAGTCTTACTTCATTATTCATAAAACTTAACATACCTCTCTGTGTTGTGTCAGTTCCTCTTCCACAAACACAAATGTCAGTGACAGATAAAGTATCTTAAATAGGTTATCTTTATCTAAAATAGGTTTAATGGAGGTTTATGAACAACGGCATACGTATCAAGAAAGATGATCTCAATTTCAATTGTGGTTTTAGAACTGCATTCCCAACTGTTCTGCTAGCAAGTTAAGTTTTTATGCCAAAACTTTTAAACAAACCTATAAGTATTACATTTTTTAAAGAAACCCTGTAAGTAACTTCACTATTGTTAGAAATCTTTCCGTGAACAAGAAACAAAAGGAAATCTGCAAAAGTCACGTTAGGTTGTGTTCGTTCATACGTTAACTTTGCACAACAATGGAATACGTCGCACTGCACGCTAGACCCGGTTTATTCTAACAGGATTTAAGTCGGCACTCTAGTAAATTGGCCATTCAGGATCGGGATTCTAACAAGGTAACCTAGTTAAAATTGCACAAAGTTTTCCCATTTAGTTGACTATTCCAAAGATCCAGGAGTGGTCTTCGCCTTATCAAACTTTCCTTTGCGCTGTGCCTAGTTATCTCGTGATGACTTTAATAGTTACAAAGGGAATGAGTCATTTTGAATTGCTAGTTTTAGCTTTCACTGGTCATAATTAAGGACGGTTTAAAGTGTAATTCCCAAGGGTGCAATCTTGGACCCTCTTACTTATGATAAGACTATTAAATAGCTTAGTCAAAGTTACTAAAAACACTGACGACTAGGTAATATATAAGGTATATTTTCCAGCTGCTATAAATAACAATAGCACTATGTGATGCCGGTGAGGTAAACACGTAAATGCTTTTGTATATAATCGGGGATAGTTTTAAGTGGAGATCCTAAGGGGGCAATCTTGGACACAGTTTTACTTTGAAACACTTTATTGTTAGCTGCTATCGAATTAAAACGTAGACAACTAAGTATATAGTTTTTTTTTGTTTTTGCAAATAATAGCACTGTGACACTGCTGAGGTAATCACATAAATACCCATTTTATTATATTATACAGGGTGTTTTTACTTTCGGTAGACTATTATATATATTAAAAACTGAGTTTAACCTATTGATTTAAAACGTTGACCACTAATCAAAAAAACCTTTTTTTTCCGCTGTTACATATAGCAACAGCGCTGTGTTACCTTTGAGGTAATAACGTACGTATATTCACCGTCTTGTGGAAACCTTAATACTATAAGACACACCTTTATTAGAAATGAAATTGTGATGAAGATTGAAAAGATGAACATGCCCCCGAGGCCGTAAAGATGTAGTGTCCTGAAATCAGAACAATAATAAAGATATAAGAATGTGACAAATTTTTTAAAAGAACGTATTACTGCGTAATGATGCTCTTTAGAAGATCGTGGTACTATTATCTGATAATACGTACATTAATTACAAAACTAACCTAACTTAATTACAAAAGCTTGAAAAGGTAACAAGAGGTTCTGACAGAATATCAGTGCCTCTCTCGAACGCGCGAAGCGTATAATCGGTATATCTGAGCCATAAACCCTTTTGTTTTCCTGCAACGCACACAGCAATTGAATGTATAATTATTTTTTTGTTTATTATGTCTGTTCTGTTCCATATTGTAAATCGAATATTTGTTATAATTTTGTTTCTGTACGATTTTGTTTCGGTGTGATTGTAGCAAACAAATTAACGTTTTATCTATCTAATAAAACGACAGAGTTACTTTCTCATTTATAATATTAACACTTTCAGTGCCAGCCACCTGTTAGATGGGCTCTGCTTTTAGGCGTTTTTCTCTTTCCTCTACGCAGGTACTTCTCGCATATTAAAACCATCGAGCGCTACGAAATTATTGGCAATAAATCTGTTAGGTGGTTGCCACACTGCAGCCGCCTCTCCTCGCGAGACGCGGATCTCGTTATATGCAAGTACCTCAGTATGTATGTAAATTCCGCGTGGTACGACACACTGCACCGCACCGCCGTCCGGCGAAATTTGTATGCAGCTCCGCACCTCCGTCCGGAGATGCGGCGCAGTGTGACATCCGCCTCAAGTATGGATGTTGGTACCATTACCTGCGTCCAGTGCGATCCATGAGCGGCAGTGATACCAGGGTCATGCCCACCATTATGGCGCCGATGCCCATTGTGGCGAACTTGGCGGCCTCCTCCGTCAGCCCGGAGGAGGTGAACAGGAAGGTTGAGTAGTAGAACACCTGTGCAAAGAAACTCATCAAATATTTTTTAAGTGGATACTTCTTTGCTCGCGTTCTTGTATAGGGGTACAGTTCAAAATGTATCACGTGACTTCCGGGATAACTTTTTGTAGAGAAGCTTAATCTGATTTCAAATAATTGTTTGTTACATGTTTTAATCCTTCTTTATTTGCCATTAGTTGTTAATCACAAAATGTTATTTAGTTTATGTGGCGGACATGAAAATAATGCTGAAATGACCGCCATTTTCGATGTACCGCAAGTCAAATGAGCTACGTCAGTGAATGTTGCCATATGTACCGATTTATCTGTACTTATACAGATTTTAGTGAATTATTTCAGATATATATTTTACGGGTACACCATAATAGCAGGCTTGGCCGGTTTTTTTTTATTAGGGTTCCATAGTTAACAAAGAAGTATCCACTTAAACTTAATTAACGGTTGTATCTCCGACACAACCCGCTTCTTTTTTACTTTAATGAAAGGCGCGAAAAACTAGTCTCATGACAAGTTTTGGGAAAAGGTGTCAAAGCGGACCCCGGGCATAACCGGGAATAATGCTAGGAGGCTCGTGATGACGAAGAGCGCGATCTCAATGAAAATAAATTTAGCAAGCAAGAGAACGTTACTAGCTATGGCAAAGGCAACAAATGATGTATCTATCTCGGTCGCTTCTATTGAGATTTATGTACGACCATCTCGGTCGGTAGTGGTATTCAATTCAATTCTTTATTTCGGACATTAATATCCATAAGTTGTTAGTATGCAATTACGAATTACAACTAGGGTTATTATGTTATTGTTATTAGTTATTACTGTGACGACAGAACGCGTCATTTTTGACAGTTGGTAGAACTGACAGTAAAAACTATCAATTATTTCCCAAGGTCTCAAACTACCTATCTCTCATCATCATATCAACCGAAAGACGTCTACTGCTGGAGATGGGCCTCTCCCACAGAGTGCCACAATACGAACTACCAACCTTCATCTAAATCAGTTCAGTGCCATACACAGACAGGGTACTGTTACTGAGAACGTCGGCAACGGGACATCAGTAACAGGAACACAGGCTTACCGCATTGATGCCGCTCAGCTGCTGCGAGAGCTGCATGACCACGCCGATAAGCAGCGGCGCCCGGAGCGTGGGGGAACAGAGGAGCTCCCGCATCGAGATGGAGGCCTCGGCCTGCTGCGCCCGTTCCTCTGCCCGCATCTCTTCTATGTCTTCCTCCACCTGATGACGTGAGAAGATAATTAGCCAAGAACAGCTAGAGAGGAACCGAATTTCATCTCGGAAGTACCTTTCAGAAGACCGCAGCAAAATAAGGCTTGTTGCACACGTGCAGAATTCCGCCCGCAGCTGCTCGACATTATAGGTATGGCTTTGCCACAGACATGCGGACTTAACCCTTAAATGCATAGTGTTGCCATAAATGTCTACAAAGCATAAGACAGCTCACAGATTTAAAAAAAGGCTTACGTTCTTGAACGCACCCTTATACCAAACATTTTTTTCTACCAAAAAAAAAAAACATGCATTTAAGGGTTAATCTATTATTCGACTGCCTTTCTGTGGCAGTGCCATTTTATATAGAGTAGTAATACTTCAGTTGCGTAGTAATTCAGCTAGTATGTGGCGTGCTTAACACCACTACTTGCTCTGTAGGTACCAGGATAACATCTACCACAAAAGAGCGACCTGTTTGCTTGCCCGTAACCGTCGCACCGCACACCGTATCTTCGCCTCCCACTGTCATTACTCTCACTCTCAGGTATCTCTGGCTGTACCAGGAGAACATAACCACTAGAGAGCTCACCTGGTTGCTCGCCCGTAACCTCCGCAGCGCGCGCCGTGCCTCCTCCTCCCACTGTCGAGTAATGAGCAGGTATCTCTGGCAAATACCAGGACAACATAACCACTAGAGAGCTCACCTGGTTGCTCGCCCGTAACCTCCGCAGCGCGCGCCGTGCCTCCTCCTCCCATTGTCTAGTGATGAGCAGGTATCTCGGGGACTCGGGACAGGCCGGCAGCAGTAGCAGCTGCAGGATGGCGGGACAGACCGCCAGACCTGAAGAACAGACGTGTTAAACTTTACCATTGGACACCTTAGTTAAATGTCAGACATAAAGCATTCGTCCCGCTCGTACTTATTTACATAAATGTTTGTATAGGAACGAATGCTGTACCGGTGAAATTATTTAATGTGGCCGACTTTTCAAAAATCGGTGATTGGATTTGGTATCTTCCACATTGGACGGTAGAGTTGCTTCTTGAATAGAGTACTTTGTTGCAATACTGCAAACTCAAATAAACTCAAGTATATGTCCCACGTAGCCACACATCCACATCCACACGCTTCGTCAGGTTATACAGAAGACCGAGGAGTATAACCTGTCCCTCTGCTTAGCGTTAGTAGACTACGAGAAAGCCTTCGATTCGATTGAACTCTCCAGCGGTGCCAAGTTGACTATCGCTATATCGAAGTGCACTTCAGTGTTTGTACGAGAACACCACTATGTCAGTCCGACTCCTGGACCAGAACTCGATACCTATTCCGCTGCAGCGGGGAGTCAGGCTAGGAGATGTTATTTCTCCAAAACTGTTCACCGCTGCACTGGAGCATGGAGGCATCAACATCAACGGCGAGTACATCACTCACCTTTAGTTTGCTGAAGATATAGTAGTCTTGGCTGAGACCATGGAGGACGTAAGTACGATGTTCGATGACCTCAGTAAAGCTCGGAAGCGAGTTGGTCTAAGAATGAACATGGATAAGACGAAGATTATGTCAAATGCCCATGTAGTACCAACTCCCATTACAATCGGACACTTTACGCTCGAAGTGGTAGAGGATTATGTATACCGAGGACAGACTATCCAGTTAGGTAGGTCCAACTTCGAGAAAGAGGTCAATCGTCGAATCCGACTCGGCTGGGCAGCGTTCGGCATGCTACGGCACATCTTTTCGTCCAATATTCCGCAGTGTCTCAAGACGAGAGTCTTTGACCAGTGTGTGTTGCCAGTGATGACATATGGCACTGAAACGTGGTCGCTCACTATGAGCCTCATAAGAAGGCTCAAAGTCATCCAAAGAGCAATGGAGAAGGCTATGTTGGGAGTTTCTCTGCGTGATCGCATCAGAAATGAGGCTATCCGCAGCAGAACCAAGGCAACCGATATAGCCCTCCGAATCGCTAAACTTAAGTGGCAGTGGGCGGGGCACAGCACGTAGAACCGATGGCCGTTGGGGCGGAAAGGTTCTCGAGTGGCAACCACGTACCGGAAGGCGCGGCGTGGGTAGGCCCTCCACAAGGTGTCCGCTGGATGCGGGTGGCGTAGGACCGGTCACTTTGGCACTCTTTGGGAGAGGCCTATGTCCAGCAGTGGACGTCTTTCGGCTGATATGATGATGATGATATGTCCGACGTAAACGGGATCATGCTAGCTAGGCAGGTTGAAACGGAGATTTAGTCAGCATCATTATAGGTACTCTCTTAATGACATCCATCGGTGGCTTAATATCTAACGTTATATTATATACAAGTAGCTGTCCGGGAGGTTCATCCGCGTATTGAAAAAACGCAAGCAGTATAAATATAGCTTTACCTGGGTTCATTCTAAGTATACACTAGTGGAAGAAGTTTTGAAATCAGATAACTAGTTCTGAAAATTACCTCCTAAATACAAACTTACAAAGCAACACACTAACAAACTTTTCCTCTTTATAATATAAGTAGCAGATGGACCCCTATTTCCTTCAGGTTGCAACTTATATACGTTGAGATATAAGTATAAATATAGGGTTATATATAATTTCAAACCCATTAACTAGTCCAGTGCACACACAGTTTCTGTATCACTACAAATTACTCCGATAAAGCAAATGAAAAGCATCGACATGCTAAATAGAAAACCAATACCGTCCTGAAATAAATCAGAGACACACTTTTAATCGAGGCAGTGTGGAACATGATAAAACCGCTGTTCTCCGGTTCAGACCACCAAGTTAAAATATCACTGCAAATTTAACTTCACCGCCAACTTTCTACTCAGTTGAACAAGCGTCGCCAACGCTAAATTCGCTAGCGTCGGCGGTAAGCAGTTGTCTAACCGCAAACTTAAAGTGGTATCAGATAGAGTGCGCTAGAATAGAGGATTCGATTAAATAACAAGTTGTCATCGCTGTGGACTCGGGTTTAAGACGGACTGAGGTTTTAATAGATCGCTACGTGACTCAAGGATTTATCGAGGTGCAACGGTTTCAATTACCGAAGACGTTGGCTCGCTATTTCTCAAGTTTATGAACTAGGAATAGATAGATATATCAGATAGACGTTTTAGTTAGTTGACCCAATACTTTTGTGTAGGTATGAATACTCAAAAATAAATTGATGTGAGTATTTAAATCCGACATTTCAGAAGTATAGCCTGACAGGTTTCTTTTTGACCCTAGGGTCTGGGGCCTAGGGGCCCTGGCTTAAGTAGGCCATGTTGCAGATTATTAATGGAACTAATTTCTTTTACTGGCAAGGAGTACCTCAAGAGTACCTGCTCTTTGCCAACAGACGTTAGAAGTCATCGAGTGTCACCGATGTAAACACACAGCAAGCAAGACGAAATACTTTGCAATTGTAAAATAAATTACAATAAATATGTCGAAAGCAATCCATAGTGATATCAAAAAGCTTATTTTGAATATAATTGAATATTTACAGCAAAAAAAGGGTTCACGGATTTTCTAGTATTTTCTATAAACAATCTTGAAATTGTTTGTTGACATGGCCGGTCTGACATTTTATAGTGCGGTAGTAAGTAGGTATTGATTGTTAGTTTGGTTGGATTTAATAAGTAAATTATTTAGTTATTAAAATACTGTAATAAAAATTGAAGAACATGGAAAAAGGTCCTTTAGTCGAATCCCAGAATGAACGTTTTATAATTAACGTCGGCGGTCTTGAAAACAACACATCAGAGTTGGATTCTTCGAAGTCAGAATCTGAGAAATACTTAAATACGTACTTGGAACCAGATATGAATGAATAGGTATTCATTATAAAGCATATAATTTTTACATTCAACAAACTACACAATCCCAAATACACGTGACACATCGCGACTATACATGACGTACCTATGTACATTATTGGCATATATTATGCAGTTTACAGCCACACTGCCTCAGGGTTAAATAGGAACTTGGGCTATAAATAGGTACACAAAATGTACCTACTTAAGGAATCTGTCTATTTTTGCATGCAACTCACTTAAAATCTGGCAAATATTAGGTTTATATCCAGGAAATTCTAATAGTTTCTTGAAAGGAAACCGCAACAATTTCAATTTCTATTCAAACAGATTGTTATGATACCTCAGAAGCTTCATATTTTGTGGAGCTTTTGTATAGAACGAGAATAATGTGTCGAATTGTATTTTATTTAGTTCAATTCCAAAACAACATTCACTATTGTGTTTCTAGAACCGATAGAAACTCAGTCTAAGATACTAGAGAATGAAAAGTAGTTGTAGATTGAGCCCCTGGCATAAGTTTTCATGTGAATGGAATTGGCACCCGCTTAAACTTCTGTTTAGGTACCTGCTTACTCACCAAGGAGTATAGGCCAGCCATCGTCACTGCCAATGATATGCGCGACAGGTCAACCGTACGCCAGCTGATTGACCATGCCAGTTCGTCCGGGCGATCTTCAACACGTGCATTAGTACTCACCAAGGAGAATGGGCCAGCCATCGTCAGTGCCCAGTATCTGCTCGATGCCCAGCACTTGAGACAGCAGCAGGCCAACCGTGACCGCCAGCTGGTTGACCGTGCCCAGCCCGCCGCGCAGGTTCAGTGGGGCGATCTCCGATATGTACATTGGCACAAGGGAAGTGTTCAGTCCTGTGCAGAACACACGTGATGATTAAAAACGCGACTGCTTTGAAATGGCCTGTTACTTTCGTGATTGAGGAAAATCTGTTAATCTATGTAACTTATAAGCAATATGTTACTTTAGCAAGGTACATAAATGTGTATTTCTAACTGTAGGGAGGGTAAATCGCCAATAAATGGCTACCGTTCAATAACTGGCCACCTCATACAAAAAATGAACTCCATTCACCTATAAAAGAATATTTTTTTAGTACAAGGTGATAATTACTGGCCACCCAATAACTGGCCACGTTATACTTAATTGAATTCTGTTTGTAGGGGAACAGAGTTCGTTTTTAGTATGAGGGGGCCAGTTATTGAATGGTAGCCAGTTATTGGCGATTTATCCTGCTTAAGTGTTTCATTGCCAAAAAGTTAACACAAGTTGAATTATTTAGGCTTGTCACTTCTAATCTGTCTGTCTAGTAGTGCAACACATACCGCAGTTGACTCCAATAATGAACCGCCCGAAGAAGAGCATTTCGTAGCAGTGAGAGATTTTGGTGAAGCCCATGAGACTGGCCCCGCTGATTCCGAGGATGTTGTTGAGGAGTAGGCCGCCTTTCCTGTATCAGACAAACGTAACAGCTCCTCTTTATTTGAACAAAAGTACTTAATTGATTTAGTACAGCCTGTTTCAGAGGAAAAGTTCAATTCACAAACAAGAAACTATACTTTAGTACAGTGTTTTTTTCCAAACTGTGGGTCGCGACCGCCAGGGAGGTCGCGAAGCCTTCTAAAATTTTCGCGAAGTATTTTTTTCTGTACTAAGGGTGTCGCGGCATGAAAAATATTGAAAAACACTGCTTTAGTAGACTAACCAGGGATCATTCATGTCAACATATATTTTTTGCTTGTATAATTACTATTATTGTATATACATACATACATACATACATTCACGCCTTTATTCCAAAGGGGGTAGGCCGAGCACATGAAACGTATATTCCAGCGCCACTTTTAGCATAAATGTGGGTATAAAAGATCGACAAAATGAGATATTGCAGTGTTCGGTTGCTAGCCCTTCGCCCACAACACACTTCAACCCCCTTAGTCGACTTTTACGAAACCCACGGGAAGAAAGGGGGTGGTGAAATTCTAACCCAACACCACACGGGGTTATAACTTGATTAAATTTACATGGTATACAAAGTTAGCAAACTGATTGCAAAACTTTGAACAAACAATCACGAACCACAAAAATCCGGACAAAGATGACAATGAGGAAAATGAGGACAAAAATAACAATGAGAAAATTAAGGCTGTGCATTGGAAATTATCGCGTGCTTTGAAACGCCGTTGTGACTAGATTAAGAAACAATGAGGTGTGGTTTTCAGATATACGATTCTTGACTCTTGACTATATGATTGTTTATCTGATTTAATCGATATATGATAGCTTAAAATTTTCTCGATAGAAAAAAAATCCAAAGTTGGGTCTGTATTTTCCTTTTTTTACTCAGCCTACTCAAACGATACATTATTTTATGAGAGAATCAAGTTAATACTGTAGTATTTTATCTCATCTAAAATCTCACTTTATGAAATTTAAATAAAACTTCACCAAGTTAGGTATTTATCGATATTGGTCCAAAAAAGCCATTCCCGAAGTGTTACATCACTTTTTCTCGTGTGTTTTAATCGAGGACAAAGATGATGACAATGAAGACATTGCGGACAAAGATGACCATAAGGACATAGAGGACAAGTTACCTTCCGAAGCGGTTCGCGATCATGCCACCCGAGAAGCCGCCGAGCATGCCGCCGATGGCGAAGATGCTCACCGCGATGGAGTAGAGCCGCTTCACTGTGTCCTCGGTGATGTCCTTCCCGTAACGGTCTTTGTACACGTCCTTCATGAAGTTCTGGATATTCTGGAACAAGGCATCAATGAGCCTTACTACTTTAGACTGAAGGTAACTACTGTAACAGTCGACCCTTAAAAACGAGCGGTAGATTATATACTTCCACCTAATGATATGCTGCCCCACAAGGTGGACTGAAGACCTGGTAAAGGTTGCTGGAGTCCGCTGGATGCGGGTGGCGCAGGACCGGTCACTTTGGCACTCTTTGGGGGAGGCCTATGTGGACGTCTTTCGGCTTATATGATGATGATGAATGATATGCTGTTTTTCAAATGGGGTTTTTTATTTAGAGGGATACCTCTCTAGTTCGGAAATATTTCCGGGAACGGCACATCGCTTATCCCACTACAGTAGCACCTTGTTCATTACGGAATATCGTAGCGGAGTTGAGCTTATAATGGATTAATTTTTTTGTCCAAATCGGCAAAGATTTGATGTTGCTGATGCCCACTTACCCTGCCGGGAGCGTTGATCACACCAGTGTTATATCCGAACTGCAGCATGCCGAGCACAGCCGCCAGGATGGCGTAGGAGAGGAAGAAGGTCAGACCCTGGAACAAGAGTGACAATCAGAACATGATCAGACAAGACGTGGACTATCCATGTCGATCCTGAGGCTCAAAGCTTTTTCAAGATCAGGTCCCCTCAGGGCGGGTGCAGCGCCTATTGTCCAAATTGATTAGGCGGTCGATAAAAGGCATTTTCAAAAAAAAAAATGTTCCCAATTACCGCGAGTTCTTTAGCAAAAATTATATCAGTTTCCGTTTTGTGACTATAGTTAAGTATTGAGGAGGTTGTATGATAATGATAATTAACTTGTTATTATCAATTTTTAAATGATATGCACGTTTCTTCATAAAACTAATTAATTTTCACATAATTTGTAAGCTTAATTTTCGTCACAAAACTGACACCGCGTTATTACTTTTTACGACTCGAGCTTTTTGGACAGTTTTTTTTTTTGAGAATAAATATATGGCACTATGGGCAGTATGCGCTACGCGCGCCATAATCAGTCAGAGAATTTGATCCGTGAACCTGAAGTTTGCTGCGGTCCTAAGAAAAACATGGCGTTGGAAAGAAAGTATTTATTTAAACTTTTGGGACACATGTCAATCAGCTCTCATATCAGTAGAATCCATAACTTTGAAGCCTTTCGCAGACTGGCGCAGCCTGCGGTGGCGGTGAGTAGTAAATTTTACATAACTGTCAAATTACTACTGACCGCCACCGCCGGCCACGTCAGTGTGTGTGCAGTGGCTTAACCTCAGATGTTAAAAAAGTGTAGGTACTGCCGTGACATATTGAAAAGCACTAGCAGATAGGCTAATCTGTCACTTTAATGATTCCAGATACCCAGCAGAATTAAATCGGGTTTACGTCGGACATAAGGCATTCGTCCCTTACTGGAAAGAATGTGTGCGAGCGGGACCAATGCCTAGTACCCGATACGTATATATATTTTAAAGTTAATATGAACATTTCAACCGTAGTTTGATGTATTTTGGGGACCTGTCTCTTGACCAAACAACTTTTAGCCAAATGTATCATTTGACAAATGTTTCATTTGACCTAAAGCAATTTTCGTCAAAACAGTGGGTATTGTATGAATATCATCAAATAGAAGTCATTAGGTTAGGTTAGGTTTGTTTTATAATAATCCTATAAAACTTTCTATTTAAGAAAAAAATGCATTAAGTCAAATGAAACTATTGTCAAATGAAGCATTTGGCCAAAAGTGGTTTGGTCTAACATAAGTCAACCATTTTATACACATATAGGACGCACAAGTCGAGAAACGACTATAACGTATATAGCCACTTTCCTTATTTCCTTCTGATATACAAAATGTGTAGAAAGATGTAGGAGACAGTGTAAAATGAGCATTGAAGATACGTGATTACCAGAGCGGACAATACATGATGAATCATGAATGGTTCCGAGTTCGAGACGTGTGTGGTAGACCTCACATTCAACAGTTACATGTGCGTTGGTGTCTGTGCATTGTGTGTATAGGGACATTTTCCTTTTGAAGTGTAACATATGCTTTTTTATTGGGTAATTATGGGCTTTTTGTTTTCAAGATCACGTGCACCAAACATCAAAAAAATGCACTCCGAAAAGAGTCAGGTTTGTGTCTTTTGTGATATTCTTTAAGTATATGACTCGTCACAAAGCGGACAAATTAAAAACGGGCATTTATTTCTTGTTTATAAATTAGTGCAATTGATTATGAGACAGGAGAACCCAAATATGCCTAATAAAATATATGGGTTGGCACGCCGGACAATAAAAATGCCCATAAATGAGATATTTACATCACGATAGAGCCTACGGTGTTTGAAACACGTCTATTAATGACCCACGTATAAAGATAACTAGCCCATTAAGAACCTTCATCAAATCAAGGTAACAAGATCGATTGTAATAAATAACACATATAAATTAAGGCCACTTTTATGTAACACGCGAACAAACTACTCTTTAAGGCAGCCGTCACACTGCCGCCGTGTCCCGCTGCGGCGTGCGGAGCCACGGTCCGCGACGTTGTATGCCAGAACCTTAGTTTATATATAAATTCCGATACGTACACTGCACCGCACGTCCGTCCGGCGAAATTTGTACGCGGCTCCGCACCGCAGCGGGATTCGGCGGCAGTGTTAGTTGCGCCTTATATACTTTTCGTGGATCTCGCGTCTCCATAGACGTGGCCTTATATCGGTGCGTAGTTACCATAAAGACCATAGTGCATATATGACCATAGATTCATTCATTTACATACTTTTCGTCGTTTCATTTTCTCCGATTTGATGTACGCGGACGAAGGCTAGAAGAAATAAGCGGTCACTATAAAAACTACGTTTAAGTATTGTAATCAGGGCAGCAGTAAACTGCTTAATAACGCTGTAAAACGTCAAGACTCGATATTACTCTTGAAATGACTATAAGTAGGTACGACCATGGCGTGGAAATATTATATGGGCTACCCGGAGCAAAATACAGTTATGAACGAGTTTAGAGTAGGTATATATATTAACTACCAGCTCGCCTAAAAATCTAAACATATACACCTTTACATTCACAATCTCGACTACTAGTTACCTCGCCAAACATCATAACCTAAACGATTCCGAACGAAAGCATTAAAAAAAATACCCGATTATTTTAGCAATACGGGTAATAGACTCAAGAATTATTTTTACTCCAAAAGAAAGAAGGCAAAAAAAAAATGCCTAGTGACGAAAATCCCATTCAGATATCTCAAAGAATTACGAAGCTACAACCGTTTTGATATTGCTTGTTAGAGAGAGAAAACGTAAACAGTTTATGACGTCACAATCCGCGAGGCTGTCGCGTCGATGGCGGCGCCGAACACGATGGGGCACGGCACGTTGCCGTCTATTAGTGACGTCACTAATTGCAACCGTCATCGTTTCCTATGAAGTTGCGTTTTGCGAAAAAGGGACAGAACATACCCCGTCTTAAAACTTTGGACACATAACTTAGTGATTTGCGTTGCTTTTTTCTCCATTAGACTACATTTTTTATCCTTTTTCGAGAAAATACGACAAAAGTGATTATTTTAATTAGTGTCTACACCCCTATTGAAAACTTTTGCCCACAAGGTAAAAGTTCCCAATGTTTGCGTTTTTTGTTCGCCTTCATTCCAGTAATTGATACCCTGTGTGTTACTTGTATTGCTTCCAAACAATATTGAAAATGCCAAGTAATAGGTATATATTATGTCGCGCACTGGGATTTTTACGTCGGCATTCAATGATATATTTTATATAACCCGTGTTTTATCAGATAAAAATAGCACCACCCTCTTTTTTCTCGTGGGTGTAAAAGTCGACGGAGAGAATAAAGTTAATGATCATTGTGGGCTGCAAGTCCAATAATAACTACAATATCATATTTTCTCCATCTGCAAAAGAGATTTTAAGAGGACAGTTACTTTCGTATTAATAATATTAAGTGTGGATTGCTCTGATACACGATAAAATAATCGCTAACAAGTGAAATCAAAATATTTTTCGAAAAGCACAACTGCTTTTTTAAAATTGTATAAATAATACCACCCCTACAATAAAGAGGAATTCAACGACACCTCATATTATGTCGAAACCCATCAAACAGTTTAGGCTGCAGGCGTGCCAAAGAATAAGAAATACACGCATACATACATACATACAACAATACATACATACGCTCGAAAAACATAACCCTCTTCTCCTTCGGCAGTCGGGTAAATACTCCATAACATGACCACCAATTTCAAGCAGATCCACAATTGTCAGACTAATCATGTGAATTGAACCGGGACTATCAATAATACCGCATTTCTCCACGTGTTTAGAATTGGACTATTCAATCTCGAATACTGAATAACAACAGATATTCCCAGTGATTGCAGCGAGCCGTGTGTGCTAACTGGAATTATCGGGCGCAGACGACTGGCATGCGGCGTTCGAGTATTGAACTGAATACCCTGTAGGTCAAACTGACTCGTGCGTTGCGGTACTTATGACCACTTTTTGGTACAGTAGAAACTGTTACAGTAACTAATACCGGTAAATATAATGACTGCCATTATTGTTAAGTAACCGCTAATTGATACTGTAATATAAATTTAGTAAAGATCAACACTTTCTCCACCAAAAAGTGGAAGTATGAGGAAAGGAGGTCCATTAAAAAATATTACTTAGCAATGTTGACCTTTGTATTTAAAACAGTAGACTTAGTACTTTAACAATAGAGTTGCTATTCGAGTAAAGTATCGATGTGTGGCCCGTGGCTATTGTTGATTTGTCGGACATCGGTCCAAAAACGAAAACCATCTACTACAATAACCATTAACACGAAGAGCTAGATAATGCGTATGACGGAGAAGGAAATCACGTGATGTAGGTAATCCGTTCGATATTGAAATTAGACAACATTCACTGCAGGTACCATCGACCTCGGTCAAATCGGTAGATTCTCGGCGGTAGAAATCTCTAACCACGGATTGGATGTACTACATATGATGGCAAGAGCCGATTTCAATAAATATACGTTGTCAAATATGTATTTCCCTGATAGAAAGCAGCAGACGTAGCAGTATTTTCAGAAGCCCTCTCCCTCCTCTTCCACCAAACAACAGTGTGCGAATAAAACTGGCTGTTATTAAGGTACCTTTTAAGGTATCCAATGTAAAAGGCAAGTGTTGGCTACAGTAGCAGTGATGCTACAATCCAAAGACTATTTATACTGAATTACCAGTTATAATCGTTTAAAATTTTCAATAATTTCTTTAAAATTAAACCCGAAAAGAGCTCACTTGCTACTTGACTCTACATATTCAGATTAGTCACTAAATATGGCCAGGATTGCACTATTAAACCCAGAGAGTATTCGGCCCAACGGCGCAGACGTTATGTGCCGATGATTGTTTCGTCAGCATGTCAATCGTGCACACACAACCGCTGCCGGCAAGCGAGAAGCTTTGTAACCTAAAGCCAGGTACACGTCGATTCACAAGAGCTGGCGCGTAATGTCTATGAATTTAAAGATAGTTTATTTTCCGTGCCAGCTCTCGTGAATCGACCTGTACATAGCTATGTCACTGTGGCTCAGTGCCCGTCAAGGCAAGTTCTAGCTGTTGCATCAGCACGTCTAGCACACGACGGCCGCGACATACTCTCGATTTTTATCGCACTACACCTCTTCTTCTAAGTGTTCTAATAAGAGAGAGACTGATAGTGCGAGAAAAACCGAGCGAAGCGCGTAGCGATCCTCGGAAGTGAATGTACTCAGTATCAGTTTTGTGACGACAATTAAATATCCAGTTTTTATGAAATCAACATTATTCTTTTCAATTTGTAAATGACGTGCATAAACACGTTCCTTGAATATGAAGATAATTTTCACATTTATAATTTATATGCTTAATTTTCGTCACAAAACGGACACTGAGTTAGTTTTTGTTTGACGGCTTGCGCTAATTGCGTAGAGGTACACACAACCTTTCAAAAATATCTATACAGAGGTTTAATTGTTACTGACATTTAAGACACATGTGTAGATAATTTTGAAAGGTTGTCTGTATAGATATTGGAGACTCGACTGTACATAATTACTTAAAAATGTCCAGTTAACAATTGTAACCTACATGACGTCGGTTTCGTTTCGATTGGACACGTGTATTATCTGGACACTTTCAATTAATATTAGCGTGAGTCATCTATCAACAATTAACTCGATGTCAGTTGTGTGACAACCATTAGGCATATATCGGTAATTTAAGTGAAAATTAACTAGTGTTTCATTTAAGTATCGTGTCTATACATAAGTACATATAATTTACAAATTGATAATAAAAAGTAAATTTTCATACAAATTGACGTCATACTTAATCCTACTAATATTATAAACGTGAAAGTTTAGATGTTCGGAGGTTTGAATGTTTAGATGTTTGGATCTTTGTTACTCGATCGCGGTTAAACGGCTCAACCGATTTGGATGATTTTTTGTACGAAGGTATAGGATAGTTTTTATCCCGAGTCACGCAGACGAAGTCGCGGGCGGAAGCTAGTACTTCATAAAACTGACTGAGTTGTTTTTCTTAAATACTTACGTACGCTACTTGTGTATACTCATTTTTGAAACTGCATAAGTACATTACTCTTAGATTACAAATACATTTAAAAAAACTCAGGGTGTATTGATGCTTTAATCTTATAAAATTTTTTCGCCCATGGGGTGTCGGGTTACAGTTTCACCACCCACCCACCCACAAGCAACACTAACCACCCTTTCTGCCCGTAGGTGTCGTAAAGTTGACTGAGGAAGAAGGGTTGAAGTTTGTTGTGGGCGACGGGCTAGCAACCTATCACTGCGATATCACATTTTGTCGATCTTTTATGCTAAAAGTGACACTGCAAAGTTACAGCCCCCCAGTTACCCCCTTTGGGAATAATGGCATGAATAACATTTTAAGTACCTACAGAAAGATCAATCAAGGACATTAAAGATCAATAAAAAAGCGACGCACTAATCTTATTTGAATTCCACTACAAATTTCTACAAAACGAACCGCATTTTTTAGTGTTCCGTACCAAAATTGGTCCAACGGAAAACTTATGCGATCACTCGGAGGCTGTCCGTCTGTCACAGACAGTTTTTATGTAGCCGATAAAAGTCCGAAGCTGTAAATTACAAATAGCATACTTCCGATACCGGAAATCCCCTATCCAACTTATTGCATTGACGGAAGTTGTGCACCGGCAAAATATGAAATATAACCAACATCTTGCAAACGGAAACACCTACATTTTGCTTCACAACTCCAGGAGTAAGGTTATCAAGAGTCGATAATGCAATTTCCCACCAAGTTTCTGCTAGGGGTCTTGGGTTTTAGTTCTCTTGAAGCGAGGCATAGCTACGTACTACTAACAGGTGGTTGTAAAATTTTACGTGTTGATTCTGACTGCCCCGAACTGGAGGAGCGGATAGTGAAGCTGCACATTCCGTTGCAGTCTCGGATACATCTACGTCCGCGAAACCGACCACTGCTTGCTCCATCGGTGACGCGGACGTGGCTCGTATAGTAAGTCGCCGCTTATACGAGGTCTGCACTGCCTCAATATACTTCTCGCATCTGCATCTGACTGGGATGTTTTTGCTAGTAGCTGGGTTAAACTCATTTTTTTGGCGAAATACGTTTTCGATATAAAAAAAATCAGGCTGCGAGTTCTACAGCTCACAGAGCCACTATTTTATTTATTTAAGGTTAAACGATTCCAACGAATTCCATACAATTTTCGTTCGGACTAGACGTCTAATCTATTGCTGTCAGGAACTTGGAAGTTTCACTGTTTCCTAATAGAGGCGCTACTATAGATTTAGTTTTGCGCCCTCTAGTTTGATTTATGCAAAATGTTTGACAATGACAGATTCCAAAGTGACATTTAGCTACGTTGGTCTACGTAAATTCACGAAAAAGCACTTTGATGCATATTTTCGGACTACATTTTAAAACGAAACACTGTTTAGTGCAGATTGATTGCGATTCATACGTAGCAAGCTCTTCGGCTTCCGCAGTTTGAAACACACGTTGGTACTGGTTACGGTTTTGCGAAAAACGATGAACAACCATCAAAATTATTTAGCGCGACATCTGTTAGCAACACTTTGGCAGAAACCGGTGATGTTGAGCCTTAAGAGTTTCATTCTATGATCACACGAGTGTTTTAAGGCCTAATTATGTACAGTTGCATACACTACTTTATCTACACATATCGTAAGTAGGTACTTAAGATGGGTTCATAATTCTACTTTCGTAACAGCAAAAAACCAACAAAAAAATGACAACAGCTATGGCGGCAATGCGAGCCTCCGTCAAGACGAATGGTTTTATTTAAATCATAGACAAACGAATTAAGTCCCTATACTCATGACACTCGAGATCAAATGTCGTGCGTAATTATTTAAAAAACATACTGAATTGACGTTTCGTATCGATAACTTTTTTAATATCTATGGATACTAGAATAGAGACCCACTTGCACACAATCTAATCGTTCGTAGGTAGGTCCTAATCGCCATCAGGTAAGGATTCTAGAGACATATGTAGCTCGACTTGGCGGGGGCACTGCCGTGCCCCCAGATATAGAAAACTTCAAGTAAAGCGAAGTAATGAATTGAAGCCGGCAAAAAAAATGTTTTTGAAGTTAATTATTTCTTGTGGGCTTCGCTCTGCTAGAAAAAAGTCTCCGTACAATCCACTGCGGACGTGGAAGTGCTTCGTGTAGGATGGAAAAAAGGTTAAGTCCCGCTTAGTCAAAAAAAATGTTTTGTTTGAAAATATTTGAATGTTCTGTACCAAGGCTGGAGTTCAAGCTGCTATGTTCGCCATCAACACTGTGCAAAGGGCGCCCTGTGTTTTTCTTATTTAGTTAGTGGCAAACTAACGTACGTATGTCAATAAGCGGGCAGTCGGTCACCCTTTGGACACCTGCAGCTCCATCGGATCAAGTCCCGTGACACGCTGGTCGGTTGCGTAACGTTTCTTTTATACGTGTTAGGTGGACCTAAATGTCATTTCATGTAAGGCAAAATTACACTTGAGTTGCCCTAAGGCGCATCACACACTGCCGCCACTGCGGCGCGTGAAGCGACGGTTCGCAACGGTACATTCACTCATGCCAGTACCTCGCTTTGTATATAAATTCCATTTTGTTGGACGCGTCTCCGCACACCGCAGCGGGATGCGGCGCAGTGTGGTGCGCCTGACGCTTCGAAAAATTACGCAATTACCCCTCGGAATCTTACATTTTCGATTAAAAACTGTATCGTTTGCTGATAAGGTCTAATAATAGGCATGATGCCTCATGTTCAAATTGATAACGTAGTGATGCTAAATGGAACCATCAAATTATTGTAATAAAGTATAAATTATAAAATATAATTCAAATCGTAAAAAGATTATGAACCTAAGTTTAGAAAAATATGCATTTTTTTATTGTCCAAGAATAAATTTAAAGTTACCAATAGAATCCTTACACTTTTATAGAAACAAAATTGTATGATAACTATGTGCTTAAACGCAGTATTTCGCGACCGAAACAACAATTTACCAGATTTTCCATACAACGATACATGTCTGTCTATCAGTATGGAGCGTTTTGCGCTGCCGCCAGCGAGGTCAATCTTTGTCTAAAATTTTTGGGTATTTATGTTCTTTAATTGTATCTACATTTGTTCCTGTGCAAAGGTTCGAATGACATCAACTGGGCGCCTGACAGTTCCTCGTCGCATGGCGCTTTCAAAGAAAAATCCCCGGGTTATTGGGCCTACTTATTTAGAGCACGTAGCCGCTGATATAAGAAACAAACCTTGTGACGAAACATTTGGGCGTAGACTGAGAAATCTTTTGTTGGATAATGGAAATAGTGTTTTAAGTAATTATTTGATTTATTGATACCTAATCTGATACTATTTCTTGTGTAGCATTTATATCGTATTTCTGCTGGGAAATCGTAATACGTAAATTGACATTGTTTATTTTTGTTTAAAATTAATTATCCACTAGTTGTTAAAATGACAATCCGTCATCGGAGATACGATTTCCACTTTCTGTATTGACATTTTCAATATAATTTAATTTTATTTCTTACTATTGACGATCGTGATAAAGATTCTTATAATTTTGACATTGTATGCGAATCTATATTGTAATTTTTATCTGGAAATAAATAAATCTAAATCTAAATCATCATAAAACATTTTTAGACATCAGGCCAATTTAAAGCCCGACCAGGAAAATAAAAAACTTCGCCATATTGCGGAAAACTATTGGAACTAATTTCCTCAACTGGCAACAGTAACTTTGAAGACGTCGTTAATGCCTTCTTCTGTCATCTGTCAATTGCTGTCAAAGTGAGTTGTCGTTAGTTAAAATGCCGAAAACTATTAAAAGTGATTGAAGAAAATTAATTAATTAATTTATCTTATAAGATGAGTTTAATAGGTTAAGTTAAGTTGTATTAAAATGTAGCGCATCTCGCCATCAAACGTAACAGTTTGGCGAGAATATAATTGTATAGTATGTAAGTTTTCATTTGAATAAATACAAAAAAAGAAAAAAAGAAAAAGGGATTTACAATATGACGAAGTATTTGTCGGAGAGAAAGTCTGAAGGATTAGACTCTATTCCTCTAAATAACATCACCGACCTTGTTGTCAACATGACAGAGTGGAAATTAATTAGTGTTGCCATAATTATTGCTAATTTAGCGCCCCCAGACCTGGTTTTTTATTTTCCTGGTCGGGCTTTACCTGTTCGAGCAGCCGCAGCTTCCGTCTCTGCGAGTGTTCCTCCAGCCGGTCCACGTACTCCCTCAGCTCTTCAATTTCCTCCTTCACTTGTTGTACCGTGTCCAACTCCTGCTTGATTGCGACCATGTCACGTTTCACCTGGGGAAGTGAGATGGTTAGAAAATGTCCATTGACCCCCGGAACCCCGGAACCTCGGAGGGTTTGAATCCTATTTGTGTGGCAAGCACGAATATTTGTTCCTGAGTCATGGATGCTTTCCATGTATTTAACTATGTCATTATTTACCCATAGTACAAGCTTTGCCAAGTTCGGGACTGGTCGAAACATTTTCGTGACCTTTTTGTCACTAACTATTTATTTATTTATACTTTATGGCAAAAGGGTAATGTGGGTCAGTAGAAGGTAAAAGAAGGAGAGGTAGCTGCCCAACGCGGTGGCCCGCCATATCAGCAAATCGCTATCCACCCAAGCCTGTGATGCTTTAGAAGTCGCAAGACTGAAAGGCCTGGAACGATTTTCATGAATTTTGATTGTGACCCATGGGCGAGATCACGACCCTCAGCACTGAGGAGTACGAAACACGGAGGAGGATGCCAATAAATCTATAGCTGTGAGCTCTTTTAATTGGCTTTGTTCTACTTAAGACCATAATATGTTTTTTGCAGCTGTTGGTAGTCCTTAGGGTGACTATCTACCACAGCTGTGCGAGGTTGCGAGGCGATGAGCGAGGAATGAATCTACTAGCATCGATAGGCGCGCATCGCATTGGGCAGTTTTCCCTCACTCACCAGTGGTGAAGGGTGAGCATTAAGTACAAATAAATAATTCGATCCAAGATTTTCAATGAAATAAACCAGTGAATTCAAAAGATTAAAAAAACACATCGGCTTGTTTCAAACATTATAGCCCTTTTTAACCCCCGAGGCAAAGAGAGGGGTGTTATAAGTTTTACGTGTCTGTGTATCTGTGTATCTATGTATCTGTGTATCTGTGCATCTGTCTGTGGTATCGTAGCTCCCAAACGGAGACACCGATTTGAATGCGGTTTTGTTTGTGTCTATCCAATCCATCAAGCCCTAAGGACTGCGGCCCGCGAAATAGAATGTTCAGGTCCACATATACATATTACCGTACAATATTCAGAGCAATGATGCGTGAATACAGTGTCTCAGAGGCAATTGAATGACTTTTTTTTAAACTGATACCCAAGGTACGCTTTAGTTCTTTTGAATTAGGAACTTTTTGACAGTAAGTTAAAAGTCAATTATGAAATTTGTGTTTTACGAGGGGTCTTAAGAGGTTAATACCACGACGGTGGCATACAAGCGTACGGCCCGCCTGGTGGTAAGCGGATACCGCAGCCTATAGACGCATGCAACTCCAAAGCAGTAACTTGCGGTATTTGAGCTCCCGAAGTCATTAGTCATTAGTCATTTATTCACATAACAATATACATTGTGTTTGAATACAATAATTTAAAATAATAATAATGATGAACTTAGATAACAAACTAAAAAACATAAAAAGTTATCACAAACAGTTAAATTAATAGAAAGTGTTGTGGAACCGCCCTGTGCAACCAGAACTGAGCTTACTTGGACTGGGGCCACAACGCTTCGGGAGCTGAAATACCGCGAGCCATCCGGGTTGCCCCAGCGGCCACTGAAACCACGCGTCATTTCGCTGTCAGGAACCCGCCCAGCGGGCGCCTACGCTGTAGTCGCTTTCCGCTACTTACGGGAGCGGCTTCGAGCGTAGAGCGTAGTGATTCTTGGCAGTGGATGTGTTAAGGCGATGCCTTGATTTGAGTCGAACACGCCCATGCCTTCCGCGCACGAGGAAAAGAGATGTAACACTCTTCAGGAATGGCTTTTTTGGACAAATTTCGATGAATACCTAACTTAGAGACATTTTATTTAAATTTCATAAAGTGAGATTTTAGATGAGATAAAATACTATATTATTAACTTGATTGTGTCGTAAAATAATGTATCGTTTGAGTAGGCCGAGTAAAAAAAAGGAAAATACAGACCCAACTTTGGTTTTTTTTTCTATCGAGGAAATTTTAAGCAATCATGTATCGATAAAATCAGATAAACAATCATATAGTCAAGAATCATATATCTGAAAATCAGACCTTATTCTTTCTTAATCTAGTCAGAACGGCGTTTCAAAGCACGCGATAATTACCAATGCACAGCCTTAATGTAGCTTAGGGTGGGTTGCACCACGTCTGTAATCGTAACCGGTGTTCGTCAAAATCTGAATGAATGGAAAGTTTGAGAAGTTTCTATGGAATGACAGCTGACGGCGCCATATTTGACGTTGATCAGTCTGGAATCGCAAGTTGGTGCAACCCGCCCTTACGAGTACACTACACTGTAAGTCGATTTGAGAGAGACCATGAACTAAATTTGGAACATCCAGTTACAATCAGTATGCCCCCCCCCCCCCCCCCGCTCGTGGACAGAAGATTTAAAGGCATTTGCATATGTTCTGCATAAACCCGAGTAATCACTGTCATGTAGGCTGTAGTGTCCGTGTGGCCTTAATTGGCTAGTTGACTATTTTTATCATGGTGCCATTCGAACCAGCTCTGTGTGGATCAAAGGTTTGTATGGGAATAGGACGAACAACAATTAGAGCAGGTCAAAGTCGCACTCGTTGGCGAGAGCCGGAATGGCTCATAGAAATTGAAATAGTTACGACGTCTCAGCGTTATCTTTGTACTAACCTTCGTAAATAATTTGTTAATTTACTATCAAACGTTATCAATTTTATTTAACATTCTCATTTCGGTTCCGTTTTAATAGAGAATCAAATATTGAGATCAACTACAATTCGAGAACAAGATAAGGAAAAATGAGAGACAATATCGCTAGCGACCAAATTATAGCTCATATTAGTAGACTCAGAATTATGGCATGACGTAACAACGTTATAATATAATACAGTCTTACTGTTGTACGGAAAAATGAGAGACAATATCGCTAGCGACCTAAATATAGCTCATAGTAGTAGACTCAGAATTATGGCATGACGTAACAACGTTATAATATAATACAGTCTTACTGTTGTACGGAAAAATGAGCATAGTGATGTTTTGGTACTTTTGATCGTGGTATAATTGTGATTAGGTAGGTACCTACATTACTGTGTAAAATTTGGTTCTTATTGAACATTAGATTGGAGAAACTAATTTTCTCAAAATTTATACGAGAATATAAACGAATCTTTTGTCTTTTATCTTTTCATGATTTCGCGATTTTTTTTGTAGTTACCATGTAGAAAAATCGTGCGTTTTATCGTCATGCGATTTCAAAGAAAACCTCTTTGATACACAAAACTAGTATTGTTATATAAAAGTCCTTATTAATTGATGCATATATTTAAAATTAGTACAATATTTCCCTTCGATATCCTAGATAAACGAAGACACGTTGATGAATTTGTCTGTTAAAAATCGAATGTTATTTGGAACGAGGTGTGGCTTTACTGATTTTCACCCAATCCAAATTCATTTGCCGGAATTAATCCACCCCAATCTGTAGGTACAAAGGTGTCTCTGCGACATGGAATAACGCCCTCAGAAATGCAGGACCAATACTATTCCAAATAACCTGTATTTCCGATACTGTCATTGGAACCGGGATTTCCCGATATTCTCGGAATGGAGGTCCTATACGTCAAAGAGACGATTGCCACAGTTGCTGTGCAAACATTTGTGTCTATTGCTATTTCGTGGCTATCGGTTCCGCCAATTAACTGTAATTCCGAGCACCCTTGGTGACTGTTCCGGGTCAAATCTGTGACGCAAATAATCACGGTAAACTGCGGAGAGCTGGTTCCGTAACTCTTCATGCCGAGTATTGTCGCTCGTGTGCTGGCTGATCAGTTACGTAATTAGATATGATTACGTAACTTTACCTCTACAGCCAAAATTTAGCACCATACCGTATTTAATCACATTTTTAGGTACCGTAGGGATATATATTTTATACTGACCAAGACGAGCCAAGCGAAGCGCAACGCAAGGGCACTACCAACCTTTTCTCGAATATTTTATACTGATTTCAAGAATTTTACAGTATTGTACAGATGTCAGCACAAGAAAAATATTAATTAGACCGTGGCTCAGCAGGTTGATTGCGTAATTCTTCCTACGTACGTTGACCTTGGCTCATCCACTTCGCGCAGTTATGCGTTGGAATGCGATGGAAGTATCTTTCTCCGTCTAACGCATAGTTACTTCCTGTATGATGGGATTTTAGGTAGATCCAAATGCTTTTTTGGGAATATAATGACAGTTGATTGGTCATAACGCTCTCTCAAAGAGTTACGCAATTACCCCCTGTCGGAATCAAACCGACGTCTGTGTATTAATGACTCTAATTTCGCATTGAGAGAAAGAATTCGCAATGCTGCTAAAAGCGTTGTTGGAAAATAAATTGATATTGCGCCTGTTTGGGCAGTGAGGGCGGCGAATGCACGGTTAACGTGAAAATTGAAATGACGCTACCGTGGCCATGTGGCGATATTGCCGACCGTATGAGGTTCTAATTAATCGAACGGTATAGAATGTTATGGTTCTTGAATGTATAGAACTGTGCGGGGCAAAATCAAACGATATTTTAATGAAGATAAATGTGAACTCGATTTCAAATCATTTAATTACAATATACATGTAATTTTATGTCTTTTTCACATCTCATGCTCGAAAAGTGTGTCATATTAGGTTTAACAAGCGGGCTAAAGTACTCGTAGTACATTTAGCCTCTAGGGAAAATATGTGTACATATTTATGATTTTTAAAACATTTTAATTTGCCCAATCAAAACAATTCACCGTATTGTGTGATTGGTGGATTTAATATCCACCAATCACAAAGGTTTAAAAAACATTCGTATTTGCTATCAACTAACCAGGATATAGAGATATCAAAAAAGATCAATCAGAAAACAATTCATTTCAAACATTGGGTGATTTTTATCCCCTAATTCACAATAATTAAAAACTTTTATGAAAAAAAGGGAACCGCCTTCAAAAAACCAACCCAATAAAAAGCATAAAATATTTTTTATATACCCCAACCCTATCATTATCCAGTCCCTATCCCGTCTCTATTCCTACCCCGGAAAGCTAATTTCTGCCAAAAAGTAATTAATACCTGATTATATTCATATCAATAATTATCTGGGTATTTACTTAATTTTCGAAGTCGGTGCCGGTGTTTTAATAATTAATAGACAGACTATAAATAAACATTTTAAAAATTACGAAAACATATTTAATATAATATAATAAATAGCAAAAAAACTGCGTCGTCTAACCGAGTCCCGAACACGGGACTCACGGATAATCTAGCGAATTACCAACTGTGTAACCAATGATCCAACTCGGACACTGCCAGAACGTACGAAAATAGTATTCATTAAAAGCGTCATCATTTGTCTAAATAAGAAGCCATTTGTCACACCGAAAAAACACCTAAATCATCTGAATTGATTGAAATAAATCACTGTACCTAATTAAATACAAACAAAACATCAATTAATTGTATACTCAAACTACCACCGTGAAATTCTTTACGTTTTGATGAAAATTGCGTAAAAAAATCAGTTCAACCAACGCGAGATAATCGCGGACAAACATACAGGTCAAACTGAGAACCTCCTTTTTTGAAGTCGTTTAAAAAAGTTAACGCCTCTGAATATATATAGCCGCGTCCAAACGTTCAAGCGTGGTTGACTGCATTCATAACATAAGCTATGAGATTGGACGGGATAAACTGTTGTCTATCTCGCTTTGTCTGATGCCCCGTATGCTGTGCGCCGCGCTCGGCCGTTTGGACGCGCCTATATAGACGGTCTATGGCATGAATTCGTGGTGTCAATATTTTGTATCTGTGTCAAAGCAGTTTATTGAAAAAATCATGCCGCCAAATTGAACGATCTTTTCGCCATGAAATTTATGATTACTATTTAATATAAATCAATCACGCCGACAAAACAAAAGAATAAAATCGTGAAAAAAAATGTTTTTTGGGTACCTCCCCTACACCTAGTGGGGATGTAATTTTATTTTCTCGTTAAACCCAGTGTGGGATATCATTTAATAGCTTGTTCAAAAATATTATGGCTTTCTTAAAACGATTTTTCACATTAGGGATTCGTTTGCGAGATATTGGGCTTTAAAGCCCAAATTTTTGTTCGAGTCATGTCCCGTCCCCCGGCCCCCGCGCGCGTGTCGATGTAACTAAGAAAGACAGGCAACTACGAAGCCCTACACTGCGCATGGCCCGACACGCACGTGACCGATTTTTTATCACCTATCCTTACACTTGAATAAAAAAAATGTATGAAGCCTATGTACTTAAATCGCAGAATTTCACGACCATAATTGCAATGTACGGACGTCATAATACTATGTCAATTTGTATGAGCCGTTTCGGCTGTCGCCATCGAGGGTCCCTCTTTGACCCTCTTTTCACGTGCTCTATTTTTAGCTCCCATACAAACATTTGATCCACTCAGCAAACTGTTTCGAATGGCACCGTTAAAAAAATGGACAAGTAGCTAATTGACGCTGGAATGCGACGGGAGCCGAGAAATCCACCCTTCTCTTTCTAATTTGCACAGTGGGAGTATACACTATCTCACCTCGGACACCTCGCTCTGGCATGACTCCACACTCTTCGTCAGCTCCTGGAGTTGCGTCCTGATCTCGCAGAGCGCCACCGTGGTCTCGAGCTGGCGGTCCCCACGCTGCAGCTCGTCCAGCTTTTGCGACAGGTTCATGCTCATCACGCTGACCTGTCTCTGCAGGCTGTGGACAGGGGACAGGTTAGAACAGGTGAGGACATGTCCATGGCTAGTTTTAGGAGCTGCTGTAGCCGGACGGTAAGGCACGCGTCTTTCAGTCTGGAACATGTAATACCAGCCTAGGTTGCTCAAATTGTATACGAAATATCATTTAACATTGGACGGTGGCAGGTGACGCAGGACCGGTCATTGTGACACTCTTTGGGGGGAGCAGTAGACTTCTTTCGGCTGATAATGATAATAATTGAATGGTAGCTTTTTGACTGGGTGTTGAATTGAATTGAATCAGAAGTCACCTAAGCAAATTGTATATTATGGACAATGGAGAGCTGAGACTCAGTTCTTCGTCTCGTTCTATTGAACGGTGTCAGCCAGTGACAGACGCTCTATCTTGTCACTTATCGTGTGATAAGGCCGTCCATGCTACGGGGTCAGATCTATCTTAGCGCGGGTGATCGAAATCGTTTTGCTGTACCAAACGTACCAACGACCAAAGGTATTCTAATGCAACGTGCCGAGTCGCCGCCAACAGGCCGAGCGCCGGCTTACACTCGGTCGAGGAGTTCTCCATACCTACATTCAGTCGTGCGTCGGCCAACAAAAGCCACCCGTCAAAATCACCTAGATAACAGAATGTCAATAATTATTCCGCGAAATATATACATGACTGTGTGAAAGACTTTATAAAGTCGGACGCTTATGGCACGGCCTTGGTACGGTGTACTGTGAGTCATTCATAACACTTTCACTGCCAAGAATCGCTACGCGATACGCTCGTAGCCAATACCGTGGTTTTCCTCGTATGTAGCGGAAAGCGACTACGGCTTAGGCCCGCTATAGGCAGTAAAAGTGTTAACAAACTATACAGCCTAATATGGTATTCTTAATCCGCATAAACGGCGTCTCCTTTTATATGATTCACTTTTTGTTGTTGCCATTATTTATTATGCCTGATCTTAAAAAAAACTCGGTCATTTGCGGTGCAATAAAGAATATATTATGATTTCATGCAATCAAATAATTTTTATATGTACGGGAACCATGAACTATCACAGAAAAGAATACTTTTGATGTACTATCGACAACACAGTTAAATGACCATCCGTGCACTTTATGCGCATTGTAATAAGGTTCAATATAAATACAGGATGGTCAGTTAACTGTGTTTGCGTTTGTACTCCATCTGCATGACCCAGTTGTACGGCGTTGTAGAAAGTCTGCCAGCGCCACCGGCGCGAAACCGCGAGCCACGATCCAGTTTGGATTGATTGTTTTACCAAGTAGCCAATCGCTAACACCTTATAATAAGCATGCAGAAGCGAGCCGAGGGCTCTCTAGTCTCTAGTAGCTCAAACACTCGCTGCGCGCGGGGCCATAGAGTGTGGGAACGGGACACCTCTGTTGCGGTCTCTGGTGCACTTATATGTATTGATAGGTACTTATGATTGCGGCGACAGAGAGCGCAACAGGGGTGCCACGACCGTCGTCGTGACGCAAGCACCCACACAACGGAACCTTTTTATTCTTATAACCCAAACATTACACAGCGTTGTACACACACAAATATTCGCCAAATTACAAGGCAGTTTGTTGGCGAATTCACTCTTTACACTTCCTTTATATTTACCTACTGTGTAACATAAGAAAAAAAAAGAAATTAAAAAGTAAAGATGAGTAGAACCATCGAAAGGGGTCTTATATTGATTTATCAATCCCGTATAGTAGCTTTTCAACGAGTTTCGTCTCTTTTGCTCACGTCAGCGCGTGAGAGCGAACACGTGAAATAAAAAAAGAATCGACGAGCAATAAACCTTTCCGCGCTTTTTTAACAATTTCTCTTTCAGTTTATTTGGCTCGACGGGCTAAATAAACTACCTTGTTGCAGATTGGTTCGCAGAAACAAAATATTGGGAAAATCGGAAAATCTGTGTCTGTATCACTTAGGGTTGTTCAGAGTTCAGCGGGTATTTCCTATTACTTAAAACGCATTCTAACTATTCATATCGCGAACGAGTTAAATTGTGTTTGTTTCGATTACAGTTATCCAATCCACACTTTTTAGTTTAACACTTTTATTGGATTCTGAAAGCCTGTTAATTCTGAGTTTTAATAACTAATATTTTTCACTTCTCTCGGTCGTAAAGTTACGTCTTTATGTTGAGTGTAGGGTGTATAATGGCGTTTTATGCTCACGTGCATTAAAAAAACCGGCCAAGTGCGAGTCGGACTCGCGCACGAAGGGTTCCGTACCATTATCTTTAAAAAACGGCAAAAAAAGATGTCTGTTGTATGGGAGCCCCCCCTCCGACTCGCACTTGGCCGGTTTTTTAGTATTTGTTGTTATAGCGGAAGAGAAATACATTATCTGTGAAAATTTCAACTGTCTAACTATCACGGTTCATGACTTCATGAGATATACACAGCCTGGTGACAGACGGATAGACAGACAGACAGCGCAGCCGTAGTAATAGGGTCCCTTTTTCACCCTTTGGGTACGGAACCCTAAAAAAGTGCCGGGCCGGGCGGGACATGAGGTGGAGGCGCAGATTTTGTTTAATTCACTTGAAATCAGAGTAATAACTACAACTTAGAAAAGTTGAAAAGCCCCTGATATTTTCATTTCAAAGTCCAATATCTCAAAAACGGCTGAACAGATTTTTATGAAACATGGCTAATAACACTTGGGAACACATCAGCTTTCGAATAAAAAAAACCGCATTCAAATCGATCCGTCCGTATGGGAGCTACGATACCACAGACACGTTAAACTTATAACACCCCTCTTTGCGTCGGGGGTTAAAAAGCAGAGTGTAAGTATATAACCCTTTTAAACGTGTTGACTGTGCCATCTATGTACGTGTATGAAGTATCCTTGTTCACGAATAATCATCCAGACTTCTTTAAAACATGTGAGGATGCATGTAACTTTCGCACAAGGTATCCAGATCGTCTTGTAGTGACATCTAAGAAAACTAAACTTTATACCAGAAGTGCATTCTGTATGGCCATTACCATCTACAATAAATTACCAGATGAGTATAAAAAAATGCCCCTGAATATAGAAGGCAACTCAAAAGATGGCTAGTGCAAAAATGCTTCTACTCGGTCAATGAATATTTAAATTCTGACATTTTATGATAAAGGATGTGATAGCAATTGTATTCCAAAATTATTTTATTTTATCTACCTTCTATTATTTGACAATTCATTTGACATACCTACCTAAATTTACTTCAACTAATCATACTCACATTCCAGGATAATATTTAATATGGAATTGTATCTATTATTCATTAAATATGAATATAACCTTACATTTTACGTGTTGAACTAGCAGCAAAACATGTGATACTCTTGTTTTCATTGTAATTCCTTTTTGTACACCATGTTTTTATGTAAAATAAATTATTGATTGATTGATTGATTTATTGTCTTGTAAAATAGCTAGTTTTATGTACAATCGAGACCTAGAATTCAACTAAGAAATGTCACTAAATTCCAAAACAGCGTAAGTTGCATGTTTTGCGTGGCTGTTCATATAGTGGTACCCGGACCTTTGAACGTTTTTCTTGTTTCTGACATAATTTTTATTCTTTACTAGCTTCCGCCTGCGACTTCGTCTGCATGGACCCGGGAAAAAACTATATTAATCCAGGCTATTAATGAGCTATCTTCGCGCAAGATGCCATTCAAATCGGTTGATTCGTTAAGCGTGATTGAGTAACAAACATCCAAACTTTCGCATTGGTTTGTAATATTAATAATAATAAGCCTTTATTATTTCCATATTTGGTAGGTTTATGTAACATTAATTAATATGGATCCCTAATTGGGTATAGGCCTCGCATTGGTTTAAATGGATAGAATTTTAAAGAAAGAAATCATTCGGGAGGCTTCAAATCGTCCTTTTGTCTGCACCGTGTGACCCGCTAAGCGTTCTCATCCAGTCAAAAATAATAATGCTAACAGCTGAAGCCGTCGTGTACGTAACATTATCACTACGATAATGGGGTGACGTGAAATTTCAATTTCACCCGGGATCACCAAGTAAATTGGCGACATGGCCCCGTTTACAGGAACGGCTTCAATTTCAAGCTTATTAATATCGATATTGATTTGAAAAAGAGCTGATCGCTGCAACTTGGGCGGTTCCAGGGTTTATTGGGCAAGTTATTTTTAATTAGTTTTCATCGGTCCTTCATTTTATGTAATATTTCTAATCAACAACCTTAAAGACTGCAAATAAACACAAAAAAGCACCATCCAGATTATGACTAAATTTGAATGCGAGAAATTAGTTTCTGATGAATGACTATCGGTAATGACATCATTATTATTACTAAACTGGACTTAATCGCGTATACTTAAAGTATTTCTAATAGAAGAGACACTGTGCCTAGGGATGATTCCCTATAATTTTATTTAACAGCATGTTCCTGAGGCTCAAAGGAGTAAATAATTAGATATAAAGAAAATTCGGCGCACTGTTTTTACTTTTATACATTACTACGTCTTCACGAACACGCTGTAAAAAATGGATATCTTCCTGGAACACCGTGTATATGTCGCAGGCATATTGTAAAATCCGCCGTTTTACATAACAGCGCTGTTTTGTAATACGGCGGGTTGACGATCAGGCGGATTGAATACCGCTGAATGACAATCCGCTGGAAGGTTTTCGGCGGATTGCCGCTATGTTGTAATACAGCTAGCTGTAATGTAGTACGGGGGATTGCCGCTTTATTTTAGAACGTATCTTCATGACAATCCCGCTAATATTGTGTTGGATTCCGCCGAGTACCAGAATCCATAGCCATTTTTAACGTTTTAATTTGCATTACAACCTCTGTAACTCGGCGACGCCATTGTTGTTGTTATGACAGATAGCGCCGCGAGTATTAAAAATAGGAAGTAAAAATTTCCAAAGGAGCGGCCAATGACCCGCTGTATTGCATTACCGCTAGTCGTATGGAACAACGATTAGCGCCGACCACATTCCAGCGGATTTTCATTCAGCGGTATTCAATTCACCTGATCGTCAACCCGCCGTATTAAAAAACAGCGCTGTTTTGTAAAACAGCTAGCTGTTATGTAAAACGGCGGATATGCTATTTCACTGCGACATATATGTAATTATACGCGATTATCTCCTATTTCGTCATAATGTGTGGGAATCGTGAAAGTTTAAATCAATATGTATACTGAAATGATAAAATTAACTGCTTGCTCATTGCGCAGCTTAGAAAATTCTCTAACAACATACTAAACCAATTCAAGCACGATTTGAAGCTTCTATAGGCAGAACGTTTAACTAAGTCCTCGGCTGCGCGGCGCGCGGGAGCGGAGGTATGACGATAGCGGGGCGCGAGCGGCGTGCGGGCGTCGATCCGCGCACCCGCACGTCGCCCGCGCCGTTACCGCCATACCACTACTTAAACGGTCTGCCGATGAATTCAATCGCGAGAAATTTTCTGATAACTGTAACTATTAACTGAATTTCTGACCTGAGAAATTGCGAGTAAGAATTCATATTTTCTGAACTGTGCGATAGCTGATGATACTCCATCGTGAGTTCGCAATGGCGGCTCGGGGGCGCTTCGCTGCTTGTCCACCAACACACCGGGGTCTGGCAAACGAAAGGCCCCGGTTAGGGTGACTGTCCACCGGAGCTGGGCGAGGCAGTTGCCAGCGCGTCGTGTCACAAAGAATGCGGCTAATTTGAAAAAAACCCATGCTCGTAGTTTGTTCCGGTTAAAATGACGAAAACTCACTCAACGTGTCATTTTCCATTTTCTCTTTGCTGCTAAACATGAAAGGAAAAGATAATAAAGAGACGTCATAAAACTGATTGAAGTGCGGCACGTGTACTGCAGGTCAATCACGTATTGAACACATTGTACGCGCGGCAGGTAAATCTAAATGTCACTTTTTATAAGGAAAAATGACAGTTAAATTGTCCCAACGCGCGTTCGAAACGTTGCGTGACTAACCCTCTGGAGAAGCTACAGTTTGTTATATTGTTTATGCGTAATTGTTCTACAACCCTGGTAATGGTTGGTTTTAGGTACTTTTCGTCATTTACCTGGAACAAACTATAACACGAGATGCATAGCGTCGCAATAGGTACTTATTACTGACAGCTTATTTCATTGGTAAAATTGTTGCCATATAAAGACTTTAAACAAATGCTTGTGACACGATTGGCTCGCGGGACACTAGCGGAGCAGTGTGCGAGAAAAGTCCACAAATAGCGTTGCTCTCGCTCACTCATCTCTTCCTATTAGTGGATTTTTTACTCTCACACCGCTCCGCTACCTCACGCAGCTCTGGTGGATACCCACCCTTAAGTTACGCTAGATCCGCAAGCCTGGTGCTCACCAAGATCCGTTAGTAAATCAGACCCCGTAGCATGGACGGCCTTATCACACGATACCTAACACCGTTTTTTTTATACAACGACGGTGGCAAACAAGCGTACGGCCCGCCTGATGGTAAGCGGACACCGCAGCCTACAGACGCATGCAACTCCAAAGGAGTAACATGGGCGTTGTCGGCCCTTGATATGTTTGAGGATTCGTCGTGTTGACAGCTGAAGGAACAAATTCCCTCGCTCTCAACACAACGCATCCTCGGGAGCTCTGGCGACCTTGCTCTCCTCCAGGAACACAACACTACTACAGAGCAAGTAGTAGTGTTATTATGGCTGTGGTCTCCTGCAAGGCGGAGGTCCTTCCCCAGTTGGGCTGCTCCACATTCGAGCGGGATGACATTTCGCTGTGCCCTACGTCTAACTACGTCACCACTTTCACTTTTTGTTTCTATGGAATGAAAGCTGGCGGCGCAGTATTTAACGTTAACACTTTCACTGCCAGGAGCCCGCCTAGCGGGCGCCTAGGCCGTAGTCGCTTTCCGCTACATACGAGGAAACCACGGGATCGCGTAGCGGTTCTTGGCAGTGAATGTGTTCGGAGCAACCTGCCCTTAAAACTAGCATTGCGATTGGTGGCAGACTGATTTGCGGACCTAATGGGGGAATTTAGAGGACAAAAACGCAACTTAAGAGACAGTGGCAAAAAAATATCATTAACTACTATTGGAAAATAATCCTCGTTGCCAATGCCATAAATATATATACGATAACAAATGTCAATAACATCTTATCAGTATTGCGTTTTCAATGATGAATCTACAGACTGCCGCGGTCAATAGTAAATTAATTCATAATTCATTTATTTCCCGTATAGATAATACTTGGATACACTCCGCCCATCAACAATATTCAATAAGATTTTTTATTACAAATTATCGCTACGATAATGGTTTACTAGGCGTTAAAATTCTTAAATCTAAATCCCAAACATTTTTGTCTGACAAATAATCCGTCACTTTATAATACGATTTCCGAATCAATCTGACTGTAAGAATATTTTTAACTTTATTATCCGATAAGTGTATTATGTGACTTGGAATTTTGTTGTGGAAATGAATCGACTGTCCATCAAATGATTTCCTTACCTATGCCAGTCGTTTGACATTTAATGTCAAATTTACTATAGACCGCCATCGCATAGTTAACCTTTTATCTCTTATCGTTGTGGATAAGACATCCGACACTCGCACTCGCATGCTTTACAGAACTTGACGGATGTTTTATCGACAGCGATAAGTGACAAAATATCAACCGTGCTAGGCCCGCACGCCTCAATCCTCATAAATGTTTGGCACGTCGCCCGCTTTGATGTATTTGAACTTGACCGCATGATTGTCATTAGGAAAAAAAGGAATACGCATGATCCAGAATAATCCCCTTAACCTGTTCAATGCCAATGACTCATGAGTTCTACTACGAAGCGGAAAAATGCTGCGACGCGCTACGGCGTAGCACAAATAGCGTTGCTTGGCGTCGAAGGTAGTTTGGAGGCTTTAGGACACATTGACTGCCAAGAGCCGCTACGCGCTACGCCCGTAGCTGATTCCGTCGTTTTCCACGTATGTAGCGGAAAGCAACTAAGGCGTAGGCGGGTGTTTAAAAAAAAAATGTGCATGAACTTATTTTTTCAGTTTCTTTTTTGGATCTTTCTTATTCACAATCGTTAATATTATCGAAAACTATATACAAGAAAAATATTGTCCTAGATTTAAATATGTATTTATTCTCTTCCAGTGCGTCACCCGACTATATAAGTCTACATACCGGAATGGAATATTTGGGACACTATTTTTCTTGTACGTAAGTATTAACGATTCTGAATCTAAAATATTTGTGAATAATAAAACATAGGTACTTAAGCTGCTACATTATGAAACAAAATCGTTATCTATGTTTTACTAGTTTAGGTGTACAAATATAAGAAGCATGGAGATTATTATTGCAGTATGAATTTATTTAAACATTCCATCCATTCAGCTTCGTTTCGTCCGACAAAATCAACTCATCCACGAATTGCTATTTTCCGGCCTCTGCAATAACGTAGGGTGGTGGAACCAAAATATGAACGTTTAAGAGACTATCCCAACTGTGGGATTTTTTTGTGGGAGTTATAACCTAGTTTGAACATACTATATTTTTTATCCGATTAGGTACAGTCAGCATCAAAAGTAACTACGCAATCGTAGACTTCAAAAGTTCTTATCCCTCTTTAATAAAGACTTTTGACGTCTTCGTTTGCGTAGTTACTTTTGATGCTGACTGTACATAGTCGAGATTTCATTTGACTACGTTAACCCCTCCTATTACCATACAGTACTTTTTCAAATGGTTTTATGTTAAAGTATGCATGTTTGCCCAGAAGTTGAACGCTGTGCCCAATAAGTGAACGTTTTGGCTCCAATGGTTGAACGAAGAAAACGAATGACCGTGCAGCCGTCCAACTTTGCCCACTAAGTATAAATAAAAACACTAAGTATATTAAGCTTATAAATGCCGGGCAAAGTTGCCAAATTTTATGTATGTTTGTTATTAAGTGTTCATTGTACCAACGCCTGCCTAATACTTGAACGAATAAATTTTGTTCGGATTTTGTTAGGAAAAAAATATCGCGAGTGCGTAAAATACACTCTTATTTTAAAAAAAGCTATTTTCCCTTTTGCTACTTGCTGGACTGGGTATCAAGAATCCAAAAAAAAAGTACACTTTTTTTGGAGAACGCCCAGGCGCGCTAGGGATACCTGGCAGTGAAAGTGTTAATAATTGAAACCTTGTTACTTGTTACCGCTTCTCTCAATATTTTCGTAGGCTGGCTACGAAAGTTCAGAAGCGTCCAACTGAGATCTAATAAAGGCCAGTTGATTTAACTGTTGGAACTTTAATCCTCATATTTCATAGTGAGTTCCAGTCGAGCTGGAGTGCTGCAACTAGGCTAGCGAACTAGCGAGTTATTCCAGTATTTACCATCACTACTATCTAAATATCTGTCGCTTGAAATGAGGTTGGCTTAACGTTATTTTAATAATGGTAGAACATTGTTAATCATCGTTGCGCCCTAAAGGAGCCCGCGGGGTCCGGTTTGGCACCTAATGCCAAGATTTAACATAGGCACTAGTTTTACGAAAGCGACTGCCATCTGACCTTTCAACCCATAGGGAAAACTAGACCTTACTGGGATTAGAGCTAACGGTAAATATTCCGTAGGTACATAAGTTCCGAAAAACTCATTGGTACGAGCCGGGATTCGAACGAACGACCGCCGCTTGACAGCCACATGCCCGAACCACTTAGGCTGCCTTAATTTTCCCAAAATACAAAAAAAATTTTTTGGAAAAAAGACGTTCGTAATTTTTACAGCTCACAGAGCCACTAGAATTAGTATAAATAAATTACTCGATAAGAACTCAAATTCTTACATATATTGGAGCCGGGAAACTAAATTGATCTATTGCCTCCACCAATTCTCTGAAGGATTACGCAACAGACAATGAAGCTATTTAGCCCCCCCCCCCTCCCCCTTACCCTGCCCTTAAGACGACTGTAGCCCTCAAAATGTGGTCTCGTTCACTCGTTCATGGATCCGCAATCACTAAAATCTTATTTCCCAACCGTATGGTTTGTCCGAATTTTCATTTGGCAAAATGCCGGTTTTCCTCAGAGACTGAAATTTTCATGATTATTATTATTATTATTATTATAAAACAAACCTAACCTAACCATAGTTTCTACAGGATAAGCATTTCAAAGAATCATAAACTTGGCGGTTTTCGAGAAAACTACCTTTAAAAATTCGGACAGATATAATAATAACAATAGTTGCAGACAATCTTACACAAATCGACCTAGTCTCAAACTAAGCAAAGCTTGTATTATGGGAAACATAATAGTTGGGAAATGAAATTTAGTGATTGCGATAGGATACCATCGTTCATGTTAGTTCTAAATATTTGCGCGTTTCCCCGCGCACGGAAATTGGCGAAGATCGTCATATTTTTTATTGTAAAAATGGTTCATCATTAACATAAACTGAACAGCGATGTTTTAGATTGCTGTATTTTGATTCTTTGTCCGAATGTACTGTTAAAATATCACTTATAGTTTAATTAATGTCGCCGTCTTTTCATTAAACTGTAATTGGAATGATAATCTTCTACCTTGGAAAAACATTGTAAGCATTTGGTCAATGTTCGCTTGAACATTGGTCCTAACAGTCATATCGAAAATGCGATATGATATTATATATTCGATGATAAATAAAAAAATAAAAAAAGCTACCAACGAAATTAATAATTAAAATACCAATATATTTTAATGTGTTTTTAGTTGGTTCATTTTAGAGCCTCGTGCCCTCATAATCGTACACTCAGCCTCAGAAGTAACTAAGCAAAATAACACACTCAAAATGAGCTACACAGATCCTTATTTCCTTGACATTAGAGTGCGTGCGGAGATCATCTTGAGCACTAGGACCGATTGGCAACTTCTGCTGCTGACTGTACATGCCACCCCAACGTGACATACGCCTAAGAGCTGAGGCTCTAGTATAAGTTTTACAGAAACAAAACGTTGCGACCGCGTTTGCGTTTAGCTGTCAAATCCCATACAAATTGAGGGTAAAACGCAAACGCGATCGTAAAGTTTTGTTTCGGTTAAACTTATACTAGAGCCTCTGGTTGCACAAACCACACTACAGTCGACAGGCAAGTAAACGTCAAATATGGCGACGGCAACAGGGGTGTAGACACTGAATAAATAATCAATAATGTCATATTTTATCGAAAAAGTATTAAAAATGTAGTCAAATGGAGAAAAAATCAACGCATAAGCTTAAATAATCACGAAGTTATAAGTGTCCAAAGTTTTAAGAAGGGGTATGTTCTGTCCCTTTTTCGCAAAACGCAACTTCATATGAAACGACGCTGGAAGATTGTGACGTCACTAATATACAGCAATGTGCCGTGTTCGGCGCCGCCGTCGACGCGGCCCCACGGCAGAATCCCGTAATGTGACGTCACACACTGTTTGTGTTTTCTCTCTCTAACAAGCAATATTAAAACGGTTGTAGCTTCGTAATTCTTTGAGATATCTGAAAGGGATTTTCGTCACTAGGCATTTTTGGCCTTCTTTCTTTTGGAGTAATAATAATTTTCGAGTCTACACCCGTACTGTCGTCCCAAAGAAAACTGTCAAGCTTCCCATACAGTCAGATAATAACGGACGTTATAAGATTAACAATCCTGTGGAGTAACCACGTAACGTTTTGACAGTTTAACTGTAATTTTTCCGTATCAAATTTGACATTTAGATCTACCTGACGCAATGCGCTTCGTGATTGACTAGCTGGCCTGTTTTTGCTCAACTACGGCAAACCGAAAGTTATATCATTTTTAGTTTGTATAGAGCCGCTTTTGATTAATGAGTCACATAGGTAACCTTTTGTATGATTAAAAAAAACTGATTTTCAGTAAGTTTTTCGCAGTTAGTACATACAGTTTTTTTAACTACTTTATGCTTGTTATTTTGCGTTAGACCAAATGTCAGATCAAATTTTGGTAACTCTGTACAGTTTTTGACATTACCTACTTACGGAAAATCTAACGGATTTGCATAAAACCAGACCTTAAAGCCTTTCAAAGACTGGCACGGCCTGCGGTGGCAGTCAATTGAAAATTTGACAGCTGACATGATCACTATTGACCGTCGCGGCCAGGCCGCTCCAGTGTGATGCGGGCTTAATCCGACCAAGTAGGTTACAACTTGTCCATAACGCGCAAACTCCGCAACTTTGCCCAACTCGCATCTAATTATTTCGCATTGGCCTGTTCCAATATTGAACGCAATCGATAGCGCAAGACAACACGTGAGAACACGTTATATGTGGTTACATAAGGGCTGCTGCACATTGCACTCGGAATTAGGTCACTCTTTTTTTGCATATTTCATTGCGACTGAGAGCGGAATGTAAAGTGGGAAATACGAGAATCGACAATGCTTGCTCACGTTTTGGGGAAACATCGCCAATCGGAAACATGCCGCTGTGGTGCGGATTTATCAGTGAAATCGTAAGACTACTCTTCGCCCGACAACTGCAGAGCCGAGAAGCGATATGATTTTAGCAGGCTATATTTTTATTTACGTACGTTGCCATCATCATCATCATATCAGCCGAAAGACGTCCACTGCTGGACATAGGCCTGCCCCAAAGAGTGCCAAGTGACCGGTCCTGCGCCACCCGCATCCAGCGGACTCCCGCAACCTTTACCCAGGTCATCAGTCCACCTTGTGGGGGGCCTACCCACGCCGTGCCTTCCGTTACGTGGTCGCCACTCGAGCACCTTTCCGCCCCAATGGCCATCGGTTCTACGTGCTACGTGCCCCGCCCACTGCCACTTAAGTTTAGCGATACGTACATTGTAGTGATGAAGATTTAATAGGGGTGTAGACTTGAAATTTATTATTACTTCAAACGAAAAAAGAAGGCCAAAAACTATGCCCAATGACGAAAATCCCATTCAAATATCACAAAAAATAACGCAGCTACAACCGTTTTAATATTGCTTGTTAGAGGAGGAAACGCTTGCAGATTGTGACGTCACGATCTGATAGTAAATGACGATCGTTTCATATAGGAAGGTGCGTTTTGCGTAAAAGAGAAGGAACATACGCCTTCCTAAAACTTTGGACACTTATATTTAATATAACTTTATGATTATTAACCTGTAGCGTTGCTTTCTCCATTTGACTACATTCTTATTTAACATTTCTGATTATTTTATTTAGTGTCTACGCCCCGATTGTCTTTTTTTGCGATTTGTAGTGTTCGTGTATTGCGACCGCCTTGACTTGAAGTGTCGTCTGTCAATTTGTGTCGCTATTTATGTATTCCATTCTGTGAGTGACAATGTAACGCCAGTTCCGAGGTTGTCGGCGCGGCTAAGACTTGAATCGCTCTGGAGCGGCCTACTGTAGCGGTCAATAGTAATTTTGAAAGCTATTGTCAAATCAACTATTGGCCGCCGCCGCAGGCCGCAGCAGTATGATTCGGGTTATAACCGCGTCGACAAATTTAGAAGTGGTTTTACATCGTCATTAGATACACTAAATTTATAAAATTTTAGTTTCACAATCATGAAAAGCTGGCATACTTGCAAAATTCCATCAGATAGTCATTAAGTTTCCAGCGAACGTAATATACTCTGGGCTAGTAAAATATTTGCACCGTCTATAAAATTTCAAAGTGAACAGATACAAAGTATTCAACCTATGCTTCCCCGGTGCAACTTTGCTGGAAGAAAACTAAGTCCGAATATTTTCCCAATAGTAGAGTAAAACCAATCTTACAAGAACGTCTCACCACTACTGACGTTAAAAATGTGTTAAGATTATCATTTATTGCAGCACTTCAGAAATAATATTGTTAGAGAAGACATTTATTACAAGACTTCATAAATAAGATTGGTACAGGAGATATTTATTGCAACAGTTTAGAAATAAACATTACATATGCTCTATCTACACCTTAAGGGGATACATACGCGAGTTTATATAATAAAATTACAATAGTGGCTTCTTTATTACAAAATGGATTATCATTAAATATATTGCCTATCTCTAACATCCATGATAATCCTCCTAGTGTTTTATTGCCGGTTGTGCCCTAAAGAACGCCCGTGTGGTGTCGGGTTAGTGCCCGTGTGGTATCGGGTTAGAGCCCGTGTGTTGTTGGGTTAGAGGGCGTGTGGTGTCGGGTTAGCGCCCGTGTGGTGTCGGGTTAGAGCCCGTGTGGTGTCGGGTTAGAGCCCGTGTGGTGTCGGGTTAGAGCCCGTGTGGTGTCGGGTTAGAATTTCGCCACCCCCTTTCTTCCCGTGGATGTCGTAAAAGTCGACTAAGGGAGCAGGGTTGAAGTGTGTTGTGGGCGAAGGGCTAGCCACCTATCACTGAAATATCACATTATGTTGATCTTTTATACCCAGTTATGCTAAAAGTGGCTCTGGAACATAAGTTTCATGTGTTCTGCTCCTTTTGGAAATAAAGTCTATTTATGTATGTATCGTTTGTTCGAATGTTCAATTCGGCAAAAACTTGGTTTTATCGAAGGCTCAGTAGGTTTCTTACATAATAATCCTGAAAATATCTTAGTTCAGAGAAAAAAAAAATTGCCGAACTGAATATTTGGAGAAAAGATTTTGTGATTGTGATAAATAACCGACTGTGTCTAGCATTACCGACATAAAAGAGGTATCTGCGTAGTAGGTTCTCGAGGTTGGACATATTATATTATTATGCACCTATGCAATTATAAACTTTGTTCTAATTATTAAATTATATATTCACTAGAACAGATGGTTATGTCCTACGACACGTGCGAGTGACGTCACACTAAGACGCGCGAATGATTAATTTGTATGTGTTTGTAACCGACTTCAAAAAAACGAGGTGTTCAATTCGGTTGTATTTTTTGTTTAGTTTTTTTTACCTTCCGAACTCCGTCATTAATGAACCGATTCGTATTTTTTTTGTCTCATAGATGCTTCCAGATTGGTCTCATTATTTTCAAAAATCCAGTTGGATGATGGGATCCCTGAGGAATTGAGGGAACTCCTCAAATATATTAGGCACGCGTGTAGTCATTTTGGTATTTTCTATTATAACTCGTGTATTTACACACAAGTTTCTAAGTTTCGACCACAGATGTCTCCCGGAACTCCCCAATGATGTACTGAAAACTATTAAAGTACGTCACAGATTCTAATACAATATTCCGTTGAAATACCAACTACTGAAGTGCCAAATGTCTCGGAATCACCGTACTTGATGAATTGACGAAACTTCTCAAATATTATCGGCCCACATACAGCGATTTGGTTTTTTCTGTAATAATTAACGTTCATGTGGTAAAGTGGAAAGGAAATGTGGAAATCTCATGTGGCTTGGCGGACTACTGAATTGAAGTCGGTTGAAACATTGTTTTTAAAATGAATAATATGCTTCTTGTGTTGTAGCTGTTTAAAGCGACAAGACCGGCTGCTGTTACTATTTGCTATGCTATAAAAACCCTTGTTTCCGCAGTGGTGCAATTCACAATAAGTATTCATTATTATTGGGAACGTAGGTGGTTGCGACCATCGAAATATTTTATTGGAAACATTGACAATTCCAAACCTTTAACCAAGCAGATTAGGTTGTTTTTATACAAAAATACTGAAAAATCAACCATCCATTTGGACAAATCAAATGGCAAACTCATTTCGGAGAAACAATGTTTCGAGGTCGGTACAGGTAACCATTAATATTATGTCGGGCGACACAAAACAGTACATTACACACTTTTAACAGTACATTACACACTTTTAACAGTACATTACAACTAGCCAAGTCAAGTTGTATGATATTAAGAATATATTTTATTTTAGAATTATCCTTTTTTATTTTATTTAAAGTTCGAAAATAAATTGATTTTATCGCAAAGTTTCATTAATGCTAGAGTTCGGATTAACTATTTACTATGTAATTCATTACATTCACATTATTTATCTACTAAACTTAGCAGCCATTTAGATCACAATTTTTTCCGTCACACTTAAATGGGATTGGGCTATGCACGTCTATCGCATGCCAGAAGCGATATGGGGGACAATTACCAAGTGGGTCCCACAGAACCGAATACGCCGTCGCGGTAGACCACGTAGGAGATGGCGAGACAAGCTTGACGTCTTTAATCAAGACTGATGGGAGGCCAGCCCCCCTATTCTGTAACTTGTTTTAAGCTCACCTCAACGCTAACCCACAAATATATCTTGACACCGCGATGCGCAGTAACCAAGCGTAGGTAGAGTCTAGTTTCGTGACGGGCGTCCGGCGGGGTGAGCCGCTTTAACGCTTAGCCCAGGACAGGGAAATGTGGAAGAAAGAGAGGGAGACCTTTGTCCAGCAGTGGGATTCTTAAGCCTCTTAATGAAATAAATAATAAGGCTTATGTTTGTTACTAGATGATGGGTGCAAATTCTATTCCTAAACAGGTTGTTTATGTACAAGCCTTTACAAACTGAACCGATTCTGTCTTCATCCGCTATTAGGAGCCATTAGAACAATTACAGAATTTTCGCGAGTGTCGACGTCGTAATGACCCGACTTGACTGATTACATAGTAGCGTTACTTTACTTTGCTGCCTCGTCCGTAATCACGGGTCCAGGTGAATATCAAATGGCGGCTGTCAAAGGAAAGCAGTGCAGTAGTCCTCCTAGCGTTATTCCCGGTTGTGTCCCTACAGGAGTGCGGGGTCCGCTTTGACACCTAATCCCAAGATTTGGCATATTAGGCAGCGCAGTAGTGTGCAACTAAAAAGATACTTCATAAAACCTAACGGCTTTTTTAAAATGTCACTAGCACGAATATAAGGAATCCAACGACACTTCCTATGTCAAAATTCATCAAGCCTTTCGACTTGGGGTTTTCTGTCCGTGTACATAGTTACATATATACGCTCGAAAAACATAACCCTCCGCAGGCAGTCGGGTAAAATAAATGGGTAATCAACATAACACAAACACTACCGCAATCGCAATCGCAACACTATATTTAATTCCCCAACTATATCGTCTGTCAATATTTTCGTGTCGGCAATAAGTTAGTTTTCTCGAAGACCCCAAACCTTTTGATTTTTATAAGTGTGTAAATACCATTAGGTTAGGTTAGGACATTTTCATTTCATAGTCCAATATCTCAAACACGGCTGAACAGTTTTTCATGAAACATTTATTTATTTATTTAATTCATCAATAACTTAAATCTATCATTACAGGCTTATTACCTAATACGATAGACAAGTGAAGTGAGTGATAACTAATACTAACACATTTAAATAAAATAAATAACAAATATAATGACTGACTATTGCACAGCACAAACATAGTGGCCTTTGCAAAGTCGTTCAGGGAGCATGTAAATATGTCCAACGTAATTGCGACTTTATTTAAGTTACGAATAGCCCGTGTCAGCGGTGCGTCCTTCAGCAGCTTCGTGCGCGCGGCGGGCTCGGCCAGCAGCGGCGGCCGGCGCCGACGCCACACGAACCGGTCCGGCACATTTAGCGCCAGGGCGCCCGCCACCCCGGGGTTGCATAACTCACCCCGTAGTACTTTCACTACATATGTAGCGAGGGCCTGTTCCCGCCTCACTTCTAACTCGTTGTGCCCCACCATTCCTAACACGAAGAGAGTAGGGTACAACAGAGGATATCCCGGATACACACCATATAGCTTCAAGTAGAGATACCTAACATACTTGTTTTGGATACGCTCCAAAATGAGCTTGTATTTGGCCTCACGTGGACTCCATACTGCAGCGTTCCACCTTCAAGGTGACTCTTTACGAGAGCTTCATACACAGCTTTTATCGCCGAGATGTTTGTGAAGTCCTTCGCTTGGCGCAACAAGAAACCGAGGTTACGAAATGCTTTTTTGCAGATAGCAATAATGTGGTCACGGAATGATAAATCAGCTGCTAGGCGAACTCCGAGATCCCGCACGTCCGTCACTCGCTGCATTGGCTTTCCATCTACATCGTAGTGATTGTGCACCGGGCTGTGCATACGGCTGAACGAAATCACAGTACATTTGGATTCGTTGAAGTACAGTTTATTGTGCACACTCCACTGCACAACCCCATCGATGTCCTCCTGCAGCTTACGACAGTCCGAGATATCACTTATCACTCGAACTAGCTTTAAATCGTCAGCGAATAAGAGGCACGTAGAATCCACCACCACATCCGGGAGATCGTTTACCATGAGAATGAATCCTAATGGCCCTAGATTGCTTCCTTGACTCACTCCTGATCTAACATAGTATGGTTGAGATTTACTGCCCGCACAATCTACATACTGCTGCCTACCTCGCATATAGCTGGCAAAAAATTCTAAAGTATGTGGCGTGCAACCGGCCCTCGCAAATTTCGTGAGCAGAATGTCGTTGTCCACAGTATCGAACGCCTTACGAAAATCAAAGTATGCTATGTCGACCTGCTTACCGGCATCCAAGGCCGGCACTAATAGCGTCATAAGATGCAGGAGGTTACCCATACCAACCTAGCTAAGAACACTCGGGATTACATCAGCTTTCGAATAAAAAAACCGCATTTAAATAAGTCCATCCGTTTGGGAGCTACGATACCACTGACAGATACACAGATACACAGACACGTTAAACTTATAACACCCCTCTCTTTGCGTCGAGGTTTAAAAATAGTAAAGAGTGGCTTATTTTTTGGCGAATTTAAACATTTGGTCTAACGATAGAGTCGCGATTTGATGGTGCAAGCTGTTATTAGGTAATACGGAGTAATCGAACAAGCAAGAAAAGCGAATCAAGTTATATAACTTCAGTTTGGGCTAAAATTCATTTGTCCGAATGTCCCGCTGCCCAGGTTCTCCTAAACAGGGCGCATTTCTCAACCGATTCGCGTGAAATTTGTTCGTTAATTATATAGAATATTTCGATTCTATTTAACGATATTCAAAATAATAAAAAAACTAGTTCGCGAGGGATGCAAGTCACAGACCCACTAGTTTAGTGTCTGTGTAAAATATTTTTCCCCTCACTGCCTCGGAAAGCCGTCTTTTATACTTTAAAACCAGTGGGCAAAAACGCATTTTATCCACTAGTGGGGAAAGTAATTTGACCTTGGAGCGTGTTTAAGTAGCTTTTGATATATAAAAAAAACGTAAAACGCTCATAATACATACATTTCACAGATGATGTATTTCTGTTGCCGCTATAATAACAAATACTTAAAAACAAAATATAATAAATATTTATGAACTTTAAAAATTTGCTTGTTGTCTTCATCAGGCGCTGGGTCTCAAAATGTAAGGAAAAATTAACATCCGACTCGCACTTCTACTTGATATTACTTAACGTTATTATTACAGTTAATAAAAATAAACAAAAATTGTTTTGCATGTTGCTCTTTCCTCGCTACAGTGAGGTGAAAAGTTTTGTGTTACACACGGGTGCCAATGTATTTTACTTCTCTTGTGTTGAAATACTCGCGGGTAAAATAAAACTTTGCACCCTGGTATAACAAATAACTATTTAACCGTGATTTTAAATCGTGGCTGTCTGCCGAAGGGGCTATATAAGCCTTACCTGTTGAGTGGTTGAATTAGACTTAACGCGCATCTAATTCAACCACTCAATGAAATGAACGTCTGAAATGTTCTAGCTTCTATTGCAATTAGTATTTATTTCGTTTAATATGTCTTTGTTTCTTCGCAAATGCGACAAAAAACATTGTGTGCGACACGCACGGTAAGCATTTAATAACCGTCTCTTACCGAACTTGTGGCACCATGTATTATACTGTGTTTCAGCGCTGTCATGGGAATCGCACGGAAAAAGCGCTTTGCGCACAAGGGCAGACCGCAGGCAAGCCGCTAATAAACGCTCAATTATTATTTACTGTTCCAGCAAATTGACTTTCAATCGCCTGATAATATAGGTCAGTCTACTCAATTATGTATAGTATTTATTCACAACTAGTGTTTGCACGCGACTTCGTCCGCGTGAACTTTTGTGTTACTTCCCGTCCCCTTTCATCCCTTTGGGGATAAAAATTATCCTTTATTTATTCCATAGAAAAGTTTTTAGAAACCACGTTATGTTAATTTAATGACTTGTAAAAGTGCCATTACGGCCTACTTGCAGAATAAAATTAATTTTATTTATTTGTAGTACGAGCTACATGTAGGTAGGCATGACCAACGTCATCTAAATCTGTTAAACCGATTTTGTGTAATTGTTAGTAGGATTAATTTAGTCAGTTAATCCACATAAAACACAATAACAAAGAAAGCAATAATAACTTAAGCTACTAGCTTAAATCTGGTCAAGATATTCTTAAACAGATTTCTTTTTCTACCATTAATACCATAACAAGTTCGCGCTGAAATTATATTTACACAAGCTCTACCTACCCCTTCCGAAAATACTGGCGTGAGTTTATGTATGTAGCGTAATAAATAACTCGACATAATTAGAGTATCAGAAAATATTTGCACTCCAGCCTAGCCAAGTGTGTCAAATCGCGCGATAAAAAAAAGTATTGTTTATCCGTGATTCATAACGAGACTTGGCGCGGCAAGGACGCTTGAAATAAAGATGGCTTTTTTGCTTTTAAAAGTCTGAACTTAAGACATGGCACGCGCAAGATTGCGATATTATATAAATGCGCTTTCTTTCTTCCCCGGGACTCAAAAAAAGAGTTTCCCCCATACAAACTTTGCACCCATTTTTAACCCACTTAAGGATGGGATTTTCCAAAACCTTCAATTTGCATTTATTGTATTGTAATAAGGAGTCCATACACAAATTTTAAAGTATCTCACATTAAATTTTACTCGATCCCCATACAAACTTTCAACCCCCTTTTTACCCCCTAAGGGTGTAATTTTCAAAAATCCCTTCTTAGTGGGTACTTACGTCACTTACTACCTATTGTGAAAAAAAACAGCTTTCTAGGTTCAACGGTTTGGGCTGGGCGTTGATTAAGGTGAGTGAGTGAGTGAGTCGGTCAGGACTTTTACATTTACATGAAGTACTGAACGACTGGCTTTTATATATGACGACGGTTGCAAATAAGCAGTGTAGTCTATGGATACTAGCAACTACAGAATAATCACAAGAGCGTTGCTGACCCTTTATTGAATTGAGGATACTTTTTGTAGATAGCTAGACACAAATGCAGTTACTCGCTGTCAAAACAGCGCTTCCCCTGGAGCGGAGGTGACCTTACTCAGCACCAGGCACACACCCCCACTTACGGAGCAACTAGTGATGTTAAAATAGCATTTCTACTTAAGGCGGTGCATTGGAAATTATCGCGTGCTTTGATACGCCGTTCTGACTAGATTAAGAAACAATAAGGTATGTTTTTCAGATATATGATTCTTGACTATATGATTTAACAATCATGTGATTAAATCGATACAAAGTTAGGTCTTTATTTTCCTTTTCTTACTCAACCTACTCAAACGATACATTATTTTATGACACAATCAATTTAATACTATAGTACTAAAATCTCACACAATTAAATGTAAATAAAACTTGACTAAGTTAGATATTTATCGAAATTTGACCAAAAAGCCATTCCCGAAGAGTGTTGCATCTCTTTTTCTCGTGCGCGGAAGACATAAGCGTGTCTCTGTCAAGGGGGCGTGGTCGACTCGAATCAAGGCATCCCCTTAAATAAGGCCTATGCTGTAAAATACAGTCTTTAAAAGCGCACCGCCGACGCCCATTTGTGTCTATAAACACGTGAATTGGCACAAACGCGCGTCGACGGTGCGTTTAAAAAACGCAGTCTACATAGGCCTGGACGCCGCTTTTTTAAAGATGGAGGTAAGTCCTTCCCGAATGGCAGCCCCTAATATCTGCGAGATCACAATCCGCTGTGTGCTAACTTATCATCATCCTCCTATGCAGCGGTATTCCCGGTTGTGCCCCAAAAGAGCCCGGGGTCCGCTTTGACACCCAATCCCAAGATTTGGCATAGGCACTAGTTTTACGAAAGCGACGGCCATCTGACCTTCCAACCTAGAGGGAAAACTAGACATTATTGGGATTAGACCGGTTTCCTCACGATGTTTCCATCCACCGAAAAGCTAACGGTAAATATTCCGTACATACATAAGATTCGAAACCACGACCGCCGCTAGATGGCCACATGGCACAAGGCTACCGTAGCTTCTCTATAGATTCACTTCTAACGCTAAGCCGCTAAATACACCCACTCTCCACGTTGGTCTATCTAAACAGGTGATAAAGGGAAAATCCGAAACTGTATCATGTCACGGCCGATCTGCGTAAAAGCTTTTAAGATGCATTAGGGACCACGACGAAAACTACATACGAAACGACAAATTGCTGCACTAGAGACTACTTAGTATAAGTTTTACCGAAACAAAACGTTACGATCGCGTTTGCGTTTTACCCACAATTTGTATGGGATTTGACAGCTAAACGCAAACGCGGTCGTAACGTTTTTCGGTAAAACTTATACTAGAGCCTCAGGGCTTCTCTTTACGCGCTCGTGCGCCTCGCCCCACCCGTCACGCCTATTAACGAAACTATACCTCTACCTATGCTTAGTTACTACGCGGATCTAGACGCATTATATGTGTGGGTGTGTGTTGAGGTGAGCTTTAAAACAAGATACGGGCATAAGACACACAACACTGCAATACTAGTTAAACACGAAAACACAAACAGTCGAGTTCGAAAATATTTTTACGGAGAAAGCGACCAAAAATATGTGAACACGACTTTATTGATAAGGGCACAAGGTAGTTCAGATATTTTTGAATCCAACATCCCTTTTAGCCATCCGTGGATCCGTATATTTTGGCGCTCACATCCGCGGAGGCGGGTGCGGATGCAGATTTTTGGGGTCAAAAACAAGCAGTACTCAAACACGTTGCGACTGATTCACAATCGTTGCAAACCTAACGCATCAGCTGAGCGAATGCAGGGAATCGTCAGATTACAGAAACAATAAGAATCTTCATTTTGTTTTTTAAAGGCGGGATTCGACCGATGTGCGGCACTGTGCGGCACAAGCATTTTTGTACTGAATATGCTTATGCCGCACAGTGCCCGCACACCGATGGAATCCCGCCTTAATGACTACGAAAACACCTAAAACGCGCACGGCACGCGCCGCGTTGGCTTCTTTCTTGTCGCGATTCGTACTTCATCCGCATCCACAAAAACTCCGCATTGATTTTACGGATGAGAATGCGGATGCAGATGTTGAAAATGATGCGGAACATCCGCGGTTGTGGATGCGGATGCGATTGTTGGCAGCATCCCCGTATTGAACCATTGAGAACGGTTATATATGTATACGTGACAGTAAAATTTTTATTGAATGAGCGAGCGTAGCGAACGTAGTTCACGCACTCAATGCTGCTTTATTTATTTCAATTTGTAAGTAATGTATTTCTAAAAGGCAGTATTTAGCGTTTTTAATATAAAAGTGTCACTCACTGAAATGTTGTCCTTCTTCACAAACTATCGTATTAATAAAAAGCTTTGCTTGACTATTATACTATTAAAAAATAATGCTGTGAAACGATTACGCAGATAATAGACTCGTACTATATGATAAGAATAAGAAGAACAAGCGATAATGATATATGTGACGAAGTTAAAGATTCTATAAAGATTTTAATGGTATCTATATATGTTTAAAATACATAATATTAGTAAAATGATAACATATTCGTTGCAACATTTGAGTCCATCTTATACATATCATAAATTAGTAACACCAATCGGATGACTCTTATAAACGTAGTTTTTTTTATCACAACCAAATTTCTTGAGTTATTGGGTGCTGCTGGGGCTGCCCTGCTTCTGTAGCGCATCAGGGATGTTCGCAGAAGCACGTGTAGACTGTTTGTATGCGACTATGCGCAAGCGCTGCACATCCCTGGTGCGCCGGGCGCGGGCCAGCCCCAACCCCATCCTGCGGTTGATAGCGGACAGGCTAGATTGTCCGTACATGAGGCACTGTTGCGAAATGCATGTTTCCAACAGTGCATATTTTGTATAGGTAATAAGTAATAATGATTTGTTGCCTAGTGTAATCTTAAGAAACATGTAACTTTCTGTATGAGTCCTGGTTACTTGAAATAAATGTTTTCATTCATTCATTCATTGTGAAGTACAAGTCAAGTCAGTAATTCTCATCAAACTGCGGTTTTTGTTATATTTCAGATCAGCTACGCATAAGCAAAAGTATGAAAAATACAAGGTTGGCTTTGACATATGCTCAAGTATTAAAAACATGGGCATGTGTTAAAGACAGATTTAGATATGCGAGTATTATTAGAGTACAAAATATAGGTAGATCGCTGTAGAACCCTGTCACAATCACATTTCATAGGTTAAACGTGTAATCTTTCATTAAATGAGAAGGGTTTTATAGCAAAAGAAACAATCGAGCTATGTGACCAGTTGACTAATGATTTTCTAATACTCTAAAATCTTGCTGATTTTATAGTAACAGAAATTTAAAAGTCAACTGAGACAGCACTCGCATATCTGTTCGACTTTAGGTTTAAAATTAAAAGCAGTTATGGCGTTTGTTTAGGGTACGGTAAAAATATCCGTATTTTAACTTCAACTTTGGGCAACTATTACATCGAATTTTAAGAGTAACCAGAGTCCTTTAATGTATAACAATATCGGTTTTTTTGAGGTGCTCTGGCAATGGTTCCACACTGTGTAGCATTGAGCATAGTTTAGGATGCTGTGAATGCCATTTGTGTAAAGATACAATTTACATTTACCGTGTCTTTGCGTGCTCACATATGTATAGAAGATGATATTTAAGTTTCAAAACGTTTGACGTGAGAATGACATTAAAGCTGATATTATTTTTCATGTGGTTTTAACTTCAAAATTAGCTGGTCTTTTAAGTACCTTGTTACCATCACTAATTGTAAAACTCAAATATTCAATGTTTAGTTTATATTGCAAGGTACAAAATTGACCATTTACTTTTGAAAACCGCTGTAGTGTAGCGGCATGAATATTGAGCGATGTCCTTAATTCATAGATTATATAAGCTCTTTTGAAGTTCAGCGCTCAACATTCGTACCACTGCAATTACTTATTTAAAAAATGGAAGATGCTTCTACTGCACATTACAATACTGACCTCTTTCAACAACAAAAAGACTAATAAAAAATACCAAGACAGTAAAATAGAAATTATCGTCTTTCCGTTTAAAGAAGGCAGAATATAAAGTGCACTATAACTTCAGCACAACCCTAGATGGCGGAAAATTGGACTCGCACAAAAGGCATCTAAAACGGTTTGTTTCTCCTGAGTTTGTTCAGGGTTGTCTTCCGTGAATAGGCACGTACCTAAGTAGTAGCTCCCTCAGAGTGGCCTCGTCTTCTTCCGTCGGCGCATATCTGGTCAGCTTGGTGTCAGGCTCCCGGGCCACATGGTCTGGTACCACTGCGTGAAAACCGTCCGTTTATTTCCTTCCTCACCTCTGTTAATAGTTTTTGTCAATCGTATTTTTAATTTCAACAGTTTTGGCAAACTTAATTTTATGTTTATGATGGATTTAGTTACCTTAGTCCGACTTTAGTATACATTTTACTGCATGGATTTCACAGCATTTTTTTAAATTCTTGGCTTATCTTTCTGGTTACTCCGATTTAAGATTTTTGCCAATATTAGGTACTCGCGACAGTAGCAGATTAATTACTCGCTTGGAGAGCCCTATATTTGATTAGCAAGGTTTTACTTATTATTATTTAGGTAAAATCCGGACAATTAGATATGTTATGTGAAAACATTGCTTTGTAGCGTTTACAGCATAGTATCTATGACACATGCAGCCATTTTGTTACCGATCTGATTATAAACATGTGTACATCACTGATTACGAAATCTGGCATAACTGATACATAACTTAATTTTAATTAGTTTATAGTTTAAAGTTACGAAAATCCACAGTGTTCACCAAACAATAATTTTCCCGCTAAAAATTCTAATTATTGGCACATATTTGTTTAATTCATTTTCAAAACCTTAAAAATAAGTTTTAACAACTATTTTAATGTACATAAATAACACATTATTTGGAAGTATTATAGTGACATAGTTTTGGATATTAATAGGAACAAAAATAATGGCCTTTGTGTTCTTGCAGTAATATTTGATACACTGGTAACTTTGCCCACTTTGTTCGAATTTCGCCCACAGTATTAAACCTGAAAAAAATAATCTCTCACAGATATTAGGAGACATTTTGAGCAAACTAAAGACCAAAGATCCTTCTGACCTTAAATTAAGTTCCAAAACGAACTTGAGTCGTGGTTGAAAAGGGATGTATGAAAATCCGTGATTACATTAATGCATTGTCAACGCGTATGCCTCTCAGTAAGTGACAATATTATCTGGTATTAAATATATGTACACTTTTTGTAATAAATAATATCTTGCTAGTATATTAAATTTGAATACTACGCTCCTATCAAATAGTGTCTAAGAGCTAGTTACCCGACCAGCGCCACTATGGTAGATGCAACTCCATCTGAATGGGTCTGAGCGGGCCATAATTGCAGCGCATTTTAGTGATAAGTAAATGTTTAGTTATTTAGGTATTAATTGTAATCGTGTCCACTAACATTCGTTTATTAAGTGATGAATATGGATGAACGTTCGAAATAAAGATTTGAATTTTATTACCGATTATATTACGTGAAACTTCGCACATTCAACCTTACTTCACCAAGGGCATCAAGACGATCCTGCAACCTATACGTTAATTCTTATACTAATTATAATAAAAACACATCTAAGTGTACAGTGATCGCGTGCAGCCGCTTAATCTTTATTGTAGTATACATTTGCCCTACGTTACTCAAGATAAATCAAACAAAAAAAGACAATACTTCTTCATTTAAATCTATATACCGTAAAATGGGGTGAGATGGGTTTTCATACAAAGGTGATTTTGGAAGATTGTTGGATCGTTTTTTTTTTATTATGAGTATTACTATAGCTCCATTTTAAATTGAAATACATTATTTTTGTAGCAGTAGCCTTAAAAAAGCATCTCACCCCCCTTTCATACCTTCTCTCCCCATTCATAACCCAAATCTCCCCGCGAACCCTACTCACCCCATTTTACGGTAATTACTTCCAGGTGGAAAAATTGCTTCTTGAATATATCTTCTTAGAATAACGTTTTAAATTTAAATAAACAATAAAACGTTATCATAAATGAATGTTTTTAAAACCGTATTTTACCTGAAGTATCACAGAGAATTAAAAAAAAACTGTTCGGTCTCTCTTACAGCTTGCAGTATGCTCGTAAAATTGCGTCTGTAAAGGTGACCATGGAAAGTGCAGCTAATTAAGTGTTACTTAATGCAAAAAAATCGGCCAAGTGCCTGTCGGGCCACGCGCAGTGTAGGGTTCCGTAGTTGCCTGTCTGTCTTAGTTACATCGACACGCACGCGCCGACTAAATGGTTGCGTCGGCCGAATTGTTACGAAAATTGGCCTTTCCAAGTACTACACATTAAGTTGGTCGACTATTACCCGGTAACTATTTATGCCTACTTGTTCGTGATAGTTTTCCTTTTAAATTCATTATATGTACTACTACCACGAATTTTTTCACATCCCCAGTAGTAGCCATTTAGGGTAGGGGTAGGGGGGGACACATGACTCGCACAAAAATTAGGGCTTTAAAGCCCAATATCTCGCAAACTAATTACTGATTTGAAAAATGGTTTTAAAAAATATTTTTAATAAAAATATTTTTGAACGGGCTATCCAACGATACCTCACACCATGGGTTTAACGAGAAAAAAATACATCCCCGCTTTAGGTGTAAAAAAGGTACTCTAAAAAAATTTTTTTCAAAATTGTATTGTACTGTTTTGTCGGCGTGATTGACTTATATACCCATGCCGAATTACAGTTTTCTAGTAGTAATGGTTACTGAGCTAAGCCGCGGACGGACGGTATGTACTATTTTTTCATTCTCATTTAAGTTATAAAGTGTTGTTGACAAGAAAATAATAATATACCAAACTAAGAAAAAAAAACTAAAGTTAAAAAAGATAAGTATGAATCCAGCATAAGGGCAAGGCGGCGGTTATCCCTTTCTACCAGTCACTGTTTGCTTGTTTGCCACAGTCGTACAAAAAGTACAAAAAATCTTGTAGTTGGGTGACACCATCCATGTATTATGCCGGTTTTATACAACAAAGCGGGCGGGAAACTACTTTAAATATGAATGGAACCAATTTTGCACAAAGGAAAACGTCTCTTTGGTGTTAAATAAGTGCATTCAAAGATTTTAGATCGCTCGCCCGTGTAGCGGAGATTGGTTTGGAGACTGTCAAATAGGGGCGGAAATACAAAAGTATAAAATTGTGGCGCAAATATGTAAAATAATACCAATTCGTGGCGCAAAATGTAAAAGGATGGCAATTTGTGGCGGAAAAATATACAATTATACCAATTCGTGGCGCAACGATGTAATGTGATAGTTACAGTCGTAGCGCAAAGATGAACAAGAGTACAAAGATTGAAAGGATAAATAATGTACAGAGGTACACAGTTTTCTGCAATGCATGCAGGGCAAATTTTGTACACGTAAAGGCTAATTATACGAAATCCTAAAACCGTTTAATTAAATGCTTTATTAACATAATAGTAAATAGTATATAGTAAATAGTAATTGTAAATAGAAATATATATTATACTAAAAAAAACAACTTATTTACTACTTTATTCATAAAAAAATTAATATGATATGATATATAAAATGTGTCTTTGGTTCCATTTAAATACGGGCATTAGTAATTAACTAAGTATCTATTGTACGTACCTACGTGTATAATATAATCTTAGTAAAAATAGAACCATTGTAAAATATATATTTAAACCTAGATATAATTAGCTTATCCCGTCAAGCGCGCTAGTAACACACGTGTGTTACTAAGGGACAATATTAAGGGGCTTATGACACTTACCTGAATTTAGCATCGTAATTAGGGAGCGGAGTTGAGTCATAAGCCCTTCACACATTGTTCTACAGACGACGCGCGTTCGTCGGGTTAAGAGTGAATACAGCGGCAGTTAAACCTTTACGGCTTTGTCCGCTGTACAATTTTTTCTGTTGTATTGTTTTTTGGTCAATAAATGAAAAAAAAAACAAAAAAATGTGAATACTAGATCAGGATGTACGACTTTAAGCTATCCTTTTTAATTAATGGTCGTTTTGTGTACAATACTTTTAACGCCCGGTTAAGATTAATGAAGGTCATTTGAAATTGACATTGCATCAGAGCCGAGCCAACAACGGCGTTAGATTAGTTATTAATCAATTCATAGCAGCCGTTCTCTCCATAAGGGCCGAATGGTATCAAGTCGCGGCGAATCTTTACGCCATTATAGACTATAAATACCTGGGTGCAGGAGCTATAATAGCGTCAAAAACAAAAAGTTATGCCCGTGTAGAGAATCTGCATCTTTTGATCAGCGTTATTATAGCTTTCCGTTTTACTACAACCCGTCTAACTTCTGGAGTGTACATTTGCTCAAGAAAAACGGGTGGTACTTTCAATTTATGGTTTAGATTCTCGAAAGGTTACGTTATTTTTTATACGCTTGTTTTAATTTAACGAAAATATGTATAATAGTATGTTCTCTGAGTGTTATTGTAGTGTGTTGTGTTGGAAAGAGTATTTCTGTTATATTGTATCTTCCCAATCTAGTTATTTGTTAATATTATTAACACTACAAATTAAATGAACCTTTCCTTAATCCCCATAAATGTGGTGGTTCTTAAACGAAGAAGTATGTATTCAAAGTTAATTCTCAAATACCGTACGCAGACCTAAGAATCCTGAATCCAAAGCGCTTCGGAAAAAATGTCTTAATGAAAAGAAACGACGTGGGAGCCTCAAGCCAACCTCTTTTATTAAATAACAGTCGCAGCGAAGAGCGTTGAATGCCCCATTCAATGTTTCTAGGAACTTAACGGCAATGAAAAGTCATATTGTAAGGCATTAACGTCATGCGAAAAAGGTAACGAAGAGTTATACTTTAGATTGAGTTAGCGATTGCATCAAAGCTCAAAGTAGTCAATTAAAAGGCAACACTGCCGTCCAAGGTAGAAGATTTGCGTCCGATGATAGCTTTAAAAAAAGGTCGGCCACATTAAATAATCTCGACCATAACTGTGAGTTAATTGATTGCATTTGCAAGCTTTTATTTAACTTGCGGTGTTAGTTAGTATGCATGTTAGTTTCGGTGAATGAACGAAAGAATAGCTTCGCAGCAGCTAGCAGTTCGTGACTGGCAATGGGTACTTTCTTGATGTCCATTTCCGGAGAAAACGGTTTCCACTAACTAAATCTTAACAAATCCCTTTGATTTTTATATCTATCTTTTCCACATACTATATTGTAGATATATAGGATTCTCATTAAATAATATGCATTTTTTTATTAAACAAACAGCTTAATTCGACCAAGTTTTAACCAGAAAAAAAAGTTTTTGTGGGACCTGTAAGTTGTAAATTATTGCAAATTTTGAAAAAGGAATGCATATAATCCTAGTCTTTCATTGTGTCAATAACGTACTGCAAAATCATTGAGATTTGAAAATATTTAGAAATGGAAAAACATTTTCTCTTTTTGTATAGACGAGTACATAGTATTCTTCCCTCAAGTTAAATTAGAACCACTTTCTGGGTTTCATTTGTGCATGTCTAGCCGCAATCCTATAGTGAGACTGCTCCGGGCTGAAATGGTTAGCTTTCTTAGGCGCGTTTATTTATCCTATTATGAGATATCAATTATCATTTTACCAAAATTCAAGTTTAGAATCGTCTTCGTTCGGTTAAAAATTAAAATAAAAACGTTTTTAATATGTATAGCCAATAGCGGTTACATTTTTTGAAATTTGGAGGTTGCATATATGCCTTATAGTAATTAATAAAAATAAAAACATTCTTTACAAAGGCTTAAAACCCGTTGTTTTTTTACTCCAGATCCGAGAGAACCTCAATAGGATAGACAGAACTTAAATTTTTAGTTATTTAATATAGAATATAATCATTTTTTTTTTTTCTAAAAAACAAAAATTTGGGCAGCAAGTTAAAAATTTCTTACTAATGCATATATACAAAAACCCTTCATTCAATATTAGGTAGAATAACTATCTCAAACTATCTATTATTAAATGTATTCAAATATAAACTTTTAATTCACTTTCTAAATAAGTGTCTTATAACTCGTGTCGTGTAACTTAATTCGTGAAAATATGTTAAGGATTTACGCTCCATAGACAACCATACAAACATCGCATAGTTAAAGCCCACAAATAAAAAAAACACGGAATGATTGGAACGCATATTCTAAATTCAAATTCCAAACATGTCGTGATCTAAATTCAAACGCATTTCGAATGAGTGCGTTCAGATTAAAATATAATTTGAGATCATTTGTGCTTAAATAGTAATATTTTTTTCACCTCTCATACTCTGAAAGTAGGTCATTGTTTATCTAAACAGCGGGTTGAAAGTGAGGCATGTCGCCCCTAGGGCTGAAAAGTAATCCTACTAATATTATAAATGCGAAAGTTTAGATGTTTGGATGTTTGTTACTCAATCACGCTTAAACGGCTGAACCGATTTGAATGAAATTTTGCACGAAGATAGTTTATAGCCTGGATTAAAATATAGGATAGTTTTTATCCCGGATCCACGCGGACGAAGTCGCGGGCGGAAGCTAGTAAAAATAAAAAAGCAATGGCAGAAACCTGGACAGCCACAGTTTCAGAAAATTGTACTGATTTTGAAAATCGTTGACAATCATGCGTTTTTTTTATATTGATTATAAATTAATTGTTGTATGACTATTATTGCTATTTGAAAACGATTGGATATTTTTTAAGTTTTCGTAGTTCAATGTGACCGCTTCAGAACAGCTTCCTAGTCATTAAAAAAAATAACAATGACAAAAACCTATGCCACACATTATACTTACTTTACTCTTTGCTGCCAGACTTCCATAAAATTGTGTTGATTTTTTAAGCTTGTTGATAATTATGTTGGTTGTCATTCTTCATTATTACTTATATGGTGTACATAAATAAAATTATTAATGTAATTTTTCATCCAAACAATAATTTAAATTAGTTTTCGACATAACCACTTCAAAACCGCGTCCAGGAAATAGTCCACACACTGACATTATTAAAATCTGTCAACAGTTCCCGCCCAAATGGTCCATACACAAATGCTTTTAAAATGGGTTCTATAGGATCCTACTGATTTAGAAAATATAAAAGTTGTTGGCTTTCAATTAATTTCCTCGAATTCGAAATGAAAAGTAGAGTGTTTAACTCGGGGAAAGCCACCCATTTCAGCCTCGAACTATTGGCGCTCTCACTTCGTTCGAGCGCCAAAATATCTCGTCAGCAATGGGTGACTTTCAACCCTCGGCTAACAATCTACTAGTGAAGTTGCCAGTTAGAAATAGATACGAGTATATTGAATCCTACAGTAATGTGCCGATTCCTGGATGAGGCACGCAATTTTCAATACAATATTTGAATGTAGGTAGTATATTTCCATTCAGCAGTCTCACTCTCACTATAGGATTGCGGCTAGACCCTTTGGAATACTTGCGTATCATGTTTAGTGATTATTCATGTTTATTTCATATAATTTTTATTTTTTATGTTTGTTTCTAGCTGACGATTTGAAAGTGCTTGTTACTAGGCCTACTTGAATAAAGATTATTAAGAGTTGGAGTTTTTTGAGTTTGAGTTTGATTAATATGGACTTTTACGAGTAGGTATTAAATTGTTTTTGCGAATGACTAATTGTAAAAAATATTTCAATTGTTTTGTGAATTACCTATTATAAATTATTAATATTGTAAATTTAAATTATGCATGACATGTTTGGTTAATTATTACAACTGAGATAATTTGCATTGATCCGACTAACTTTGGTGTTGTAAATTCTCTCTGTCAATGTTTCTCTTGTCAATTTTGTAATTATTTGTAATGTACTTATTACTGTTCAACACAATCAAACATCAAACGAGCAAGTTAAAATCAAAATATTGAGTTATCTATACCTCATCTGGAATAAGGAACATTAGAATTTTAATGCAAAAATTCGTCTACGTTCTTCGATGTACTACACACTTGCTTGTGGCAACTGTTGCCAATTTCGCACACCCCTAACCTGATTGTGGCAACTGTGGTTGTCAAAAACGGTACGGGCGATTTTGAAAAAGACGGTTCTCTTATTTATCGCCGAAAATTGTATGGCCGATTATCACTTCCCAACTCACGTGACAACTAACGTTTACCAAAATTTTATATGACAACTTTTTAATTCGCAGAATTATTATAAAGCGGATTATTATAACGCCTTTACACTTTTGGCAGACTCATCATTTGTCAAATCTTTCACTTGGTCGAACAACTCTTGCACGAATAACGTGTAGTCGATGCAACAGTTACCTTTTCATACATTAGGCAAGATACAAATAATAAAAGATACTAGCATATTCTTTTGTTGGAAATATTAAATGTATAAATAGAAATGTGACAACAGGGATTTTACAAAATTCATAAAATTCAAAACAAACTAACTAGGGATAATAACAAGTAATTTTACATCAACAACAGAAACGAACCGCTCAAGTTTTTCAAAGAACAACGGCAACAGGAACAGCAGGGACTTAGTGGCAAAACCGACTCGGATCGCGGATAGATTAGAAGAGGAGAGGTTTTTTTTTATAAAAGAGCGGAAATACTAGTTCGCAATACAAGTATTGCAATTTTTATCCTAGGACGATCTAAATACCTAATACCAAATGTTTTATTGTGTATGTTGACTCAATAAAACATTTGGTAAACAATAAACAACCAAATGTATGTTATGCCAACTAAAACATTATACAACATGAAAGTAGGCGTTTTGAAAAATGACATTATAAAACACAGACCACATGTTGAGTTGGTAACTGTTAAGTTGGCCAATAAAACTAATAAATTTGTTAAGTTGGGAAATTAACGTTCGGCGAAACGAATCGTCGGCGAAACGTTAGTTGGCAAATAAAATTCGGCTAAAAAAAGTTCTGCGAAAAGGCAGAACACCGAAAAGGACATCTTGTTTGAAGTAAAATATAAAAAGATGAATCCCCAATTATGTGAGCGGTTAGCTAGTATACTAAAGGGAAATCTTGTACTAGTTTTGGTTATTTCGATCATATTTCGATAAATTTCGCGTTTCAAATAGATTTTTCTTGAAATTTTGACCTGGAATAGGGTGCAACTTACATGACAAACGCACTTCCACATGCGGTCCATATAAAAAGTGTTAATTAAGTCTGCACCTGAAACGCACTGGACTGCAGCATTGCGTACAAATCGTCAAAGGCGATTCCATTCCATATAGCTTTTCATTTAACCCTGCACTGAGAACGCACAAACAGTGAAATCCGGGGGAGTAAATCTGAAATTCCTATATGATATCGTATAGTGGGCCGGTTGTATCGAAAAAACATGGAACAAATATGAAGGAGACGGCGGATTCAAGTTTTTACGTTTTTACTGTTCGTTTTTTCGTCCTCATCATCAAGCCAATCAAGCCCCCAAGGAGTGCCAATATGACCGGTCCTGCGCCACCCACATCCAGCGGACTCCCGCGACCTTTACCAGGTCATCAGTCCACCTTGTGGTTTTGCCAATGCTTTGGGGAATAGAATTCTGATTTAGGATCACTCTAGGGCCAACCCTAGAGTGATCCTAAATTGTTGGGTAAGCCCCAGGGCTCACCCACGCCGCGCCTTTCGGTTCGCGGTCGCCACTGAACAATAACCAGAGTATAAAAACATTATAATAAAAGTTCGTCTGTGTGATCATATTACAGTACATTTGTTTGTTAGTTGGTTATGCTCGTCCATGAGCAGGTTAAGGCCGGCGCCCCACTGCTGCGCACGGTCGAGTTACGCACGTGGATACAAAAACGCTTCGTATCAAAATATAGGTAGATACTTCCACAGCAGTGTACGAGCACGCTTCGCACGAAATGACGTCACTGACACACGCGTGGCCTGTTCCGAAGTTCGCACGCTAGCCCGCGTGGCAGGCGAAGCTCCACTGCGACCCAGGCGTCGCACACTGTCGCACAAACAAACCCCGTTTTGTACGTAGCGTGGGCCGCGTGCGCCGCATTGGGGAATGTGGATACACGCAGCTGACCCATGTACCGACGTGGGAGACGTGTTTAGCGTGTGCGTGCATTGGTTGCTGTGAAAATGTTGACACACGTATCCAGACCAATGGATCCACGTGGGCGACGTGTATAGCGTGTCCGTGCGTAGCGTGCGCAGCAGTGGGGCTCCGGCTTTGCGACGCTCAGCTTAAGCCGGCTTGAAGCTGAGCGTCGCAAATCTCCTCCACCAGCAGCTATACCATAACGTTGGCGGCGTGTTAACCTGCTCAGAGTGCGCTCGTACCTTCATAAGAAAGATCGGGTACATAAGCCACCTGAGAACGCTCCAGAGAGTGGAACAGCAACACTCCAGCAATTCATAACTATTAAATAAAATATCCCATCCAGTTTAAGACAGTCCCTGAGGCCGAATTCGGCTAGAATACCTCAAATCTTGGAACTGCATTTTGAACCAGTTAACGTCAGCCAATTGAGCTGATTGTTTTTGGTATTAGTATAGTTTGAATGACAGTTCAATATTATGGTACCATCGAGCTGATCTGATGATGGAGACAGAAGGTGGCCATGGGAATTCAGTGCTTTAACGACGTAACCCTTTTGAACTTGGGCTCGTTAGTGTTGATGACGGTATGCAAAAAAGTACAGTTGGCAATAAAAACTTGTACCAAAAATTGATTTTATACTACGACGATGGCAAACATTCATACGGTCTGCCCGGTGTCAAGCAGACACCTTATGGCACGCCGCCTATGGATGCTTGAAATTCCAAAAGACTGAAAAGCGCGTTGTTGTCATTTATTGATTGAATGAAGAACTAGGAGGATTTTTTTAAATTGATAAAAACGTTAACATGATCTTACAGTTTGACAATTAATGCGTCACAAAACTTACACTAACAATTCAAAATGATATTTCACAATACTAATAAAAACAAACGCATTATATTGGAACAGCATCTAGCATCCATCGCCTCACAGAATCTAAGCACTCACTACACTCAGGTGTCGATGCCAGCACGTCTATCATGGGACGGCCGCGACATACTCTCGATTTTTCTCGCACTATACCTCTTGTTCTAAGTGTTCCAATAAGTGAGAGACGGATAGTGTGAGAAAAATTGAGAGAGCTCGCGCGCCGTCTTATGATAGCCGTGCAGGGCTGTTATTCGCTACGCGCTAATGCGGTTCACCCCGCCGGTCACCCGTCACGAAACTAGACCTCTACCTAGGCCTAGTTACTACGCATCGCGGTGTCAAGATATATTTGTAGGTGAGCGTTGAGGTCAGCTTTAAACAAGTTACAGAATAGGGAGGCAGGAGCGCATTGAGATGTGAAAAGGGCGCGGGGCAGAGCGTTGAGTTCTTACACGTCACGGTACGCGCCGGCGGAATTTTAGTTCGAATTTAACCCATATTGCTTTGACATAAAGTGCCCATGTGACACACTAAGGCAACGTCGAGAACTAGGACGTTTACCTTATAAGTAGTTTGAATTGGCGGAGGTAATTATTCATACTATAATATCATAAATGCGAAAGTGTGTCCGTCTGTCTGTCTGTTACCTCTTCACGCTTAAACAGCCACGATGAACCAACTTACTTAGATGAAATTTGGTACAGAGATAGTTTAAGTCCCGGGGAAGAACGTAGGATAGTTTTTACCCCGGTAATCATCACCTAATTGGTGAAATAGGGGTGAAAATCGGTATGGAGCCACAATATGACGAGTTCCACGCGGACGGAGTCGTGGGCAGAAGCTAGTAGAAAATAAGGATTCAACTATGATTCAATTATGCAATCGAGTTTTGGGTTCTGAAAAACAACAAAATATAAACAGTGTGTGGCCTGTGACGGGGGCAAGTATTTAAAAGGACGCTTCCTTAGAGCATCTGTAGTAACACCTTGTCCATTTTTATTTTATTTATTCGTAGTAATGTTGATCTAAAGTTATGACCTTTAAGGTGCCTTTAAATTATGTATCTTTACACTGCAGATTTTGAGATAACCTCATGTAATGAGTCATAATAGTGTGCATTTAAAAGATATTTTTGTGTTTTTTTTTTGTTCTCTTTTAGTGTTTTTTAAATAAAAATAATAAATTTCTGTCAAAAATTTCATTTTTGGTACAAGATTTTATTGCCGACTGTACCATCATCTGAGTCGATTCTTGAGACTCTCAATTGAGACGATTCTAACGAGCCCAAACTCGATGGGGTTATGTGGTTTTATTACGGAGTTCCTATGGCCACCTTCTGTCTCCATCATCAGATCAGCTCGATGGTACCATAATATTGAATTGTCATCCAAACTGTACTTATACCCAAAATTTCAGGTCAATCGGTCACCGGGAAGTGGGTCAAATTTAACTTGCAAGATTTGACGGACAATTTACATACTTTTATACTTTCATACGAACAAGTAAAGTTAATATAAAGCTTGTAAAAACGACTTGTGTCACCCCAGAGCTACGGTAGCCTAGTGGTTCAGGCATGCGGCTGTCAAGCGGCGGTCGTGGGTTCGAATCCCGGCTCGTACCAATGACTTTTTCGGAACTTATGTACGGAATATTTACCGTTAGCTTTTCGGTGAAGGAAAACATCGTGAGGAAACCACTACAGTCTAGTTTTCCCTCTGGGTTGGAAGGTCAGATGGCAGTCGCTTTCGTAAAACTTAGTGCCTATGTCAAATCTTGGGATTAGGTGTCAAAGCGGACCCCGGGCTCCTTTAGGGGCACAACCGGGAATAACGCTAGGAGGATGATGACTTGTGTCACCCCAGAAGAGTAAAAAAATACACGTGAACTTACTTTAAAGAAAAAAAATGAAAAAAAAACTTTATTTTTTCAATTAAAAGTACCTGGGAATTATTGCTCACAGGCTCAATAGACTACCGTTTTATTTTTTGCTGTATTCCAGGCCACACCCTGCATAGACAGGATAATTAATGTATCCCAAACAAAATTATTTTTGTTTGTCCGGTAATTAGCCTTTGAAGAATCTCATGTTTTGCCGGCGCGGCGGGAACCACAAATTGAAACAACTGCTAATGGAAAATGAATTCTGACACATGTGCAATAGAGCTTAAGGCGATGCCTTGATTTGAGTCGAACACGCCCCCTAGACAGAGACACGCTGATGCCTTCCGCGCACGAGGAAAAGAGATGTAACACTCTTCGGTAATGGCTTTTTGGACAAATTTCGATAAATACCTAACTTAGAGACGTTTTATTTAAATTTCATAAAGTGAGATTTTTGATGAGATAAAATACTATAGTATCAACTTGATTGTGTCGTAAAATAACGTACCGTTTGAGTAGGCTGAGTAAAAAAAGGAAAATACAGACCCAACTTTGGTTTTTTTTTCTATCGAGGAAATTTTAAGCAATCATGTATCGATAAAATCATATAGTCAAGAATCATATATCTGAAAATCAGACCTTATTGTTTCTTAATCTAGTCAGAACGGCGTTTCAAAGCACGCGATAATTTCCAATGCACAGCCTTAAGAGAGAGACTGATAGTGCGAGAAAAACCGAGAGCTCGCGCGCCGTCTTCTGATAGCCGTGCTGACATGTATACGAGCCCTTGAGGCCTCATCATATCATATCAGCCGAAAGACGTCCACTGCTGGACATAGGCCTCCCCCAAAGAGTGCCAAAGTGACCGCTCCTGTGCCACCCGCATCCAGCGGACTCCAGCAACCTGCGATTTCTCTGCGTGATCGCATCAGAAATGAGGCCTTGAGGCCTACTTGCAAAATATATATTTGAATTTTGAATTTAAGCGAGTACAGCTCGAGTATCGCACAGTTCTGGAGGATATTAGGTGAAATTGATTTAATGTCTTTTTATTTTTTCGCTTTTTAGAGTTACTCAACAAGGAACCCTTATAGTTTCGCCATGTCCGTCCGTCCGCCCGTCTGCGCTTAGCATAGTTACCCTTGCTCCTAGAAAGCTGGAATTCGGCATGGGTATATAAACCGAAAAATCCGACAAAATAGTAGAAATTAAAAAAGGGCCCTTACACTTCATGTGGGAATTTATTTCTCGGTAATCCTATGGTTAACACTAACTAACATATCTGTACAGAGACTTTATTCTTACTGACATAAGAAACATGTGTAGATATTTTTGAAAGGTTGTCTGTATAGATATTGGAGAACTCGACTGTACGTATTTATAATAGACAAGACGCAAGAGGCACGAGGCAGAAGGGTTTAGGGCACATTTAACTTCATATGGTGCTACTTTCCCGCACTAGTGCGGAAAAGAGCACTTTTCGTGCATATGTCGAAACTTTAAAGAGCCATATGTACAGTAAAACATTGTACGATACACGTGCGAATAGGTAATTCGCAACTCGTGTCGATTTAAAACACTCCCTTCGGTCGTGTTTTAATTTATCACCACTCGTTGCGAATTTCCTATTTTTGGCACTTGTATCGTAAATAACTATTCCACTTCAGGGATCATCCATTACGGTGGTTCGCTTTTCATACAAAACGCCATTTGACACTCGCAGGCCAAAGGTGCGATATTAAAAGGAACTTATGCAAAAAACCCCCCACAAATTGGCGAATTAATTATTTGCGCGAAATTCCCGCTCTCCTAGAATAAACTTGTATAAACTTGAATAATTTGAGAAAAATAGTTTTCCCAAAGTATCACGTCCCAAAATAATTTCTCAAATTATTCTAGTTTATATTAGTTTATTCTAGGAAAGGGGGAATTTCGCGCAAATGTAAAGCCAAGTTATGAAAGTCTGCCACATAAGCCTCGTAAAATATCATGCCGTTAGCCTGCGAATGTTAAATAACGTTTTGTATGGAAAGCGAACCACCTTAAATTCAAATACGAATCTTAGTTATTGAGTAAAATCGAAAACTCTCGATTTTGATATAAAGTGACATCACATCACTATACTCTCCCCTTTATGCATTCAGGTTTCTAAAAGTACAAAAACTGCTATTTTTTCAATGAATTTAAAGATAAATGCAATTACTTGTTTATAAAATTAAACCATTAGCTAAACTGTAACATTTGTCAATTGATTAAGATAATTATCGGCTTTGCGCCGCTAACTGCATTTACACTTATTATGCCCCAGGTTAAAACAACCAATTATATTTAATAATGTTTAAATGGGCTTTGATTACACACTGTACATTAGTGGACAAAGGCAGACACATTGTGTAATAATTTGTCACTCGCTTACGGCAATTATGCACAATTTTCGCTTAAATCGCAATTCGCTATTGAAATCAAATAATATTCGCGATTAATTGAAACGATTTTTTTATATCCCTTTTATGTTTTTAGCGTTGCAGTAAATATATTTTGTTACTGTTTTAATACCATGAATCAGAATACTTTGTCCCAGCCAGGTTTTTCCATAAAAAAGATTTAAAAATTGCTATTTATAAGGAACAAAATATAAAAAAATCGAGCTGTTTCATGGTACTAAAACTTTAATAAATTAAACAAAGGCACTAAATTTTGTTCAATATTTTTTCGGATAAATTATATCAAAAATTAAATCTTTAACTACACCGACTTAATATTATGTATCAGAAGGACCTTTTAACTAATCAAACCTTTTTTTCAAAAATCGCACTAAAACTATACAAGTGAAAATTTATTTCACTGTCAAAAACATACCCTTTAAGGCCGCCGATATGCCCATTAAGGGCCAGGCTTCGTCCCTCCGCCGCATATTGAGGGCTACTTTACCCCTCCGACCCCGTCACTTGGAACCGGGATTATTATAATACCCTTAATGAGGGCGCAAGATTGATTTTGGATTTCCCGCGTTATCGTTTAATGAGACCGGTAACTAGTGGGTGCAGCACCGATGCAACGCGCGCCGCATCGCACGACCAAGCCCCCACTGTGCCACTGCTAAGGCTAAGGCCCCGCCCCTCCCCTCGCACATCTAGGCCACCTATAACATGTATGTATGCCTCACTTAGACTCCCTGCTACCTTGTTGGACTTTGAAACCAAGTTTAAATGGTATAAATTTTATATTTTTACGTACACGCCATCAGTCTGTAACGCCTCGACAATAGAGACGGGTTCAGATATTTGTGAGCATTTTAGCCGCTCCGATATATCTGGGGCCGTAGACAAGGTTACAACGGGTTACAATCGACAAGCGCTAACTCTAATAGAAACGAATAAAACGTAGGGGAATGACAGATGCCGACGAAACACTTTTCGTTAACCTCTGTCATTCCCATACATTTTATTAGTTTGTATTGGCGTTAGCGCTTGTCGACTGGAACCTTGTCTAGGCCCCCTGATAGCGACTGTAGATGAGTGTTCGTATGTACTATGAACATAATATCTATATTTTTAACTGCAGCAATTTACGAACCGAGTTAAATTAAAGTTTGTCTCATGTGCATGCCTGGTGACATTTCAGGAGAGGGATGCAGTATGAGACTTTTAATGAGGCACTTTTAGAAATAACGGATAGTTTTTAAGTGCATAGAGATATCGAGTCACTAAAAACTACCGAATACGGGTGTAGAATCAAAATTTATTATTACTCCAAAAGGCAAAAAAATATGTCTACTGACGAAAATCCCATTCAGATATCTCAAAAAATTCATAAACTGCAACTGTTTTAATATTGCTTGTTAGAGGAAGAAAACGCTCGCGGATCGTGACGTCACGATAGTAAATGACAATCGTTTCTTATGAAGGTGAGTTTTGCGGAAAAGGGTCATAATATACTCCCTCTTAATTGGACACATAACTCTGTGATTATGTCATCCCCTGCTTTACTTTTTTCTCCATTTCACAATATTGTTAATGCTTTTTCGAGATTTTAATGGTTATTATATTACAAGCTTTTATTTAGTTTCACCTGTCCCGTTGTCTGTCTGTCTGTCTGTCTGTAATCAAATCTTGCAAGTTAAATTTGACCCGCTTCCCGGTGACCGATTGAGCTGAAATTTTGGGTATAAGTATAGTTTGGATGACAATTCAATATTATGGTACCATCGAGCTGATTTGATGATGGAGACAGAAGTTGGCCGTGGGAATCCAGTACTTAACCGACGTATCCCCGTTGAGTTTGGGCTCTTTAGAATCGTCTCAATGAGTAGTTGATGACGGTATACAGAAAAGTACAGTCGGCAATAAAAGCTTGTACCAAAAATGATTTTTTAACAGAAAATTGTTTTATTTGGTGTCGAGGATTATGCGAACGCTATTGAAATATACGAGTAGAATATTTCAATAATGTTCGCATAATCCTCGTCGAGGTCCTAGAATCGAATAATGTTCGACAAGCAGATTAGCGTTTCTGATTCTTCTCGATTCGTACAATTTCCAACCCGAGCAGTATTAATCCAGCCATTACAGAGTGTAAATTTAATTAAGTAATAGAAAAATATGGTTCTATGTTGGAATTGTAAGTACTTTGAAAAGGATTTCTCATAAAATAAATGTAAAAAGACCTGCAGTTATAGGTAGTATTGGAGATAAATTTCAAAGTATTCTTTTATTATTGTGTTCTTATTTTGTAAGTAGGTAATCGGGCCTAAACATTCAAGAGTAGCTTTGTTTCAATATTTTTTTAATTTCTACTTACGGTTTGACTATGGATTTTAAACCTTAAATAATATACATACAAACAAAACCCCGCAGTTTACTTAGTAGGTATTTTAGTAAAAATACGCGTCAAACAGTACTTTCCTTTTAATCACAATCCGTTAAACAAAAAAGTAAGAACACAACGCTTTCTGGTTAGCAGTAGATAATTACGCCAAGTTAAATAAAACCGGTCAAGTGAGAGTCGGACTCGCGCACGAAGGGTTCCGTACCATTATCTATAAAAACGGCGGAAAAATCATGTATGTCTGTTGTTGGGAGCCCCACTCCGACTCGCACTGAGCTGGTTTTTTAATATTCGTAGATATAGCGGCAATAGAAATACATCATCTGTGAAAATTTCAACTGTCTAGCTATCGCAGTTCTTGAGATACAGCCTGGTGACAGACAGACGGACGGACGGACAGCGAAGTCTTAGTAATAGGGTCCCGTTTTTACCCTTTGGGTACGGAACCCTAAAAAGGGGTTGAAAATGTTTTATAAACACTTCAAATGTTTGTATCCAATTAAAACAACCGAGACTCGCATCTCTATTCCGTTCGCTTTTTACCAAAGCAAGGTATCATGGAAACCAAAATGTGTATCAGTTTTTGCCCGACTACTGCGGAGCCGAATGTTCGCCCGACTACTGCAGAGCTGAATGTTCGCCCGACTACTGCGGAGCCGAATGTTCGCCCGACTACTGCAGAGCCGAATGTTCGCCCGACTACTGCGGAGCCGAATGTTCGCCCGACTACTGCGGAGCCGAATGTTCGCCCGACTACTGCGGAGCCGAATGTCGTTGATGGAGGGTTTGATTCTGGACCGATTTTGATAAATAATGACTGTGTCAATCGATTCAGAACTATGCTTTGGGTGACATAGGCTACCCAAGGTTTGAAAAAAAACGATATTTTTACCTGATAGTTATCCGTAGTCGGGTTACTCTTTTTGAACTTTGCTTTCTTTTTGTATGAACCAATCGCCCGCAACTAATTTCTTGAATGCCAGTCTTAAGCGTGTATCATGAGTTAAAGCGTTCAATGGACTGAGTTGATGCAATGCGGCCAACACAAATAATCTCAAAATGCCTGAACAGAGTTCGAAAATACGTGCACGGGCAGTGATCAAAAATATGTGAACTAAACTTTTTTGTTAAGGAAATAGAGTTGTTCAAATATATTTAGGTTATGGGACGTGCATATATTTATGTACACGTTGTTACATAAAATCAATGTACTGAAACAAATGTTTGCTATAATATTTTTTACGTCACTCTGGGCGGTAAGTGAGATTTACCGCCCACGGGTGCAGCGGAAAATCTCACTTCACACCCAGGAGAAGACGTAAAATTGCGTACGCTCCACGGGCGGTAATTCGTAAAGCCCCCGATCGCATATTACACACCTGCGATCTATAACTATATCATATAACTATATTGGTATGTTACCGTGAATAACTCTTCTGTAAATTAAATGGTGAAGTTAAAGCACAATGGCCTTCGTTCTAAATAAAATTACACCTTCCCAAAACGTGTATTTAAAATCGTTAGACCAACTAACTTTAACTGAGATTGTCTGTACTAAAAACGTCGTTTTTTTTTACAGTGTGAGATGTATGCTGTTACTTTTGAAGTACGACTTAGGAAATTCAAAGTTAAATATCCACATAGTAAGGGTATTTATGAACACGTTGTTACATAAAATCAATGTACTCAAACAAATGGAAGGAAAAATATACATACATTCGATTACGATTCACGCATTCATTCACAAAACGGGTAGGCAGAATGAAACGTATGTTCCAGTGCCACTTTTAGCATAAAGCATGTGCTACACGGGTGCCAACACGCCCCTCCGACCGAGCGACCTTGGTCCGCACCGACCGTGTAGACAGTTGTTTGCAACAAAATTTCATACTACAGCGGTCGGTGCCGACCAAGGTCGCTCGGTCGGACGGGAGTGTTGGCAACCGTGTAGCAGACACAAATCCTACTAATATTATAAATGCGAAGTTTAGATGTTTGGATGTTTGTATGTTTGTTAGTCAATCTCGCTTAAACGGCTGAACCGATTTAAATGAAATTTTGCACGAAGATAGTTTACAGGCTGGATTAAAATATAGGATAGTTTTTATCCCGGGTCCACGCGGACGAAGCTAGTGTGGTTATAAGTAGAAGATAGGTCTCTAGCCCATGGCCCACAACACACTTCAACGGGAAAATATTTCAGTGTCTATTTGTTACTTTGAAGTTTCTATGAACACAACTATAGATACGACCATTGTGTAGAACATAGCTCAAACATAAGTTTCTGTTAAAGTCGGCAAAGTTAGACTTGGCAATGTTGCAGCATACGCGTCGAATAGAGCCCGAGGTACGCAAGCATTGTAGTTGTGGGTACATCCCACCGATAGATAGTTAATTAACAAACTAAGTTACCGTCGACAGAACTAGAAGACACACGCAGAACTTACTGGCAATTTTGCCTTCTTGTGATGAGTCCCTCGTGGCAATCATTTGCATATGCATCGCATTTGATGTTGTCTTTACAGAATAACGGAGAAAAGCGGAATTTTGCATTTTACTGGAGCTCTGATGTTGCCCAGAAAAAAATGGACACCTGTAATTATTTTTAAAGTACTACGGCTACCATATATTAGTTTGCTATAATATTTTTTACGTCACTCTGGGCGGTAAGTATCTACATAGTGTGTAAAATCTCACTTCACACCCAGGAGAAGACGTAAGATTGTGTACGCACCACGGGCGGTAATTCGTAAAGCCCCCGATCGCATATTACACACCTGCGATCTGGCGCATTCACGAATTCACCGCCCTAGTAACGTACTATATTGGTACGTTACCGTGAATAACTTCTGTAAATTAAATGGTGAAGTTAAAGCACAATGGCCTCCGTTCTAAATAAAATTACACCTTCCCAAAACGTGTACTTAAAATCGTTAGACCAACTAACTTTAACTGAGATTGTCTGTACTGAAAACGTCGTTTTTTTAAAAAGTGTTAGATGCATGCTGGTAATTTTGAAGTACGATTTAGGAAATTCAAAGTTAAATATCAACATAGTAAGGGTATTTTTGTTAAGCGTGACATGTTTTTTTTTATTCTTATAAAATGGGCTATTTATCATTTGTTTGCGGCTTGACGTTGACTTTTGGGACACCCTGTATATATTTTGCCCTGTAGCATTATACCTACAGTCGAGTATTTGTAACTCTTTATCAGCAATATGTCACGCAGGATGTGCTTACTGATAACGTATACTAAAATAAAAGACCTGGGTCGGCCTTATTACACGATAAGTGACAGGATATAGCGTCCGTCACTGGCTGACACCATTCGATGGAACGAGACGGACGCTCTATCTTGTCACTTATCGCGTGATAGGGCCGACCACGATACGGGGCCCGGACTAAAATTATAACCCCTTCCAACCAGATGCCAATTATCAGTGTGGTCCCGCGCACGCGCGCTGAGATCAATCTATACGATATCCAGCCTAATCTGCGAACGAAAAAACAATATAGAATGCGAGCCCCTTACAAGTTTCTACTCAAACACGTGCCTAAAACCCGGTATGCGCATGTTCGAAGTAAACGGCTGTCTGGCATTGTTTTGACACCCCGCCCCCAACCCCGCACGCAAGGCGCTACTTAGACTTCTATGGTTTTGTCGCTCGCTTATACTAATATTATTCATAGGAAAAGTATGTGTCATCTATACCGGTTATATAGCGTTTTGAAATCCGATGAGTCATTTCGCAGATTACCTTAAACACAAGCTTTATTGTGTACTAGCTCTTGCCCGCGTCTCCATACAAACTTTCACCCCCTTAGGGGATGATTTCCGGGATTCTTATCCTATGCCCTTTCCCGGGATTCAAACTATCTCTATTTTAAAATTCATCTCAATCGGTTCAGCGTTTTAAGCGCGAAGAGGTAACAGACAGACAGACCGACACACTTGTGCATATATAATACAAGCTTCTGCCCGCGACTCCGTCCGCGTGGAACTCGATTATATCGTAGCTCGATACAAACTTTCATCCCCCATTTCACCCCCCCAGGGGATGATTTCCCGGATAAAAACTATCCTATGTCCTTCCCCGGGATTCAAACTATCTCCCAAAACTATATACCAAATTTGATCTCAATCGGTTCAGCGGTTTAAGCGTGAAGAGGTAACAGACAGACAGACCGACACACTTTTGCATATATAATATTAGTATGGATAATATAATTCTCAGTGATCCAGTGATCAGTATGTAATATGTTATATCATAGAACGATATAAAACTGACCATGCCTCAATAATGTACGATTCGCAACTCGGATAGTCACTGTCCTTGAACAGAACTTTAAGTGCTATCAATTTGAATTCAAAGGCAGTATCATTGAAAATAATTGGCCACAAACTGAATTATTTACTATTCAGCTGAATCACAGCATTATGCTTAGAAACTAGAGTAGTTTTACACCACTTAATCCACGTAGGTAATTGCAGTGGTAACTGGTATAGAGAGATTCTAGGCCTTAAGGGATCGACCACACCGCTGCTCAAAATACGCTAACGCACCGTAAAACGCAGCAAGATGTATGAAGAATACGTGACGCATACGACACGTCAACGCGTATACGCAGCGTTAAGCACCGGTGTAGTCGCTCCCTTAAGGCCTAGAATAGCGCGAATGGGTCACGTTCATAAGAATTTATTAGTTCGTTTTGCTTATTCATAATCATTAAACTTCATCAGTGTTTTTCACACTGTGAGTGGGTCGCGAGGCCTTCTAAAGAGGGTCGCGGCTACTCATAATTTAAAGTTAGTGTAAATATTTTGAACAGCGTAGCCCCTCCGTACGGTCGCGAAATATTTTTGTCTGTACTAAGGGGGTCGCAAAGTAAGACAGGTAGTAGGTTGGCAAGGTAAGATTAGTGATAAATCGTCAGCAAAGAGGGTACAGGATTGTTCTATGGTTTTTGGCAGGTCATTGATATATATTAGAAATAAAATACATCCTAGGACACTTCCTTGAGGTATCGATCGAGTAACTTAAAGTTTAATATATCGCAGATAAATTAAATACATTTAATAGATCTATATATGGAAAATTACTTCTTTATTACGCATACTTATACACTTATATACCCGTTTTTTTACTAATAAAGTACCTATTTATAAACTCCGGGAATTTGATATAAAAAATCGAGTCCTTCTCATATAGCCGTACATCAACGCCGCCGCCAAAGTGTAGGTATTTATCTATCCAATTATTAGATTCATGTGTATAATAGAATAGTTTTCACTTTAGCTGTATAATAGACTTTCTGTTCGGTGACACTCGTATGGGTTCTCTGTCAGATTCTTTCTCTTAGCTCCTGGATTGATCTATGTGACGTTCCTATATCAGGGCTGTTGCGTCTCACCTCACCCGTCGCTCCCAAAGAAACCAGACCTCTTATTACGCTCAGTTACTACGAATCACGGCGTCGAGATATATTTGCGGGTGAATGGTGGGGAGAGGTGAAAACACGTTGCAGAATAGCGGGGCAGAAGTCGCTCTAGGGATTTACGTTCTTGGTTTCCGGAGCAAAGAGCCCCGTAATAGGATTATGTCTTTTACAATTTCATCAAGTTAGCGACAAGTCTGCGATATTCTTGCATTCGCGTGCACAAGCGACTAGTAAGCTTAACATGATCCGATAATCTTGAATATTAGGTGCGTAACTTTTAAACCTAATTGTGCCCAATAAAAACTAAAAGGGACTGCTTTTGTGTGCATTTGAGTGTCAGGATTATCAATGTATGTCACAGATATGTTAAATACGCCATAAGGGCCTAAGTACAGTAATTATTTACAGAAAACTAACGATTCTCGACATTGAATACGCGAGTGACCCGTTTTCGTTATATATTAACTATATACGTACGTAACGTACACATAAATTATTAGTTACCTGATATGTTTACCTATATTATGTAAAAATGTGTAGTTTAAGTAAGCTAAATAAATAAATAAAATAAATAAATAAATATACTAAGTTGGTTCAGAAGATGTGATCAGGATCAGCTAATAGGTACACTGTTAATATCAAAGTTTTATAGTTTCGTTTTTATTTCCGTTTTATAGAATCGAGATGGAACAAAAAAAATGTTTTTTTTTTAATAAATATAATTTCGTCACCCTCCACAGTACGCCGCTATGTCATTCCTCATACAACTTGTGTCAAAAATTACAGATAGATCATGATTCTTGAGATAGATATAATGTGTTTTTTAAATGGTCTAAATAAATAATTTAAAAATATCATGGTTCGTTTTCAAAATCGTTTCAATAGAAACGTCGGGAATCCTCAAAAATGTATATAAATTGATAAGTATTTTTTAATCTTCCTGTCTTGTATTTAGTAACTCAGTTTTGGACATGTTTTCTTATAGAACAACGCGTTATGTTTTCTTTTGTATTCATATTCATGTTTACTAATTTTAAGTAGGTTAAGTACTATCACTGTAATAACCTAAAATGTATTGTTATTGTACGAAGATAGTATACAAATACAAATATCCTTTATTTCAACCTTCACGGGTCATATTTTGTTAGTAAAAGTACATAGAAAAACTTATTCTATTGTTAGTAATTTACAAAAAGAAAAGGTAATTATGATGATAATAAATACTCAACGAAATGATGAGTACTCGATGTGTATCTGAGAACACTTATTTACAACTTAACTACTTAACTGTATAATAATAACTTTCCTGTAATGCTATGTATAACAACTACTTTCTGAGTAGATGCCTTTCGATCTGGTCTGGCATTGTATAATTTTATTATTGGCTGTGGTTCTACAGTAGTGCCTTTTGTTACCTCATTAAGGACTAAAATGACAAAGCATTTATACTACGAAAAAAGTTTTATTTTCTATGTATTCGGGCATTTGATTCGAATTGTTTATTTAAAATGACAACACGGAAAAATTCCGAAGAATTATTTATCCGAAACCAAAATTATTCCGTAATATCTAAGCCAGGACGCCGTTTTCCGCTAAACTAACGTTGCTACGCAGATATACGAATACATAAATAGGTTAAGTTAGGTTAGTATTATATTCTGAAAAATCAAAAACTAGCTCAGTTGAAATGGTGTTCGATATTACGAAATTCGGAGAAAAACTTTTTTCGGACTTAGTAAACAAATCTCTTTAAGAGTAAGAATAAAGCTTATTGATTTGCATGTCTTGAATTAGCAGTCAAAACGAGTAACGAGTGAGTCTACTTTAACCCCGTAACATATAATTCGGTAAAAATAAACTGTAACATTTAAACCGGCAGGCGCAGAGAGAGACAAGGCGACTGAGAACCCGGTAAAGGAGTCCGCTGGATGCGAGTGGCGCAGGACCGGTCATTGTGGCACTCTTTGGGCAGTGGGCATTTTTCGGCTGATGATGAGACAGTTGACTAATAACGTGCGTATCCGTTATCAAGAAAAAACCGGCCAAGTGCGAGTCGGACTTGCGCACAAAGGGTTCCGTACCATTATCCGTTGAATGAAAGGTAAATTGCGGTTTACGATTTATGACGTATTAAAAAAAAACTACTTACTAGATCTCGTTCAAACCAATTTTCGGTGGAAGTTTGCATGGTAATGTACATCATATATTTTTTTTGTTTTATCATTCTCTTATTTTAGAAGTTACAGGAGGGGGCACTCATTTTACCACTTTGGAAGTGTCTCTCGCGCAAACTATTCAGTTTAGAAAAATATGTTATCAGAAAACTCAAAATTATTTTAAGACCTATCCATAGATACCCCACACGTATGGGCTTGATGAAAAAAAAAATGAGTTTCAGTTCTAAGTAGGTATGGGGAACCCCCAAAATTTACTGGTTTTTTTTTATCGTTTTTGTGTGAAAATCTTAATGTGGTTCACAGAATACATCTACTTACCAAGTTTCAACAGTATAGTTCTTATAGTTTCGGAAAAAGTGGGTGTGACATACGGACGGACAGACAGACAGACAGACAGACATGACGAATCCATAAGGGTTCCTTTTTTGCCATTTGGCTACAGAACCCTAAAAAATACCCACTAAAAACTGGCCGTGAGTCGTAGGGCCTAATAAGGGCCATTGTTTTGTAGCATCGTGAAACCGGTTACTGAGGATAGTTCGCGTATTATTTTTCCACGATCAAAGGGCTGCAAAAGGGTTTGAACAAACCACCGTATCCAATGGAAAAGGATCGGGTTTCATTTTAACAACGTGTTGTCTATTTGAGACATACATATGGAATACCAATTTGGATTCATATTCGTGATCGGGTGCTGTTTGTGTAGTCCGGTCTGCTCATGCTTGCAAGCAAGGGCATACTAACTATGTAACTTCTTAAATACTAGTGTTATTTTTATTTTGTAATGAGACAGACACCATCCTGTCCTTGACTGGTTTTATTGTTATTGACCCTATACATCTCTGTCAAAATTACTAATGTACCTATTATTGTGTTTTGACGCTAGAGACTGTATACATCTCTAAGATCATTAGAATAATTACTATAAATTGTATCTCGACGCTCAGGGAACTTATATATCTCTGGGATATTAAGTTATCTCATTAATTTCTTGTTTATTCTGATAGACCTTGCGTAGTTAATGGATAATATTTTGTTATTTGGTTTTCATTTAGTGACATTTAGTTCTGTTAAACTGCAACTTCTAAATGATTCTATTGACTACGACTGGTTATTGGACAATTGTTATCACACTGTAAAGGAGTTCTTTGATCGCAATAGTAGGTATATTTTGATTATTTAAAGGGATATTTTTAAATGTTATTTTTCAGTACTAAGTGGTAACTCCACTAATTAACTAAATGCATACTATAAAAATTAATGCTGTGCAAAAAAACGAATTATTTAACTAAAAATGACCTACATAAAAACATTTAAAAAATCACACAAAACGAGATAACCTGTTTTATCGAATTCACACCAAAAATGTGGTTCGTACTTCGGATATATGATTTATAAAACAAAAATACGAATTATTTATAAAAAATAACTAACTTGCACTTTAAATTGTACAATCTTACTACGGAATTTCTAAAACTGATAACTGGAAATGGTACGGGTCTGTGACGAAAACCTTACCACTCAGTGTGCCAGTGTTTAGTGCATGTTAAGTAAGCACTTGGTTATTTTTTGTGTACTTAATTATATAAAGATGACTGATTAAATTGGGTTTTATTTAGAATAAACGATAAGTAAATTAGGTGATGGTTTTTCTTAAAAAAGTTTTGATGTTTGTTAAACTAAGGAATTGTTAAATATACTATTTCGATATAAGTTCAGTAAAACGGTTCTGCAAATACCATTAAACAGTATATTTCATTTGATTTATTTAGTGTGCATAATTTGTGTGCAAGTCAGGATTTTCGGTTTAATTTTGAAATATTTTGTTCGAAAAAAGGTAATATACAGGATATCGATTTAATTGCATGCCTTATTTAACTATTGTTTCGACATTGTTTTATTATTCTGTTGTGCAATTTTGACTTTTTGTAATTGATTATTTATGAACCAATGTAATGAAACTAGACATTTGCATGCCTGCTGGTGCAGTGAAATTGAATTGTCATCTACATTATATGCCCGTTGGCTGGCAAATAAATGATATTGATTGATTTGATTAAAATATAAGCTTGAATTAACCCATTAGAGTAGTTGCCTCGAATGCCTCTACGAGCGACTTTCACTACAGCCTACGTGGTAGCACACGTAGCATCGCGGCTAGCAGGCAGTTTAAAAAAGACCGGGTTGCACTCCGGGAGTGCCGGCAGAAGTGAAAACTTCGAATCGACGAATACCGTAGCGACAGAAGTAAACTATTTCACTTGCGAATTAGCGCGTGAGAACTTATTGTGTTTCGGCCGAACGGGTAAGCGCCGCGGATTGCATGGCGTTTGCGCCCTTTTTCTCGCTAACTCGAATGGCGCAGCCAGTCTCGTACTACTACTACGGCATCGTCACCATATAGATATAGAAAGGGAGCGTAGGGTACTGGCGGTTCGAAGCAATATGCTTGTCCGAAGGTTTGCACGCTCTAGTGAACCGGAAAAGTAAGCCTACTGCCAGGTATTCTACACGTGCAGCCTTTGGACCAGCTTCACGCAGAAGACCATCAGTGCCCTGCGCGTCTAATATAACAATGGCTTCAGGATGCTGTTGGGGCTGCCTCGGTTCTGCAGTGCCTCAGGAATGTTTGCGCAGTCACGCACTGATGACTCTTATGCCATTGTGCGAAAAGGACTCGCAGCGCTGCTCAGCATCGGGGTATGGGTCAGCTCCAACCCCATTCTGAGCACAGTGGCGGTTAGGTATAACACCAACACCGCCATCATGCGCCAATTTGCCAATTGGATGATGAGGAATATTGTGAAATAAAATAGCTAATAGTAACTAAAAGTAAATATAATTATAATTAGGTACTTACTAACACCTAGGTTAGGTTAGGATAGGTGAGGTTAAGTTTCTCTCACCCCTAATACCACACATCAACACACCCCTACTACCGCACATCAACACACCCCTACTACCGCACATCAACACACCCCTACTACCGCACATCAACACACCCCTACTACCGCACATCAACACACCCCTACTACCACACATCAACCCACCCCTACTACCACACATCAACACACCCCTACTACCGCACATCAACCCACCCCTACTACCACACATCAACCCACCCCTACTACCACACATCAACCCACCCCTACTACCACACATCAACACACCCCTACTACCGCACATCAACCCACCCCTACTACCACACATCAACCCACCCCTACTACCACACATCAACACACCCCTACTACCGCACATCAACCCACCCCTACTACCACACATCAACCCACCCCTACTACCACACATCAACACACCCCTACTACCGCACATCAACACACCCCTACTACCGCACATCAAGGTCAAGTACTGTCACTATAATACACCAAATGTTAGTATCAAGCTATTACTAAATAACTTGGAGAACAAACTAAAGAACTTTACTATGAAAGATGTTTGTGTAATTTTTACAGGAGGATGATTTAAATAATAGTCATAATAGCAATTATAAAATCTTGGGGATGTAGAAATCGTTCATCCGTCATCAACTCCATTGAAGTAAATAACTGCGTCATAGATAAGCCGGAGGAAATCGCTAACTCAATTAACAACTTTTTTATTGAATCAGTTCAAGCACGGAATTCTTGCAACACGAGAGTTAACCTCTCAAGTGGTGTAGAAAATTCAATATTCTTAGAACAAACAGACCCTTGTGAAATTCATAAGATTATAATATAATATAGAGTATAGTAGACGAATTAAATACCACAATTCTGATATCAGTTTCCAGAATTATATCCATACCGCTATCTCACGGGCCACAAACACCTGCGATCTGGGCCTTTCACGAATTCACCGCCCTTGGTACGTAATGTACTATTATTGAATTTTAAATGTAACGAAAAAAGTGTTTTTTAACCCATAAAGCACTGATAGCCCCACGATAGCCCCTAAGTGTAGACTTAATCGCAAAAATGGTTATCATATGGCGATCACAATATTATAATGCGTCACCAATTTCATGGACATGTGTAACAAATAATGAATTTTACCCGTTACTGTGCGATCTGCTAACAACAGAATGCATTTATACTTTGAGCGAGTTTCATGTTAAATTTAACGAGTTGACATTAAAATCCCGATAAGCAAGGTATTATATTAAGCTCCAACTTTGATGACTTATGATTATGACATTTATAATGAATTTAATGAGCGACATCAAAATTTTGTATTCAATAAAATGAGTGTAATTTAGCGACTGAAATTTAATGAATGTAACAGAATAAATACGTATTGAAACTATGCCTTTAAGGCGTAATATCAGTTATTACACCTTAAGACCTTTCTGTATTATTATTTCAAGCAATAAATTAATTATGAATAATTCACTGCCACCCCGTGGTTTTCATCGTATGTAGTGGAATGTGACTACGGCGTAGGCGCCCGCTAGGCGGGTTCCTGGCAGTGAAAGTGTTAGCCTCGAATGTGTAATGGTGCCTCGGAGCGGGTTGCACCAACTTACGATTACAAACCGATCAACGTTAAATATGTCTGTAAACAGTGTATGTTGTAGGGCCAGGTATCTACAACAAATTACCCTCCGAATTGAAAGAAATAGAAAACGATGTAACATTTCTTCATAAACTAAAAAAAAAGGCTGTATGACAAATCTTTCTATAATATTAGTGAGTATTTATAATAATAGTATAATTTGTATCATTGTAGAACGTTGACATTTTGTAATTTGTGATGTATAAATATGACCTAATTAGAAAAATCAAATTAATTTGACATAGTAACTATTATAGGGTAAATTTTCAAACGAGCAGTTTTGGCTGTCCCACGGCTATAATTTCAAGTCAGTTTAACATGGAGTATTGATACATATATATTTGTATTCCGTGTATTATATTGTACTTAAAATATATATAACAATACCTTAAATATTAATAGATTCTGAAAAAAAATTTGTTGATATCGTAAAACGGCGAAATCTACCGCTTTTTCGCGTGTCCCACTTGCGGTTTTGCTCAAACAAAAATTCATAACTATAGATTTCGGCAACGTGTAAATAAACAACTTGTACTGTTATAAAGAAGATTTATTAGCGTATTCATTAAAGTATCTTGCAAAATTAATGCGCGAATAATTAAAACCAGTGAAGTGTTTTAGTAGTTGTCCCACGCGCGACCCATTTATTAGGACTCAAGCTCAAAACCCTTAAAATCTGGTTTTCTATTGTCCCACCCCTACATTTACTTTACGATACGATAGATAGGTTAGTTGGGCTTCAACCACCAACGGGAGGGGAGGGAGCGCCAGTATTTTTGACGGAGGAAACAGGTTTTCTTTATACGAAGTATTTTGGGACGGCTATGACGACATTTGTATGGGCGTTTATTTATTAATATACGATTGAAATAAAAATGTGTCTTTCATAACAAAGGTTAGCAATATGGGGTAAGAGTTTCGTGTTTAACTAATTAGTGAATTCAATTAATAGTGTACGAAGGACAGCCAATAAACATCCATGTTGACATTTGTATGGCGACATTTGTACGGCTTTTTTGGCCGTACAAATGTCGAACGTGGCATACAAATGTCGATTTAAAACAAAATGTAAGTAAAGCACGAAATTAATGGAAAATGGAAAGGATTAAACTGGCCTCGATTTAGGCACTGGTTCCGTGACACATTTGTTGTTTGCTACCTTACTTACTTACTACTTTTTAGGGTTCCGTACCCAAAGGGTAAAAACTACGGGACCCTATTACTAAGATTCCGCTATCCGTCCGTCTGTTCGTGTGTTTGTCTGTCTGTCCGTCTGTCACCAGGCTGTATCTCATGAACCGTGATAGTTAGACTGTTGACATTGTCACAGATGATGTATTTCTGTTACCGCTATAACAACAAATACTAAAAAAACAGAATAAAATAAATATTTAAGGGCTCCCATACAACAAACGTGATTTTTTGCCGGTTTTGTAGATAATGGTACGAAACCCTTCGTGCGCGAGTCCGACTCGCACTTGGCCGGTTCTTTGCTGTCATTTTGCTACCTTCTCTTAGGCAGAATGAAATAATCTGTTTTCTAAGTGATTTTTAATATTTTGGAATATAACCACAGAATAAGTAATAGAGTACAAATATAACGATCATCATAATCATAAACCATAAACCGGAGATACTATATCAAAATAGTGAGTTTTTTAGTATGGTACAAATATTTAAAGTTTTTCAACAATTGTATGGCAAAATCGACATTTTGATGGCACTCACCGACATTTATATGGCAGAATCGACATTTGTATGGCGCTGACGACATTGGTATGGCACGGTGTTTTTAAAGCGTCAATATCTAGCTAACCATTAGAAGCAGAGAGGTGCCTCGTGCACCATATTTTTTCTTTTTAAAAGCCCTACCTCACGTTGTCGGTACGAATTTGATATTTCAAAAAAATAAAAAAACCATACAAATGTCGAAAAACGGCCTCTTCAAAAATTGACCCTATAAATCATATTACACTCGCGGGCAAAGAATACGGGTCGGTAAAATACCGTCAATGTCCTAAAATAGTGCGTAAGAGGTTGTACAGTTAATCCTGTCATGATCTTTATTTAATTTTACATATAAACTGCTAATAACAGTAATAAATATAACTTTACCAGGCTTAAATCGGACTCGTAAAAACCCATGAAAAAAAACAACGTTAACGGAGCGAGATATCGCAAAAATCGTGATTTTTGGATATCGATATTTTTATAATAGGATGCAGGAAATTGTTAATACAGTTGGGTATTGTAAAGAATAGCGTATTATGTAAATAAAACAAGCATTAAATATTTTAAAAAACCTATTGCAGTTATTTAATTTAGGGTGACCCGTATTCTTTGCCCGCGAGTATACACTCATGTAAAATTTTGTCATGTAAAATTTTATATTTTTAATAAATGAGTATGAGTATGGCGCCGACAGCTGGTATTCCTTAAAAACTTGTCAAACTTTCCATGCATTCAGCATTTTAACGAACACCGCTTAACACATTCACTGCCAGGAACCCGCCTAGCGGGCGCCTACGCCGTAGTCGCTTTCCGTTACACACGAGGAAAACCACAAGATCGGCTACGAGCGTAGCGCGTAGCGATTCTTGGATGGTTTGATGCAACCCACCCTTAACCTGGTTTTCCACGAGACGAGGCGAGACGAGAATTGAAATTCGTATGGGACTTACTACCTATTTCCACCGCGCGCGCGCGCTCATAGCAAATAGGTAGTAAGTCCCATACGAATTTCAATTCTCTTCTCGCTTCGTCTCGTCTCGCCCCTCCGGTGGAAAACCAGCTTGAGAGTATAGATATCTACAGAGGCGCTATACCGTTGCCACAGAAGAAGTAGAAATTAAATGCGGCTAAATTGAGAACTGGAGGCCGATTTTCGACTTTCAGATGCTCGAATATTAAAAAAGAAGTAAATAAAATTGTACCCGTGTGGTGTCGGGTTAGAATTTCACCACCCCCTTTCTTCCCGTTGATGTCGTAAAAGTCGACTAAGGGAGCAGGGTTGAAGTGTGTTGTGGGCGGTGGGCTAGCAACCTATCACTGCAATATCACATTTTATACCCACATTTATGCTAAAAGTGGCGCTGGAATATACGTTTCTTGTGCTCTGCCTACCCCCTTTGGAAATAAAGGCGTGACTGTATGTATGTAAGATTGTAGTTTCAACATTGCGGGCGCTTTCTCTCTACCGATAAAATTGAATACAAGTGGACAATACCACTTTTTCCAATTCTGTATCGAAATCAGAATCATAATCAAATATTAATTCATAACACAACACAACATAACACAATATTACAAGACAAAACAAAGACGAAAGAAGAAGTAAATCTCTGCCGTGTCACGAAATGGGCCCAGCTCAGCATGGCGCTGGTCTTCCGTTGGCTCCGTCCAGTGAGGACACGGAACGTAACACACACACTCTGTAGTAGTGTTGTGTTCCTGGCGGTGAGCAAGGTCGGGGGTGCGTTGTGTTGAGAGCGAGGGCATTTGTTCCTTCAGCTGTCGACACGGCGAATCCTCAAACATGTCAAGGGTCGGCAACGCCCATATTACACCTTTGGAGTTGCATGCGTCTATATGCTGCGGTGTCCGCTTACCATTAGGCAGCATTATAAAAAAAACCGGTGACAAATCAAAATAAAAAACAATAAATATCGCTATTTCAAAATAGCATTTTTATTATTTTTGTCTGTGAAAGAGTCGGGCGCTCAAAAGCCGAAAATCGGACGGTCTCCGGGTCTTACGAGTCAAATGGCGACTAAAAAAGTGGAACAATGACAAGGACAGCGAATGTTACATATATCCCTTTCTGCCACACTTATTGAGATTTGTATACTACCTGGCTCGGTCGTGGTATTATTACCATAGGCCCTCTCTGGAAATCTATACTCTACAATCTCTATAATATAATATAATCGAAATATGCTAAATTCATGTCTCACATTGACCCGCAGACCGAGCCAGGCGCTACGAGCCGCGTAGCGTTCCGTAGCTTAGCTACGAGCTCTCATTAAGGTGCATTCCCATTTTAATGACTACGAAAATATATTTCAATGCATTGTTTTTGTAAAACTTTTCACGTTTAAATGGATACAGAGAATAAATAAAGGTGGATAATATGGTAGGTTTTTTTTTAGGGAAGAGAGGTAGGGCTCCGCTGTGTGGCATCCCGTTCATATTTTTAGCAGTCCTACCTTCACCTTAACCCATTCAAGGCCTACTGATATATGATTTATACGTCTACGTCTACGTCTCGGTGTGATTTCCGCAACACAGCGGAAAAATGCTGCTACGCGCTACGGCGTAGCACACGTAGCATTGCGAGGCCTCGAATAGGCCTAGCGATCGAAAACCATCGAAAACCACGGGATCGGCTACGCGGTACACTCGTAGCTAATGCCGTGGCTTTCCTTGAAAGCGACTTCGGCGTAGAAGCGCGCTACACTCGTAGCTAATGCCGTGGCTTTCCTTGAAAGCGACTTCGGCGTAGACGCACGCTACGCTCGTAGCTAATGCCGTGGCTTTCCTTGAAAGCGACTTCGGCGTAGACGCGCGCTACACTCGTAGCTAATGCCGTGGCTTTCCTTGAAAGCGACTTCGGCGTAGACGCACGCTACGCTCGTAGCTAATGCCGTGACTTTCCTTGAAAGCGACTTCGGCGTAGACGCGCGCTACGCACGTAGCTAATGCCGTGGCTTTCCTTGAAAGCGACTTCGGCGTAGACGCGCGCTACGCTCGTAGCTAATGCCGTGACTTTCCTTGAAAGCGACTTTGGCGTAGACGCGCGCTACGCACGTAGCTAATGCCGTGGCTTTCCTTGAAAGCGACTTCGGCGTAGACGCGCGCTACGCTCGTAGCTAATGCCGTGGCTTTCCTTGAAAGCGACTTCGGCGTAGACGCCCGCTAGGCGGGTTCCGCTGTGCGCTACGCTCGTAGGCGATCCCGTGGTTTTCCTTGTATGTAGCGAAAAGCGACAACGGCATAAATTGTTAAAGAGACCGTACTCACTAGTAGGTCTGTAAGAGTGCATTAAAAGTTATTGAATATAATTGGATAACTGTAAAGCATATACAGCGTTAATAGTGAAACCCTGGCTTCAAACCACTATTCTGTACTGAAAAACAGTAAGAATGGTCATGTTTTTTTTTCCCTATTTCTCAAAGTTTTAGCCTGAAAATTATCGTTTCAGTTTCCGATACGATCCACGAAGTTTACACCGTGTATATTTAAAAAAAAAACTACAACTCCTGTTAAAGCCTATAGCTACCCAATTAAAAGCATCCCCCTTTGGGGTGTATACCAGTCCAAATTGAAACCGAGTTGCATTTGTTTTGCTTCGTACGATTTCAAAACAAAACAGACTACACTATTTTCTATTGCCTTGCCAATTTCACGGTGGACCACTTGAGGGAGTCCTTGTTTTCCCGACATACTTTTTTTCGAACATTGCTTCATAGACGTTGTTTTGTTACATCAACAATTCATTTAAATTTTTGTTACTTCCTATAAAATCTATTCAACGAATATTACTTGATCGATGAATCATTTCACAGGTATTTTAAGTGACTTTACAAATATTTATTTAATCAACGTATTATTTAAGTCTTGAATATGATAGATAGATAGATGGATAAATCATTTATTTGGCATTTTGCAACAAAATAAAAAAAATACAGAAAAAACAACGATAAAAGAACAAGTGTGGTACGGAAATATAATTATAAATTAGATTTAAGGCATACTTGTGCGTTGCAATTATGCCAAAAAGGTACTAGCTCATATGGTATACTTAATATGCATTTATTTTCAAAGAATTTGCTAAATATCTATTATTTTTAATATCTATTAATATCTCTTATAAAATATGATAACAAAGGTAATTGATAAATCTAGTTAAATTACGTTCGCACATAAACAAACTGTTTCTTCTATTAGAGGCATTTGCGAACGCGTCTAATTAATATGGGTGTGTTGAAAATACTGGGGGCATCATGGCGACTTCGTCTTCGATAATGTCTAAGGGTCAATGGCTTGTAATTTATTAATGTGAAACATAATCACAATCTAAGGAACCAGTGCTTTTATTGTTAAAACTTCATTCTTACTAAGGCAGGTCTCCATCAAGCACGGCGGCAAGCGAAGCGAGGAGGAGTGTTAGGTAGAACTGCTACCCAACAGCGCGCGACCAGAGCGAACGAAACGAGCGTGCCGCGGTAGCGGCCGTCGAAGCGCCAGAAACTAACTTTTTTTCTGATATTTAAAATAAAATTGTTTTTGCGATTTCCACGAGACTGACTGAGAAGACATATCCCATGAGTAGTTTTATTGATTTATTATTTTTAGTAACTTCACTTCCAAATTTTCGAATGCATTTAGTTTTACACTCGAACAGTTATACAAAATATTACACATTGTCTTATGCGATTTAACAGTTTGATATGAAATAATACATTGCGAAAAGTGTTTCCGTAATATAATCCACTTACTAAATGACTCGTTTATTAAATGGAAAACCGTGTTCCAATTAACTTTTATCGATTGTTCGACGAAATAAATTGTCGATGAAATTAAAATCTTTGATACGTTGCTGTTGAAGTGATATTCGATTAAAAGTGTTTGGCAATTCAAAGGTAAACCAGTGTACAAGCTGTGTGTTGAATATTCCGTTTGTTCTACACTATGACGGCGTCTTTTTTTTGCCTGAAGTAGTGCTTAGTCAGAAAGGACCATCAAAACTATTTTACTACCTAAAATGCCGCTAAAAATTGTTTTTCTGCATCTGTCATCTCTTTATGATTGATTTTTTTTGTGAGAAAACTACTACGGGTTACTAATACGAGTATTTTATTTAGTCGCGAACAGGTCTGTTAAGTTCTATGAATGTTAGTGAATTAGTAATTTTTAATTTAATATACCGTGTGGAAAATAACGAAGGACTTTCCCAAAACTTTACCAGAATGACATATTTTACAAGTAAAAAGATAGAATATAGGACCCAGTTCACAAACTTTCTAAAAATGTTTATTAATTATATTAGGTTTAAAATGTCTAGATTCACTTTAACATTTTGGTAACATCAAATCTGTAACTAACAAATAAATTACTTACTACGTAATCGTTAACATTCTATGCTTTTAAGTAATACATCGCCAAAAATATGACAAAGCTTTGTGATCTATGAATGTTATGTATCATTGTTCATGTCTGCTGCTTTGTTATCTCCTTAATGAGTAGTAGCGGCCTAATTTAAATATATACAAAGTGTAACAAATATGGGGTATGAACCGATCAAGGGCTTAACAGGTATCGTGTTCAGATAAGAAAAAACAGAAAAAAAAATTTTTTTGACGCGATTTTTTTTTACATACTAAGGTAAAAAAAAATTGCGTCAAAATTCTGATATCCCACGTTACTTATTAACATTTCCGTATATTCCTATTTTTACACTTGTTTTTCTACAGATTCGTCGTTGACTGGAGTTTGCCGAAATTCATCAGTTCCCAGTATCCATTCAATAAGCAACTCTAGCGCCAAAGGTTTCTACCTTTGGCGCTAGAGTTGCGAGTAGCGAGTTGCGCTATATTCCAATTCCAATGTATTTTTTTTAAGTCGGCCATATTAAATAATCTGAACCATACCTACGGTTGATTGGCAGACTTGGAAATAATTTAAGAAAGTCCCACTTCCCTTCCACCCCTAGTTCACAAATCGGCAAATCAATTTATCTTGTGTAACAGAAATCATACATGGATAATATTCTTAGCCTAACCTAACTTGCTATATTTCATGTACAAATATTTTTTAATAGTTTATTATTCTTCTTCCGACATCTTCTACTGTAAAAACTCTAAAATGTTTTTTTTTTTTATATATAAAAATATTAACGTTTAATTTGCTAAAGTATCATTTTTTGTTTTTATTTTCACAAGCTGTTTGGTAACGTTACAGTATTAGTAAAACAAACCTAATCTAGCCTCATACTATATTCGTTTCAGAAGTTTGCAAGCATCAATGATTTTTGAATAAAAATACTTTCCGACAAATTTTACTTTGGCAAGCAGGATAAAAAAACATGATATTTTCCCTTGCAAAAATTCAAAAACAGGTAGTGTCGCTGCGAAAAATCGCAGCTTGCTAGGGTTTTAAAAACGACAAATACGTTACATAAATTATATAGGTCAAAGCTTACACATTAAAAAGTATTATATACCAATTACATAAAATGGGCTGTTTCAATCACACAATAACTAAAGTATTATTTATTTATGACAGTAGGCTCTCGTCACTATAAAAACATTCTGCGAACCATTCTCGCAGTTTTCAGCCTTTGGCGAGCAAACCGATTTAGGCTCTATTCTAAACGTGTGACGGCATTAATTTTTACTTGCGACCACGCTATATGATAATAACGTAGCGAGAACAATGGTGGTTTTTAACCGACTTCAAAAAAAAGGAGGAGGTTCTCAATTCGGTTGTTTTTTTTTTTAATGTTTGTTACCTCAGAACTCCGTCATTGATGAGCCGATTCATATTTTTTTTTTGTTGGTAAGTATATGTTTCCAGGTGGGTCCCATTTTTTTGAAAATTCAATTGGATGATGGGATCCATGAGGAATTGAGGGAACTCCTCAATTATATTAGGCACGCGTGTAGTGATTTTGGTATTTTCTATTATAACTCGTGTATTTACATCCGGAAATCATAAATTGGTGGAGTGGGATTGATGATGAAGACCACAGATGATTTATGGAATTCCTCAATTACCTATATACTTAAAAGTACAAAAGTATTATCACAGATTCTGATAAGATTCCGTTGAAATAGCAACTAATGAAGTGCCAAGGGTGATCCTTGTGGAATTGACGGAAGTCCTCAAATATTATCGGGTCACATACAGCAATTGGGTTTTTTTCTATAATAATCAACGCATTTGCTCTCGGAAATCAGTTCATGAGGTAAATTGGAAAAGAAATGTTCTCGTGGCTTGGCGGAGTACTAAATTGAAGTCGGTTAAAACTTTGTTTTTAAAGTAAATTATTAAAATGGACGTTCTCGATAGAAGAAATTGATTTTGTATGAGAGTGTTTCTGCTATGGCAAGGAAATGGTTAGCATTCCGATTTAATGTAAGTATAGTTGAATAAACCCATTTTTTCACATGAAACTATTTTCAACTACAACATTAATATATACGGAAATTCAGAAAAAAGGCCTGAGTATTAAAAGTATTTGTAAAATAACTATTTATAACATTTGACATAATTCCACTGTTTCACATTTGTGACGTATTTAGAACAAATCATTGTCGGGTTTGTCCACTTTTGAATGACACAGCGCAACCAAAACATACACGGTGTAAGTGACAGAGTAACGAAAACTGATACCAAGCTGGTATTCCAATAAAAGCTTGTTTAGATTATTTTGAGCACCTCACCCGCATAGTTACTTCATCTCATACTACATCAGTACTGGCAACCTTTTAATAAAGATGGTGTATATTTTTTTTTAAAGGTTGTATGTATCAATATTGGAAAACTCGACTGTACCACGAACATGCAATAGCGTAGCTGTAGTTTTAAAAAAAACCTCACATTTAGGTCCCTTTTCTGAATCTCCAGTACAAAATATAATATTTACCTGAAATTTGATCGATTGGTGAGTAGAGTGGCGGCTCCTCCCCCCCTGCCTGCTGGTGTTCAAGCAGACGATGGCACGACTGTCTCATGAGCGCTCCCCGCACTGTGGACGGAGAAGCACGTCAGTGGACGGAAAAATATAGCAATATGACGTACATAGACATTACCTATTGCGGAAAAATACAGAAAAATGGCGGAAAATTACGGAAAAACAAGTTTTTTACTGCAGGCAATCCCCGCACTGCGCACGGAAATACACGGGTATGTGCGGGAAAACTACGATACTATAGCGGAAAAACCCGTCCAAAGAAAAAATTTGCTGTCCTTTTCGTTGAAAAAAAATAGGTTGCATTTCCAGCGATAAGGTTTAATCTTAACGATTCAAGATTTTAAATAGAAGTGAAGTGATAATCCGGTTTGAAGACCCATCTCCGTACAAATAAGGAATGGCAGGTAACTAGGATAATGGATACATAAGGAACACTGTGCCTTGGCCCTCTGTGATGGATGATACTTTGTTGCCAATACAGCCAGTACATTGCATACGGGCGTATATTTTAACCAGCCCGAGTTTTCGACCGTACAAATGATAATTGGACCTTGGTTATCCGACACTAAGGAGTTTGTTGAAAAAGTGTCCCAAAAATTGTTCTTAGGCGATCCCAGGGCGGGCTCATACTTCGCCCAAAGGCCATCCAACTGGGAAACGTAACGAGCGTCTCGGGACCGCCGCCCCGGGCAACATTGGGGTGTGTCGAGGGCGGGCAATTTGATTGTTACAAATGTTGTTTTAATTGTGTCATGTATAATTAGTATGAATCATCTCATTTCCTAAATAAAGTACTTCCAATGATAATTGTTAAATAGCTTAATTAATAATTAGTTAATATTTGTTTATGTACCACCGAGCAGCGATGTATTCATCATATAATGTTTTAAATTGCTGAGGTAGGGCACAGCGAAATGTCATCCCGCTCGAATGTGGAGCAGCCCAAATGTGGAGGAAGTACCTCCGCCTTGCAGAAGACCACAGCCATAATAACACTACTACTTGCTCTGTAGTAGTGTTGTGTTCCTGGAGGTGAGCAAGGTCACCAGAGCTCCCGAGGGTGCGTTGTGTTGAGAGCGAGGGAATTTGATCCTTCAGCTGTCAACACGGTGAATCCTCAAACATATCAAGGGTAGGCAAAGCCCATGTTACTCCTTTGGAATTGCATGCGTCTATAGGCTGTGGTGTGCGCTTACCATCAGGCGGGCCGTACGCTTGTTTGCCATCGTAGTTGTATAAAAAAAAACATTTAGCATGGCAACATGGCTTGCTGGTTGCAGATTTTGTAATATAGACGTGTTTTTAACGGACATTACACATTTCATTTTAATAATATTTTTTTCGTACAAGTTTGTTTTTACTTGTTCTTTTTAGGGTTCCGTACCCAAAGGGTAAAACGGGACCCTATAACTAAGACTCCGCTGTCCGTCCGTCTATCTGTCCGTCTGTCACCAGGCTTGTATTTCATGAACCGTGCTAGTTAGACAGTTGAAATTTTCACAGATAATGTATTTCTGTTGCCGCTCTATAACAAAAAATTTCATTTGCAATACAGTTACATACTAAAACATAGAATAAAATAAATATTTAAGGGGGCTCTCATAAAACAAACGTGATTTGTTTGCCGTTTTTATATAAAATGGTATGGAATCCTTCGTGCGCGAGTCCGACTCGCACTTGGCCGGTTTTGTTCTCCCTCTTTCCTATTCCATTTTTTTTGTGCACTTTCTATTTTTTTTTGTGGTTGCAAAATAGCAAATAATTTATTTATCTATCTATTACGTTCAAACTGATTTGACATAACAAACGTATCGACTTTTATGGGTGTCGTTATCAAATGACACGACGTGTAGTGAATACATTCGTCGTTATCAAAACATTCGCCCCTATCAAATTTACACACTGTATAGGTCGAAGTTTTCGGGGTCATCGCCCGTTCAAGGCCCATGACCCAAATGCGTCATGCCTTTACAAATAGGATATACAAATTAGAATAATGCTGCTATGGTGTAGCTCGCGCAACGTTGCTTGGGTTAACACTTTTACTGCCAGGAACCCGCTTCGCGGGTGCCTACGCCGTAGCTGATTTCCGTTACTTAGCCAGAAAACCATCAGATCGGCTACGAGCGTAGCGCGTAGCAATTCTTGGCAGTGAATGACTATGCTTACACTTTTACTGTCAGGAACCCGCCTAGCGGGCGCCTACGGCGTAACGGCTTTCAGCTGGATAGTGCGAAAACAACGGGATCGGCTACGAGCGTAGTGCGTAGCGATTCTTGGCAGTGAATGTGTTCGCACTTTCACCTAGCGGGCGCCTACGCCGTAGCTGCTTTTCGCTACTTAGCCAGAAAAGCATGGCATCGGCTACGAGCGTAGCGCGTACCGATTCTTGACATTGTATGTGTAAGCGTAGCACGTCGTAGCGTGCGTCTTAGCGAATGACTTAACACTGTCACTGCCAGGAACCCGCCCAGCGGGGGCCTACGCCGTAGTCGCTTTTCGCTACATACGTGAAAAACCACGGGATCGGCTACAAGCGTAGCGCGTAGCGATTCTTGGCAGTGAATGTGTTAACTACTAAAGGTCAGAATATCCTGTCATGTCTCGGGATCAGGCAACCACATTCATTACAAACGCGCGCGACAAGCCATTGTCGACCGTACTGCATTGAGTTAAGGACTATATCGCAAGTGTCTTGTGGGAGATGGACGGATAGCGTGACAAGGAGAATCAATGTTGGCTTTTCTAGCGTTGCGCATAGAGTAGATAAAAGTATTAAGAATTCCCAGCACGGTCGACTCCAGTCGATTATACATGCAAACGTAGTTTGATTCTCATTTAAAAACTGCACGCTTGAATATCCTTTTTATACACAATGGTATCCGCCATATCGATTATTGCGTTTTTCATAAAGTCTCTAGCCGCTTCATTTTTAACCAACTTCAAAAAAAGGAGGAGGTTCTCAATTCGGTGGTTTTTTTTTCTTTTTTTTTTCAATGGTTACCTCAGAACTCCGTCATTGATGAGCCAATTCGTAATTTTTTTTGATTGTAAATATATGCTTCCAGGTGGGTCACATTTAAAAAAAAATCAGTTGGATGATGGGATCCATGAGGAATTGAGGGAACTCCTCAATTATATTGGGGACGCGTGTAGTGATTTTGGTATTTTCTATTATAACTCGTGTATTTACCCGGAAATCATAAATTTGGTGGAGTGGAGTTGATGATGAAGACCACAGATGACTTATGGAATTCCTCAATTATGTACTTAAAAGTACAAAAGTATATCACAGATTCTGATAAGATTCCGTTGAAATAGCAACTAATGAAGTGCCAAAGGTGATCCTTGTGGAATCCACGGAAGTCCTCAAATATTACCGGCCCACATACAGCGATTGGGTTTTTTTCTCTAATAATCAACGCATTTGCTCTCGGAAATCAGTCCATGTGGTAAATTGGAGAAATGTGGAAATGTTCTCGTGGCTTGGCGGAGTACTAAATTGAAGTCGGTTGAAACTTGGTTTTTAATGTAAATTATTTCTATGATACTATATAGCAACATGAACTAGTTTCCGTCCAGGACATGGCGAATGCCGGTGTATCCAAAGTATATTCCATGTAATTCTAGCATGTTGTTTTAAAACGAGAAATAAACTACATTTTTATGGAGAGTGGAGCGTCCTGACAACCCTTAACACTTTCACTGCCAAGAACCCGCCTAGCGGGCGCCTATTAATTACTATCGACCGCCACCGCAAGCTACACCAGTGTGATTCTGGGCTTAAGAGGGCGATACTTTTCGTTTTATTAGGCTCATAAAACAAGTTAAAGTCTATAGAATAATACAAATTATGCAATATGTTCGGATCTGGACTATATATAACTCAAAAAATGTGTGCACGGAAAGAATAATTTGACATAAAATACATTTTTAGATTATAGCCGTACAATCTTAGACAGTGGGTGTTAAACTATTTAATTACCGTAAAATGGGGTGAGTAGGGTTCGCGGGGAGAGTTGGGTTATGAATGGGGAGAGAAGGTATGAAAGGGGGGGTGAAATGGTTTTTAAGGCTACTGCTACAAAAATAATGTATTCCAATTTAAAATGGAGCTATAGTAATACTCATAATAAAAAAATCGATCCAATCATCTTCCAAAATCACCTTTGTATGAAAACCCATCTCACCCCAATTACGAGGGACTACGGGGTGATGTGGGTTTTCCTGTTTATCGTCAAAGTTATGAAATGGAACCCAAAATAAAATAAAAAACTTAAATACAAACGTCCGGAACACTTATTATATAAACCATTCAGTTTGTATAAGTAAAAATAAAATGTTATCGAGGTTTGAATGTCAGTTTTCACCCTACTCACCCCATTTTACGGTATATAATATGATGACAGTGAAACAAAGGGATTGATATAATTATTGGGTGAGATTATTGAGTCATAAAATATTTTTCTAATACTCTATAATCTATATCCAGAGAAGAATGCATCGCATCAGTGTCATTATTATAACCGACACATTCTCGTTGTAGGATTATAATAAGATGTATTATTTTTATATACTTGCTATTAGTAAATGCTGCGCGATGGGTTACGTTGCTTAAAACGAGTAATGAAATAAAGTAGTAAAAGAAGGGAGGGGCAATCGATGTATGAGCGGATTATTTTGTAGAGGATTAATAATTCGCTGCATTGTCTACGCGAAGATAGACGCAGCTTATAAGTGTCATAGCCTAATCGACTTCCCGATTAAAACTGCATTCATCTGGGGCCGTAGACAAGGTTGCAATCGACAAGCGCTAACGCCAATAGAAAACTATTAAAATGTAGGGGAAACACTTTTCGTTAACATCTGTCATTCCCATACATTTTATTAGTTTTCTATTGGCGTTAGCGCTTGTCGATTGTAACCTTGTCTAGGCCGCCTGGTCCGCTATCCATGTCAGTAAAAGTATACAATAAACTACCGGAATACATTAAAAAATTAAATAAAGATAGTCTTTTTTATAAATAAACTTAAGCATATATTGCTAAACAATGCTTATTATTCTATAAATATAATACTAGACGACAAAATCTAAACAAAACATAAACATTTCTACTACTAAACCATATCTGTACACACATAAATCGATATATATAAGTTTAATCATTTAAATAATAAGGAAATACACTAATACACATACAACAACTTAAGCAACATTATGCCTAGCTCTGTTAACTATATCGATCTATAACGTTTTATGTTATAAATATATTTAGTTGTAAGTCAATTTAGAAACATTGCGATGCCCTCACAGGGTTCATGTTTGAGACAATATAACATATGTCAACTATGTACCATACCATAACAACATGATTGCAATAGATACTTGAATAGGATCTGGACTGACGACCCAGCTGAAGTCTATAGCAGACGACGTTCAAAAACCGCTTTTGTACTCTTTCAAAACTATCAATGTGAATGTTGTAGATAGGTGACCAAATAACTGAGCCATACTCAATGGAGCTTCTTAGTAAGGAGCAGTTTACAAATTTTACTGTTTGAGTATCCCTTTTGAAACCCTTTGTTATTTGCAACCATGTAACTTAAAACTAAGATACAAGGACTCGGAAAGACTTAATTTTACAGTTTGTCGCCGTGTGTCCATACAATAGGTTCTTTGATAACAATGAAAATAAATTGTATTTTCATTAGCAACAGATAAACATTACGAAAATACTCGGAAAGTAATATAAGATTTATAAATTCATAAAAACGAACAATAAGTACGTTGTTTGATTGTGACGTCACAAGAAAGTGATCCCTACAAATGTTATACGGATGGAGCGTATTTGACGTTTCATAAAAATAAGCGAACAAATACCGTATTATGGCGTGTATGCGCACAACCACTGCGCAAATACTGACCGTATACAGACGCGTAAAAAATGGGTTACATTAGAAAGTCCCCAAGTGGTTTCGGTTTATAATAGCACCAGCCCCCTTTCTTCCCGCGGGTGCCGTAAGACGTCGACTAAGGGAGCTGGATTAAAATGTGTTGTGGGCGATGGGCTAGCAACCTATCACTGCGATATCACATTTCGTCGATCTTTTATACACACTTGTGGTAAAAGTGGCACTGTAGCACTAGTTTCATGTGCTCTGCCTACCCCTTTTAGGGATAAAGGCGTGAATGCATGTGTGTATGTATTAAAAAGTATTCTATAAAATACAGTACATATTTCCTATCGCTCTTATGTCAGCGGAAAAACGTTTCGGTACACATTTATGAGAGGATTAAATAGATACATATTTTGGACTTGAAAACACATTCCGATTCCGCCCTGGCAAAAAATATTCAATAATAATGTTTTTTTTTCGACAAGGAAATTCGGCAAAGCTAATAACTGACAGTAACATTTGAAACTAACTGCCTCTCAGAGGTATAAGTTTTACCGAAAGAAAACGTTACGACCGCGTTTGCGTTTAGCTGTCAAATCCTATACAAATTGAGGGTAAAACGCAAACGCGATCGTAACGTTTTGTTTCGGTCAAACTTATACTAGAGCCTCTGAAAGGTCAAATAAATGTTAGCAGTACATTGCTGCTCGGGAAAATAAAATAAAAAAACTGTATTAGAAAAGGTAATTGATATATTTATTCAATACAACCGTACACATCACTTAAAGCTATCGTTACTTAAAATGTATGTTCTAATGGATGCCACCCGCTGTAGGTACACTCGTAACGTAGGCTAGCTCTATTCAACCATGTCATGCCGTCAGTATCCTGTGAATTGCTGTCTTCCTCGTAAAATGCTGCGTTTAGGTACATTGTTGTGTAATGTGTAACGTAATGATCCTATTGGTAGGTTTAAATTCGCTCTTGGACGATACAATAACTATATGTACGTAAATGCAGTATTTCACGACCAAAACAGCAACTTTACGTGATTTGCCATAAAACATAATAACTCGTATGAGCCGTTTCGACTGACGCCAGCGACGGTCCGCCTTTGACCCTCTATTTTGTCATTTTAGGTGCTCTTATTATTGTAGTTAGCCCTAAACATTTGACCACTCAGAAAACTGTTTCGAACGGCACCATGAAAAATATTGTCAAGTAGCCAAATATTGTCAATACTGTGTGTATTTGTAGACTAACTTTAACCGCCATTATTTATTGACAAACATGTATAAAATAACCGGACGAGTGCGTGTCGGGCCACGCGCGGTGCAGGGTTCCCTAGTTGCCTGTCTGTCTTTGTTACATCGACACGCGCGCCCCAAGTAAATGGTGCGTTTGCGTCGGCCGAATTTGTACGAAAGTGGGCTTTCAAAGTACATTTTAAGTTGGTCGGCTATTACTCGGTAACTAGTCATGCACTTTGGCTTGATAGTTTTCCTTTTCAATTCATTATATGTACTACTGTCACGATTTTTGTCACATTCCCAGTGTTAGAGTAGTCCAGGTCTTGGGACACTTGACTCGAACAAAAATGAGGGCTTTAAAGCCCAATATCACGGAAACGGCTTACTTGATTGAAAAATGGTATTTCAAAAGCCATCATATTTTAAAGCAAGCTATCTAACGATATCCCACACCATGGGATTACCGAGAAAAAAATACGTCCAGTGTAGGGGAGGTACACTAAAAAAAAATACTTTTCAAGATTTTATTCTACCATTTTGTCGGCGTGATTACAGATTTCTAGTAGTTAAGGTCTGCCCACTACGATATGCCGCCGACGGACAGATGGACATGGCAAAACTATAAGGGTCCCTTGTTGTCTACGGAACCCTAAAAAGAGAAGAGAAAGAAAATAAATGAACATGAATAGGGGCCAATCTTACATAAATCGAACTAGAAGCCCCGTAGAAACTCAACAGGATAAATTTAATAGAAATACTTATATACATACAAAATATATATGTAAGAATTGGATTTCTAGACTCACCTTTATTATATTTATTGTCATTTCACTATGGCCGTCGGCTGTCTAATTTGGAGAACATTTTGCCTGAAACAAAAAATATCATGGTAAGTTTATTACTGATGCCTATTTATTAAATTATACACGATATTTTTTTTTAATAAATAAATAGTGAATCATTTAATCCACATAAAAATACAATAAGAAATAAAATAATAATAAACTTAAGCTACTAGCTTCAGCCTAGTCAAAAAGTCCCCCACGAGTTGTCCCTGGCGCAGAGGCACCCATAACACTGGCTGCGTTGCCACGTTGAATAGCGATGGACAACCTTTGCACGATCATTTTATTTATTTATTTATTTATTTATACAAGGAATTCCAACAGCTATAAAACGCTAAACTTTATAAATAGCAATACAGAGTCAATTATAGGAACGAATTTTATGATTAAGTAGTTAACAAAGGTCGAAAAAGATTAAGAAAGAAGCTCGTTTAGATAAGGGCGTAGCACAAAATCGTGCTAAATGGAAAATGCGGACAAAGAAGGCGGACCCCAAGCAAATGAGACCAGAGATGTAATCACGTAACGTTCCGAGCGCGCGTTAGAACAATTTAACTGTAATTTTTTTCCCTATATAAAGTGACATTTAGATATACCTGACTCGCGTACAATGCGTCACTTCATCGAACTGCTTCCAGAAGGGAGAAGAATAAAACACGATTGTTTTACGAACAGGAAACAATATTTCAAATTTAATTAAGAAATTGCTGAACTTATTAGGTGCTAACCTAGTCAAATAAACAATTTATTTCTCGAAATACATTTACAGCTTACATTCCGAGGGAGTTAATGGTAACATTATCATTAAAAATTCATTAAACTGATGCAAGTAAATTTTTACTCGATATTAATAATGTTCGACCCGATCACTGATTAAAAATCACCGTGTAAAACTCGATAATAGTACATTATTGTCAAAGCAAGGGAAGTAGGCAATTGCTGGCTGAGTATTAATTTAATTTAATACGAAGCCAGCATTTGCCCTTCCAGACAAATGGTGCAAAAAAACAAACTTCTTTTGTTACTGGTAAGTTTTTTTGAAATCAACAATTTATTATAGGTTTTTTCTTTTCGCCACTTCATGGAATTGTTGTACGTCTTTAGATATTTGTCTTTTGTCTGCGGGGAATAAATTATCAATAACTGAACTTGCAGATTCTTTTAAATCTGGAGGCGTATATTCCATATCCTCGTTACTCAAACTGGAACTCATTATCACGTCAATTTTCAATATCTTCCGAAAAACAGCTAGCCAACAACTGAATAATTTTTGCATTGTCACCTTTTTTTTTTAATTAAAAACTAGAACTGTATTTTTCTTCCGAAAGCGCCGTTAGTTATTTGAGACACTTAAAAAGTCGCGATAAGTCGTAGCTATTGATATTCCGTTTTGGCTGTTTAGGACCTACCTTTTTATAAATGGCCTTTCTAACTTTTTAAAAACCCTCGACAAATAATGGAATTTGTATGGTTTTTATTTTTACATTTTTGACCGACAATAAACTATGTACTTCGCGTCCTGATTTTGAGAAAAGTACATTTAATTCGGTTGTCAATATGCATCTTAACATCATTAGAAGTACTGACATACCAATTATAGACTGGCGACACGAACGCACGAATCAAACCATTAAAGGCCAATGACTCTTGCTACGAGCGATTTCCGCTACATAACGGGAAAAATACTGCCACACGCAGCGTTGCTATGCTTCAAACAGAAGAAGAGAAGCCCGCTAACTGTGAACCTCGCCGCGTGACAACATTTCAGCGCCGCATTGTAAGGGAAGCGGGAGGCGCGTCACATTCAGGAGAGGTGCACAGATATTGTGATCGACCAGTGGCGAACGGAATGTCATCGGCGGCGTGCGACTGTGGAAACCCGGAAAAAACAATACCCCATGTCATAGGTAGTATTCGAGTGCCCGTTGGGGCGTTGGGGTGTTGACACGATAGAACAGATCCGCTGAGGTTGATTGAAAATATTCCCGGAAAATGTGAACCAATTGAAATCGGTTTCTCCAAAATGTCTTCAATTTTAATTTAACAGAAACACTTGCCAATTCGTATCATTATTTTATATTTAGAATAAAACTACGTTTATTTAATTTGTTACTATTACCTCTATAGACACATTAAATAAACTTCAAATAGGTACTTAAAGAACATACTTATTAACTACACGTTTATTTTCTACTTGAGTAGTTAATTTATAAATTACTGGAAATGATTGATTAATTTAATACAATTTAATTGAGTTCGCATCCATACAACTCAACTTCAACGACGACTAGGTCAGCGTCCTCATGAGTGAGGATGCTGATTTGGTCGACCCTGGAGATGGGGACTTCCGTCCAGTATTAAAAAATGTAAGTCTATCTCAACACGAAATATTTGAAAACTCACAGGCGGAATTTTTCACTCCCGCTATGGCTAATCCCAGAAAAGAAAGACGTAGGAGGGCACGCGAAAACAGAGAGCGTAGCCTTGAAAATAAACGATCCCGGTCAACACATTCACCAACGGAGCGTAGTTTGGAACATCAGAATACTACAGTGGTTAGTAATCGGTCTCAGGAAGTTGATTCGCAGATTCCCCCCGGGCAAAATATGATTACCCAGCCTCAGATCCCGGCCACGCCGCCGGCACATTTAATCGTTGATACTCCTGATTTGACGCACACCGAGTCGCCGGCTTCTCTTTTTACGCCAGTAGGGCGCGAAAGGTACATCACAAATGACCAGGGTCCGTATATCGTACATATCCAAAAAATAGACTGCGCCAGATTCAGGGGTAACCCTACATCCTGTTACTTTCGGATTATTCCTACAAAAGAGAAAGCGGGAGTTCCAAAATATCATAGAAGGCTCAGTCAAGAGAATAGGGCGAAACCGTGTGTCCCTAGGCTTCCACTCGGCTGAGGATGCTAACTCTTTCCTGGATTCCCCCACACTAATGAACAATAATTATAAGGCATTTCTGCCAACTTTTAATGTTACTAGAATGGGGCTAGTGCGTGGAGTCCCGGCAGAGTGGACACCAGAGGAGGTCCTTGAGCAGGTTCAGATGCCGGTAAACTCGGGAGGCGCTCGCCCAATAAAGGTCAGACGTCTTAACTTTAAAAAAAACAGACCGGACGGTACCTTTAGCTGGTTGCCCTCCGAATCGGTTGTAATAACTTTTGATGGACAATGTTTACCAAAAAGGGTTTATTTGTGTCTGAATTCACTGCCAGTCGAATCATATCAGTACCCAACGGTACAGTGCTTCAAGTGTTGCCGATTTGGCCACACTAAGGAAAAGTGTCGGTCACTTCCTCGTTGTTTCCGGTGCGGCGGTGCCCATGCCGGAGAATCGTGTGAGGTTGACCTAGAAACCCATGGATCGTTCTGCTGCAACTGCCCCCGAAGCGTGGCGGCAGGCCATTGCGCTAACAGTAAGTCTTGTCCCGAGTATGCTAGACAAATTAATATTAAAAAAACCATGACAGACGAAAACATTTCATATATCGAGGCATCCAATCTGCATGCTAAAATCTCCCAGAGGTCTTATGCAAATGTAACATCTGCCCCCATCCAATCTCCACCAGTTCTGTCGTATAAAAAGACTGTTTTTCGTCAGCCTCGGTCACCCCCCCGCTTGGACAAAGGTTATGATAGAAGGGCTCATGAAGCTTTGACCAGGGACCCTGTTGTCGAGTCCAGGCCAGTATACCCCGAACAACGACAATCAAGAGAGAATGTAATTAGCGAACTAATTAAATTACTCTCGTCTGTGGTTAAGGTACTTTCTCCTTCCAGTCCCCTGTCCGACCCTGCTCTGCTGTCCCACGCTGCTCCTTTTATTTCGTCTTTCCTGTTTCCTTCTAACAATGGATCAAGTAGTTCTACAGTGGAACACTCATAGCATCACGAATAAAAAGCAAGATTTACTTTATTTAATTAATAAATACAACCCTGTCATTCTAGCCATATCGGCGATATGGCTTAAAGATGGATCTAATTTTAAATTACCGAGTTATTCATCTCTAATGGACTGTCGGGCTGACGGCCGAGCTGGCTGTGCCCTCTTCATTAGAGATCATATTCCTTTTTCTTCTGTTAAAATTGCTCAAAATTACTCAAATTTTCACTTAACCTGCGCTCGTGTGGAAGGTATTACTTATTTATCTCTTTACATCCCATATCCCTCCGCTATAATCCTCAACCAACTTAAAAATATTATAGAAAACCTGCAACACCCGGTCATAGTCCTTGGTGACTTTAACGTTCATCATGTTTTGTGGGGTTGTGACAATAGTGACCCTCTAGGTGAACAACTCCTAGAAATTTTAGACAAGTGTAACCTTTGTTTATTAAATTCAGGCACATCAACTCTACGTACTCTCCCTAATCAAACAGCTAGTGCAGTTGATATATCCCTTTGCTCTCCTATACTTGCGTCTCAAATTACCTGGGAGGTGTTGGATAGCACATTTGGCAGTGATCACTTTCCTATTTTACTTAGATCACCTTTCGTATCTACAAAGAGACCTACTGTCACTAAACCTTTGCTAATTTATAACATTAATGGCGCAGATTGGGATACTTATAGAAAGCATCTGCAACAGGAAGTCAAACAGTTACCCCCTATTACTTTAGAATCTACGCAAACATACTCTGATGCTCTAGTTTTAGCTATAAAGAATTCAGCGGATAAGGTTTTCCCTCTTAAAAACACTGCTGTGGGTAAGATGGCCTCTCCTCCTTGGTGGGACAAAGAGTGTACTGTAGCGGTTAAAAGTAGGAAGAAAGCTGAAATTGCTTATGCTGTGAACATGTCATCTGAGAACTTCCAGCTTCTCACCAAAACTATGGCAGAAACGAAAGCGTTATTGAGTTGTAAGAAGCTAGACGGATGGAAGTCTTTCTGCACAACGTTGAGTCCTTCTACTCCTGATGCAATCGTGTGGAATAATATCCGAAAGTTTAGCAGATCATTTAATGATAGTAGATGTCCCTATCCTATGTCCTTACAATGGGCAGAATCTTTCCTGGACAGAATAGCACCTTCTTATGTCCCAGGTGTTCTTGACTCTACAATAGGGCTCCTAAATAACAACTCGTCTGATCCATTAGATCAAGTGTTCACCTTTTTGGAGCTCACAAATGTTTTAAAATCAGTCAAAGACTCCGCTCCGGGTCATGATGGAATTCCTTATTCATTTATAGTTAAAGCAGGGGACTCATTCCAAAAATATTTCCTTGAATTAATTAATTGCATTTTTATATCGGGCCATCCTCCTCGTACTTGGAAAACACAACTGATAATGCCTATCCTGAAAACTGGTAAAGATCCTAATGACCCTCGTTCTTACCGCCCAATAGCTTTATCGTCGGTTCTTACAAAGATTCTAGAACATCTCATTAAGAATAGACTGGAATGGTTTCTAGAAAGTCAAGAACTACTTGGTAAATTTCAATTTGGGTTCAGAAAGGGAAGAAGTACCATGGATAGTTTAGGGATTTTTACTACAGATATTAGACTAGCTTTCTCTAACCGAGCCTCGGTAGTGGCAGTGTTTCTGGATGTGGAGGCTGCCTATGATAATGTCCAGCTCCCTCTTCTCAGGGAAAAATTCCATAAGCTGAGAATCCCGGAGAGGCTGGCATGCTTTGTGGGTAATCTTCTTTCAGAGAGACAAGTTACTTTTCGAGGCAAGGATCCTAACATTTACCCATCAAGATTGGTTTGGCGTGGATTGCCTCAAGGCTCAGTCCTTAGCCCATTACTGTATAACATGTTTACGTACGACCTTGAGGGGTCGGTTGCTGACTGTCAAATACTTCAATACGCCGATGATATATTAGTTTACTCTGTAAATAAAAGTATAATTACTGCTTATGAAAATATTAACCAGTCCTTGAACACGTGGCTAACAAATAATGGTTTATCCCTTTCCCCATCAAAAAGCTGCGCCGTTGTTTTTACGCGTAAACTAGCCCCTCCTACCATTAACATAACTATAAATAATTCTTGTATCCCAGCTCGTACTTCCTATAAATTCTTAGGGATTATACTAGATTCTAAACTGAACGGAACTTCACATTTTGAATACTTGATTAAAAAAAGTGAACGGGGCCTCAATACGTTAAGATGTCTTTCAGGGGTGTGGTGGGGAGCTCACCCCACCTCTCTCAGATTAATTTATAATGCTACGATTCGTAGCATACTAGATTATGGATCCTTTTTATTGGTCCCAGCAAACAAGGCGGGTTTAGTTAAGCTTGATCGTGTCCAGTATAAGGCATTGAGAATAATATTGGGAGCGATGAAGTCTAGCCCCACCAATGCTTTACAGGTAGAATGCGCGGAACCCCCTCTTAAACTTCGCCGGCAATTTTTGGCAGACAGTTATTTCTACCGAGCTTTACAACTCTCTTATCATCCTATAATCCATCGTCTTTATGATCTTAAGGCGGCTTCCCATTGGTATGAGGAAGACGCGCCTTGTCTCGTAAAGAGCCTAACGAAATTTCAGCTTGTTAAGGATCCTGTTTTCCACTCCACTCGGCTTCCTCTGTTTGAATTTAGCTATGAAATTGTAACTCATCAGCCCCGTATTATTCTTAGTATGGACATTTGTCATGATGATCCCCATGCCGATGAATATCTACGCCAGATTCTTACCCGTGAGTGGATTGGTTGGAACACAATATACTGTGATGCATCTAAGTTGTCCCCAGCTGGTTGTGTAGGGGTGGGAGTTTTCCATTCCCAGTATGATATACTTCAGAAGATTAAATGCCCTCCTGAAACTTCGGTGTATACTGGAGAGTGTATCGGCATCTTGGAGAGCGTGAAATATATTTTAATATTCAATTTAAGAAAAACTATAATTTTCTCTGATTCCCTTAGTTGTCTACAAGCGCTTCTCTGTAACCCGTTTTCGGTCAGGTTCCATAATCCTATTATCTATCAAATTAAGGAGAATCTCATAAAATGTAGAAATCGAGGGTGCGAGGTTGTCTTAGCCTGGGTCCCTGGTCATACAGGGGTTACAGGAAATGAAAGGGCCGATCAGGTAGCAAAGGATGCGGTGGTCTGTGGTGATAAGTTTCCGTTCAGAAATTATTGTCATGATTTGGTCCCCTTGGCGGCCCGGTACCTTATTAAGGCTTGGTCTGCCGACTGGACATCATCTAGTAAAAAACGGGCACAGACTTATGCACTCGTTCAGCCCACGGTGTCGCGAAAACCGTGGTTCTCAAAGTTATTTCTTCCAAAACCTTTTTGTTCCACTGTGATACGAATGAGGCTGGGTCATTGTTGTACTCCTGCTCACTTGAAAAAAATACACATCCGGGATTCCTCCCTGTGTGAATGCGGACTAGACGATGGGGATCTTAATCATATATTTTTCGCGTGTCCTTTATATAATCACAATTGCTTATACGACGAACTTATAAGACTGAAGGTTCCTCTCCCAACTCACATTTTGGAACTTATTCAAATTAAGAATAAAGATATATTGATGGCCTTGGGATCTTTTTGCCAAAGTAACAATCTTAAGATTTAAGCTATAATTTTATTTGTATGTATTTGTGTTGTCTCTACATGTTACTAACTTTGTAGTTATGTCTCGTTACTCATAACTGTGTGGTATTTATCTGGGCTTCTAATTAACTGATTTGTTTTTCAGGAGTAGTAACTATTTCTGTTATTGAGTCCGTTTAGTTATTTTTCTTTTTAAATATAAATCGACATGACACTGGCTAATCGATACAAGTAGCCACAATATAAAAAAAAAACTTCAACGACGCCGCAAAGGTGTAAGTATATAACAGTCCCATTATCTGAACTGATAATGACTGTTTTTTATTCTCTTGAGTAGTAGCAGCCAAAGTACCCAAATATATCGTAAAGTAACAGATCCTTACTCCCATAGTAATAAAGACGTGTTGCGATATATTTGGCTACTGTGGCTGTTACTAACTATATGATGTTGACTATACTCGGCAGGGGCGGCGCGCGAAAATTTAGCTGTGCAACCCGAAACAAAAAAAATAAGGAAATAATATATATTACTTAGCTATAGGCTTGCATAAAAATAACTTTTAGGCGAGAATCGGCTTGTAAGAGGGCGTTCCGCCACTTATTTATTTATCGTACGGCGGTTACACACGGGTACATATATATAACTTTGGCCTCAGGTCTTGATTGCAAGACACCTGACGATAGTGAGTGTCCGACGGGCTCGCATAGGGAACGCTCTCTAAAAGGATACTTCGGGCATCTATATAATATTATCGACGACCAAGTTAATGAGGGTGTTTATTTAGATTCGAAGAGATTTGAACTGTTACGCGCACAATCTATGGAAATGAAATCTTTATTTTCAAATTTTGTCAGTGTCATGTACTTAAACCATAATTTATACGCATACGAAGTCGCGGGCGGAAGCTAGTACTTCATAAAGCTGACCAAAATTATTCAAAGAGCTGAAGTAAGTGTGGTAATGTGTTAATGTAATGGGTATAAGAGTGGTATGTTTGTGTAAAACTGTAAGTTTAGGCAAATCGGTACAAACTAACATACTCGTAATATGTGCATAGTATTAACATTAGTAATGGGTAAGAAATAAACAAAACAATATTGCAAGGCACACAAGGATTGTAAACTAGGCTGCGCAGCGGGTTCGCACTGCACAAGAGAGTTTGATAGACTAAGAAGATCGTGGTCGGATTTGATTTTAATTGCAAGTTCATTTATACATCCCCTACTATAGAGCATAAAGGCTATTAATTCTTACGTGTCTTATCATGCAAAGAAACACTTCTCGAAGACATTAACACACTTTTCTCTGGGATTACACAATAATCATCCCTTTAAAATGTTGTTGTATTTACACATAAAGAAACACACACATCACAAAGTATTGAAATCAATCAAGTAACCACTGAAAATATAATTTATAATAAGTTTTTATTCAATTATCGAAGTAACAAACGAATGACCACATAAATATTTCACATAACAATGTCTAGATTGTCTGTGAATCACAATTCATGTATATTTTATCGTCATTCCCAATCCCTTGTCATTGACTATGATCATATTTGACGTCATGTTTGTTTACATGATAGGACACGTTAGAATGTATAAACTTTACATAGTTAACCTAGTAAAACTCGTTCTTCTCTTGTTATCATTACCTATATTTTCCTAATTGTTATGAATTTCAAACCGTCGCCTTGAAGCCTTTATTTCCAAAGAATACTTAATCACTAAAAGGTCTCGTTAATGTCCCCGCAAAGCAGTAGTTTCTGCAGCAAGCAATTATAAAACTGGCATGTCTTTGATAGCTTTTATTGATCAGGCTAACTAGGGGGGGGGTTCCCCCATCCAATCAGGCTAACTAGGGGGGGGGGGGGTTCCCCCATCCAATTTGCTAGTCTCTGTAAATAATCCGTATAATTACATAGTAGAGCTATCGATCCGGCGTATAAATAGACTTTATAATATATATTCTCGACGCAATGTCGATAAATCAGTACGGTATTGGTATTGATTTTGAAGGGCTTGTATTTTTATTATGTATGTTAGTGTTAAAATGGTCGTGCAAGTATTTTTTGTACTTGAGTATGTACAAAATGTACCTACCTACAAATATTATTCCGTGTAAGATTAGACAAATCGTGCTTTAATTGTGATGAGATTTCAAGGATTTTTTTTATTTGCAATCTGTCAGAGTACGTCACATATTTTTTGAAGAATAATTAGTAGTGTAATGTTTGAAAAGTATTTAATTATCGAGATAAGTAAAACTAGCAGAATACTCTTTGATACACTAGATAAATGAAGAAATGTACGAATTTGTCCGTGAAGTTTCTATTTTTATGTGAAACGAGTCGCATGTGGCTATTTAGGTTATAGTTATAGTTATTTGCAATGTATATATCTACTAAATGTTATTCAATCTACCTGCAATTTATCCAAGTATCAGCAGAAAATTAAATTAACGTACAGTTTCATCCCAAATATTAAATGACGATACGCACTAGCAAGTATATCTATTAAAAAAAAAACAATTTTTAAGAAGCCGATTCCGTACTTGCTTAACATTCCGGGAATATGCCAACTATAGGCATTTAGGTATCCTATTATCCGATCCCAGGTTATTTCTTGTGTCAGATGCCAAGATTATCTTTGGGTCTTGGGTCTAAGAACCCGTAGCATTTTAAGTATTAAATAGGTATCTCTTCTTCTTCTTATTTAAGAGCTAAGATCTTGTCGGTGTAGGTCAAAGTAGGCCCTCCATTTACTCCGATCCCAGGCAGCCTCTTTGACATCTCGATACGACCTAACATCAACATCATGATTTTTTAGTTGCTCTGTGAGGTTTATTATAGGCTCCTTACAAATTTCCACCCTAACACGTGCCTAAAACCCGGTAAGCGCATGGTCAAACTAAACTGCTGCCTGGCATCGTTTTAACACTCCGCCCCTATCCCCGCGATTCTGTGGAGCCATTTTGCGACTAAAGCGCCTTTCTCACAAGGCGATTTTTAGTTGATCAACTTAAATCGGTTCACGAATTAAATGACAATCGCTAATGAGAACATGTTTTCAATAAAAGTTGATCAACTTTTACTGAACAACAAAAAGTTGACTCCCTCTCAACTTTTGGTGGGCGAGTCGGTTCAATTTGATGACGTCACCGTGCAAGCAACAACTTATCGCACGTGAGAACGTTCCGTTCAAGTTGAAAACGATTGTTATCTGTGGTGGCAGTATTGTTTGCTGTCAAAAGTGAGTGCGTGCGGCCAAAATGACTACAATAATTTACTTTAAAAACAAAGTTTTAACCGACTTCAATTTAGTACTCCGCCAAGCCACGAGAACATTTCCACATTTATTTTCCAATTTACCACATGAACTGATTTCCGAGAGCAAATGCGTTGATTATTAGGGAAAATAATAGGGCTTTAAAATTCTTTATATTGAATAATATTAAGGAACACACTAGTCGGAAAAACAATTTTTTCGAGAGTTTCCCTCAATTTCTTCAGGATTCCATCATCAGATCCTGGTTTCCTTACCATGAGAAGGACCACCCTTGGGATACTTCCTTTCCAACAAAAAAAGAATAATCAAAATCGGTTCATAAACGACGAAGTTATCCGCGGACATACATAAAAAAAAAAATATATACGGTCGAATTGAGAAACCTCCTCCTTTTTTGAAGTCGGTTAAAAAAGGTGATAAAGCGGACTGATGCCACAACAATGAAGTTTCTGGACTTATATCAGCAGCAGGAGTGTCTCTGGAATCAGACACTCGACCTTCATAAAAATAGACCTTTTATTTCAGCTAGAAGTTCTTGGAACTTATCCTCGCTAATACGCAGATGGTTATGGTATCCAGCCATGTCTTCATTTGCTAGTTCTCTTAGAAGCGTTTGTGTGGCTCCTAATTGATTCCTTCTTAAGATCCAAACCCTCATCCAAAATCTGCGTTGTTTTCTAAATGTTTCCTTCCGCAAAATAAGTCTCAGTTCGTCAATTAAAATATGCCTTATTTCGCGGATACATGTTCGCACGACATTGTTTGACGCCATTTTGAAGCAACTGCCCGGTCGGTCCGATTATCGGTGTAAGCGTGAGAATGCAATTCAGACCGATTTTTCTTGATCAATTAAAAGTTGATCAACTAAAATCGCTTCGTGAGAACGCCGCTTTAGACATATATGGATCTAATTAGCAGATATCGTAAATGTTGTAGCATTTTCGGTGCAGCATGCTCATGTTAACGGAGTTGTATCAATCGGAATTGTTAATTAATGTTATTAACGCTAATAAAGCATTACGATTTAAATTGTTTTACCAATTCCGCACCGCAAATGGTACAATATGTATGATGTCTGCTTAGCTCGGATTATTCATCGCAAAACAATTGCAACTCGCAAATGAGGCAATAGAGCCGTATTATGTGCAATATAATTAATTATAAATTTCATTCATATTTATAACCGCTACCGAAACTTGCCCAAAGGTCTGTGGAGGTATTTCCATCAACAATTTTCATCATCCTTAAAATATTTAGAATGAACGACATATAGTTTTATTATTAACTAGCATCCGCCCGCGACTTCGTCTGCGTTGACCCGGAATAAAAACTATCCTTTATGGCTATATACTATCTTCGTGCAAAATTTAATCCAGATTGAGTAACAAACATCCAAGCATCTAAAACATCCTAACTTTCGCATTTATAATATAAGAAGGATGACGACCGCTTTAGCCTAGTTAACCCTGCCTATTACTACATCATTTGTTTTGTTATACGATATTTGACAAAAGTCAAATCAGCTTTTGTTATGAAACGTCAAAAACGTTCTTTTAGTATGAAATTTGTTTTCACGCATCAAATTATTTTCACTGTTGTCAAATACCTACCCTACCTACCCTGAGCTCGGCCACTTTTTTTTTTATTGACAGCCGTCATCCCGGTACAATAAACGTCAATGATGACATAAGACGACATAAATTATACAGGGGTGACAGCTGTTAAATATTGGATGTAAGGGCATTTTCACTGTAATGCACAATGCACACTATTTACAAAATTTGTGTCTACGAAAACGATAGGGTTACTGACTTTCGCCGCCAACTCTAGATGCCGAATCCCTCAATTACCAGTTCCAATAGTTTCGGTTAGCGTTGAAGCTAACCGGTTTGATATGTTTGATGGGTTTAGGGTGCAAAGGAAACAGTAAGTTGCTCAGTTATGTGATGTATTCAGGATCAGGAGAGGAGCGTACAGCGGACTCGACTAATGACTAGCACACTGAGTCAAAAATAAAAAGACATTGCTGTTGACATAAACAGCTACCATAGAATAAGGATGTATTGCGTTTACAGAGTATCCAACACTGGCCCTTAAACCAATACGACCTTATAAACACAAACACTAGCATTTAAAAACATACACGGAGCCTCCTCCATCGTATGCACTAGTGTGCATTACATTCACACTGTAAGTAGATAAACAGAATACACTAGACATGTATTGTGCTGACCCTACTTCTATGTAACATTTAATGTAACTTAATAAAGAATTTATAAACAATGTAAGTACAGTATTTTTAATTGTATGACAAAAAACAAGACTTATCAAACAATTAAAACATAACTATCACAACAACATCAGCTGTTTGACAAAATTATAGTGCTTAACTTTACACAATGGTTTTGTCAATATGTCAGCCACCATATCGTTTGTACATAGATACTTAACAGCAATAGTATTGTTACTTACTAGTTGCCTGATAAAATGATGCCTAATATCAATATGTTTGGTTCTAGCATGATGTAAAGAGTTCTTACACAATTTTTGTGCTGACTGGTTGTCATTGTAAATGGTTGGAACAACATCTCTTTTAGTAATTTCTTTTAGAAATGCACACATAAATAAGCCCTCTTTACATGAATCAGATAACGAAACATATTCAGCTTCAGTAGAACTAAGACTCACTGTCTTTTGTTTGCGACTTTCCCAAGAGACCACCGACTCGCCTATTTTAAAAACATAGCCAGTGTACGATTTACGATCTACATCGTCACTACCCCAATCAGCATCCGCATAGGCAGTGACATCTAGCTTGCTCTTTCTAAACGTTAAACAAAGATTCAGAGTACCTTTCAAGTAGCGTAGGACTCTCTTTGCTGCTTTCCAGTGAACCTCTGTGAAAGACTCGTTAAATTGGCTTAGATAACTAACCGCATAGGCAATGTCAGGTCGAGTGCAAATAGCAATATAATTCAGTGAACCAACGAGACCTCTATAATCGTAAATATCGTCCCTTTGACTACCTCTAGATAACTTCAGTCCCACCTCCATGGGTGTAGGGGAAGACTTACATTCTTCCATTTTATATTTCTTCAGTACTGATGTTATATAACTCGATTGATCGAGAGTAATTTTGTTTTCTTCTCTACACAATCGCATACCTAACACGTGGTGAGCTGGCCCTAAATCTGACATGTCAAATTCTTTCATTAACTTTACTTTTATATTCAGCTTTTCACGTATATCACCAGTTGAAAACAATATTATATCATCAACGTACAGCGCTATAATGATAAGCGACTTTTCATGCCACCTATAATACACACATGGTTCAGATGATGACTTATTGAAACACAGTTTTTTACATAAGACATGATCAATCTTCTCGTACCAGGCCTTAGAGGCCTGTTTCAAACCATAAACAGCTTTATTTAATTTGTAGACCTTGTCTTCTTGGCCTTTTCTTACCGACTCGATTGAGACTGCCTAACTCGGGTGATGCAACATGGTAAATTTAGAATTTTGATCAATTCTGTCTAGAAGTGTTTGATGTAAGTTGCTCGACGTATTTGTATTCAAATATTTTTTTAGAAGCTTTTAGTTTTAACTAGGTGTCATTTCCAATGATAAATTAGTTAATTAAATATAAGCATCCTATTCTATACTATTAAACGAGCAATATCTGTATGTAGACTGGGGACTGACATATAATTACGCATGTTTCCCGGAGGGGTAGGCACTAGGCAGAGGTCACGGAAAAAAATAAATTGGGATAAATTAACTACAAAAGAATGAATTTAAATGTTGAAGTAGATATGACCGTCCCCGCCCTTGCTATGCAAGTTTTTCTTGACGTCTCATGAGGCCGCCATCTTGAAATATTAGTAAGGGCACTAATACACTATTAGTTGTACAAGCGATCGAAGCGAACGAACTTGCCGCTTCAGCTTGGACAAAAAAAAACGTAGGTGTGTGTGGACGTCCCGCCGGCGGCGCCGGTTTTTCGGCTGTTCTCCTCTACAGGTCGCATTTCTCAACCGACTCTCGTGAAATTTTGTGAGCAGGTTCGATATTTATATAGTTCTTTTTGACGATTGATATTTGGAAATTTTGCAAAAAATCGGGATTCCACAGCTCACAGAGCAACTATAGGATGCCGTTAAAGACCTAATACGCACTATCGACTATTCGCCGGCGACTCAGTCGACGGCGACCGTGACTTTTTACAGTTTAATATGGGCGTTTACGCACTTAGTCGCCGGTCGCCCGTCTATGTTTTGGTCGCCGAGAGTCGACAGTGCGTATTGGGTCTAACGGTCGACCTATTTTAGTATTAGTGCCCCACAGACTTAACACATTTAATTCCAAGAATTGCTACGCTCGTAGCCGATCCCGTGGTTTTCCCCGTATGTAGCGAAAAGCGACTGCGGTGTAGGTGCGCCTGGCGGGTTCCCGGCAGTGAGAGTGTTAGGCAAAGTGATGCTGACTCACACCAGTGACACGCGCAAACTTAAACATTTAAAGGATGTCTAGATTGTCTACTCTACTCTATACAAATAAGTTATAACTGGCTTCTGAGAACCACGCGCGCGCGTTAGGTACCCGTACAATTTAAATCAAATTAAGTTCCATGCTTCAGCTTGGTCCGAAAACCGTTTGTCCGGCTGTCTCGCTGTCCGGCTGATCTCCTCTACAGGTCACATTTCTCAACCGATTCTCGTGATTTTTTTTGAGCTACTTCGTTAATTATGATTATATATAGGTTTTTTTAACGCGAGTAAATGTTTCAAAGTTAAAAATAAAATCAAAGACTCGCTCGTGAGGTCTACAGCTTGAGCTATTATTATATATTAGTTTATCTATGTATGGATATCGTCTTTTAGTAGCCATGCTTCTTTGCTTAGTTTGTGACTGGATTGTTGTTTTTTTATTACGTATAAGTAGGTACGCATTTGACCGCTGTCTCACCTGGTGGTAAGAAATGATCAGGTCGAGGGTGTTACATGCATACTATATACTACGTGTTTTTTTTTTCAATTTCCGTTAATTGCAAGGGCGCATAGGTTATATCAAATAAAGTTAATTTCTCCAAGACAGTAGTATCTTAACTCTTACTGTTATCAAGATAGTCAATATTTTAATTTAACCAGATTTGCAGCTTTTACCACTGTTAATGCTACATTCAATTATTTTGTATTTTTTTTTCTAGTAATAGTGATGCTTATTTGTTTCTGTGAATGTACTCTGCAATATATGCCGAAGTTAACGGAAATTTCCAGGAACACCGTGTAAAGTGCCTATTCACTCATGAAAAGATCCAAGTTATACATAACTGGGACAAGATTTGCCGGAACTGAGTTCCACTCTTTAGCTGGCCTCGCGAGAAAACTGGAAGCAGAGCGCTTCGTGCGAATCAGTGGTAAATCAACAACATAAGGGTGGGACCCACGACCGCGATAGTAAAATGGTGACGGCGTGATTAATTCGTGTAATCCTAGTGCACACTACAGCACAAGTGATTTGTGTATTGCCCCCAGTGATGATGAAGATCGTCCGTAGTCCATAGTGGTTCATGTAAAGATTGTAAAGCACTGCTGTTACTGATCTCTCGTGACGTATTATTATTACCAAACGGGACCTAATCGCGTTAAATCAACTTATTTATTTACCTCCTTGAGCCTTCCCGACGTTTCGGATGCGTCACAACATCCTTGGTTGCGGGGATAACTCACACTCTCTGAACTCTCTTCGGGTAGGTACACATACGAGTAGGTGCTTTATTTATCAACTAGGTACGGCAGAGCCGAAGCAAGGGATATGATTATATCAGTATGTTTTTATTTACGTAATTCCACCATAGCGTTTAATCATGTGATCAATGAGGTATCAACAGTGTATCAATGGAATGGATTCTAAACTTTGCTCCAGGTAACAGAGGTTACCTTTTCGATTAGAGGCGCTTTCCTCTACTTAGGCACTGGTCCCACCGCCGGCTAGTAAGCTAGAAAAGTTGGGCGAGTAGCAATACATCGCGGATCTGTAAAGGTCGATTGATCACACTGTGCCTGGTCAGCACGCAATGACCCGTTACTCGCCCAACTTTTCTAGCTTACTAGCCGGCGGTGGGACCAGTGCCTTAAAGTAGCGCTACGAATGTGTTGGCAGTGAATTTGTTATTCACATTATATCCTGATGGATATAGCGGGAAAAGCCATGGAAAATGCATGCCTGTATTATAAATGCGTAAGTGTGTCTGTCTATCTGTTTGGTAACAGACAGAAGAGGTCTTCGCACTTGAACCACTGAAACGATTGAGATGAAAGGCATAAGCGAAGTGAATATGCCCCCAGCGAGTTTTGGCTTGCTTTTTTTATGATGATGTCGCTTTTCATAAGTAGAAAAGTATGCAAAATTTCAACCCCCCAATTTATGTTTATTAGCAGTGATCGGATCAGGTAGCGCCATTTCGCGGGACTAGTATGGATATAGCTATTAACCCCGAGATTTCATATGAAAAGTCTAAAATTCATATTACATATTACAACATTTTCATATTACATTTGGTTTGCCGGACTACACTTATACTTGCTACTTTATTTTTTGTTGCATTTATTGATAGTAAGTAAGTTAATCTAATATTTAAATTGTAAAATATCTTCGCAAAGAATATTTAATAGAGTAACAAAGCTATCATGAAGCGTCGATCCCTATTAAGATTTATCATGGCCAGTTTTTTGCTTGACGATTGATTGAATACAATGGACGTTGTCATTGGCAAAATATCTCATATCGAGTTATAATAATTAACACTTACTAACAGAGATTTAAGTTATTTTTAACATTTTAAATTTAAATTAAATTAACCAATAAATATGTTAAGTTAAGAGCCCGCAGTAAGCTCGGCCGAATTGCACCTTCCCATATAAACGTAGTTACGCTCTCATTTTAAAACTACGTGCTGGATTGTGACGAAACTTTGCATATACAATGACATGAGGTATATCTATGTCTGTAATGTTCAATTAACAAATATACACACGGTTACTTATATTTTAGTTACTTAAGTTTAGTTAAGTTTGCACGCATTATTAAGTGACTGGCTTAATCAACGACTTTGGCTTGTTTACCGGACTTTGTGATCATCTTATTGCGACTATTTTGGCTGACCCTAACAAGACTCCGATTTGCTTCTGATTTGACTAAGTGAAGAGTTGTTGGTTTAAACAAAAACAGTATTAGACCTTCCTATCTAACTAAACATGCCTCGAAAAACCAAGGAATAAACTGTTATAAGTTGGATTGAATCCTATCCCGATTTAATGTCGAATCGACAAGACATTTCATATATCGTACATGTCAGGAAAATTTTCTGTGAAATAATACGAGTCCCGGAATCCCGAGTCCTATCCGTTGAATGATTAAGGTCATTCACCCGAAACGGCACTACCTACCTAATCCGATCACTGTTTATTAGTTTGTGTTTAAAAAAAACCGAAATATGATCTTTCTTTAATATTTTTTTTCTAGCCCGCCGATTTAGACGTGCGTCACGTATATTGTGCATACCTATAATAATGACATTAAAAAAAAACTTTTTTTTAAATTAGGTACTGTGACGTCACCGACACCTCCAAGATTTCATCAAAGCTAGCCTTTAACAAGCTACAAAATGAAAGTATTTACTTAATTTAATATGTGGTAGAAAAAAGTGTTTTTTTAAATTGAATACATCACTATACATTTTCTATACACGCATGCACGTTTCTCTAAAGAGTTTTTAATCGATTAATTTTAACGAGCGAGTAAAGAAAATGTAAACTAATGTATTCAATTTAAAAAAAAAACAATTTTTCTACCACAGATAAAATTAAGTAAATACATTCATTTTTAGCTTATTAAAGAGGCTAGATTTGGTGAAAAACTTGGAGGTGTCGCTGACGTGACAGTATTTATTATTTGTACAACTATAATGTCCTATGATTGCATAATGTCTTTACTATATGCACAATATACGTATATATAAAGATTAAAAAATATTTAAGGACGATCATATTTCATTTTTTTTTAACAAAAAACTATAAAGTTTGGGGGGCTGAAATTTTGCATACCTGTTACTAATAGAAAGCCACACCATCAAAAAAATTACAAGACAAAACTCGCTGGGGGTTGATTCACTTAGCTTATCCTGGCATGGAGAGAGTTTGGATCCCGCCGAAGGACATAGGGTAGTTTTTACCCCGGACATCATCCCCTAAGGGGGTGAAATGGGGGAAAAGTTTGTATGGTGCAGCGAGATAGTCAAGTTCCACGCGGGCTGAGTCGCGGGCAGAAGCTAGCACATAATATATATGTTAAGTAGACTATTATCAACCCGACGCTAATTATAATTATAATTAGGCAACTGAGCGGAAACTCGAACTGATTGATATTATGTATTTACGGTAATGTACATGGAATAAATTAAAGCTATTGTGTATACAGGGAGTCATATGAATGAATGAATGAATGAAGCTGAAGTACCTGGGTAAATGCCCACTGGAGGTGCGGAGATGTGATGTTTTTGTAGGAAACATAAAAAGTCATTGGTCCGAAACCATAATTATTCAGAAATTTCAGTTCCGAACGCCATTATCCGCTAAACGACAATTTGGACGCAGGTGAATTAATGGAATAAAGGAATAGTAATTATATCCTGAAACATCAAACATTCGTTCACCGGAACATGGTCTTGGACATGTGAAATTCGGAAAAAATATATAATATAATATCGGTCAAATGACTTTGAAATTATGTAGTGTCCCCGTTACACCCCTTGCGAGGGCGGCCGTACCTAAGTCGAACTCGTAATATGAGCGAGGGATGTCTAGCTGTGCCTATATTTTTAGACATCGTTCGAACAGCTCAAAATATTAAGGGTAAGCCTATCGCAAACAGTGACTCGTCGGTTCTTGACGCCGAGTCAATATTTGAGAATATGATTGGAAATATAAGCCAGCTTGAGGGCCCTATTCTAGTTGGTGTATGATTTGGTATCGGTTTTGTCAAAATGGTCTTCACAATTGAGCGTATACATTTTTAAAGGGAACACAGATATAATCCGAAGTGTAATTTGTCCGAAGCCATCATTATCTAAGGACTAATTAATGTAATTTATGTTGTTTTAATTTTTAATTCTGAGAATTTGGATTCGTTGACAATTAGCAATTAATAATATTTCGCCTGTTGACTTTAACGATTTTATAATTTATTTCCAATATAAAATTTAAATTTTAATTGTATGATTTTATTCTATGTTTAATTAAATTAAATTAAATATGTTTTATTTCGGACACGAGGTCCATAATTTGTTAGTTACAGTATACTTACAGCGAATGTTAGTAACAGGTATTCTACAACTAAAATCGACGGGGGGAGGCAAGTACTGGAGCGTGCACCTGGTCCCAATGTCGCATAATCGGGCAATCCGCCCGTTCAGCAAATGCTAGTAGGATGCTGTTGGTGCTGCTCCTCACTCTCGTCATCATGGAAGCCATTCTGTTGCGTAAGATTGCGTGGAATCCCGGCACGTCCGCCGCCGCGAACATGCCGGACGCACTACAATAGCGAGGGAGCCCCATCAGCATCCTGAACACATTGTTGTACTGCACCCTAAGGCACTGGTCCCACCGCCGGCTAGTAAGCTAGAAAAGTTGGGCGAGTAACGGTTCATTGCGTGCTGACCAGGCACAGTGTGATCAATCGACATTTACAGATCCGCAATGTAATGCTACTCGCCCAACTTTTCTAGCTTACTAGCCGGCGGTGGGACCAGTGCCTAAGTACGTTGACGGCCATAATGATGCGCCGGTCCTGTTCTCTTTCCCTTCATTAATAATTTGAATGTACCCACTACTAACATTAACTAATTGAAGTCTGTACTTACTAACAACTATATGGGCCACGGCCTGAAATAAACGTTTATTTAATTTAATTTAATTTAATTATCCCGAAATTTCAAAATTGCGAACGCCATTTTCCGCTAAATGACCATTTGATAGCAGGTGATTAAATTGAATAATTATAGTACAGGTCAAGTTAGGCTGAATATGAAAGTTTGGCGGCAAATGACGTATATCAATGAAACTTTGTTTATAACTTTATCTTGTCACTAGAAATGAGGATCTGCCGAGTCCTACCAAAATGGGTATATATAGTATCATACTATTCAGCGCAAAAAATTACACACAGATAGAATGGTGTCCCTTATTTCACCGACAAACGTTTCACCGAATGCATGGTTTCGCCGAATTTACGTTTCATCGAATTTCTGTTACTCAGAAACCGTTACATTCTTAGGGAAAGCTAAAAGGTAATCCTTAGAACCCATTAGGTTAGGCTTGTTCTATGAAAATATAACAAGTGTATGTACAACCCTAGTATTATATTTAGGCTTCGGAGTATTTGTCACATGGTAAGACTAATAGCAAGCTATGGAGTCGACATTTGCCATAAATGTAAACTCTTTTCCTTTACAGCGGTCGGGCATGTATCTTTGTCGAATTATATAAAAAAATATTTTTCTATCAGATTATTCTCCTGTTTTTATATACATATTTTTTAAGTGTTTTAATGTAACTTTTGTTTGTTTTAGAATTTTCGTAATTAAATCAGTATAAAAATGGTGATTATATTTATATAAAGATAACATTAAATAATCGTTTCTAAACTCGTCAACGTTGTTGCCCTTGATTATAAAAAAATACCTAACTAATTACATAAACGAGTATGAGTATGAATAGGAGTTTACATTTATGGCAAATGTCGACTCCATAGCTTGCTATTAGTCTTACCATGCGACAAAAACTTCGATGCCTAATTATATTGCAAGCTGCCAGCGCGGATTCGGCCGGGTATTACAAAGAAATCAAGCGGAGCGGCGGGATAAAATATAGCCGGTGTTCATCTCGAAAGTTCATACCATATACAGGCGAAAGAGTTTTTGAAATCGGATGAGCATTTCTGGAGATCACCCCCTACATACAAACTAGCAAAGCTACAAAGGAGAAAGCCGGGATTGTGCAGAGACATCCAATATAAAAAAGGTGTAATTGATTATAACTAAACAGATTAAAAAGAAGTCTGCTGAACTCCGGACTAATAAACACTAATTAATTAGTATATTACTAAAGTAACGAGTAGAGACGAGAGAGAGCGAGACGGTAGTGTCATCTATTATGTAGTTCTTATGTCACATTAGATCATTTACATCTGTCGAGTCGAGCAAATCCACCATAGAGCAATACCATCCTTCTCTCGAAGCAGTTCAGCCCATTACGTTGTGGATAATGCATTTTCATTAACCAAGCACGCATTGTATAAACACGATATATAATTCAAATAGATCTTACTCACATGAATAATATTGTTGTTTTTGTGTCAACATTACCCCTTTCATAGTAACAATTTTTTTTAATAATAGCAAAATCCCAAGTTTTTGAATCATTTTTGAAGGAGTTTTCGAAATCCATTTTTACCATATTTACCATATTTTAATGTGTCTTGGGTCTTGAACAGCCGGTGGGTATTCCCCATTGCCTTTATACCTCTCGCTTGTAAAAATAGCATTCGGAGCCTCCTCCGCGTACACTAGTGTATCTACAGCGCTACATGTAAATAGACTATTGCTGCTTTGTGTTTGCTCTGTGTATTTATAATTATAACGCTACATATGAGTATACGTAGATATTATTATTGGCTCTGTGAGCTGTAGAACTCGCAATACCCGTCTTTTATTATTTATCTTTTTTTATTTTTAAAAACTGTATCGATCAAAAAGAACTATATAAGTATAGAACCTGCCCACAAAATTTCACGAGAATCGGTTGAGGAATGCGACCTGTGGAGGGGAACAGACCGACAGCCGGACAGTCGAAAGAATTTTGGCCCAAGCAGAAATGGAGACCTTCGTTCGTTTCACACGGTCGTTCAATAAAATATTGTCTCGCTCATCGCGGCTGACCGAACGTCAGAAATGGTCGCTCCTCGGTTTAAAACAAAATTCGAGACTTAAAATGGCACAAATCGACAGTTGTGTAGTTCAAAACCTACTCATAGACCTTTTACATCCACTCGAGCAGAAAGTGAGTGATTTAAGTGCGAAATTACAAGAAATGTGTAAAGAAATATCTGTGAAAAAAATTGGAGGACAATGTCCCAAACTAAGCGAAACTTGTAGTACGATGGCTATATACAAGAAGACGATAGCCATACCTACATAGATAAATAAATACTTAAATACATAGAAATCACCCAAGACTTAGGTCGGGTCTGTAATCGTAAGCTTGTAACACGGCAAACCTCCGCCGCGCGGCTGCTAGCGCACTGGCCAGCGAGAAAGAAAAAACATAGGATTTTCACGGCCGTGTTTTGTTTTTTCTTCGGAAAAATAATTGCTGAAAGATTGGATTGAGATTTCTTCTATTTTAAAACGTGAAAACTAATGTTTTATGTAATGCACATTACCTCTGTTTATAAATAGTGTATATAGTTAATGCATACAAGGGCTGCCACTTAAGCAGGTATGTTTTGTATCAAGTTCTGTGCTCTGTATATTTTTTGTTTGTTAAACCCAATCCAAGCCTCATTTAGCCGTCACTGGTCTAAACCTTATGAGGCTCGGATGGGTTTGAACCTGAGCTAATAAAAAGGATTGCTTCCAGCCCTTTATGCCTCGTAGTCTTCAAACTTGATCACTGCTTGGCTGCTGGATATACCTACGTCTGCGCTACCGCCTCCGAGCAACCTAAAGGCGAGCCCTAGACCTACCCAGCCCAGCGAGAGCTCCGAGGCTATTTAAACTGCAAACGTCTCATCTGAACTTTTCAGGCCAGTGACTTTTAGCTTGTAACATTATGCCTCTGTACTGACTGATTAATTACCCAATTTGTACATATATCTTCTTCATTTTTATTATTATATTTTATTGTAAATAAAATATTAGTTTTATTTTCACCCGCCGGCTAGCCGGGCTACAAGCTATGTTCGTTAAAATCTGAATATATGGAAAGTTTGTCTAGTTCCAATGGAATGACAGCTGCAGTTGATCGGTCTGCAATCGTAAGTGGGTGCATTGCAACTCGCCTTAAGTATCATATACCCTGTAAAATGACCCGAAATACTTCAAGCATCGATTTCTGTGCTTATTAGATAAAAAAAAGTGTAACATGTTTCGTCGAAAACTGCTTAGTTCCCTAAATATTTAATTTTAGAAAGTTCACGCGTTGAAAAGTCTCCCTGTAAAAGAACCCATTCGATTCTGAGTCACTCGCCGTCAATTGTCAACAACTCGATTTCAGGGGTTTTTTTTTTTGGAACCTTGCTCTTGTGCCTTATTTGTAAGTTCGTGGTCAAAACTTGCAATCTAATAAATATCTTCAGTATTTACCATTAAACATGATCGCGAGGGTCTCATGATGGAGCCGGGAGACGACAACTGGAACTATGATTGAAAGAGCTAGGATAGTCGACGATCTTAGCGCTTTCCATCATAGAGTTTCAGTCTAGTGTTGGTAAAGACTCGCGTCATTGAGTCTTCTTTTCCAAGACATGATTTAATTTTGTTGACTAAAGCTGACAGGAGCTTTAGTTCTTTTTAAACCTGATGAGGACTTGAGGTTCTGTAAGACTCGAGTTCTGAATCAAAAGCTCAAGTCCAATGCAGTGACTTAAGTATCCTCGAAGAGGACTTCATTTTTTTAGACATGTTATGATTGATTCATACAATTGTTGGATGGTTCTCAATAGTGACATTTATCTTACTTATAGGCACATTGTTTGAACATAAAATGGTACTTATACTAGTGAAAAAATTTTTTTTATTAAAATTTACGTTACCAATAAAAATATTTGTCAAACCTCCATTTTTAAGATATTTTTGCTATTTTAAAGATTTGAAATGCACAATGATCAAAAAACGGACGGTGTTTGACCACAGAAAATTGTGACGTCACAAGCTGTTTTGACGTTTCATAAAAAGAAACTGATTGTGATTTGCCTACTATACCCTGATTTCTATTTCAATTCTAACACTAGTCTAGCGGTAACACTGCGTTACTATTACTTCGCTTAGTTTTTTCTTTACCGTTCAACATGTGTTAAGATTCCGCAGTAAGCTCGGCCTTTCACCTTCCCATACAAACGGGGTTTCATTCTAAAACTACGTGTTGGATTGTGACGAAACTTTGCATAAAGAATGACATGAGGTATATTTATGTCTGTAATTAGTTTATATGGTTCCAGTTTATAAAACATACAAAATACAGCAAAAACAATTTTTGTATGAAAAACTTAAATTCGCTGTATTTTTTTTACAATGGTATCTGAAGCTACATAAACTAATTACCTCATTTCATTGTACATGCAAAGTTTCGTTACAATCCAAAGTGTAGTTTTAAAATGAGAGCGTAACTACGTCTGTAAAAAGAATCGAGCTTACTGCGGACTCTTAACGGACTTTCAATAAAAATACTAATTGCATTTTGTATTTTATTCCTTACCATCCATGGGTTTATAATACGCGGAGTTGAGATTTATTATTAGAGAATAATGAGTTACTACTTTCAGCTTGTGACCGACTGTACCAATCGAGCGAGCCGGCATCGGCAGTAGTGTGCGTGATGACGCACACACACACACACACACACACAGGTGCAAATGCCAAAACGGTGCCCGCATCAAAAGCTCGGTGCTCATTATACCGTCAGGAATTGATGGTTAAAGTTGGCCAGGCCAACCCTTACCATGATTCAAACCTAGGACCGCCTTCGTCAGGATGACTACCAACTAGCCAGTAATCAAATATGCAATATAGGCTGCTATAGGCACAGCGTTGCGCAGACGAAAGCTCAATACTTGGCACCGAACGCACTCACCCTACACTAACACTACACACTAATAAAAAGGCCCAACTGCACTTAGACCACGATCGTACATCCGCCCGTTTTACTCCGACATTCACTTTACGGTAAGTAAACGGCTTAAGCGCCTGTATTTTTAACGTAGCTCGGGCCGTTTTGGTTCTGGATTGGAATGATCCGCAGCGCTTAACCATATATAGTCAGTGCAAATTGTCTGCAGGGATTCAAGTGGGAATAACATGGGGTAAGTGCACGCTACTGACTTCTATGTAGTGGGAATACGGTGAGCATTAGTGGGCATCCACGGCTACAAGCCGAATGGAATAGCGCCGCGATAAAATCAGCCCGTGAATGTCAAAACATTTAATAAGAAATTGCGTCTCAAGGGGGCGAAATGATCTATTTACGGCTTGGGTGGTGTATTGAAGCCTGAGTGAAGCGAAAAAATCTACAATAGAATCCTGCGTAGCGAAGTAGATTTGAGTGTAACTAGGCATTCAAGTGTTTTACGCCCAAGATGGAAATAATTTCGCTACCATAGCACATACTGCTTTTCATACCTTCTGTGAGGTAAACTGAAATCCCTCAATTGAGGGCGACAATCGCTCGTTTCTGAATCTCTGATCAGGGAAGAAAAGTACCACTTTGATCCCTCATATGGGGCCAACAATTACTTTTCTGTATAGCAGGATACTTAGGGCGGCCCTTTGGATAGCCGGACGGATGGAAAGTCTAGCGCGTCGCGATGACGCGCCGTTTGAACGGTAACTGTCAAAATTCAACTTTGTAATGCTAAGTATTATCTCCATCCATTTGGACGCATTTATTTGTGGCAGACACATATGGCGCGCAGTGAATGTCGAACAACACGACCACTTCAATGCGCTTTTCAATGTTGACAAAATATGCCGTCTATCCACTTGGATGAATCCATTTTGCAGTGAAAAACGGCGCGGCGCTGGTGAATCCCAGCTTAATGCGCGTATTCCAATGCGAGCGAAGCGGGCTCCGTACGGAGTCCGTTTAACTCTCAATGGCGAACTGCATAAAAGTGCTTTCACTGAATAAGAGTGAGCAGATATGACTAAATGAGCTAAAAGGGTCACAAATAGTCCGTACGGAATCCGCTCGACTCGCAACACTGATTATCAGCTCAAATACCGCGAGCCATCCATTGCCTCTCGGACACCGAAATTACGCGTCATTATTGCTTTAACTAGAATAATTGCTTTAATGGCTCGTTACCTCTATTTTCGCTCGTTATCCTTTTTTAGTGGAAGGCGGGCATTAAGTTGAGTACCCAGCACAGATGCGGATAGCGGAGCGGTGAGCGAGGAAATATGTATGAATAGTATTGCGGGTCACTCGAACTAATAGGAAGTGGTGGATTTTTTCAATCGCCGCGCAATCTCGCACCGCTCTCTAGTGGAAGCTGACCCTAAGGCTGCTGAATATAGAACTAGGTTACCGTAGTTAGATGTTTACACCATCAAATAGTGCTTAACGTGCTGCCTTATAATATAAGGTACCTAGTAGCCTAGATTCGCGTGCAATTAAAACTAACTTCGGTTATGCTGTCCCTCGCTCGTTCTTAACCTAACTTGTGCCAAAACGATTGCCTCCGAACCGGATGATATGGTATCTGACTGATAGCCGAATCAGGGCTGTTATTCGGAACGGGCTAATGCGGCTCAGCTCACCCGTCACGCCTAACGAAACCAGTCCTTTACCTACTCCTAGTTACTATGCATCGCGGCGTCAAGATATATTTGTGTGAACGGCGAGGTGAGGTTACACCAAGTTAGGGAATAGCGGTATGACCCTTTATGTAACGTGAAAAATGTAGGGATCTAAAAAATAAATACGTCACAGCTTTTTATGGTCGAACAGCACCCTTTTTAACCGACTTCAAAAAAAGGAGGTTCTCAATTCGGTTGTATTTTTTATTTATTTTTTTCAATGTTTGTTACCGATTCTTAAATTTTTTTTTGTTTGTATGTATATGCTTCCAGGTGGGTCCCATTTTTTTGAAAATTCAATTGGATGATGGGATCCATGAGGAATTGAGGGAACTCCTCAATTATATTAGGCACGCGTGTAGTGATTTTGGTATTTTCTATTATAACTCGTGTAATTTACATCCGGAAATCATAAATTGGTAGTGGAATTGATGATGAAGACCACAGATGACTTATGGAATTCCTCAATTATGTACTTAAAAGTACAAAAGTATATCACAGATTCTGATAAGATTCCGTTGAAATAGCAACTAATGAAGTGCCAAGGGTGATCCTTGTGGAATTGACGGAAGTCATCAAATATTATCGGGTCACATACAGCGATTGGGTTTTTTTCTATAATAATCAACGCATTTGCTCTCGGAAATCAGTTCATGAGGTAAATTGGAAAAGAAATGTTCTCGTGGCTTGGCGGAGTACTAAATTGAAGTCGGTTAAAACTTTGTTTTTAAAGTAAATTATATATATTATTACATTACAGCTCTGCTCGAGGGCAAAAATAGTAGTATTACTATATTTTTAAATTCAATTTCATACTTTTTATAGGACGTTTATTTTTATAGGTAAAACGAGAAAAACAATCGCCTTGGTATCGTAAATAATTAAATACCTAAACATTTTGATTAACCCCCAACTACAAAAAGTCATACTAAAAGTCGTGTTCAAATAATGGTTTTGACGACCGGTTTACCTAGTGGGTAGAGACGCTGCCTACGAAGCCGGAGGTCCTGGGTTCGACTGATACATGATGACGAATATGATTAATTGTCTCTGAGTCTTGGATGTTTTCTGTTCTCAATTATCTCCAAAACCAATTGACCTATTAAGATTTGGATTTATGTAAGGGGCTTGTGGTTCAGCAGAAATGATTCTTAGGTAGTTATATGAACTGCTCAGGGTCCTATGATGGAGCAGAACAATATCAATTGGAATCTTGCGAAGAAAGTAATTGAGCTCTCTAGATTGTAGCTTTTGCATTACACACTGCCCTTTAACACGTTCGCAACCAAGAACCCGCCTAGCGGGCACTCGTAATGTTTGCTCAGATGCCGGCTGAGCCCGCTAGGCGGGCACTAGAATCAACTTACACGCCTAGCGAATTCTGTCGGTTTCTGGTGAATTGTTCCATTTTTAGTCCGGTTGCGAGTGTTCAAAAGAAACAAAAAGCGAAATTAACATGTTTGAGAAGCCTCGTGACGGATATAATTCAGATAATAAAAAAGAAAAATCTATGAACCACACCACTTTAAAATAAATAAATGCACAGGCTTAATAGAGAGGTGTAGAATTGGTACAGAGTAGGGGATGCAATCTCGCGAGATTTCTGACCCAGGCGAGACCTTGCGAGACTTGCTTTGAGGTCTGAGGCTCGCAAATTATGGATGAGATTTAAAATGAATTTTAGAGAAGAGCTGGTGGAGTAGAGTTATGCCGTGTAGAGCGATGTGTTTAGTAATTATACAATTACTAAACACATCGCTCTACACAGGTATTAACCTGTGATCTTTTTTTCTTTTTTTTTATTGACCTCAAAAGAAAGAAGAAAGAAAGAAAGCAAGAGAAAGATGCATGGTTAAATTATTGTCTATTGATCAATGGTTTGAATAAGGCTAATTGGAATCGAGAGTACGCTCTGTCTCTCCTTGATGGATTTGTAAAACCATGTAATATCATCAATACTAATAATATAAGCTATACAACAATAAAACGTATAATAGTACATTACGTACCTAGGGCGGTGAATTCGTGAATGGCCTAGATCGCAGGTGTTTGTGGCCCGAACCGAAGGTGAAGGCCATAAATATGCGATCTTGGGCTTTACGAATTACCGCCCGTGGTGAGTACACAATTTTACGTCTTCACCTGGCCACAATGCGAGTTTTACCGTACGCGCAGCGTGCAGTAAAACTCGCATTATTGGCCAGGTGTGACGTAAAACTCATTTAATAACCACATTTTAAAAGGAACATTGTGATCGTACCAGGATTTATTTGATTCTAAAATTATGAACGAATCACATATGTAACTTTTTTCAACCTTTACCTTATGAAAAAAGATTGAGTGATGCCATAAATTACTCTAAATATTTTATCAGTTCCTATTATACTATAATGTTTCCCAGTTGGGGTTAAACTCTAAAAAATATATGTAAACAATAAAAGCAGAAACGTGGCGACCATGTTTTTCCCGGATTTAATACGACGAAAAATTATGTCCATAAAAAACGAAAACAAAAATATACATCCCCTGACTGGGATTGGAACCCCCATAACTGACTAATGGAGTCTAATCAACCGGTGAAAGATGTTTTGAAATTACGTATACTATTATATATGCATACATACATACATATAATCACGCCTCTTCCCCAGAGGGGTAGGCAGAGAACACGTATCTCCATTTACTACGATCCGGACAAACCACTTTCGCTTCACTCACTTTTATAACATTTCTCATACATGCTCGTCGGTTTAAGGTACTTTTGACCTGGCCTTTTTGTAAGATTTCTCCAATTTGATCGGAGAAAGTTCGCCTAGGTCTTCCCCTTTCAACTTGCCTTTTCACTCTTTTTCTATACACTCTCTTCGTTCATCTTCTTTCGTCCATCCGCTCTACATGCCCATACCACCTTAATTGCATTAACAAATCTTTATGCGAGAGAATACCGAGAAAAGAACCGAGACCGAGAATTTCCACTAACCGAATCTTAACAAACAACTGATTTTGATGTCGATCCCTTCAGCATCATATATTCTGTGTTTATAGGTACTTATCGCTTTTTTAACTTTTGAGGCTTAAAGTTTGAATTTATAGCAAATTTTGAAAAAGGGAAACCTATAGGTAAACCTAGTCTTTCATTGTGTCAATAACGTACTAAAATATCATTGAGATTGGAAAATATTTGTAAGTGGAAAAACATTTTATCTTTTCGTATTTCTTCCTTCTTAATAGTATAAGATAAATTAAGTTCAATAGCGTGCTACTTATAGGGATGAAGTTAAATATATTTTTATGTTCGTTATTGAACAAGCGAACGAAGCGAACAAAGGCCCGATACGCGATAACGGTACTTATAGATATTTTTGGATATTCCGTTTTTCAGAATCAAATAAAAAATACTTTAAACAGGATTGCCAGTTCTACAGCTCACAGAACCACTAGTACCAAACTTAAAAGTTATACCTAATATAAAAGGATATGAATGAATATTAAATACAATATGTATTGTATATTTTTAAATCAAGTGACAAAAATTAGTACTGACCTACCTACAAGTACCTTAAATACGGCGCAGCGAAAATAAACAACTGCATACTACGTTTTATGATTTTCTAAAGAGAATAAAACGAACTATGGTATTAATTAGAACATGATACCCTTCACAAACCATCGTATGCAAAGCTAATGAATGCGGTAAAACAAAACTAAAACATGACTATAACCTGATAAACTCACTATGTACTCAATATCGCTTACCTCAATTAAGAAACTTGCTCTAAAACCAACCTTAAACTAACAACCAAAGGTACATTTCAAAACCCACACGAATATCAACGAAAATGTAACACTGAGAAACAAATGCAGTTTCGAATGGAGTTGAGCACCTGCAATGTAACTAGCACACACACAGCCTGGACGGTCAGCCATACTTTTTAGGGTTCCGTACCTCAAAAGGGAAAACTGCACCCTTAGGGGGCGTCTAATAATTACGTGAGACGTTCAAGGGGGACGGGGGGTCGAACCGAATCTCATCTAATTTTACTTTTGGGGTTTCGACAAAATGTCACATTTTTTTTTCTTACGAAGCGGAGTAATACCTATCGGAAGATAATACTATAGAAATGAAGTAAATAAAACATGTTTCTTCACAAAATTATCTATACATATAATAAAACTAAAGACGGTTGAAAGTCTGTACATGGAAGTTATTCGAAAAACAGTTGGGAATACTTAGTATCGACAACAGAACACGATCCAAAAGTTTTTAGCATTTTTGTCTATTTGTCTGTTTATTTGTACGCGCATCACGTGAAAACGGCTGAACGGATTTTGATGCAAACTTTACTAATCTGTCGAAAATATTCCTGGCCAACATATAGGCTATAAAAAAATTAAAACTTTGATTATAATTATCTTATTGTACTTATTCATTTTAGAGTCGAGGGTTTTTCAAAATGTTATTTAATTATTTTCCAATTTATTATTTTCCTTTTTGTCTTTTGAAAGAGCAGCAAGTAAAAAAGCTTTAGTACAGTCACGTTTGAACAGAAAAATCGCAAAAATCGCAAGCTAACGGCTAGCTGTGATTTTTTAATATGTGGTTAGCACCACTACCACTACACCTGCACGGCTATCACGCGACGGCGCGCGAGTTCTCTCGATTTTTCTCGCACTATACGTCTCTCTCTTATTAGAACACTTAGAACAAGAGGTATAGTACTAGAAAAATCGAGAGTATGTCGCGGCCATCCTATGATAGACGTGCAGTACCGTATATCCAAGTTGGCAGCTTCGAGAGACCTCTGTCACTCGCAGCACTTGAAAAACCGCAAAATTTCCGCACCTTTTTTGTTATTGTCGATTACAGATGTGCAAGTTGCGGAAAGTTTCTATAAAATTCTATAAATTCTCGGAAATTTCATGAAACTGTCACTAGAAATATAGGAAATTTAAATGTAAAAATGGAAAGTTTCAATTCCCATAAAAAAAATTAAGAAATTTTCCGAATTTTTCCTACGTTTTATTTCCGAAACATTTCGCAATTTTGGAAAGTTTCCTCAGGCACATCAGTATTGTCGATATAAATTCTAACCATGCGGTTTTTTAAATAAAATTCTATGCATTTGTTTCAGAAGACTTAAAATGCTACCATTTGAGGTAGCATTACGCTGTAGGTTAAACAAACCTAATTAGGTTTCTTTAATCATTGTTTAGTTAAAATAACAGTTTAGGATTTATAACGATTTAGAGTTGGTGAGTTAGCTAAACAACAAAAAGCTTAGGAGAACTCTACCTAGGTAAGTGTTTAACCTACAGAGATCATTCTGGTCTCTAATTGTAGCAGTTTTAGTGTTCTTAAACAAATGCCCAAACTTTTATTCAAAAATCGGCCAAGTGCGTGTCGGGCCACGCGCAGTGTAGAATTCCGTAATTGCCTGTCTTTCTTAGTTACATCGACACGCATGCGCCAACTAAATGGTTGCGTCGGCCGAATTTGTACGAAACTTGGCCTTCTTAAGTATATTTTAAGTTGGTCGACTATTACTCGGTAACTAGTTATGCCTACTTATAGCTGTGATAGTTTTCTTTATAAATTCATGGGAGGGGGCATATGACTCGAACAAAAATTTGGACTTTAAAGCCCAATATCCTCGCAAACGAATCACTAATTTGAAAAGTAGTTTTAAAAGAGCAGTAGAGCTGGTGTATGCCTTCTCTAAGTTCCCTACAATGTGGTTCTGCTCCATCAACAAATCCTCAGCAGTACCGAGCAGTGCCGAGTAACTTATGTAGTTAGTAAACTACATAAGTTACTCGGCAAGCACTATCAATAGAACCCAAACACAGTAAGATATATATACGCTTTCCCAAAGTACACTACGATGTTCTTGTGCTCCACCATCAGACCCTCAGCAATTCATGTAGGCACCGAAGCTACCCGGCAAACACTGTCAATAGAACCCAAATGTGGCATAAATCGCTCAAGCCGTTTTGGAGATAATTGCGATCATTCCTGTTAAATATTCCCTACTGCGCCCCCTGGCCTGTTGACATCATAATTTGAATGTTTGCTTATTTATTTATCTCACAAAATCGTATACGCTAGTTTAACAAATAAAGATCCGCCAAACTGACGACAGTTTGTTGGCGGATAATAAGCTCGTTACTAACATTGTTGTTTTTATATACGAACTACCTTAGCCCTGGCGGGACGCGCCGGCGAGCCGGCGTCCATGCGCACAGAGTGGACGACTCTCCAAAAGAGTATGGGAGAAAAAAAAACCTTAACCATAAATAAACTAAACAAGGGATAAGTTTCTACCGTAATGTTAGTACAGTCAGCGCAGAGAAGGAACCCCGAAAATACTTAAAGATCATCGGCCGACGGCGAGCGCGTCACGTAACGTAAACGCTCGCCGCGCAAGTAGCATCCCTTCCCCGCTCCCCTGCCCCGCACACCCTCTCTGTTTTAGCATCCACCGATCTCCGTAAAATATTTATTTGCACGATTTTAATTTTATGTCACCTATTTGTCGGCTTAGATAGAGATAACTTACAAAAAGACGCTAGTATGCGGTTGATGAGGTTCGAACCCGGGTCATCGTGCGCCGGCCGATCAACTGACTGTGCCTTGTGCACGGGTTTAGTTGACAAAATCGTCGAAAATTGGTGAGATGAAAATGAAAAAGGTAGATAACGGTCTTATCCTCTTAACATTAAGGCTTAAATTTCACCATGTGTGATAATAGTTTTGTTTTAAACTAGCACCATACCATACAATCTTGTCTTACAAAATGCAATACGTAACTTCAATTAACTATAAGATAAGGTTGAAATTAGTATAGATTTCTCGTTTGGTTGAATAGAATGTTCTTGTGGCCGATTGCTACCTACCATCATACTTCTTCAGAAAATCGACTCTTGTATGAACTGCAGGTTAAGGTTAAATTTAAAATACGTTTACTTCTTCGCCTTATATAACTAAACGGTGATTGAAGGTCATTTTAAAATTACTTTTCAACTCATTACGTTTCGTGCCGATTCGCTAATAACATCGTCGTAATATCATCCAATTTACGTTTTCTACCAGTTGTTTAAATTTTTGACCGAAAGTATGGTTCGATTGACAGCTTTATTAAAAGCTAAAATTGTTGTTCCTTGGGAACAGGAACAAAGCATTAAAAAATCATAATTTAATTAAAGTCTATTTCTTAATTTGTAGCAATTCTTTTACGGAGTAGAGTGACTTGTTTAATAAATGCTTGTTTAAAGTTTGCTGCAAGTGCTTCCATTGAAAATGGCCCAAGGCATCCACGGGCCATTCGCCGGACAAGCGTTACCCATCACCGGAATCGCCACGCAATATCCCGCGTGATCCATCCATTTGATGCAACTCGTGCAGCTTTGTGGAATGGTCAGTGCAATTCAAATAGAGGACGCGGTGAGTGCAGGACTGTCGCTCCGCCACTTTAAAGTGACTATACAAAAAAGGTTCTCCATTCATCGGGATCTTTTATTTTGTACGTACTCCTGCCCGCGACTCCGTCCGCGTGAAACCCGTTTATAAAGTTTCACCCTGCATCTTAGGGGATGATTCCCAGGATAGAAACTATTCTCTGTCCTTCCCCGGGGCTCAAACTATCTCTAAGTATACCAAATTTCATATGAATCGATTCAGCGGTTTAAGCGTGAAGTGGTAACAGACAGACCACACACTTTCGCATTTATAATATTATATGGATTTATGTTCCCCGATTACTCGAAGACCTGGACCGATTTAGAAAATATTTGTTTTGTTTTTATCCTTCCCTGGTGGTACCATGGTCACCAGGCCAGGATCTGATGATGGGATCCTGGGGAAATTGAGGTAACTCTTCAAATTGTATAGGCACACTTAAAGCGATTTGGGTACCGATTTCAAGTCGGTTAAAACTGTAAAGAAAGGTAGGGGTGGGCGGTATCTGCTCTTGGGCGTTTGCCTCTACGAACGGGTTTTCGCCTATTATCGACTATGAGCGCTACTCCCATAGCATCTCTACGAAATGAATGTGTTAAAGACTGTATATGCGACGAGGAATATCGCAATAGGGGTGTAGACACTAAATAAAATAATCAATAATGCCATAACTATTTTCTCTAAAAAGGATTTAAAATGTAATCAAATGGAGAAAAAATCAACCCAAGAGGTTAAATACGAACTTTTAAGGCGGTCGTCACACTGCGACGCATCAACGGACGGAGTTGCGGAGCTGCATACAAATTTCGCCGGACGGAGGTGCGTTGCAGTGTGTCGTACCACGCGGAATTTATATACAAACTGAGGTACTTGCATACAACGAGAAACGCACCTCCGTCCGTTGATGCGTCGCAGTGTGACATCCACCTAAGTGTCCAAAGATTTAAGAAGGGACGTTCTGTCCCTTTTTCGCAATACGCAACTTCATATGAAGCGATGACGCTTGTAGATTGTGACACCACTAATCGACGGCAACGTGCCGTGCCCCTTCGAGTTTGGCGCCGCCGTCGACGCGCGTGGGCTGTAGCTTCGTAATTCTTTGAGATATCTGAATGGGATTTTCGTCACTAGGCATATTTTTTAACCCCTGACGCAAAGAGAGGGGTGTTATAAGTTTAAAGTGTCTGTGTGTCTGTGTATCTGTGTATCTGTCTGTGGTATCGTAGCTCCTAAACGGATGAACCGATTTGAATGCGGTTTTTTTATTTGAAAAATGATGTTATCCCGAGTGTTTTTAGATGTTTTATGAAAATCTGTTAAGCCGTTTTTGAATATTGGACTTTGAAATGAAAATGTCGGGGGTTTTTCAACTTTTCTAAGTTGTAGTTACTGCCTTCTTTCTTTTGGAATAATAATAATTTTCGAGTCTACACCCCTATTAAACTGTTTTTACGAAGAGAAGGAAGCATATGTTGATCGAGTGTGTATGTTGTTGGATCAACTGTTCTGTCACTAGTTGCCGTGGTATAACAATTTAAAAAAAACTGTAATTTCGTCTCCTGGCTCGTTAGCCAGAAGATAACAACGATTTCTTGTTGTTAACGTGCCCCGTTAGCCAGGAGACAACAAGAATTAGTGTTTGACCCATGTATGTATGTTTGTTTGACACGCTCTGCAGCTTCAAGGCTTAATGAATCTTAACATGTGAGGTTATATTAGGTTCCCCTTACTCGTGGATATATAATTTTTGGGTCAATCAACTATTTTTGGTTGTAATTCTGATTCGTTAGTCAGGGGACCAAATAACAGGGTTTTTTTAATGGTTACAACGGGCTTTTACATGCCTACTTAGAAGACGGCCCACATAAAATGCGGTTATAATGCCATGCCATTTGGTGGATTTTAACCCAAAAAAAACGTTTTTTTTAAAGTGACCCAGGTGACGTTTCTATGGCAACATATTTGTAAAAGTTGAATATTGCAAGTCTTTTAAATGCAATTGTTTATATTGTTACCTCAAAACAATTTAAGGCGCTTCAGAAATTGTATCTAACACGATATGTACAGTTGACACCAAAAAGATGTCTACATTTTTCGCTTTGTTACAATGGAATTAGATCCAAAAGTGAAATCATATCTTTGAAGTTGACTGTACTACCAGAAAAACAGTAAAAACCACCACCAACACAGTGACCATTTTAATTAGAAAACTTCATATTATTTCCAACACGATAAAGTAGTGGCAAATTTATTAATTATTCTAAGATACAGGGACCGACCTAGCTAAAATATGAAAACAAAAAACCAATCCTCTCAAACAACCCATTCATCATGTCTGCGTTCGTATTCATTTTCGCCGGCTTTCATGCAATTGAACTCGGTTGAGTGACAACCCTATTCAGCTTATTACAAACCGCGCTGCGGCCGGCGGATTCTCGAGCGAACGGTCGTAAGTGACAATGCTGTGGCATGAACATAGGCTGTTTTTATATGTCGATCAACTGAAATTTGCATGAATTCGGCCAGTGAATCTACGAAATGCAAGAATAGTGCGTTCATTCATTAACTGACGTAGTCGGTTGTGAAGAACTAGGCACTCGAAAATTCACTGTTGAAATAAAATATGAAATGTGTACGATTTGTACCGTGTCGATAATTGAACAGGAGGAAGAGTAATTTGGGCATTTTTTTATGGTGTAAATAGCGTGAATCGTCAAACAAAAATTAACTCCATGTCAGTTTGGTGGCGACCATTAAGTGCCTATTCAGTTTGTATAAAAAGTTAACTTTTTTTTCAATTTATTAATGATATGCATGAATAAGTTATTTAAATGTGAAACTTATAATTTGGAATCTTAATTTTCGTCACAAAACTGACGCTGCATTGAGTTTAAAAATGTGCCTTAAATATTTAGATTGACAAACTTAAATTGCATAGCAATGTAGGTACAGTAAAGTGAATTGACAAGTACGAGTAGGTAAGGGTATATGACAGCTCTTCTTACTTTGTTTATTTACACCTAGGTACATGCAGTTAGTTCACAAAATTATGATTTGCTAAAACATGCAAACAATTGCTAATGGAACGTATCATACGAGTATCAGTTTTAATAAATGCTCGCTTGCCGGTTACACACTGGCTGTGGCCTGGAATCGGAGCAAAATATTAAAAGGTAGATTATTGAGCTTGTGAGCAATTAATCACAAAAACATCTTTTAAAAACAAAAATGCAAAAACTATTATGACTCACTACATGATGTTACCTCAAAATCTGCATTGACCGCTGAGCTATGATCTCGTGGTGCCAACATACATTACCTGGAGGTCATAACTTTAGATCAACATTTCTCCGAATTGAAAAAAATATTTAAAAAATTGGACCCATGGGGTCACTGTACTGCAGACGCTCTAAGGAAGCGTGCTTTTATATCAGGGTGGTCCCTAGAAACACCCGAAGTGGTCCGCGAAGCCATCGATCAAAAATATGAAAAAAGTGCCAACGACTCGACACAAGGACCCCCAAACAGTAAGTGGTCCATTGCAAAGCAAAAATCAATCAAATGGGCCTCATCACTATTTAAAAGGTTAATTACCACTGGTATGGTATAGTACTGAGTATCTACTCGCCTTGATAATCCGGCGTTTCAATTAGAGTCTAACCAACGAGTCATGTTACGAGATTTTTTTTCAAATTCTTTATAAACTCGGCAACATTTATTTTATAAGATGCGAGTTATAAGTAACCTATCGACGCTGCAACGCATTTTATTTTCTATGTTGGTTTTTTTGTGACAACTCCCTGGTTAAACTCTATTTGCTTCTGTTTACAATTCATACCTTGTATAACGACTATTAATTATAGTCCAATTGAACTGATTGGTCACTGTACACCCATAATTGAATAATTTGCGCCGTCGTTAATATAATTCCCTTATCTGATCGAGCAATAAACACCGATATTACTAATTATTACTAACAATAACACTGCGTCTGTGTGTCATCAATCAAATAAAACGGCTGTCGACAGTACAATGTACTAGTAATACCTATGTACAGCCGAGTACTCCAATATCTATACAGACAACCTTTCAAAAATATCTACACGTGTCTTATGTCAGTAACAATAAAGTCTCTGTATAGATATTTTAAAGGCTATATCTGTGTAGATATTGGAGAACTTGACTGTACAGTATATTGTTGACCGTAGGTTTAAGATAAGGAACCAATTATTATGTTTCTGGAGACTTTGTTTGTATTCAATATTATTCACTTACATAATCCTTATGTAAGGGATGCCAGGACGAGAGGGTTTTTTTTCCCCTAACCATTCCAAAATATCAAAAATGCACAACGTTCATATTCAAGTTTTCACTTCTGCCGGCACTCCCGGAGTGCAACTCGGTCTTTTTTTATCTGACCCCGTATCATGGTCGGCCTTATCCCGCGATAAGTGACAAGATAGAGCGTCCGTCTCGTTCTATTAAACGGTGTCAGCTAGTGACGGACGCTCTATCTTGTCACTTATCGTGTGATAAGGCCTGGACATATCACACGATAAGTGCTACGGGGTCTGTTCTAGTAAATCTTAAATACAAAAGCTTTGTCGGAATAAAAATTGTAGTCTCGCCTCTTACATCAATTTAAGGCGAAGGAAGGTACTTAGAACATTTTCAGTTGATTAATTACGGAAATTCTCAGTTACATCATTTTTGAGGCCTGATTCGCTAATGGGACTCACAAAAATCTGTGGTGCAAAGGATGTTTTTTAAATAGTTTTTTCGACCGAGCGAGCGAAGCGAGCGAAGCGTCTATGCTTCAGCTTGGACGAAAAATCGTTTATCCTCATGTCCGGAGGTTTGGATTTCCCCCTGTTCTCGCCTAGAGCTCACATTTCTCAACCGATTCTCATGAAATTTTGTGAGTAGGTTCGGTAAATATATAATTTTATGTTCCGTCCACTGTATCTTGAACTCCGATTTCGATGCGCGAGGTCTACTCGTACAGCTCACAGTGCCACTAGTATACTTTAATCGGATCGAAAGAGTGGAAATTTCTACAGAAAACTGCATTTTTTTTACCTCATTTCCTTAAGTCTTAAATTTCCGTAAGTTAAATTTAAGGAAATGAGGTCTACAATATAAAAGTATGACTGTCATCCTTCGTTTATTTCCCCTCTTAAAGTAATAAGCGCATTTTCAATATCCATAACCAAGAAGCCGCCGACAGCCTAGCGGGGCCTATGCTACCACCTGAGCCTAATTGGGCACTTGCTGGGTCCCATCTCGGCCTTCGCGAGGTCTTGGGGGACGATGATGTTGACCAGCACTGCCTGGCGTTTAGATCGATCTGTCAGCATGAAATCAGGATTATTGACTGCACGAAAACAAAAAAAACCGGACAAGTGCTAGTCGGACTCGCCCACCGGAGGGTTCCGTGACAAATTGATTAACCCACTATTTTACTTCCCCATTTTTATAGTTCTAGGTCAACGGAAAGAAACCTATAAATTTTGATTCCCTTGAGACTGTTGAAATATATATATTTTTGCAGCATTGAACGGCCGCATATTTTTTTAACGTTAACTTATAAGTTTGAGTTTTAATTTCAACTCATTACCTTTACGCGTTCTCGAGTTTTTGACAGGCGGACAACAAAGTGATCCTATAAAGCCTGCGACACACTGGCGCGGCCTGCGGTGGCGGATAATAGTAAATTTGACAGCTAATGACAAGTATACTATTGACCGCCGCGGCCAGGCCGCGCCAGTCTGTGATAAGCCTTTAGGTTCCGGTTTTACCTTTTGAGGTACGGAACCCTAAAAACACTAGTTCTGTTAGAAACTCTATGGTGCACTGACCTGCATTTAAATTTGTTCTTCTTGTTATGATTTATTCGTCATAAAATAAATTTTGGTTCAGTAAGTTGGTTTTTTGGTCTCCAAAAGTGCTAAATTACTAGATATTATTCTTAAAAAGTTAATTTACCTTCTCAGCACGCCTATTACAAGACGGCGCGCAGCTCTATCGATTTTTCTCGCACTATCCGTCTCTCTCTTAACTTAGAAAGAGAGGTATAATGCGAGAAAAGTCGAGAGAGCTCGCGCGCCCTCTTGTAGTAGCCGTGCAGTAGATACTAGATATAAATTAAAGGATTTTTTTTATTTAAATTTATAATTTCGTTAGCAGCGTTACTGCTTAATACAAAATTTACTTCACAGTAGATGTTGAAAGATATGTTTTTTGTGTAAGTATTCAAGTATTTATATCTATTAAATATATTGTCGCCTGCAGGACGATCACGTGACGAAAAGTTACGTGACCGTCCCGCAGGTGACAATTAACGGCGACAACGTACGTTAGGACAATTCAACTGTCATATTCCCACACAAAAAGTGACATTTAGATCTACCTGACGCACATACGTCTGTATGTGCGTCAGGTACAGGAACAGACTATCCAGTTAGGTAGCTCCAACTTCAAGGAAGAGGTCAATCGTCGAATCCGACTCGGCTGGGCAGCGTTCGGGAAGCTACGGCACATCTTTTCGTCCAATATATTCCGCGGTGTCTCAAGAGGAGAGTCTTTGACCTGGTGTGTTGTCAGTGATGACATATGGCACTGAAACGTGGTCGCCTACTATGGGCCTCATTACTTCTTATGAGGCCCATGTTTGAGCTTTCGCTCAAAGTCACCCAAAGGGCAATGGAGAGGGGCTATGTTGGGAGTTTCTCTGCGTGATCGCATTAGAAATGAAGCTATCCGCACTAGAACCAAGGTAACCGAAATAGCCCTCCGAATCGCTAAACTTAAGTAGCAGTGGGCACGTAGAACCGATGGCCGTTGGGGCGGAAAGTTTCTCGAGTGGCGATCACGCACCGGAAGGCGCGGCATGGGTAGGCCCCCCACGGTGGCCTCACAAGGTGGACTGATGTCCTGGTAAAGGTCGCGGGAGTCTACTGGATGCGGGTGGCGCAGGACCGGTCACTTTGGCACTTTTTGGGGGAGGCCTATGTCCAGCAGTGGACGTCTTTCGGCTGACATGATGACGCACGTACAACGCGTTACTATTGACCATCGGGTACCCATAACACGGTCCTTATTGAGTTTGCCCCTATGCGCCATAGCAATAGGGCAATTCATTTTTTTATTTACGTGCACAGCCCTATAATCCTGGCTTTCCAATATCGAGATGTGTCAAGTTTTCCCACCACTTTAACTTCTTATTTTGTTATATTTTCCTTTCATATTTTCTAACAATAATATGTTTAAGGGGATGCCTTGATTCGAGTCGACCGCGCCCCCTTGAAAGAGACACGCTTTTGTCTTACGCGCACGAGAAAAAGAGATACAAAACTCTTAGGCAATGGCTTTTTTGGACCAATTTCGATAAATACCTAACTTAGTGAAGTTTTATTTATATTTCATTAAGTGAGATTTTAGATGAGATAAAATACTATAACTTGATTCTGGCGTAATATAATGTATTGATTGAGTAGGCTGAGTAAAAAAAGGAAAATAAAGACCCACCTTTGGATTTTTTTACTATCGAGGAAATTTTAGGCAATCATGTATCTATTAAATTAGATAAACAATCATATAGTCAAGAATCATATATCTGAAAATCAGACCTTAATGTTTCTTAATCTAGTCAGAACGGCTTTCCAATTCACCCCCTTAAGGTTCTTCACACATTAAGTTAAGGTAACTTTTGTCGAGGATATCCTCTGTCTATGCTATCAAAGTGATTTAACAGGGATCCTGTTGTTTTACCAAATTTATTTTAGTCAAATTTCATTTCCCAAACAAAGTTAAGCAACTATTTTGTTTGCCAATGCAAACTGGCACAATCTTAATACGAATATTTTCATTACGTAAAATTTTCATTCAGCAAAATATTACTACGAAAAATTACATTATGACATTTCGTCTTTTAGCAAATGCTTTAATAAGGCAATAAAACATTAGACAATAAAAATTTAGTCAAGTTAATATGGCAAACTATAAATAGACCAAAATTCACATTTAATTGGGTTATATTAGTAAAACGGCACGGTCCCTTAAATAAAAAATGCACGGTTAGGTAGGTCGGTAGGCAAGGACTGTAAATTAGGTTAGGGCAGCCAAAGATGGGGGGACGGGGGACGGGGGGCGGAGCCGCCGTGGAGGGGGCTCGGGGGACGACGCCCCCCGCACTAAAGAAGCACACGATCGTAACAATTATATAATCTGGTAGGCTAGGTTAGGGTTAGCTTGTGTCCCTTAGAGCGGAATTAGACCCCGCGAAGCGGGGTGACGTCGACACGCTGGCGGTTAGGTTAGAATTGCGACCTCTACACAAATTCATTTGTACTCCCTACCCACATAACAAAAAAAGTTATTATTTTATTGTGTATCTTATACACCATTGAAATAAAGATGAAAATGATTTGTCATTGAAGAGTTCCTCTGCTGATTAACCGACAGAATAGAAATGGTAAATTAAATATTGACGATACAAATCATTTGTCTTATTTTGTTTTGGTTCAAACATATTATGCACCTAACATATTTGACTGAATGCAAATTTGATCAAAGTACTAGTTGGTAAACGAGATATTGCTTAAACATGAACATGCCAAACATTAGGTTTGCCAAAGAAATATTTGTCAAGTGTTAATTTGGCAAATGAAATTCTACGAAGTTTTTTTTGGGAAATGACGATAATTTGTCTTTTTTTTTTGGTAAAACAAAGGTAACCCGATTTAACATGTTGTGCGCGGCAACGATTTTGATAGTATTTACTCTGGTGCGATACGACCTGAGTTTCCCGTAGAGGCTACGTACTTTGAATGGCTATAATTTTATCAATAAACAATTTGGAAACATGAAATTTTGACAGATTATTTTTATCTTATGGTAGGAGAGCCAACTGCAAAATTTCGTACCGACTTGATACCGCGATGAAATGCACAATGGTTTCCCATAAAAGTGATGCTAAGTCCGAATTTATAAGTTTGTCACGGCGGAACTTGCCGAAAGTAAAAGAAAGAAACCCATTTCCGGTGCGAAAAATGGGGGGCGTTACCTTACCCATCTGATGCTGAAATAAAAGTTATGGCATCAGTTAGAAATTTACTGGTAGATACAGAAAAGCGAAACCTGTCAGTATTTATTTTGCCGGAAGTGCTTGGGAGACGATTTCAAAGGTGACCATCGGTACCGCTAAATAATACCCATCTGATGCCAGCATGAAACCAATTCTAGTCGGTAGGTGTGAACCCTCATTTCAGGAATACAATGAGTCTGTCAAGGCTTTTTCTGCCGAAACAACATGGCGGACGAGATTATGTAAGTAACGTCCGTGGAACCCATATTTTGCAATTACTTATACCTAATTCATACCTAAACCACTAACGAGCCATATTTCGCACATAATCCACCCTTTTTTATTTCAATATTTATTTATTATTATCTTCTAAGAACTGGCCGCCCAGTGACACTCGCTCTCGTTTACTCCGATACAAATAGACAGTGTGCGCCTTATCCCGAATCCTCAAGGGCATTTTGGTGTTGACAGCGTCTTAAGAGCACTTTCTAAATTAAGTTTTCGCTTTGATCGGCTTTTTATTTTATCGACACGTGATCTCCACACTACGACAAAATAAGACTACGACCTATCACCTGGATGCGGTACGGGGTCGCAAGTACGGGAAAATACTACCCGTAGGTACCGCACCTAGGTGCAAAATTTAAACGGTGGCGCATTACGGGTATTATTTTCCCGCACGAGGTTTCATAACTGGTAAATAATAAACGAACAGTCCCAGAAAGAGAAACTCCCTGCGTAGCCCTCTCCAATGTCATTTGGGTGACTTTGGGCCTTCTAATGAGGCCCGTAGTGAGCGACCATTTCGTAGTGAACATTTTATTTCTGTTATTGTAAGGGTACAATAACAGAAATAAAAGTTAGGTAGGTAGTTAGTATTGTATAAAACGTTAACTCTGGTCTTCGTCTCTTTTAGTAATATTTATACCTAGGTTTTGCCCACGACTTCGTCCGCGCGGAACTAGTTTATATCATTATATCGTAGCTTCATACACTTTCTCCCCCCTTTCCATCTCTTCAGTTAATGAATTTTGGGATAAAAACTATAATTTGTAAGGAAACATTATAGTTTTTATCTATACTAAATTTATGAGATGAAATTTGGTATAGAGATACTTTATTTCCGGGGCCTTCCCCGTCCAGGTCAGCGGTGTAAGCTTGAAAAGGGAGTAACAAAAACGGACTCCGCCGAAAAATTGGTGCAAACCTTAGGACCAAATTAACGCACTTTTAATTTAAATATACTAAAAATAAAATTACGTCAATAAATGTTACATCTTAGTTTTCGAAATAGCGAAAAAAAGCCCACTTTAACAAAACTGACAATATCCCCGAAAACATCGTCGTACCATAGTATATTTTTATACTCTTTGCCGTTATCATTTTGCCCTTCAATCGTAGAAAGAGCTTAAAACTAAATCCGTCAGTTCTGAAACTGCCGGAAGTACTTGGCAGACGGCGTCGAAGTTTCAAACTTTCGGCCAATTTTAAATTTTATTTTTATTTTTCCTTGCTCAGCACAACTTTCTCGAGCTGCTGCCATGCATTTTATCATGTTGTAATGAGACGTAAGTGTATTGGGAGTGGGCTTACGGACTATTCGTTAGCTTCGTTCCCTCGTTCAGTAAAAGCTTGTCTCAAATATGTCATTTAAAGAATATTCTAAGGAAAGATGCCGCGAATATACGCGGGCAAGCGAGCCCGCCTGAGACATCTCACGAATGAGGGCGCAATTTTTTTTTAATCACGAAAAGTGCAACTCATAGACTGAAGTTGACGAAAAATTGGTTGCGGATTATTTTCCAGACGTTCCGTGCAGTGTTCTGCTCCATTTATGGAATTAAAACTCTTTGTCTCCATCTTTAAAGACGCTTTCCAATAAATGAGATGGCGCTTCCAATTAATTTGCTGGAACCCGTGTTCGGAGTCTTTGGAAGTCACGTTAATATTTCATCGGCCGGTATCGTCATTTGCGATGTTTGATAGTGATGTTGAAGTGGATATACGCCGCTGCTAAATCAGTTCCATATTTGATATTTGCAAGGACGTCAAGTAATTTCATTGTGGTTTTAGGACGATAGCAGGAGATTTTACTCTAGTCCCTCTCTTCTTAGTTGAGTTCTATAATTTTATTAGTTTTGACACAACGACCGTGAGGGTACCTATAAAATGTATTTTAATTTGGACTGCACTTGGAGACCTTACAGTCACGTCTGAGAAATTGAATTGAAAAAGGATTGTTTTTTTTGACATCTGATGATTTCATAATGAAGATATATAGCTAACTAAGCGTGAAAATTATAACGGTGATTTTTAATCCGTGATCAGGAGTCCAAAAATATTAATAGGTATCATGCAATGAAATCGCTGTTTAGTTACTTAAATGTAATAATAATGTTAACATTAATGTCCATTGAATATTTGGTCACCCTACATTTCTTGAAGTTGAGTAGATAAATACGTGAAACACAAATACTTACGTAAAATCGCAAACTACCGTTAGGGTGACAATGATTTTGAATTATAAAGTAATTCCTTATTCAGTTTCATTCAGAAAAAAAAATGTTTTAGGTTACTTCGAGTTAATCGTGTTTGGTATCTATTACAGAATTAGATTTTTTTTCTCCTGACCGCGAATTGAAAATCACTGTATATATTTTTCCAGCTATTAGAATTATTAATTAAATGTTACAAACACCATGAGTTTCTGAACGCTGGAAAATGACCTCTTATTCCAGCACTGATAGCACAAGACGGCGCGAGAGCTCTCTCGCACTATCTGTCTCTCTTATTGGTGAATTAAGAAAGAGACGGATAGTGCGAGAGAGCTCGAGCAAAGCTGATGAGGTGAAAATAATATTTATATCAAACTATCTCCATACCAAATATAATCCGCTGAACCGGTTTAAGCGTAAAGAAGCAACAAACAGATAGACATACAAACATGCAGACTGACATACATACAGAAAGACAGATAGACAAAGAGAGCAACAGACACGCTATCGCATTTATAATATTAGTATGGACTTCCATTCATTCATAATCTGGACTAAGGTAAAAGCACGAGTCAAGTACATTCTCCGTTTGAATAACGCCTATAAAAAATAAGCAAATAAGTAGATTTTTTTTTTAGGGTAGCTCCCCTGCATCTAACGAAATGAAAAATGAATGAAAAAAATTACGAACGACGGGGTATCGGTGGATAGCTTGTTCAAAAATAATGTGGGTTTCTTAAAACCGTTTTTCAATTCAGTGATTTGTTTGCGCGATACGAGTATTGGGGTTTAAAGCCCAAATTTTTGTTTCTTAATGTATAGCTTGATATAGGTACAGATGTATTGCAAAATTATTTTCCTTCGGGAAAACTCGGATCTTTATCGGAATACGATGACACCCGAACTGTCAATGAATTATCGTATTAAATCAGTGACATTCTCATACCCATTAATATGGAACTTTATTGTTAAGTGTCAAATGTCAAAATGAATAATGTTGTTGTATAATATAGAGATGTACAACCGCAACAATTATTAGGTACTGAAAATGGGATTTTTAAAACCACTTTCTGTAACTTCAAAAATAATCAGTTTTATTGTCACTACTAAACAAAACATTATCTCCGCTTTAAAACATAATTAAAAGGACAACAAAATAAAGCTTATCGGGAAATATTTACAATGATAAAATTCAAAACGTATATATTTTATCTTTGGCGTCCCTCTCGTACCTAAAAATAACCTGCGTGTGAGAGGAATGCAATCGATTCAAAAGGTTTCATAGGCAATTTCACGAAAGTTATCGCCACGCACACAACCGTTGTAATGAATGATAGAGGATTTTTAAAATTGGTGTTTTTTTTGCGTACCGATTGCAAGTTCAGCAGCGAACTGATGGGATGACAAAATGTTTTTTGTTAAGATTCTCACATTGACTCAATCACTTCGTTCATTCGTTTTTCTTGCAATCAGTACGTAATGTATCTGGGTGTGGTTTCATTCATTTCAACTTTGGTAAAACTACCTATACCTACCTAACATTAAAATTTCATCGTATTTGGATCGATGTTTTCAATATTGCCCATTTCACAATCTGAGTCAGTCATATCATCGTCAGATTCGTCAGTGCTGTCATTGACGTTAATAACAATCCTATCAATGCGATCATCCATAGTGTTCCTGTGAGAGGTATTCATTTTCACATTTGATAGCATGATCACAAACTTTCTTCCATTCTTCCGGGCCAATAATATTTATTTTTTCTTCAATAAATTTTTTTACTGTACCCAAATTCATATCTATGTTTCTTTTTGATACATAACCTTTTATCTGTGACCATATATTTTCAATAGGGTTGAAGTCGGGGTGGTATGGAGGTAACCTTAACACTTCGTGTCCATGTTGATGTAAAATTTTGTCAATGGAATATTCTACAAAGTCTTCTTTATGCCGGCAAATAATTTCGTATAATTGTATTTTGGTTGACGATGAATTATGTGGAATATTGTATTTTTTAACCAGTTTATCATAAGTGGCTTTGCGGTATTAGAGTTGGGCGGACATTCCACATATTTATTGTGATAAGCAGCATTGTCTACTACTAGTACAGAATTTGGAGACAAGTTGGGAATAAGTTGATTCCGTAACCATTTTTCATAATTAACATTATTCATGGCATCGTGATAATCACCAGTTTTATCAGTAGACTTATACATAAGTAGAGCACCCGGTACAAATCCTTTGGCACTACCTGCATGTACTATAATTAGACGTTGACCTTTTGAAATTAACTGTTTCACTCCTTAATCCGTAGAATCGATCCAGCACTTTCCTGTTAAATGGGATGTGTGAACATAGGTTTCGTCAGTATACACAATATCTCTGCCTTCAGATCTGTACTTCCTTATAAGGTCTATGAACTTTATTCTTTTAAGTCTAACGTCATCTTTTTCCATCAGCATTTTCCTATTATTAGTAATTTTCTTGAATAAAAAACCGATTTGGCGAAGTATTTTTCTTAGTGTAAAATCGCAGCCCTTAAAATTCATCGTTTCTATTAATTTGGACTTTAGTACTTTTATAGTAGGGACCTGTTTATAAATGAGATGAAAGTTATAAACCATTCGTCGTTTCACTGCGTAGTCAAAATCATCAAGATCTAAATAGAATTTCTTGCGTGGTCTACCCAGCTTAATTTTGTTTGTGTTGGGATTTTCATTACTTCTGTATTGTTCTTCCTGGTTCAAATATTTTCTAATTGTTGGTCTAGATATTCCTGTTGCGTCCGAAATTCGCTGTTGAACTTTCCTAAAATACTCTGAGTCGTTTCTATTTTTGAATTTGCTATTTTCCGATATGAAGTACAGGTAAATATTAAATATAATACCTTGAATTGGATTTTTTAACCGTTTTCGAGATTTCGGCATGGCTATACAATACAACCTTATTATAAGTAATCTGAAAATATGATTAAATTACAGCGAATTTTTAAATTGCGGTTTATCCACTCTATATAAGAAGCAATTTGAGAGAGCACGATAAATACGAACTTTTCCAAAAAATTACGAAGGAAAATATTTTCGCACTACATATGTACCTATTGTTTATGATTGGTTTAACCGATGATACCAAGTCCAGTCATGAACAATTTATTAATTACTGGATGTGCTTCATTTTTGATTAATTTGTATAGTCGGGAGTTACGCGAGGTTCGTAGTTCTGTTTTTAATATTGTTTAAATTTCATGCCGTCTAGTAATTTACAATATCAGTCCATGACTGGTTATCCATAACTGGTACAGTCAAAATGCACTTCACTAAACGAAATTTTATAAATAACCGGACTTTATTTATTATTGTTTACATGCTTTGAGAAGATTCTAGAGATTTAATTATCAATAATTAACTCTAGAATCTTCTCAAAGCATGTAAACAATAATAAATAATCCTCAAGGATTGTCAGTATTATTGTTTTTATTTGAGTGTGCCTGAGATGTATGTCCATAGATGGGTAACTATTATTGGGTTTTGGCTTTTCTAAAATGTTTCTGTTAGTGAAGCAAAATTACGTTTTTAAGTAGTATGATAAAACTGATTGACCAAAATATCTTTTATTACTTCCTAGCAATCCATCATCTATCAGTGCGATCAGAAATAAATTCAACTGCTAAGACTAAATATTTCTCCTTATAGTATCCATGACTGGAGTTCTTACCTTACAAGGTGTAAAGACGAGGGTTTACTTAATTACCTTAACCATGGAAGAGTTCCACATTCTGGCTTCATCATCAGGCTATTTGATACACGTACTAGGAAATTAAATCAATACGACTTATGCTCAATGGTAAAATTCGACTAGCGAACAGGTGATTAAGGGTTTAATTGTGGCAACCGTGGTTGCCAAGCGAAGTATGGGCTTCTTTGATACAGAAAAATTTTAAGCAATTTAGGCTACCTTTTTTAAAATCCGAAATCAAGTGAGCGGTTAGTGTTGCGAGTTCAAATTAAGTGTATTGAAGGAAGACATTCAGCGCTGCTTCAGCGACTGCCGTAAGCAAAAGCGTACTTAAAAGTAAGAATAAAGTAATAATATAGTATTGTTTCAATTATATAAACGTATAAATATATAAGTTTATATTTGGCATCAAAGTTAAACAATTTTAGGCCAAAAAACTGGTTTTCTGGCCATAACTTTTCAATTCTTTTTCAATTCAAGTAAGTAACAAAACAAAGTTCTTGTTCATTTTTTGACGAAGATAATAAAATCTTTTTCTGATAAAAGATGGAGCAGTAAAATGGTTACAGGTGAAAAAATAGGGGTGACTTTAGATTTTTTTTCTCTACTTTGTTCTGTTAAGATGGATTTCTACGAAAACTGTTACTTCTCATATATAAATATATACGTTTACATATAATTGAAAAACCAAGTATATTTATGAATGTACCTGGATTTTATTTTGTTTGCATACATACATGCATTGCATACAATACCTAACCTGTAGGGTACGGTTTTGCGATTAACTGTCGTTCGGCGGAAAATCGTCAACACGAAATTACCATTTCGAAATTGGATCAATAGTATTAAAAATGTGAATTTGGTTAAAATTTCATTTTCATAGTATTACCAATTCAACAAACCGATTAAAAACAGTTGCACGTTAACTTGCAGGCTCACCAAGTCGTGACTAAAAGTTCAAAACACTCTCGAGGTTTTAAACCTTTTTGAAGTCATAATAAATCATAACACGAAAATCACCTCGAGTGAGCTCCATTGTTGCGGCAAATTCCCCCCAAATTCAACCAGAAAAAAAAATTAAAATAATACTAAGATTTTCCGAGTGTTCCATTTTTTAATTTATAAGCAATTAACCAGCCTTTACAATGGTGTATAACTTGCCAATGTCAATCAAATTACTATGGAGTATCTAACTTCGTCTGGCATGACCCTCGTAAAGGTGTCGATGAGTAATTAGGGAACATACATAAAAAATAAACTACCTCTTTTTTTGAAAACGTAAACGGTTAAAACGTATTCATTTTGATATTTTCGGCTCAATGTCTATAATAATATGAGTATCACGAGTGGAATTTTAATAAATTATGAACTAGTGATGGAGCAAGTCCAATCATTTTAAATGTACACTCAATATAAGTACTTAAATGTGTGCTGAATTAATTATCGGTTAGCGTTACATATTTTATGAGTGAAATTATTTTTATTTTTTAACGTGCGGGCGAAGATTCAGTTTCTTCGATTCAGCTTTTTATTTTTTTATCATTGTTGTTGATTTGTGGGCCTTTATATGCCGCTTCGACCAGCAAGTGATCTATTGTGGCAGCCCTTTGTTTTAGATTTCACCGTTAACGGGCTCTCCCCTACGCCAATGACCTTCGATCTGAATCCCTTAGTTTTCTAATGTTTTTTGTAGCTTATTAAATTAACAACAACGGCTTTAAGCAATATAGTATCCCATATTTACTTCAAAGTTTATTGTTTTCGAGATATTTGGCATCAAAGTTGAACAATTTTAGGCCAAAAAACTGGTTTTCTGGCCATAACGTTTCAATTCTTTTTCAATTCAAGTAATTGTAACAAAGCAAAGTTCTTGTTCATTATTTTTTGACTAGGATTATCAAATCTTTTTCTGATAAAAGATGGAGCAGTAAAATGGTTCCAGGTGAAAAAATAGGGGTGACTTTAGTTTTTTTTCTCTACTTTGTTCTGTTAAAATGGATTTCTACGAAAACTATGTTACTTCTCATATCTTGCAGATGACGTGTAAATTGTTACGTTATAATGTGTAAGATGGTTACTAAACAACTCATTTTCACGAAAATTTCAAAGGTCGAGCCTTAAGGCCCGTTGCCTCTAGGAAATTCCAGATTCTGGGCGGTGATATGTTGTACCTCTTCTGGGTGCACGATGTGCCGCCCTAGGTAGGTACAGGTATTAAATGTACGGCCGTCAGGGCTCTTTTTACGTGTGTCGACGTTCTTTTGTGTTCCGCAGGAGCAGAGAATCAGCTTAGGCATCCATTCTTTCGCATGTCTGTCCGGCGGATGTCCGGCTGTTCTCCTAAAATTTTGTGAGCAGGTTCGATATTTATATGGTTTTTTTGTCGATACAGATTTTGGTTTTATAAGGAAAAATGCCACGGCCGTATTCATAAACGTTCTACAAGCCTGTTTTAACTAAAATGGCGTCGATTGTCTTTATTTGTGACATTTGTGTTCATAAGGGCGTGACACTGACACTACACGATATCGCCTGGTTTGACCTGTTGTCCCAAAAACAAGCATTGAGACACCAGCGCGCTGCTGCCCCTCCAACGGCACTGTGTATGATATTTACATGTCATATCTGCGGGCGTCACTGTCGCTCTAGTATTGGCCTGACAAGCCACGTACGTAAGTGCCGCACTTGAATGGAAGCTGCTTAAATCATCATTATAGATGCTAAAGGCCAATGATGATGATGATGATGATGATGTGACATAAGAAAGGGACAAAGCACATTTTATTTAGCAGAGGCATTTTAAGTTTTATGAATAAGGGGGTTATTCTCTGATTCTACAGCTAACAGAGACACTAGTTTTAATATTTGTTACATCCTGAGTTCTGTAATGGGGGTACGTTATATACGGAAACACAAGATTTAAGATGTAACTGAACACGTAAACAGAAATACAATCTCAGAAATATTTAATTACAAAATGAATGGTGACTGATTTACTTACGTCATTTTATTCATTTACGAGTAATATTTCGTTGTTTAAAATTCGATTAGTGTATCGACTTTGGTCTAGTGTAGTTTATATTAGGTAGGTACGTTTACGGTTTTGGATCAAATAGAAGTTTGAACGAATTAACACAATCTATTAAAGCATACTTAAAAATATCTTACTTTATCACCTTTTTTTTGTAATTTCTATTTAAGTACACTGTTTTTAGACTTTTTAGAATCAGAATCGAGAAAGTATATTAAGATAATAACATAACCTTAATAAACAAGAACCCGAAATAGAATCTTAAATATCAAAAACAATAATAAAGTTAATAACACATAATGGGTAACGAAATATTTCGAGTAGGTACCTATATACGCCTTTCGATGAAAATTGATTGTATATTTTTTAAGAAAATTCTCATTATTGTACTCTTCGATAAAAGAACACGGTACAAAACACATTCAATACAAGTAGGGGCAAACACCCGGCGATTATCGCTAAAAAGCGATCTCTTCCATACAATCTATGCGTAGCGGGAAGCGAATTAAACAAGTCCATTTCAATATGCAACATCGTATCATTAAATGATTTCTCCTGCCTGCGTGATTGTAAGCGGCCACCGTAGCCTATGACTCAGGAGGAGTCACTGGCGCGTTGCCGACCCTGTATTGATCTGAGGACGAGCTCTGTTGACAGCTTTAGACCTCTCTCACGGCGCTTCCTCGCAATATTAAGAGTCCGCAGTAAGCTCGGCGGACATTCACCTTCCCATACAAACGTAGTTACGCTCTCACTTTAAAACTACGTGTTGGATTGTAGCGAAATATGCAATGAAATGACATATATCTATGTCTCTAATTAGTTTATTATGGTTCCAGTTTGTAAAACAAACGAAATACAGCAAAAACAAGTTTTGTATGAAAAACTTAAACTCGCTGTATTTTTTTTACTTTGGTATCTGGAGCTACATAAACTAATTACAGACATAGATATACTTCGTGTAATTTATAATATGCAAAGTTTCGTCACAATCCAACACGTAGTTTTCAAATGAGAGCGTAACTACGTTTGTATGGAGAATCGAGCTTACTGCGGACTCTTAAAGGAAAGTGTTTTCTTTTTGCGTATTTGATACAAGCCTTAACTTATTGACTTACCTACTGTAAGTGTTATGCTTAAGCTACTACTAGTGATCAGTTAGTATGATATTAACAAAACTTTTACTACGTATGTAATTAACCATGCATGTATGTAACTGTCATTTTAATCTTGCAAGTCGATCTTCAACCACTCTCAATAGTCGTATTGATTTGATACTTGTTAAGTATGTATAATATAGATGAAAATACAATAATGGGCTACCATTTTATGTTAATCTGATGATGGAACTCTTTAGATAGATAGTAAAGCTTATATTAACAATATTTTTACAAAAAAATATTAACACAAAATAAAGCTCTGGCATGCGCGAAGGGATCCAAAAATGTAGCTAGGGGTAGTCACGTAACGTCTTGAACGCGCGTTAGGTAGATCCAACTGTCAATTTTTCATATAAAAATTGACATTTAGATCTAGGTACCTAACGTAAGTAAGTACAATGCTTTACGTAATCGACCTGTGGGTGTCGTTTTCAGGCAATTTTTGTATGAATTAACGATAAAAAAAGCTCATAACGAAAGGTTGGGATTTTAGGTGAAATATTAGATACTTGTTCTTTTTGTATTTAGGCAAAAGTAGATATTATGCCTCAGCGGTCCTGATCTTCAATCGAACTGTTAAATATTTAGGAGGTCCTTTATAACTATAACCACTTCCTAGTTTAATTCGTTGTAGCTTATTTATGTATAAACGATGTAAGAATACGATACAGCAAATCAAATATTACCTACAAATCTAAGCATACGTAAACTGTGAGTACAAAAAGAAACTAAAATACAATTGTTACTAAGCTCATTATAGTTTAACAACTTAGATGCAAACTTATAGAAATCTTGAGGCACATTTTGACAGTTGTCAACGTAGAATATAGTATCGATTTTCAAAATGGCAAATACTTTGTTTTTAACGTGAATCGAGAAATCTGTTTCGCAAATCTATTAAGTGGAACACTTCAGTTATACATTAAAGCTTGGATGTGTAAATGTATGAATAATGACACGGTACGTAATGTCAAATGTACGATCCTTGGAAAGCCCCAAAGAAAGTTGAGTTCTATAAGCTTAGCTAGCGAAAAACTTACTAGATATTAATCGGACGAATGCTGAAGCCAACGACTGCTAATCGACGTTACTAACTTAATCCTTAACATGGCACATTATAGATTGTTTACGCAATCTTGCACGGAACACAGCGGATCAGCATTGGCTCCACCATAACACGCAGGAGGTATTCAATCGCTTATGCATTTAGGGACATTCGCGGCGCAGCGGATCCACTAACCTGGAATTCCATTAGGCGTTCGTCGGTTCACTCCCAGCCCGGGTCGATCGTACTAGGATGTATGCTCGCGCATGACTAAAACCCGAATGGCCCCTGGCACTCCAAACGCTCGATACTACCAGACCTGCGCCTTTGCGAAGTTTAGGCCAGCGCTCACCCCGAAAGGCAACAACTCGCGCCCCTGCCTGAAGAGTTACCGCGTTCTGGTGCGTGACATTTCTTTACTTTCGTGACGTCATAATAGCAAGCGAGTACGCTGCGGAGTTTAGTTGCGAAAGAAATTTGAGTCTCAAATTCGATGGTCTTTTTAGGGTACCGTGCAGGGCAGCAAAAGTAGGTGAGCGGACGAGGCACTCGAAATGATCTAAACACTTGAGATAAAGACATGTATTAGTTTGGCATGTGCAGCTTCTGCTTCTGACTGCACTAATTAGGCGCTGTCCTTTAATGATTGATGTAGTTTACGCTACAATTACGGGCGGTTCAGTACAGTTTGCAAAAGTTGTGCTGTAACTGCAACGGTGTCTATTCAAAGATTTGTATGATTTTATTGAAGACGGTTATATTATACGTTGTTATAGCAATAATTCTATGTACAGACTGTTCATTTGGTCGACGGAGTAAAATGACGTTTCATGTGTTGTCAGTTTTTTACATCTCTTAAACGGTTGCACCACATCACTATGTGCTCCAACCGATAATTACCGAAAAGTTTTAAGGGGTAGTATGTTTAGACTAGTCCTCATAAAGTTTACGCATTCTTATCTGTATATTCTTGTAAAGAACTTCTTTCAACACGGTTCTCACGGGCCGCCCCGCGGTGAGATAGACTATTCATCTCATTCTAATTAGAGCGCTTAGAAATAACAGACGGATAGCCGAGCGGTAAGGCGCGCGACTTTCAATCTGGACGTCGCGAGTTCAGTATTCAAAGCCCGGTTAAAAAAAACGGAATATCATTTGATATTTAACAGTGGTTTTTCGGTGAAGGAAGCCGGTCTAATCCCAATAAGGTCTAGTTTTCCCTATGGGTTGGAAGGTCAGATGGTGGTTGCATCGTGAAACTAGTGCCTACGCCAAATCTAGGGATTAGGTGCCATGCGGACCCCGGCTTCGTTTGAGCACTACCGGGAAAACGCTAGGAGGATGATGAGAAAGACACGAATAGTCTATGTCGCCGCGACACTGCTCGCGGGACGTCCCTTGATAGCCATGCTGAATTGCTGGCCACTTCCACAATGAACTTATTGGTGGCAAACAAGTACAAATTATACACAGACGATAAATTAAACAAAAGGAGAGTGTCTTCGAAACCCTATTGCATTCCATTTTTTTTCGTCGCGGTTGAAATTCAGTTTTATGTGGTCGATTCACCGGAATCTGGTTATGGAATATCGCCGTGTGCGAAAGTCTAACAGATATAATCGTTATATCGAATCCAAAAAAAACTTTTTAAATGTATTTATTAGGGTTACTATGTAGTCAACAAGGAACCCTTGAGTTTCGCCATGTCCGTCTGTCCGTCTGCGGCTTAGCTACTAGAAAGCAGTAATTCCGCATGGGTATAAGTATCAAATCAATCACTCCGACAAAATCTTGTGTGTATGTCTTATTCTTTGGCACGCCCTGCAGCCTAAACCATTTGACGGATTTCGACATATGAGGTGTCGTTGGATTCCTCTTAATCGTGGGGGTGACATAGGCTATAATATTTGCAGTTACAGGTTTTTAGAAAAATCCTTTAATTTCACTTGTTACCTATACGGAACTCTTGCTTCGAGCGAGTTTCACGCCTGCCCGATGATTGCAAGCGCCAACCGTATGGGGTAGCGCATAACTAGGGTAAACTTGCCTATAATCGACCGTTCATTAAGTGTGCCGTTGAACCATATACCGAGGCAACAGAGACGGTATTGCAATGCTCGTGGCCTCGCGTCGACCGCTCAATCTCATCGATTGCGCAGATTAAGCAAAAAGCGCTTTGAGTGGGCGCTGCGCAACGCGCTATGGGAAGGCACGATAAGCGGTTGATCCCGGTTATTGTCTACGAATGTTAGGTCGAATTAGGAGCTTTCGGATGGCTTGATAGTTCTTAATAGCCTAACCCTAGGTTCTGATATTGTCAATTGGCATTTTTATTATCCGAGTTAGCTACAGTAGCCTAGTGGTTGAAATGCGGCTGTCAAACGATGGTCGGGGGTTCGAATCCCGGCTCGTTCCAATGAGTTTACCGAAATTATGGGCGGAATATCATATGATAAGTACCATTAACTTTTCGGTAGAGAAATATACGTCGCGAGAAATCTGATTCAATTCGTCTACGAAGAAATTCATATCTAGATGTATGTAACAATCACTGGGCCAGTCGCATTTATAACCGATATGCATTTCCAAGTATGTAAGCACGTTTCAAACGCCCTCTAGGAGACTGGTAGCGAAATGTTTTGTTAAACTTAGTTATAGTAAAACTAACAACTAGAAAACACTCGCAGCGTCATCTGTTACTGCATTTGCAAACTAAAACATAACCGTGTAGAGTTAAGTATTTAATAATTTTATTGCGCCATTTGTATTTTCCCCTTTCTCATTTGTGCAATTTTATATTGGTGCTCTTGCAAGTAATATAAATTGTAAACTAAACGCTTAGTACGTAAATATTATAGCTAATTTGTCTACCAACGCCATCTTGTAGAATACTAGTGAACTATTTTAGTCCTGAGCTCGGCGTTCTTTAATCAATGCCGACACAAAAGTGTCGTTCTGATTTATTCTTCTCTCTCTTATTAGACAACTTAGTAAAAGACGTATAGTGCGAGAAAAATCGAGAGAGATTGCGCGCCGTCTTGTGATAGCCGTCGTACAAGAATTTAAGGCGTTTTTAGGATTTCTAACGCAACATTTTGCTCTAAACATAGACTATTTTGTTTAAACATATTAATTCTTTAAGACTTGTCAAAAAAGCGGTTCGCATTCTCGGTAACATTTTTACAGTCTCTATTCAGTAAATATCTGACATGAGAATTTCTACATAAGCTTTCCTATGTTGTTACCAAGTTTAGTAGTCATTTTTAATCAACAATATTAGCGTATTTTTAATGATCTAGGTTCTTTTATACGTTCTTGATCTTGATCTTAAAATATTATATTAGAAATGACCAAAAATTTTGGTAACAAAATAGGAAAATGTTACGTATAGGTACTTTAATTATCACCGCCTGCCTTTTCACAATTTTGAGACTAATTGTCACGGCAGGTGTCCGCTAGTCTCCTCCCATAACCCATTTTCCAGACCACCCACCACTCAATCCATTAACCCGTGACCTTACTTTCCATCGTAGCACAGTGTTGCACTGCAATAGTCTGTGCACCTGGCGGGGACCATCACCGGGTGTATCATGTTGTGCGCTCGGAGATGGTATCCGCCATGTGTATCCCTCGCTTTATATTATATTTGTTTATAAAGGGCCTCTGCGCTGCTGGCTTCGGCCCCACGCATGCCTTCCAAAAGACCGGGACAGTGGTCCTGAGATATGGAAAAACATTCAAATAATAATAATAATGCTAAGATTTTCCGAGTGTTCCGAGACTTGCCGGTATCAATCAAATGACCATGGAGTATCTAACTTCTTTTGGCTTCTTTTGGCTTTCCGTGAACGTCTAAGGTTTTGTGAGTCGATGGATGATAGGCTGCCCAGTACTTTTGTTTGATGTCACCTAGATGTCCGTATTGAATGTGTTTTTGTATAGGTCTGTTAGTTTGCAGTTTAATTTCTCGGTGTATTGACTTGTCTGTAGTGCCGTGTACCTAAACATATTGTTAATAAATAAATGACCCTAAATCTAAGTGTGCGAAACACGTTTCTGTTACTACCATCTTGAAAAATAAATAATGCCTAATATTTACTATTTGATTTTGGGGTCATTGACTCGGAATTACATAAGATGACAAAGATAGTCATACAGACCAACTTTTCCCATGGGACCAACCACGAAATTGCGAAAAAATAAGCCAATTAAAAGTTAACTGTGAATTAATTGTGATTTAATTGAGAGCTAAGTATGGAATAGCAGTTTTTATCCCTGGTCCACACAGACGAAGTCGCGGGCGGAAGCTAGTAATATTATAAATGCGAAAGTTTGGATGTTTGTTACTCAATCAGGCTTAAGAGGCTCAACCGATTCGGATGAAATTTTGCATAAAAGTATCAGTTTATAGCCTGGATTAAAATAAAGCATAGTTTTTATCCCGGGTCCACGCAGAGGAAGTCGCGGGCGAAAGCCAGTAGTTCCTAATTTAGGCTTAAGACTTGTTATATGTGTACCTAATTTAATATATTTAAGAGCGTTTCTCAAAAAAAATGCCACTATTATTAATTGTACTTATAGGAATTTTATGTTAACTATTTCCACTCAGAATCAGGAGCTCTTTCGACCCTGGTAGGACAAAAAACTGTCCCAAAGATATTTTGCCTATTGTGTTACCATTTACCATACACTTTGTATGGTGGTAACACAATAGGAAAGTTCAAAAATGTATGAACATTTTGGGACACTTTTTTTCTACTATTGGGATGGAAAGACATCGTGATTTTGAGTAGAAATAACATAAAAGTTGCAGAAAATCTCCGAAAAAAGTAGTGGCATTTTTTTTGAGAAACGCTCTTAAGGAAATGCCGTTTATATGTACTTAAGCCCTGGATAAGAATCTCTTGCACAAGTGTATCTAGTTAGTATTAACCGTCCTTGTAAAATAAATAAATAATAATTATAGTGGAAGTGTTCTATAGCCTTCACGCACGACCATGTAAATCTAAATGTACCCATGTTCGTTTTATCAAATTTTTAACTCAAGATGAACTAAGCACAGTCTCAGGTATATACCTACTGATGATTAAACTAGACGGGGTGTTGCATATTGCGCACAGTAGATATAGCTTAAAGCAGTAAAAACCAGTCCGCATATTTATAGGGGTAGAGACCCACCCCAGGGAAGGGTTTGGTGACTACTGGATGACTCATAATTCCACGCTGGTCACCAAAGGGAACCTGCAGGGCCGATCCAGGTCCTTGGCAAACAGACCGGATAGGTCTCATGCCGTACAAATGTCCGATTTGACGCACTCACACAGTCGCATGCCGCTAAAATAAACTAAATACATCCATACGTACATTCACGCCTTTATACCTAAAAGGGGTAGGCAGAGCACTAAACTTGTGTTCCATGTTGCCACTTTAGCATAAACGTGGGTAGTCTGGCAAACGAAAGTTGAACCCACTAGAGTCAACATGTATGCGTATGACGTTAGTGTTGTAATTTAATCTAGTGGGTTCAACTTTCGTTTGCCAGACTCTATAAAAGATTGACAAATGTGATATCGCAGTGATAGGTTGCGAGCCCATCGCCAACAACACACTTCAACCCTGTTTCCTTAGTACGACTCTTACGACACCCACAGGAAGAAAGGGGGTGGATGGACACTGCTTGATGCCGAGTTCTTGGAGTGCCTATGCAAATAGCAACCAAAAAGTTTCGTGTTCGTAAAGTATACAAATCTTTTTCAGGTCAATGTATCTGTTTTTATAATAAATTACCTAATGACATTTTGGCTCTACCCTTTCCAGCTCTTAAAAATTACTTAAAAAAACATTGATGTCAAAGGCTTATTACAGGGTTGAGGACTCTCACTGACAAAAATGCATGGCCCAAACCAGTGCCCAAAATAGCTTATTCTTATAGCTTATTCGGACATGTGTTCTTGTAGAACAACGCATTATGATGTTTATTTTTCTTTGTATTTCATTTGTATATTCAATTTGACTTATTTTAAGTAGTTTAAGAACTATTATTGTAAGAATAAGCTTTTTTGGCAAAAAATGACTGACAGTTTAGTTTGTTTCGGCATTTCTTCTTAACAGTTGTCTTCTTTTTCAGAAACGTTGGTAGAATTTTGTCTTGTAAAAGTGCCATTACGGCCTACTTGCAGAATAAAAATCATTTATTTATTATTTCATTAATGGAAGCATTTGTTCGGTGTCTCTCGCAGTATCCCTCTCTTTCTAAGTTTTCTAATAAGAGGGGGATGGATAGTGCGGAGAGCTTGCGCACCGTCTTGTGCCAACCGTGCTGTTCGACGAATTTAAAAGGGCGATTGTTTGATTTTCTGTTACATTTGAATACTCAAGTCTAACGGCACCTTAAGAAATTCTAATTGACTTACTTTAGCCAATATATTTACTGTGGCTTCCGTTAGGAATAGCCGTTAATAAATGATGACCATCGAAGTTCTCTCCTTTAAGCGGAATTCTGTATTGCGAGGCAGAGACAAGGCGTCCATAGAACTCGGTTTCAAACGGCTATCATCTATACTATACTAATCTATACTAATAGGTATTATAAAGAGGAAAAGTCTGTGAGATTTTAGCTTTGTAATGTTTGTATGTCGTATCTCCGTAACTACGGGCTGATGGCTGATTTCAAAAAATCTTTCGCCTGTGTATAGAATTGACTTTCTAAATGGGCATGGCATAGACCGTACTTTATCCTGGATTGCCTGTGTGCCTTGCAATAAGCGGGCTAAGCCGTTCTATCAAAAACACATCTTACGCCTACTTCCCCAAAAGGGGTAGGTAGAGCATATTCAATCTAATATTAGGTGTTAAGTTAACCATAAGTGCTTGAGTTATGTAAAACGATATGTCCAGTTGTCCACCACAAAATGGATGCCATTGACATTATTGAGTTGGGGGCGGGGTGTTAAAACGATAGCAGGCAGCCGTTTAGTTCGAACATGCTCATACCGGGTTTTGGGCACGTGTTCGGGTAGAAATTTGTAAGGAGCTCGCCATTCTATGGTTTTTTCGTTCGCTGCTTTTTACCACGTTTATTGAAGTACGTTGCTAGAGGTATGAGTTCCGTGGCCCAGAGGCCAGTCTCCTAGACTTCCAGACAGCGTGATTTGAAATATGAATAAGTATCTACGTACGTACCTATATGCGAATTTTCTGTGGCATCACATCTCTCGAACGGAAGAAACGATTGATTGCGGTTTTTTTAAATCGAAAGTCTTGTCTGTCAAGTAGTAGCTGTTTGTTGATCTTATTGTCTTAATAAGCACTTATCTTTATGCACCTACTAAATAAGAAATGATACTGTTAATTTTACATTAGATTAGTAATCTTCACAAGTTTCGCACGTAGAGTTTACCTTTAAGTAAATATGACGCTACTCGTGAACACATTATCATATAAACTACTTTAAGCACTGGTGTAAAAATTTGTTGGTAAACTGATTAAATAAATAAATATAAATGTTTGGTGTACCCTCTTATTACATATATAATATTTTGTATGAACGGCGGACTTCGTCCTAGCGAACTTTTGAGTGCAATTCAATTATTAAAAGGTAGCTTGCCACTGCGATAAGTTGAATCGCTCTGAAAATCTAGGCCGGTACTTTCCGATCCCGGTTTATACAGGTATCAAAAATAGGGTGTGAACCGATCAAGGGCATGTTCGGTAGCGTATTGCGATTCCAAAAAGGCTTTTGTTTATTTACTAAGTATATGACGCTGACTGTACTTACGTAAGTTGCCGGCTGTCCTGTTGTCTTTAAAAGGGCTCAACGACTCCGGTCGGTTTACCACGTGTATAGTTGAGTTGCAATGGCCACCTTCTGGCCTTCTTCAACACGGTGGTGCCATAATGATGCGTTGTCACCGATCTAACATCTACTTTGCTTTAGTCGTGAAAGTGGGATTCTACAACTTCTGTTGTTAAACAAATATGAAAGTTTCAATGAGACGTCATAAAACAGACCGAAAGAATGTGGCCCGTGTACTGGAGTAGCTAAAGTTTGTTCTGTTTAATGCGTATTTGTTTAACAACCCTACTTGAAGGTAACAAATAAACAATAGATGTCGGCAATCTTGCTAAAACTCAAATTTGGCATAGGAAACAGACCAATCACAAAGCGCAATTTACACATGCAAGTTTCATTACATTGCGGGTTACCGAGGTACTTATATTGAGTTTTATCTATCAAACCCTGCAATGTAGTTAAACTTACATGCAATATTTGCGCTTAACGCTTGTAAAAAAGCTCCGTGGTTTCAGTGGTTTGGAGCGGCTGGCCGCGTATGCTGAAAGCTCGCTGGTTCCAATCCGGCTCGGAGCATGGTCATTTTTCACCATAGTTTTCGTTAGCAGACGAAGTAACGTCCGTAATTCTTGATAGTTTGAGATACATAGATTACCCAGGATAGTTTAAATTCGACTCTACCACGCTACTATTTAACCTATTCGCCACCACAGAAAAAAAATGCGCGTGGCACCCCCACGCCACGCAAGTCTTACGTCTATTTTTTGTAGACTTATGAAGTCGGTGGGGCGGTGAAGGGTGGTAACGGTGACAAAGTAGAGTTCAATTCAGTGGCAGCGAATGGGTTAAAGAGGCACGTTAAGGACGTATAGTGTCATCATCATTGTCGTGACAAAATACTACGAAACACTAAAGATAACCGTCCCTGGTACTTTTGACACGAATCAACTAAATTTGTAACTATATAGAGGGTATGAGCAGTCGAGATCATTCGAGTCGGCCGAATACCATCAAAGTTCCACCGACCGTACCACCGTACCACCAAAGACCATTCAAAAAGCAACTCTACCGAGGTAGAAATTCCAATTCCAATGACAAGCTTTATAAAAACGGCACATTAACCCAACCACACATAATATCAACACCACATACGTGGTAGTGTACTAAGGTGGCAAACAGCCTTGCTTTTGGTAAGCTGACGCCATAGCTTATGGAAGAATGCGGCTCCTCTGCGCCTTAGCAACCTTGTAGTGATTTGAGGATGCGTTGTGATGGCAGAGACGACATGTACCTCACTCTCAACACAGCGATTCCCCGGGAGCTCTGGCGACCGTACTCACCACCAGCACGGCTATCCCAGGACGGCCCGTGAGTTATATCGCGGCGACATAGACTGTCTGGCTTTTTCTAGAACGCTTAGAAGAGAAAATAACAGTAGTCTATGTCGCCGTGACACAGCTGTCGGGCCGTCCTGGGAACGCAACACGTACGTACAATCAGCGTCATATAGTTAGTAGCAGCCAAGGTAGCCAATTATTTCGGTACACGTCTTTATTCTTACAGTAATAAAGACGTGTTGCGATATATTTGGCTACTTTAGCAGCTGCTAACTATTGACGCTGACGCACATATGCCCTAACAGCAACGTACAGTCAGCGTCATATAGTTAGTAGCAGCCAAGGTAGCCAATTATTTCGGTACACGTCTTTATTCTTACAGTAATAAAGACGTGTTGCGATATATTTGGCTACTTTAGCAGCTGCTAACTATTGACGCTGACGCACATATGCCCTAACAGCAACGTACAGTCAGCGTCATATAGTTAGTAGCAGCCAAAGTACTGTACTAATAATTAACTATAATTCAAAATTGCCGCCATAAAATTAAAGATGTCCGATAAGAGAAGGTTCCTATCAAAAACTTAAAGCTATGGACCTAACAAGTACCTGGAAAAAATTTGGTGCTTTTGTCCAGCGTGTCCACATTATCACCTGAAACTGCCCTACTATTGCCCTAATATAAGAGTAAGAATGTGTTACGATATATTTGGCTAATTTGGCAGCTACTAACTATATGACGCTGACTGTACCATATAATAAAAGCTTATATATATATATATATATAAGGAGCGACGCGCCCTCAAGAGCGCGTGAAGTTCAGATTCCTCCAAAGGAGAAGCCCCCGCGCACCGATGTGGATAAGGAGGGTTTTACGACGGTGTCGAGGAAGCGCCAGCCGCGCAAGAGTCAGTGTGGTACTGCAGAACCGGTTGGTTCCGGTCTGCGGGTTGCCACACCGAGCAAGGCGCTATATGTATCGCGCCTGCATTACAGCGCCACGGCTGATGATGTGGTGGAGTACGTTCGTCAGAAGACCGGCTTCTCGCTGAGGGTGTTCCAGCTGCGTTCGCGCCACTATGTGCACTTCAGCTCGTTTGTGGTGCGCGTGCCGCGACCGCTGCAGGAGACCATCGCATGTGCTGACTTCGGGCCGAAGGGTGTCGTGTTTCGACGGTTCCGGGGCAATCTGCCGAATCCTACACCGGAGATGACGATGCAACGGGGCCACGCCGTTTCGTCGCCTAAATAGTATTATTTGTTGTTTTTTAGTTTCGTGACGCATTGGTTATTACTGTAATGTCACGTAAATGTATTTGTCAATAAATAAATAAGTTATACTTAAGTGCCGCTCCTCTAATATGGACGCTGTTTAAATCATCTTTTCATAGATGTAAAGGCCAATGATGATGATGTACCATATAATAGCAAGTAGTAGCCTAGTGATATTATATTATGGCTGCGGTGTTATGTTAGGTGGAGGTCACCCGACTACCAATGGTTCAATCAACTACGAATGATTCAATGCAATACGTAATAAAATGTTCAACAAATTAATTTTCTCACTGGTCTATTGAATTATGCACATCGCGACGCCTTCGACGCGCGATTGTGGCGAATCGCGTTTAAATCGGTGTACAATCAGCGTCGTATAATAGCCAAATAAATCGCAACACGTCTTTATTATTGTAAGAATTAGGGATGTGTTACGATATATTTGGCTGCTGCTAACTATATGACGCTGACGCACATAGGCCCTAAAAGCAACGTACAGTCAGCATCATATAGTTAGTAGCAGCCAAAGTAGCCAAATATATCGCAACACGTCTTTATTACCATAGGTGTAGGGCTGTGTTACGATATATTTGCGTACTTTGGCTGCTTCTAACTATATGATGCTCACTGTACGATAAAGATAAGTATGTATAAAATATTGGTACTAAAAACATTGAAAGTATTATAACACCACCTAAAACATTTATTACATAATATAAAATAACAATAACTATTTAAAACTAACCTCCCTCTACGCCGTTCAGCACTTAAGTGCGTGTTACACCTAACACCTTGGTACAGTCGACTACAAAGAGATATGTACACGCGACCTTAATGTTAAAGCAATAGAATCGTGTATAGATCTTAGTAACTTTGAGCGTATCTTTCTCTTTGTAGTCGAATTACAAAAACTTGTGCAGTTGGCTACAAAGAGATATGTACACGCGACCTTAATGTTAAAGCAATAGAGTCGTGTATAGATCTTTGTAACTTTGAGCGTATCTTTCTCTTTGTAGTAGAATTACAAAAACCTTACGTTACGATTACAACATTTATAATTATAACAATATATCAGCTTTAATAAATAGGCAAAGAATACAATAGCAAAATGGTAGAGTTCACAAAGTTATTAATAAGTAATTATAAAATAAATGTCAAAATAAGCACGGAGTCAAAATTACAAATCCTATGTCACCTTTGATTTAGATAACTTTTTACGCTATAGAAGCACTGGTCCCCAATGATGAATGTCTACCCAATGATTCTATTTTTTATCCAATAGTTGCCAACATCTTTCACCCATCATAGTAGATTAAAAAAATATTTTTTTTAAGGTAGGCTGTTAGGCTCTTATAGGCAATAAATAGTAGAATTCGACGGCACTAAATTGATCCCTCTAGTGTCAGTTAAGTACAGCCCTTGCGCACCGCGCAGTTGCCAAAGGAACAGACTCGGTTAAAAGCCCTACAGTTAAGAGTCCGCAGTAAGCTCGATTCTCCATACAAACGTAGTTACGCTCTCATTTTAAAACTACGTGTTGGATTGTAACGACACTTTGCATGTACAATCACATGAGGTATATCTATGTCTGTAATTATTTTACGTAGCTTCAGATACCGTAGTAAAAAATATACAGCGAATTTAAGTTTTTCATACAAAACTTGTTTTTGCTGTATTTCGTTTGTTTTATAAACTGGAACCATATAAACTGATTACAGGCATAGATATACCTCATTTCATTGTATATGCAAAGTTTCGTCGCAATCCAACACGTAGTTTTAAAATGAGAGCGTAACTACGTTTGTATGGGAAGGTGAAATTCGGCCGAGCTTACTGCGGACTCTTAATATCATAGTAATTAAATTATAGATCTCTTTGCAACCAACTGTCACACGCGATAATGCTTCTTATTATCATTGTTGTTTATAGCCTTGGCTTATAGCCTAGAATGGCATGAACATTCACATGGACTTATTATCTTATAAAAAAATTACTACCTTGACACATTTTCATCTTAATGATACCAGTCACCCATAAAGCTTAATTAACGTCACAATAATATGCAGACTTATATATTCATAAACTACAAAAAAAAACAGTTAAACCTCCAAGAACTTTTGTCTTTGTTTGTCACCTTTACATTTGGGTTTAACAGACAGTCACAACACACATATTTCTGTTTCAATAAGGCCTCTCACAGACTGGAGCGGCTTGCGGTGGCGGTCAATAGTAAATTTGACAGCTAATGACAAGTTTACTATTGACCGCCGCGGCCAGGCCGCGCCAGTGTGATGCGGGCTTAAGGGGCTAGTTTATTTTCCAAATTGTATTACCATTACCCGCCCCAATTAAGTAGGTTGTTTATGGTAAGCCGTCAGCCATTTTAAGACCAGTTCTTAATTTAGTTCCATAGGAGCCTTTCCGTCCGACACGTATAGCTTGTCCTTAGTATTATAGGACCATGTTCCTAACCAATAGTAAGATAACAGCAGCTTTCATTTATTTATTACAATAACAAATTCACCATATCTCTGCCAGGCCGCTCCTGTACCCAAAACTATTGAAAGAGGACATTACCAACCATGGCCACAAGGTAATGTTATGCTTAGGGCCTGTTTCACAATCGCTGGATAAAGTTATCTGCCAGTTAAAATTATTGCTATCCTTTTCTCCAGTCATATAAAAGAAAAGTGACAGCCAACATTTATCTAACGGATATGTGTTAAGTGGCAGATTTCACACAAAGGGTCTAGTCGCCTATGTATTTTTATGAGTAAACGAATAACGATTAAACGACATTTCTCTTAAAGTAAATATTAAGTTTGTGACATGTCAATGTACATTCTTTTTAAAGTTATCTTCCAACAAAAATTTCAATCTTTTGTCAACCACAGATGCTATTGTGTTCGCTTATACTACAATTACGACTTTGCACGCTAACAAATATGGCCTTTAGCCACATCAAGTGTTTCGTCAACTGCAAGCCATAAATAGCAATCAAAAATAAATCAATTAGTTACAAATTTGATATCAAAATATAAAATTTACAACATAATATTTGATGGTGTTCCTGTAATCACTCCTCTAAAACAATATTAAAGAAATAATTTATTCATTCAAATAAAAACTTTGTAAAGAACATTGACGCCATTACTCTGTATCAAAGTCACCACTTATCTAGAGCCTAGTTATGATTTTAGTAGTCCATATTTTATTGCTTATTAGTTGTATATAACCCATATATCCATAACCACAAGAGCCCTTTCCTATTTACTGTAAAAGGCTGCACATTGCCTAATTAACACACACAACAAACACATAATTACGATGCCCACATGTAAAAGTATATGTCTTGCCAGTGGCTCAAATACTGTATCACCGGACCGCAGATGAAACCCATTAGCGGTACCTTGTTTGTTGCAGACGTCAGAACACTTTCTATGACATTCTTCGAATACCCATTGTACATTGGACTACGTAACAAGTATAAGACCAGGCCAAGTTTCCTCCGGCTTATCTCCAACCGTTGATCAGCAGTCAAGTCTTTCATGTGACGGCTATACAGCTTCAAGCTAGCTAAGTCAATGCCTAGTGACACGAGCCATTGCCGCCAGGCTTTTGTACCAAACACCCTCATAGCTGCTAAGTGAATAAGAGGCTTCAAGATATGCAGTGATTCGGCATATATCAAATCCTTTACGTTAACAGGGAGGCTGTTGTCATCTTCAAGCTTGACTGGCTGCCAATCTCTAAAGGCGACTGGGGGAGCGCCATCGACGCGTCGGATAACTCTTCCGGAACGTTTTAATGTGAAAAAGGAGCTCTCACCATCTTCGCTAGTTTTTTCCTCTGTGAACTTCTTCCTTTGAAGCGCAGCGACCGGCGGGTGCTGTATTGGAAGCTCCTTAAACCTCAACAGTAGAATCAGGGCAGAAGAACACTTGAAAAGCTGTAGCAGCGTAGCAATCGTCCATTTTCCTTTACTGCCCCATCTGTGCTTCACTACAAGCTCGACGAACACCTCAGAATAGTGGATAACCGTCAGCCATATCTTGATTTGCTCCCTAAGGCTGTAGAACTGCACTTCGGAGCTGTAAGCCTCCCGTATTAATTTGTCGTTAAACAACGAAAGCAGCTTCGATAGGGAATACACGAGTTCCGAGACTATAGGAGACTTGTTTATCTTCCCGGCGACGAAGTATGACGACCATGTAGCAACAGTCTCGACGTCGGTAACCAAATTAGGATTACTTATCACCCACCTTTTATATGCCGCGCAAAACTCCTTCAGCGATAACTTATCCATCGTTTTTCAGTGCATAAAACCTTTGTGAACTCGGCTACTTTTCGCACATTTGTCTGATAAAATGTTGAGTGGTTTAACTATTTAGATTTAGTTATTGAATTACTATGTAAATGCGAGTCGGCGGTAAGGTAAGTAGGTTCGGTTAAGTCATTTAACTTGCTTGCCCCTTGCCCCGTTGGTGTTGACGTGACGTCGTATGTCAAATCAAATAAACTTTCGTCTATGGTACGTAGAGCTTGGCATTCATGTGGCGATTTTCGCCACAGACTAATTATTAATTATTGTAGTCTAGAAATTTGAGAAAGCCATTAACAAATAAAACAAAGCATAGAACTAGATCATAGATTAGTAGAAAAATTGTTAAATTTTAAATTGGCGAGTCTTGAACTTTCGGGCAGCAATGCCTATCCTTAGTCAATTGGTAGCTAACTAAATCGCGTTTACATTGAACGTAAGTAAATCATTGGTCCTTCACTAGCGACTGAAAGAGAAAAATGTTTTATGCCAACGTAAACGCGGTCATACTACCAGTGCATAGTTACTATTACGTATTAAATGATAAAGTTCAAAATGAAAAGGCACTCACAAAGTAATCCGTTGTAAATACTACATATTATATCGCTAGCTACAATTACTGGATATTAATTATAAGTAAATTGTAATATTGAACAAAAACAATTCACGTTTATAGTAAGAGCACAACACAATAAAAAAAAAAGTCAACATTTATTGATCAATAACACGAAGCTATAAAATATTCGATGTGCCATAAGTAAGAATAGAATAGAATAGAATAGAATAAAATAAAATAAAATAGGATTTAATATTTTTATTGTATAACTGTGTACATAAGTTGGACGTGACAGAATTGGTTTCAACAGTTACCCAATATCGGGCATACAAAAATTTGCATTACTTAAATAGACTAACTTACACCTAAGATGCGAAATATTCACTAAGGTTATAACTTTCTTTCTATAGAATACTTCTATAGAATACTCTCTGAAGCAGCCAGTTTCTAAGTTGGCTTTGAAATGTATGCCCTTCTAAAACCTTTAGTTCAGCCGGTAACTTATTATATACTTTTATAGCACTTATGAAAGCACTGTTTTTATATATAATGCTTTTTATTCGAGGTAGGATTATATTAAATTTATTTGCTGACGTAAATTGCTTTTTACTGCAGACATTTTTGTAAAGTACTCAGCATTATTTTTGACAAAAGTACAAAGCTCTATAATGTAGACACTAGTGAGGGTAAGGAAACCGTTTTCTCAAAATACATTTCTTAGTGATTGTTGATTGTGAATGTGATAAATAGTGCGTATGCATCTCTTTTGTAAAAGAAAAGTAGATTGTACGTCTGTAGAGTTCCCTCAGTATATTACTCAAGTGAGCAATGGATAGATGTTTCCAAAGTATGCGCTTCTTCTTATTTCTTCTGAGCATGTTTCAGATAGTATGGATAAAGCGTAGCAGTGGCTAGCTATACTTTTATTGGTCTTATCTATATGAGACTTCCAATTTAAATTAGGATCTATACTTACGCCTAGAAATTTTATGCTGTTTACTGTTTCTACTGTTACACCTGCCCCCCTAGCACACTAGGTTTTATGTCCGACGTAAAGCATTCTTCCCCCCTTGCACTCGCATATTTGCCAGAATGGGACGAATGCTTTATGTCCGACATAAAACTTAGCGTACTAGCCCCCCTGCTTGACTTATAGTTAGGGTAGTAGGGCTAGTTTTATAATTTCTGAATTGCATGAGTTTGGTTTTACTTAGGTTTACATCTAGATTTAGTTTTCCAAGCCATTCAACAATGTTCCGTAGTGTACAGCTAATATCGGACTCTAGATTGGAAACATTTGCTTTTGCAGCAGAAAAAAGTATAGTAGCGTCATCTGCAAACAGTACACAGAGTTCATTAACAATCTTCGGGAGTTCATTTATGTATATAAAGAACATGAGTGGTCCAAGGCAATTGCCTTGTGGCACACCTATATTTACTGTTTTAATGTAAGATTGGTATTGTTCAACTGTTTTAGTTCTTTTACAATATTTAGATATAGATGTCAGTTGCTGCCGATTGCACAGATAGTTTACAAAGCAACTTCAGTATATCGCCTCTTACACCCACATTTTCTAGTTGTCGTAGGACAATGTTATGTACAACGTAATCGAAAGCTTTCGACATAATAATAAATAAGGCACAGTAAAGTTGTTATCATTTATTTTATCCCAGATGCCTTTAAAAGTCTTAAATATAGCTAAGGAAGTGGATTTGCGTTTTTGAAAATCGTTTAAGAGAGAAAGGAAAATTAACAATAACATAATATAATAGATAAAGTTAAAGTGGAATGGTATCGTCCGATTGCGGTGCTTAACTCAGCGGCTAAAATATTCGAGAGTAATCTGCACAAGGAAATATATCGTCAGATCGACCCGTACATCTGTGACGCACAACACGCGTCTAGGTCCGGTAGATCAGCTAAAACTAACTTGCTGATTCACGTCGCCTATATTAGTAAGTGTCTTGACAGTGGAACGCAAGCAGATGTCATATACCTCGACTTCCGGAAAGCATTTGACACAGTTGACAACGACGTACTGCTGCTTAATAAAACTGTCGGATGGCACTAGATCGCGCGCGACTGCATTGCGGCGCCACTCACCGCTGAGCGACATGACCAGCTCGCTCAACGGGCTCCTGTGCACGGATCCAAAAGTGGTTGCAGACAGCCTGCCCATGCTCGCGTCCAGCCAGGTGCCTCTCTTATTGTGAGAATGCATGATTAATGAGCAAACCTGTGATAACTCAGGGCACATTCTAGGGATTTGATATCGATAAAAAAGACGTCGATATATTATTATACATGTGCTCATTGAAAATTCTCGATTACTATAAAAAGGTTCGATATCAAGCCTCTTAAGATAATAAATGTATGCGGATGTCATTTCAAACAAAATTACAATTTACTGTCAGTGCCATTCATATGCTAGAGGAAGAATAATATATGAGGTAATACTCCGCTACGATTGTTACGAAGTCAAAAATAATCATGCCGCCCAAAAAATGTCACGTCCAAGTGAGTATTCTATTAACTCATGGATGTAATACTATTTATGTACTGTTAGCAATAAATGAAGATGGAGTAATGTTTAAGAAATAATAAATAACGATATAAAATTTTAAAGTATAAAAATAAAATAGATTCTTCGATAAAACTTTTTAGAATTGAAGAAGCAGCTTACAAAGCGATTTTGTATACTTAACAATATTTATTTTGTAGAACATTTAGATTTTGCTAGTAGCATCTATATATTTAACTGTCGATATAATATTTTGCTACGTCACTTTAGTATAAGTGCCCCGAGTTATCCCAGGTAATATGTTAATGAGATGGCTTCTTGTATGTACATAATATATTTAAGTAAATACCTTTTATGTACTTAATCCCTATATTTAAGAATCTTTTTGCACACGTGTAAATTGGTATTAAACGTTCTTGTGAAATAAATAAATAATTTAAAACATTTTATGATAACTATGAAACTTCTCTTAAAACTTCGTTGGTATTGTCTTTGGGCATATAGCAGTAAGGCGTAGCGGGCCTCCAGTTCCCTTCGCTATCTTCATCGGCATCGCCACGCCAGTGCATCCATACTCTGAAACGAACCGGAAAAATTGCGCTCTAAGACTAAGAGGACAATGGTGCTGTTGACGTCACAGACACATTTACATGTTAAGACTTATTTATTACAGAGAATTAAGGTTAATAAAGATATCGTCTCCGTACATGTAGAAGAAGATTACAGGATGAACTTAATGCTTTTAATAAAAACTGATCAAAACCGAGACACGTGGAAGAGAAATATCGTTGATCACCAATGGGATATTCTAATATCTTAAATAAAAAAAATGAAGTAATATCATTGTCACCACCTACGAAATCGATTTTGATGACTGTCATTCTCCTGAAACTCGCACAATCGGCTTCGGAACCAATAAAACATTCTTACCAAAAAAAATCGCGACAAATTACATGCGAATTGGTTCAATACATAATAGAGGTTCGGCAACAAGAGAGGGTTTGATTAACTGAACCCATTGTATACTACGTGTTTTTGTCAATTTTCGTTAATTGCAAGGAGGCATAGGTTAGATCAAATAAAGTTAATTTCTCCAAGACAGTAATATATCGAAGTATCTTAATTCTTACTGTTATCGAGATATTCAATATTTTCATTTGATCAGATTTGCAGCTTTAACCACTGTTAATGCTATATTCAATTATTTTGTTTTTTTTTTTTCAAGTAATAATTTTATGCTTATTTGTTTCTGTGAATGTACTCTGCAATATGCCGAAGATAACGGAAATTCCCGGGAACGTGTATATAGGTGAGACGGGTATGACGAACGAGCTATACCTGGTACTGGTTCGTCAAGTTTAACGTTTTCCATGCCATACAAGCCAGCTGTCAGCAGGATCTGGTGGACAGGAAAGGTGGTGCTGTTCCCGGGATCCATGGATGCCGAATCCACGCCGATGCCGACCACGTTCTTGAACGAAGTCGTTATCCACTCGGCAATCTCTGGACTGAGTCCTGCAAACTAACTGATTGGCACTCTGATCTTGTTAAGAAACTTTTAAATAGAAATGAAATATTCATTGTATCCTATACTAGCCTCTGCCCGCGACTTCGTCTACTTGGAACTCGTTTATATCGTAGCTCCATACAAATTTTCGCCCTTAGACGATCATTCCCGGGATAAAAAGTAATCTGTATCTGTTAATCCAGGCTATGCACTATTCATATAGTAAATTCATCTAAATCTATTTAGCCGTTTTAGCGTGATTGAGTACTAAACTTTCGCACTTATAATATTACTTAGTAGGATATAATATAAGTAGGATTTGCAAAATTACCAAGGAAACGACCCGCTTGAAAGACTCTCGCAGAGGCATTTTAAGTGGTATGTATGAATAAGATTTATTCACGGTATTCGCTACGGTGGTAGAATTGTGCTGAAATTTACCAAAGTGACAATTTACAACCAGTGCGTGGCATTTATGTACGTGTTCCGATGAGGAACAGATGTAGGATTTAATTTAACTTATTTATTTTGTATTAATAATGTGAATACAATATGTGAATTGTCAAAATGTGCCAACGAGCGAACTTAATTTTAGTCCAATTTTAGAGATAGATGCCACATATTTTATGATATTTTACAAATATAGTCTAAGTAATGAACTTAATAAATATGAATAGCTGATGAAAAAATTAATTCGTTTCGACTCCACTTTGTAACTGAAACTCTTCTCGCGAAATGCCCAAAAACATACTTATCTAGCCAAATAAATGATCTCGAACGAAATTAACGCAATAAACATTAATTTGACTCAGTACCGATTTTGCGATTCATTTGATTCTCAAATTATATAAGAAACACTAATCTAACTTTTTAAATGTACCTATGCATAGTGTCATACATTATTTCCGTAACTTCGCAAACAGAACATTTTATCAGTTCATATTGTAATTAAACTTGGCCCAGCGTGGGGTCGGGTTCGACTAAAAACGGCATCCATTAAAACGATAAGACCGCATGGATCAAATAAAATCTCCAACCATCGATGTTGTTCTTATGCTTTAGCTTTTTTTATACCTAGGACATTTTTTCATACCATGATATTGGAAAGTTTCATCAAAACTGGTTCAGTAGTTTTTGCTAAAATCGGTAACACAAGTTGCTTACTGGTTTTCATCGTCGCCAGTTGACAACAAATATACATGAACGTGACTTTATCAAGTAATTCTCTCATTTTCTACCTAAACTCCATCAAACTTTTTTATACGTTTCATATGGCCTGTATATAGCGGAGTATGGAAGCAGACAAAAATCTGAAGAATTATCTACTAAATTTGTGATGTTCTGAATCGCGCTATTGAAGTTTTTAATATCCGTTGTATAAATACAATTTCCTTCCAAATTTTATTATTATGTCTCTCTGACCACATATACACAAACTTTCACATAATATCATCAGTGTGATAGTCTAGTACCGATTGTGACTTTTTGAGATAGCAAACATTACTAGATCATTATGATTTCTTGTTTTAAAGATTCGTAATTGCTGTTATATTAATGAAGATACGAGTAGTGTGAGGTGCATTTTGACATAATATGTAATTATTTATTCACTTTCTACATCAAGAACCCATACGGTTTTTAATGTTTTTTTTTATATTTTATAACTTGATGATCACAGTAGAGATTCTTACTTATTGACTTGTAATTAATAATGTAATCTAATATTGTGAAAAATAAATCTGTATATTATTATTACATACCAGTTAATTTCAGACGAAGTAAAATAGTCGTTTTTAGCAGATGTTGATAAGTGAGGGTTGTGTCCGTGCTCTGTGGTACGGTGGTCCTATGTATGAGGTGAGGTGTTAGATGAGCGAACAGCAGCCGGTACCGATATGAGAGATATCTTTGTCTCACGTTTTTTTACGACTCCGGAATGGCACTGTATGCTGACGATAAAAACATAGCACAAAATTTTAACTCACCAGGAAAATTCAGCAAACCACTACTATCTGCTTTATTTGACCCCATGTATTTCTCTCTGTCACTGTAGAATTTGCTCCATCCAAATTTGAATATAATCATGCAAGGTTTTCCATTGTTGTAGTTCAGCAGATAGTCCAAATGGTGCTTTTGAAGAACAAAGTTCGGATCACCGTTGACTCGGGAGCTAATGTCTACTATAATTACTGCAAAAATAAGGAAAATTATTTCGGTCATATCATAAATAACACTGGAGAATTGTTAATTTTTTCTGTACTTTTTCAGTTTCTGCCACGTTTATAAGACCATCATTGACTCCTAAATTTATAGTCAGATACTTATCTAGGGCACGCCATCAACAATCAACGCTATACTATCAACAACTCTAATATACGATTATCGTTTAAATATTTCATGTGTAGCAAACCGGCTGGCATAGTGGTAATTGAATGACTTTCAAACGAGCATCTGGACAAGTCAATTGTCATTTTCCTAACTAACGTGCGTACAAAACGCTCTGGACAAAAAATATCAAATTAATATCATACATACAAGGTACGATTAGTTTGTCCATGGGTATTTCGCCGACAAATTTCCCCTCCTTGTAAAAATGGTACGGCGCGTCCATGTGAGTGCCGCCATGTTCGCCAGCCTCGAACTCATTCGCAGCGTACCTAATAAAAGATAACAGTCATTACTATTTAAAAAAAAGTATCTAAGTAAAAAAAAAATGCGTTGCCAGGTGTTTTCCAAAGTGCCCGGCATAGGCACAACACTGAGCATACCAACTGCCGAGACAGACTGCTTAAAAAGAATTTGTAAGATAATTTAAGGATATAAATATTGAGTATCACTATAGTGATAATACAGCTGCCCGTGCGGCTCCGCCCGGGTATTATGGAAATTCCAAGCGGAGCCGTGGTCCGTGAAATAAAATACAGCCTTTGGCTATGCTAAAGTTTGGTTCAATAAGTATAGGGGTGAAATAATTATGGAAATCGGATGGGTAGTCCGGATATTACCCCTTAGCCGTAGAGTTCAGGAGGTCACTTCTTCTTTTCTCTATATCAATTTTGTATTTTTATTGTATTTTTCTTCATTAATATTATATTTCTTTATATATATATACATATTAGGGGACAATCTTACAGAACGATTTCTGGACTCAGGGAAAATATTCGTGTTCATCACACAAATAAATGTTGGGACTCCCACGATATTGCAGCGCATCCGGTATGTTCTGTGAGGAGCGCACGGAGGATGGTTTCTGTGCTATAATACGCAAGCGCCTGGCCTCCCGGATGCGCCGCCTTTGTGACAGTCCCAACAGCCTCCTTAGAGCCATTGCTGATAATGTAAACAGCCCACTATGGAGGCACTGGAACTCCATCCACATGGAGTCGAGACATAATGTTTTTCAATTATCAATAAAATGTTATTGTTTTATTTATTATTAATTTCAATTTCATTCTTATTTGACTTGTTTCTATTTTTCTATTTTTCTATTTTTAATTGAGTAATATTGTATTATGTTATATGTTTTTTGGATTGTTTTTTTTGTATTGCGATATGGGCAATGCCTGAAATAAAGAATAATAATAATAAAAAATGCCGAGTGAAAAGGTTAAATACATCAAAATTATTTACTTTTAATAGGAATTAAGAAAACTTTTTACTTATATGAAATTATTGTTATCATTTTGCGAACAACACAACGTGTTTTTTAACCGTTTTAGAGCTGAAACCTACTTAAAGTATCCAAAACGTACTAATCATTCGTGAAAAAAAATGTATTAGTTAAGTTTTTAGTAATAAAAAGTAATTAAGTTTTAAAAAGTTCATCAACCCGGTTAGAGTTCGTACCTATCTTATTAAGATAGCGGCTAGCGGTCACTGCGGTCACTCGGCTGGATAATTAAAATTAATATTAATAGAAAAAAAAAACAATCGAGACGATCTAAGACGGGTAAAAAAACACCCTGTATAATTAAATTAAAATTCTGCTCAAACATAATCACCTGTGTAACTGACACAGTGGTTATTACTTTCTGTCAAGTGAGCGTCCTTGTTTGTCATCGATGACATTGATCAAGATTGGCGGGAATGTTAGAAGGTAACTAGCTTTTCATCAGTTTCAATAAGTACCAATAAAATAAATAAATTCATTGAATTCTGATTATCTCACTAACAGGGCGTTATTACATGGCACAGTTGTTTTCCTAATTCTCTCCTAAAACTAACATAAACTTTAAATTTGTTTAATACTTAAGTCTACTCCTAAGGACGAGTACTATCTGCTCTGAGTCTTGGTATCACCTTATATATACCTACATTAGATGTCTACTATATATCTATGTAGCAGACATCTATGTAGGTATCTACCCATATGGCAGTTAATGCGTGTTTGTTTTACTTCTGAATGCATCATTATTACCATTTATCAAACCATATCGGAATTACAATAATATTTATTGCTTAGCATAACAATAAATTGTTTATCTTTAACAATGAACACATTTATTATACGACAGCTACTAGACACACAATTTAATATAGATATACGTACATGTGTGATTATGTTTAATCATTGCCATAATGGTATTACAAATTAACAATTCAAATGACCAAATGCCATTAAAAAAATGGAAATAGTGTAGCGATTGGCCGTGAGAACTTGAATTTGTTTGCGCTGACAGTCTTTCACAAAAAAAAACTTCCTTACCCAAATAAAAGAATACAATCAGAACTATAAAAGCATACACCCTTGCAACCAGAGAAAAGCTTGGCACAATTGAAACTTATTACACGTAACGTATCGCGTTTTTCAAAAGATTTTCGTTGTTTAACATTTGATGTAGAAGATGCCTATGTCAAAGTATATAAAAAAAACACTAATCATACAGTTAATCTAAATTCTTACCATCCAAATTCGAAATTTTCAGCAACTTTCTTGGTGAAATCAAAACGTTTTGTTTTTGGCCAGTAAATGGTCTTCCCATCAAACTCGTGCGACAAATCATAGTAAACTAGATCACCATTCGAAATTACGTCATTCAATTTGCAATGTTCTGCGCCAACATCGGCCCAAACGTTGGCCAAATGTATGAACACAATCGTCTTGAACCACATCGCTGTAGCAACTGGTTAGTCAAACTCAAACAGGAATATTGTCATTATCTTATTGACGTCGTCGCAGTCTAAATAGCCCAAGTAGTATTTTATTGTCACAAAAAAAGTCTGCTTATAGTTCTCATAGTATCCACGAATTAGATTAAAATTTAATTTATTGACCTTTCATATGATCATTATACTAAGTTTATTTTTATATTTGATATGCAAATACTCGTGAATATTGTTTTTTCTTGGGCGAGCTGCCTCCGTGTCATCACAAATGGGTCAAAGAGTATAATAAGTATTTACTTGAATAACCTATTAAAAATACTTACCTACATATTAAAATTATCCCGTAGCAATGCCATTATGACGACATCGAGCTTTTTACGAGTGTTTTTTATTTTATTTTGAGGATTATATATAAATTATCTTGTCTATGTTTTGTCACTTAACTTTTATTTTAGTATTCTGTGAAGCGAGCGAAAAATTATTTCATCGCAAGCGAAGCCGCGGGCTAAAATATAGCCTATATGCATTCCAAGTCCTTTCTATCCACCGGGGAATGTATTTTTTTATCAGTAGTACATATACTGGGCATGTCCTTCAACGACTGAGACGAATGTCAAGTATGATTTGCTATCTAAGATTAATCGATTCCTCTAAAATTGCAATGTATCAAAACATGTTGGTTTCCTTCTATAAACTGACTGAAGATCAGTATCGGTAATTTTAGAAATTATTATTCGCCAAAAGATTGAAGCGGAAAACTATCCAATTTAATTTTTTCCCGGTTTTAATTTACATATAACCGTTTAAAAGAGCCCTGTTGAAACACTATCTCGATAGTATTTAAATACTTAAATACCTAATATCTTATATCTAGTTACCTATCCACTTTATACAACATCATTTAGCTGTTCTTACTTCTTAAGACTTTACTAATTATATAGATTTATTATGACTTTACCACTTTATATAGACTCATTATCATTAAGACTACCTCAAATTATATAGACTCTTGGATCCCACAGTCAAACTGTGCAAACAGTTTTGTGGGACGTTGTATTTAGTTTTAAGTCATTGTACAGTGCTTTACTGAAATAATAAATAAATAAATAATAACTTTTCGAATTTGAACTACTTAACTTGTAGTACCTTGCAAGTTAGCCGTATCGGTAGCCGTTTTGTAAAGGTGACTATTTTATGGCATCATACGGCACCTCAAAATATAAAAATACTATTTTGAAAAATTCTATGTATATCACGTCACAGAGCGGAACATTTCCAAAGAGCAGATAATCACAATACAATAAATTCAAGTCTATGGTCCGAAGTAAAACTACTTTGTCGCCTATGAACAGAATGCTTTAAAATTTCTACTTTGTCTTGACTGTCATTGTCTGCTACGGTACCATAGACACGGTAAACTTTCACTACTTTCAGGCATCGCGATCGCGGTATTCGCGGTGTTGTGCGTGTGGCTCCGCAGGTGAATGCAAAATTTGTTTTGAAATCCTTTAAACAACCATTATTGTTTCAAAATGTGTCAATTTTTCAAGTGATTGTGTCTCTAGCCACGATGGACGGTAACGGATGCCCAGACGGGCAGGACGATATAGATGGTGGTATTTTCAATGACAAATTTCAACTGCGACCCAGTGCTGATGAAGAAAAGAAGATATTTTGGCTTGAAGGGGTGATGGGATGTTTCTCGTCGGTGATATCCGTGTTTCGGCCGCCAGAGGAGAAGCCAGCCCCAGGTAGGTGCTATTTTTAAACCCCCGGGATGCAACCAAGGCCTATGCGCGAGTTTACAGGGTTGCATTGAATTGATTTTATGTCACCACGCTCCTGCTGTAGGATACTCGTCCTTATAGGCTTGTTACAAGTACGGGGTCTTGTTTGTAGTCGTGTCCTTGACATTAGTCCTTGGCTTGCTACCTTGGACGCCTGGGGGACCTGCAATTATTGGCATTCCATCTCGATACGCCGCGATAACAAGTTCTTGTCTCGTTCGAGCTTTTAAATTTCAAAAATGTATGATTTTTTAAGTAAAGTGTATTGTTGGAGGCAAAAGCCTCCAGATGAAGGTATGTATATAGTTCAAAAATAAGTATTTGCCTATTGTTTTAGTTTTTTATTTAGGCGCGTGGGTTCCGTCAATCTTCTCTATTCATATAGTGAACACTCATTGGCATAATTGTTTTTTTTTTCTTTTGAATTTTACAGTTACATTCCGGCCAGTATCTAGGATTAGGTTTCTTCAGGTTCTCCAATGACCATTAATTGTGATTTGAGATCCAGGGTCCATCCACGAGTCTTCTACCAGATTGGATCAATTAAAATTAGCTTTAAACGAATTCATGGTCGCCTTGAAATTTTAATGCACCTGGAGGCCTTTTGCTTCTGTAGCTGCAGGCACTCAAAAGATGCTACGATGGGGATGGTTTTAACCCACTTTTACCACATTATGGCTTCCCAAACATTATAGGTAGAAAAATCAATGCAAGTGTGGTTTTCATAGAAGTGGTTTTTTAGCCTATTCCCGTTGATAATTATTGATATATAAGTTTTCATGGTCATACCTGCAGAGCTGTCCTTGCAAATATTTGTATTATATGTTCTAGTCCATCTCATTTTATACATTCAAGTCGGTTTAGTGTAGTATTGAAGTAAATCCATAGGCAAGTAAGTTATTTTTCTCAAACATGCAATGATATATTGACATTATGTTCTTCATTTCATTCTTCATATATTGACATTGTGGGCTTCAAAGTGTCACGTTTCGGGCGCAGTGAGACGAGAGACCCGTAATGGCATTTCATACAAAATTGGAGGCCTAGGCCGGCAAGATGGTCTTTTTTAATTACCATTCCACTATTTGTGGCACAAGATCATGGCATTCAGCCATGAAAATTAAAGTTTGATTTCTTGGAGTTTTTTTAATTTATTTCATTGCATGTTTGAGAAAAGCACTATACATACCTCGGCGTAAAAAGGGGGAACCCCTTACTTCCCGGCCTCTATAGTAATGGAATGGACTTTTGTTATACTTTTTCTTCAAAAGTTTAAGGATTATTGTGAGCCTATTTTGACACAGTGAATGCCCAGTGCTGGTCTCCAGTCCGTTTCCAGCCCGATCAGATGCCGATGGTAATCACCTTTTAAGTCTGGCTCACCGCAGAGCAGTCTCCTGGTCATTGGTCACTTTTTGTCCCTATTTTACAATATGGAATGTTCACTTCACTTGGACTGAATTATCCTGTCTCTATATTATGGTTATCGGAGGTTTCAAATGCTTTATTTAGTTTGGAGTGTGCTGGCTTATTTCAATGGTATATTTGGTGAGAACTGGGTTCTCACTGTTGTCAATGGAGTCATTGCAAATGTCATCAAGTTAGTAGTTAATTTTGAATTCCTCAAATCAATTAAAAGTAACATGCCTAGACTTCTCTGTCATATGCTTTGTTGTATAAAACAAATGAACCTAACATAGGGTCAAAAGTGACTTGAATACCAGTTATGTTGTTTTGTGTCATTCGTTTTTAAATTTTGCTCCACTTGGCATGACCTAGATTAAAAAAATTGCATATATATTTTCCTCTGAAATTATTTTATCATAAACAGCCATGTTTTTCCCAAAATAAGTAATATATAAAATAAAATAAATATTTGGGGACAATCTTACACAAATCAACCTAGTCCCAAACTAAGGCTGGAAACAGTGCTCGACCGACGGTGAGCGCTGACATCGGTTGGACGTAGCTATATCAATGGAAATGTATGACGAAATACAGTTCAGCGCTGATAAACTGCTACGCGCGTACAGCTACGTCGCGCGTACCGCGACCGTCGGTCGAGCTCGTCGGTCGCGCGTAGTCGGTCGACCGACGAGCTATGAGATTGTATGGATGCGTTCAGTGCTTCGCTGACGGAGCGACTGACCGTACATACTGCACACACGCGTGGCAGTTCGCCGTCAGCGTTGCACTGAATGCATTTTCGCAACCGACGCTCAGCGCTGACGTTCAGGACGTCAGCGCTGAGCGTCGGACGTTCGTACCGTCGGTCGAGCACTGTTTCCAGCCTAAGTAAAGCTTGTACTATGGGTACTAGACGACGATATACATACTTATATAGATAAATAAATACTTAAATACATAGAAAACATCCATGACTCAGGAACAAATATTCATGCTCATCACACAAATAAATGCCCTTACCGGGATTCGAACCCGGGACCTCCGGCTTTGTAGGCAGGGTCACTACCAACTAGGCTACAAAGGTCGTCAAAATAGCGCGCATTTAATGTAACCTTGTAGTCCTTTTATGAGAACCCCTGTCCTGCGCGTTGCATACTGCGGCCCAATCAATAATCCTTTCATCTATTACAGAATACTCATATTATTACATACTAGTGATATATAATACTATACATGCACAAATTTTACATGGTTATTTCTATTTTTTTTTACCGTTACGTGTTATTTATCAGAAAATAACCCATAAACTCACATATTGCGTAATATTACGCAATTTGTCTTAATAAAGCATGCATGTCAAAATGTCGGCCAAGTCCATGAATCCCCAGCCTTGAACTGCGCGATGCGCTTCGCGCTGAAATCGATACCGGACCTTCCGCCCACCCCACAGGGCTCATATTTAAATAAACCACGCACGCATGCGCTACAGGCTTCTCAAAATGGCGGCGGCTCATACAGAACCCACAGAACTTAAGACCTTTAGAACGTTATGGAACGTTCTAGATGCGTCCTTGGTGCATCGATACTTTTACGTAGTATGCAACCACTCAACCAGTGATCGCAGTTCTTTGTCGTCTATATACGACAATATTACGCGCTTGCGCGGGGACTTCTGTAATTAGACCTGTTGCGAGCTTCCCTTATTGCGTCGCACCTCATAAAGGAATATTAAGTAATTCAGAAATACTTAGTGTGTCATGAAATAGAAATAATTCTAACTGTGGTCGTTCTAGCGCTTGTGATCTTAGGAAACCCCGAGTGGTGTAGAAAAAAAACCTTTCTTTGAACAATGCCTGTGGAGCCGGCTGTAACTGAAATACCAAAAACTACTTTGTATCTGGAGAGCTGCCCTTACTGTCTTGAAATAGTAAGTATTTGTATTCGTGAAATGAGACATAGTTTAAACAGGATTTTTAAATATTGGAAACAAAGGATTGAAAAAAAAAGACTAGACAATAAAAATAATTATTTTATAGTTTAATCACTCACAAGGATTGATTGACTACCATTAACTGCACATTTTTTGTATCATTGTTGGATTTCTTTCCCGCACGATTTTTCCCGCTCTATACAGCGCAACCAAGGCTTTAGCGCAGTTTAGGGTTAAATATACCATAGTATTTTCAGTTTCAGCATTTCTGATCTCCTTGCATTTCTTTACTCAATGGCAAATGTTGACATTTATTTCCTTCGCTATAAAGCCTATGGCTGAATACACCAGATATGTGTGGTGTATTTCCGTGCATTTGACAGCCAGCACATTTATAGTGGATATTGACCATAACTAGAAAGGCAATAGCATCTTATGACAGGTGTATTGTAAATAATACAAAATGTATATAGGGGAAATAATAGAATGTATACACCATTGACTTGTGCTCTTTGTGCTTTGTAGTCAACAAAAAAGTAATTTTATGAGGCCAAATACCGCGGAAACAAAAAATAAACTGCCTGTTCTGTCCGGCCTTGTTAAAAAAAAAAAACTCGTTCAAGACACTCGACGAAAGCTGATCATTCAAGAATCAGGCACACACATCTCGGGATCTGAACCCAGGACCGTCACCTTCGCAGACAATTAGTCACATTAACTGGGATTATTATACAGTATCGTTAAAAAGGTAATTCGCTCCGATACCTCTTTCTTTTTTTGTACCACGATGGTGGCAATTATGCATGCATACGGTCTGCCTGGCAGACACTGTCGCCTGCCCACGCTTGCGACACCACGCTTTAGCGCTTTTGCGAATTCTGTATTTACTAAAGTGAAGTGACTTCAAAGTTCAAACAAAAACTTTCAAACGTGATCAGTTCTGTGTTCTAAATTACGTTTTAAGTGAGAAAGTTCAAAATGTAATCAGTCTTTGCGTGGTCCATTTGAAATAATTCTAAATATACAACATTGAAAATGTTGACAAAGGTATGAACGTTAAAAATAAATAGACGTCACAAATCATATTGTGTGTAAATTGTATTGTCTTTGGCTGAAGCGATTTTTTTTTATTACATTAATTAAGTACCTATATTGTAACTTGATAAATGGTGTATTTTTAGCTTGACAGACGCATCATTTTGCTAATTTAATGTCACCGATGACATTTATCAGTGGCATCTGTTGAAGTTTTAATACCTAAGTTTCAAATGTCTTCGAATTTGATGCGACATGGTTCTAAGTATGCTCAAAATGTTTATGCTCCGACTGTACATGGAGATAAATCTTAATTATACCGTTACAATATGTAAATCCATTTTCATATCTTTACGTTATCGCAATGAGCTTTTTATAATTATGTTTTTCACCCGACATTCTGGGGTGCGTATGCGTTGCACGGGGTAAGGGGCTAAGGGGTGGGTTGCACCAAACCGTTTGTAATGGTGAGCGGCGTGCGTTAAAATCAGGATGTGTGGAAAGTTTGTCAAGTTGCTATGGAAGGACAGCTGCCGGCGCGCGAAGTTCCTGACCTTAAGTTGGTGCAACCCGCCCTAAAATGATCTTCAATTAATGGGCATTTATGTTTTTTTTCTAATCTAATCGAGCGCTGTCAAGTATTGACGACAAATAATACAGGTAGTCATCGGTACTTGACAATACATTTTAATCGTTTATTCTGACATTTAGATCGGTCAAATGACTGGTCGCTCGATAGGACGTTCTACTGGTAGGTCGGTCAGTCAGTTGTTCGAGCATTCACTCGGACCGTAAAGATACCCGACCGCAGACAGGAGCAGCAGACGTGTCGCGGCGTCACGACTGGTTCCTATGTATTTCTATGACGGCGACAATGGCGACGACGGCGGATATTTCATAGGACCGAGTCGTGTCGCCGCGACACCTCTGCTGCTGCTGTATGCGCTCGGGTTCCACCTTGTACCTCAAGTCGTTTGGTTAAGTAGGTCGATCAGTTGGTTGTTCACTCAGTCATGACATCGTTAGTCGGTCGATTGGATTCCAGCGGAGACTTGACGTTACGATAAATAGGCCGATTAGTTGGTCGATTGGTATTATTCATTTTAATCGCGGTCGCATTGACTCGATGCCTAACTTTCTTGGGGAGACGTTATTCCGGTGCATCGGTCGGTTAGTCAGTCAGCCGATCATTTGGATGATTGGGTCAGTCGATCCATTTGTTGGTCATTTGATCATTGATGGTTATATTATATAAATAAAACCCAATAAGATCTAGTGTTCCCGCTTTCGTAATACTAGCGCCTATGCGAGTTAGGTTTAGGTTAGGTTAGTTCTCCTTTAGGGGCACAACCCGGAATAACGCTGTAATAAGTGATGATTAAAAAAATCACGACCATGATTATCACCACTTACACATATACACAGTGGGAGAGCATTACCGCGTGAGGCAATCTCAGCGAGGATTTTTTAACGTGCCTCGGCTCTGACGCTAGCACCGAGATACGTCCTCACTGAGTGAGCAGTATCGCCGAGGCCCACTCGCGTATCACGAGCCAAGTTACCCAAATTCTGACCTTAATTCTTGTTTCAGAAGAAAAATGGGAGATACCAACCGAAGCAATCACCGATCTTGTATACCTGGGTTCAGGAGCTCAGGGCGTGGTCTATGGCGGGCAGATCAACAACGAGATGGTCGCTGTAAAGAAGCTGCGCGACCCGGCGGAAACGGATATCAAACATCTGCGCAAACTGAACCACGACAATATAGGTAAGTGAGTCGTAGATTGGTGGCAACTAGATTTAGAGGTAGCAAGGGGGCGTAGAGAGGTGGCAAGGGTGTCGCAGAATGAAGAAAGGGGGGCGTAGAGGCGGGAGTAAATCGAGCGTAGACAGATACAAGTGGTGCGTAGAAAGGTGGTAAGGTGGGCGTCGAGAAGGAAAGTGGGGGCGTAGAGAGGGAACAAGTAGGATAAGAGGGGTAGCATAGGAGGTAGTAGGGCGAGCCTAGAGAGGTGGTAAGGGGAGCGTAGAGGTAGCGAAGTGTCTCGGGGAAAAGGGGGGCGTAGAGAGTTAGCAAGTCTCATACCATAATTTCCATTTCATTTGGCAGTTGAAGGCATCATTAAATGACACTTAAATCAACTTTTCTTCCAGTCCGTTTCCGTGGGGTTGTAACCAAGCCCCCCACCTACTGCGTGGTCATGGAGTACTGTCAATACGGCCCGCTCTTCGAGTTTCTACACAGCGGGTCTCTCTTCGCCCCTAAACAGATTCTCAAATGGGCGAAGGAGATATCACATGGCATGGCGTATCTCCACAGTCACAAAATTATACATAGGGACCTTAAGAGTCCGAAGTGAGTGTTTTCTTTATTTTTATGTAACTACCCACGATTTTTAACACCTAGAGAGAGGACCACCTAAACTATAATGTATAGGCTTATAGTTGTCAACTTTGCCCGCTCGGTGTTGAAAAGTATCAAATTCTTCTGACTTCTGGTTAGGTAAATATTGCAAAGAAAGTCCAATATGCAACTAATATTTATGACACCAAGGTACGGTTTGCGTGCATTCCAAATGTTCTCATAAATATAGTTTTTAAATTCTCGTCTTTGAAAATACAACATCAAAATGATGTGTTGATAAGTCTTGAATATTTGGGATTTTCCTTAGCATCCCTAAATCGGCCATTAAAAATCGAATACTTTGCTCAAGTCAACTGTGTTTTCAAATTGCAATTAACCAACCATATCACTTTTTAGCATCCTAGTAGCTGACAACCTGGTTGTCAAAGTCTCCGACTTCGGGACGTCACGGGAGTGGAACGACGTTAGTGCGATAATGTCGTTCACTGGCACCGTGGCGTGGATGGCGCCCGAGGTCATCCGCCACGAGCCCTGCTCGGAGCGAGTCGATGTATGGTCGTTTGGTGTAGTCTTATGGGAACTTCTGACACAGGAGGCGAGTATTATCGCAACTTTGCATAAAGCCAACTTTGCCCGCTTGTAATTATAATTGTTTCCAAAGTTTCATAGTTAATATTTCTTTGTTAACCTTTTCAAACCAGTGTTTTCCAATGATTTTTATTTTTTTGTCCTTTACCTTTTTAACGTTTTCCAAAACTTTCAAAACGTTTTTTCCATTTTTAGTAACTTGTAAGAGATTAAATTTTTCTGTAAGTATCTGTTTCTATCTTGTCTAAAATCGAACGCGCTGGTCTTTTTTTAAATCCGACCGATTTTTGTAAAATTGTTTTTCAAATATAACTACCCTTGCCTATAAGTAAATTCCTCATTCGGTTTTAAATTTTGGCTCTAACTTATGTTCGAAAGCAAAACATATCACTTTTTCAGTTTATGATTTTTTTAATTAGAATTATTTTTCTAACGTATTATTTCCCTACACTAAATATAATAGCCGGTAAAAATTCCAGATACCTTATAAGAACATGGAAACCCACGCCATCATGTGGGGTGTCGGCACCGACACTATCTCCTTACCTGTTCCCGCGACAGTACCGGACAGCATGCAACTCCTCCTAACACAATGTTGGAATAGGACGCCTAAGAACAGGTCAGTGCGTCGACACACCACACACTCAGTGGCTAATTTGTTATTTTACAGTTGGAATAACGCTCAAAAAACACATTTTACGTTCGCGAACGACCACAATCGCATATCCTTCTCAACCTACTCTAAGCTTTGATAAAATCAAGAAAGTATCACAATTATATTAGTTGTACCGGCTGCGGAAGCAATTTTTTACCGGTATATTTATCCATTTGGAAAGCAAACCGAAATAAGTGAAAAGGAGGTGAGATTTGTAAACATTCGGTAAGAACATTCCCTTAACAGCTCTAAGATTATGATTGTATTGGCAATAGCAACTTAGCAAGTCAATAGTCAAGACTGTCTAGTATCTACATTGTTTCCAATTTATCAAAATTATAGAAATTATATAACAATGACGAGTGTTTCCAGGCCTCCATTCAAAATAATTGCCGCACACCTGGAAATAGCGGGCGACGAATTCGCTGACATACACCAAGAGACCTTCAGCGTGACCCAGGCCTCCTGGAAGCGCGAGGTCCAAGAAGGCATGTCCCAGCTCTACACCAAGTCAGTATTGTAGTAAATCTGTGGGCCAATCAACTTTTTCCCTACGCTAACTGCCTTGGTTACTCGTGGGTTACTTTTTGAAACGCTTCTATGGCTATTCCTCCAAATGCCAATTGTAACCGCATTTTATGTGGGCCACCTTTAAGCATGTAAGAAGTACATGTAACCATTTTTCAAAATTATATTGTCATTTTGTCTCCTGGCTAACGGAACAGAATAACAAAAAATAGTTGATTGACCCTTGTGCAACATCGCCCATCAAGGTTAACTTTGCCCGCTTCGAAGACCTGCCATTTTCCATCAAAGACAGTTGTTATTTATACCCAATAAAGAAATGCTATCAATTTTTGGATATTTATATGTTAACTTCAAAATGGTAAAAGTAAAAGAGCCATTTTCATAAAAGTTTATTAGTTTTGCGTAGTCAATAACTACTCATCGAGACTATTCTAACTACACCATTGGATGAGTTAGATAGGTTATTAATTATTATAGAATATTAGGTTCGCGTCCCGCTGTGGACATTGGCAAAGTTAAGGACTACAAAGTCAAATTTTTGGTAGAACTGTGAATCCGCATAAGCTGTCTCCTCTTCTATAATTCTATATACGTCAACTATACGTACCACATACGTATATATACGTACCACAGGCAAGCCGTTTTTGTATTATTGTCAGTGTATGACCCAGATAATACTATATTTATATTGTCTCTTAGTAACTTGCAGCTTAAATGACTGTACATAATGTTAGTTGGAACTACACTCAAATATACTCAAACATAAACATGCTTGATCCCAAAGCTAAATAAAAGCTTGACAAAAAGCAGCATACTATAACAGTGGGCAAAGTTGCCCACGATGGGCAATGTTGCTAACGTTACCGCCACCTCATTTGATATGGAGCTGTATGATGCTCTTAACAGAAATATTTTCATCAGGAGCGAGAAAACTATAGACGTGCAAGAGACGAGCACGAAGCGGGATGAGTTGAAACACGCGCGCGATATCAGACAGGTATGGTTGAAACGGTTTGAAAAAAAAAGTATGATTGTTTTTTTTTAATTGAAAAGGGATGTTTACTAAAACAACATAACTGACATATTTTACAAATCGAGTAAGTGGTATGATTATGTTCGTCTGTGAAGACGCTACAATTGTGCAGTAGAAATCATTTAATAAGGATCCCGTTTGTGAAATAGAGTTACTCAGCTCTACGGAGCTTATTATATTATACAAGAATAATTTATTCTCTTATACATTAATATGTATAGTTTGGTAATAATAATTAATAAAACAAAATTTCGGAAATTCATTAATATTTTTACTATAGGAATGTAAAAAAAATTAATTAAAGGAAAAGTTGAAAAATTTAATGCTCCGAGCCGGATTCGAACCGGGGCCCACAGACATTCATGGCCCGTCGCTACTAACCAACTGAGCTATCGGAACAATCAGTTATATAATTTCGTTAGCAGCGTTACTGTGCTTATTACAAAATTAATATAGGGAAATAAATTGTTTTTTATTAATGGAATCTAAGATGCAAGTGTAACTCTATCACCATACACCTGCATAGTAAATAGAAGGTATTGTTTAAAGAAATAATATAATAGGAGAAAGTAAGCCTTTTTCGCTACCTTTGAAATTTACAGCAATGTATTTATAAACATCCCTCCAATTCTTACCGTCACTTTTTTAATACTACGATGGAGGCAAACAAGCCCGATGGCAAAGCACCAGAAGAATCACATTGTATTTTAATCTCTAGGTGTATGAGAAGCAATTGGCAAGAGCAAATGAACTGTACATGGAAGCGTGTGCCGTTAAGCTACAGCTGGAACAGCGGGAGGCGGCGCTGACTGAGTGAGTATAGTTACCTTAAGAGACCCTTTACACCTCCAAGGGTGTATACGATTCTATTTCTTTTTTGTCCCTGGAGACCTTTTCTTACCCCTAATAATAAAATAGGTACAACATTGACACAAAAAAGCCAATGTGGTATTTGTACAACTCTGACATGTAAAATAGCTTTTGAAGACCTACTATCATCATTTGAATACTATAATAGATATACTTCTAGACACATAAGGCCACGCCCCATAGTCCCATTTATATTTCCTTGCCACTTCTTAATCTTGTAAGTTTAACTATGAAAAATGTAATATTGCTGTAATAGGTTGCTAATGCTATCAACGACCTTTCTCCACCGCATAAACCTACACATAATTTGATACTCTGAGGTTTAATATTTCTGAAATAGCCACCACATGAAAGAGGACGTCTTTTAAATAAAATATTACAAAAATAGTGGTACTCAATTACTTGAAAGAAATGTAAGAATTTAGGTTTTTAACTCGCACAGAATGACTGAATGGCAAAAGAATTATCTTACCATTCACTGTCCTTGCTACGTGCCCTTGGTAAAACCAATACATGAAACATAATTCCCTACATAACACTTCAAATCCTCACTCGAACCCCACCTTCCAGACGCGAGAACGCTCTCAAGTCGTGCCGCTGCGGAGTCCGCAAACTCAAGTTCCACCGACAAACGTCCTCATCATCCGACGGCAAGTGCCAGCTGGAGCCGGTGCACCGTCGGCAGAAGAAGAAGAGAGACACCGTTATCACGACAGATCAGGAACAGGCCCAGACGAGTCTGCTGGAGTGTACGAATATGGTGAGTTCACAGGATCAAAATATCTACTTCTATCATGTTCTCTCTTCGAAGAAAAACCGTCGTCACGGCAGAGCAAAAACAAGACTGCTCTTCTAGAAGACTCCCAACATGGCGAGTAACTAATTCATATGAACTTTCACTCATGCTCTACAAGGTTCCGAAGCAAATCACTTCTAAACATTTTTGGGAAGCAGCGCTAGAAACTGTTACAGATCATGGCAAAGTAAATATAAGTATACCAACCAAGACATTGCTGGATTCCAATAAGGTATCAGAGCCATGCTTATTGACCCATCCTCCACACTCCTTTCACTGACTAGGGGATCAATATCCAAGATACAAGAATCCTGTGTCTTTCTTCAATTCACTGTCTCCGTACATCATCCAAGGGTTCAGTTATTTCAGCATGATCCAAAAAGTTAAATGTTAGGTTCCACCGACAAATGCTCGTCTTCCACCGGCAAATGCCAGTTGGAGCCGATACACAGTCTGCAAAAGAAGAAGTGAGACACCGTTATCAAGACAGAACAGGAACAGGCCAAGACAAGCCTGCTGGAGTGCACCAATTACGTTGGTATTCTTCTAAACTCAAGTTCTCTTGTAGAAGAACACCATCTTCAGAGAGATAAATATACCAACGTAACTGCTAGAATTTTGCAATAAGGTGTGTTCCTTCAGTTCAAATGATCATCTATCAAGTTCTCTTTTTAATTGAAAGAACGTCGTCAGGTCATCACAGTGGAGCAGAAATAAGTCTAGGCTACACCAACATGGCGATTTACGATTTATAAAATCTTCCATTTCTGGGAAGTACTGGTAGAATTAAATGCGAATATCAAGTCGGTTTCTGTGATTGTAGATTTGTAAGTTTGCATGTAAGGTGTTATCTTTGGAACTTACTTACTTACTGTTGTAATTGTTGTTACTTGTCGCATTACCTCGAAGTGGACCTTTGCCTCCGACTATAGATCCCCAGGCTTGCCTGTCCAATCGACGGCCCGGAGTTCGTTCAAGTTCTTTTTGGTCCGTCACCCCAACGGTATCTAGGTCGCCCAACGGGTCTGCGGCCAGTTCAATTAAAAAAAATCTTTGACCAGTACATAGAAACGGAAAAGACCTTCAGGGCTTGACATCAGCAGTAATTTGTTACCGCAGCTCCGCCTGGGCTCAATAAGAGGTCCACCGAGACATGGTACTGAAGATTTCAATACGAAGTATTAAAGTAATTGTCTGTCCCCCAGTTGCACTCGATCGTGGACGGCGTGAAGAACAATAACATGGAGAAAGGGACGGTAGCGACGGTCGTCGAACAGAACGGCAACGTTGAACTCAAGGAGGTGATAAACGACAATTATATCGACGACATGGACGTAGCTCAAGTTTAAAACTAGTTGATAAGCTGCAGATTTCTTCACACCTTCACTTAGCTCTGATTTTATGGTGGTCCTTCTGTTACTTGAACAATTTACGACTGGCCGTGTTAGGACACCTTGTCACATCATGTCAAAGTTGTCCTTGCTCTTCGGCTAAACTCGGCTCCCGTAAACCCCGAGGTGCAGGTTCACCGTGGCTCACACCGTCGGACTGTGCCACTATACGCACTGTCAGTGTCACACAACACTGGACTACATTATAGACGAAAGAGCACGTGCTATGCGGTAGAACGGGATGGCATGATTTGGTTTTCTAGCTGTGAGCATTGGTTATATTAGGGTGGGTTGCGCCAACTTATGATTAGATTACATACCGATTAACGTTAAATATGGCGGCCGCAGTCATTCCATTGAAACTTTTCAACTTTTCCATACACTGCGATCTTAACGAAAACCGCTTACAAACAGACGGTTTAGTGCAACCCACCCTTAGATATAGGACAGTGTTGTATCAATTCGAGGTGACAGTCACATTATGCCACCGTGTGCCAAATCTCGCAATGCTCCATACGCCCCAACATAAATTGTTCAAGTTATAAATTATTAATAATAATTAACTGTTGTGTTATAGGCAATAGTTTTACCACCGCGTGACTGTAGATTCAGACTGGATTTTGTAGATACCTTTGATTACCCTATGTACAATATTGTGTGGACAATTAATTATAGCCAAAATACTATTATATAGAGGACTTTTGACAGGATTTAGACGACAGAAGACTTATTAGGGGTCTGTGTAGGTATATATCTATAGTCTATATATCGGGGAGGTGAGTTATACCCAAAGTACACTTATAGGGGTGAAAATCCGCCAGAGATTGTCGTTGTCCACCCTTAGACAACATTGAGCGAAAGACAAAGATGGCTTGTCATCGTTAAGGAAGTTGATAAATAGTTGAGCTTTACTGTCGCGTGCTTCTTTATTTACTTTTGTGAAATTAAGTGGCAGCTCCTATAAAGTTATTATTGAAAAAGTTTGCTGAAAACTAAACTATATGGCATACCCGATTTCATACAATTTTATAAGAAGTTAGTTCTGAAATTCACTTTTTAGAATACATTTGTCAGTTTTTAATAAAAACAGTGGATGTTTTTGGATGTATTCAAAAAAGAATTATTTTTTCATGTCGAGAGACGTTGCAGTAGCTAACATAGAATTATTATCATTTATATGTATGAATAAAAGATCTTATTAATATAAGGACAAAAAGATCTCATTTTCTTTTAAGTCTTTGACCAAGTATGACCTTTACTAAAATACTATCCTATTATTAATAATGTTAATAGCTTTTACTGTTTTTTTGTTCATCATTTTTTTAATTCTATGTAACTTCTTACCATAAAATCAATTAAAACAAATTTAGGTAACTATATGGAAAAATAAACATTTTGGAGTATATGGTTAAAAGTTCTTACATTGTATATATATAGCAGATTATTATTATATTTCGTTAGTATTGTGATGTATTCCAATTAACATTCCTTTAGAGATTATTTATTTTATATTTAAAAACGATAATTTATAATATTCAGCCTTGTTTGGCCTAATATAACTTAATCTCAGATTTTATTTAAAATTCTCCTTAGATTTATGTAGATTATAGGTATTTGCGTCGTATAAAGGGAAAGGGACTTTACCGTGAGAGACATTTATTTGACTGCTGCCGCCGAGCCGTTCTGTTTGCATGGCCAGACCGCTTAAACATACTTCTACGGTACCATTATGGTACATCATAAGGCCCCTTTTCGTTTAAACGGTAATGAAACTCATCTAGGAACATTTATTATTTAAAATGCAATTTAAACTTAGACTTAACGTTTTAGCTGGTCTGAAACTGATTTTACTTATTTTGGTAGCGAAATGTCTTAGTTTAATCGGGATCCATTATTTTCGTGCGAAGCGAACGTCCATTTAAACCGAATTTGTATATCGTTCGGATAGCTGACGATTGCAAGAGAAATAAGATTTAAAAAAAACTTGAACTTCGCACTTTCACATACTGAATGCTTAGAAAAAAAAATTAGGTACAGTTTTTAATTTGAAATTAGACAAAAAAAAGTCAGTTCATTAAAGACTATGACAGTTTCGTAGAAAGCGTAAATCATTTAACCCTTGACAAAAAAAAACACGCGATCTTCATTTTTGTCCTTATAAATACGCTCGAAAAACAACCCTCCTTCTGAGGTTACTTAGGTTAAACGGGGGCACTTATTTTTTTTTCTCAAACATGCTCTGAAAGCGTCGCATTATGTTTTAAAAACGAACAGGCGAAGTGCCTAATTTTTATCCGCCAACATTTTAAAAGTTAAGTCTCTTCCCTGCCTAGGAGTATAATAACCCATACAAAACCCATTATTTCCCGCTACGTTGAACTTTTTAAAATCCTGATAGTGCCATACTAAATCGAGACGACTAAGGAATAATCACGTTCAGCCAAAGAAAATCACCCGCGAGCGGCGCGGTTTTCATGGTGATATTTTTAAATATTTTTTTTCACTCTTTATTGTTTATGGTTAGAAGAAAATGTAATTAAAACGTATTAAACAGTAAGTAAATTAATTTATTAAAGAATGCTTACAGCTAAATTATAGTACAAGTATCACCGCGTTATTAGGTATGACACAATATGTTTTTGTAATGTCTTTGTATTATTTTCATACATGTTTGAGAAAAGCACTATAGGCGAAAACCGCAAAAACCCCTTTCTTTCCGCGCCTCGGCAATAATGTACTATTAATACTTATGTAACAATACACGTTTGTTCCCCGTGTGGTGTCCGGGGTGAGAATAGCGCCACTCCTGACTAACCCGTGGAAGTCGTAAAAGTCGACTAAGGGTGCGAGACTTAACAACTAGTCACGTAACAGCTTAAGCGTTAGGCCGAATATCAATCACTTATTTGCTTAGTTTTAAACTAGTTTGCTTTTCAAGTTTACATTTCTGTCATATATTCAGGATTCATTTTGGGATTGAATATTTCTGTCACGCATACGTACATTATTGAACTAGTTTATTTGTCAAGGTCATATATTCGGGGCGTCTTTTTTGGGGTTGAATATTTCTGTCACGCATATGTGGCTTAATTGAACTAGTTTATTTGTCAAGTCTACACTTCTGTCATATGTTCGGGACTTTTTTTTGGGGTTGAATATTTTTGTCACGCATACGTGACATTATTGAACTAGTTTATTTTTCAAGTCTACACTTCTGTCATATATTCGGTACTTTTTTGGGGTTAAATATTTCTGTCACGCATATGTGGCTTTATTGAACTCTAGTTTATTTGTCAAGTCTACACTTCTGTCATATGTTCGGGACTTTTTTTGGGGTTGAATATTTTTATAACGCATACGTGACATTATTGAACTAGTTTAAGGAAAGAAAGAAAGAAAGAAGAAAGAAAAATATTTATTCATGACAAGTATGATTAAAAAAAAAAAAAAAAAAACTAAATCTAAAACATTGTGTAGAATCAATCAATTCGTGTCACGAAGTTTAGTTCAAGTCAAGTCGACATTTCGGTTATATATTCGAAACTTCTTTTGGGGTTGAATATTTTTATATTATTATGGTATAACTACGGCAGACATACAACCAACGCGATTCTTATTACTCTTGCAATCGCCGAATCAATCCTATGTCAACTTTGACAGCTTTTTGGATACTCGACTTCTGATATAATGTGATTTGAGCGCCTGACGAAATTGAGGAGGTATTTTTATATATATTTTGCTGCAACCCTATGTTGTCGGCGTTGCTATATGCATATTCGTGTATTTATATGTTAGCTGTAAACGGTGAAGGGCACTTTTTGATGTCGACGACGGAAATTAATACGATGTAAATGAATGAGGATACAGTCTAAAGGTTATAGACAAATTAATTGTAAGACTTTGGGAATAAATACCTATTTAATGGAGTGATTCTGTCGATAATGCTTGACAACCTAAGTCCTATATCACATAACTTACAATTATAAATTGACATTATAATTCTGTAAATTTGACAATTGAAGTAACTAACTATATTATACGATTTGCCTACAATTCGGAATTTGTGTGGTCTATTTACCGAAAGTACGAGTCTATTACAAATTACAATTAACTTCTCTATACGGGTACAGATAGTCCAAGTGATGAAGTGCTCCGATCCTGTTAGATACTAATAAATGTGTCAATGTAGTTAGGGGTAGCCCGCCACCCCAACCAAAACAATGTTACCATTTAAATATATTTTTCAACTCAGCACCGTATACTTTTTAAGATGCATTTTCATTAAAATTTCATGTTCATTTTAGTTACCGTGGTTAAAACTGACAGTCACTATCAATTCACTGTCGCGCGTGGCACTAAACTGACAGTCTAGACGCGATTTAACTTAACTCGTGTACTTGGGTACAGTGAATTGCAAAAATATGTATTGATTTGGTCTTCTCATAAATGTGTAGTGAAAGCGGAAAGCGTGGCTGAAATAGGAAAGTTTTAACAGCTATCTCTATTATAAATAATGGACATCATAGTATATAAGTATGTATATAGGTTAGGCCGGATAAGTAGACCACGTCGATTGGTTACTAACTGAGCGCTTCCGTGCGTTGGAATTGGAATTGGAATTCCGTGCGGGATAGTACATGGCTCACTTACGTCGTAACTACGTATATTTTTTCCGGTTTCGCAGTGCTACGCTTTTAGCCGTGAAAAAGCGAAAACCCGTTTGTAAAGTAAAGCGCCTACGGGCAGAGCATGAGAGCGAGCATGTCCTAGCACTGGAAGTTGCAAAACTCACTTGACTAAACTTGGACCTAACACTACCTGGTTTCTAGGTTTGGAGATTAGGTCAGCCGCTTTCGCAAAGCATTTTCTTTGGATTACTTTGATCCCGATAAAAAAATGGCGATAGAACACGATGATATTGACAGGATAAGAATACTGTTGGTGCCTGTCTCACAAATGTGTGAATTCCATTTCACCTGCGCTCGCATTGGATGCCCCTCCCTTGCGAAAGGACGTAAGTGCCGTGCTGAAGGTGAAGATGATGAAATCGATACATGAAAGTTTCTAACGGGCTGTCACGACGAACAAACGTTTAAACTAAACCGCAGATTTGTCTTTAACCCGCCTGGTGCCGGGGTTACCGAGGCAATATATATATATGTACACTTCAGTGTACATATATATTTGGGTACACTTCAGTGTACATATTTATGGCATCGGCAGTAGAATAGCACCTATGGATCCTTACTGCCTATGGATGTCGTAAAAGGTGACTAAGGAAACTGGGTCAAAATAACGCATGAAAATAATTTGACCTTAAACAGATAAAGGCCTATTGATAGCAAATTTTTCAACAACATGACTGTTAAAAAATTGTTTGTTTGCCACCTTACCAGTTAAATACCAAAACTATACTAGTGCCTATTTTTATGGATTAAGATTTTTAGATCGCCTTCTGATAAAAAAAAGAACCATACAATCTTTAAACAGAATCATGGATTAAAAACACTAACTCCTCCTTTTGAAGTCGGCTAAAGATGACTGATAATAAGCCAAATCTTCTCTAATACAATGAAACAGATCCGCTTTCTGATAAAAATGGAACCATCAACATACCTACAATCTTAAAAAAAGATGTATGGAATCATGATTGGACTAACTAACACTCGTAAACTCCTCCTTTTGAAGTCGGTTGAAGATGAATGTGAATAAGCCAAATCTTCTCTAATACAACGTTTCAGATCCGCTTCCTGAAAATGTAACCATCGACATACGATCTAAAAATATGTATGGAATCATGGTTGAACTAACCAACACTCCTAAAACTCCTCCTTTTAAAGTCTAGTACAAGGTTTTAGATCCGCTTACTGAAAATTTCACCATCGACATACAATCTTAAAAAAAGATGTATTGAATCATGATTTGACTAACTAACACTCGTAAACTCCTCCTTTTGAAGTCGGTTAAAGATGAATGAGTCAAAGACAAATATTTTACTAATACAAGGTTTCAGATCCGCTTTCTGAAAATGGAACCATCGACATACAATATTTAAAAACGATGTACGGAATCATGGTATATCATAACTAATAACACTCGTAAAACTCCTCCTTTAGAAGTGGGCTAAAGGTGATTGAGAATAAGCCAAATATTTATCTAACACAAGGTTACAGATCCGCTTTCCGAAAATGTAACCATCGACATACATAAAAAAAAAGATGTACGGAATAATGGTATATCGTAACCAACACTCCTAAAACTCCTCCTTTTGAAGTGGGCTAAAGATGATTGAGAATAAGCCAAATATTTATCTAACACAAGGTTACAGATCCGCTTTCTGAAAATGTAACCATCGACGTACATTTATAAAAAAAGAACGGTATCATGGTATATCATAACTAAAACTCCTCCTTAAGAAGTCGGTTAAAGATGAATGAGAATAAGCCAAGTATTTATCTAACACAAGGTTACAGATCCGCTTTCTGAAAATGTAACCATCGACATACACTAAAAAAAATGAACGGAATCATGGTATATCATAACTAACACTCCTAAAACTCCTCCTTTTGAAGTCGGTTAAAGATTAATGAGAATAAGCCAAATATTTCTCTAATACAAGGTTTCAGATCCGCTTTTTGAAAATGGAACCTGACTGAGATGATGATGAACCCAAATCTTCTCTAACACAAGGTTGCAGATCCGCATTCGGAAAATGTAACCATCGACATACAATTAAAAAAAAAGATGTATGGAATCATGGCATGTCATAACTAACACTCGTAAAACTCCTCCTTTTGAAGTTGGATGATTGAGAATAAGCCAAATCTTGCTCTAATACAAAGTTTTACATCCGCTTTTTGAATAAAACGGAACCATCGACATACAATCTTTACGAAAAAAGTATAGAATCATAACGAACACTCATAAATCTCCTTCTTTTGAAGGAGGCCAAAGGAAGACCAGTGATAATGAGCCAATTCTTTATCTAATGCAAGAATCTGTTCATTATATGTAATAGGGATTGCTGTAGAATGCGATATCCAGTTTTAGCTACAATCTTAACGGACGAAGCAGGACATGGGTTGGCTTAATGCAGCGGAAAAACGGGCTACTTTTTAATTAATTATTAAGGCTTACACTCTTCTTGCATTGATTTCACTTAGCTTGTTTCGGTATATTTACTGTCATATTTCTTATTCGACATTAGTTCCTAATTTGTACTTAGGTAATTAAATATTATACTATTATCCTTTATTGTAAACTATTGTTTTTTTAGCGTCAGTTTGGGTCGATATCATATTTCTCGTGTCACCACTTGGAACGAACAGGCATACATGAGAAAGCTCAGAATCAGCAGAGATTTTAACATGACATTTACCAGCGTGTGGAATTCCCGACGGCAAAGAAGAAAGAAAGAAACGAGATTTAGAAAGAAAGGCGGGTTACAGTTTTGCTAATCTCGTGTGTGAAATGTCAAATACAAAGCCAATTTTTTGTCAAATTAAATGCATGTGACGTATCGGGGCAAGACTATCTTGGCTGTCACGTGAGGGGTGTGGCGTGAAGTGACATGTGAGGTGATCATTAGGTATTACTGGAATTTTATTGTCTGTCACTTTTAAATGAATAAGTTATTTGGTGCGGTGCTGAGCCTTTCACATTACTTATCAGCACGGCTAGCACGCGACGGCGCACGAACTCTCTCGATTTTTCTCGCACTATCCGTCTCTATCTTATTAGAACACTTAGAAGAAGAGGTGTAGTGCGATAAAAATCGAGAGTATGTCGCGGCCGTCGTGTGCTAGACGTGCTGTATTGCTAAGTAGAATAAACATAATATGGAGTCTGATTTTTCGACGTGCATTTACTGTCTGATACTAAGCTTAACTCAACTTTCTCAATTGAATTTATTGAATCTTAGACGTCCGTACTTTTTTAGTTAACAATAATAACTCGTACAAAGATATGTAGTTTCGATATACTTATTTGGGTTAGGTACTAACTATTTAGGTATTATAGAAATTAGTCTTAAGATCACAAATTTTACCGATTTACCTACTCTACCTACCCTGTTCAAAATGAGTTAAGAATCTCAAGTTGAAAATATTTTTTATAATATAAAATATTCGGTACGCTCCTTGCCACTTCGGATTTTATGTATCTAACTATTTTTTTTACTATTGATTATGCCAGGACATTACTATATTATTTACGGATAATTTCTAGGCAACTGCGAACTGCTAAAACACACTATATACAATGTTTCATACAGAGAACATAGTAACTTTCAATTCATAAAACATCTTGTCGGCTAGAGACGACAGCGCGTTGCCATCTAGTTGTGACCGGTCGTCTATGCACGACAGCGGTGCTCGTGTTCTCAAAATGAAGCATCTATATTGTATTGGACTAAAATATGTTGCCTAAAGCATCCGTAGACGACGTTTGAGCAAACTTGGTGATCTAAATCAAAATATCCGTGATGTGGGTACTTAGAATAGGTATGTAATACTCGTCACTACGAAAGAGTCTCACTACTGCGGTGTTGTCTATTTCGCCTTGGCATATGCTTTTGAGCTAAGTGTACCATTGTAATCCACCGGAGCCCTGTGTACGAATGGTGAATGTTATAAAAGTGACGTTCATTGCAATAACATCCTTACTTCACATTGATGACTAGGTATTATTATACAATCAGGTATCCTAATGATTTTATTGATTTACAATAATTTACTTTAACAACAAAGTTTTAACCGACTTCAGTTTAGAACTCCGCCAAGCCACGAGAACATTTCCACATTTCTTTTCCAATTTACCACATGAACTGATTTCCGAGAGCAAATGCGTTGATTATTAGAGAAAAAAACCCAATCGCTGTATGTGGGCCGGTAATATTTGAGGACTTCCGTGGATTCCACAAGGATCGCCTTTGGCACTTCATTAGTTGCTATTTCAACGGAATCTTATCAGAATCTATGACGTACTTTTGTACTTTTAAGTTACTTACAGAATTGAGGAATTCCATCCAGTCATCTGTGGTCTTCATTATCAATTCCACTCCACCAAATTCATGATTTCCGGGTGTAAATACACGAGTTATAATAGGAAATACCAAAATCACTACACGCGTGCCTAATATAATTGAGGAGTTCCCTCAATTCCTCATGGATCCCATCATCCAACTGTATTTTTGAAAAAAATGGGACCCACCTGGAAGCATATACTTACAAACAAAAAAAAAACGAATCGGCTCATCAATGACGGAGTTCTGAGGTAACAAACACTGGAAAAAAAAATACAACCGAATTGAGAACTTCCTTCTTTTTTTTGAAGTCGGTTTAAAACTAAACTGTCGCGCGTGTCCTTAATTTATATTAGTTTTTTTATTCCCTAAGAGGTATCAATAGTTTTACTTTGCGTTAAAGTAAGCTAAATTGTCTGATGCCAAGTAGGAGAAAACATCTTATTAATTACATAATTTGTATAGATTTTTACTAAATCAGAACACGTTCACCAAAAACATTACTCTTGTTGATATACCCTGATACTCCTCTCCCTAAGTTGAATACTCGCTACCTACCTGCACGTCGCATATTTTGTTGACCGGTTAGTGGGTAGTGACACCGCCTACGAAGCTGAAGGTCCTGGGTTCGAATCCGGTTAAGGCCAAATATTTGTCTGATGAGCATGAATATTTGTGTCAGTCTTGGGTGTTTTCTAGGTATTTCAGTATTTACAAGGTGTAACAAAAATGGGATATGAACCGATCAACGGCTTGAGAGGTATCGTGTTCTGATAAGAAAAAATAGAAAAAAAAATCGCGTCAAAAACTTTTCTTTTCTGTTTTTTTCTTATCAGAACACGATACCTGTTGAGCCCTTGAACGGTTCACACCCCATTTTTGGTACACCCTGTACATCGTCATCGATCGTCTAGTTCCCATATCATAAGCCTTGTTGACCTTACTATAGGGCTGATTCGATTTGCGTAAAATCCCCTAATATTTTGTATTTTTTTGTAATGTTCTAGTTTAACCGAGTACACCATTAAAGGGAAAAAAGATCAAAAAACCCTTAAATTGGAAAATGCTGACTAAATCAGTGTAACAACTGGTGCGTTCTAGATCAGATAGTCATTCGCTCGCTGAACCTACCCTGGTACTCGGAATAGTTTACAACTTCAAACTCATTATTTGAAGTACACTTACATTCTTTTTTATAACACGTCGCCTCGGTTTACTTCTCTTTCCGTTTTCTCTTATTTATTTCTCGAGCGAGATTCAAGTTAACAGTATATCACCAAAACTTTAGTTTTTATATGATCAGCACGCTAGCACGTGACGGCGCGCGAGCTCTCTCAATTTTTCTCGCACTATTCGTCTCTCTCTTATTAGAACACTTAGAAGAAGAGGTGTAGTGCGATAAAAATCGAGAGTATGTCGCGGCCGTCGTGTGCTAGACGTGCAAGGAGATAATGTCTCGATTTCGCCGGAAATTTTGCAGCGGTACCATATCAACTGGTTATTGTAATCTCCTTTTATTTACATGTTTTCAGAGTTCCACGTTCCACCTTAGTTATAATATAAACACTGCGACTGTAAGTAGGTATTACAAGTCTGTTTTAATTTCATTTTTAAATTCCTGATTCCGTCTGAAGTTCCTAATTCTGAACGTCGCTTTTATAAGTATTCCTTATTATTATTATTAAGTAAATGTGAATTTATCGAACAGTATTATGTATGTCTACAACAATTTTTGTCAATTTGTGTCAGCGTCAAATAGTTAGTAGCAGCCAGAGTAGCCAAATATTTCGGTACACACCCTTATTCTTACAGTAATAAAGTGTACAAATATTTTGCTACCTTGGCTGGTACTAACTATATGACGCTGACTGTACCTACCTAAAAGATCTTTCAACGCATGTTATACCAAATCCATATCTTTACTTCCAAATCGAATATATTACAGGGTAATTACTTATTTACGAATAATACTGTTTTAATAATCCTCAGTTTCAAAGCGTTTGAAGGAATCTTATTACACGTCCGTCGTGTCTGCTCCAGCCTTCACGGTTGCGTGTCGTGTCTTGCCGACGGCCCTGGTATCGATGTGTTGATTCTAGTCCCAGATGAAATTATTGAACGAAGTCTTTCTGATTACCTAAATAAATTACTTGAACGATATTTTGGTTTTATTTTTTTACCTTTCGAACGCTAACCAGCGTGTATACCGTGTTCCGCCCTCGTAACATAACTAGACAACTAAAAACGAACACACAGCCTCACTGATGTTACACGCACAGTCAGCGTCAATTAGTTAGTAGGTAGCAGCCAAGCGCCAAATATTTCGGTACACGTCTTTGTTACAGTAAGAATAAGGGTGTGTTACGAAATATTTGGCGACTCTGGCTGCTACTAACTATATGACGCTGACTGTACTAGACTATCATCATCATCATATGATGATGATGATGATTTTAACATAAATTTATTTTTCATATTTCATTTTAAATCCTTTATTAAATAAATATTGAGATAATTTAATATTCAGCCGAAAGACGCGCTCTGCTGGACATAGGCCTCCCCCGAAGAGTGCCACAATGACCGGTCCTGCGCCACCCGCATCCAGCGGACCCCCGCGACCTTTACCAGCTCACCAGTCCACCTCGTGGAGGGTCTACCCACGCTGCGCCATCGGTGGGTACGTGGTCGCCACTCGAGAACCTTTCCGCCCCAACGGCCATCGGTTGTACGTGCAATGTGCCCCGCCCACTGCCACTTATGTTATAGCGATTGGATGCGATGAGCATCGCATATTTGTCAGTACGTGAAGGATTTCTTTTCGACGGCGATAAGTGATAAAATGTCAACCAACTTAGGCCCGCTTGAGTTGCTAGAGTGCATAGGCTGCGTGAGCGCGTCAGAAATGAGGCTTATCGCATCCAATCGCTATACGTGAGTGGCAATTAAATGGTGCGGTTGCGTCGGCCGATTTTGTACGAAAGTTGGCTTATCCAAGTACACATCAAGTTTGTCGACTTTTACTCGGTAACTAGTTATGCCTACGTAGCCGTGATAGTTTTCCTTTCTTTCAGTTCCCGGTAGTAGCCATTTCGCTGGCAGGTGGACGGCCACTTGACTCGGAACAAAAACACGCAAACCGATCAATGAGTTGAAAAAATGTTTGTAGAAACTCAATATTTTTAAACAAGCTATCCAACGATAACCACGCCATGGACATAAAGAGAAAAAGTTTCTGTCAAAAATTTCATTTTTGGTACAAGCTTTTATTGCCGACTGTACTTTTCTGTACACCATCATCAACTACTTATTGAGACGATTCTAAAGAGCCCAAACTCAACAGGGTTACGTCGGTTAAGTACTGAATTCCCATGGCCACCTTCCGTCTCCATCATCAGATCAGCTCGATGGTACCATAATATTGAATTGTTATCCAAACTATACTTATACCCATAATTTCGGCTCAATCGGTCAACGGGAAGAGGGTCAAATTTAACTTGCAAGATTTGATTACAGACAGACATGTCCCAGTCCCATCACTCGTATGTCAGCTTAAATAACTAATTTATGAGAGGATGTTATCGATACATATTTTTGCATTTGACTACAACGTTCCCAAAGGTTCAACAATATCTGAACAACCTTATGCCCTTGTCAATAAAGTCGTGTTCACATATTTTTGATCACATTGTCCGTACACATTATTTCGAACTCGACTGCACCTTCGGTTCGGCGGGGACACGAGCATGCCCGGTGAAAAACTAAGCGGTTACGCCCTTAGTCGCGAAGTACGCGAAAGTCGCGGTAGCGAAGCGAAACGAAATAGATGGTTGGATTCTTGCCCTCGCCGCGGCCATCTCTTTCGTTTCGCTTCGCTACCGCATGCGAATGCGTAGATGGACTAAGGGCGTAAAAGGGATGAAAAGAAACAGTTGGAACGTTGAACAAGTTTTATTTGAGACTATTACACCGATATATAAAACAACCTTACAATTACGTATATACACATATTTATAAAATGGTTTAAAGTACGTTCGTTGAACATCAACACTGATTCGACAAGATCAGTATTGTCACAATGTTTAAAACGGTGACGACACAGGTAAACAAGAATGGGAGTAAAGGGTAAGGACCGAGGCGAAAATATTTTTATTTTAAGTATGGTATGGCATAGGTACCTAAGCTGAACCCACGGTCGGCAAAATGTATTGGTGCCGCTACACGTACGAAATTTGCGGACTGCATGCAGTCCCACGCGTGATTTCGGCCCGTCTGGATCACGTGTCAACTCAAGGTCACTCCGTACTAGATTTTTTGTGACCTTGCTTGGCCGTCCGCGTAAGAAGTTTTGTGTTGCCCTCGTAATTGATCTATATCTCATACCATATAAATTTAGAATTATAACTGGCAAATTCGTCTACGTTTCTTTGTATATCTAGGATATCAAACATAACAATGTATCTGCGATTAAAAAGGGTTTTCCTTGAAATCGCATGAGGATTATCGCACGATTTCTCAAATATTATATGGAATAGGATATGTAGTAGTTTAACATAATGTAAGTATGGCTAAGTAGCATTTACATGAAGTACGGGCGTACTAAGATTGTATATCTTCTTAGAATTTGGATTTTTTTTTCAGGCGAGAATCAAGTGCATAAAATGTGTGAAAAATAAGCCACAAAATGGAATTTAAAAAATCCTATACTTCTGGGGTTCCGTACCTTAAAAGGAAAGAACGCGGATCCCTTATAGGATCACTTTGTTGTCCGTCAGTCTGTCTGTCAAGACCCTTTATCTCGGGAACGCGTGGAGAGGTATCGAGTTGAAATTGAAACCATATACCTACTCAAATCCAGTTCCGTGAAGCGTGAAAAAAAGCAAACTTCTAAGTTAAGAGTCCGCAGTAAGCTCGATTCTCCCTACAAACGCAGTTACGCTCTCATTTTAAAACTACATGTTGGATTGTAACGAAACTTTGCATATACAATGACATGAGGTATATCTATGTCTGTAATTAGTTTATGTAGCTTCAGATACCATAGTAAAAAAAAAACAGCGAATTTAAGTTTTTCATACAAAACTTGTTTTTGCTGTATTTAGTTTTTATATATATATATATATATATATATAAACTAATCAAAGACATAGATACCTATACCTCATGTCATTGTTTATGCAAAGTTTCGTCACAATCCAACACGTAGTTTTAAAATGAGAGCGTAACTAACTTGAACAACTGTATTACGCACATATAACCAGCAAGAAACGTTTGTACGGGAAGGTGAAATTCGGCCGAGCTTACTGCGGACTCTTAACGAAACATACGGCCATACGGCCGTTTATGACGTATATTACGACACTCGAGGAAATCAAAATTTATATGGTACTTTCCGCTGACCTACAACTATGAAATTTGGCAAGTAATACCATCTTATACTACAAGAACTATGTCTCATGTCACTTTGACATAAAGTGCCCGTGTCAAACACTAGTGTGTCGAGCATTTATTTACCTTATAACAGCGGGCGTAGCATGGTTAACCTTTCATCTCTTATCGTTGTAGATAAGACATCCATCACTCTCGCCACACCTCGGACAATGGCGATCAAATGTATTCATGAAACAAATGCGTTCCTACGCACACAGTCTAAGCTCGTGTAGGTGAACGCGTACCATGCTTGTGTGAATGAGATAAGACATGCTAGGGTTGCCGCCATTGTAGTGCGTTCGCAAATCGGGAACGCAATATGAGCTGACCTTGTAATAGCAGTTTCGAATTATTTTGTGCGCTTGTAATTAATTATAAACAAAAACGCTTTTAACTCTATAATCCGAGATTATTGACCGAAGCGCTAGCGAAGTTTTGACTCGAGCAATTTGCTTTTGTACGTCCGGATGTTCTCCTCCACAGGTCGCAATTCTTAACCGATTCTATGATTAAATAGATTTCTTTTGTCGATCCAGTTTTTTAATTTTCTTTAAAATGCGGAAGTTGGTATGAAGGACTTGAGCGCCAATACAATAATAATAATACAACCGGGCACAGCACAACACACGCCCATTACAAAAGGATTTGTAAATATTCGTTTAATATACGTGGCCTCCGCTCTGCGCACCGCGTCGTCGCGTCCTTGCCAGCCGGTAACTGTGAGGTAACCTCGGGCGAGAACGGAGTGGGCGGCACTTTCAACGGGAGGCAGGGAGTGGCCATACTGTACAGTAGTACTTTTTATTCTGCCGTAATTCTTAAAAAGGCAGTCATCTACAAGTAAATTGTATGAAGTAGACTGCCTTTCAAAAAAAGTACGGCAGTATTATACTGCGCTCCCGCTCTCGCATACTTTACAGAACGTAACGGATGTCCTATTCATAGTCATAAGTTATAGGCAGTGATCGGAATTAGGTGAGGCAAAATACCTATAAATTGCAAGAGGACATAATATAAAGTGGTTGCAACAGGGTAGGAAAATATATTTTTTCTTGAATACTGGGTATTCGATATTTTTCCGGATACTAGTCGTAATGTTCAACATACATGTTTTACTTAAAGAACGGGCTGTTTACTGATAATCTAAAAGTGATAACTATTTCACATTTTTTTTCTTCCTTCCTTATACCTACACCTTAAGTCTAGCCCTTATTTACTACAAAGTAACATAAAACATCCCATACTGTAAGTAAAACATGTATGTTTACTATTACGACCAGTACCCGGATAAATGTCGAATACCCGGTTTTCAAGAAAAAGTGTATTTTTCTACCCGGTTGCAACCACTCTAATATTATGTCCTCTTGCGAAGAATAGGTATTTTGGCTCACCTAATTCCGATCACTGGTTATAGGTGTACGCGGGCTGGGTTTCCGCAACTCGACGTCATAATAGCGCCTGTTTTGCGTATGGGTTATTGGCACTGCCGTTATTCGTGCCAGCCCAGTTCCAGGGAGCCTAGCAGACCCTTTACGTTGCCGACGGGCTCCGGTAGTGACCCCGGTGTTCCGAGGTGTTTTTCCCGGTATTCTTCACCCCAGGGCACGTCAGGACGACGTGGGCGGCTGTCTCTTCCTTATCCATAGGAATTACTTATTAGCAGAGCCCGGAATTTTCACGGCAAAACAAAAGACTGTCGCAATCTTACTAGTGTCAGAAACATTTTTGTATCGATATCGAGTATTATTATCGAATATTTTAAAATACTTCGCGACGGGTTATTTAAAATAATATACGAGAAATATCTAAAAAAAAACTTACTCAACCAGAACAACATACCAATTACAATGAATTTTCTAAATTCCTTGACGTCGAGTGAAGTTGAACGATCATTTAGTATATATAAATGGCTTTATAGTGATAAACGAAACTGTCTGTCTACTCCCAGAGAATGTTGAGAAATTAATGATTATATACTCTTATTACAATCAGAAATAAAATGTCATGTGCTGCTTGGTGTACTGACGTAGATTTCGAAAAAGGAATTGCATCTCTTTCTATGTAATTTTATACAAACCTCACGTAATTTCGTGGACCGTTTTTTTTCTTCTATTACACAACTATCGATATTGATACACAAATGTTACTAACACTAGTAAGGTTGCGTTGCGACAGTCTATTGTTTTGCCGTGAAAATTCCGGGCTGCTCTGCCTGCTTATTAGTAATAAAATGTCAACCATGCTAACGCCCGCAGGTAATGAATGAAAATAAATTAAGGGGAAACGTTAACAAAGAAAACATTAGAATGAAATAGGCCCATTTCGAAATGTGGCATTGTTATATTAAACGCACATTCTGGTAACCCTTATTTAGTTAATAATAATAACATAACGGCGTATTTACACAATCGTACATTATATACCTATGTTAATATTTGGTAACGGAAGTACATTTTAACTAACTATTCGGTAGTCTGGCATATTCACGTCCTAAATACATTAGTACAACATACAAAGTAGTCTAACATAAAATATGAAAAATTCGGGAGTTTTTATAGTTTATATATGTTATACTTTTTATATATATATTCTAGTCAGGACTTTAAATGCCGTGCATCATCGGGACGCTGGCGGCGTATGCCATACAAAAAGTGTGGTAGCCAAGCGTCGACAAGTAGGTACGTCAGCCTCCATACATTTCTATATGATCTGTTTGGATAAGGTAGCCGTTGACGTCGCCATGGCGTCTCGGTGAGGCACGGCACTTACATTTTCTCGTTTTACTAAGATTACATTCATGCACGCACGAGCATAATTATGAAATTCTAACGTTATGCTATAGTTCAATGAGTAAAAAAATAAAAGACCAAAAAAAAGACGAACTTGTGTGACCATTTTACCCCACATCAGTAAGCGTCAGTGTAATTTCAATGATATATAACCGAAGTACATTAGACTATAATTACTGTTTTCTTTGGTCTTAGGAACGAAATGAGCCAGACTTATAACAAAAAGACGTAGAAAAGACCGAGACAGCAAATAATTATATTATAAAACACAAGTTGAGCATAAATTTATTTAAGAATATTTAATACAAAAATATACTCGCTATACGACTTTGGAATACAGGAAGGCATTTTTGAAGGACTTAAATCGAATTCAATAATTTTTGGCTGCGGCTGTCAAAATTGTACCTTAACATTGGAAAGAGATTAAAATTTATAAATACTAAGTTTATTCCAATGTATGTACAACTTTCCACCCCAACGCCTTTGACTAAGAATCTATTTTCCGTACTATTTGTCGATTTACTGTCGTTCAACGCAAATGGAAAGATGTCAATGAAAAATAATCATTAAAATAATTCTGAATAATGCAAAAAAATTGCTGATGTCCTTCAGTTAAATTGACATGATATTCGCGTCGAAAGAACTACGTCATTAGAAATGACGTAATTAAGAAATCAATCCAAATCGCGTTATTTATGAATTTTGTAAGTATGCATTTTCAAAAAGTTATGTGAGTACATAGTAGTCGTGTAGAAAGTAGCGTGAGTCGTTAAAAAATTAACTCAGTGTCAGTTTTGTGACGAAAAATTAAGCAAACAAATTATATGAAAATGAACTTATATCACATTTATATAAATTGTATGTGCATATAATGTATAAATTGAAAAGACAAAGTTCACTTTTATACAAACTGAATACTTCACTGTCGTCACCAAACGGACTCTGAGTTAACTTTTATTTAACGAGCCACGCTAACTGGGTAAACATTATTTGAAAAATCTTAATTACCCAATAACAAATAAATTCTGCTCAAATAATCGATTTTAATCTTAATTCAAAAAATACAACATTCATTTTGTTCATTACTTAAAAATATGTACAGTGAAGGGCACCAATATGTATTCACTCAAAGTTTCATAAATATGTTTACAACCTTATTGTTGCAAAAATAAGGTCTGCCTACATATTTTTGAGACTGTGGTGTATGACTGTACCTAGTTCATAGAGGACATAATTCCATTGAGCTTCATTTTATACCAAAAATATAAAGTATATAAATTATCTCTTCACTATAATCTATATTCGTGGCATTACTTTAGTTCCAAATTGAACATTTTCCCTTAGTGCCGAAAGACAGTAAATCTGTGTTACTATTTATTTATTTGCTTTCTAACATTTATGGTCGCTTTTACAGCGGTAAAATATATACACTTACATCCGGTGCTAAGTTAAGTCCCTAGTTCAAAAAGGTAATGTGACAATTTGACAAGTGACTATAGATAACAAAGTGATACATTTCATTTGACAAAAAACGTCGCAACAACTTGAAAATTATAACTTTATGAAACATGACCGCTGTACAAGTAATTATAACGAGGGATCATTGACTCGTCAACAGACAATAAGTCGCTGGAATTGTCATTGTCAGGTGACAACTGTCAGATTGATGAATTGGAGGACATACCGCGAATAACACGTCTACTTATAACAATGGTAACTTTACGTCCAAATACGTATCTCTTTTCGAGCTAGTAACTTTCAACAGCTGAAAAGGGTTATTCGAAAAGAGGACCTTTAATGACTTATACACGGAGATTTTTTGCAACGCTACAAACGCGGTAGAGGTTATATGCTATCACAAGTGAGCCCGGGAGCTGTGTGGCGGCGACATAGACTAACCGTCTCTTTCTTAGCGTTCGAAATGAAAAGAGACAGATAGTCTAGCGGTGCAGCTGTTGTTGACAGATGACCTGTTGCTAGTATCGTGTGACAGTCGCGCGTTTGCATCGCTGCAAAAAATCGCTGTGTGTAAGTCGGTCTCTCAGCTCAAGTCAATATTCCTGTTTTTTGGGCCAATCAACTTTTTCTTGTTCTTATTCTGTCCCTGAACAGTTGGAGTTTCTTAGAAAAATACTATAGTTTGAAATCTTATCACGCCAAGGAGATGCGTCACCGTGGAATGGGTTTAAAATAACAAAAACACGTGTTTAATGAATTGACAACATTTCAAAATATTTTATGATACCTAAATCGAAAACCATTTGAGTAAATATGTTACCTGAATATAATAAACTAGTTTTCCGTTTTTTTTCCCCACTTGTTTTGAAGAAAATCGCTTAAACGTATAAACCGGAAGTGTGACGTCATTCTTATGGCTGTAAACGAACAGTACTTTAGTCTACTAAAATCAGTAGCCTTAAGAAAATTCAAATCACTTCTCCTTCTTCCGGCTATCACAAATTTCAAATTAAGGTAAATCACAATCATAAGGACAATCACACTGACAGCTGATAAGCTGTCAGTGTGATTGTGCTATTTCTGCATTTTGACAAATGTCACTGTCAAAACATTTTTTTAAAGAAATTGGTAAAAGTAATACAGACTAACAGCCATAATGATGACGTCATAATTTACTTACGGCCTTTAGGAATTAGCTACTTTTGGATTCAATATTTTTGAATGAAAATAAGAAAGAAAGAAAGAAGACCGTTATTCACTACACAAAAGACACAGAGAGACAAAGGGAGTCCAGATACAATACAATTGACACATAATGTGTGGGTCTTCGGAAGGATTTAAGAAAATTTAAAAAACACGTATACGTTATAATCTCGTTTTCTATCGATCTAGAACATAAAATAACCCACTTGAAAATATGAAATGTTGTCAATTGAAACCCCGTAAATTTATAATATAGGAAACGTAACCAGCAACAAATAAATAGTTGACCCCTTTAATACGACGTGGATACGGACGTGGGTACGTCCGTGGCTATTTCCAAGGTCACTAATATCAAGTCGCATTTATAATTATCATAATCCTCGGCATGTAAGTAGAATCAGTGCAGTCGATTTCCCGATGTAATCTGACCCCTGCGCATGCCATCAGAGCATGTGCACCAGTGAAACTAAGCGAATGCCTTAGTTCTACTTATGTGCCCGGGGATTGTAAGTACACAAGGTTGGAAGGATTGTAAGTACACTTGACTTTAATCAGGTATTGACTACATTTTATTACATACAATTGCTCAGGGATATATATATTTTTAATTCAGTTGGTATTAAACACATTTTTATGGACCGATATAATTGATTTAAATTGACTCGACCATTTTTCATGATTTGCCGTCTGCACGAGCATACTTTTATGTAAAAAAAAAAATACTCAAATTTTCATGATTATTGCAAATCTAAAACATAAATAGTAGTAGATTCAATGTAGAATGTCTTCATTGATTCAAGATATATTGTATAACCTCAATAAAAAAAAACGCATAGAATTCCGAGTATTGCATTTTAGGTTTGAAGCACAATTTACACATGCAAGTTTAACTTCATTACGGGGTTTGATAGATCAATTGAACTTAGTACACCTCGGTAAGCCACAATGTAATCAAACTTGCATGCAATTTATTGCATGTGTAAATTGCGCTTTACGAAAGCTATCACAACTTGCTGCCAAGTCCCGAGCGCGACTATGAGAGAGCTGTCTGATTAGCATTAAGTAAATTAAAAAGAGCAATAGATCGTCTCTACGTGATAGAGAACCAAATAAAATCTGGGCATTAAAAAAAATCCTGTACACAATTATCGTGAGTCGTCAAATAAAAATGAACTCAGTGTCCGTTTTGTGACGTCAATTACGTACTTAGTTTGTATAAAAGTTAACTATTTCTTTCCAATTTATAAATGATATCCATAAACACATTATTGAAATGTGAAACAAATTCATTTTCACATATTTTTTATGCTTAATTTTCGTCACAAAACTGACACTGAGTTAATTTTTGTTTAACAACGCGTGCTAATTACATTTTTTTTAAGTGCCCATTTATCGTTGTGCGAGTGTCTTGAGTGACGAATAAATTGACATGATTTTGTTTTAGACACAAACATTTAATTAGCAATTATTTTATAGATTTGTCTCGCTTTCTGGCAAAAGGTTGGTCACTTTGTATAAGTATAACGCGCCAAAGATGCAGCAAATCATTGAATTTCAATTTATTTGGTAGTATGTCTGTTTTATGTTAGGTCAAGTCAAATTTGACCAACTCTTTAAGTCCAGTAGAGTTGAAATTTTGTACACAAGTCAGGTGACGAGTAAGATGCATGCCATCTGATGACTGACTCTTAAATTACGTAAGATCAACCCGACGTGTTTGGGCCTAATACCGGAGACACACTAGCGCGGCCTGCGGTGGCGGTCAAAAGTAAATTTGGCAGCTAATGTCAAGTTTACTATTGACCGCTGCAGCCATGCCGCGCCAGACTCAAAGGCTTCAGGCCTGCAACACACTGGCGCGGCCTGCGGTGGCGGACAATAGTAAATTTGACAGCTAATAACAAGTTTACTATTGACCGCCGCGGCCAGGCCGCACCAGTGTAATGCAGGCTTTGTTGTGGATGAGATTTTAGTTTCTATTTTTGACAGTGTCAAACAACGTCTATGGGGCGAGAAAGGAATGATAAATCGACTTGATTATATTGCCGACTTTAAAAAGACGAACCTTTTCATTCGCGATCGTTCTCATACTCGCTACACAGCCCGTGCCACGCGTCGCTCGACCGTGAACAATGCCAGTCGATTTATCTAGACTCGTCAGAAGTTCCGACGATGCCTTAGAAGGGCCGGTGTCATCGCGTTCGCAAGACGCTGGGCCGAGGCCTCTGCTTCGGCTCTGCAAAAAAACGTTTAGTCAGTAACATGGACCTGTCATATTCAGGGCAAGCACACAATGAGGGACGAAAAGGCTCCTTTGCAGCTAAATTAAGAACTGATCCTAAAATGGCTGACGGCTCACCATAAACAACCTACTTAATTTGGGCAGGTATTCCCCCCCGAACCCGGCCGCAACCTCATACTAAGGGCGGGTCGCTCCGTCTCCTTTTAAATTCATTATATGTTAACCTGTTTTGTTTGCGTGATTGATTTATATACCCATGCCAAATTACAGTTTTCAGTCGTAAAGGTTTATTCAGCTAAGCCGACAGACGGACACAGCGAATCTATAAGGGTTCCTTGTTGACTACGGAACCCTAAAAATGGGTATCATGCCAAATTACAGTTTTCTAGTCGTAAAGGGTTACTCAGCTAAGCCGACAGACGGACACGGCGAAACTATAAGGGTTCCTTGTTGACTACGGAACCCTAAAAATGGGTATCATGCCGAATTACAGTTTTCTAGTCGTAAAGGGTTACTCAGCTAAGCCGACAGACGGACACGTCGAAACTATAAGGGTTCCTTGTTGACTACGGAACCCTAAAAATGGGTATCAAAACTTTTTAAACTCTCGCGCTTTGTACACATATTTAAATGATTACTATAAGGTTCCTATATTTCTAACTTCTGATTCCCACATTTAAATTATTATTGTACAAACGCCAACACAGTTAACTGACCATCCTGTTTTTATATAGAACCTTATTACAATGCACATAAAGTGCACGGATGGTCAGTTATAGCTGTGTTGTCGATAGTACAAGGGTCTTACGCGATTTCTGAGTTTCGATATTTTCTGTGAGAAACTTAATAGATTTAAAACACTATCTTTGCAGTGTAATAACCCAAATCATTAGATTGGCGCTATTAAGAAATTATCTTAGTATTAAATGTTACTGCTTTTTATACCTGATTACCTGATGACAGACACGTTAAACTTATAACACACCTCTCTTTAAAAATAAAGTCTATTCATCCTCACTTGTCTTATCATGTAAACAATCACTTCTCGAAGACATTAACACACTTTTCTCTGGGATTACACAATAATCATCCCTTTAATTAAATGTTGTTGTATATATAAAGAAACACACACACATCACAAGGTATTGAAATAATCCAAGTAATCACTGAAAATATAATTTATTATAAGTTTTTCTTCAATTATCGAAGTTACGAACGAATGACCTCAAAAATGTTTGACATAACAATGTCTAGATTGTCTCACTCACTTCATGTATATGTTATCGTCATTTCCAATCACTAGTCATTGACTATGATCATATTTGACGTTATGTTTGTTTACATGATAGGCCACGTTAGAATGTATAAACTCTATGGTCAAAGATAATGTTCACTCCGGCGAACACTGTCAAATTAAGGGTCAGCAAGCGGAGGCGCTCAGTGATATTTCGTGCACACACAGGCAAGATAGAGTCGAAATTTAAAGTTGTGTGAAGAGGGGTTATCGGGATCGGGTCGCCACCTTCCCTAAAATATGGTTGAGGGAGGCGATGGCTGAGATATGCGTCATACTCGTGCTCGGGTGCTGTTTGTGGAGTCCGGACTGTTCATGCTTGCAAGGGCATAGTACATAGTTAACTAGTTACATACTAGTGTTATTATTATTGTTATCGTATTGACGAGAGACATCATTCGGATCTTGACACGTTTTATTGTTATTGACCCTGTACATCTCTGACAATATTACATCATTGTTCCTTTTTTGTTTTGACGCTTAGAGACCGTATACATCTCTTAGAATATTAGAATAATTATTAATTGTAATTGGACGCTCAGAGACCTTATACATCTCTGGAATACTGAATTAATATGATTAACTTCTTGTTAATGCTGATTCAGATCTTATATCGTATGTAATGGTCATATTTTGCAATTTTGTTTTGTTTACATTAACTTAGTGACATTTAGTTTGTTAACCTTTTATATATATTTTTTATTGTAAATTACGGTTTGACATGTAAAAGTGCCCTTGTGGCCTATTTGCAGAATAAATAATTGATTTGATTTGATTTGTCACCTCACCTCGCTATTGATGCTGGCTCTCCACGATGAGCATGATGGACTGGTGCTGGTCGGCGTGGATGGTGGGCACGGAGCGCAGGCACTCGATCTGGTGCGACGCCCAGTCCTTCTTCTGGCAGTACGTCGAGCAGTACGGCGTGCGCCGGCAGAGGGAGCACTCGGCGGAGGCCTCGCGGTTGCAGTTTGCGCACTGCAAGTAAAAAACTTGTTATGAATCAATGAATATTATTTACTAGCTTCCGCCCGCGACTCCGTCCGCGTGGAATTCTTTTTTTTATCGTAACTTTCACCCCCTTCTTTTCTTTTTTCCTTATTTTTATTAAAAGTAAACTATTTTGATGTAAGTTAGTGACAACCTTGTCAGTCAAATGCACAGTTTTGGTTTTGTTAATCCCTATTTAAAGTAAATTATTTTGATGTGAGTTAACATCTCAAGTACTGGTACTTAATTTGTTACCATCTTATATGGTCTCTAGCCGCCTAGCACTATTTTTCATGCCGCGTTGTTTCACGTTTTATCTATATTTAGCTGAAAGTTTAAATAGGATTCCTTTTACTTTCCAGTCACGTATATGCTTGCCAATTCTCAAAACTTTAGCACATAGATTCAAGGAGTTGCCATACAAAGTTGAACCCCATTTCGAAACACCAACCTTCTTCGACTCAGCGTCATCAGCGCTATGCAGTGCGGCGTCCTGCTCCACCACGTGCAGCAGCGCGCTCGCCCTCTCCTGCTCTATCCGGGCCAGCTGTCGCGCCGACACGCCCCTGACGTCCTCCACGCACTGCTTCAGCTCGCCCGCGAGGCGGGACAGCGTCGCGCCTATGTCGTCGAGACGCTTCAACACACCACCCATGTCTGGGAGACCTGAATAGAATAGAATATGATAGAATCGTTTATTGGATATCACATTACAAAAAATGGATGGAATTACAAATAAGTAGGTATACACGTGACACCCTGCAAAGACAGCAATATCAGAGGGCTAACGAATTATTTATAAGTATTATATAAAGCTACTAGATAAGAAAAACACACGGCAACAATTTTCACTTGCCGACCTCATTAAAGTATTCCTTTAAACTATAAAAACATACGTTTGTTAAAAACAATTTCAATTGAAAAAGAAAGAAGAAAGAAAAACATTTATTCATGACAAGAAGTATGATTAAAATTAAAAATAAAACTAAATCTAAAACAGTGTGTGAAATCAATCAACTCGTGTCACGAAAAGAAATTGTTTGTTAAACAATTTATGATTTTCTAGATTTTTTATAGCATTAGGAAGGTGATTATACATTTTGATAGGCATAATGAGGGACTGGTGACGAGTTTTAATTACGAAAATGGCATTTTAAGTTGGTTTAGGTTGCGTTAATTTTTTTTTAATTTTGTTGGTTTTGGTGAATATAAATTTAAGTGTTTCCTAACAAATTTACTTGATTCCAAAATATAGCAACAGGCTTGTGTCCTAAAAAAAATTTACGATGCCGTTAAAACCAATTTTTGGATAGGAACAAATATTAGGGAGCAACTGCAATTAAAGAACATAAATACCCAAAAATTTGAGTCAGACCTCGCTGGCGGCAGCCGAATCGATTCATACTTGACATAGAAGTATGACGTCACAATTTGCTATTTGTACTAATCGTTGTATGGAAAATCAAGTAAATTGCTGTTTCGGTCACTAGTTATCTTATCATACAATTTTGTTTCTATAAAAGTACCTTTAAATTTACTTTTGGCCAATGAAAAATAGCCAATTCTTCTAAACTTTCAAGTTCCATATCTTTTAATGATTTAAATTATAATATGACATTTATACTTTATTAAAATAATTTGATGGTTTACTATCCATCTAGCAACACTAAGTTATCAATTTAACACGAGGAAACTACCCTATTAAAAAAGTTACAGGACATAGGGAGCGACCATACCGGCCCACAACGCATTGACGAGCCGTATGCGTGACTTGACACATTGTGATGCGTTCCCGTTGCGCCAGCGCATGAGCAGCTGCAGCCCACCGAATTAGCAAGCTGTTTATTTAAACTATATTGTACAAAACAATGTACAAATGGCGGAATGTGCCAAATGACATTCTCTACTAATCAACCGTAGTAGAGACTTTAATTTAAACGTTTAGACTGGGTTCACACGGCATTGTCCTGCACGTTCATTCGGTTTGCTTGTCCGGTGATTATTCGTTTAAACGTATAAACAACATTTTGTATGCGCCGCTATGTATGCGTTAAGATGTACACTGCAAAAAAAACGTGCAGGACAATGCCGTGTGAACGAAGCCTTAGAGTAGGCCAGCGGGCGAAGCATGGCTGCCATTTTATCACTTATCGCTGTGGATATGACCTCCGTCACGTTCTGACAAGTAAGTGTCTTCCAGCGATACGAGATAAAATGCTACGGAATATATACTAACAGATAAAATTTATTCTTCTGTCAGCATTCTACGGACAGTAGTTATGTGTGTGTAATCACTTATTGTACACAATAACACGTTAAATAATTACATGTCGCACAATAGATTAAAGTACAAAGGCAAACTTATCCCTGGGATCTCTTCCAGCAGTTTAGACAGTAGTTTAGGGAGCATTCGCTTGAAATCGGGTTTGCTTGAGCTTATTCGAGAGAAATCTCTAGAAAACGGCGAAAATGATGTAACACCCCGACCCGACCGTATGACTGTGTGAACAAGTGTCGTCACGTTCGGATGAATTTGCACGTCGGTGCGCGCGAGTCGAGTTTAGCCGAACTCCGTGAAGCTGGTTTTCCACCAGAGGGGCGAGACGAGAATTGAAATTCGTATGGGACTTACTACCTATTTGCGTTGAGCGCGCGCGCGCGTAAGTCCTATAGTAATTTCAATTCTCGCCCCTACACGCCCCGCCTCGCCTCGCCGTTGGAAAACCACCTTGATTCGTCGCGCCGCTACATGTAAATACGGCACGCACGCGTCCTATCGCAGGGCGTTGCATGCGATAGAAAGGGATGGCCACGTTTAAGCTCGTACGGCATACCTGAACAGGGGATTTGTTAACAGAGAACCTTCTGTACGTAGTGCTATTATTTATTCTCTGGGCGACGTGGCAGGAGGGCCAGCCCGGTCCAGCAGTAGAGAGAGGCGGATGACGATAGTGGCAAGAGGCATGCCTCACTTCAACCCTATGACGTGCGTCCAACAAATGCAAGTATGATATATTATTATACCAATTCGTGCAGTCAGATCTAACAAAGCTTTATTGCCTGAATCAGGAAAACTTTGAAAATAATCCTATATTTTCTATAAACTATTTTCGTGCAAAATTTCACCCGGGTGAGCCGTGATTGAGTAACAAACATCTAAACTTTCGCATTTATAATATTAGCAGGATATAAAGACCGAAACCATTGACAGCGGCAGCGGTGGCGGAGCGCGAGCGGCGCGGAGGCGGTACCTGTTGCAATGTTCGAACTAATATGAAGGGATCCGCAGAGAATACCGCGCCGCTCTCTGCGGATCCTCTCATACTAGCTCGAACATTACAACAGTTACCGCCTCCGCGCCGCGCCGCAAAGCAGTTACTTAAGAACAACTTTACTATCATACTAGCTTCTGCCCGCGACTCCGTCCGCGTGGAAGTCGTTTATATCGTTGCTCCATACAAACTTTCACCCCCCATTTTAGGGAAGTGGGGGGTTAGAAAGAGACAAAAAGTAGCCTATTTCACTCTCCATCCCTTCAACTGTCTCCACTTAAAAAAACACGTCAATTCGTCGCTCCGTTGTGCCGTGAAAGACGGACAAACAAACACACACATACACTTTCCCATTTATAATATTAGTATGGATAAATGGGCGAACTTGGGTTAAAAAATCAACGTCGCATAAGCGATAATGGCATTGCGACATATTCAATTGTATTGCTTATTACATTTTCGTTATTGCGTAGCATTTTGAGAAGCTTTTATTAATCTTGCATTATTATTTTTGCAGGGCACAGAGAATGCCACCTCACTCATATTTGGAGGTCTCATATGAGAAAGAAAGACAGAAACCTCTCTGGATAATTGAAACTTGAATAATGCCACATGTGTCCACACAAATCATACAAGCCTAATTTGGGTTCATTTTTCAGACATTGACAGTTGACTAACAATGCAATATTATGGTACCATTGAGCTGGTCTGATGGTGGACACGGAAGGTGGCCGTTGGAACGCCTAAATTACTCATGACAAAACCACCGTGTTTCGGCTAGTTAGATTCGTCTCGATGTGTACAGTTGACTGCACCGAAATAAGTGCACTCCGCAATAAAAGATTAAGAACGAAATTATCGACAGAATCATGTATATCTTATTACTTCAATAAGATTAAGCTTGTATAGCTTAGTTGAGTCAAAATTTAAGCTTTATTGTTTCGCACATAAACTATTACATTTCATTACTATTATTACTTTGAATTATAGTGTATGAGTTAATTTACAATTGCCTTGCCCTATCAGGGTTCATGTATGTACTTTAGTATTAAGTTCTTAGACATAATTACGAAGGGTACATGACCGCAATACATAATATATGAAATAAATGAATAACAAAATTTGTTAATACAATAACATACGAAATAATTTCAACGAGCGACGCTATAACAAACAAGTAATAATATTTCGCATTGCAATTTGACATATTGTATTACGCTGAAGCCGCCTTACAGAACATAACATAAAAATATATATATATATTAGGGAACAATCTTACACAAATCGACCTAGTCCCAACTAAGCAAAGCTTGTACTATGGGTACTAGACGACGATAAACATACTTATATAGATAAATAAATACTTAAATACATAGAAAACATCCATGACTCAGAACAAATATTCGTGTTCATCACACAAATAAATGCCCTTACCGGGATTCGAACCCGAGACCTCTTGCTTCGTAGGCAGGGTCACTACCAACTAGGCTAAAGCGGTCGATAATCGATCAATGCAAGTCAGCAGAATGTCACACATAAATTCGCACACGCAAGGATATCAAGATTCAAAGTTGCATTGAATTACCTATATATGGCATAGCTTTGTAATCTATACTATAATATTAGTGTACCGAAAATGGGGTGTGAACCGATCAAGCGCATAACAGGTATCGTGTTCTGATAACTAACAAGAAGAAAAGTGAAGTTGGCTCAGTTTGGGTTGCACAGGGCAGTTCCACAACACTCCGGGAGCTGAAATACCGCGAGACATCCGTTTGCCTCTTGGACACTGCAACTACGCTTCATTGCTTTAACCCATATATAGCCCTATATTCGAAAATGATATGTACCATCATATACCCAGAACCGTATTAATATGTATAAGGGCTGATCATCGTTTTCGAAACAAGGGCAAATGAGATACCAAAAGCATAGTTCTGGGCATATATGGGTTAACTATATGTTTATTCTGTGGTTAGAGGGTCGAAGTCAGAATATACATCTTACCATCATAGCCCATTCTCGTAATTTACTGAACAGTTGATCACACACATTAGCCCAAATCCAAGAAATAATTATGGTCCACGAGTTTTTCACTCAAGCCAAACATCAAAAGTACCAGGCACGCATAACTCACCAGCAGTGGGATCGTTGCTAGTATCCGGTGCTTCCAGCAAATGGTAATCAGCATTGCTCTCCAAACCCTCGGCTATGGACTGCCATGCCTCCTTCGAGTGGCTGTTGCTTGTCTGGTGGATGTTGTCCATGTCACTATCCCCGAGACTGCTGTCCCGCTTCACTTTGAGCTTCTTCTCTTCTCCTTCTTGGTTCCTTCTCCGGCGTTTGTAGGGTGTGAAGAGTCTGACGGGACCCATGGCTGGAACAGTTTTGGAAATTATTGGGCGAGTAAATATAACCTGTAAATGCTTTTTTACACGCTTTTATTTAACTTAAGCTGTAGCCTATGGATGCTTGCGACTCAACAGGCAACACTGGCCTTTATTGACTGGACGATTTACAGGACTGCCGGAGACTTACAGTGCGTCCCCTTACGCAGGATGTAATTGCTTTGGTATTCACCATCCAGGTCAAATTGTTCCATTATTATGCCTTATATTATAAGGTGAGATAACACTAGACTTCACACTTAGATAAAATAATGAGAGGAGAATGTTTATTCAATCATTACAGGAGACAGAAGGTATCCGTGAACTTAATTTATAAGTTAATTTCAGGGTAGATTTGTTTTTATCAGTTTCATCACCTTCATAATAGCAGCATTAAAATTACACACTAAGGTAAAAAAAACAGCCAAGTGCAAGTCGGACTCGCGCACGTAGGCTTCTGTACCATTATCTATAAAAACGTCAAATTTCACGTTTGTTGTATGGGAGCCCCCTTCAATATTTATTTTAGTTTGTTTCAACTACCTGCCTGATAAATAGATAAATAATATTATATGCGTAAAATAGCCGCACCGCTGCTTAAGGCTATGCATTAGAAATTATCGCGTGCTTTGAAACGCCGGTCTGACTAGATTAAGAAAAATATGATTATGTGTAATTTGATTCTTGACTATATGATTGTTTATCTGATTTTATCGATACACGATTGCTTATAATTTCCTTGATAGAAAAAAATTCCAAAGTTGGGTCTGTGTTTTCCTTTTTTTACTCAGCCTACTTTTTTTTTTTTTCTCTTTATTAATTAGAAGGGTTTGATCAAAGCTGAACATGCCACCCTTATTGTGACTTCACTACAAATGAACTGTTACTTATTATCTACGCTTAATACCTAGGTTAACTATTTCAATTAGTTTTCTCGCCCTCCTTGATTGTGGGAGTGCTAGGATGGTGTTAATAACGCCTAAATCATATAGATCACAATTGTACTTTACTGTGAAATCTCGTCTCTCAGGTTCGTTCCGGACACATTCTACCATGATATGGTACGCATCTTCTTTCACTCCACATTCTGCACAATTAGGTGTCTGAGTCTTGCCCATAATAAAACCAAAACTGTTCAAAGGGATCTGTCCGGATCGCAGTCTTAGAGACGTTACAACATCCGATCTATCCATGCCAATCCCTACAAACCAAGGAATGCGCAACAAATTGGGTTGTATAGTCCAATACCAGATTCCCTTGCTCAGTGACCTCTCGTCAAAATACTCTTTCCATGTATCGAAGCATTTCTGTTTCACCAAGTATAGAAGATCGTTATGACATGGTAAGCAATTTGTACGAATTCCGTCACTTGCCGCCTCCTTGGCAAGGCGATCTGCTTCCTCATTTCCCGGTAACCCAATATGCGACGGCACCCATTGCAATACTATCTGCTTATTGTTTGCTAGCAGCTTACAGATTGTTCTCAGTATCGTGTAGGCTATCGGTGCGCCTCGAGAGCTCGAGGTGCATCGAGCCAAGTGTTGCAAAGCGCTTCTTGAATCCGTAAATATAACAAAACTGTCCGCTTCAAGAGATTCGATGTAAGAGAGGGCTTCTGCAAGGGCCAGCAATTCAATATGCATAGAGGACGTTTTGATCTTCAAATGCAACTTAACACTACTTTTTGTTTGAGGATCAAACCAAGCCAGACCTGACTCATTGCTATCCTTGGATCCGTCAGTATAGATATGATAAAAATTGCAGTACTTTCCTAGACTCGATGAAATCGGCGCATGTTTGTCTCAGGCCAACTGGATTATATTGGTGTTTAGGTTTATTTACGCAGTCAATGTACTTATTCAATACTCTGGATAAGTCCACATTGCCAACCTTACTCAGCCTACTTAAACAATACATTATTTTACGACACGATCAAGTTAATACTATAGTAATTTGTCTCATCTAAAATCTCACTTTATGAAATTTAAATAAAACGTCTCTAAGTTAGGTATTTATCGAAATTTGTCCAAAAAAGCCATTCCCGAAGAGTGTTACATCTCTTTTCCTCGTGCGCGGAAGGCATCAGCGTGTCTCTGTCTAGGGGGCGTGTTCGACTCAAATCAAGGCATCACCTTAATAGGGTAAGGGTCAGTACCAACATCGTTCTGGCAATGGTTGGAGGCAGGTTAGACGGTGCTTACCTCCACCACTGCAATGCGCTCCATATTTCTAACATGTGTAGGTTATTTAATTTATTTAATTCAAATTTTATCATTTTTCATAATTTTGTAATTTTAAAAAAAAAAAAATTGACTTTTTATTGTATCCTTGTGTTGTATGATCCTAGTTGATCGAAATAAATGATTATTATATTCTTAAATCTACATCCCAAGAGCACTAAGAATATGATTATATGTCTGTATTTATCTCTCGCATATTATTTTTATTCTTACATACCATTCTTATATGCCAATACAAGTGATTTCACCCAAAGCGGAATCCTGTTATTAAAGCACAGTAAATGAATAAAATTTATCCCCCTTTTGGGAGCCAACATGTTTGTATAAGAGACTCCCATTCAACAAAACAATGCCTTTAAGAATGTAATGCATAAGTTGTCTTCGTTTGCCACTACAGAGGCTGGATCACTTACAGGTCAGCCATACTCAACCTTTTCTCGACAAGGGCCACCTAGATATTTTAGCTAAGGCTTGTTCGGGTGGAATCTTGCAATTCAATTTTGAAGCAGGTATTTTCAACCGATTGAGCTGAAATTTTGGGTTTAAATATAGTTTGGAAGACAATTCAATGTTATGGTACTATCAAGCTGATCTGATGATGGAGACAGAAGGTGGCCATGGGAATTCAGGACTTAACAGATCTCATTAGAATAATTACAAGGAGTAGTTGATGATGGTATACAGAAAAGTACAGTTGGCAATAAAAGCTTGTACCATCAATGAAATTCTTCTTTACATCTCTTATTTACTTCCTATTTGTGTTGATGCATCCAAAAGATAAGTTTATTACTTACAGCATTTACACTAAAATAGATGGGTCCTACACAGATTTACTTTACTTTAAATGCTGCAGGAAAAAAAATTGTTTTATACACTGTGTATGGGTAAACACACACATTTGTCTCTCCTGTGGTCAATAGTTAAGAGCTCACATGGATATAAATAATGTTTTTATCGAATAGTAATATAGACAAGACACCGTTTATGCGGATTAAGAGTCCAAAGAAAAATTAAGCTTCAGTGGTCCTACTTACTTTGATAATGTCCACAGGAAAGATGCGAACCTAAATCTGTGTATGACCCAGATGCCCAATTTCTCATTTATGGGTAGGAAACAGTACATTCCTTCTCACCCATGAGTAGCCTGTGCCAAGCAGTAGGCTGGCAATAGGTGCAAAACATCAACAAACAACATGCAATGCCACTTTAAAGCCTAACTTGTCACCTCACCAGACTGGTCGTCGCAGCACGCGCCGCACGTGCAACTGGTCGCGTGAGGAGTTAGCACACCCTCGTCAATGAGGGCTTGGATGCTCCGCCCGCCGAACCGTATCGACCGCTTCCAGTCCTTACTAGAAGCCCGCCCGCACAACGCCTCAAACTCACTAGGCGTGTACCACTCAAGTCCGTACTTAATGCATCTACCACGGCCGCCCGAACCGAACCGCTGCTTATGCAGCTCCGCTGAAGTGTTTTTACAACGCACTGGCAGGATTGGCATGTTGGCTGTCTCCGCCCAGGAGCGAGCGCTCGCCCGCGCTGGCGCATCGTCATGCCGCGGCGATGGCGGATTCTGTATCACTATGTGCGTCGCTTTTATGTCCTCAGTCACCGGGCCGCCAGATATAAACCCGTTGTCGACGCACAGCATCGGCTTAAAATGCCCCGGCAGCTGGTCAGAGGTGATCACATTGAAGGTCGTCCCGGTTATAAGTGTCCCCACTGGCAGGGACACTGGAACCGTCACCACCCCGTTGGAGTCGAGACGCGCCGCTTTGAGCGCGCCGCCGTCGCGCTCCAGCCTCGCGACTTCGCGCTCGCTCGCTGCCAGCGGATCGGGCTCGGTCACTTCGGTAATGTCCGGCATAACGACGTCTACCGAACCCCTGTTCTCTGCCATCGCCGAACGCCGCCCACCCGATACGCCCCGATCGCCTATTTAGCGAAGCACATCAACACTCAAAATGTTTATTCGCACTCCGGATAGTAAAATGAACTTCGCTCAGCCACAGTCCGCCATAATTAATCGAAATATGAAAACATTTCACACACGTACGCTGCGAGGTTATGGCGGCAAATTCGAAATTCGATTGAAATCACTTTTAGACAAAAGGAAGCTGACTGGTTTTTAATGGTAATTGTAGGATTGTTACAAAAAAATGCAGAAAATATTATTTTATGAAAATTAAATCAATATTTAACTAAGATAACACTACACATTGCTTTGTAAGCAGTAGGTGTTAAAAACGTTGAATTCTTGATGACTATTCTATATACAGTCTTCAAAAGGTCATCGGTACGCTTTAAATTATTGAAAATACTAAACTTAATAAAACTGAATAATTCCTAAGATCATACGATATTATTATTATTTTAAGACAATTATTGTGAACGCTACTTAAATTTAATTATTGATTTTTTGAACGCCATGTTCTTACGCAATATTAACCAGACGAATTAGGTAGGACATCTGGAAGCGTTGCGGGAAAAGAGATGACATGACACTTCAAATTCATCGAGCTACACGCGTTAGCTTCCCGTTTTACGACATACGTATCTGCCAAACAAAATAAAAATAAAGGAGGGAAATATTCAAAAATAATATGTTTTTCGCTAGTATATTAGCTTATTATCCGTTAAATACCGTGTGAGCAAGTTGTGTTACTGTGTTGAGAAAATGTAAATGTTTTGTATTTAACGCCGGACAGGTAGTCAAGTGTCGATAGAAGTTTAATCGAAAGTATTTAAAATGGAAGAATTGCGGTCGAAACACAAGTCCCTGCATAATGCCGCTCACCACATCGCTTTGGAGTGCATTAATCCTCAGGTACGACGTCATCTAAAAATACTATTAAACGTATTTATAGTGAAATTAAATAACGTCTTTGCTTCCGAAGTCTACGCTAAGGGCAGACTGAACGATACCTCCAGAATTGATACCGTTGGTTTTGTTGGTCTTAACCAGTTAAAAAATAGTATTACTGAATATGTTCATTCAATGTACAATGCTCAATGTACAAAATAATAATTATATGTATTAAAAAAAATCCATAATATTAAATAATATATATTGGTAGATACTTAATTTTATTTAGAGATTTTGCATTCCTCAATTTTCTCCGTTACCGTTAAGAATGTTGTAGTAAGGAAAAAATACTTCATGCCGACATAGGAATGACAACAAATGATACATCCCTTTCTGTCACAATTTAGATTTCCATACTACCATCTCGCTCGGTCGTGGTATTATTATTACCATAGCTTGGCCAGAATATTAAGCGCCTGCCAGGCTATAAGGCCGCCTACAAGCCTCTCCAACGGAGCGACCTTGATCGGGATGGACCGTGTAGACAGTGGTTTCCAGCAAAATTTTGTTTGATCTGTGGACGTCCTTGGTTGTGAAGCGTGTGCTAGCAATCACAAGGAGTGTACCTTGGTCAGCTGACCATCTAGCCAGAGAAGTCACGACGAGCCACTGGCAAAGGCCGCGCCGTTGGTGACTGTCTAGCAGACGCTTTATAGGTCCATGCTTCAAAGCAAGAGTGAGTAGGCTGACTGAACTGAACCAATGAGCTTCATCTTAGTCTTAGGCCTTGGTGTCACTTAAGTAAGGCTGAATGTTCAGGTCCCTGTGTTTCGCCAGCCGCATGCCTCGACCCAGCACGCCTTGGGCGAGGTGTGCGGCCGAGCATTCGTCCAGTGTAGACACGGCTATTCACTTAACAATTTGTGATCAGCCCGTCTAGCACACGATGGCCGCGACATTCTCTCGATTTTGATCGCACTATACCTCTTCTTCTAAGTGTTGTAATAAGAGAGAGACAGATGGTGCGAGAAAAATCGAGAGAGCTCGCGCGCCGTTGCGTGCTAGCCGTGCTGATTGTGACAATTTGTTGGTCGTACGTACGTTTCTTGGTCGGCAAGTAACGATGATGTCCAGCGAATATATTAACTTGTAGACCAAGCATAGCCAAGTTGGTCATGTAAGACGATGGCTGATTGCTGGCCAGTATTTCATATTATATACCTAAGTATCAAAAGTTTCTGAAACCTAATGGTCACATGGCCACAACGGAAGACCAGCGCTGGCCTTGCCAGCTTTACGCTGAGTTGTGACCATTTTGTGGCAAATGCGCGTGTGCGTATGTGTCTAAAGTTGGTTTTTAATGTATTTTTTTGTCACAAATAAATGTTTTCCTTCTTTCTTTCTAATCAAGATATTTTTTCACAGTGAACTAGATTTGAATAATGAAGAACAGATTGCGTTGGGAGCTCCCACAGAATGGACTACAGCCGGAAACAGTACATGCTTTTAAACATGATTGAGATGCTTTTAAAATATAGACTTTGTAGAGGAGAAGCTTTACAAACGACTCAAGGTGTGCGGTATAACATTTTCATAGTGGCCAAAAGGCTATTACGCACCTTGCAATTTGTCACTACAACCGACAGAGATGCTGCTATAGTTGATATGAGACAGCGGTACATACCTTTCATTCTAACTACAGCTGCGTCTCTGACAATTGTTGTATAATGAGCAAGGTGTATAATGACCTAAGTAGTCTAGGCTTATTATTATTAGTATATTTCTTACGTATGTCCGATAGGCCACAACACCCCGCGTTACATCCCTTAATCATATTTAATGGAGGCTTTTTACGTCACTCTCTACTAAGTCTATATTTAATTCGCAAATGTGTTGCAAAGTGTTGCACAAATGTTGAGTGCACTGATGAAGACGGTGCTATGCGATTCATGTCAAAAAATCATAAAAACTACGTTGAAACTAGCGTAGTTTCAACGTAGTTTTTATGATTTTTTATTATATTGGACCAATATAATAAAAAATCATAAAAACTTCGCTGCCAAAGATTATCAACTCCATCGTAATTTCAATAACATTCTTTACTACTGACATTTTTTTTTAATAGTTTACTTTTTGTTCCACAAGGCAAAGGCCTCCCGTCTTTTCCGCCACTCGTCTCAGTCACAGTAGCTCAGCACTAGATAGCTAAAGTAAAACAAATCCGTACAAATGTCCGATTCCGATGTGGGGCACTCACACATATACGCGTGGCAATAAACTTAAGCGCAATTAAGTCGGGGTAGCCAGCGGTACGGCAGTCCGCGTGCCACGCGTGTGCTGAGTGAAGCTGGCTGTTTCTCGGTCCTCTGCTAGTCTCCGCCAATCCCTACAAAATGTACCAATAGGAAAACAGCCCATTCAAAAAATATGTTTGTTAAGCGTGCTTGTGCACTTTATAACAATAATGATAAATTGATTGATATAGATATATTCAACTGTACAATAGAGTCATTAAAAAGTGTGTTTAGAAAGTAGTAATACCTACTTGATTATACCTATATACATATATAATAAAAGTAAAACATATTTTCCATGTATATAACCGGTTTTAAGCATAAGATTGAATTTTATCTGGTCTGTGTAAAGACATTACTCGATCATACTTCTAGATGTAACATACATATTTTTTAATTTTCTCTAAATTTAAGAACTTTGGAAAATTAAGTTATTGTTAAATATTATGAGTACTAATTATCTAAGGAATCTTCGTTTTAATTTATTGCTCCTGTTACAGGAAACACCCTGTATAAATACGTCTTTGTAATGGCAATTGTTAGTAACTAAAACTAAAACCAAATAAGTTTGATATTTTTGCTAAAGTACACAACATTGTTTAATGTGTTAAAATCAATTTGGAAACTATAGGTCTATATAGTATTAAGTTATCACGTAATAATATCTTTGTAAGACTGTTTGTTTTAAAAATAAATGACATTCTAAACGCATAGCACTTGTCAACCCGCACCTCGCCCACGTGTGTACGCACAGCTTGTTCACAGTGTGTGTTGCCCCACCATGTCTGTTCACGGAGCAGTCCTATTCAGCGTACCACGTGCACCCGTATCCGTCGCCGGTACGGCTGCAGCACGCCTTCCAGAACCAGAGCAGCCCCAAGATGTTCCATCCGAAGGGGCTCAAGCCGCTCGTTGTGAGTATCTGTAGAGTCCCACCAAGTCTGTACACAACTGTCACACTCAGCAACCCCACGATGTTCCATCCGAAGGGGGCTCAAGCCGCTCGTTGTGAGTATGGATCGTGTGGAGTCCTAATATGTCTGTACGTGGAGCTGTCCTACTCGGTGTACCACGTGCACCGATCCTAGCAATCAGTCCCAAGATGCTCCATCCTAAGGGGCTTAAGCCGCGCGTTGTGAGGGTCTGTGTTCACAGCGTGCCACTATTTTGTGTGTACCACGCGCTCCAGAACTTTGATCAGCCAGAAGGTGTTCCATCCTAAGGGTCTCAAGCCGCACGTTGTGAGTATCTGTAGAGTCCGACTATGCCTGTGCACGGAGCTGTCCCACTTGGAGTACCACAGCAGCCCAAAGCTGTTCCATCTTAAGTTACACGTTGTGTGTACCGAGTTTTTAAACATTTCTTGGCCCTCAATAGTGAATTCTAATAGTAGCTATGTAAGTACAAGCACATAAGAAGATGTAGGGAAAAGCGAAGCAGCCTCGTCCATTACCTTTTCTTAATGCGTGTGAAAGTGTGGCTTTTGATGTCATCTCAAATATTTACGATTCATTACATAATTGTTCTTTTTAGTATTTTCGATGTGTAGTCACGGTTTTGTAACCAACATCCTTTACCCAGGACGGGCGAGCGTACAGCACACCGACCGACAGCCCGATCCTCGGCCGAGCGCTCTGCCTCACCCCCCGGGGCAGCCCGCTCCCAGGCAGGGTGTCCCACCTCAGCGACAAATTCCAGGACTCGCTCACGCTCACGTCCGACACGGAGGCGCTCGTCGCCAAGATCAGCGCCATGTTCCCAACGGTCAGCGAGACGCACATCAAGATACTGCTGAAGAAGTGAGTTCGGAAAAACATTCTTCCATTGCTGCGCGCACATATCGTGCACACCCTCTGCAGTTGACCGCGAGCCAGCGACCGTCACCTGACACCGTTCGATAGAACGAGACTGACGCTCTATCTTCTCACTTATCGCGTGATAAGGCCGACCATGATACGTGACCATAAGTAGTCAATATAGTCTCTGGTCTTCAGTCAATTGCAAAGACAGACGTTGCAAAGGACGACCAAAGGGACAAACGTATACTAACAACTAAACCATTCCCCAGATACTACAACCGCGAAGCCGTAGTGATAAGCGCCCTGCAAGTCGAGAAGCACCCGATCACGACTCCCGGCCCACTCAGCATGTCCCCCTGCGCGGCGCGGATGCAAAAGGGGGCGATGGGGGTCTACTCGGCTCTGCAACTGGCTAAGGGGGTCTCGGGGTCCATACACTCGGCGCACTTCACGCCGCTCTCTGGGACACCGCAGGGTAAGTCAATTCTACCTGCAGAAAGGGGCGATGGGGGTCTACTCGGCCCTGCAACTGGCTAAGGGGGTCTTGGGGTGGACCCCCTTAGCCAGTTGCAGGCAGTGTATGGATACACTCGGCGCATTTCACGCCGCTCTCTGGGACAATGCAGGGTAATATACTACTCTGAGGGTGATGGGGGTCTACTCAGCCCTGCAGGTAGCCAAGTGGGTCTCAGGGTCCATAAGCTTTGCGCACTTCACTCCTCGCTCTGGGACACCGCAGGGTAAGTACTCTATCTGTAGAAGGGGGCGATGGGGGTCTACTCAGCACTGGAGCTAGCCAAAGGAGCCTCGGGGTCCATACACTCGGCGCACTTTACGCTGCTTTCTGTCTGACACCGCAGGGTAATATACTACTCTGAGGGGGTGATGGGGGTCTACTCAGCCCTGCAGGTAGCCAAGTGGGTCTCAGGGTCCATAAACTCTGCGCACTTCACTCCTCGCTCTGGGACACCGCAGGGTAAGTACTCTATCTGTAGAAGGGGGCGATGGGGGTCTACTCAGCACTGCAGCTAGCCTAGGGAGTCTCAGAGTCCAAAAACTTTGCGCACTGCACTCCGCGCTCTGGGACACCGCAGGGTAAGTCTATACTATCTGCAGAATAATGGGGCGATGGGGGTCTACTATTATGGGGCGGTGTAGCTGACCGAGGGGAGGACCCCTCGGCGCAGAACTCGGCGCATTCCACAAAAATTGTGAAGGTTTATTCGGTTTTATTAAGGTCCGTTAGTATCTATGTCGGTAAGTAATATCAAAAACGCATCTTTATAAGACCAGCCTTTAAAACAATTTAATTTATTCATAATACAAACAATGAGAAAACAAATTTATAAACCTACATTTAAAATAGAATAGAATAGAACACGTTTGTTGTATGGGAGCTGCCCTTAAATATTTATATTATTTAGTTTTTAGTATTTGTTGTTATAGCGGCAACAGAAATACATCATCTGTGAAAATTTCAACTGTCTAGCTATCGCGGTTCTTGAGATACAGCCTGGTGACAGACAGACGGACGAACAGCGAAGTCTTAGTAATAGGGTCCCATGTTTACTCTTTGGGTACGGAACCCTAAAAATGACCCTGCAACATTGTGCCGAAGATGCTGGCAGCATTACCTCGCTGAATAGCTGAACTAATTCTAACAATTTTATTTATATTCTATTACGTTCAACAGTGCGTTACTGATCTACGGGCTTGCTTGCCTATCTTATCTCACAAATATTGATAAAAGTGCAAATCTGTATCTATATAAATAAAACTTGCTTCAATCAGTTTGTCTGTACGGTGTAAATGGAAATTTAAACAGACATACATAGCATAAACAACACGTCTATCATGGGACGGCCGCGACATACTCTCGATTTTTCTCGTACTAGCTCTTGTTCTAAGTGTTCTAATGAGAGAGAGACGGATAGTGCGAGAAAAATCGAGAGAGCTCGTGCTGGAGTCTAACGGCCGTATTCATAATTCGTTCATAAACGTTCCACAAGCTTATTGACGTTAAAATTCGTTTGTCTTTATCTGTCACGTTGACATTTGTCTTCGTCAGAAAGGAACAGAGCACATTTTATTTAGCTGAGGCATTTTAAGTTTTATGAAAAAGGGGGTAAGACTGGACCCTGTATGTCCAAAAGGGGTAGGCAGAGCAGAACAGTTCATTGCCAAACCACTTCTACACTCCGATTGCTAATTTAATACCAGAAAATCTACCGTAGATCTATTGCAATCACTGCCTATGAACATTGATGAAATTGTATTAGTTTTACATACATACATTCACGCCTTTATCCCTAAAAGGGGTAGGCAGAGCACATGAAACTTGTGTTCCACTGCCACTTTTAGCATCAATGTGGGTATAAAAGATGGACAAAATGTGATATCGTAGTGACAGGTTGCTAGCCCATCGCCCACAACACACTTCAACCCTGTTCCCTGGGTTGACTCTTACGACACCCACAGGAAGAAAGGGGGGTGGTGCTATTCTTACCCGACACCACACGGGGTATTAGTTTCACAAGTAGTTATACTCCACGGACTTGATTCAATTTGTTTATTTAAATCACTGGTCCAAACAGGCTTGTCTTCAAAAACTCCTTACTCAATTACTTTGCTGGCAGAACTAAAAAAATATCTGTCTGATTTGTAAGTTTCATCTATATTCATATGTATGTATGTGTATCCATTATATCCAAACCCCGGGGTTTTCGGTGCGGGAATAACTTGAGAAAGAGTAGAGATAAACAGATAGGTTATTCTGACAAAATATCATATTGTGCCTAATGAATAAATACCTTCCTGCGAATTGTAAACAAACCATACAATTTTACTTTAACTTAAGTAGTAGGTACTTTAGCATTTCTACCAAGCCTTACGAGAGAATAATAATAATAAAATAATAATAATAATTTATCTATGGCTATCGCTTCACCAATGAGGTTATCTACTTATTTTTCATCAAGAAGTTTTCATTGAGATTGAGCAAAGATTTAAAAGGCGAAAATTCAATCGTATTTTTGCATTATATATAAACATCGATATCGAGACGGTCGATAAAAAAAAACATTCACGCTCTACGGAAAAGCATTGTCAGTGCGAGAAGATAAATAATATGAACGTATGTTTTTTTTTATTACTTAAGTATATTTTTATTCAATTAATTATTTAGTAGGTAAGTACATTCTGTTTCTTAAGTCAATACCTATTCTTTAGCTAATGTCATTCATTCCCGCACCGAAAACCCCGGGGTTTGAATTTATATCGTATCGTATCGTATTTTATGAATATAATATTATCCATCCTATCCTTAGACCTGCTAGAGATTTTTTGTTTAAATTAAGTTGCACTGCCCACATTTTATCTGCTTTGCCTTAAGGTTGACTGGTAGAGAATGCTGTATAGCATTAAGTCCGCCTTTTGTACCATATTATTTTGTGCAATAAGGATTAAATAAATAAATAGTACAATTTCAAATAATAAAACCGTAAGTCAGGTCGGGTTACTAGTCAATATATCGATAGATTCCGTTCAGGCTGGTGTTTGTGTAAGATAGTTGTGTTTTTTGTGTAGTCAAAAATGGTGCAGCTGAAATTCATGTGGCTCTCAAAGGGATTCTATAGGTCGTACCGGAAATTCCAGTTTAATTGCGCATTGGGTAAAAAAAACGATATAACTGCCAAATAATATACGCATGTCTATTTATTTTTTCTTACTGTCTTGTATTTTGTACTGTTTCACTTTTTATGTTTATAATCAGTTTTGTTGTATGTTCTATTATTGACAAAGATTAATTTTTCCAAAAAAATCTGTTCAGTTTGACTCACTAATTATTTTTTTCAACAAAAAGTAAACATACTTTTTTATCTTACTATAATCCTGCCAATCCTACTAATATTATAAATGCGAAAGTTTAGATGTTTGGATGTTTGTTACTCAATCACGCTTAAACGGCTGTACCGATTTGAATGAAATTTTGCACGAAGATAGTTTATAGCCTGGATTAAAATATAGGATAGTTCTTATCCCGGGTCCACGCGGACGAAGTCGCAGGCGGAAGCTGGTATATTATAAATGCGAAAGTTTCAATCTTTGGATGTTTAGATGTTTGGACGTTTGTGTGTTTGGATGTTTGTTACTCAATCGCGCTTAAACGGCTCAACCGATTTGGATGAAATTTTTCACGAAGATAGTTTAAAGCCTAGATTAAGATAAAGGATAGTTTTTATCCCGAGTCCACGCAGACGAAGTCACGGGCGAAAGCTAATGTGGTGTATATTAACACTGGTGACTATATTTGTAAAGAAGTCTATATTCCAAAGAAGCCAAGCAGAGTATCCTACTAATATTACAAATGCGAAAGTTTGGATGTTTGTATGTTTGTTACCCAAACGGCTTAAACGGCTCAACCGATTTAGATGAAATTTTTCACGAAGATAGTTTATAACCTGGATTCAAATATAGGATAGTTTTTATCCCGAGTCCACGCAGACGAAGTCGCGGGCGGAAGCTAGTAAATAAATAAATATAAATAAATATTTGCGGACAATCTTACACAAATCGACCTAGTCACACCGAAATAAGCAAAGATTGTACTATGGGTACAGTCCGATTACTGTTAGTTAACCACTGACAGATGGATTGCCTTCATTTAATTTTCAACTTTAATTTCATACAGATAAAGCATTTTTCAGAATACTGTCAGTTACCCACATCTACCGATTTAGTAATATATATATATTTTGTATAAGATTAAAGTTAGAAAGAAAGAAAGAAAGAAGACATTTATTCACTACACAAAAGACACACGGAGACAAAGGGAGTACAGATACAATACAATAAGTTGAACATTAAATGAAGGCAATCCATCTGTCAGTGGTTAACTAACAGTAATCGGACTGTACTAGACGAGATAAACATACTTACATAAATATATAAATACTTAAATACATAGAAAACATCCATGACCCAGGAACAAATATTCGTGCTCATCACACAAGTATTTGCCCTTACCGGGACTCGAACCCAGGACCTGCAGCCTCGTAGGCAGCGTCACTACACTAGGCTAACCGGTCGTCTAATAAACTGACTATATTTCATACAACAAATAAATGCCCTTACCGGGATTCGAACCCAGGAGCTCTTGCTTCGTAGATCACTACCAACTAGGCTAAAGCGGTCGTCCAAGAACTACAACCGGTAGGCAATTTACACAGCCGCGCCGCGAGCCTGGGCTCTCAAGATATGCTCCCACAGACCATCACGGCATGAGCTTACAGACCGCGTGTGGTATGATGTTTATTTTTATACCACGTCGGTGGCAAACCAAGCTTACGGCCCACCTGGTGTCACTCCAGGGGTGTTACATGTGCGTTGCCGACCCTTTAAGAATTTATGCACTCCTTTTTTGAAGAACCCCGTACTTTAGTCCCTCGGGAAAACCACGGCAGGGAGCTCGTTCCACAACCGGAGCGTCCGGGGGAGGAGATTTCTCTGAAACCGTACGGTACTGGACCGTGGTCCAAGCGTATGTAGGAGCGTCGATAACGACTCTGAACTTGGCCGCAGGTTCGCCGAGCCTGCTGCGGCCGGCGTCCGGGGCGTCCAGCCACTATGGCGCCCGGTCCACTGCCAGCCAGCCGGCGAGACATCAATCGCCTAAGATGAAGCTCAAGTAAGATCCATTATGATTGGCTTTTTTTTTAACAGCCGATATTTGACAGCTGCCATCCTGGTACGTCGTCATCATGTCATCCGAAAGACGTCCACTGCTGGACATAGGCCTCCCCCAAAGAGTGCCCATGTGACCGGTCCTGCGCCACCCACTCGGTCGCTTACTATGGGCCTCATGAGAAGGCTCAAAGTCACCCAAAGGGCTATGGAGAGGGCTATGTTGGGAGTTTCCCTGCGTGATCGCATCAGAAATGAGGCTATCTGCAGCAGAACCAAGGTAGCCGATATAGCCTTCCGAATCGCTAAACTTAAGTAGGAGTTGGCGGGGCACATAGCACGTAGAATCGATGGCCGTTGGGGCGGAAGGGTTCTCGAGTGGCGACCACGTACCGGAAGGCGCGGCGTGGGTAGGTCCCCCGCAAGGTCCTGCGCCGCCCGCATCCAGCGGACTCCCGCGACCTTTCAGTAAAAAATCCTAGGGTAATTGGCCCAACGTATTACGAGCGTCTACCTGCCAACCTGCGAACTGAACCATCTGACGAAACATTCAAACGCCAGCTGAGAATCTTTTTATTAGAGCATCCATTGTATTCTGTATGTGAGTATATGGACATATAATATATTTGACATGGTTCATTTAATTTAAATTGTTTTATAATATGATAATGTTCTGGTTTTATTTTGACGATCATTACGAGATACGAGTATCAATATCAATATTTGTATTCCCTATTTTGACTTTATCATGAATCATTTTGTAATATATGTCCACAATAACGTTGTATTGTACCTGTGACAATTCATTCCATTAATACTCATTATTTGACGATCATTAAATAAATTCGTGTAAATTAGCTTAAAGTTAACTTATAATGTAAATTTATTTTATGAAATAAAGAAATCTAAATCTAAATCTAAATCTTTGCCAGACCATATTCAAGTAACAAGTAATGTATACCTAATATGATACAGAGAGAACGAATATAATGGAAAAATAAACCATAATCGTCTGTAGCCCTAGACAGGACTCGAACCTGTGACCCGTCTATTTCCCGTAGAGTGCTCTCACCACTAAGCTACGAGGACAGTTTCAATCACATTCGCCGCTACTAGAAGCGCCCTCTCTGTATTCTCTTGAAACGCACCACTCTAATGGGCAAGCTATGTGCTTTAATTAACCATCGTTTCTGGTTAAGGCGGTGCATTGGAAATTATCGCGTGCTTTGAAACGCCGTTCTGACTAGATTAAGAAACAATAAGGTCTGATGTTCAGATATATGATTCTTGGCTATATGATTGTTCATCTGATTTGATTGCTTAAAATTTCCTCGATAGAAAAAAAACCAAAGTTGGGTCTGTATTTTACTTTTTTAACTCGGCCTATGTATCGTTTGAACGTTATTTTACGACACAATCAAGTTAATACTATCTCACTTGATGAATATTAAATAAAACTTAACTAAGTTAGGTATATATCGATATTTGTCAATAAAAGCCATTCCCGAAGAGTGTTACATCTCTTTTTCTCGTGCGCGGAAAGCATAAGCGTATCTCTGTCTAGCACCCCCTAGACAGAGATACGCTTATGTTCGACTGTTCGACTCAAATCAAGGCATCCCCTTAACGAGAGAGATGGCGCTGATGTACATTACAGCTCTTAACGGAACAAAGTATAAATATTTATTTTCGTTAAGTAATGTAATGTATTATAACTCGTAAAGTAGTGTTGTACGTTCCAGGAGTAAATAATACGACGAGCGTCGGGTATAGAAACATCTCTTTATTATAGAATCATTATAGAATCAACAAACATTAAAAAAAAACTGGTAGTGAATTATTCATTTTTTTTTAAATACACAACGACGGTGGAAAACAAGCTACTTACCGTCAAGCGGACACTGCAGCTAATAGATGCATGCAACTCCAAAGGAGTAATATGGGCGTTGCCGACCCTTGATATGTTTGAGGATAGGAGAAATGAGGTCATGTCACCCGACTGCTCACCACAACCTGATTGCAGGTACCTGAAGAGCGTGTTCCCGAAAGCGGAGGAGACGCTGATACTGGACGTGCTCGCTAACAAAGACAACAACGTGCAGAAGGCCGGCGAGGAGCTACTTACCATGGGGTTCACTAAGAAGGTACTTCTTTTTTTTCTTTTTTTTTTCATTTCAATATGTATCTAATATAGTAAACCGTCATACTATCTCTATGAGTACATCAGCACTTTGATGTACATTTTAACATGAGGCAACTACCAGCGAACTAAAAAACATAGAAGTCTAAGTAGCGCCGCAAAATGGCACCACAGAATGGGTGCCATAGCCATTATGCGGGCTTGAGGGCGGGGTGTCAACGATGCCAGGCAGCCGTTCAGTTCGAACATGCGCATACCGGGTTTCAGGCACGTGTTTGGGTGGAAATTTGTAAGGAGCTCGCATTATTTGGTTTTCTCGTTCGCATGAAACTACCCATTCGAGGTTCGACTTTTTACTGTATCCTCCAAAATGCAACTTGTCTAAATCATTTTTCATGTATACCGTATTCATTTGCTTTAACTTCAACACAGTGCTTGGTACATTTATATGTTATCCTACTTATATAACGATATTCGAAAAAAAAATTTTTTTTTCTGGTTTCGTACAAAATAATTTAATATTTACTTGCAGACTGTAAATGGTCTTTTTTTAGAGTTAAGGAAGAGTTAGCGTCAATTTGGTGTCAACTACGTCAGTACCTTACAAGTTGTGCGTGACAGCATTGACAGCTCATTAATATATTTAACTCACTGCACGTCTAGCACACGACGGCCGCGACATACTCTCGATTTTTATCGCACTATACTTCTTCTTTTAAGTGGTCTAATAAGAGAGAGACGGATAGTGCGAGAAAAATCGAGAGAGCTCGCGCGCCGTCGCGTGCTAGCCGTGCTGGTAGTGCAATTGCTTATTACTTAAAAGGTACGGGGCTTGGTTATGAATTAAGAAGGATTTTACACTGGTTTAACTTAAGTTAGTGATTAAATTTATATTTGAAATATTTTGAAAACGGTGCGAGTTAGGACATACGTTTCTTTGAGAAATTATCTACATAAGAATCAGCACATGACAACAAATGAATAAAAACAGCCTGTATATTTTATAATCAAATTATTAATGCTTTAATACGTTTATTTTAAAGGAAATTGTCAAGAAGAAAGAAGAGACCCCGCAACCTGTGAAAAAAGTCGTCACCATAGTGAAGACAGCCGAGGAGAAGGAGGAACGTGAGTTGACATTGACTTCTGTAAGCAAAACGACCCATCACCAGTCCAGGCATGCGGCTGTCATGCGGCGGTCGTGGGTTCGAATCCCGGCCCGTACAGGCGGCGTCATATAGTTAGTAGCAGCCAGAGTAGCCAAATATTTCGTAATACACCCTTACTCCTATAGTAATAAAGACGAGTACCGAAATATTTGGCTACTCTGGCTGGTACTATCTATATGACGTCGACTGTACTAATTAATTTGGTAAACAATTAGGTACTTTGCTTGAAGCTACTTATACTCTACTTACGAAGGCGACTTGCCTGACCTTTCGAACCGGAGGGAAAACCATACCGGTTTCCTCACGATGTTTTCCTTCACCGAAAAGCTAACGGTAAATATCAAATGATATTTCGCGGTTTCGTTCAGTGGAACGAGCCGACCTGCCTTGCTAGTCGCGTGCCTTACCGCTCGGCTACAGTGGTTTGTATAAAGATCTATAACTTTAAAAACCGGCCAAGTGCGAGTCGGACTCGCGCACGAGGGGTTCCGTACCATTATTTAAAAAAAAACATTATCTATAAACACTGCAAAAAAATTACGTTTGTTGTATGGGAGCCCTTTTAAGTATTTATTTTATTCTGGTTTTTAGTATGTGTTGTTAGAGCGGTAACAGAAATACATCATATGTGAAAATATCAACTGTAACTATCACGGCTCATGAGATACAGCCTGGTGACAGACGGACAGACAGACGGACAGCGGAGTCTTAGTAATAGGGTCCCGTCAATGTTACACTTTGGATAAGGAACCCTAAAAATTAAGATGGACATTCACCGCCCGCGCTTTTTGTCTCTGCTACTAATGGATGCACCCAAAAGGATGGAATTAATATTTTGACTACATTCACGGGTGCGTAGCTGTCACTTGGTAAATAAATAAAGCCAATAATACAACTTTGCCCACTCTTTTAAATAAGCAAAGTTGTATTTTTTTTGTACACAATTTGATTTGAATGAACGTAACGCCAATAAATTATCTACTGTGACAGATAATTTATTGGCGTTACGTTCTCATCATTAAAACCTTATTTTTTTATTTGGGCTATACGAGTAATGTTGTCGAAAATAGTTTGGAAAATAATGCAACTTTGCCCACCACTGTTTATTAAGTTAATTAACCAGTTAATATCTTTAATTAATATGACATGAAGGAAAAAAAAATTTTTTGAAGGGAAGGAAGGAAGGGAGCTAAGTTGTTTTTTTTATTCAATTTGATTTGTATCGTCTCAGTCCATACAATAAAACATGTCTTATTAGTCTAATTGTGATATCTAACAGTATGTCTTAATAAAACCATAAGTTCCAACAAACGCAAAGCAAGAGGACTTTCGCACTATATCCTGAGACCATCGCCAAATACATTCTTAATAAAAAATAATGAATTATTTATTAAACACTGTCACTTTTTACAAATGATTTCAGTAAAAAAGATACTCCAGAAAAAATACAGCTCCGTCGCCGAGCGGGTGATATCCATAGCGCTGGACAGCGTCGAGTACAACGAGCAACGCGCCGAGCAAATGCTCGCTGCCATGCTCGCTGACGAGCCTGTTAAGGTACTATTCATATTATTTTCTAATTAAATGATTGAAATTAAAAGGGCCAATCGACACTAACGAGAAATGCCATTAATTATCGCGATAATTGTAGTGTGGCCGTACTGATTACGTCCATTATCGCGATAATGAATGGCATTTCTCGTTGGTGTGGCCCGGGCATAAGGGCTCCGCCAAGAAATCGTCTGGCGGCTGCAGCGGTACGCTGTACGCGGGGCTGAACGATCAGACCGCACCGCCACCGCCCAAATTCGTGACCTAGCCGTTATTGCGGTTTAGGGAGCCGTTTGCAACTATTTCTCTCCTTTGATTCATAATTTAACGAGTGCAATTGATGTAAACCAAGAACGGTTTTTAATCCCCGACGCAAAGAGGGGGGTGTTATAAGTTTAACGTGTCTGTCTGTGTATCTGTCTGTGATATCGTAGCTCCCAAACGGATGAACTTATTTTCGTTTAGTATTTTTTCGGTCATAGATAATGTTATCCCGAGTGTTCTTAGCCATGTTTCATGAAAATACGTTCAGCCGTTTTTGAGATATTGGACTTTGAAATGAAAATGTGTCGGAGGTTTTTCTACTTTTCTAAGTTGTAGTTATTCATAAAAAAAAGAAAAACTACTACACTAAATGAGAACCGAAATTGTTAAATTTGAAAAACCGAAGTTACGTTTCCAGGTCAAACCCTATCGGTCAAAGTCTGTTAATGGTGTTTTTGCAAAATTTTAAAGGTCAATATGGATACACCAGAGCCGAGACGGCAGCGGTCGCCAGAAGTCAAACCGGGGTAAGCTCGGTCGCCAAAATCACCAACACACACACTCACATACTCAAGCACATAACGTCGTACATTACTCGGCTTCTTACATGTTTTTTGACACAATCAAGGTTAAACTTTCCACACAAACGTGTTTTGAACTACATTGCTTTATGAATTAATTTTGAGTTTTAATCGTTTTATTTAGCTTATCACTTTGCTTATTATTATCACCGCGAAATTTGCAATATTCTTAAAATAGCCAATTATAATATTTTATATCAAAAAGTTCATTTTTAATTCTTATACAAAACGAACAAACCGAATAAATAAAAGGAACTTATTTCAACAATAAGCGTTCCTTTGGACCAATTTTGGTGCGGACAGCGAAAGACAAAACCGCTCCTTTTTGTCTACCCAAACACGTGCCTAAAACCCGGTATGCACATGTTCGAACTAAACAGCTGCCTGGCATCGTTTTGACACCCCGCCCCCACCCCCGCCTAATGGCAATGGCACCCATTTCGTTGGGCCATTTTGCGGCACTACTTAGTCTTCTATGTTTTTTTCGCTCGGTGGGTACGGAACACTAAAAGCGAAGTCTTTTTTAATTCTCCATAATCAAATAACGTAATTGGGTAAAAAAACAATAATAATATTAAATTTTATTGTAATTATGATTTGTTGTTTGCAAAACGTTTTGTATGGAAAGTTCACACTAAAGAATACCAATTAATCTTGCGTTGGACTGAGTGTATTGAGTCTATTTTATTATTATTGTTTATTGAGACGATGGTGGTTAATTTTTCCATTATATTCGCTCTCTCTGTATCATATCGTTTGTGACAATGAAATCAGTAGCATCGAATAAAGCCAGCATAAATATGTACAATCCATGTCATACGTACATGTACATTCGACTACAAATGGATTTATCTTCTTGTACATTATTGCGTTATAAATGTTATAATATCGTGAAATGAATACATCCTTTAGTAGTTGACTGTACACTCCCAAGGCAACTATAATATATGTACATTCTTATATTCTTGTCATATTAATGTCAGTAAGATAAGTCCATATAGAAGTAACATTTGGTAAAAACGATATATGACATGGATATTTAACAATGACATGGTGATCGGTCATATTACTCGAGCTTTTTAAGTCATTCCAATGAATAGTGATGTATATTTCATAGTAAATATACTGTACTGCTCAACCACCATCATTAGTATTGACAGACATGGCCTATGTGTGACGTGGAGCCCAAAAACACTAACTTAAGTTTGTTACACAAACCTGTTTTGAGTCGCGTTGTAATGCTGTTACACTTGAGAAAAAATAATATTTATATTGTACTTATCCATAAACTTAATCAAATTAGTTTATTTTATTGCCAAAATCATAAGAGTATTTTTTTGACTGGGCAAAGTTGCGTTAAAAAGGGTTTCATTGTTATCCATAAAAAACATAAGGGAATGCATTTCATAATCCTTTTACATCGAACCTTTCTGGGACCATTATTTCACTATATGACATACAGATTAAAACAAAAGTATTAACACGAATAAGCTATAAAGTGATATTTGGTGACGTGTTCACTCTGTCACTATATCATAAAAGTATTCCGGGCAACTATTTCACAATCTTGCAAAAAAAAGAAGCGAGTTGTGACGGAGATACAACCATTAATTTAGTTTAAGTGGATACTTCTTTGTTGGCTATGGAACCCTAATAAAAAAACCGGCCAAGCCTGCTATTATGGTGTACCCATAAAATCTGTATAAGTACAGATAAATCGGTATATCTGGCAACATTGACTGACGTAGCTCATTTGACTCGCGATACATTGAAAATGGCGGTCATTAAAGCATTATTTTCATGTCCGCCACATAAACTAAATAACATTTTGTGATTAACAACTAATGGAAAATAAAGAAGGATTAAAACATGTAACAAACAATTATTTGAAATCAGATTAGGCTTCTCTACAAAAAGTTATTTCGGAAGTCACGTGATATTGAACTGTACCCCTATACAAGAACGCGAGCAAAGAAGCATCCATTTCAAAACAAATTTGATTAAAGTATCTCATCTTGTATAAAAATATGCCTAGTAATTCGCTGATGGTTCTCACAGTTCCAAGGTTCAGTGTGAATGGGCTGAAAATTTAATCACGTGTCTTAGCGAATTAGAGTAAAGGCTACTTTACATTGGGTCGACGGTGGATTCGACAGTCGAAAGCGCCATTGTAAAACGGCACATTCGACCGTCAAATTCGACTTTCTGCTCATTTTAAGCAGTTTAAATGTTGTAATATGTGTTAGATTTAATGTTAATGAAATTTTCCTGTCACGCATTTGCGAAAATTATTCATATCATGTCATGCCATCGCTTGTCGTACGATACTAACAGCATTTTATGTTATTGTTATTCTTTTTGCGGTGCCCATTTGGTCATACTTCTCGTGCTCGCGATGCTAAATGACATAATTCAATTCAATTTGAATGATATTGATCTGCCGTTAACGCCATAGCGTGACATTGTATAGAAACTGAATTTCTATACCCCGTATTGTCAATGGAAGACCAAAACCAAGGCTGCCTTTCCATTAAGGTTAAAGCTAGCGCCAATATTACTTGCCAGGCTTGTAAAATAAATGTATTTGATTTAGATACACACCTAACCGCAAAGTGTGCTTTTACTATTGAGCACGCGCTACGTTTCAAGTGATCCATTGGTTCGTTGTCAATTTGTACGAAAGCGTAGTTTAGCTTTACTGGAAATGCAATTTTAGTTCTCGGGCGCACTAGCTTCGCGTAGCCACACGGCCATTATAAGCGTTGGCCACTGTGTACACTAGTAAACCTTATTCCGTTGTAATACGATTCATAGTCAGTTAACTGTGTTGTCGGTGTTAGGGAGGAGCGGAGAGGACTCCAGCCGTGTCTGATAACCGTCGAGCGGCTTCCGTATGTCCATGTTTATTACTCGATTCCGTCGCTTTGGGTTTGGGTCGATCAGCTTTTTGTCGCCACACAACTGTGCAACCATGATTTTATTTTATGGCATATAACTTCGTAAAGTATAATTTTATGTGGCTAATACTTCGGCTAGCGATTCGTGTCACATAATGGCAGCAAATTAAAAAAAAAGGTCTCACATTATCGACGTGATAGCAAAATGTTGGCACTAAAGATAGTATGAAAAGAAATGCTTGACGCATCACCCGCTAGTCAAACTCGAGAGGATTTTATTGCGAACTATCCTAAGCACATTTTGTAGTAGACATTATGAAATAAATCTGTGAAATTAATTATTTTAGTCTCCTGTTTATGCGACTGAATAACAAAAAAAGTTGATCGCCCCATCCATACTAAACTGATGCAAAACAAAAATGGTTGTATGTGTTTACTACCCTCAAAAGACGACACATATGTCGATATCCCAAAAATCCTCGGTTCTGGAGTTTCTGGCTAGAATAAGAATGCTATAAAAATCTAATCCTATTGTATTTTACCTATATCATATTGGCATTTTTTACTTATATCAGTTTAGTAACTATAAATAAGAGACTGACCATATAACTCTCCTGCAGTTGCTCCACATGTTGGCGAAGTTGTCCACATACACATATATTGGCGTCGTTCATTTAAGGCCAGATTGGACCAAACAGGAGTAAGAACTTAATTAGAAGTTAAACGTGAAAATAGTATGGTTAAAGCTCTTTTTTGTCTCGACGCTATCCTTTTATAAAACAATCAGTTCTTTTACCATTAATATTTAGTTCATAAAAATCCGTTTTTGTACAAATTACCGATTAGATTTATTAAAATTTTGAAATTGAAATGTACTTATCTTTTGTGTTTGGTAAGATGTGTTATTAACATTTTACAACTTCGCCTAAATGTGGAGCAGCCATTTAGTCCCCCAAGCGTAGTCACAAATAGGGTCCGAGCTATTTAAGGGCCTTCATGCACTCATACTACGGGGCAGCTGATAGCTTATAAAAGTTTGTTTACAAAAAAAAAACTAAATTTGAGTAATCAACTATTTATAATGATTTGACTTATGCCATGCCTTCGTGGCGTTGTCGGTCGTCTAATTCGCCCGACGACCCCGACAGATTGGACAGCCTATTCAACATCCGTTCTTGTTCGGTCCCTTACCTGTGTAGTCAAATACTAAATATTTTATTGATTTAAAACGTCGACTGCAATAAGGTGAGAATATGGATACTTACGTTTGTAGTCGACTATACAGGACAATTAAAGCATAATGCGAAACCAGAGTATCCAAATCAAAATTCTAAATGTCATGATAAGCCGAATCAAGAATAGAATAACGCTATCCAGGCATATTCCCTCTACTCCTTTACTCCATGATACATTCTACTAATCTAATACCCAATCCACCTGATGTCCAATGTCGCAATAGTGCATTTTGCTGAACAATACGTGTTCTCATCAAACGTTAATTTCTTCAAAATGTGCGAAGCGAAATGTAATATGTGAAGGAAACGAAATTGAAATGAAACTTAAGCGTATTTGATACGTCAATGAATTGGGTACATCAACGTAAAGCTCTGTCTTTAAATCGAGATACAAATAGGCAACTTTGCCCGCCGAAGCGGGCAAAGTTGTTTCTGTTTGTTTTTGTGAAAAATAACGTCCCAAGGAAGTGTGCCTTTCGGAAAGGTGACTATCCTGGCCCAACGTTATCGTCGTGCACAGAATCGCAATCGATAATTATTTCCAACTTACCAAAGATTCGAAAACGTTGTTATTCTGGAATAACGCTTAGTTTCAAACTCTCAAATTTTGGCCAGACATTTAAATTTGCGTCCAGTTTTTTTAATAAGTTGAGTATTTATTAGACGGTTTCACGGCACTCATTCGAGGTTGTATAACGATTTGAAGCCGTGTTTTACGTACGTACCCTCTAGCAAAGCAAATTTGGACGGTTTGACATTCGTATCGTAATATAAGCGATCTACAAATACAATCAAAAAGTTGCTTTAGCCGTCATTGGCAAGTTACCTTAGTTTGATTTAGGATTTATCACCTTATAGGCATTCGCATGTAACCATTTGCATGTTAAAATACCTAAACCATGATAGTAAAATTGTTTTTTTCTTTTACTATTGTACTATACTACAACTTTGCCCGTGTCTCCGAACATTGCGTAACCTAATCAGTAATTACATACAAGAATAGGGGTGTAGAAACTAAATCATATAATCAATAATGACATTAATGACATATTTTCTCGAAAAAGTATTAAAAATGTAGTCAAATGGAGAAAAAATCAACGCAAAAGGTTAAATAATTACGTGTCCAAAGTTTTAAGAAGGGGTATGTTCTGTCCCTTTGAAACGATGACGTTTGTAGATTGTGACGTCACTATAGACGGCAACATGCCGCGCCGCATCGTGGTCGGCGCCGCCGTCGACGAGACCACACGGCAGCATCCTGTAATGTGAGGTCACACACTGTTTGCGTTTTCACTCTCTAATAATTCTTTGAGATATGTGAATGGGATTTTCATCATAAGGCATATTATTTGCCTTCTTTCTTTTGGAGTAATAATAATTTTCGAATCTACACCCCTATTCCGGTTTATAAAAGAAAATATTACATATTGTTTGGAATGGGGAGATTTATATGTCCGTGATAATACCAACAAGGGCAAAGTTGAACACGTAATAAAGTGAAGATAATAAAATCAATATAACAAAATTGCAGATCTATTTCAAAGAGTTATATTCTCTGTCAATTCTAATCACAATCTTAAAATTGTCTTGTTTTAAGTTAAGATTTTATTATTTATAATGTGCTATACACAACATGGTTTCCTTAAACTCTTTGTGCAAATATTTACTTTAAATAATAAACACACTTCCAATCATAAAATATTTCCCGAAAAATGATTATTTTCAGTCATGTAATAGGTATATTTATAGCCTTCAAATGTACAGAGTAGAGTATGCATAGAATCATTTTCGGGAAATTTCTTCCATTGATTGGCCTATAAGTAAGATGAAATAAGCAACTTACGCTTCACTTGTACAGGAATGACACAGCAAGCATACACGACACGCTTGACGTATTAGATGACGTTGTCAATACTTGGTAAATACCTTCTTTTCTGTTGCATGTTGATGTGTGATCGGCCTAGTCCTGACAGAGGGACTTTCCAAATCGTCAAGAGCGGTATTTTTTCACTGTATCTCGTAGTACAACTTTAAGGCATTTTTTAAAATGTGAAGGTAATTTTGAGCTGTGATATCCTACTAAGCTACTCGTATTTCTGTTACTGTTGTACGATGTCTAGTAAAAAAAATCCCAACATTAAATATGTATGTGATCGTTCATTGAGTGTTTAACCAAAGCGGCCCTCTGGCAGGATCTTAGGCCAACGACGCACGTCCCCAATACGGGGATATTGCATGTTGAAATGTAAGTTCCTCTAAATTAGAGACTTGGTTTGATTGATATGATTCTATTTGTTTTTTTTTGTAACTTTTATTGTTAAGGCACATTTGCGTGTGACGCTTTACAAGAATTAGCAGAAGAATTCAAGAGTATATGTTATTTCTCTATTCGATTGCATGGTTTTGACGCCTTTCAACTTTGCCGCTGTGCAACTTTGTATTTTTGGAAAATTACTAGAACGTTTTGTGAAGTGCAAAGTTGGCACGGAAAAGCAAAGTTGACCGTTTTAAATGTGTTGTGGTGTGACTTTTTGTTTATCGTTCTTGTTAAAGTATAGAAATTGTTGTTTTGTCATGTGGATTGGTTGTGTATGTTAATTACATTGTTTTCTTGTGAGCATGTACGCATGCGTAAGTGTTAGTTTTGTACAATTGAAATAATTTATGCGAATAGCTTTCACTCATGATCATTTTACTTCCAGTTTAGCGGGAAATATTATTTATTTATATTTGAAATATAGAAATGACAGTTAAACCATTTAGATGAATTTAGATTCAACAACACACACATTTTATACAATTTAATTAGATATATTATTTCATTACGAAATATCTCTTGAAGTTTACACCCTAATAGTATTTGTTTTTTAATAAATAGTTATATCGAACTAGTGCAAAGTATACTTTAAACCGATATGAATATAGTACGTATGTTATTTTAGCATTAAGCCGCGTTCACATTTGTCTGTCGTGTTGTGTTGTGATGCTCTCTGTCGTGATGGCTGCTGTTCACATTTATCTGACGTGTTATGCCGCATTATATATCAGTTCGGTCATGGCTCTCGGAGGAGGATGTTCGTCGTCCATACTTCACGTGTGGCTATGACGCGTCACAACACAACATTGGCGCGTGCACACTAGTCTGATGCGCTGTGTCGTGTCGCCGCCCCGCCCCCCGCCCCCCGCACCCCACCAGTTCTGACGCGGACCGGGATCGCTTGTGATGCGACACAACATAGCCGTCACAACACACGGCATCAGATAAATGTGAACGCAACCATATTAAATGTATGAAACCGATACCGTTCTGATGCATCACAACACAACACGACAGACAAATGTGAATGCGGCTTTATTTAATAATGTCTACACCTATTCCCTTTTGACAATTGCATGAGTTATTGAGATACGAGTGTGTTCTCAGCAAAAGTGGATAAAAGGTACTGAGGTAACTTTCTGTTTCTGAAATATTTATTCTTTGTAAAAGTTATCTGACAGAGCGCAAGTCGACGAGTCTAACAACACGCGCTATATTGAGTACAAGGCTTGATACATAATTATAAATGTCATTGTGCTTAAACTATCAGTTTCGCCTTGAACAGTCACATTCGTGGCTTTTGAGCGTTCGTAGCAAGGATTTGTCCTCTCACTAGATCTGGACTTGAAGTGACAATGAAAATTAAGTTTCATGTTATATAGGCGTGAGTTTATATATGTATGTTTGCCTAAGTATATCAATAGTAGTATATGCCGAGACGTGGGTGGCAGGTGATAGGTTAAGCATGGCGTAAGTTGTGCTTGCCCTTAGGCTGCAGTTGCGCGTGGGCAGGCAAGGTCGCGCGACACGACGTGCGAGCTGTCAGGCGACTGGCGTTCCTCGCTTCCGCCTCCGCCGCGCATAGTTACCTCACAAACACGCCGCGCGACTTTACACCTGTGCGTAAACGCGGCCTAATTGAACCGTTTCAAGAACGATATTAGACTAGTAGACTTTTCCAACTCTGTCGCATACACCTTCTGGTTGTAAAAATATTGTTTTAATTGGTACATTAAAAATGTATAATTCACAGAAACGAAATGCGTGGGAATGAAGATGTGGATGGAACGGTATAAAAAAAATAACAAGTAATTTTGTTAATCTACTGAATATAGGAAATATTTTAAACCGCTACAGAATGTGGTGATATCACCAGTCTAATATTGTTTTTTAAATGGTCATCTATTGAAGATGGGCGGTCAGCAAAGTAGTTAGTTGCGTACCCCTCCATATATTAGTTTGCAGGAGCGCGTACAGTCCGATTACTGTTAGTTAACCACTGACAGATGGATTGCCTTCATTTAATTTTCAACTTTAGTTCTATACAAAAAAATAGTTATTACTAAATCGGTAGATGTGGGTAACAGTATTCTGAAAAATGCAGTACTGTCATATGGACTGGAGCTGTGGGGCCTAGCTGCAGACAGGGACCGGCCATTTTTTATCCAGAAAAAGATAATTAGAACAATGGCGAGAGCTGCCTCGGATACACCTGCCCGCCAAGTTTTCATTGATTTTCGCATTCTAACACTCCCCTCGCTGTTTATACTCGAGGTGGCAAAGTACGTCCGAGCGAACTTAGCTTCTTTCCCAAAAATACAGTGGAACAGCAAAAGATTCCAGGATAGCCGTCAGCATGACTTGGAACAGCCCACGAGTCGCCTTAGGAAGACTGGCAACTGCGTACATATAGTTGGATCTAAGATCTATAATAAAATTCCACTTGGCATTATGGAACCACGGCAAATATTATTTGCCCTAGTACCATTGATGGTACAATCTGATAGTACTACGGTTAAGGAATGTTAAAAGTACGCACACCATTTCAGTTTTTAACTCACAGCACTTAAAAGTTTTATTGGTAAAGAAGGCCTATTACTCAGTGAATGAGTTCATCGATGTGAATAATGAGACCCGACGTTTATTTTATTTTGTTTTGGATTCCATACATTCTAAATTATCCAAATTGACATTTCTAAAAATTTTAATTACTATTTAATTGAATCCCTGTATTTCTTATACTTAATTTTTCTTTAAGTGAAATGTATATGAACAATGGCAATGTATGATTATTACTGAATAAATTATATGATACGATATGACATATGATATAATTAAAGTTGAAAATTAAATGAAGGCAATCCATCTGTCAGTGGTTAACTAACAGTAATCGTATTGTAGCTAACTAATTTAGCTGGCCGTGCCAGTGAATAAAGAGATGTGATAGGCGTCAAAGTCATATTTTCCAGTTGGCTTTCTCACAGCCCTAATTTTGTATGCTGTTGTGATGCTGTACATCTTATTTTCAACGCCAACCAGTGAGAATGAGGGTTCGGTCACAACTCCGAGTGTCGGCGGTAGTGGCAGCGGAGCGAGACAGGGTGCCCCGTCCTCTCGTTCCTAACCGAGCCTTGACTTTGGCATTATCCTCCCACTGAATGTTCTATCGGCACAATGAAACCTTGACCCACCCACGGGACCTGTCACATTGCAAGCATTCTAGTGCTATATCATTCCAAGTTGGGTCATGGCTTCATTTTCGTTGTAAAAACTTTCGTTGTTGTTGACAAGATGGTGTCGTTTTCAGGCCGATTTTGAAGACTAGCACCGGTGAAGGCAAATACAAGTCGCAATACGCGCTGTCGGGCACCGGGCCTAATCTGACGCTCCGGCGGGGTCCGAAGGATAGTCTATTGCTGTACGTACACATGTATTAATAGTGCTAGACATTGGACGCGTCCCATTCGTCTAACTGAGGTGATTCATTTCAAGTCTTGATCGTGGATTTGAGGCGTGCGGAAATATCTTTCAATATTTACTGAAATGGGAATGGGCTGGCCACGTCTGCCGCATGCACCTACAGAGGTGGGCGAAATTAGCCATGGAGTGGGTGCTCACGATGGGCGGCGGCCGAGACGGAGATGGCGGGACGACCAGGACGCATTTTGTAATGATTGACCAGAGATTGCTCAAATCCCGGACGAGTGGAAGCCGAGAGGGGAGGCCTTTGCCCAGCAGTGAAACACTCTATTATCATCATCATCATCATCATCATCATATCAGCCAAAAGACGGGAGGAGGACGGGACGGTATGTTGGGAGTTTCTCTGCGTGATCGCACTGATCGCATCAAAAATGAGGCTATCCGCAGCGGAAACAAGGTAACCGATATACTCCGAATCGCTAAACTTAAGTGGCAGTGGGCGGGGCACATAGCACGTAAAACCGATGGCCGTTGGGGCGGAAAGGTTCTCGAATGGCGACCACGTACCGGAAGGCGCGGCGTGGGTAGGCCCCCCACAAGGTGGACTGATGACCTGGTAAAGGTTGCTGGAGTACGCTGGGGACTCTCTACAGGCGTCGAAAAAAAAAAATTTTAACATTCCAATTACAAAACATCGCGAACCGAACTCACAATCTAAAAGATGTACGTGAAAACTCCATCTCGCCTCCCCATCCCCGGTCATGTTTAGGCTGATGATGGTGGTGTTCTCAGCGAGGACTACATGGCCTGGAAGGGGCCCAACCCCGAGCTCCGCAAGGGTCCGGCCGCGCGGGCTGCAGGGCCGGAGCCCCGCGAGCGGGGCTACTCCCTCGCGCGGGGGCCCGGCGACATCGCCTCCGGGTCCGCCGGGCTCGCCAAGGGCTCCATGTATCAAAAGATGAATAAGAAGACGGCAAAGATGTGAGTAGATTCGTTTCTTATCCGTTTTGCTAGATTTTATGCCTTTGTTTTACAAACATCCATTGAATCCATGTTAATTTAAAGTGTCAGTAATCTCATCGTGTCCGATCTTATAAACTATACGTAGGTAAGAAACGAGTCTCATGTTAGCCATCCGAGGCTTTCGTCAATTGCGGCAATTTGGGCTTCGTGTTATAATTTCCCCGTCGCAATAGTATATGGTGTTACTATAGTTATTTAAAGATTCCATTAATTTTTAGGGTTCCGTAGTCAACGAGGAACACTTATAGTTTCGCCATATCCGTCCGTCTGTCCGTCTTCGGCTTAGCTCAGTAACCCTTACAACTAGAAAACAGCAATTCGGCGTGGGTATATAAACCAATCACGCCGACAAAACAGTACAATACAATTTGGAAAAATATTTTTTTTTAGGGTACCTCCCCTACACCTAAAGCGGGGATGTAATTTTTATTTCTTGTCAAACCCATGGTGTGGGTCATCGTTGGATAGCTCGTTCAAAAATATTATGGGTTTTCTAAAACCATTTTTCAATTCAGTAATTCGTTTGCGAGATATTGGGCTTTAAAGCCCTAATTTTAGTTCGAGTCATGTGCCCCCCCCCCCCCCCCCCCCCTGCCGGCTAAATGGCTACTACTGGGGATGTGAAAAAATTCGTGGTAGTAGTACATATAATGAATTTAAAAGGAAAACTATCACGAACAAGTAGGAATAAGTAGTTACCGAGTAATAGTCGACCAACTTAATGTGTAATTAAAAAGGCCAATTTTCGTACCAATTCGGCCGACGCAACCGCACCGCACGTCGATGTAACTAAGACAGACAGGCAACTACGGAACCCTACACTGCGCGGGGCCCGTCACGCACTTGGCCGGTTTTTTTTAAATAAATAACTAGCGACCCACCCCGGTTTCGGACGGGTACTATATTATACATATAAACTTTCCTCTTGAAACACTCTATCTATTAAAAAAAAACCGCATCAAAATCCGTTGCGTAGTTTTAAAGATCTAAGCATACATAGGGACAGACTGCGGGAAGCAACTTTGTTTTATACTATTTAGTGATTAATATTAGGGGACTTTCTTACACAAATCGAGCTAGGCATAGTAAGCGCAATAAGCCTTGTGTCATGGATACTAGAGGACGATATATTTAATAGATATAATTACTAATACATAGAAAAGGTCCAACACTCAGAAACAAATATTCGTGCGCATCACAGAAATATTTGCCCTTACCGGGATTCGAACCCAAAACCTTCAGTTTCTTAGGCAGCGTCACTAGCCACAAAGCTTACCGGTTGTCGAAATTGATTACTATGATGTTGATGGCAGTTTTGGCAACGAATTGGGAAAAGTTGAGAGTGTCAATTGAACTTGTTGTTTCTTTATCTTGGCTAGTAAAATTAAGCATAAATTTCTTTAAATATAGATTTGCATTTTTTATGTTATTAAAACAGGACAATAGGGTTTTTAACAACAGTGAATATTAATTGTTTTTTCATTAGCAGCAGATAAACATTACGAAAACACTCGGAAAGTATCAATCTTTCATTTATGTTTACTATTTTAAGATTTTTAAATTCATAAAAGCTAACAATAAGGTAGTTGTTTGATTTTGACGTCACAAGCAAGTAATCCTTGCAAATTCCATACTAACGGAGCGTTTTTGACGTTTCATAAAAAGAAGCTGATTTAACTTTTGTCAAATACCGTATTTGCCAAAGTGTCTCACGTTTTATTTTAAATGCATTTAGAATAGAATAGAATGACATTTATTCATGACTAGGCATCGGAGTTTTTGTCGCATATAGCAAGCTATGGAGTCGACATTTGCCATAAATGTAAACTCTTATTCATACTCATACTCATTTATTTAATTAGTTAGTATTTTTTTTATAATCGAGGACAACAACGTTGACGAGTTTAGAAACGATTATTTAATGTTATCATTGAAAAATAAATATTACAATAAAAAATAATCACTATTTTTATAATGATTTAATTACGAAAATTCATAAACAAACAAAAGATACATTAAAACACTTAAATATGTATATGAAAATAGAATAATCTAAGTTTTTTTTTATATAATTCGACTAATATAATTATATACATGACCGACCGCTCTAAAGGCATTTTAGGATAATTTAAATAAATGAGTATGAGTATGAATAAGAGTTTACATTTATGGCAAATGTCGACTTCATAGCTTGCTATTAGTCTTACCATGCGACAAAAACTCCGATGCCTATTTCATGAGCACAACACATACATGCACATAAATCAACATACAAAAGAGAGACAACATTGCCACGAAACGGCTCCATCTCAGCGTTGCGCCGGCCTGGTGGCCAGCGCTGGTCTTGCGATGGAACCATCCGGTTATTCCACGGCGTAACACACATTTTACACTCGAACAAAAAAAAAAACAATACAGTAAATACAAATGACAAAATTTGCTTTGACGATAGAATTGAAACTGTTGGTGGTTGAATGTGACGTTTTGCTAGCAATTATTAGTGCTAACCTTATCTTTTTGTTTTTAGCGACCCGTTCTTGCAAATGTTATGGCCGGAAATCTTCCCGTCGCTGTAGTTTGCCATCGCAGTAGTTTTGTATGTTTTATTATATTTTATTTTTTATTACTTAAGTAAAATAATTTTATGTTATTAAGTTATTATTATTACATGACAGACAACATGTAAATATTTTTTTGTTTAGTACTATCGTTATAGCATTGTCTTTGGTTTAATTAAAAAGTAGGTCAACAGAATCATAGCTGGCTTCCCTTTATTTGTGTCCTAATTTTGTTCCTGAGCGAAGTTGGCAAAAGTTGTCGTGCGCAACTTTGCCGAGTAGCCGGGCACATGGGCAAAGTTGTCGATTGCCACTCTTATTTTGAACTAATTTATATACATTTTTGTTTCAGTGTTGCATAAAGTCGGAAATCAAGTAATGTACTCGTAATAAGGAATGTCCAGGTATCGTAAGTTTAAGCAATGTGTAATAATTTATTTTTTACATAATTTGTTTCATATGCTAAAGAATCCATTCTGAGACGCGCTCTTAGTATTGAAATTAGATTTTCACTCTCATCTTAATATAGATAGCACAGAGCGCTAGTTAGTCAAAGTTAATACTTGTGCTCTGGCGCAAACGAGAATGCAATAACCAATACGATTCTAATTTAATATCATGGACCTAATTCTCAGGACAAGCTATACGTGTCGCCACAGTGAGGGACGAAAAGGCTCCTATGCAGCTAAATTAAGAACTGGTCTTAAAAATGGCCGACGGCTCACCATAAAGAACCTACTTAATTTGGGCGGGTAATGATTTATTTGCCACAACTTCATGTTAAATCAGTTGCGGTAAATACAAAAAAAGCGGATTTATGACAAGGACAACGAATTATATTTCCCTTTCTGTCACACTTGTCGAGATTTGTATGCTACCGTCTCGCTCGGACGTGGTATTATTATTACCATATCTTGTCCTGAGTAGTATCAATACGCAGTGTTTCCCAGAAGGAGATACTGGAGATTATTTGAGTTGGCCGAATCGCTTCAAAGTTGTCCTTTCATAGAGCAACTCTACCGTCCTAGCTACAAGATTCCGATTCCAATGGCTGTGTTATAAGAAGTCGGCCACAAATAATCTCTACTGATAGTAGCACATTGATATCGATAAAAAACACAAGCAAAACTCTACCTTATACTTGGGTGATACAGTCGTTTTTGCTTTGATCGACGGAATGTGATGAGTTTTATTTAATATATTTCGGTACAACTATGACTACTTATACTAAAACAAGTTATTTTGTTAAATCAAGTAGTTGACCTTGTGAATGATCTCAATAGTTAAATGATCATTTATTATTTAATTTATCGTTTTAAGAGTGGGAGAAAACAGTTTTTAATTCATAAGTCTTTAAAATTATCTTATGAAAGTCTGTTCAATAGGGTAGGTAAAAATGTGTATATTTTGGTTTTAATTTTTGACTAATTGTAAAAATTAAACTGTCCTTAATTTGTAAGTCCTATTGCGTATATACAGTAGCCGGCAAACTTCTTGCGCAACAAATGACGCGGTGGGGGAAGGTTCGCGCATCCTACACTTACGATCAAAAAAGTTTCTTCAAAAATTTCATTTTTGGTACAAGCTTTTATTGGCGACTGTACTTTTCTGTATACCATCATCGACTACTCATTGAGACGATTCTAACGAGCCCAAACTCAACGGGGTTACGTCGGTTTAAGTACTGAATTCACATGGCCACCTTCCGTCTTCATCATCAGATCAGCTCGATGGTACCATAATATTGAATTGTCATCCAAATTATACTTATACCCAAAATTTCAGCTCAATCGGTCACCGGGAAGTGGGTCAAATTTAACTTGCAAGATTTGATTACAGACAGACAGAACGGGACAGGTGAAACAAAATAAAAGCTTGTAAAAAGGGACCCCGCTTGTGTGGAATTACATTTCTTTGTGTAATAATGTGTATTTTTTTACTTTTAACTAAGTACTCGTTTCATAATGTGATAAAAAGAAAAATAAACATCGTTGACCATTTTTTTTGTCTGTGATTTTACGGTATCCTGCTGTTTCGGCAAAATATTTTTCGCCAAATTTCACTTCGCACAAAACCTATGGCAGTAGTTTCATTTCCCAAACGAACAAATAGCACATTTTTGTTTCGCATTTTGTTCATTTGGTCAAAATATCATCTGACATCATTTTGCTTTGTCAAGTGTTATTAAGACAAAGTTTATTAAGCAAACACTTTGTTTGGGCTAATATTGTTTTGCAAACAAAACATTTGTTCGAATTTTCATTTCGCACACTTTACATAGCATAACTGGCCAATATTTGAAAAATTATTGTTTTATGTAATTTTATTTCATGACCAGATCATTCCAATTTTTATTATTTCATAGAATAACTGTTCAGGGAATATTATTTGGCAAATGATTCATTTTGTATGAATTTTAAATACCAGAATAACAAAACAACGAATTTGATTTGTTCGAACAACAACTGATTATAGGGGTTTAACTAGATAAGGGTAGCCAAAGAACGGGGGCTCGGGGGGCAAGGCCGCCCGCAGTAAAAAAAAAAACGTAACATTTGTATTATAAGTAGGTTAGGTTAGGGTTCACTTGTGTCCCTCAGAGCGGAAATAGGCATCCCCGCGAAGCGGGGTGACGTCGACATGCTGGCGGTTAGGTTAGGTTTAGGTTAGGTTAAAATAATTGCCACAGATGCCAGAACTGAGTATGCCAACTATTTTAATTTTAAATAATAATCCTTGTAAGTAATAATTTGTATGCTAATTACAAAAGTACCGGCTTAGCAAAAAATGTAATCTCACTCAAATACATTTCGTATGCACTAGACAATTAGGATATAAATCGTATGCCATGCAATAATTTGGAAAAATAATGTTATGCCAAATAATACGTTTGACCAAATGAAACTTGACTATATAAAACTTTGCCAAACAATAATTTGCGAAGTAATATTTTGCCATAGGAGATGATGCCAAGTGATAAAATGCGAAACAATAATTGGACTAGTGATTTTTTGCCAAATAAACATTTGGGAAACATTTTTTGGGAAGTGACACTTTGGGAAATAATTTTTGCCCATACAATAGAGAACCGTGATTTTACAACTACGTTACTTTGTGGTTTGTGGTGGCGTTAGTCTTACTCTTCGTAGTAAAACTCAACAAACAATTTACAAATTTAACAGACTACAATACCTCAATATTAACTAACCGCTTAACATTAGATGGACGGTACGCTTGTTTGCCACTGATGTGGTATGTAAATTAAAATCACTTGATGACTGGCGGGACGTCGGCGGGGTGCGGGACGCAAACGTCAACCGAGCTACCAATCAGGCGCCCGATACGCTACCCTCCGCTGTCGCGCCTCACCGCCCCCTCCCGCGGACACCTAAAATTCGCCTATGCGCAGCCAAGGTCATTTGCGCAAGTTGTTTGTCGTCTACTGTACTTGAGATTATGTGAGTTGGCCGAATCGCATCAAAGTTGTCCATTCAAAAAGCAACTCTACCGTCCTACATAGAAGGTTCCGATTCCAATGACAGTTTTATAAAAAGTCGGCCACGTTGAATAATCTCAATCGTACTTTAAGGTTATTATTTAGAAATTAATATATAATTGTTGCCATTAGTATAGGATGCAGTGCAATATTTTCCAGTTTAAATCTCAATTTTGACACTGTTTGGCTAATCAGCATGGCTATCACAGGGCGGCCGCAAGTTAGGTCGCGGCGAGATACGACTATGCGTCTCTTTCTAAGCGTCCTAATTAGAGAGAAAGAACCCTTGCACGAAATATCATTTGATATTTAACAGTATCTTTTCGGTGAAGGAAAACATCGTGGGTGAGACCGTATTTCTAAAGCCTTGTCAAAGAACCCGATCCGGGAACCTGACGTACGCTGCGGGCCTTATTTAATCAATTTTATCATATATTCAGTCCAGTGGAATATTACCACACTGTATATTGAAAAGTATGTGATGATTTTTTAACCATCGCCACCATAGTTAACTGACCATCCGTGCTCTTTATGTGCATTCTTATAAGGTTCAATATAAAAACAGGATGGTCAGTTAACTGTGTTGGCTTTTGTACAGTGAGATGTTATTTTAGTGAAACATAACCCCTCGTATGTGGATGTGAAAATAAGATAGTCAATGGACCCGATTCGACGTGTACGTGGCCTTAACTAGCCTAAAACTAAATTGTCTAATTTTTAGACATCATTTAGGCGGCAGATTAAAAACGACATATTTAGAATAGCATTTAGGCAGCTAAGTAAGTTGAATAGACCGCCTAAAATAAGAAACGTCAGTTTCAAATTAGCGCTGCCATTGGATTATGACAGCTGCACATAGAATAGCCAAGTGTTTTAGCGACCCCTAATTAAAATTAGGAAGTTTAGTAGCCGCTGTAGAATCGGGTCCAGTAGATTATCTTGAGATTGACTCTTTTTTTCAAACATGCAATGACATATTGACGTTACGTTTCATATAAATAGGCTGCAAAGTAACGCGTTACAGGTGCAGCGAGACAAGAGGCCCACAATGAAATTTCATATAAAATTGGGGGCCTAGGCTTGCAAAGTGGTATTTTTTATCTTCGTCCAGTGACAACATCATGGCGTTCAGCAACATGTTATTTTTAATTTCATTGCTTGTTTGAGTAAAGCACTATACATACCTTCGCCTGAACTAGGTATTGCCTGCCTCCTCTACAATGATGTAATATCAAAAAGAGGTAGATACGTTGTCTCGGCGCCCAGGGACTGGTACTAAAACTGTCACGTACTATATGACTTTTCTTCGAAATATCTATCAATCGACATAATCAAAACACCCACCCACCCTCAGCGGGCGTAGCACGGTTGCCATTTTATCACTTATCGTTGTGGATAAGGCATCCGTCACTCTCGCACTCGCATACTTGTCAGAGCGTGATGGGCGTCTTTACCACAACGATAAGTGATACAATGGCAACCATGCTACGCCCACAGGTCGGGTTATATTTTTTGGAGTTTGTATTTGTAAGTATTGCTGAATTAGCTGTATTATAATGACCTTAACTTTAGTTGCCCGTAATAAGCTAAACGTTTTCAATTAAATTCGCTCAGATATTTTTATTGCAGTGTTTATAATAAACAAGATTAAAGGGCTAGCTTACTTAAACCTCAAAACTATAATACCCGGCACGTAAGTAGAACGAAGATAGCGTCACACGTGAACGTTCACTACTGCATTCTGAGATAGCGTGCAGACTCTGTGTCAAAACAGGTATCAGCCGAAAGACGCCCATTATTGGACATAAGCTCCTCCAAAGAGTGCCACAATGACCGCTGCGCCACCCGCATCCAGCGGACTCCCGCGGCCTTTACCAGGTCATCAACAAATACCACTAAACTACCTTGACATGTATAAAACGTATGTACTTACCTACTCTACTCTGTATATCCTGCCTGATATGTAAAATAATGTGTTTTAGGCACTGGTCCCACCGCCGGCTAGTAAGCTAGAAAAGTTGTGTAGTGTAGTGGTTAGCACGCAATGAACCGTCATTGCGTGCTAACCAGGCACAGTGTGATCAATCGACCTTTACAGATCCGCAATGTAATGCTACTCGCCCAACTTTTCTAACTTACTAGTCGGCGGTGGGACCAGTGCCTTATTAATAAAATCTGAATCTGTAACAGTCCACCACTGATGATTTCATATTGGGAAACAATTTGACTACAGGAAAGGAAACTAGCTTATCAAGTTTAAATGAGTGAATCGAATAGAAAAATATTTAGACATACTTACTTTATTTAGTGTACCTAAGGAGCCCATTTCATGAAGCTGCAAGTTGCACTACGGCTATCACAAGACGGTGCGCGAGCTCTCGATTTTTCACGCATTATCCCTCTCGCTCTTATTAGGAAACCTAGAAACAGACGTAGTGTGAGAAAAATCAAAAGAGCTCGCGCGCCATCTTGTAATAGCCGTGCTGTCGTTATTGGCCAACAGCCTCTGTGACATTTCTTTCTCTATACTAGCAACACAAGTCAATTGGTAAGTATTATAGTCCAACCGCTTCACTCAGTAATCGCCTGCGCGGCGCTCGGGTGCAGGCCTTCGCCTCCCGCACGACGCCCGCTCCCTATTATCGCCATACCCCCGCACCCGCGCGCCGCGCAGGCGAGTACTGAGTGAAGCGGTCGGACTATAGTCACACAAGACCCGAAGAGAAGAGTGATCCCAGTATAGACATGTATATTTGGAACTTGTAGCTTAGTGAATGGGTGCCTAAGGTTAGTTTTAACTTGGCTGTGCCTATTTGTCTGCTCTTCCACATTAACGTTCACTAACTGGAACCCCTCGCAACGCTCTGGGTTCAATATTGCGCCCTTGCCTCTTGTTAGGAATCCCTTCTCATAGTCTGTGATTATATATAAGTATTCACGTGTACCTAATGGAAAAAAGGCGGTATTGTTAATTGCGTAGAATTAAAATTTAGAGAGAAACTAATTAGTAAAGAATTTAAAAACGATCTAATACCGCCTTTTCTTTCCGTCCTGTTCTTTAAAATCCTAGTCAAGTAGGCATTCCCTGAACGCTAAAGGATAATATCAGAATTTCCCAGCAACTAGGCATATTTTCAATGCCAAGTAAAGACGATAATGTATGCTCTTTTTTTAATTACGTGTGCGTTCATAATTGTGGAAATCTGATACTTAAGCGTAACAGGGCCGATTTTTATTGTCTTGTTGATTTCTATTTCGTCAGAATTGGAAAGTGGGTTTTTTCGAAGATGTGCTACAAAAATTTCTTACCTTTTGTTTACTTATACGGAGCAGGTTCTATTTAATCTGCACACCAATTTTCACTATAATTTTTTTTTTCATAACTGCAAGGTAAAAATCGGCCCGAAAAGGACATATCTCATGGGTAGTGCTCGTTTAGTCGCAAATTAGTCAATTAGAATAAGCATAGCGATGTAGGTGCAATTCAACATTCCATATTTTTGCGATCATGTAACAGATTTGTCGGAATAAAGTTGTTGGTTTGTGCGAGCGTTGTTTATTTTAACCTTTTCGCAGGCTACGTCACTACTGTATTCAAACGAGTAAGCCGCGTTCACGTTTGTGTGTCGTGTTATGTTGTGACGCATCAGAATGCTAATCGGTTTCATACATTTAATATGGCTGCGCTCACATTTGTCTGATGCCCACAACATCAGACAAATGTGAACGAAAATATTAAATGTATGAAACCGATTAGGGTATGCGTGCACGAGCAATTTTTGTCTCTCACATCAAGTCTATGGGTTAGTATGGAGTCGCGTCGCGGCGCGCGTGTGCGCACTTCCATACTAACCCCTAGACTTGATGTGAGAGACAAAATAGTCGCGGACATAAAAGTTGCTCGTGCGCGCATACCCTTAGCGTTCTGATGCGTCACAACACAAATGTGAACGCGGCTTAACTCACTTAAGGGCGGGTTGCACCAACTTACGATTACAGACCGATCAACGTTAAATACGGCGGCGACAGCTGTTATTCCATAGAAACTTGTCAAACTTTCCATACATTCAGAATTTAAAACCGCTTACGATTACAGTACAGACCGGTCAACGTTAAATATGGCGCCCGGCAGCTATCGTCCCACAGAAACTTGTCGAACTTTCCATACATTCCGATTGCTAACTATGTAAACAAACTGCCATATTAAAATTGTCTTTCACTATGGCGGTTCGTTTACATAGTTAGCAAATTCCATAGACGGCTTTACAGACGGTTTCGTGCGATCCACGCCACCCAGTCTGTAAAGGGGCTGTCCCTGAAAAATGGCGTCAAATTTGAAAAAAATGCCTACTTGTAATACGAAATGTATGACGGCGTTATGGGTACTTTATTACTGACAGCTTATGGGGTATTCAACATTCTTGGCCAGCTTAACTCACTCAATTAAATCTAAAAGTTTTCCGTTCTGATACGAAAATAAACCATACAATTCTAAGGTTAATGTTAGTGTTGTAACGGCAAGGTTACATTACTCGAAGATTATCTTTAAAAAACATAACCCGAGGAGGGTTATTTTTCCTTCGGCAGTCGGGTAAAAAATAGGTACCTAGTTCAGACAAATTCTATAAAACCGTTTCTCACGACCGGCGTTCCTTGAAATCGACCTTATGTAAACACTGGGACAATAAGCCACAGAGCTGGCCTCGTATTTCGTCCAACTTATTACCACTTCATGATTTCAATTGGTGGGACTTCTCAAAACGCAATGTAAGTAGAGACGCTAGCAAAAACAATTCATTGGCTTGGATCCGAAAGAACCTATACCAGTTGTAATACTATAACACATATGTCTTTTGACTAACCTATATAATTATTGTAAACCAAAATGACGTATGTTAATATGGCATGTAAAAGAATTACACCTTTTGAATATTGCACAAGAATCCATGTAAGATTTCTCTATTAAAAATATGGGCAGTTGGGGATTTGACTTCATATCGAAAGGTTGAAATTATCCCATCGCCATCATCCTTTATAATTAATTATCAATTGATTTTGATATTCTATTTCGCGCGCGCGTTCCGCGTTTTATTAGTCTGAAAACAGTGTTTCATTACTAGAGATTTTGTGATATGTTAAACAGACATTTAAGACATTTTAGAGACGAATAAGTGAATTTGGTGTAGGCACATTGACAGTACTGTGAGTGTGAAACATTAAGTGTTTGATTTGTTTTTATATATGAATAGTGTGTAACTGCAATTAATCATAGAGTCAGTGTTTACATGAAGTATCTTTAGTAATGTAGGTACCTATGTAATTTAAGGGTTGTGTTTATCTTTGGTTTTTTAATCACTAGGTCGTCACTACGGGAGATTAGCTGGATATATGGTTCTGCGTGCCAATTGCTGTGGTAGTCATTTCAAGGCTTCATAAATTATAGGTATAGTTAGTCCTTTTCTGCAAATCAACGGGTCCGCTGAGACGTTTAATTGAAGATAGTTTAGGGGGCCATTAGAGCCAGATATTATTCTCAAGTTTAATATTATGCATGTACTATTTCTGGTATGAGAGTGGATTTAAAGATATACTACTATTGTCTTGAAATACAACTCTAAATTAAATAAGGATGCATGAATATAATAAATGATGGCATTGCAATGTGATTGAAACTTTGGGAGAGCACACACATCTCAATTTTATAACTAGCTCTTTTTTTTTAATATTTCTAAGGCATTGCAGTGTTACGCATTTATTGGCTTTTGATTCTATTATTTGTGACAAGATAGTGAACTTACAATAAAAAACTTTTATACACACCCATTGTATTTCGTGGCTTTAGCCTGATTACAATGGACACACTCAAATACATACCACACTTACACAACATACATTAGCTGACACACCACGAGCTTAGATTTCATTTGATATACACGCACTTAGGTACATTCGATGCAAAGCATTTTCTTTGATACTAGATCCTGGATTGCTGGAGTCGACTCGAGTATGCACCTAAGGGATCTGTCTGACGTGTCAATTCCTTAGAAGCTGTGAACTTTACACTACACAATAGGAATTCAACCAAGGCCTGAGTTATGTATATGTCTGTAACGTATTCTCTGTTTTCCCTGGGGCGCAACCTTTCGATAAAGCTGACCCCTGACGTCTGATGTCGTGTGTGAAGGCAGAGAGCTCTCCGTCCAATTTAAGGGGTCTACAGTACGGAATATGTTATAGCATATAAATGGTATTCAGAGCACCTTGTACATAATCGACAACAATCACTATTTCTGTTACAAATACCGCGGCTGCATGAACGTTTAGGGTATGCGTAATTTCCGCTGCGCGTTATGCTTTTGCATAATTTATTTAAATTAATCTTTAAACTAGTTACTTGGCAATCTGCGTAAAGTACAATTAATAAGTACTGAAGTACTTAAAAATCGTGTAAGATGAGGAATGCGTAGGAGAGATGGTTTGAATCAAATAGATAGTAAGGGTTGATAGGTTGCTTCATGACGGTTTTTTTGGTTGGCGGGGGTGTAGGAGTGAAGGGAGCCCCCGGAAGATTCAAGATATAACAATAGGTATAGGCCCCATTTTCAAGACCTAAGGTCTAAAATCCCAAGGTCCCCTTGTTGTCAGTTTTTTACAGGTCATCGTTGTCATTCATCTTTATGGAGCATTTTTATAGTATAAGTAATTTTAATTAGTTATGTAAGTTAGAAATAGATGTATGTAATTATTATAAGATAATCATAATTCATATATTGTAATTAACTAATTAAATCAATTATCTTTGTTCGCGCTGTTGCTGATGGGGTGAGTTGCATGTTCACTTATGTAGATAGACTATTATTCTTGATTTGAATTTAATGTTAATTTCATTGCGGATTTAATTAATTATTGCGGATTTTTACGGCTTTTGTTTCACCGTTTGATTTGATTTGCGGACGATAAGTCATAACATAAGTAATAAGTCATTTATTAATAATATTTAAAATATTACACGTTTATGGATATTCATTATTATTGTGGTAACTTGTAAAATTCTTTGATGTCATAAAAAGAGTGGGTGAGGAGCCACGATTTTAATCTTCTTATATTTATATAATTTATTGACGGATTATAATTTTACGGTAATGTTAACGATTACTGAAATTACGTTTCACGTTTGATCATATATTTACACCGTATGATTTTTGACGTTTATTTTATTTTAACGCATTATTTAATGCGTCGCATAAACTAAATTCGCGTTTTGGTTTATTTAGAAACTTTATTTACATTCGTTTTATTTATTACGAATGTTATTTATTCACATTTATTTGTTGCGTTTGTTGCGGTTTCATTTGAAACATAATTTGACATTATTATTTTATACGATGCGTTTTACGACGAGATTTTAACACAACGTAGAGGGTCCTATTCGACTTCTTGAACTAGACGATCACAAGTATTTTATTTATGGCCAGTATTTCAGTTAACTTATTAAATAGTATTTTATTTAAAGGAGGCTAGTTTAGTCTTTCTACAGTGTCATGACGGAACTTTGTTCACTTCTTCACACCGACCAAGAGTTTGGTCCTCACCCTTATTTTATACCTAGGTATTTTGTTTGCCATATAATGAATGTGCAAAATTTCCTGGGACACGACTCGCTTTGACAGACTCTAGCGACCCGGTTTGTAAGGGGAACACAGAAAATATCCGAAGAGCCATTTGTATTAATCCGAAATTTTCAAATTCCGAACGAATGCAGGTTGTCTGGAAGAGATCGCTCTTCAGCGATAAGACCGCCTGTTGTCTACCTCTACCTACATGTTATTGTATTGTTTTTCTTTTTAACTGCTTTGTTTGTGTGAGGTGTGCAATAAAGAATATTTGTATTGTATTGTATTGTATTGAATGCATTCTCCGATTAACAAAAATTTGGACGCAGACGATTTTTTGGATATCAAATAGATTAGGTTAGTATATCCTGAAAAATCTAAAATTCCTTCAGTGGAATATGGTTTTCGAACAAATTATCATCATCATATCAACCGACAGACGGTCCTGCGCCACCCGCATTCATCGGACTCCCGCGACCTTTACCAGGTGTACAGACAAATTGCCTCATCGTAATGATGTACTTAGGTAGGTACCCGTTATTCGTATGTGCAGAGAGGAAATTGGTTCGACAAAGTTAAAATGTTATCGAATGAGCGAGCGAAGTGAACGAAGTTCTATGCTTCAGTTTGGGCCGAAAATCGTTCTGTCTTCGATTCTCGTGAAATTTTGTGAGCAGGTTTGTTAATATATAGTTTTATGTTCCAGTATCCAAATAAATAAATAAATACTAGTTCACGGGTTCTACTGCACGGCTGTCAAAAGACGGCGCGCGAGCTCTCTCGATTTTTCTCGCACTATCCGTCTTTCTGTTATTAGAATAAGAGGTATAGAGGTACAAATTACAAGCTTTTGAGCAATGGGTCCCAGGCCGCGTCAGTGTGATGCGGGCTTTAAGCTGCTGTTCTCATGACGGAGACGGAAGGTGGAAAGATGAACTGTTCAAGATAAACCGGTCGTATTCCCCCTCGAACCCTCTTAAGTCCTCGTAGACAGTGTAAAAAAGTATAATCGGCCACAAAACGCTGTGCCAAATGGTTTTTTGACAGATACCTACTTAATATACTCCTTTATTAATTCCATTAAGGCTTTCGTCGGGGATGCAGTCAGCGGTGTACGCCTTGCTTCTTAAGCGGAGCTTCTGACGCTGATTGTATTAATTGACGACTGACCCAACTACCGAACAAGGTGGCTTTATAAGCAAACTCGTCATTGGCGAAATCATCTTAACTTAGATGGAAGCCATTTTTTAAAAGAAGATAATTCTGTTAATGGAAGGTTTCAATTTGAAAAATAAGACGAACATTACACACACCTATGTAATTTGCACACAAATCAGTTAAGCCGGGTCCAGACGCGTGTAACGCTTATGTAATCTACTGTAATGGAACACGAATTCTGCGTTTAGACGGCACTACGAGCATTGTAACGCTCGCGCTGGCGCTCGCCGTGATCCATTAGCACGGCTATCACGCGACGGCGCGAGAGCTCTCTCGATTTTTATCGCACTATCCGTCACTTTCTTTTTAGAACACTTAGAACAAGAGGTATAGTGCGAGAAAAATCGAGAGTATGTCGCTGCCGTCCCATGATAGACGTAGCCCTAAACCTAAGGGTATGCGTGCACGAGCAACTTTTATCTCCGCGACTATTTTGTCTCTCACATCAAGTCTAGGGGTTAGTATGGAAGTGCGCACACGTAGCGACGCGACTCCGTATGCGCACTTCCATACTAACCCATACGCTTGATGTGAGAGACAAAATAGTCGCGGAGACAAAAGTTTCTCGTGCGCGCATACCCTAATACTCGTAATCTTACATTACGCGCTACACGCGTCTGGACCCGGCTTTAAGTATTGTTAATTCGTTCCCTTAAGGGTATGCGCGCACGAGCAACTTTTATCTCCGCGACTATTTTGTCTCTCACGTCAAGTCTAGGGGTTAGTATGGAAGTGCGCACACGTAGCGACGCGACTCCGTGTGCGCACTTCCATACTAACCCATAGACTTGATGTGAGAGACAAAATAGTCGCGAAGACAAAAGTTGCTCGTGCGCGCATACCCTAACCGGACGTCGAACTAATCGATTCCGGGATTCCTTCCGTTCGGCTCGGCTGAGATTAGAGGATGCAATTTCTAAAAGTGATTTTACAATATCATGACAATACTCAGGCCTCTTTTACGGATTATTTCATCAATACGCGCTGGAACACGCTCCAACACAAGTAAAAGCAATTTGTTACAATACAACTGACATACATACATACATTCACGCCTTTATCCCTAATAGGGGTAGGCAGAGCTCATGAAAATGTGTGTAAGACCGACAAAATGTGATATCGCAAAGAATTGAATAATTGTTGTCTGTTTCCAACTATCGTATGTTGTGAAAAAGTGCAAGAAAGGCAATGGCTTTTAGAAATGCTGTGTACACTTCATTCATATATGTATATGTACGGATTAGCCTCGACGAGTTGTATGTCCTTCTCTAACTGTTTGAGCTCCTGCTCCATCTTGAGTTTCTTCAGGATCTTCGGAACCGTGTCGGTGAGCATCGGCAGTTGGAGGAAAGCCTTCTGCGTCAGTTGCCATTTTTGTTTCAAATCCTGGGCAGAAGAGATGTGATATATTTTACTGCACGGCTAGCACGCGACGGCGCGCGAGCTCTCTCGATTTCTCTCGCACTATCCGTCTCTCTCTTATTAGAACACTTAAAAGAAGAGGTATAGTGCGATAAAAATCGAGAGTATGTCGCGGCCGTCGTGTGCTAGACGTGCTGGTGGCAAGTGAGACATTCAAATGAATAAAGTGTAGGTACCTACTTATATAATTGTAGTAAATAAATTCTATTTGTTGTTAGTTAGTTATCTAACTTAATATTATGGAACGCGGGATGAACCGCGCGCGATCTCGCCAACTATTGCCTAAACCTTCCAGGTTTTATATAGAGTGGCTTTATATGTAACTCTGTAACTGATCCTAAAAATATGTATGAAATAAATAAAAATATAAAATGCATTCTAATATTATAAATGCGAAAGTGTGTGTCTTTCGCATTTATAATACCTCTTCACGCTCATATTACCTCTTCACGCTTATGTTGCCTCTTCACCAGAGGCCGGAATTCTTGTGGCACTTTCGAGCTGTCATAGGGACTTCCGATATTCATATTATATCGATAAGTTATATATATAAAACACAACATATTAAAGAAGATTGAAAGTAGAGGTAAACGGCAGGCGGTCTTGTCGCTAAATACTCGTATTTATATGCAACCAAACGAAGAGAATGATAAGTTAACATTGTCACATTTAATCAGTTCAGTTCAGTGTTTGTTGTGTTGTGAGAATCGTGAAAGTTCAAATCAATATATTTTTTAGACCCAGAGGGTTTACCGCGAGACGTAAACGAACTTCGTGTATCTCCATCTCTGTCGCACTTGCCGTTCGAGCGACAAAGAGGGGGATACACGAACGAATAGTTCGTTTTCGTTTCGTGGTAGCTCCTCAGGAGCCTTTCCGTCCCTCATTGTTGCAACAAGTATAGCTTGTCCTGATGAGTATTATAGGTCCATGATTACAGCATTAACCCTAACCTTGAGTAGCTTCTCCCTCTCCTGGTCAGCCAGCTGTTTGCACAGACTCTGCATGTTGTCGTCAGCGTACTGCATGGCGGCAGCCTCACGCCGGATCCGCCTGTTCCGGCGCACGAGGTAAGCCGGCATCCGGCCGAAGTCTGGCCGCATACAGTATTCGGGGACCTCGCCGGAGCCTTTGATTTTCTTTATGTGGCCGTCACGGGTGTCTACTAGTCTGTTAACGTTGTTGAATAACGGTTAATGGCACAGCAGTACATTTTTGACGACATTCATAAAATTCATTATTTGCATGGAGCGCGGGTCGCGAGTGTCACGTGTGCGACGAATTTCAAATACCATTTTTCTCTGCATGGCTATCACAGGACGCCCGCGAGCTGTGACGCGGCGATATAGACTATCAGTCTCTTTCTAATTAGAACGCTCAGAAAGGGACGGATAGTCTTTTGTCGCCGCGACACAGCTCGCGGGCCGTGCTGCAGTCGTCCGTTTCACGAAGTTACGACAATTATAAAAGTTTCAACGGGCAACACTGGTACAATTGCCGGTCGTTATTGGCCACAGAACAGCTAATTGCTAATCAGAAACCAATTTATTATCAAAATACGTTTTAAAATGGTATCATCATGTCGCTTACGACATGAATAACAACAACATTCCAAGATAAGGTTAAATTCCTGTTTATACCTGGGCTCCACCGGTCTTCCCTTGACCTTGATGGCTTTCTTAATGTTCAGCACCTTGAAGTTGACCTTCGGCCTCTCCGGCCCCTTCCCCGGTGGCGGGCGCTTGGGGACAGGTGGTAGGTCCCCTTTAATGCATTTGTGGTCTGACTTTTTGAGGGGTTGACCTGCGGGAAGGATAATTGTCGAAAGTTAATGGCAGAAAATCGACACAAATGTCTTGATCCATGGTTTCCAATGTAATGAATACCTACATAATAAAGTTCCCTCAGCGTAACTAGCATGATCGATGAATGACTTTATGCGGGACATACAGTATTCGTCACTTAAGGTGCATATGATATGATACATTCAGAGGTATCTTCCAGGCTCTGAGCTGGCCTAGCTCCGAGTCGTATCTGTCCAAAAATGTTTCGTGGAACTACTGACCGAAGCCCTCCTCATTCTTCAGGAACTGATCCGGCGGACTGACTGGGGTCTCCGCGTAGCCGAAGGTCCGCCGCAGCTGAAGTATCTTCCAGGCTCTGAGCTGGCCTAGCTCCGAGTGGTACCTATCTGTCCAAAAATGTTTCGTGGAACTACTAACCCAAGCCCTGCCCCTTCTTCAGGAACTAATCTGGCTGGCTGATCGGGATCTCAACGTAGCCGAAGGTCCGCCGCAGCTGAGGTATCTTTCATGCTCTGAGCTGGCCTAGTTCCGAGTGGTATCCGTCCAAAAATGTTTTGTGGAACTACTGACCGAAGCCCTCCCCCTTCTTCAGGAACTGGTCCGGCGGGCTGACCGGGGTCTCCGCGTAGCCGAAGGTCCGCCTCAGCTGAGGTATCTTCCGAGCTTTCAGCTGCTTTTCCAGTTCAGAGTGGTATCTGTCGAACAAAGTTTATCTGAAATCGCTTCAATCAAAATAGGCAAGTGGGAATGCAAATCAGATCTAGCCACCAACCAACTTTCATTTTTCTGCGTCGATATTTCTGTGCGTCGATATTTCTGTGCAACACTATGTATTTTATTTAACAAACCTGGGAGTTTTCGGTGGTTCTGGTGGTGGTTTGTCGAGTATGGTGTAAATAACTTCGTCATGGTGAACGATTTCCACAATCGACATCCCTCAAAAGATCAGTAGCAAAAATAGAATAAGATTTATTATAAATATACCAACTATACTAAGCATAAATCCACAATCACAAGTTTCCATAGAAACGAATTTCATCAGGCAACAACCAAGCAACGACAGTATGAATATTGTAGTCTTTGCGACAGGCAACGGATGGCTTACTTTACTCTTTGGATGAAGGATTTTTTTTAAAGCTATGTTTACTTTTAAATAACCTAATTAGGCAATAAAGCGTTATTTATTATTATTTATGATGATAAAACAGACGCTTACTATAATTGTTTCTTTCTTATTAAGAATGAAACCTTTGGCACAAAAATATAATTTCAGATCCTATTCTACAATAAGCGTTTGCGGGTGACGAAAATCGGAACTAGAAGTTCTTCGATGCAATTTCTTTGTGTTTCCATTGAATATGGAAACGCGCATGTCCAATGCAATTTAATTTGAATGCTGGCGCCACATCACAACAGCAAATAGCTTGCCATTGGCTCAAAGGTTCGACCGGGAAATATTTGTACCGGCAACACTGCCGTACAATTGTCAAAACAAAATGTCTCTTCCTTCAATTTGATCGTTCACCGCATATTATTTTTAGACATTTTACGTTTTATCTAATGCAGTTCTTTCCGAAAACTATTTTGGTTTTTATTTTGAGGTGATTATAAGTGAGTATGTTGATAAGGCGCGTTCACAGGCGCGGGGTGTCGTGCTTGTTCGGCGGGGTCCGTCAGTTATCTATTCGGTTAGATGCCTTGGACCAAGCGGAGAAGTTGGACGGGTGCTTGCAGCAGCTCCCGTCTGAAGCCAAGGTCGTGATATGCGGCGGCGGTGTGATGGGCGCCGCGGTGGCGTACCACCTCGCGAAAAGAGGCTGGGGCGACAAAACTATCTTGATCGAAAAAGAGAGGTAAGCTTTTTGAATAAATTAACTTTTGTAACGTAAAAATCCGCCTTTAGCGCCAGTATATAGTTCAAAGTGAAACTTTTCTGAGTATTTCGACTAGTTTTTAATTTTATTTTGTGATATGATGAAAGGCAGTAAGTGAGATATTTTGTTCATTGATTTTTCATGCCAAAGGTACTTGGTTGACAGTTATGCATATAGCACGGTTATCCGGGCGCGTAGCGAGCCAATTGCATTTACGTAGTTGCATTGTTGAAGAATTGGCTTATTGTGGGATATTTCTATAGACATGGCTTCTGTGTGAAGAATTTAGAAGTGCAGTGCATATTGAAGTTAGATGAATCAATACAAAGGGAATGAATATATCTCTACATACACATAGAGTTGTTTCAATTCAAACTATATTTTGGGAATTATTTAGCTCATTAGCAAATTTGAAATTTTTTGTGATCGTTAAGTTTATTATCATCCTCCTAGCATTATTCCCGGTTGTGCCCTAAAGGAACTCGGAGTCCGCTTTGGTATTTTTTTTTTATTACCAGTCAAGATTTTCTATAGTGTATTACTAGTATAGAAAATTATAAAAATATAGATTTTATGCAATATTTATTTGACCATCAATTGAACGGGTTAATTTTAGCAGGATTCAAGTTAAATGGTCATATATAATTATTGTCCAGTAAAACGCTGTTGATTTCAAATACACTTAATATGCTAGGGAGCACATGTTGACTCTGACTCACATACAAATATGAGTACAACCGGGTTACAATCACTTTTAATTACCATTTCCTTGAATATAAAATGTTTATTGTCATTTTATTCTCTTTCTTTAGGTAGGTAATTTAGATTGGTCTACACTCTCCATGAGTTTAATCATTCTAATAAAAGTTAAGAACTGAAAATAAAATGCCAGCATATTTTTTTATATATAGGTGACCCTGCAAACTACTTTACAAGATGTGTGAAAAAAATAATTTATACTTTTTAATAGTTATTTTGCTAGCCGCTAGCAGAGGGTAGACAATATCTTTGGTGTATAAAATAGGGATGATGACTAAGATTTTTTTATGATGTCATTCGAACCAGTTTTTGGAGAGGAACAAATGTTTGTATGGGAGCAACTACAATTAAAGAACATGAATACCCAAAATTTTGAGACAAAGATAGACCTCGCTGGCGGCAGCGCAAAACGCTTCATACTGATAGACACACAGGTACGATGTCACAACTGACATTTGTACTAATCGTTGTATGGAAAATGAGGCATCATGCCTATTATATATATTTTTAAACTCACCGGCTATTTCATAAACATGCATTTCCTGTGTTATGATCTTATGATATATATAGCATAATCCATAAATTGTTTGTTCATATGCATTGCTGCATTGCCATCAGTCGTTATCTTTATTTTTCTGTGATTTTGATTGCTGTTGCGATTTATTTGCTATCATTATACTTTTGTTATTATAACAGGAAATTTTAATTGCTTACCAAAGAAATACTGACTTGGATATCAAAATATATAACAATTGCACATCAAAACCGAATTTTCGATGAACAATTAGTAAATAAAAGTTAAATCAATGACGCGTAGTTCCAGAGTTCTGTTCGGACAGCCGTTTCGAGCGGACGCTGCTTTGGGAGCCTTCCCGATGTCTCGTTACGCCATAAAATTACACATATGATTCGGAAATATCCCAGCACATGTGCGAGTGCCGCGCCCCGTAGTCCGAGCGATTTAAGGTCGCTGCATACGTAACGTGATTTTTTCTCGGACGGAGACGGGACGTGGTTAAATATAATCTGACGTGAATTTCAATGCATACGCAAAGTGACAGTTACGGGCAACCAACGTGCTAGTGTTAGTAGCAACACTACTTACGGCTCCAGAGCGAACGAAGCGACTGTGCGTATGCAACGGAACCACAGACAGGACGGGACGCGGCACGTGCGGGGCGGGACGTGCTAAACATCGTCCTTTTTCCCGCCACGTTGATGCCACGTTCCCGTCCCGTCCGTGATTCCGTTGCGTATTTAGGTTCAGAAACATTTTCTATGAAACAATATTTGAAAAATTCCCCGTCCTGTTCCGTCCGAGTAAAATCACGTTATGTACGCAGCGACCTTTACCCCGTCTTCTTGAGATCGCATTATTATTAGTTTCCAACTTTTATAGCCCTTTCGAACTAGGACACTTAATCTGCCCAACACTGTAGATAGAACATAGACAAAAAAAAATTCTGTAAAATGAAATTGATTGAAAGAGAAACGTGAGTAGAAATAAGAATAATTAATGTTGATAAATGATAATATAAAAAATATTGGTATTTTATGTTTCAAATGTATTTTAATTTTAATTGGTGGATTTATACTTTTAGTGATTTACATGTTTTATTATTGTTTTTTTAGTGCAATTGTAAATTATTGTATACCGTACAGCGGTTGATTGTGACACACGCAACACTTTTATGTAACATCTTTTGTACTCGCACAATTTGACAATAAATGATTTCTGATTCTGATTCTGACAAATCTGTTACTTTTGTTGCATAAAATTACTTATTTGCTCATTCCAATTTAAAATACTGTCAACATATATTCCTAATATTTAAATTTGAAGAGTTTCGTCAATTCTTCATGGATCTCATCATCTTTGGGACTTCTTTAGTTAATACTTCAATGGAATCATATCAGATTTTTTATATTGGAATGTGCAAGTGTTTAGTTAAATAAATAAATTTACGAGTTTAGGTTGGGACATACTACGTGTTTTTGACAATTTCCGTCAATTACAAGGGGGAATAGTTTAGATCAAATAAAGTTTCTCCAAGACAGTAGTATCTTAACTCTTCCTGTTATCAAGATATTCAATATTTTAATTTAATCAGTTTCGCAGATTTAACCAGTGTAAATGGCTCTTAACTGTGACGTCATAACAGCTTTTTAAACTTTTTAAGGTTCCTATACACTACAAGGAGGTTTACAAAGTGAGTTCGTTCGATATTAGGCACGAACTGACTCGGTGGTACATATTTTTTATTTCATTTGTTTCAAGACCCTTGTCCAATAAGACAATAACCGTTAATGCTACTTACAATTATTTTGTATAAAAGGAAAAAAAATATTTTTTCTTTTTCTAGAAATAATTATGCTAATATTGTTTGTGTTGCAATATGCCGAAGTTAACGGAAATTTCCGGGAACACCGTGTATAATTGTATTTTATTCTAAATCATCATCATTATCATTATCATATCAGCTGAAAGACGTCCACTGCTGGACATAGGCCTCCCCCAAAGAGTGCCACAATGACCGGTCCTGCGCCACCCGCATCCAGCGGACTTCTAAGATATGATTTATACTAATTATCATATTCCTTCCCAGTGTAGGAGCCGGCAGCCGATGGCATTCCTCAGGCCTCATCGGCGCCTTCAAGCCCTCCCTCGCCCAGGTCAAACTGACTCAGTCTTCTATCAGACTACTCAAGGACCTGGAGGCGGCGGGCCGGAAGACCGGGTGGAAGGAGTGCGGGTCCCTGCTGCTCGCGAGGACCAGGGACCGCATGACGGTGTACAGGAGGATGAAGAGTCAGTCTGTGTGAGTGCTTTTATAATTATATTTAGCCTCACATCCTCGTTGGCCTATTATATCCACTCGGATAGCCAGGCGGCTTTCTTGGCCATAAACTCTAACGGTCACAATGTCGCGGCTGGCCGAGAACTGCCGGGAACTATTGAATGACCTGGGCGCTAAAAACAAGGTAATTGTACGTTGGTTCCCAGGGCATGCAGGTATCGAGGGAAACGGGAAGGCCGACGAGCTTGCACGAGCGGGTCGAAGGGGACGCACTGCGGACCAGAGCCGTTGCCTTCAACCCTGCTCCCTTAGTCGACTTTTACGACACCCACGGGTAGAAAGGGGGTGGTGAAATTCTAACCTGACATCACACGGGGAGTGTGCTGTGGGCGATGGGCTAGCAACCTATCGCTGCAATATTATAATAATATTATGTCGATATGTTATACCCGCATTTGTGTTAAAATTGGCGCTGGAACATCTGTCATGTGCTCTGCCTACCCCTTTTGGGAATAAAGGCGTGAATGTTGTTTCAAAGGTGACCCAGGAGAGTTAACCATGGCAACAAGCAACAACAATAGTTGATTGGCCCATGTACATGTCAGTCAAGTGCAAAAGTATGTATCGATTTTATCTTCTCATAAATATGTCATGATCATCATCATATCAGCCGAAAGACGTCCACTGCTGGACATATGCCTCCCCCAAAGAGTGCCAAAGTGACCGGTCCTGCGCCACCCGCATCCAGCGGACTCCAGCAACCTTTACCAGGTCATCAGTCCACCTTGTGGGTGGCCTAGCCACGCCGCGCCTTCCTTGTACGTGGTCGCCACTCGAGAACCTTTCCGCTCCAACGGCCATCGGTTCTACGTGCTATGTGCCCCGCCAACTGCCACTTAAGTTTAGCGATTCGGAAGGCTATATTGAAGCCTAAATAGATTATAAATATGTACCAAAACCTTAATCCGCAGACATAAGAGCGATGGGACATATTTATGAGTAAGTTGTATGCCCCGATATTTTTACACTTGACTGTACAACGGATTAAATCAAACTGGACAGACTAGTCTATATACACGTACTTTACGTATACATATCCTCCATGGACGTATTGTCCGCAGCGCCGCAACGGATGCGTCGAGACCTTATTTCCGTTGTGCTATCTGATTCAATTTTCTCGTTGTGTCAGCCCATCTAGCCGGCCATATTGGAAACGCAATCAGGTTACAGATACCGGTTAATGCGATTTGGTGGCAGCGTTTACTGACGGGGTGGAAATTGAATATTGGCTTCCTAGACGGACGCTGTAACATGAACAATACTTTAATCAAGTTTAAAATGAGACTGTATAATAGCATATTATTCCGTAGGTGAATATTTAAGCGATACTTTAATTTAAGCGAGAAATTATTTGAATTGTTATTTAAATTCGTTTTTACAAGCTTTTATTTAGTTTCACCTGTCCCAAATCTGTAATCAAATCTTGCAAGTTAAGTTTGATCCACTTCCCGGTTTCCGATTGAGCTGAAATTTTGCATACATGTATAAATTGCGCGACAATGCAATATTATGATGACGTGGAGCTGATCTGATGATGGTGCTGGAAGGTGGCCATAGGAACTCCGTAATAAAACCACATTACCCCATCTAGTTTGCGCTCGTTAGAATCGTCTCAATGAGTAGTTGATGACGGTATACAGAACGTCGGCCACAAAATGAAATTTTTGACAAAAACTTTTTAAGTTCATGCATGCAATATCTGGACTACAATATATGTATGCCGAACAGCAAAACATAGCGATACACCCAGAATTAATTTAGCATCCTAATGTTTTCAGATAAAGAATTTAAATCTTTGAACCTAAGGTTGGGTTTCTTGCTGCAATATGATATGATGAAAACAGCATCTCGCATCTATGGTACAGTTTAAGCGGGTCAAGTCCTTAAAATTACCTACACACGACTCTAATGTCAAGAGGATAAAGAAAGAAAGAAAGAAACAAGACATTTTTTCACTACACAAAAGACACACAGAGACAAAGGGAGTACAAATAAATACTATACAATTGACACATAATGTGTGTGTCTTCGCGGCAGTGAATCGGTCGCTGTCTCAGCATTATGCCGAGGTGCCAGACAGACACCTACAGCGCTGATTTTCAGACAGCACCGTACGTGACCCACGGAACGCAACACAACGGATAAAGACTGTCTAGATCATTTTGAGAGTGTTATTTTGCTTAGCTACTTCTGCTGCTGACTGCAAATATTCACCCAAAGAGCTGTTCCACACAGGGACTTTTTGCAAGACAATTTAAATACAGTACTGATATCGATACACGTGATTTTGACAGGTGATTTACGGGTAGTGAAACAAGCGTTTGTATCGCTGAAAAAACTCGCCGTGTGTAACCTCTTTAGTATGGATAATTGCAACACGGTTGCCATAACGACAGGCTAATCGTATCATTTGGGCAACAATACGGGTGTGTATTCAAAAATTATTAAGAATGAAGGCAAAAAAAAGGCTGTCATAATAAATGCCAATCGTTTCATATGAAGGGCTCTTAAAACTTTGGACACTTATAACTTTGTGATTATTTAATCCCCCGCTTTACTTTTTTCTCCATTTGACAATATTTTTAATCCTTTTTCTGGAAAATACAACATTATTGGTTATACATGTATTGAATAGGGTTCTATCGAAAAACTTCATCGGAAGGAAGGGTTTGCCGGTCCCAATTTTGAAATTGATTTTGCTTTCGCCCCGCAGGTTACGAAAATAATTTTCAATCATTGCATGTTTGATATGCTCTAACTTTAATTCTCTTTCAGTTCCTGGGGCATACCTTGCGAGCTGGTATCCACCGCGCGGTGCCAGGAGATCTGCCCCCTGCTGAACGTAGAAGACATCCTCGGTGGCCTCTGGATACCAGGGGACGGAGTTGCGGACCCGCATCTCGTGTGCATGGCGCTTATGAGAGAGGCTGTTGCTAATGGTGAGTTAGTTAAGAGCCTACGGGGGGCGTTGCCCCCTGCTGAACCTTTAACAGACATTTTTATTTATTTATTTATTGATACATGGAAAACCAACAGCGCAACATATTTATAGACAAATTAATAAAACCATATAGCCAATTACAGGTTCTCACTTATAGAAATAAACTAAACAGCGTATATTACGCACATTGCAGTAACCAATCGCGCACCAATAGCAAGCATGGCAATGGGAATATACAAGTATAAGGTAGTTAATAAAATAGGATATATAAACTCTAGTAACCCGAGCTTACACCTGAAATATCACACTTGAAGAATCTTGTCAGTTTAGATTTTATTACTTGTATGCTATCACAAAATATGTCTATGTCTAATTTAACTACAACTTTGTTTAAACTCCGGCCTGATCTGCAAAACAATCTATTCTTTCTATATTTAGTGGAAACATAGAACATGCTAATAGGACGAACATGACAGAGATATAGTGGTCAATGGTGAGTGGTAGCTAGAGCCTGTCCCCCCTGCTGAGAATGGAAGACACCCTCGGCCTCGTTTATATACCGGGGGACAGAGTCGCATGGCGCTTATGAGAGAGGCTGTTGCTAATAGTGAGTCGACCGGGGGCGTTGGCCCCTGCTGAACGTGGAATACTTTCTCACTACTACTTGACTATGGTGCTATCTCCAATCTATAAAACCAATGTATATATTTATGTTTTACTTGACAGGTGTGGGTGTGATGGAGAACTGTTCCCTGACCGCGGTGCTATCTAAAGAGGACTGCGTGGCCGGGGTCGAGACGAGCCACGGCGCGATACAGTGCGAGCACTTCGTCAACTGCGCCGGCTTCTGGGCCAGGCAGGTACAGTTTTACTCATTTGACTCGTTTGTAAATTGTAATTGCAAGTTTTGGGCCCTGCTGGTAATTCATAGTTCATATTATAAATGCGAAAGTGTGTCTGTCTGTCGGTCTGTTACCTCTTCACGCTTAACCGCTGAACCGATTGAGATGAAATTTGGTATGGAGATAGTTTGAATCCCGGGGAAGGACATAGGATAGTTTTTATCACGGAAATCATCCCCTGAGGGGGTGAAATGGGGGATGAAAGTTTTCATCGAGCTACGATATAAACGAATTCCACGCGGACGGAGTCGCGGGCAGAAGCTAGTTATAAATAAAAACAAGTTTCTGTCAACAAAAATATTTTTGGTACAACCTTTTATTGCCGACTGTACTTTTCTGTACCTTCATCAACTGCTCATTGAGACGATTCTAACGAGCCCAACCTCAACGGGGTTACGTCGGTTAAGTACTGAATTTCCATGGCCACTTTGTCTCCATCATCAGATCAGCTCGATAATATTGAATTGTCATCCAAACTATACTTATACCCAAAATTTCAGCTCAATCGGTCACCGGGAAGTGGGTCAAATTTAACTTGCAAGATTTGATGACAAACAGACAGAACGGGACAGGTGAAACAAAATAAAAGCTTGTAAAAAGGGACCCCGCTTGTGTGGAATTACATTTGTTTGTGTAATAATGTGTATTTTTTTACTTTTAACTAAGTACTCATTTCATAATGTGATAAAAAGAAAAAATAAACATCGTTGACCATTTTTTTTGTCTGATTTTACGGTATCCTGAAACTGAATAAAAGCTTGTAATTTTTTATTTTCCGTTTTTCAGATCCATAGGTTGTTAGTTACAAAACACTTAACTATATTAGTAAACTATAATAATATTAAATGTAATTGGGTCACATTTTGAACTTACGTAAAGGCGGTATTCCACTTATCCAAGATCTTTGTCCGATGTGTATCCAATATTTAATCAAATTTCATTGACGGAGGCCCATTACACTTGTCCAATATTTTGTTTCGAGTTTTTATCCTTTAGTTCTATTTGCTTAGCCGTTTTGAATTAAGTGTCATTGGTAATATTTGATAAAATGTTAGTGTTTCTAGTAAATTTGATGAAGTCATCCAATATCTTTTATCAAAGCCACATTGGACAAAGATTTTGGACGAGTGGAATACCACCCTTAGGTAAATTTAATTTGAAAATCTTGGAAACACGTTGTATACGTCCCACTACAGCCGGGCTAGCACAACTAACGCCGCGCCGCGACGCGAGTCGAGAAAGGTCTACCCTCCTCTTTCTAATTTGCACGGTGCGAGTGAGATAGAGACGCTCAGTCGCGCGGAAAGCGACAGAGCAGCAAGTTGTGCTAGACGTACTGGGCTCCAATCCTATCGCTCTCTGATGACGATGAATGATGATTCTAAACGTCGTCACCGCAGGTGGGTCAGCTGTCGAAGCCCCGGGTGAAAGTGCCGCTGTTGCCGTGCGAGCATTATTATCTACACACCAAGCCTATAGAGGGCCTGGACCCCATGACTCCAGGTATGTCATGGTTGATGATTTCGCTAATTTTATTCCAATGTTTTTGTAAATTGCGTTTCGTTAGTCAAAGTAAATAATTGATGATTAGCTATTTAATATGGTTATTGGGCATTTTCCCAATTACGTGAGTTGTTGAACAAAAATTTACTTCGTGTCAGTTTTGTGACGACAATTAAGTATTCAGATTGTATAAAAATTAACTTTTTCTTGTCAATTTATAAATCATATGCATATACACGATATGTAAATGTAAAACAAGTTCATTTTCAAATCATTTGTTTGTTTAACTTTCGTCACAAAACTGACACTGAGTTAATTTTTATATAACAACTTACGCTAATTGGGTACACGAATTTTTAAAAATGCCCTATTACTACTATTAACGTAAAAAAACTAGTTTCACTTAGTAAATAAGTAAGTTAATAAATAACATTTAAAAAAAGTTTCACTAAGTAGAATCGCAATTAAAAACAATTTCTAATTAAGTCTCTGCTACTCCCTAATTATTGGCTATTATACTCCGTAATTGTCACATTAATAAGCAGTAAATACCTTTTAAGATTCATGTAATTCAATGATGTAATATATGTGATGTGAATGTAAATATATAAATATATCAATGAATACATTTCCGTCTGTCATTGTGTGATGATGCTAACATAGATTAGCCTACGCTACGCTACGTAAAATCAAATATTAGGAATTGTTAACTGATTTTAATATATTTTTTAGACTCGTCGATTACAATCTTTAAATTAGAACCTCGCAAACCATAACGCCATTGAATACTTTTATTCTGATGCAAAAGTCTATGCTCTATGGACAATCGAAATAATAATTATTATCGTAAATACTTCTCCTACACTCCGTTCCACGCGCGCTAACCGGCCACTCGGCCGTTATTCAAACATCGCGCCCTAAAGCCATAAGGTTCACAATCGCGCGGCACGCGCCCAATTTCGCGCGGCGGCCATATTCCACGAATCAGTCTATCGCTGAGCTAGGTACCGACGCGCATCGGCTATGATTATAACACTGTTTAAACCTAATAATTACCTGTTCACCTATTAATATACTGAGCCTATAGCCGGGGCTAATTCGTTTCTGTGTTTAGTTACTGATAATAACTTCGTATAGTGTTTTTGTCGTGTTTTCCAGCCAGTGTTCAATAGACTCAAATAATAATACCAATAAACATTTATTTCCACAATCGCGTCGTTTTTTCATTTAATTCCACAATAAATGGCGTCCCAAGTGCGGGCAGAATACCTGACTGAGTGAAAGTGTTGAACAGTGCAAAGAGAATAACTTCAGTGAAATGACGCGAAATAAACGACGGCAATCATCAAACGAGCGTAATGATGAAGCAGGCAACGACAGCATCGCGATGTCTCAAGCGAATTTTGCCTTTTTGTTGTCGACGATACAGCAGTCGCAAGCACAATTATGCGATCGCGTATTTGAACGGTTGGAGCAGTTGACGACAATGTCGTCTTCCCCCGCCCGGCGGCCCAGCGCGTCGCCGAGTTCCTGCGGCTCCACCGCACGCCGGCACCTTCGCGACCTGCACATCCCGGTTCTCCGGACACTCCGATGATGTTGAGGCATTTATAGACGCTGTTGAATCCTATAAAGAAGCCGCCAATGTATCAGATGAGATCGCGTCGAAAGGTATGTCGATATTGTTAATGAACGAAGCGGCGACTTGGTGGCAAAGTGTGCGTGCCGAAGTTACTACATGGAACGAGGCCCTAGCATACCTCCGCGACGCTTTCGGCGACCGCCGCTCCGAGTCGACCATCTACAGAGAATTGTTCAGTTCTGAACAGGGTGACGATGAACGAACTGACATATTCGTTGCAAGAAGCCGCGCCCTGCTTGCCCGCCTTCCACCGGGTGATTTATCCGCCAAAGCACAACTAGATATGATTTATAGTTTGCTCAATGTCAAGATTACAAAGACATTAAGGCGAGAAGAGTTTTCCACTTTTAAAGAGCTGCTAGCCAAAGCACATAAGATCGAAGATACCATCCGTGTTCGTAACGCAAAGAAACAAAGTGCGTCACAGAACGTCTCCGAACCTCAGACTTCAACGGGGCCTACCGTCACGGCGCCTCGAGCGCGCGCCGCACCCGTTCTTGCCAGCGCGGCGGGCAGAGCGCCGCCGACGCCGCCGCCGCCCCGCGCGCCGATGCCTACACCGTCCAGCGGCAGCGGACCGCCGATATCTACGCCGACCGCCGGACCGAGCCGAACGCGCCCTTTTTGCGTTTATTGTAAAAACTACGGACATGAACGTGACCAGTGTCGTAAGTTAACGGACAAGGATGAGTCGAACATACCAAATCCAATTTCGTGTTATAAGTGCGGTGCGAAAAACGTTACGCGCGATAATTGTGCAAACTGTAATACAGCTTTTACAATGTAACTTCAGATGAGAGTAATGTAAATATCGAGTGTCGAGGAGGATGTTTATACTTATAATGTAACTGATCACAATGTAAACAATGTTCAAAGCAATTTTTGTACTACCTCGTCGCGCGCCGGTACAAGTTCAGATTACGAGTCACGTCGCATACTTCGACCTATTTTGGATATTAACATTTTGGGTTCGCGTGGCACGGCACTTGTAGATACCGGAGCGAAACATTGCATTGCGGGTCACAGTTTATACATGCTTCTCCTCCGCAAGGGTCACTCTTTTCAACCGGCGCGAAAGTTGATCAAGCTCGCCGACGGACACCCGCGCAAATTAGACGTTCTCACGACTACTTTAGATGTATGTTTAGAAGGTAAAATAATCAGAACTCCGTTTATAGTTCTTCCCGAGGCTAGAGGTAATGAAACCTTACTCGGCATTGATTTCATAGTGACCGCCGCAATTTCAATCGATTTTTGATGACGGTCGTCGTCGTGAGTACCTATTACGATCTGAACGTGACACGCAGCGATTGTCCTGCGCCGCTGCTGATGTTCTGCGGGACGACGAAGGCTCACAGCTACGACGACGTGATCGAGACACGCTTGCGCTAGCCTCCTCAGACTGTGCGTATATCTTCCAGCCAGGGGGAGCACCGACACGTTTTGTTGTTGCCTCAGTAGCGAAGCCCGATGAGGTTTTCATTGATCGTAATAGGGTAGCTGGTCCTTACATCCTACAAGCTCCTGTCATTCCTAAGCGACGTCGTGGACGCTTGAGGGAGAAATACAACAAGCTAGTCCAGGAACGAGGTCGTTCTCCTATACTAGAGGGGGAGTATATCGTAAATACTTCTCCTACACTCCGTTCCACGCGCGCTAACCGGCCACTCGGCCGTTATTCAAACATCGCGCCCTAAAGCCATAAGGTTCACAATCGCGCGGCACGCGCCCTATTTCGCGCGGCGGCCATATTCCGCGAATCAGTCCACCGCTGAGCTTGTACCGACGCGCATACATTTTAACTATTAATCAGTTATCCTAATTAATTATCTATTTCAGACTGAGCCAATAGCCGGGGTATTCAGTTTTCCATATTTACAATAGATTTAACTATTAGTGCAGTGTTTTTGTCGTCTTTTCCAGCCAGTGTTCAATAGACTCAAATAATAATACCAATAATCATTTATTTCCACAATCGCGTCGTTTTCTCATTTAATTCCACAATATTATTCAATTGTACACAGAACTGAAATAATTTTTGACCAATCACGAGGCTCGATTTACAGAAAGACATCAACGCGTTTTAAAAAAAGCGGTTGGCTGCACTTTGTTTCAGCTCAGGGTGATTTTCAATAGATACCAAGTTTGTTTAATAAATTATTATTTCCGTTGATTCGTAGAAAAAATATTGTATACAATAGTTATAATAATTAGCTTTTTAAGTCTCGTACCTTAATTAGGCCTCTCGGCAAGCTTCGTGGCCTAAACGTGGTACTCGACTGAAAAAGCATACATTATATAACGATTGCATAAAATACTATTGTGTTCCTACATATTATAAAGAATTTAACCCATTATAAACAAGCTTCAAAAATCAACACAAATGTTTGTCATTGTGGCTGTGTAGGTTTCTGCCATTGTTCAATTTTTTTAATGTGTTTAGTGCCCGGTTCTGATGCCGGTACATTGAAGTACGAACACTTAAAAAAATATTCCAAAGTTTTTGTGGATTTCAATGGTCAATTTATTATTATAATTAAAAAAATAATACATCAACAAGTTTCGAACGTCTATACAATTTTATGAAAATATAGCAGAACAGGTTGCCATTGCTTAATTTTTTTTAATACTTATCGGCCCTAGGTGCGACACGCATCATTTTCAAAGTCTAATATATCAAAAACGGCTAAACAGATTTGCATGAAACATAGCTAAGAACACTCGGGATCACATCAGCTTTCGAATAAAAAAAACCGCATTCAAATCGGTCCATCCGTTTGGGATCTACGATACCACAGACAGATACACAGACACGTTAATCTTATAACACCCCTCTCTTTGCATCGGGGGTTAATAAGAGTTATTTGCCAGCGTAGAGAGCAGCAATTCCTACTCCATGGCTTGAGTCTAAACATATTTCCTTCTCTGTCAGTTGTACGCGACCCGGACGGCTACATATACATGCGGGAGAGAGACGGCTGCATACTGGCCGGCGGTTTCGAGCCGGTCGCTAAGCCAGTGAACGAGGAAGAAAGTAAGTTTTCAAATACAAGCAAGATATCACTTTATTCTTTGTTTGGTAAAGTTCAAAATGGAGGGGTTAAAGTCTTGGCTCAGATTTTTTTCTTAATACAACAGTGGAAAACAAGGCCTGAGCAGACACCCTATGGGATTAGTGCCTATGCCAAGTCGTCAGAGCTGTTGTAGTGACCCTGCCTACGAAGCAAGAGGTCCGGGTTCGAATCTCGGTAAGGGCATTTATTTGTGTGATGAGCACGAATATTTTATCCTGAGTCATGGATGTTTTCTATGTATTTAAGTATTTATTTAGTTTCGGACTAGTTCGATTTGTGTAAGATTGTCCCCTAATATTTATTTATATATTTATTTTATGCGCTGTGCTGACAGTGAGGCCCGAATTTGACTAGCTGTCGCCACAACGAGCCCTCAAATCAATAAAAGATCGGAAACGCGCTTGTGGTTCTTCTGGAACCAAAAGCTTCCATAGGCTACAGTGACTGCTTATTATTAGTCAGATCGATCGCTGTTTTGCCACCGTCGTAGTATAAAAAAAATGAAAATTGTAGCTTCGTGGAATGAGCCATTGGCACAGATTATATAATTGTTCTACGAACAGACTCAAGTCTGAATAAAAAAGGGAATGCCTACCGTTTTTCATGCCTACAAAATTTAACAATGGAGTGACCTTGAACACGGGGGATTTGCCCGCACGTGCCGGCCAATCGACGCGAGGGTTGACACCGCTTAGAAATGATTTTATAATTAAAAGTTGAGTGAAAAAAAAAAACGGTTTTGGAAAAATCGGAATAAATCATTTTATGTTTATCATATATTATTTACATATATGATGTGCCTACAATTGCTTTACCTTAGTGTAGTGTTGAATGATGGTTTTTCCTTCTTTAAATATTCCTTTATTAAAATTAAGAGTAGTGAAAATTCTGTATCTGATGAATCATTTCAGTAAGTATTCGAACGGAAAGTATTTACAACGAAGTATTTTTTTAAATAAAAATTGGTCACTACATTTATTGTGCGCGTTAGCAGCGTCCGGCCGTGAGCGCGTGTGCCAACCGACTGGCTGAAACCCCGCTAGCGGCGCACAAAATTTAGGTATAATTTGAAGCTCCCACGGTGCAGCTAGGTAGCACTGCCATGGGTTTATGCAATTAATGTTCGCTAATGCAAATTTTGACAATGATTTTAATATCATTTTGCGTCAGTCGAAACAGTGGCCCAACGATGCGTCCAAGAAGACTGGGACCATTTTCACGTGTTGCTGCAACAGTTGCTGCGCCGCGCGCCGTGCCTCGCGCGCGCACAACTGCACAAGTTGTGCAACGGGCTGGAAGCCTTCTCGCCGGACTGCAAGTGGATCGTGGGAGAGGCGCCCGAGGTGAGTCACTGTTGCTGTAACAGTTGCTGTATCAACTGCATTCATTATGTATTTTAGCAAAGTAATTAATTGATTAATTAATTGTTTCATATTATATTTATTTAACCGAAAAAAGAGCCAACCCTTATAACCTGTCACATCAATCAAACTGAATGTTCATAGATTATTTTAACAGAAGACTAACCCCCTTATTCATAAAACTTAAAATGCCTCTACTAAAAAAATGAGCTTTGTCCCTTTCTTACGAACACAAATGTCAAAGTGACAGATAGGACAAACAAATTTTAACGCCATTTTAGTTAACACAGGCTTATAGGACGTTTATGAATACGGCCGTAACTGTTTATCGTGTGTACCTAAATTAAAACGAATTAAACCATTTAACAACATAAAAAAGGTTTGCAATCTCAATAAAAGGAAATCAATCCGTTTTAAGGACTTAAAAACCAGAAGCAAAAAAAATGGTGTCAATTACAAGTCATCTCAATAAATCGTCATCAACATATTACATTTCACTACTAAAGGACCATTTCGTGTTCTTGTCTTCGTGAGAAATATGAGTATGTACTCGAACTCGGTTATGGTTGTTTTTTTTTACTGGTTTTTTTGATCCAAAGACCCCGCGAGGAATACGGGCGAACTTCGGTTCCTTTAACTATGTAATAAACTTTACGTTAAGTGTTATTAAAATGGCTGTTGTCATTAATCTCTCAGAGGAAATTAGGTAAAAATGTAAATAACGTCCTGGGTAGTCTACTCTTTAGTCTAACGTCTTCTGGGTTGCGTTTCAATGATGATTATTTTAATGTTTTCTCTTATTTCTTTCTTTCGTGAATCACTTTTTTTGTGTACTACGGCTTTTAAATAGACTCTTTACAAGGGACCTTTTAACCCCCTCGCCTTTTAACACCCTGTATAGTGTACAATTGCCTCTGACAGGTAAACTGCTTTTACAAATAAATGAGTATGAGTATGAGTGAAGTACCTAATGTAGGTAACAATTGGTGTAACATATCTTGTTCTCCAACCTTTGCCAACTACGCAATATTACATAGTTGGCAGTCAATTTGTCAAGTAAGACGCTGCTTTTAGAATCTAGTGAAGACCTGGAACACCTGGAAGACCTGGACAACCTGGAACACCTGGACAACCTGGAACACCTGGAATGCCGCTCCCGGCTCGTTTGATGTCGCGATACTTGGCGTGTTCGTCTGCTAAATTCGTGACATCGAACGTTCCGTGCCCGCTCATGGCAACACCGGATGTGTTAAAATAAGTTGAAGAGGAAAAAAACGGAAGTAAGCGACGATGTGGTATCTTTAATGTCGCTAAATTTACAAGTTATATTAGTGGTGTACATTATTTCACTCTGTATACAAAATGAACCTTATTACCTATTTTATTAGTATGGACAATATCCATACTAATAAAATATACATAAAGCAAATGCTAAGGTTGTGTGTTGTTGTGTTGCGTTCCGTGGGTCACGTACGGTGCTGTCTGAAAATCAGCGCTGTAGGTGTCTGTCTGGCACCTCGGCATAATGCTGAGACAGCGACCGATTCACTGCCGCGAAGACACACACATTATGTGTCAATTGTATTGTATTTGTACTCCCTTTGTCTCTGTGTGTCTTTTGTGTAGTGAATAAATGTCTTCTTTCTTTCTTTCTTTCTTTCTTTCTAGGTTGGTACCTTTAGCCAACGTGATTTCAATGTTTATAGATCACAATAATACTTACCTCCAATTAATACTTACTGTATAGGCTTAGATTAGTTAATACCTAAGATTATTATTTTTTGATTGTTTTGTGACTCCATTCATGTTTTGGCAATAAAGTTTATTTATTATTATTATTTTATAAATGCGAAAGTAACTATTAGTCTATCTGTCTGTCTCTGTTACCTTTTCACGCTTGCTCACGGAGAAGGATAGCAATTAGTGTAATTATGGCCGTTAATGATACTGTTTCTTTGATATTTTATCATTGTATTGCTTATAGTTAGGTGGTTTATATACTAGATTTTTTTCCGTTTCACTTACTCAAATCATATAATATTTTACATCGTCTCCACTACCCAAAGGGTATAAGATCGCCTGTTTTTCTGCCATTGTATAAACAATGTAATGTATGTAATTACACACGTGTAATTTTCTTTTGTTTCCAATTATTCACTGTTTTGGTGACCAATAAATAATATTTTCTCAAACTTTCTTGGCCTTACGCCAAGAAGTAATGTATGAAAACCCTAAGTACAAACATTATTGTCCGCTACTCTAACTTTTTAAATTAGCTTACTAATATTAAACTGACAAAGGAAAAATTACATACTGCCAACCACCACTAGACTGTAAGCATACTTGCGACATAAAAAAATAAACAAAATCTATGGTACTATACTTATGTGCGGTTAAACATGGTGCTCGAACAGATAGATCAAATGGCATGATAAAAAATAAAAAGGCGGCAAATGACCTATTATTTAATCGATTACCTTGTATTTATTTTAATTTAAATATTTCTTCACATCGTTTGAGAAAAGCACTATACCATCTTTGGCCGGAACAGGGATTGCTGGACTCGGCCGTCTACTCCAAACTCGTCCAGCAATCCCTCACTTCACGGCCTCTGCAGTAATGTATTATTTTTCTGTATTGTATTGACGGCTAACTTGTTACCGTGCAAATATTAAATAATAGAAATTTGATCCAGATGTTCAAATACCACGTGGCCGCCGGCATGAAGACGGTCGGCATATCGGCCGCGGGCGGCGTGGCGGAGGCCACGGCCGAACAACTGACGGACGGGTACACGCGCTACGACATGCACGAGCTGGACGTGAACCGGTTCCTGTCGCTGCACAACAACAAGAGGTTCCTGAGGGACCGGGTCAAGGAGGTGCCAGGTCAGTGCGGGTTTACTGAGAACCCAGGAAATACTGGAGATTAGCGTCTTTGGCGTCCCGTCATGTGTGCTCGCGCAGCGCGCAATCGTCCGTGTCAAAAAGTGACGCGATGTGCGTGTTAAGCTGGGTCCACATTTGTATCACTTTGTCGTATCGTATCTCCGTCGCGTCGCACCGACGCGTATCAAGATCGCTAGTGTGGACGCAAATACAGCGCGATCGATTTTGACACGCGTTTATTGTATACCCCGCACACTCGCGATCGGATACGCGTATCAAGATCGGTAAGTATGGACGTGTTTTGATACTGTATCACGATACGAGGTTATGATTTGATACGCGATACGCCGTGATCGCACTCGAGGCGTTTTTTCCCCGATCATCAAAGGGGATACGGATAGGCGTCCACACTATGCTACGGTACGGTTAGTATGGACGCATTTTTTCACGCGACGATCCTAGTGATACGGTGTGCCCAAAGTGAGCGTCCGTACTTAGGATACGCGAGCTCGATACGATACGCGTGATCGTGATCGGCAAAATGATACAAATGTGGACCCAGCTCTACGCGCTCAATGTGCGTCTCTGGGTGTTAGCGTGGGGCGCCCAAGGCGACCCACAGGGTGTGCGCACGTAGCGCGACGCCGATCCGCGGCGTAGCGGAGGCTACGCGGAACAATTGACGACCGGCTACACGCGCTACGACATGCACGAGCTGAATGTGAACCGGTTCCTGTCGCTGCATAATAATAAAAGGCTCCTTGGAAACCGGGTTAACCCATGCATAACCGGGTTAAGGCCAGGAATCGCTACGCTCGTAGCTGTTGCCGTGGTTTTCCTCGTATGTAGCGGAAAGCGACTACGGCGGTCTGACGCATATGTGTCGTCATTTGCCCTGAATGTGTTAAGGAGGTGCCTGGGGAGTACGAGTTTAGCGAGGGTTTCTAGAGCGGATATTACCGGCATTCGCGTCTTTGTGCATAAATGACGCTGTCCTGAGGCCGATGGCTGAAGGCAACCCACAGTAAGTGTGCGCGCAACGAATCGTATGTGTACAGCGTGCACAACGTGCAATGAAAGTTTGGGATTACGACGTTCCCATGTCACAATCCTCATGTTTTTTCTGTAAAGTATCACTTCCTCTACCAGGCGCTTCCGCCGTAGTCGCTTTCCGCTACATACGACGAAAACCACCGGACAGGACTGACGAGCGTAGCATGTACCGATTCTTGGCAGAGAATGTGCTATACGTAAAATTCCAAACTTATTCGTTTGTTAACGTATTGTTAGCTACCACTAAGCTAGTCCAATTTCCGTCCACCCCAGGTGTCCACTACGGGCTCCCGTACCCGTTCCACGAGTTCCAGACGGGCCGCAACCTGCGCATGTCGCCCGTGTACCCCACGCTGCGCGACAGCGGCGCCGTCTTCGGCCAGGTCATGGGCTACGAGCGGCCCACGTGGTTCGAGCCTGTCGGTGAGTACACGTACGCGTCCATCAGCAATATCAGAGTGCCTACCGCGAAAGGCATTCGAAGTTTTCCCTCTCTGTCAGACTGGCGAGTTGGGACGTGAGTGAGACAGAGGGGGAAAACTTTGAATTCCGCTCGCGGTAGGCCCTCTGCATCATATCGCGACAAAAGCGTGCCGTGCGTATTATCTCATTTGTGTTGCACTCAAGCTCAAAATCTCTAGAGCCGACAATATACTCACCCTGCCCTCGCAGTACATTATATGACGTTGCTAAATTCGTCATAGAGAACATCGACACTTTTCCCCGCAAAATAACTCGCAGAAGGCAGGGGCCCATGAGCCAGAGCCTCGCACAAACCACTCGACTGACCAAGTCAACTAAAATCATCTCTCATGTGGGGCCAAAAGTATTTGACATAGGTACTACCCGTGAATGTAAAATGTGCGGGTAGTATTTCTCAATTATCTTGAGAAAATAAAGATCGTGACTTTCCACTATTTTTACGAGATCAAAGATTTATACAAGTTGTCACTATAATAATGAATGTTTATAATAATAATAATATAATAAATCAGCCTATATACGTCCCACTGCTGGGCACAGGCGTCTCATGGATGAGAGGGAAGGGGCAGTAGTCCCCACGCTGGCCCAGTGCGGGTTGGGGACTTCACATACACCTTTGAATTTCTTCTCCTTTGAATCACACGCAATTAATTAGAAAACCGTTGCCGCTGCCACCGCCGCGCAATGTGGCCGGGCACTGCCTGGACATTAGGTCTCCCCCAAAGAGTGTCACAATGAACGGTCCTCCGTCCGCGTCCAGCGGTCTCCCGGGACCCGGGATACCCGGTGAACAGTCCACTTTGTGGGGAGACTACCCACGCTGCGCCTTCCTATGGGCATTTTTTAAAAAATTTAAGCATTCCAATTATGTGAAATTTAACTTGTTTCACATGTAAATAACGTGTATATGCATAGCATTTATAAATTGAAAAGAAAAAGGTAATTTGTATACAAACTGTATACTTAATTGTCGTCACAAAACTGACACTGACTTAATGTGTATTTAACAACTCGCGCTAATTGGGTACACGAATTTTTAAAAACGCGTCTATACGTCAACTAATCCATACTATAAATCTGTCTCGGATTGATTGATCAATCCAAATTATTTCACCAGCACGGCTATCACGCGACGGCGCGCGAGCTCTCTCGATTTTACTCGCACTATCCGTCTCTCTCTTATTAGAAAACTTAGAACAAGAGGAGTACGAGAAAAATCGAGAATGTCGCGGCCGTCCCATGATAGACATGTGCAGGGTATTCCTGAGCATGTTTAGAAAATAAAATGTCAGATGAAGTGAACTGGTCGGCTCAGTTGTTTTGTTTTTATTTTAGTATTGGATTTTAAATATACCTATACCAATAACAATCGTTGTCAGCTCGTCCTCAAGCAATATTATTGGGCAACCAAAAATTAATTATTCATGAAAAATAATGTATTACGACTTCACGAATACTCTAATAAAATTATTTCTATACATACTAAGTGCCTTGTATTTACTAAGCTAGCACTAAGTTTTACGTTGTTTGCCTAGTATTAGAAAGTCCAATAAGGAAGCCACGAGGGTCACAGTGAAAGTTTTTAGAATATCAATAATACACCAAATTAGCCATATTATATTAAATTTATTGTTTTTCATAATAGTTTCCGTCCACCAATTAGAAAAGCACACGGCCAACTTAGGCACCTCTTATACGGCCTTTTCTAATTTAATTCGTAGCTTTTCTTTTAATTTAGGGAATAGATAAATATCGCACTGTGCCAGGTCGGGACTGTATTCTTTATTATTCATTTATTAAGGTCTGCCAACAGGTACAACACTATAAAAGAAACTTAAACAACATTCTTAAACTATGTCTTGCTGGAGTATGAACCCATACATTTTGCAAGTAACTAAATGTTTCAGCCAACACACATTGCTGCGCATAAGATAAGATACTACCCTTTTGCTAAGTGTGTAGCTAAAAGATTTATACTAAAGTAAATAATCCTATAAGAAAAGAAAACCAATAGTATCTAAACTGATCATAACTTAACCTGTTGGTGCTCTTACATAAATAGGTAAACTGACAAGACAAGTAGTAGGAGATCTTAGGGCCCGTTTTCTAAGGGGACCTTGCATTTTTGAGACAAAGCAAACCGTTCCCCCCAGCAGGTGGGGAGGAGGGGGGGGGAGGGGGGGGGGGGGGTGCCTCCGGCGCGCCTCACTCTAAACTTTATATCTGCATACATCTAACAACTATATCAAGTTTGGTGTCTTTTTCGTATAATTCGAGGATGACGAATTCACTTTTGTGACTAAATTTTCACTCACCCATCCAAAAAATACGAGAAATTCAAAATTAAAAAAAAAAACTATCGTTTTTTTTTTCGAAAATCCTCTACAGAATTAAAACTATTAGGATAAGCTCTAGAAAAAAAAACCTGTGAATAGCCCAGTTATCCTACTATATAAAATAATAAACTTATCATCCATGTATGCCTTTTAATTGTAATAATAAAAAAAATTGTGTCTCACCGTGGACCGTGCTAAAGTCTGTATTTAGTTTAATGCGTAGGCATTTAGTTTAAGCACGCATTTACTTTAAAACGTTATTCTACACTTGTGTTTAGTGTAAAAATCAAGGAAAAACTAAAATATTTTGCAATTTCGGTCCAGTTTTCTAGATACACCAACTGCATAAATAACACCCACAAAAATATATAGGATTACCAAGTTACATTTGCAGTGAATGGGACAAAAAAGCAAGCTTGGGACTGCATTCATAATTTGTATGTATTGATAACACAATAACCTACAAAGATCCCATAAAATACATTCCATGTAAAAAAGAGGCTTAGTCTCGAAACTCTTCCACCGTAAAAAGTTGTGAAATATTTCGAAGAGCCAAGTCTCAGGCATTCTTATTAATCTTTATTTGCTTACTCAATATAATTTTGTGACTTGGCAATCACACAATACTACGTAGTTTTAGGTATGCAAAAATCCATAAATGCAGTAAAGTTGTGTGATTGCCAAGTCACAAAATGTCACAAATAAACTTGGTCGTCGATAATATTAATTATAGAGATGACCAAAGTATCCATTTAGAGAGCGCTCCCTATGTGAGGCCCAGGTCCGAAGGCCCTAGGGCGAGCCCGACGGGCACTCACTATCCTCAGGTGTGTTGCAAGCGAGACCTGAGGCCAAAGTCCCGAAGGCCGAGCTTTTAATTGGAATTAAAGGCCTAAAGCAATCCCTCAGAGAGCGGTCTCAATGCGAGCCCGAGGCCGAGCCTTCACGGATACTCGTTATCTCCGAGTAACTTGCAAGCGAAGCCTGAGGGCCAAAGTCTTGAAGGTAAACAGGGACGCAAGCGGAGCTGAGCTTTTCGTAGGAATGAAAGGCCCTAAACATGCTTTTAGAGAGCGGTCGCTATGCCAGCTCTTGGGCTGAAGGCCTGTGGGTGAGCCCCCACGGACAATTACTATCACCTGTTGCCTTGCAAGCGAAACCGGAGACCAAAATCCCGAAGGTGAGCGGCCAGGCAAGCGAGGCCGAAGGCTGAGCTTTTCGTAACAATGAAAGGTCCAAATCAAGCCTTAAGAAAGCGCTCGGGGGCAGAGGGCCACTTATTATCCCCAGATGGCAGCGATGCCAAAGGCTGAGCTTTACGTTGGAATGAAAGGCGAGTCCTACGGACACTCATTATCTTGCAAGTGAAACCTGAGGCCCGAATCCCCGAAGGTAAAAGGGGAGGCAAGCGAAGCTGTAGGCTGAGCTTTCTTAGTAATTAAAGCATGCTATTAGAGACTGGTCCTAGGCGAGCTCGACGGCCGAAGACCCGAAGGCAAGCCCCCACGGACACTTACAATCCCTAGTTGTCTTGCAAGTGAAACCTGTGGCCAAAGTACCGAATATGAGCGGCAAAGCAAGGGAACCCTCACGGATACTTACTATCCCGTAGGTGTGTGGCGAGGCGATGTCAGTCCCATAGGTGAGTGGCGTGGCAAGCGAGGCCAAAGGCCGTGCTTTTCATTGGAATGAAAGATTCGAAGCATTCCTTTAGAAAGTGCTCTAAATGCGCCCTCATGGACGAACACTTACTATCTCTCGGTGTCTTACAAGCGAAATCCCAGGCCAAAGTTCCGAAGGCGAGCGGCGAGGCGAGCAAGGCCTTTTCGTTGGAATGAAAGGCCCAAATCAACCCTTCTGAAAGCAGTTTCAATGCGAGCAATGACCCCTAAGGATTATCTTCCGGTGTCTTGCAAGGGAAACTAGAGAACCGGAGGCAAGCGAAGAAGAAGCAAGGCGACAGCCTTCGCCTTGCTTCTTCAGGTTTTCATAGGAATGAAAGGCCCAAAATATCCCTTTAGGGCTCGTTCCTTATGCGCTCCCAATAATATTTCAGAAAGTGATGGGAGTTTTCTACAGCCAAAAAATTGGTACCTAATATACTTAATTCTCCGCAGCATGCCGTTTTGTCCAAATGTTATACCCACATCCCTTGACGTTGGTGAACTATGATAATTCGAGATAAGTATTCAACTCAACCTATCAATCAAATTTAGATGACCTCTGATTTCATATCAAATATATGAAGGCAGTCATCTAACAAGGTTGCTAGTTTTTCAATATCAACAGCGACGTCGCCAGTGACTGGAATTCCAATTAATATAATTAGGTCTCTAACGTAATGTCTAACAGTTACTATCTGTGGAGGTATCAATCAACCAGTTTTGGTTAATATATTGTCTTTAGCCGTCTAGCACTATTTTAAATCCCGTGTTTATTCACGTTTTATCTATATTTTGCTAAAAGTTTGAATGGGGGTCTTTTTACTTTCTAGTCAAGTATGTACTTGCCAATTTTCAAGTCTTTAGCTCATAGATTCGAGGAGTTCCCAGTTGTCCGTGGGGGCTCACCCACAGGCCTTCAGCCCAAGAGCTCGCATAGCGACCGCTCTCTAAAAGCATGTTTAGGGCCTTTCATTCCTACAAAAAGCTCAGCCTTAGGCTCCGCTTGCCTCCCTGTTTACCTTCAGGTTTTTGCCTTTTTTTTTTGACTTTTGCCCTCAGGTTTCGCTTGCAAGTTACTCGGAGATAACGAGTATCCGTGAAGGCTCGGCCTCGGGCTCGCATTGAGACCGCTCTCTGAGGGATTGCTTTAGGCATTTAATTCCAATGAAAAGCTCGGCCTTCGGCCTCGCTTGCCTCGCCGCTCACCATCGGGACTTTGGCCTCAGTTCTCGCTTGCAAGACACCTGAGGATAGTGAGTGCCCGTCAGGCTCGCCCTAGGGCCTTCGGACCTGGGTCTCGCATAGGGAGCGCTCTCTAAATGGATACTTTGGGCATCTCTATAATTAATATTATCGACGACCAAGTTTATTTGTGACATTTTGTGACTTGGCAATCACACAACTTTACTGCTAAAACTATGTAGTATTGTGTGATTGCCAAGTCACAAAATTATATTGAGTAAGCAAATAAAGATTAATAAGAATGCCTGTTAAGACTTGGCTCTTCGAAATATCACAACTTTTTACGGTGGAAGAGTTTCGAGACTAAGCCTCTTTTTTACATGGTATGTATTTTATGGGATCTAACTTCTCTTTGTAGGTTATTGTGTTATCAATACATACTAATTATGAATGCAGTAGTCCCAAGCTTGCTTTTTTGTCCCATTCACTGCAAATGTAACTTGGTAATCCTATATATTTTTGTGGGTGTTATTTATGCAGTTGGTGTATCTAGAAAACTGGACCGAAATTGCAAAATATTTTAGTTTTTCCTTGACTTATACACTAAACACAAGTGTAGAATAACGTTTTAAAGTAAATGCTTGCTTATACTAAATGCCTACGCATTAAACTAAATACAGACTTTAGTACGGTCCACGGTGAGACACAATTTTTTATTATTATTACAATTAAAAGGCATACATGGATGACAAGTTTATAATTTTATATAGTAGGATAACTGGGCTATTCACAGGTATTTTTTTTCGAGAGCTAATCCTAATAATTTTAATTCTGTAGAGGATTTTCGAAAAAAAAACGGTACAGATTTTTTTTTTTAATTTTGAATTTCTCGTCTTTTTTGTATGGGTGACTGACAATTTAGTCACAGAAATAAATTCTTCATCCTCGAATTATACGAAAAAGACACCAAACTTGATATAGTTGCTAGATGTATGCAGATATAAAGCTTAGAGTGAGGCGCACCGGAGGCACTCTTCCCCCCCCCCCCCTCCCCTGCCCACCTGCTGGGGGGAACCTCGTGGCAACCGGGCTAAATCAGCTCAGATCAACCCCAGAAACACCTGTTCCAAACGGTTTGCTTTGTCTTAAAAATGCAAGGTGGTGACCCTAAGATCTCCTACTAAAGCACCAAAACTCAAAGTTAAAACTAATAAATGTTGCTATTTATGGTTGCTGTATGACCCAATATTTCTACACCTGTAGCATCTAAATACGCCATTGTCTGCTTAGCAGTGTCCGATGGAGCGATGTCACGGTGGAGCAGGATCCTAATGCGAGAACGTTGTTCTCGTACGTTTTCCGGGACAACCGGCAAGCATTTGGTACTGTACTACTCTGCAGTAACTGATCTATTAATATCCAACAACATCCAGCAACCATCTTCTTTCCCTGTTTATTTTCGTGGGCAACTCTTCATCTCTTCAAATGCGGCATTCGTCACCAATGACAATGTCGAAAACACACCAATGCACCAATCTACTCGAAGGCGGTTTTGATCCTCGGTCAAATTGTGGGGCATCCATCGAGCACAAAGTTTTCTCACGCATTAATATTCGTGCAATATTTTTTGAACTCGACTCATAGTACTCATACTGATACCTAAGGTCTTCCGCATCTGCTGACACGTAATTATTTTATCAGTCCCTAGCTTGAGCCGCACAGCTTTGACGTTATCTTCCGTAGTCGCTGTTGAAGGAGGCCCTACTCGAAGACCATACGACCCGAAGTTAGTACTCTAACGGATGGTCTTCGACTAGTACTACTATACTTCCGTTAAACCAGTTATAAACGGCGGCACGTCGAGCCGAACGCAGTCTATCGTAACTTTGTTGCTGACTTAGGCCACAGCGAAAGTCGTACAAAATCATAAACGAAAGTTTTCACGGGCCAAACTCATTAAACCGTCGTAACATTCGTAACATAATTTTCAAATTGTCGCCAATTAAAAAGAACTACAAATGACAACCGAATAGAATATATCTCAAATCATAGACAAATAGTTCTATATGAAAGATTCAATTGCTTTTTTTTAGTATAGGAACTCTATGTGGCCAGTTCTAAAAACATTTAATGTGACCCTCGTGCATGAGAAGACAAGAAAAATACATGAAGATACGTCTTCTACTCAAGATTTTAATGCTCTCTCAGTACTACTAAGATAGCATTAAATTCAAGAGCACAAGGCTACACGCGTCGTTATTTCATCAAAACAACCGGCACACCTTAGATTTGTTAAAAAAACAAAACTCATTGATTATTGAATGTACATGTCAAATTCTGGAAGATTTGGAACCCTGAAAATGCCCTTAAACCTCTAAAAGCAAAAAACGCTTTAATTATATGTCACAGAAATAGTTTAACCTGAAGACCTGGAAGATCTAAAAACGTTTAAAGCGCTCTTAAATCCTGATAGCAAACATAATTTGAATGGTATGCAATCAGGCAGGTAGCAAACATATTTAGCTCAAGACCTGGAAGACCTGGGACAGCTGGATGTGACTCTGCACGGTGTGTTCGATCCCGCGATACTTGGCCGTGCCATTGCGCTAAATTCGTGACATCGGACGCTCTGTGTGTTATGTATTCACAGTTTTGAGAACATGTTTTGAAGAATTATGCATGTGGGATTTCGCCATTTCTTGTATACTTGTGTGATAATTGATATACAGTTTTAAAGTTACTGTTAAAAGGGTGAATCAACTTTTTCTGACAGTATTTGCCATGGTTACGTCAAGCGCCAGAACAATATTGGTTTCATACATTTTATAGTTATATTCATGCTGTGGCGCTTTGACATGACGGCATCTGTTTTGTCAGGTGCCAGAGCGGGTGCGCTCTGACGTCGACGAGTATCCATACTACGAGGGGTGGCTGGAAAGTAATCTCCTTTGTCTATTACAATTAGAAAGTCACACTGGCCACTATGTTTTCCAAATGTCTGTTTATTCCTTTTTTAAATTTGCCGCCATTCATTTGTTTATTACATTTTGCTTTGAATTGGCAGCATTAATTGGTGAATATGTCGGAAGAAAAAAGTAAAATGGTGAAAATTGAGCAACGTGCGGTTATTAAGTTCCTCACTCGGGAGGGTAATACTCCATCGCACATCCGAGAACGCATGTTGGCGGTGTTCGGTAACTCATGTCCTTCCGAATTTGTCGTAAAGTTTTGGTCGAAACAATTTAAAAATGGCCGCGAGAGCCTTGAAGACGATCATCGCTGCGGAAGGCCTGTTTCAGCGGTTACTGGTGAAAATGTGGCCGGTGTCAAAAAACTCATTATGGAAGACCGCCGTATTAAGCAGTGGGAGATTGCACGAGATATTGGCATTAGTAAAGAACGGGTGCACCAAATTATTCACGAACATTTGGGAATGTCCAAGGTCAGTGCTCGATGGGTGCCCAGAATGCTGACTCCGTTTGATAAAGTGCGACGTGTCGAGTGCTGCAACGCGTTTTTAGAAATGAGCAAAGGTATGGATGAAGAAATTGTTTCTAAAATAGTGACTTGTGACGAAACCTGGATTCGCCAATGGGATCCTGAAAGGAAACAGGAGTCCATGCAATGGATATTTAAGGGTGAGAAGCCTCCTCGCAAGTTTAAGGTCCGTCCGTCAGCAGGCAAACTGATGGCGACATTTTTTTGGGATGCCGAGGGGATTTTATTAATAGATTATCTACCAAAAAATACTACGATGAATGGTACATATTATGCAAACTTATTATATCAGCTCCGTGAAAAAATAAAACAGACACGACGAGGCAAACTTGCCAAAGGAATTCTTATATTGCACGACAACGCCCCCGTGCACACCGCTCAAGTTGTGAAGGCAGCTATGAAAGCAAACGGCTACGACCAGCTGGATCACCCACCTTATAGCCCAGGTTTAACCCCCTGCGACTACTTTTTGTTCAGGCTTTTAAAAAAAGACCTAAGAGGGCGGCGATTTTTGACCGATGAAGACATGAAGTCTGCAGTAAACGAGCATTTTGACAGCAAAACAAAAGAATATTATTTTAACGGTCTAATGTCACTTTATGACAAATGCAATAAGTGCATTTCTCTTATAGGAGACTATATAGGAAAATAAAAAAAAACTAGCCACGACAGTTTTTTACTTCATACTTAGGTAGATTACTTTCCAGCCTCCCCTCGTATGTACTATAATATAAATACTGTATACTTATAATATGAGTACTATAATATTATAAATGCGAATAACTCTGTGTTACTTTTTCACGCTTATACCGCTGAACCACTTTAGATGACATTTGGTATGGAGATACTTTGAGATTTGAGACCATGGATCCTAGGGGATAGTTTTATCCCGGAAAATCACCCCTTAACCTTTCAGATGCTTTGACACTGACGGTGCTGAAGAATTTTTCGATAGCACGGATCAGTATTACGTCATGCGAAGTGTTGAACAGGGAAGTGGAAGGGAGTTCTATAATTGGGGTGTAGACACCAAAAATAACCAAAAATTTTGAATTTTCCCGTATATGGATTAAAAATAATGTCAAATGGAAAGAAAAGTAAGGCCGGGGATTAAATAATCACAAAGTTATTAGTGCCCAAAGTTTTAAGTGGGGGTATGTTCTGTCCCTTTTCCGCAAAACGCACCTTCTTATGAAACGACTGTCGTTTATGATGCGTATGATGAGCTTTTCTCTCTCTAACAAGCAATATTAAAACGGTTGTAGCTTCGTAATTCTTTGAGATATCTGAATGGGATTTTCGTCGCTAGGCATATTTTTTTGCCTTCTTTCTTTTGGAGTAATAATACATTTTGAGCGTACACCCCTATTGTTGTTGCGCCTATGAGATGTCTAATAACATTTCTGCTAATAGATTTTGATCGGCGTACTGTTTGAAACTTACGTCTCAACTTTAAAGTCATGAAGTCATGATTTAAATGAAAGAAACATCTGCATCCCAGGGGTTGTGTTAAATTCTGATATTTATTCTGTTATGAGTATATTAATGTAAGATTTATTTACCAAACTATGCATAACTCCGAAAGGGAGGAGCGACTTCTAACAAGTAATGTCATACATATCTGGACGGGCCGGCCACATTCATATGTAAAGTTTAAATCTAATCAGATATAAAAAAAGGGTTAACGCGATTAACGAGTAGTGATACGTATATAAAAGCTACTATCAGATAAGTATGAATCCGGCTTAACATTCCCTTTCGCAGAAAAATCGTCAGACGACACTCTGAAACCAAGGCCGTTCAAGATAGCCCACACGATGACGTTCGGCAAGCCGCACTGGTTCGACACGGTGCAGCGCGAGTACTGGGCCTGCCGGGAGGCCGTCGGCATCGCTGACTACTCGTCCTTCACTAAGATCGACTTGCAGGTCAGTGTGAGCAGACTTGCAAAGAGGCGAATTGTAACGATACTAAGGTCCAAGTTACTACGATGAGACTTGAGCCCCGGCCGTTCAAGATAGCCAACACGATGACGTTCGGCAAGCCGCACTGGTTCGACACGGTGCAGCGCGAGTACTGGGCCTGCCGGGAGGCCGTCGGCATCGCTGACTACTCGTCCTTCACTAAGATCGACTTGCAGGTCAGTGGGGGCAGGCTTGCAAAGGGGCGAATTGTAACGATACTAAGGTCCAAGTTACTACGACGAGACTTGAGCCCCGGCCGTTCAAGATAGCCAACACGATGACGTTCGGCAAGCCGCACTGGTTCGAAATGGTGCAGCGCGAATACTGGGCCTGCCGGGAGGCCGTCGGCATCGCTGACTACTCGTCCTTCACTAAGATCGACTTGCAGGTCAGTGGGGGCAGACTTGCAAAGGGGCGAATTTTAACGATACTAAGGTCCAAGTTACTACGACGAGACTTGAGCCCCGGCCTTCAAGATAGCCCACACGATGACGTTCGGCAAGCCGCACTGGTTCGACACGGTGCAGCGCGAGTACTGGGCCTGCTGGGAGGCCGTCGGCATCGCTGACTATTCGTCCTTCACTAAGATCGACTTGCTGGTCAGTGGGGGCAGACTTGCAAAGGGGCAAATTGTACTTTCATAGATTATCTCCAACGGAGCTTAGTCTCACCGGTTTCCGCTCCAAATTGTAACCTACGCAAATAGTATACATTATTGATTTTTAGCTGTCGTGGCAACATTTTTACGGCAGTGTGTGGCCGGCAATTACGTGCATCTTGCTGTAGCTTACAAAGTCAGCGTAAGACAGCAATAGTTGCCGGCCAGAAATTGCAGGAAACTGTGGCCCGTTTAGAAGCCCCATTGGATCAGTCATCTATAAAACGCAATGAAACAACTAATTTGACCACCATCTACAAAAAGTCTCGCGGTCAAAATAGAAAAACGGACACAGTCAAATGTTTCATTCTTCTGTATGTGCCATTTTTTACCAATGACGCACATGTACATCATCGACTCCCCTGCTCTGTCAACAGTCGAAAGGCCGCGAGGTGGTCGATCTGCTGCAATACCTGTGCTCCAACGACGTGGATGTGCCAGTGGGCTCCATCATACACACGGGCATGCAGAACGAGAGGGGAGGGTATGAGAATGACTGCAGCATCGCCAGGATATCTGATAACCAGTAAATACCGTTTTATATTTCCATATTATGGTCGTAACTCTCGCGTCTTGACCCTTCTATATGATATCCGGTTTCACCCCGCTGCTCCCCGCTAACTCAAAGAACGATTCAGTTTTTTTAATTCGGCCAGGACATCCCAAAATACGCCTCACTGTACAGTCCGGTCTTCAAAATTCTATAATTGCTCGTTTACGTTCAAAGTCATTCGTGACGTCGCGATCTGCGAGCGTTTTCTCTCCAACAAGCAATATTAAAACGGCTGTAGCTTCGTAATACTTTGAGATATCTGAATGGGATTTTCATTACTAGGCATTTTTTTTGCCTTCTTTCTTTTGGTCTAATAATACATTTTGAGTCTACATCCGTATTATGCAGTGTGTAGAATGATTAGGTACCTAATACCTAAATAATAATTTGTGTTTAATTTTATTATTGTTATAAAATATAATTGTCGAAAGAAAAACCTATGTTAATATACTTGAAATTCAAGGGTTTCGTCTTTCGCGTCTGAAAAGGATGCACATTTTATGAAGCTTTTGAAAAACAGTTAATTCCTCACACATCACGTCGTTTCCAGTTACATGATGATCGCGCCAACCATCCAACAGACCCGCTGCAAAGTCTGGATAAAGCGTCACCTCCCCCGCGACGGCTCCGTCACGCTCTCCGACGTGACGCCCATGTACACCGCCATCTGCGTCATGGGCCCGTTCACCAGGAACCTTATGTCGGAGCTGACCGACACCGATCTGTCGCCGAGCAACTTCCCGTTCTTCACGTTCAAGGTTAGTTGGCGCGTGACGCACATGTGCATCTTTGACCGTTGACCAGGAATCTGATGTCGGAGCTGACCGACACCGATCTGTCGCCGAGCAACTTCCCGTTCTTCACGTTCAAGGTCAGTCGAGGCGTGACGCATATGTGCATCATTGACTCGTTCACCAGGAATCTGACGTCGGAGCTGACCGAACTGTCGCCGAACAACAATAAATCATTTTTATCCCGTAATCGCCCACAGCTGAGCATAGGCCTCTCTTGCAGCACGCCCAATGACACGTCCCTATCCTGAGCTAATCTTATCCAGAAGTGACGCGCGATATCCTAATTTCGTCTACCCGGCAAGCTGGTGTGCAAGTGGCCACCAATCTGACACCTTTGTGGTCCACCTACCATCATTCTGCCTGGCAAGGTGACCTGCCCAACCCTATGTAACCGTTCTAAAAGCCGTTTGTTTTCAGGAGTTAGATGTGGGCCTGGCCAACGGCATCAGGGCAATGAACCTCACCCACACGGGGGAGCTGGGCTATGTGCTCTACATACCGAATGAGGTAAGGACACTTTCTATGTTTAAGCGAGCATTTTCAGTCACTTTCTTTGCTAGTTTTAACCCCCGACGCATAGAGAGAGACAGAACTAACCCCTTCTTAAAACTTTGGACTCATAACTTTGTGATTATTTAACCTCTTGCGTTGCTTTTTTTTTCGATTTGACCACATTTTTAGGGTTCCGTACCTCAAAAGGAAACAACGGAACCCTTATAGGATCACTTTGTTGTCCGTCCGTCCGTCAGTCAAGACCATTTTTCTCAGGAACGCGTGGACGTATCAAGCTAAAATTTATACCAAATACTCAGGTCTACTGTCCCTTGGAGCTGTGAAAAAATCAAACTTCTAAGCCAACGCAATCAAAAGATACAGCCGTTTATGCCGCAAATTTTCGAAACTCGCAAGGGAATCAAAACCTACAGGGTACTTCCCGTGAACTCAGAATCTTGAAATTTGGTACGAAGCAACGTCTTATAGCACAGATAAAGGAACAATTGCGAAAACCGTAAATTCTTACTTACATCATATAATATACCTATATTTTTTAATAATTTTAAAGTTATTACTTATATACCTACAGGTTTGTACGAACCCTCGGTGCGCGAGTCCGACTCGCACTTGGCCGGTGTTTAATCCTTTTTCGAGAAAGTACGACATTACTGAGTATTTTACACTCCTATTGCTTCAAACCTCGACCAATAATAACAAAACCTCGACAAGTGTGTCGCCTTCCTACGAGGCATCATCAGGAGATGTGGCTTGCGCCACCTTCACTGAGCAAATGAGCCGTGAGGGCCCTCATTCTTTACCGGAATAGCAAAGGAATGCTGTTCCCGTAACATATCACGGACTTCCGCAGAGTAACGCCGGATTCAATCAATTAAGGCGATGCCTTGATTTGAGTCGAACACGCCCCCTAGACAGAGACACGCTGATGCCTTCCGCGCACGAGGAAAAGAGATGTGACACTCTTCGTTAATTGTTTTTTTTGTCAAATTTCGATAAATACCTAACTTAGAGACGTTTTATTTAAATTTCATAAAGTGAGATTTTAGATGAGATAAAATACTATAGTATTAACTTGTGTCGTAAAATAATGTATCGTTTAAGTAGGCTGAGTAAAAAAAGGAAAATACAGACCCACCTCTGGATTTTTTTATATCGAGGAAATTTTAAGCAATCATGTATCGATAAAACCCGATAAACAATCATATAGTCAGGAATCATATATCTGAAAATCAGACCTTATTGTTTCTTAATCTAGTCAGAACGGCGTGTCAAAGCACGCGATAATTTCCAATGCACAACCTTAAATGATTCTGTTTATTCGCTGCGAGGATCTCGTGAGAAGTTTACTGCGGCGTATTTGATTACTCTTAAGCACCACCCAATGTATTTATCCTGTTTCTGTTATGCCATAAAATAATAAATTATATTATTTGGTGAAATAGTTTTTGAAATCAAAATTGGAGTTACTATTTAACCCTTTCACCGCCACAGTCGGCCATAGCCGACAACGCAAAATCGTGACTACGACGCCACAGACGGCGCTGGCCGACAAACATTTTTTGATGAATACCTATTGAAAAAAAACCCACTTTTATGGTGGCGTTATTTCTTTACCCATTTTAATTTTACCCCCGTGGCGTCAGTGGCACAGCGTATTGCTTCGTCGTCAGGCGGTGAAAAGGTTAAGAGAATCCGTCTATCATCACATTTACGTACAGTCGATGTCAATGATATGTATACATTATTCGGCTGGACGAACTGACAGCGGTGGCGGAGCGGCGCGGAGGCGGTACCGGTTGTAATGTTCGAACTAATATAAAAGGATATTCTGTGGCGCGGTATTCTATACGAGCCCTTTCGTATCAGGTCGAACATTACAACCGGTACCGTCTCCACGCCGCCACCGCTGTCAGTGCGTTTCGGTCTTGAGGGCGTACGCCGACAAGCTGCCGACGAATTATATCATCAATTTCGTATAGCATCGGCCACATCAGGCGTTTAGTGGCGTCCGAGCCACGCATATATAAATTAAATGCATACCATATATAAATTAGAAAGAAAAAGTCAAACATTATACAAACTGAAACACATACATACGTGTGTATGTATGTGTTTCAGTTTGTTTTGTGACGACAATCGGCGGCGGCGGCGGTGTCAGTATAATGTTCAGTATAGTGTGTGTATGTGTAGTAATGTATGTGTTTCAGTCTGTATAATGTTTAACTTTTTCTAATTTATATATAGTTTGCATACAAATATGCGTTATTTAAATGTGAAACAAGTTATTTTTCACATAATCTGTACGCTTAATTTTCATCCCAAAACTGACACTAACGCTTAACAACACGCGCCCAAAGTATTTTTTTAAATACCCTTATAGACCGTGGGCCCACCCCCAATACGCCTACTTCTCATGACAACATGATAAAATGCATGGCAGCGGGTTGAGAAAATTGTGCTTATAGTATCCGCAAAACTAAGTGGCGAGTCAGGTCATAAATCATTGGATCATGCTATCTCTTTCGCACCTGCACTGCCTTATGAAGCGGGCCGTGCAACAATAGTACTGACTTTTATTGCCTGACTCGCCACTTGGTTTTGCGGATACTATAGCACGAAATAATCGTAGCGGCCACTAGGGGCTATCATGTGCGGGCGATCTAAGAACGCACATAAGCGTCATGGGCCTTCTACACTTGCAGTTCGCGCTGCACGTCTATCAGCGCATCATGGCCGCCGGCGTTAAATACGGCATCAGCCACGTGGGCTACTACGCGTCGCGTGCGCTGCGCGTGGAGAAGTTCTTCGCGTTCTGGGGGCAGGACCTGGACACCACCACGACGCCGCTGGAGTGCGGCCGCACGTGGCGCGTCAAGTTTCAGGTCAGTCCAGGCTTTACCGCAACTGTTTCCGCACTTAAAAACACCTGATAATCGTAGAAAATATTCTTGTCCGTTGCCCTCAAGGGATTTTAATTTTCCTCTCAGAACGCGTAAAAAACAGTGTACATGGGTGAGGACCAAATAAGTAGTGAAACACGGTAGCAAAATGATTTCCGTTTTGGGCGTCAATTTAGAATCCCTCGCTGCGCTCAGGGTTCTATCGTAGAATCTTTCACTTCACTCAGGAGTCAGTACTCAGTACTTACTCAATATACCGCCCTCGCCGTAACTATATCATTTTGCTGCCTTGTGACACAATCTACTATTTCACACCTGCTATTTAGAAAAGAGTCCGTTGTTGCCCTCAAATGCTGGGATAAACGCTGTGCTTTTCTTCCTGTTAAATTTTCCTTATAGTAGGTGTGAAAAGCTGTGGCACTCTGTAACAGCATTATTTCCTTGCGTAAGCACTTGCATCCCTCGTTACTCTCACGATTTAATGTACCGCCCTCCTCGTAAATATATCATTTTGCTCCCCCACACCATAGTCTACTGCTATGGGTTAGGACAAAATTCTTGGCCAGCTTAACACACCATTAAATTTTCTATGTTTTTTTGTGTCACTTCTTCAGTTTGTATGGCTAACTACCGACTGATCAGGCTAAATACTGGCCAAGAGTTTGGTCCTCACCCTTTATATACGAGTCCAACGCGGTACGCAACCTACTCGGGAGGAATCTAAATAATTTTACCAATCTATTATCTGCCAAGAAATTAAGAATGATGATGTTGAGATGATGATGATATGATGATTATTGTGAACCTCTATTCTACTGTCTGAATCTTCGCTTCTAATAAAAACCGGCCAAGTGCGAGTCGGAATCGCGCACAAAGGATTCCTTAGCATTATACATAAAAACGGCGAAAAAATCACATTCTGTTTTTTAGTATTTGTTATTGTAGCGGCAACAGAAATACATCGTCTGTGAAAATTTCAACTGTAACTATCACGGTTCACGAGATACAGCCTGGTGACAGACGGACAGACATACAGACAGACGGACAGTAGAGTCTTAGTGATAGGGTCCCATTTTTACCCTTTCAAAAACTGTCCACCACAGAAGGACATCCCGTTCATCGGCCGCGCGGCCCTCGAGCACCAACGTGCCGAGGGCATCCGACGTCAATACGTGCATCTGCTACTTACCGACCACGACCACGAGCTGGACCCGTGGTGCTGGGGCGGCGAGCCCATATACCGGGACGGGGTGAAGTGCGGACAGACCACTACGACCAGCCACGGGTTCACGTTTAAGAGACAGGTATAGTTTAAATTATTTGAACTGAGCTCATGAATGGCCATTGTACTGAGCTCATGAATAGCCTTTGCTTGCCTTTTTTCCTTCGAGAGAAAAATGTTACCGCCACGTAAAATGCTCATTGAATAACGAACACTATCTTCTTATACAATAGATTCCAAATTAGTTACGAGATAAAATACCACACACAGCGCCTTGTACCTGGCTCGCTGGGAGCGGGTTGTTTTAACTTTAAGTCAATTTTGTGTCTATCACACTCAATCACTATACAATGAACACTATGTGGCGCCAACCTTTTTCTTGCAAAAAATGGCACGCGTCCGACCACACAGTCGTATTGTTAGGTTTGAATGCTATTGATCTGAAGATAAGAAGATCAGTCCAGTTCAGAAAATCTCAACTATAATTACCGCACATTACAGCCACTAAATGCGACTCTGCCGCAGCATATGATATGATACAGCAAGATGGAGTTTGAAAGCGCTCTTCTAGATTCAGTCAGGGAATCAACTATAGGTGCTTTTCCAGATAGAGGCAGTCTCGGACGCACCTTGAGACGGGTTCACCTATGAGAAACAAACGCGCCTTGAACATTCCTATTATTATTCGTCGTCCAGAAACACATTAGGGTATACCAGAAGCCCTAGGCGAACCCAAATATACAAGCTATCATAACATCTAGCCGAATTTCAGAGCCCTATTTATGAAAAAAAAAAAAAGTGACAAGTGAAATTTGTCGTCAGGTGTGCCTCGGCTTCGTCCAGAACCTGGACGAGCAGGGCGTTGCGCACCGCGTCACCAACGACTACGTGCTCGGCGGGCACTACGAAGTCGACATCGCCGGTATCAGGTATTGGTGGACATTTTTTTTTTAATTTATTTAAAAACATTTACTAGCGTTTCCTGCGACTTTGTCTGTGTAGAATTTGTGAATCGCCCTCCCATCATAACTTTTAGTACAGTCAGCATTACATAGTTAGTAGCAGCCAAAGTAGCCAAATATATCGTTACACTTCCTTACTCCTATAGTAATAAAGACGTGTTCCGATATATTTGGCTACTTTGGCTGCTACTAACTATGTAATGCTAACTGTACTTGTACCTTGAATCTACTGTAATAGGAAATGGAGTAGTTTGTTTTGTTTTAAATGGCATCACCATTGAAGGAAAGAATGCCTTTTAATAGGCCTTTAGGGGGCTCGTAGGGAAGTTATGACATGATTTGCAAAATTAAATTATTAAGGGTTGACTATCAGTTAAATTGCCAAGTCATTTCTTCAACTTTCCGTACAAACGTTTTTCTGACCTTTTATATAGTGTCTATTCTATTGTTTAGTTTAGCCAATCACATCACCTAGTCCCGCAAGCTTAATAGAAGTAATTAAATCGACACTAATATTACAGTATTATACGTTCTGTGTGAGAATTTTAAAATCTGAAATAAAGTGTCGTGACTTTTATGAATTTTGGGAACTAGGTGAGAACGTTGGCAAGTGGACACAGTCATTCCCCTTTAAGAAAACTTAACCGATGATGCTATAAACCATATATCCGTTCATTTACACAGATACGCGGCCAAAGTGAACCTGCATTCTCCCAATCTGCCGACCAAGTATCCCGACAAGGAACGCGACGTCTACCAGGCAACCAGGAAACACGACTACCTCGGCAGACACTACCAACCTTAACTCCAATACTGGCATGGTACCGTAGATGTAGTTAGGTAGCCGGTGACTGCGAACCGCCGACCAAGTATCAAGGACCAGATGTACCAGGCAACCAGGAAACGCGACCACCTCGGCAGACACTACCAACCTTAACTCCAATACTGGCATGGTACCGTAGATGTAGTTAGGTAGCCGGCGACTGCGAACCGCCGACCAAGTATCAAGGACCAGATGTACCAGGCAACCAGGAAACGCGAGACAGACATTTGTCACTACAACACTGGTTGGGATGGTACGATCGAACCCACAAGGACCCATCACTTTTGTACAGTCTCGCTTGAAGCACGGCCTGGCCCCTATTTCACCAACTTGACAATTGTCACCTGACACTGACAATTCGCCACACATTGCTTGTTCTAGAAGTTAAGGTGGTCGCTGGGTTACTTGTGGATCAAGCAATATCCGAAAAATTTTCGTCGTGAGGTGACAATTGTCAAGTTGGTGAAATAGGGGCCTGGCCGCGGCGGTCAATAGTGCACATTAGCTGTCAAATTTACTATTGCCCGCCACCGCAGGCCGTGCCAGTGTGTTGCAGGCTTTAACGTTATACTTATGTTTAAACTGCCATACGATGTTGAATCGGGTGAGACCGACCCGGTATCAATCTGGTCGGGCTACTTCACCGTATATATCCGTAGCTTTATTAGTATTTCGCCAGTACTGTAGATAGTGAAAAATATAGCTAGTAAGAATAGTGTCGATCCAAATTTTTATTTTTTAATATTTATATCTGCGGGCGTACAAACAACAACACTGTTAACTGACCATCCTGTGTTCATATAGAACCTTATTACAATGCACTTAAGGTGCACCGATGATCAGTTAGCTGTGTTGTCGATAGTACCATGTTTGCCATTTCGGCAATTCTCGCTGTTGGTAAGACATCCGTCAAGTTCTGACATGAGAGTGCGAGAGTGTCGGGTGTTTTATCCACAACGATAAGTGATAAAATGGCCACCATGCTACGCCCGTCGAGCTAGATACGTAAGTATATAATATACATATATAACGAGAGACTGTGGGAATTGTAATATTGATTATTTAAATTATTTGCTAACCGATGTGTTAATAACTCAACGAAGAACTGAAAATAAATATTCTGCTTAGCATGGAATCTGGTTTAGTTACACAGTTTAGCCAAGTTTTATAACAAAAAAAAACACCGGGTTGCATTCCGGGAGTGCCGGCAGAAGTGAAGACTTGGATATGAACGTTGTGCATTTTTGATATTTGATGATAATGAACTGACATCATTAACTATCGATAATCGTTTGTAAAGTGAACGTTAATCGAATCATTGAATCGATTCAAATAATAACGGTAACAGCCGATATGGCTCGCAACTAGAAAGACGTCAAACCGTCCCCCCCAATCTCACCCAACGCATCTTACGGTCACGTGACCTCTCGAAATCTGTGGCGAGTTAACAATTTTTCCCCATCCCAAAAAGTGCACAGCGCCGCTAAAGAAGTTTTCACTTCAATAAAATAAAACATTCCCTATGCCGTTTATCGGAATATAAATTGGTGTAAATAATATTCTAATGTTATTTTTCATTTTTGAATAATATAATCTCGAAAGCTACTGTATACAAGGTGGATGATATGTAAAAAATAATGCAACGTATCTTGGTAATACTAGAAAAGCTTATTCTTATTTACATGACTGAAAGACCATTCATCCAATACTGCCGCATATCAGAATAAATATCGCGTCAACTATTACAAGATTAAAGGCCGAGTTTTCTTTTCCCAGATAAAACTATCTGTCAGATAAATGTTAGCTCTGTCCCTTTCTTTCATATGACTTAAGAAAAAGATGGTGATAATTTTAACTGACGGATAACTTTATTTAGAGATTGAAAAATCGGCCCCTATAAGAAAGAGTAGTAATGGTTTTGTTTTCAAATCGAACGATAAAAACAAATGATTCTCAATTACTTGTTCCAATTTAGGGTGGGTTGCAACAAAACCGTCTGTAATCGACCATCGGCATCGTAAGCGGTGTTCGTTAACATCTGAATGTATGGAAAGTTTGACAGATTTCTATGGAACGACAGCTGCCGGCGGCATATTTAACATTGATCGGTCTGTAAATGTTTGTTGGTGCAACCCGCCTTAGTCATACTTTAGCTTCTGTCATACTTAAGCGGGTTAAAAGATCTGTCTTTAATTGTGTAACATACTGTATTGTATGTGTAACTAATCAGAAGTGTCTAAAATATTTTGTATAAATTGTGTATGTTGTGTATATTTTCCTCGCAATTGTTACTACTGCTTCCAATAATTGTAATGCTTTAAACACTTGTATGTTATTGTGGTATTGCAATAATCAGTTTTTACTTATAAAATGTTAATTGTTTACAATTTTAATGAAAGTTTGCAATAATTCTCTGTCGCTAAGCGTCAATCTTGCCATAATATGAATTAGCTCAATTTTTTATTCCTATTATTAGTTACAAAATGTATAAGCAATAAAAAGCCAATTAAAAGTAAGTGTCAATTTTGGTACAATACAGTTTAGATGATAATGTTTGTCTCATTTATTTCTGAAACTTTTCCCATCCTAATATCAGCCGAGAGGCGCCCACTGTTGGACATAGGCCTCCCCCAGTATCATAATCAGGGATGTTGCAGACATTCGCATCCGCATCCACAACCGCGGATGTTCCGCATGATTATCAACATCCGCATCCGCAAAAATTGATGCGGAGTTTTTGCGGATGCGGATGTAGTACAGTTCGCGACCAGATAGGGGCCAATACGGCGCGTGCCACGCGCGTGTTCAGTATTTTCGTGATTAGTCAATAAGAATCTTCATTTCGTTTCTGTAATCTGACGATTTCGCCGTATTCGCTATTGGTGATATATCGCGCAGGCGGTGAATGAGCTAAGCGGTCCACCTATAAGTATGTTTATAGTCGCCTAATACCTATTGTACAAGCTTTGCTTAGTTTGGACTAGGCCGATTTGCGTAAAAATGTCGTCAAAGATTTATTTTGTTTTTATTTATAATTTTCATCTTTGACTTGAAGTCGACTGTACAATTTATAAACCCCATTTTGGAAAATGCTCATAATCTGCATGAAAAAATGGGGTCGTCGTGATCATTAAATCATAATACAGTGATTTGTACATTTTGATGATTGATAGTTTTAGCGGTTTTAAAACGTTTCTTGGGCTTAGCAAGTTGGTACCTACAGGAGGTTTGTGGAAAACTTTGCTATGGTAGCAACACCTCTACATGACCTTACAAAATGAGGTAAAAAAGGTCGGGAAATACATTGGACCGATGAAGCAGGAAACTCATTTAGCAATCTTAAAACGAAACTCACAACAACACCGGTGCTGTGTTGTCCGGACTATTCTGCGGAATTCGTCATTCAGTGTGACGCTTCGAATAGGGGTACAGGCGCTGTTCTTACGCAATTAGTAGATGGAGTAGAGAAACCGGTTGCTTTTGCGAGCACCAAATTATCTGAAAGGGAGACCAAATACTCCACCTCGGAGAGGGAGTTACTTGGCGTCATGCACGAAATTGATCACTTTCGGCCGTACGTAGAGGGAGCACATTTCAAGGTGATCACAGATCATAGCGCCTTGCAGTGGCTTTACAAGTTCAAGGATCCCCATGGAAGGCTAGCTAGATGGGCAATGAAATTGCAACAGTTTGATTACGAAGTCATCTATCGGAAAGGCAAAGACAATGTTGTACCAGATGCGCTATCCAGAGCGATGTCAGATCAAGACATTAACATCATCGAGGTCAAATTTGAGGATAAAGATGAATGGTAGAAAGACAAAGAAGCCAAGGCCAATGAAGGTGAAGAGGGAGCCGACTGGGCTTTAAGCCGGGGAACTCTTTGGAAGTATTTAAAACTGGAACAGTTTCCAGACGATAATGATACTTGGAAAATGGTTATTCCAGAAAGCCTTAGAGACAAGGTCCTTAAAGAATGCCATGATGATCCAGTAGCTGGTCATTTCGGGATTAAGAAGACAGTTAATAGAGTGAGGCAGAGGTATTATTGGCCGTCGCTTATTAAAGAAGAGTAAGAGTATGTGCGGAGGTGCGAAACTTGTGCCAAACACAAACCGTCTCAATTGTCTCCGCAAGGACTTATGGGTAAACACAGGGAGGTCACAGAGCCATTTCAAATGATATCGATGGACCTTATGGGACCATTCCCACGGTCAAAAACCGGAAACACGATGCTGTTGGTAATATCGTGTTGGTTCAGCAAGTTCGTCTTACTCTTTCCACTAAGAAATGGCAAAGCTTCGAACATAACTAAAATTGTGGAGGAGCAAGTATTTTTAATGTTTGGTACACCACAAGTCATCTTATGTGACAACGGCAAACAATTTGTCGCCGCTGAATTTAAGGACATGGTGGGAAGTTATGGTACGAAATTATGGTACACCCCGTACTACCATCCACAAGCAAATCCTACAGAACGCGTTAACAAGGTAATTGGGACAGCTATCGCGTCGTACATACAGGAGAACCATAAGGAGTGGGACAAAAACATTCCTCACATTGGGTATGCCATTAGGACAGCGGTTCATGAAGTCACGGGCGTGACACCCTCTTATTTATTCTTCGGCCGTGAAACCGCACACCATGGGAAGAATGAAATCTTGTTCGACCAAGACCTTCCATTAAATTTCAACAGATCCCTCCAGCAGAACAGGTTACAAAAAAGAAACCAAATTTATGAAGACGTTCACAATAGATTGAAAAAAGCTTATGAAGTGAACAGCACGTACTACAATAAGCGGAGGCGTAAATGTACATTTGATTTGGGTGATTTAGTATGGAAGAAAACAAAACCATTGTCGAATGCGAACAAGAGCATTATGGCAAAACTATCTCCGAAATTCGAAAAGGCGGTGATTTCAAATAAATTATCGGATATCGAGTACATGTTAAAAAACTTGAGAGGGAAGGATTTAGGGAAGTGGCACGCTTGTGACTTAAAACGAGTAATATGCTGCATTGACGAATCCGGTTCAGATTCTTTTTGAGGAGGGTGGATAATATAATGCCACTCGTTTCGGAACGATACCTTGTTTAAGCAAAGACGGTATCTCGCGATTGGAATTGAAGGTAGGCCGAAAAAACGGTGACAACGGTTGAGAGGACAAAGAGTGACTCCGGATCGCGGAGTGTTCATTTTAATAAAAGTGCGACTGCAGTCATAATTGTGCCACACAGTGCGGTAACTGTGTAATACTGTGCGCGATCATACAAGAGACACGGGGTAAGTTAATTTGAGTGCAAGTGGAAGTCCATGTACCTATATCGGGCAGTTTAAGTCCATGACACTGACGGGTTATTTTGTCCACAGCCTGTGGTGACGCCCTTTTATATCACGTGCATAGTGGTAGAAGTCAAAGCCCTTCCTCATGGCATGGGAGCATAAATTTTGGTCACCTTAACACGTACTTTGTTATGAGGGGGCTTGCATAGGACAAGCTGAAACCAGTGCACAGTGTTCCAAAGCACTCAAAAAAATTCCCTATGCTGTTTACCCCATAAATCGGTCCAGAAATGCATTTCAAATGCAAGACTAGAGCACCCGCGTGTCTATTTCAAATACTTTTTTTTATAAAAAAAAATTTCTGTTTCGTGACTTTCACTTGGAAAAATGATTAAATAAATTCTGTAAGCGTACCTGATCAAGATATATTTTTTTAAATAGTACAGTTTGATAAAGGACTTTAAGGCGCATATTATCCAGTTTTTATTTTTGGAAGATCGCCTCTGGTTACCGAGTTATTAGTTTAAATTCACATTTTTGTTTATATTTTTTTTCTCCCAAAAAACTCAAAAGTGCGACTTGTAACCGGCACTGAAAGATTCCTCTTAATTAGGTCTATCGCTGATAAAAAAATCACGTTCCACTATCGCGGCGTTTACGAGTAATCGAATTTCAAAATATATTGTTAGGGTTATCACTCAACTTGACCTTCAATAAGGGTAGCAGGGAAAGCCAAATTGTCGAAGAACAGAAAAAACGTATTCAGACTGAAGTAAGAAACCGGATTGGATTGTTGGTGGACGTAGTGAAATCTAATTCAGGAACCACAAATGATGGCAATTCAGCCCGCACAGCACTATCAGATAAATACCGTGCCATATTTGCTGAGATTTTAGGTCTCAATGCATGGTTCATCGACGGATTGCATATTATCCTTGTCGCCATATCTTGTGAGTATCCTATAGACGCAAAAAAGTTTGGCATTTTTTGTCGCTCGCTCGCGGAAAGGTACGTCCAGTCATATAATTGGCACCCAATGACTGTAACGCTACACAAAATTCTAGTACACGGTGAAGAGATCATAGAATCATGTTCTCTTCCTGTCGGTATGCTCTCAGAGCAAGCTGCCGAATCCCGCAATAAATTTTGGCGCTCAGATAGGGAGCACCATTGCCGGAAAATGAACAGGAAAAAAACTATGATTGACCTCTTTCATCGTGCACTAGAATCATCGGATCCATTTTTGTCTATGGCACACTACAGAAAACGCCAAAGAGTGTCCAATAGGATTTGTCTGCCAGAAGCTGTTCGTGAACTTCTGAAGCATGAAGAAAGCTTGCAGTTGGCCGAGGTGGATGACGAAGATCCAACATTAGAAGGATCTTCATTCACATCAGACGATGATGAAGATCCATCCAATGTCGAGGACTGGACGTCGTTGACCCTAAAACGAAAATTATTTATTTGTATGAGTCTTAAAGTTCACAAATATTATATTTGTTTGACCTTATGGTGTCAACCCTAAAATTTACTATTTGACCTTTATCCATAACTAGTAAACACCGAGATAGTGGAACGTGTTTTTTTATCAGCGATAGACCTAATTAAGAGGAATCTTTCAGTGCCGGTTACAAGTCGCACTTTTGAGTTTTTTGGGAGAAAAAAAATATAAACAAAAATGGGAATTTAAACTAATAACTCGGTAACCAGAGGCGATCTTCCAAAAATAAAAACTGGATAATATGCGCCTTAAAGTCCTTTATCAAACTGTACTATTTAAAAAAATATATCTTGATCAGGTACGCTTACAGAATTTATTTAATCATTTTTCTAAGTGAAAGTCACGAAACAGAAATATTTTTTTATAAAAAAAAGTATTTGAAATAGACACGCGGGTGCTCTAGTCTTGCATTTGAAATGCATTTCTGGATCGATTTATGGGGTAAACAGCATAGGGAAATTTTTTGAGTGCTTTGGAACACTGTGCAGTGCCTAGTTTCGTCGGGCATAGTTGATAGTGCTGTGGCGCGGTCTGAGAACGTCAGCCTTCTGAGCCAAGCGCCCGAGTTCGTTCCCCAGCAACGATCTATAATTCTATCTTTTTGTATTTTTTTTTGTGCATGTTAGTTTTAGTTATTGTGTTTTAATTTTATGTTAGGATTGGTCTTTATATCTCTTGCAGACCTTGTAATTTCGATTGTTCATACACCATCAACTTTAGTTTTATATTTTTTAGATTTGTAAGTTTACCTTTGATTATACCTTATCAACAACATAATCTTTCATTAATTATAACCCACGGAATTTAAGAGCATCACAGTATATTTTCTAGTTTTAAGTATTTTTGATTATTATGCATTTATCTGGGGATTCACTAGGGGACAATAATGTCACGCGACACAACTCACCAGCGATAAAACGGCCAAAACGCCTGCTCTGTCGCGTGACGTGGAACAAAGAAATATCGAGTCGCGTCGTGTGATTAAATAAGGGTTTTGACACCGAATAAAATTACCAATAGTTATAAATTTTCTCGAAAAAGGATTAAAAATAATGCCGGTGACCGAAGCGCTGGTGTTACCTCGCAGAAAGAATTAGCTTAGCTGGCACAATGCCACAGGGGCCATTTTTAGATTTAGTCTAGTTCTGTTCTATTTAATTTTTATTTAGTTTAATAATTACTTTAATAAAATAAAATAAATCTGATTAGAAAATAAATATAGGCTGGAAAAAAAGTCAAACGGAGAAAAAAGTAAAATCTGCTCGGCAACAAGCTCTTAGCCAATTTACTGTCGGTTCGGTAGAATGCAGCCAGAGGCATGCACGCAATTTCATTCAAATCGGTTCAGCCGTTTAAGCGTGATTGAGTAACAAACATCCAAACATCTAAACTTTCGCATTTATAATATTAGTAGGATAAACAATAAGTCGGCTCAGTTCGGCTTCAGGACACTGTAACTACCCGCCATTGCTCTGAATAAAGCCCCATCATATGCCAAGGGCCGTCTAGAGGTCAAAGGGCGTGACGTTTCGTTTCATTTCGTGACGTGTTATTTTTGTATTTTTACAAGCTTTATATTAACTTGACTTGTTCGTATGTAAGTATAAAAGTATGTATGTAAGTTGTCCGTCGGTGTATGTAAGCTGTCTGTGACCCACTTCCCGGTGACCGATTGAGCTGAAATTTTGGTTATAACTATAGTTTGGATGACAATTCAATATTATGGTACCATCGAGCTGATCTGATGATAGAGACAGAAGGTGGCCATAGGAACTCCGTAATAAAACCACATAACCCCATCGAGTTTGGGCTCGTTAGAATCGTCTCAATGAGCAGTTGATGATGGTATACAGAAAAGTACAGTCGGCAATAAAAGCTTGTACCAAAAATTAAATTTTTGACAGAAACTTATTACTAAATGTCTGTCGTTATGTGTGTCCCGAATAAATGTTTTTCTTTCTTTCTTTTCTTTCAAAGGTAACAAGGGCATGCCGGGAGATGTGCAATTAGAATTATTATGTTTTAACTATCAACATTTATTTATAAATTGATTACAATATAATCAAATTATTCTACTCGATATTATTTAATTGTTCATGTGTAAATTATACAAAAAAAAGCACACGACCTTTTAAGATCCAATGTTCCATATTTGGCCCAAACGTTGCAATAAATCAGCACACCTTGAGCCAATTTCATAATAACTCGTTGCTTGTGCTACACGCAGTCTCTTTCATGTAAAAGGAGTTGAAGAGGCTTCCACTTGTCTAGTAACAATTGTTATGAAATGAGGTATTTTTTATTTAAATCCACGGTTAACTCAGAATGAGTGGAAACGATTTGTTATTGCCGTTGCCGTTTAATGTCCTCTAATCAATAAAGGGTCGACAGAGCGCTTGAGACTCTTCTGTAGTCACAAGCGTCCATATGCAAAGGTGTCTGCTTACACCACCAGGTAGTCCTTTGCTTGTTTGCTACCGTTAAAGGCTATATTTGCCGCGAAGTGTCCTTTACAAGCGGTCTTTGGCGTAGAAACGTCGTCAGTTCAGTTTCGTCTGTACCATATCAAAAGAGCCCCTATGTAATGTGTCTTGGATCTTAGAAGGTCACCGAGGCTCGGCAAAACGGTAAGGCCGCGGAGCGTTTCAACCGCCGCACTTTTATGTAACGATTTGTGAAGGGCCTAGCGTGACCAAATCACCAAGTTTGAATGAAAACAAATAAGCTTGCTTTCATACTTGCGATATAAATTAAAACTAAATGCCACCGTGAGGTTTTATTCGCTAATAAAATCGTTACACAAAAGTGTGGCGGTTAAAACGCTCCGCGGCCTTACCCAATATCTATGAAGTATCACCCTGCGGAACAATGCAAACTTTGTAAATGATGGACTTGTTCCGACCCTTGAATGTTATCAAACAACAAACCATTAATCTTAAACAATTCGCAGAAAACAATTTTCTGTCACATACAACTTGTTCACCTAAATGCTAGAATAGGCAGTTAAGGTGGTTTGATTTCCATGCAAAACGTTATTTGACATTCGCAGGCTAACGGCGTGATTTTTTAAGAAACTTACGTAACTAACATTCGTAAATCGGCTTTCCAGTTGCGCGAAATTCCCCTTTTTCTTGAATAAACTTGTATAAACTAGAATAATTTGAGATATTAGTTTGTGACGTCATACTTTGGGAAAACCATTTTTTTTTCAAATTATTCTATTATTCAAGGAAAGGGGGAATTACGCGCAAATGGAAAGCCAATTCTTGAAAGTTACTTACATAGGTTTCTTAAAAAATCACGCTGTTAGCCTGTGAATGTCAAATAACGTTTTGTAAGGAAAACGAACCTCTTTAAATTAATAATACAAGTGACCGATCGCGCATCGCGCAGCGTCAGTGTGAAGAAATCCGAAGACAAGATATCTTCCCATAGTGTAGCACTGATCAGTAAATATTACACATTGAAGTCTAAACTAAAAGGTTTTACAAAACTTCAACATCAACGAAGCTCACATGTGGTATATTTCCATCTTTATCGTTAAATAATGCAAGAGTGACAAAGATGGAGTTGTTCGAGAACCAAACTTCGGTTGTTACAAGTTCATATTTACTTTCACCAGTCCCGTTGTCTGTAATCAAATCTTCCAAGTTAAAATTGCTCTACTTCCCGGTTTCCGATTGAGTTAAAATCTTGCACGAATATGCAAATCGCGCGACAATGGAATATTATGATTACGTGGAGCTGATCTCATGATGGAGCTGGAAGGTGGCCATAGGAACTCCGTAATAAAACCACATAACCTCATCGAGTTTGGGCTCGTTAGAATCGTTTCAATGAGTAAGAAAAGTACAGTCGGCAATAAAAGCGTGTACCAAAAATGAATTTTTTGACAGAAACTTTTTATAAATGACGTTGGATGCAGGTAGTTAATTAAAACCAAAATGACTAAAATCAATGGGAATGTTTACGCCATCAGAGGATTTAAATTTATCAGTCTGGCTATCTGATCTGATAATGAGATCACGTACAGTCGCCATAGATATATCGGAGCGGCCAAAGTGCTCACATATATCTGAACACGTCTCTATTGTCGAGGCATTAGAGGCGTGTTCAGATATATGTGAGCACTTTGGCCGCTCCGATATATCTGATGGCGACTGTACCTAATTATTATGGTTATACCCCAGTGCTCACCAAGGGTCATGTACTTGTCACAGATTTCTAAAAATAAATAGGAATCGTAGTCAGAACATAAAACACAATGGCAAAATATGCAAGTTAATAAAATCGCGGCAGCTGCAATTATTATCTATGATATAATAGTAAAATACGCGTATGCTAAAATATTCAAAAACAGGTACACCAGTACAGGAAAAATCAATAACAGACGACATACAAAGTTGCGTTGCGACCTCACACCTTCGAAAATATCGAAGCTAGCACGGTATAAATATCTCCGTTTGAGTGACCCGTATATGGAATAGCAAGTTTCTATGAAGTGACATTGTGATGTCGCAGTGATGTGTGCCGCCTCTTATTAAAGGGTGTCCTATGCCGTACATACTAAATATCAGTTGAATTCATTAGTCTGATAAAAAATTACCGACTTATTCAGACAATCATTCAGCAGTAATTTGTACTGCAATTTTAGGACATCCTTATTGGAGGACGTGGCTTAGACGAACTCCATATCGGATAAAGAAATTCCATATTTTCTAAATTTCCGACTTCTGAAACCCTATTCATCCGTAGCACCTTTTTATGCTACAATTATCATTAACACTCTTACAGCGCGACAAAAACAGTATCGCAGCATGTTTTGACTTTTCAACATTCGAATGATTAAATTAATTAAGGTCTTAGGTATTAAGAAAGGCAGGCATCAATAGAATAGAAGTGTAGTTCCTTACATAAACTGAGTACTTATTATTATAACATTAATACTAATACATTTTGTTCAATCATTTGATTACGTATAAATAATATATGATTATACTTCCACTGATCAAATTTATGTGGCCCATACATGGCACACAGAACAGTAGCACACTACGAATCAAGTGACGATGCCTTCCACGTGCCAGTATTTACGACAATGACATAAAATTGAATTGTGCCTGGCACGTGTGCAATGTTTTTCAGTATGCCTCTGTACCATATTTGGAGCAGTGGAATTTTAGACGATATTACAGCTATAACATTGAGAATAAAACAGAGATCCATCTATGTCTACAGTCGCGTTCAACAATAAGTAGGTAAACAATTTTAGATTAACCTTACGTCAATATCTGAAACGTGTACACATTATTAAGGCCCGACTCCATGAGTAATTTATATCATGTATTTGGTATAACGGCTTTGGCTCGGCGATGTTATGACACAAGAACATAGTAAACACTGAAAAAACTGGACAAGTTACACGCGGATTTGTTTCCGTCAAATGTGTAATAAATTACTAGCTCACAAAGCCTGGCCTGACTCAAAAAAGGAACTAAAAAGACGAATCTATTGCTCGGCGATATAAAAAAAGGTTTTAAACTTTTAACAAATTCCTTTGTCCTTAGTTTTGTTACGAGATTTTCAAAAATCGGTTTTAAAGATTGGGTTTTTATAGCAAAAAATAACATTAAAAAGCAAAGTCACAACATCGCCATTCGATAGCTAAAGTGGGGTTCAGGGGAACATATAGATCGTTTAAAACGTTTTGGCCGCAACACCATTAACAACTAGATTAAAACCAACGTCAGACTGGCCGACTGCGCGTCGCGTCGGCAGACTCCCTCGAAATAAACAGTCCTCCTCAAACCGAACGGTTACTAGGCCGGACCTTTCCGCATAGCAGGGGAAAGGTCAAACTATTGATGTAAGAGTAGGTACAAAAAGATCCATTCTTTGACATTGAAGTGTGATCTTAGTCGACAGTATAATCACGAGCTGAGAAAATTAAGTCGTTCTTTTCGTCGTACGACATTTAGTGCCCCCTATTTCATCTAGAATAAATAGAACTATGTTCAACATATGGAATAGTCGGTAAACATAAAAATCAGCAAGGGTAGCTTTCGGAAGAATGCTTTAGAAGTTCACTCCCAGTTTTGGGCAAGGATTCTGGAGGTAGAAGTTTCATAACAACTAAACGATTATCCATCGCTTCGTGGCAAGCTTGAACGATTACTGTATAGCGCAAGTCGGCGTGTTGTATATCTGGACAAAGGCTGATATTTTCTGTATTTCAAAGATAAACTAATAATTCTCCACCAGTTTATATTTGGAACTAACGGACGTGACTGTTAAAATTCTTGAGTTATATAAATGATCCATATATGGAACAATTGTCAGTTACTAACATTTTCTTGAAAAGGGTCTGAATTGAACTAAAAAGTACATATGCACCTACATTTATTTTCATCTTTTGCAATTTGCTTCTAATAAAAAGTAAAAATAGTTACTGTCTTGCGCCTAAAGGACGGGAAGTTTTAATTAGTAATAGGAGTAGTCGTAGCAGTAGTAGGAGGGCAGGCATACCTACGGCGGCCGCAGGGGCACGCAGCGTAGACGCAGGGCGAGCTCGGCAGCACGTGAGCAGGCCTCCTCTTGCATATGACTCCCGGACGCTTGGACCGACCGCACCGGGCCGGCCACTGTCATCCCTATATCATGTCATACAAGCTAAAGTGGTACGCGTTATAGGAGCTTGGTTTACGCAGCTTTTCTTTAATCAGGTCGCAGGGTGACGGAGTGTCGAATTTGAATCGGACGATGCTACTCTCAAATATTTCCTGTAAGTACGGAGCCGCAACCGGCCTGAGTCGCGATGTTAGGACTCTACCGAACTGCGAGCACTTGCCTCGCTTCACTCTCTGTCGGAGCATGTATGACAGGTCTTGTGTGCATGGGAGAACGGGCTCCGGGGTTTGCATCTGAACTTCCTCCTCAGCTTCAGCAAAGTTTGGTTCGAAGACGGACTCAAGAGAACTAGCAGTGCTCAGCTCTTCTCGTCTTGGTTCAGGGTTGTATGGAGTCTGTATAGCTTGCATGAGATCAATGACACACTTGTCTTCTTCGAGCTTGAGCCGCCTGGTTTCCTCTACTAGCCGTTGCTGCTCTTCCTCCTGCTGCTGTTTCAGCTCTTTAGCTTTGAGCATGTTTGAAACTTGCTCTGCAAGTACATTATCAATGGGACTCTTACCGAACTGGAACGTGGGTATGTTCATACGCTGGCCTGGGATCAGCTTTGTGTCAGATTGGGCCCCGCTCTGCTCGGCGAGATGCGGAATCTGGATGTGGTCGCTGAGGCTGTGGCTGGTGCCCTCCCCCTGGCCCTCGATGCTGGTTTTGGAGAGATGGCTGTCCACTAGCGCCAGCAGAGACGTGAATGAACTTGAATCCGCCATTTTGTTATCCTGAAGCAAGTGAAAGCAATGTTATTGATTTTTCGTATCAGGTATCTCGTTATTTCGTATCGTATTCGTCTTCTAAATGTTAAACATTAACGGAAAGGTATTGATAAATTATGTTCTAATTTGCGTCATAATTTAGATTAATAAATTTCTTCTTATACTGTACAAATATTGAATAAATACAAACCACGCCTCACTTTTTATCTTACATTATGCAATGTCAGTGTCGAATGCATTTTAGTAAAGCTTTCTACTTACTGCGTAGTTACAAAATACGGCATAAATAACAAACTCACAGATTTATCCGGCTCCAGTTTATTTTTATTGTGCATTTCCCTTTATTACTATGTTAATACATGAATTTAACTTTCCATAATGCGTTAGTGATGATTTGCACCAATGTATTACGATACCAGGAAATAACACTGCTATTGCTATATAATCACAAACAATCTAATGACATTATTGACATTGACATTAGTGGACAGCGGTCCGAATTGAAAACAAAAACTCCAAACCTTTTAAAAAATAACTCGTCTTTTAACTAGAGAAAAACTTCGTTAATTTTACTAAATAGAGAGAAGAGATGGCGCGCGCGCGCTGCTATTAACATTGAAGTCCGTGTTATTATATGATAATAAATTTAAAAAGAACCAACTTGAACTGTCGCGAGTGAAAAATGTATTCTTTAAATAACAATTTACCAGTGGAATTAATAGATTAGGAGTTTCAATCATTACAATCGGCACAGTAAGAACAACAGTGCAGGGATCCTTACAACATCAAATTGACGATATGTAGACTTATTTTGACAAAAATATACGTAATCTAAAAGTGCATTGACATTAACGCCATCTAGCATGATCTAAGGATAATACGTCGATAATTTCTGCGAGCGAGACAAAACAGAGGAAAACGGCGAAAAAGACAAAGATAACTATATTCACTCCGTTCGTGTTAAACAAGATAAGCTCCGCCTACAACTAGCTTAAGCTTGCCGTAAAAATAGGCCTACTTTTATTATTAACTGTACGAGAGGTTCTAAATAACGCTTATAGCAGACGACTTCTAGACACCATGTCATTTTACAATCTAAGACAGATTATCAAAGCACCCACAAGAGATTCTAATAAATCATCTTCTTGTATAGACCTCATTTTCACAAACGAGACGAAATATAGCGTAGACGTCCAGGATAACGGTATATCCGATCACAAAAGCATACTGTTAACAACTGAAACACAAACAACTCAGATTAAATCTAAGCCATGGTTTACAGACACTAGAATATTTAGTAAAAAAATAAACAATTATTTAAACAAGGGTTACAATCGATCAATTGGTGCGACATATTATCGACAACAAATGATGTAAACACAAATTTTCAAATATTTCACAATAAACTACAAGAAAATTTAAATAAATATATACCAAAGCGAAGAATCAAATTATTGACACCGATAATAAACAAAACATGGCTAACCAAAGGCTTAAGATTGTCATGCAAGCACAAACGTCAATTAAAAATCTTTTTAAATACGACTAAAAACGAAACACTAAGTAATTATTATAAAAAATATGAAAAACACCTAAAAAAATGTGTTAAAATGTCTAAAAAAATTAACCACTCGCACCAAATTAAACAATCGAATAATAAAACAAAAACAATGTGGAGGATAATAAATGATATTACACGCAAAAATAAACCTAGACAACACAAGAACATGTCTCTAAAAATAGACAACTCAGTTGTAGAATCACCCCAACAAATCGCTAACATATTGAACGAGTACTTCGCGTCAGTAGGTGAGTCATCGGCGCCCGCGCCTCACACAGCGGCGGCGCGGCTGCCAGCGCTTGAACGTCCCGTTATCTCTCCCGTCAATAATTCTATTTACATTAACCCCGTCAATGAAGAAGAGGTAATTAAGCTAATGAAACAATTAAAAAATAAAAGTAGTTACGGCTGCGACGAAATCCCATCAAGTTTGATAAAAACATGCGCAACGGAATTGGTAACACCTTTAACGTGGCTAATTAATCAATCCTTTGATGAAGGTATAGTTCCAGACCTATTAAAAATATCAAAGATAAAACCAATCCTTAAACCAGGGGGCGCCGCAAACAACCCAAGCCAATATCGTCCTATCGCGCTTTTACCGGCAGTTTCAAAATTTTTTGAAATGGCCATGTCAAACCGTCTGAACAACTTTTTTGAAAAATATAGCATTTATGATAAAAACCAATATGGGTTTAGAAAACACTACTCAACAACCTTAGCAGTCTATAACTATGTAAAAGAAATTTTAGCAAAAATAAACTTAAAACAATACGGAATAGGGCTGCTATTAGATATGACGAAGGCCTACGATAAAGTGTCCCATGGAATTTTGCTTACAAAACTGTACGACCTGGGGATACGGGGTAAAGCGCATAAATGGTTTGAATCATACCTGAAAAATCGAAAACAATATGTTCAAATAGAAAACTATGATTTCGAGACCCGGGAGATCGAGACAATACCTTCAAAATGGACTTCTATAACCAGTTCCATTCCCCAGGGAAGTGTGCTAGGTTGCACCTTATTTCTATGTTATAAATGATTTACCCAAAATGTTGGATGCAAATGTCAAGTGTGTTATGTTCGCCGACGATATCTCCCTACTGGTCAATGGTATAGATAGTAATGAATGTAACAAGAACCTCAACCACAATTTCCTTACAGTTCAAAAGTGGCTTGAGAACCACAATCTCGAGATCAACCTCAAAAAAACCAAAATTATGCAATTCAAACCCACCCAAAAGAAATCCTTAGAGTTAAAACTGAAAATAGATAATAATGAAATTGAAGAGGTTACCGAATTCAAACTACTAGGAACTACTATTGACTCCAGTTTAAACTGGAAAAGCCACATTCAAAACACGAAAACAAAAATAGCAAAATATATCTATGCACTAAGTATATTAAAATCGAACACTGATCTTGAATCTGCGTTGTCTGTGTATTTTGCATATATTTACTCGAGTCTCCGGTATAGTGTGATCTTGTGGGGAGCCAGCGTTGACTCTCACCAACTATTCACAATGCAAAAGAAATGTATTCGCATATTAGCTAACATCTATATTCCAAGCAGCTGCCGCCCTCATTTTACTAGACTTAGGTTGTTAACACTACCCGCTGTATATATTATGGAAGCAGCCCTCTTTGTTCGTAAACACCCAGACCTGTTCCCGACAAAACCGGAAACGTCAAAAACAAGAAGTCAATATAAGAACAAATTACTTTTACCTAGATCTTACTTAGCCATCTTCAAAAATGGGCCCCAATATAATCTTATTTCAATTTATAATAAAATTCCGGACATTATTAAATTAGAACCAAATTATAACATATTTAAAAATAAATTAGAAGATGTTAATTAATCACTGCTATTACTCAATTCAGGAGTTTTTTAATGATGAAAAGCTGACGAGGTAGTAAAACCGAAAATTGTAAATTGTTATCTGCATGTAAAATACCTAAATTTAAGTTAACTTAATATAACTGACTAGATAATATGTATAGAGTCTTTTGCACGCCAGCTACGATACGTTATTTATGATGTAAAACAATTTTAGATATTAAACTAAACTAGATTTAGCAAATATTGTGTGCCCTAACAGGGTGTCATGAACTTACCATCCTGTTATAAGAGCTTATTACGTAAATGTGTTCATGGCTATACAATAAATGAAATGAAATTAAATAAATGATTTTATTCTCTAATTCATTTCTTTTATTCTCTAACTCGTTCTGGTAAAAATAAAACACATATTTTTATTAAACTACAAAAACGTCAATGGAACGGAAGGGACTACTGCTACTGTCTCTCGGCTTTGTCAGATTAAAAGCTGCTAAAAGAAGACATCAATTATGTTTTTGTGACAAAACTGTTCCTTTGGGTGCCTAACCCAAAAAAAAGAAAAAACTGCGCAGCCATGTCGCTGCCTTGCGCGCATTTAGAAGTTTTAGAACGCGCTCGAGTCCTCGACATGTGGCAGCAAGGTGGCAGCACTAGTGTGTATGTTTATCGCGCCGTCCCGTCAGACGTGACGTTTATATCCCGACGATTGAACGTGAAAATCGCGAAATAAAATAAATACACGAAATTATTAAAGATACGCTTAACTAAATTGATTAGCTGCTATGCAGCTGAGTGAGTTTAGGATACCCGGACCGACCTGCGCCCGCCATGCCAGGAGTAAAGTATGAGCAGCTGTCAACGAAAGCAGAAGTTGAAGAAGATGTAACTACTGCTAAATCTAAGAAGAAATGGTCTGAGGTCTGGTGCCAGAAGGGACTGTTGTCTCTGGGCTTGATCCTGCTGTACTTCTCACTGTCCATCGGGCTCACTTTCTACCAAAGATGGCTATTGAAGGTACCCGTGTAGTTTTATCTCGTAGATGGTTTTTATCTGTTTACACTAATAACTTTATGGTATTAGCGAATTTTCGTGTGGATTTGATTATACTGTGGCTGTAGGAAGATAAGGCGCGTTTGAATTCCGCTTTACTTAGAAAAAAAGATAAGTTCCATTGCCACACAGAATAATTAAAAAATATTTTCAATTTTTTTTAATTTTTCATGGTTTCATAGTCAGAACTGGAACTAAAGGGTACATCTTTTACCAGGTTATATCCTATCCTAAATAAATATTTGTATATAAAGACATGATGATTTTTAATCCGTGATCAGGATTTAATTTAAACTGCCAAAACAGATTCCGATGGATGAGGTCTCATGCAATTAAATCACTGTTTACTTAATTAAATTTAATGATAATCAAGTCATTGTTATTGGCAGCAACAATCTGATTTCTAGTTGATTTTGTAAATCTCCCTCCAATACTTTTTGATGGGATTCAGATTGATTACTTGATGCAAGTGAAAAATCTTGGGATCATTATGGATCGCTCTTTGTCTTGGGTGCCTCAAGTGAGTGAAGTGAGCAGGAAGGTATTTGCTGCAGTGGGGTCTCTCAGGCGGCTTCGTAATTTTCTGCCTACTGCAACTAAAATTGCGCTCGCACAAACTTTACTTCTTCCTATTCTTGATTACGCTGATGTATCCTATCTCGACCTTTCTGAGGAGCAGCTTAATAAGCTTGAGCGTCTCCAAAATGTCTGCATTCGGTTCATATTTGGGTTACCCAAATATGACCACGTTTCTAGTTTCCGTTCCAAACTCAAGTGGCTCCCTATCCGTTATCGCCGTAACTCTCACATTATTTCGCTTCTTTTTAGTGTCCTTTTTAACCTTGCAACTCCCCGCTATCTCAAAGAGCGTTTTAGTTATTTGAATTCTGTTAGATCTTCTAACAATTTGCTATTAACTGTGCCTTTGTCATCTTCCAAATTTTACAGTAGTTCGTTCACCTTTAAGGCTATTCGACTGTGGAACTCTCTCCCTCTTCATATAAGACGAGCTAAATCTATCCGCAACTTCTAATCTCTTCTTAAAGAACATTATTTGTCTTTCCCCTAACCCTGATTGTCTTACTATTATTATTATTGGCTGACTGTTTATGTATTATATATTTTTATTTGTGTTATTTGTATATATGTATGATTGTGTATATATGTATGATTGTGTATGTATGTTTATATATAGAGCTATTTATGTATGTGCATTAATATAATTATTTTGATTTTTGGCTTATTATAATCTCTGCACCACCTACTACATAATCTAGTTTTATCTCTTTCTCCGATACCCAAAGGTTGTCTGGAAGAGATCGCTCTTCAGCGATAAGACCGCCTGTTGTCTACCTCTACCTACATGTTATTGTATTGTTTTTCTTTTTAACTGCTTTGTTTGTGTGAGGTGTGCAATAAAGAGTATTTGTATTGTATTTTTGTATTGTATATTAACACTAATACCCAGTGAATGTCTGGTCACCCTACATTTCTTGAAGTTTAGTAGATACATCAAACACACAAACAACAAATTTTCGCTAACTACCGTTAGGGTGAATGATTTTGAATTATAAAGTGATCTCTTATTCAGTTTCATTCTAAAAAAAAGAATGTTTGTTTTAGGTAACTTCGAGTTAATCATGTTTGATATCAATTAAAGAATTAGAAAAATATTATTCTTATCAATCAAATTCTCGAATACGGCTCTAATGATTTCAATGAAAATTGCAATAGAGAGGTTTATGGGGGCGACAATTTGATTGACTAGCTCTATGCTCTAGTTGTACAAAAATATTTTTGTCTGTATGTTCTTTGCTTTCACCCGAGCTGTTGCGAAGTTACAAGTTAGTAATACGCAATTTGATTAATCTAGTTTTCATTTCATTTCATTTATTTCTTGATAAAATATAGTATTTTACATGTCAATTTAAATAATAATTACTTACATTTCATTTTAAAATAATGTTAATGTAAATAAATTATAATCATGCAATATTTTTCATGGTACATACTTAGTAGTATCCATAACACAAGGACAATCAACAAGGAAAACGGAGTAAATTGTAGTATAATGTTATTATTAGTTTCTTTTAACAACATAATCAGTGTTATTATTTATCCTTATGGTGATTATGCTTCATCCTTATGCTTTTACATAACTAGCTGCCCGCGCGGCTCACCCGCGTATTGCAAGGAACGCAGGCAAACCCCATGATAAATTATAGCGTTCAACCATCCAGAAAGTCCATTCTACATGCAGGTGAAAGAGTTGTTCAAATCGGATCTGGATCCCCTCAGATCAGACTTACAAAGCTACAACCTCACAAACATTCATCTGTATAATACAACTAGCTTCCGCCCGCGACATCGTCTGCTTGGACCCCGGATAAAAACTATCCTATATTTTTAAGTCTGGCTATAAACTATCTTTGTGCAAAATTTCATCCAAATCGGTTAAGCCGCAAGCGTGATTGAGTAACAAACATCCAAACATCCAAACTTTCGCATTTATAATATTAGTAGGATTAAAGACTGTATTACTATATTAGAATGGAAAAAGTAACATTAACTTCCCCAACAGTTGTCTATTCCCAAAGTAATCATCATAGTTTTTTCTTTTAATTTTTCTATTTATTTATATATGTATACAAAGTCCTTCGGCACTAATTATGACTAAATTAACAAATTATTAGCAGCATATATTTTTTCCATTGTTCAGATTTAAAGATGCGGAAAAAAATCATAAATAGTTAATAGTTACTTACGATACAAGTGCCGAAAATAGGAAATTCGAATTACCTATTCGCACGTGTATCGTACAACGTTTTACTGTACATATGGCTCTTTAAAGTTTCGACATATGCACGAGAAGTGCTCATTTCCGCACTAGTGCGGGAAAGTAGCACCATATGTACTGTAAATAAATATATCAACATTATGCATAGTATTGTATCAGCTCGTATTGACTTTTCTGATAAGCCCTTATCTTTACAACCATGCTCTATGAGATATGTTACTAAAAATAATATGACATGTTTATTTTGCTTTGTGAAACAATATAATAAGTTGCATGTTTGTGTGTAAAAATGCAGCATTCTTTGTCAAGGTTCAACACCTCGCCTGTGACAATATATATTACTGTAATTAACTAATAGGCATGGTGACTACATTTTTTTCATGATGTCATTCGAACCAGTTTTTGGAGAGGAACAAATGTTTGTATGGGAGCAACTACAATTAAAGAACATAAATACCCAAAAAATTGAGACAAGATTGACCTCGCTGGCGGCAGCGCAAAACGCTTCATACTGATTGACAGATAGGTATGACGTCACAACCGACATTTGTTAGTACAAAGTACATGTATCATTGTATGGAATATCCGGTAAATTGTTGTTTCGGTCGCGAAATACTGCGTACATAGTTGTCATACAATTTTGTTTCTATAAAAGCGTAAGGATTCTATTGGTAACTTTAAATTTACTCTTGGACAATTAAAAAATGCATATTTTTTCTAAACTTTCAAGGGTCATATCTTTTTACGATTTTAATTATATTTTATAATTTATACTTTATTACGATTATTTGATGGATTACTATCCATTTAGCATATTACCTATTCACTGCCACTCTACGCTCATAGCGCTATGACGTTATAACAGCATGGTAAGGCTGCTTCATTAAGCCTTACCATGCCATTAACACTTAAATATCAAATGCTGGGTATATATATAAAATTATTTATTTTTCAATAACATAAAAAAACGGCTGTGCGTCGTACGTAAGGCTAATAATTTACTTTAAAAACAGAGTTTTAACCGACTTCAATTTAGTACTCCGCCAAGCCACGAGAACATTTCTTTTCTAATTTACCTCATGAACTGATTTCCGAGAGCAAATGCGTTGATTATTATAGAAAAAAACCAAATCGCTGTATGTGGCCCGATAATATTTGAGGACTTCCGTCAATTTCACAAGGATCACCCTTGGCACTTCATTAGTTGCTATTTCAACGGAATCTTATCAGAATCTGTGATATACTTTTGTACTTTTAAGTACATAATTGAGGAATTCCATAAGTCATCTGTGGTCTTCATCATCAATTCCACTCCACCAATTTATGATTTCCGGATGTAAATACACGAGTTATAATAGAATATACCAAAATCACTACACGCGTGCCTAATATAATTGAGGAGTTCCCTCAATCCCATCATCCAATTGAATTTTCAAAAAAATGGGACCCACCAGGAAGCATATACTTACAAACAAAAATAATAATTATGAATCGGCTCATCAATGACGGAGTTCTGAGGTAACAAACATTAAAAAAAATATATATACAACCGAATTGAGAACCTCCTTTTTTTTGAAGTCGGTTAAAAATGTTTCAAAACAGCTCGGCTAGCATCCTCTCAAAGATCTCCACCTAGCGTCCGAACCCCCTGTATACAAAACATGCAACAAATACAAATATATTTATTCCCACATTGACATTACATGAAACCTTAGTAATTAAATTTAGATTTATAAATAATAAAATAAATTAAAAAAATGGCTGACAACTGGTATTAAAATCTCATGTAAAAACAAACGACTACTAAAAATATTAACTTTCAAATCAAATAACCCTATACTTACCGACTACTATAAAAAATATGAAAAAATATTAAAAAAACATTAACTACTGCAAAAAAGGTACAGTTCATCAATAAAATAAAAAAAAACAGATAACAAAATTAAGGCTATGTGGAATGTTATTCGAGAGTGCAGTAATAAAAAACAAAAAAGAGAGAAAAATAACATTAAACTACAAATAAACAACTCGCTTTCGTCCGATCCAATAAAGGTTGCAAATTATTTTAACGACTACTTCACTTCTGTAGGTCAAAAGACCGGTAGTACCGATGACGGGCAGGGTGACCAATCCTGTAACCGACCTATGCTCAACACTATATCTAATTCCATATATCTCAACCATGTGGACTACCCGGAAACACATAAATATATCAAAACCAAAAAAAAAAAAGTTATGGAACAGATGAACTTCCCCCATCCTTGTTAAGACAATGTGCAGATCAGCTGACACTGCCATTATGTATATTGATAAATCAATCTTCTAATGAAGGGGTGTTCCCAGACCTAATAAAAACAGCAATAGTTACACCTGTACATAAAAAAGGTCCCAAAACAGACCCTAACAATTACCGCCCGATAGCCCTATTGCCTACCTCTAAAATTTTTTAAAAGGCCATGTGCAACCGGGTTTATTCTTTCTGTGAGAAGTTTAAAATCTTAGACGACAGCCAGCATGGTTTTCGAAAAAAAAACGGTCGACGACGCTAGCGGTCTACAAATACATTCAAGAAATTTTGAACACTCTCGATAAAAAAAGTACGCCATTGGATTATTATTAGATATGTCTAAAGCTTACGATAAAGTCCAATACGACATCCTACTAAATAAGCTATACAAGTTAGGAATCCGCGGCACAGCGCATAAATGGTTTGCATCATATCTTAAGGATCGACAGCAGCACATAGAAATGGAACACTTTGACCGTATTACTGGGAAAATTGTAAAAATCCGTTCAGAGAGCAAGACAACTGATGCTTCCATCCCACAGGGGAGTGTGATTGGATGTCTTTTGTTCATTTTATATATAAATGACCCCCCCAAAACCATGGATGTACCATGCGTCCTGTTCGCGGACGATATCTCAATACTTAAAACTTGTGAAAATAATATACATTTAAATAGCAGACTAGAATCAATACTCAATAAAACAAATAACTGGCTTAGCAATCAGAACCTAGAAATAAATTTTAATAAAACTAAATTAATGGTATTCCACCCATACCAAAAAACATCTTTGAAAATAGACTTTTGCTATAAAGATAAGAAATTAGAGGTAGTCAACGAATTTTCACTACTAGGTTTGATTATAGACACACATGTGAACTGGAAATCTCATATAAAACGGGTAAAAGCAAAAATATCTTCTTTTGTATATGTACTCAGCGAAATAAAAAAATGTACTGACTTTAAGACTGCGCTTGTTACCTATTATGCTTATGCACACGCATGGTTCAGCTACGTTATAATACTCTGGGGCAATAGCACAGACGTATCATCCTTATTTACTCTACAGAAAAAACTTATTCGCATATTAGTAAATATTGATAACAGAGACAGTTGCAAACCCCATTTTAAGAATCAGAAAATACTGACTCTAACTAGTTTATATATTCTAGAAGTTTGTAAGTTCGTTCGAAACTATCCCCAATACTATAAGAAACGCGAAGACGTACCCACAACTCATAATCTCCGATATAGAGAAAGACTCATGTTACCCTCATCAAACCTAAAAATGCATTCTGATGCAACCTATACCATGTCAGTGAAAGTATATAATAAATTGCCCGATACAATCAAATCCGAGAAAAAACACAACAAATTCATAAAAATATTAAGAGAATTCCTTATTAATAAAAGTTATTTATTATACACTAAGAGAATACTTAGAAGAAACTATAAAATAAAATGGAAATTTAAACTCATTTTATACACAAATATAATACATTAAAAAAAATGTATAAATAAATGTGCAATAAACAAATTTTGATACTCAAATGTACCTAGTCGGTCCCAAAGTTCTGTCACAAATGAAAATAATGATAAAAACAAAAGTAGCAATACATTTTTAATAAATTATATACCGATTTAAAGTACATTTAATAAAGAATTAAAATTACTCAAAATTATTCAAAATGACCTCCTTTGTTTTTAATACAGGCCCTTAATCGGTGCGGCCAGTCGTCTATCGCAGCACGCACCATTTTCATATCTATCTCAGTGACTGCTTTTCTTAAAGATGACTTTAGGCTCTCCAAATTTTTATGTGGTTTAGCACAGACCTTCCCCTCTAAGACCTGCCAAATTTTATAGACCAAAGGATTAAGGTCCGGACTAGAGGAAGGCCAATCTTCGTGTCTTATAAAGTCGATTTTTTGACGATCAAACCAGGCTTGAGTGGTCTTGGCTTTGTGTGCTGGCGCAGAATCCTGCTGGAACACAAAATTATGTCCCGAAAATAGCGTGTTGGGCAGATCTTTGACAACCTTATCCAAAACTGTCTCTTGGTATACTTTCGCACTGATTTTGACACCTTTTTCGAAAAAATGAACCTCAGTTGGCCCGTAATAAGATACACCCAACCAGACCATCACTGATGATGGATGATGCCCATGTTGCACCCGCGGAACTCTTTTTCCTGCTTCTTCAGAGCTCCTAGCGTACACTCTATCATTCTGTTTATTGTACTTCTCTTCAATATCGAAAATCTTTTCGTCTGTAAAGAGGATATCACGGTGTCGATTTTTCGCGTACCGCTTTAACAACTTCCGGGATCTTTTAAGCCTTATTGTTTTTAGACGGGCATTAAGTAAGTGCCCACGCTTTTTTTTGTATGCTCGTAGACTAAGATCTTCGTTTAAAACCTTTTTTACGGTTTTTCTACTGACACCCATCTGCAAAGCCATCAATTTCTGTTTTCGGACAGGATTTCTTGCTATGCGCGCCTTGATCGCTTTGATCACTGCTGGTGTTCGTACGGAGCGAGGCCGGCCAATTATTTTCTTGTCCTCAACACTGGAGACTTCATTGTACCTATCAATAGTACGGTACACAAACCTAAGCGTTATTTTTAAATTTTTGAGCAACTTGAAAATCGTACTTGGCGAGTGCCCACAGCGGTGCAATGCTAAAACAGCTATTCGGTTTTCTTTCTATGTCCACTCCATCGTGAGAAATTGCAACGAATGACTGTTTTTTGTTTTAAAATAATTGTCAAACATTCAAAAATGGAATGCAATAAAATTTTCTTAAAATCATCTTCTAAATTTAAAAATAATATGCCAGTGACAGAACTTTGGGACCGACTACGTAATGCTCTTTATAATTTGAAATATAATTTGAACATTGCACAGAATATAGAAATTATAAAAAGCAGAACTTTACAAAGTATGTAAGTCGTCTTCTCTTCACTAATGTTGCGGTGCCCAACAGGGTCCACAATTAAGTTTTATTCTCATCACTTAGCAACCTTGTAAACTAACATTGTGGAATGCAATAAATGATTGAGTATTGAGTATTGAGATTAACTATAGACTGTATACAACAGCTTCCTAGAGCAAACAATAGCCCTCACACTAGGTCGAGCCTGTGTCGTGAGGACTTTGGGGCATTAAACATAAGATTTACCAACAAGATGCGCAGGATACAGATCTGTCAGTTAAAGAGGCGTGAAGTAATATAATATATGCTACCTATATCAAAGATTCTTAAACACAAAGGACTATACTTAACTTATTCATACAGATATGCTCCAGGTTTGTGTATGGGTGTATGTGTATTTTGGTGTGTGTGTGTGTGAGCGTGTGTGTGTGTGTGTATGTGTGTGTGTGTGTGTGTGTGAGAGAGTGTGTATCCTGTGTATGAGGTGCGTTATTGCAAGGGCTTTAGTATGTCTTCGGTGGCCTTGTAGGAAAGAGAGATTAACCATTTCTTAAGGGTGTACAGCAGTTCTTTTAGGGACGAGGTTTGAATGTTGAAAGCTTTTAATATTTGGTATGGATGCAGAAATTGTGGGAAGCGTTGTGAGTAAGATGTTTTTGTCAAAGGTAGTGGAACACGAAAAACCCTTTTGCGTTGCAATGCTGCGTATGTGGGGGATTTGAGAGTGAGTTTATGCATCATCATGGTAACCCTACAGACAAATAATTGTCGAACTGAAAGTAATTAGGTTTCGGCGAAAAGTTGGTCTGTAGGATGTTGGTAGGGCTTCTTGTACATAACCTTGAGAACGGGTCTTTGCGCCCTTTCCAACCCGAGCATCGTGGTGGTACCAGCTCCGCCCCATACTGATATACAATACCCCAGTATAGACTGACATAAGGCAATGTAGACTTGACGCAACACTCGGTTATCAGCGGAGCCCCGAATTAGGCGCATAACATTTATAATTTTTCTTACTCGCTGTGATATGATATGATCAACGTCAATACCCAAATACCGAATGCAGTCCGTTCGACTGATCGAATTGCAGGGGTCATTCGATGGTAGATCAGCAGCACACTTGATATGAAGCGCAGTAACTTGCCTTGGCTCAGAGGCTTTGGTTTTATGAAAACAAATATATTTGGTTTTTTTAAAGTTCAGAGAGAGAAGTTTATTGTCTAACCAGCGTTTCATATTAGACATAGCCACTTCAGCTTTTTGCAGAGTATCTGTCCAGGATTTCCCGTAGAAAACAGCTACTGTATCATCTGCATAGCATATGAGGTCGCCCTGAGCCGGCATGACGGAGAAGATGTCATTTATATAAAGGATAAACAGTGTTGGGCCTAGAACACTCCGTTGCGGTACACCGAAAACAGTTGGCGTTTCTTCGCTCAAGTACTCATCCACCCGCAATCTCTGATACCTGCCAGTATACGCAGCGGGCATACAGCGCTCTGCGGGTACAGTGCAACAACGCGTACAGGGCGGTGTTCGGGCTGCCGCGGCACTGCAGCGCCTCGGGCACGTTCGCGGAGGGTCGGATCGACGGCTTCCACGTGAGCATCAGGAAGCGATGTAGCTCGCTCCTGAGCCGGTGGCGCGCCAGCTCGAATACCTTCCTGCGCACGCTGGCCGACAGGTGGGACTCACCGTGGCTGAAGCGCTGGGGGCAACTGCATGCACCCTTATGTTTTAACGCGTATTAATAAACATAAAAACATAAAAAAACATAAAACATAATTTATTGATAAAACATAAAGTACATCAGTTTTACTATAGACTAGGAGCTTACTATTAGAGATAAATAACACATGCGCCTGAGCTAGGATACCCTGTGTTTCAGGCAAAAAAGAACTAACAATTGAAAATCAAGTTATTCATAATATAATACAATATCATTCTTATTGGCTAGTATAAAATAGTTAGGAACTTATAACCTAGGCGCTAACTATATATATTAATATAATATAGGACCCGATTCTACGTGCACACGGCTTAGCTAGCCTAAAACGAAATTGTCTAATTTTTAGACATAATTTTAGGCGGCAGATTAAAAACGACATATTTAGAATAGCATTTAGGCAACTAAGTAAGTTGTATAGACCGCCTAAAATAAGTAACGTCAGATTCAAATTAGCGCTGTCATTTGATTATGACAGCTGCTCATAGAATAGCAAAGTGTTTTAGCGACACCTAAATAAAATTAGGAAGTTTAGAGGCCACTGTAGAATCGGGTCCGTTAACCGTAGATTTAGTATTAACCTCCCCCTCCCCCACAGGACTTCCGCTACCCGCTAACGGTGGTGATGTACCACTTGATAGTGAAGTGGGTGCTGTCCGTGTGCGTGCGGGTCGTCCGCTACCTCGCCACGGGCACGGGCCAGCTGGTGCTGCCCTTCATGACGTGCCTGCGCTCCGTGGCGCCCACTGGTATGTGCGCCCTTTTTTAGCGTTCCATAGTCGACAAGGAACCCTTTTATAGTTTCGCTATGCCTTACAGTCCGTCTGTCCGTCTGCGGCTTAGCTCAGTGACCCCTTACTACTAGAAAGCTGGCTACCTCCCCTTCTCCCCTAGTGGGGAAGTAATTTTTTTCCTCTTTAAATTCATGGTGTGGCATGGTTATCGTTGGATAGCTTGTTCAAAAATATTATGGGTTTCTAAAAACCGTATTTCGGAGCGATATACATTGTCTTATCTCCCGTCTCTTGCGTGCACAGGCTTTGGTGGTGCTTTGGCGTGCAAAATTCAACTGAAACTGAACTGGCTAATGTGGGCATTTTCAAAAATTCCTGTCCCCATTATCTTAAGTCGTTAAACAAAAAATTACCCAGGGTCAGGTTTGTGAGGACAATTAATTATATTCTCTTTTTTCTTTTTACGCCCTCTTATTGTAGCTATTCCCATACATAATAAAACAATATTCTTATTGTTCATTAGGGGATATATGCCATTGTGATGACCCTGTAAAGGTCGCGGGAGTCCGCTGGACGCGGTGGCGCAGGACCGGTCGTTGTGGCACTCTTTGGGGGAGGCCCATGTCCAGTAGTGGACGTCTTTCGGCTGATATGATGACGATTCTTGTGTACAGGGCTGGCAAGCGGCATCGACGTGGGGTTCTCCAACTGGGGACTGGAGCTGGTCACTATCTCGCTCTACACCATGACCAAGTCCACGACCATCATCTTCATACTCGGCTTCGCTATATTGCTCGGGTTGGAGAGAAAGGTGAGTTTTCTTTGACTTTTGACCAGCCAAGTGCGAAAATACGTATCGATAACATCCGCTCATAAATAAGCACCGAAACCTTAATCCGCAGACATAAGAGCTATGGGACATATTTATGAGTAAGTTGTATGCACACGTATTTTTACACTTGACTGACCTTTTGACAAAAAAAGTGGTTATTCTGGGTGGTATACATTTTGACACTAATGCACGGAATCTTATTTAATTTATTTAAGGAACAGTTACAACTCACAAACTAAACATGTCTAATCATCACATGCGTTTACACAAAATTCATATTTGTAAGTTAACAACAACTGACCACATCACTTACAAAAATATATATTTAAGGTACTCGGATATATAATGTGAGATGATATCATACTGTAATACTATTGCGAATATTTTTAAAGTATTGGATCATTAAAAGCTAAAGTGGCATTGGCTTAAAAGTAAGTATTAATATATACTTTCTTGCTACCTTGACACTATAATCGCCTGAAGATTAATTCTACTGGTGAAAGTATTTTCAAAACTTAAGTTAAAACCTCGCTGACATTATTTCTTTAAAATACTTATAAGTCTACCCTGAGCGACTTCTATAAAACACTGAGAAATGACAACACGCCACTGACTACTGCTACAGACGACCGTGAAAAAAGTTTAAATAATTAGTTTTTTGTTTTACGACTGATTAAAGTCGGTCAGTTCCGTGGCGAATTGTTTGTGGCCTGTGTTTTGCGCAGCGTTTTTCTAACAGGAAGATTGTCGCTGCATCGCCGTGGCGCTACTTCTGGTTGTGTCAGGTCACAGACCATTTAGTGGTCCATTAGTGGACCATTTAGTGGTCTGTGGGTCAGGTCGCCAATTATTACACTCAACTAATAAGGGCGTAGCCTCAAAATGTATTATTACTTCAAGAGAAAGGAGACAAAAAAATCCATTCAAATATATAAAAAATACGAAGCTACCACCGTTTTAATGTTGCTTGTTTGAGAGAGAAAACGCTAGCAGATCGTGACGTCACGATCATCGAGTTCATATGAAGGGTGAGATGCGTTTTACGGAAAAGGGACAGAACATACCCACTCTTAAATTTGGATACTTACTTATAACTTTGTGATTATTTAACCTATTGCGTTGCTTTTTTCTCCATTTGACTACATGATTAATCCTTATTCAAGAAAATACATCATTATTGATTATTTTATTTAGTGTCTACACCCATATTCTATTATTTATACAGGGTGTCCCAAAAGTCAACGTCAATCCGCAAGCGTGTGATAGGCTAAAAGTTATCAAAAATAGAAAAAACCAATACATGCTCAAATACATGAAAACACATCTTCATACATCCCAGGGACAGTGAATATTCCCCCTTATGGAGATTATCATTGTGCTAGTTCGATTTTCTTAAGATTGTCGTCTTAATATATTTATAACCCTAATATATTATGATGTTATTTTAAACGTAAAAGCTACTTGAAAGAAGATATTCTATGTCATAGCTTTTAGTGCTAAGTGGCATTGGTACCGACGATATATTGAAACTTTTTAAATATATTATAGACGATATTATGCTAAAAGCTTTTAGAAACAATGTTCTCGGAACACAGTTTACTTGGATTTTATCATGACTTTGAAACTTAATAGGATTTAGTTATGAAGATGAATGACAAAGAAATATTCACAGGAATAATATTCAGGACTCGATTATATTACAGTTTTATGTTTGTTAGGCTTTGCTCGCGTATATATTTTGGTAAGGTAGGGCACAGCGAATTTTCATCTCGGTCGAATTCGGAGCAGCCCAACTGGGGAAGTACCTCCGCCGTGCAGAAGACCACAGCCATAATAACACTACTACTTGCTCTGTAGTAGTGTTGTGTTCCTGGAGGTAAGCAAGGTCGCCAGAGCTTCCGAGGATGCGTTAGTGTTGAGAGCGAGGCAATTTGTTCCTTCAGCTGTCAACACGGCGAACCTTCAAACATATCAAGGGTCTGTGGAATTGCATGCGTCTATAGGCTGCGGTGTCCGCTTACCATCAGGCGGGCCGTACGCTTGTTTGCCACAGTCGTTGTATCAAAAAAATAATTAAGCCTACTTCTGCATCCCATTTGCGCGAAATTCCCCCTTTCCAAGTTTATTCTAGGAAAGGGGGAATTTCGCACAATTGGGAAGCCAATTACTGAATGTGTGTTACATAAGTTTTATAAAATACACGCCGTTAGCCTGCGAATGTCAAAAGACGTTTTGTATGGTGATCGAACCACCTTAAGTGCGAAAAGGTACTATAATGATCATCTATATATTTGCTGTTGACTGTACCAATGAGTTTTTTCATAGTTATGTACGGAAAATTTACCGTTAGCTTTTCGGTGAACTAAAACATGGTGAGAAAACCGGCGTAATCCCAATAAGGTCTAGTTTTCCCTCTGGGTTGGAAGGTCCGATGGCAGTCGCTTTCGTCAAAATAGCGCCCATGCACAATCTTGGGATTACATTTCAAAGACGGACCCCGGGCTCCTTTAGGGCACAACCGGGAATAACACTAGGGTTGATGAGGATTAATCTGAAATATTATGCTCGTATTTTTAGATACTGTCGAAGCTGCTATTGTCTCAACGTGTTATATCCAGACATCGCCGTGGGCGTATCATCTCGCCAGCATACTTTTATTTATAGCCCGTAGAACTGTAATGTCATAAAATCGATGAAAACCTTCTGTTGAGTACATAATGCTACTTTAATGGGTTTCACGTCAAGGCTGATAACGTCTTAGTAGTGTTTGACTTAAACATCTTTAATAGATATTTAACGACCTAAGATTATGATTGGGTTCCACAATAGAGACTTAAATTTATGATGATGTGATGGTTGGTGACGATAGATAAAAAAAATGAAATGAAAAATGAAATAAATGTTTATTCTCTTTTTCCTTACATGCTTAAAGCTAGACAGAAATCTGCCAAACCACAGTGCGGTTTGTTGGCAGAAAATGCTCCTAATTAATACATATTACAGGTACTCTTATCAATGGTAATATATATGTAGGCACGGTATTTACTTATGCTAGAACAAATAATCAGTTAAGTTACTTAAGATAGCTGAATTAATTTTTTTAATTTAGTTAATAAGACATCGCTAACTTTCTTTTAAAAAAATTGTTTTGTGACGCTTGCACTTTTTATCTCGGCCGGTAGATTGTTATATATTTTCGGAACCAAGTACTTTCTATGTCTTTGGCCATAATAATTAGTAAACCCAGGCAAAAGTAGTTTATCTATGGTTCTGTTTCTAACAAGCTTTTTAATAACAATAGGTTTTTTAAATAAATATTGAAATAAACTCAATTGGTGATCCCCAGGGGAGTCATTTGGGACCCCTACTTTTTCTAAATGTATCTTTTTTTTAATTTCCAGTCGTGGTCTCTGGTCGGCATAGTGTTGATGATAGCCGCCGGCCTCATAATGTTCACGTACAAGGCCACGCAGTTCAACCTGCTCGGCTTCAACTTCCTGCTAGTGGCCTCCTTCGCCGGCGGGCTGCGGTGGACGTTCGCGCAGCTGCTGATGCAGCGCGCGCGGCTCGGGCTCCACAACCCTGTGGACATGGTGTTCCACGTGCAGCCGTGGATGTTCCTGGCGCTGATGCCGTTTGCGGCGTTGTTTGAAGGTTCGTTTGTGTTTCTAATGACATTCATGAAATTACGTTTCTCAACTAGGACGGTGAAACGAAGAATATCTATATTAATATTACCATTATATAGCAATTTGATGCCCGTGCCGAAGAAATGGGCGATTAATATTGGGCTTTCTTTATCACCGCCCGTGGTGAGAACAACATTACGATAAATGTGTGATCTGAAGCTTTCTTCTTCTGTGTCTGGTAAGTGACTGTCTTGTGGCTACGTTGTCCCCTTGTGGAGCCCGCGCGCCTCCCTGCTGGGAGCTCCTTCGCCGGTGGGCTCCGGTGAACGTTTGCACACGTTTTACATGGTGTCAAACGTTCAGCCGTGGAAGTTCCTGGCGCTGATGACTCTTTGAAGGTACTTTTCGTAATATCATAGTCACTTAGGAAAGTAAAACGAAAAATGACTTAGATAGCAGGAGTTTGATTTAGCCGATGAAAAAGGCGATAAATATGATATGAGGCTTTCTTTATCACCACCTGTGGTGAGTTATCGAAGGAAAAGGAGATTGTCGCTAACAAACCTTCAAAATAGCGATAGTATTGTATCGCTCGCCCGCAAGGTAGGTTATTTACATTTTGGTGCCGTGACCAGGATTTTTTACTGAAAGGGTTCCCATCGGGTTTTCCGTTTCCAATAATCAATCCACCGATAGTTTTCCTTACCGGCAGTTACATTTTGACAGATTACCCGTAGAAAATGTGTCAAAATGTAACTGTTGGTAAGGAAAACTATCGGTGGATTGATTATTGGAACCGGCCATTAATCGCGTATAATTAACTTATTGACGTGTCCCGACGTTTCGGATGTGTCACAACGTCCCGGGATAACTGGCGTAGGCGGGTTGAAAGTATATATGACTGACGGCTGTGCCAATCTCAAACTCATCGCGTTGAACAGCCCGTTGGCCCGTTGCTCAGCCCCACTGATTTTATTATAGTTTATTAATTTAGTTGGCGAAATAGTCGTTCTTCAAAATTGAGTATAATTCCACAATCAAATTCCAAAACACATTACCGAACTTACTGATTCTAAATTCAAATCTGTTGTAAAATAGACACTTATTTCGAAAGCATATTATAAGATTAAAGATTAGGTACTCGTACATCGTGGATAGCGAAATAGCGAGTTTTTTTCAGTGATGAAGTCGTGCAATAGCAATCTATCGCAAAATAAATAAATAGGTTTTCTATTGTAGCAATGTAATTTTATAATACCTACTCTGATACTGAAATTATATATTGTATACTGTTTTGAAAAGTTTTTACGCCATTTCTTGTCGAGGCGGAGGTTTTCTTTCCGAACCGGTGGTATTTTATCGACATTCATCAACTTTGACTTTTGACTTTAGTTATAGATATTCGTAACAGTATTTTTGTTGTAAAACAACTACTCACTATTAGGACGGGGTTTCCCCTGATAAGTAGTTTGTGTAATGGAGATAACGCACGCTTGTGTCGACGGCGGCTAACGGGTCAACAATATGCATGATATTATGATAATGAAAGTAGACTTGAAATGTTATTTAGATTTGAAATGGGATAACCAAAATGGGTGGATAATTTTAACCTTTTGGCAGCCATTCGTAAAACATAAGAGAGGATCAACGATTTTCTGTCACTAGTTGCCATGGTGACGTCACCTGGGTCACTTTATAAAACTGCGATATTATCTTATTCTCTAAATGTTTTTCTTTTCATGTTCGACCCTCATTTGTATGGACCATCCTCTAAGCATGACAGAAGTCCATATTGTAACAGTTTAAGAAACTCTGCCGCTGCGGACAGTATAACAATAAGAAATAATTGATTGAACCACAAATAACTTTAGATTTAAACAAGCTTTGAATTTATCGGTGATAATGGTATGTTCTTGTACCTTCAAGTAGAACTGATGATGTCCGAATGTGGCCATTGCAACTCCAAAATTACTCATAATGAACTACAGTTAAAAAAAATTAACTGCCGATATTTGATAGCCGTCATCCCGGTACAATAAACGTCAATGATGACTTATGATGGCATACATTGTACTGGGATGACAGCTGTCAAATATTGGATGTAAGGGAATTTTCATTATAAAAACGTTTTTAAAATAATTTGATATATAAAACAATCATAGCCCTCCGAATCGCTAAACTTAAGTGGCAGTGGGCGGAGCACAATGTACGCAAAACCGATGGCCGTTGGGGCGGAAAGGCTCTCGAGTGGCGACCATGTACCGGAAGACGCAGCGTGGGTAGACCCCACAAGGTGGACTGATGGCCTGGTAAAGGTTGCGGGAGTCCGCTGGATGCGGGTAGCGGAAGACCGATCACTTTGGCACTCTTTGAGGGAGGACTAAGACCAGTAGTGGCGCGTCTTTCGCCTGATATGACAAAAAAATAGAGGGGTCGCTGGTACTTGCGAATGCGGGGCAAAATTTCGCTTTGATGAAACAGTGGTCTGAGTAGTCCGTTGTAGGGCGTTGTTCTGGCAAAACAGAGACGCGGGTTCGATTCCTTCTTGGGCTACACGCAACCACGGTTAAAAAAAACTTTGTTCTATTATTACTTAGATATGCATCTCATCTGCTTTATTGTTGACACTGTATCTGTATATGGTTAGGTGGGCAGTTTTTTATATCCCCCGGTAGCTTGTTTTAAATGTGTATTGGCATACAAAACGGGAGGTAATAAACTAGCATTCTTATGTACCTACAGTCGCCATCAGATATATCGGAGCGGCCAAAGTGCTCACAAATATCTGAACAAGTCTCTATTGTCGAGGCATTAGAGACGTGTTCAGATATTTGTGAGCACTTTGGCCACTACTATATATCAGATGGCGACTGTAAAAACAGTCTGTAAAGGCAAGACTCTAGTAGATTGGAACACATGTATACACGTATTTTTTTAGCTTCTCAGTTCTCGCATATCTCGGAAATATGAACTTTCCAGTCGCAGAAATGGTCCATTTTACTAGAGCGTTCGCTAGACTGATTGTGGAAATGTCCGTAGCGATGTTTGGCTCTATGCATGGCCCTGTTCGTTGTACAGTTGGACCAATTTAAAAAAGGGCGAGTGCTCAGTGTTCTGTTACATGTGAACGCTCTAGTGTATCAGCAGTATCAGCACCTTTATATTCACGCCTTTATTCCCAAAAGGGGTAGGCATAGCACTGAAAACTTATGTTTCAGTGCCACTTTTAGTGAGCATAAATGTGGGTATAAAAGATCGTCAAAAAGTGATATCGCAGTGACAGGTTGCTGGCCCATCGCCCACAACACTACTCAACCCTGCTCTTCTACGCCTTCTGCTACTCCCTTACTCGACTTCTACGACACCCACGGGAAGAAAAGGGGTGGTGGAATTGTAACCCGACACTACACGGGGAGCGACCTTATGTGTGTAATCGTTATTTGTGTCACAAGGGAGCAAAATAGTATATTTACGGCGAGGGCGGTGTATTGAATCCTGAACGTAACGAGGGATCCTACAATAGAGCGAGGGATTCTAACGTAGGATCCTGAGTAACGTAGGATACAAGTGTTAACGCCCGAGACGTAGATAATTTTGCTACAGATTGACACATACTATTTTTCACACCGACTATGAAGACATTTAAAAAAGATGATGTTTAAATTACTCAAAAAGTTTTAACAAATTTTCTTAATTTTTATTACGAATTATTAAATATTACGAAAAATTCATAAATGTTCATATAACGTTAAAGTTAAAACTTTAAATATGTTCGTTTTAATCGATTACGATGAAATTATAATCGATTATTTGATTAAGATCTGTGTTCAATTGGCACATTGCGTAATGACAATGAATAAATTAAAAAAGAAGCTTGAACAGAAAAGTAGCATTTTGATTCCTCACGTCGTGGAGCAAAACTTACTTTTCCGAATGGAAGGTGTGAAAATATTAATTCTGTTCACATATACGTTCCAGGTGTATCGTGTTTCGAGTTCCTCCTGTCGCTGCCGCGGACCGAGCTCTACCCGACCCTCGTGCGCGTCTCCGGCGGCGCCTCCATCGCCTTCCTCATGGAGATCTCCGAGTTCCTGGTGGTCACGCACACCTCGAGCCTGACGCTGTCCATCGCGGGTATATTCAAGGTCGGTCAACGATGACGAAACAACCGTGCGTGCTGCCTGCGCGAGCTACTACCCCACTAGGACTTCCATCGTCTGCCTTATGGATGTGGTGACACGTATTCAGGGTAAAGAGTAACATACAGGGTGAAGTTTTAATGGGTGCCCAAATTCAAGTATAAGATTCTTCAGCAAAAGTTATAAAATACGTGTTTTTTTGTCTCATATCATTCAGTACTAAAATTTTTAGTAATTGCTGCTTAAAGTTATCCCAAAAAAATATTACCGCGCGGGCACCTCAGCGAGTAGTAAGGGTTAACACGGCACGCCTCCCCCTCCCCCGACCCCGCGGCACTGAATCCCGAGTACGGCACTGAACCACGCTGTACGGATAATTCATTTGGGATAGTCAATTTATAATAAAAAAAATACCTACCATTTTTTTTCAAAAATGGAGTGATACCAAATGCCTACAAAAGAACACTAATTAAAAATTCACCCTGTATTTAAAAATAATGTGAAAAAAAATTGTCGTTGCTGTTTGATTCGTGACGGTTCTCCGTACATGCTGTCGAGCGGGCGCGCTAGTGGACCGCCTCCATCGCCTTCCTCATGGGTATCTCAAAGTTAGAGAGACGCAGACCCCGAGTCTGGGTATAATCACGGTCGGCTGTATTGCATATAACTACAACTTAGATAAGTTGATAAACTCCCGACATATTCATTTCAAAGTCCAATATCTCAAAAAACGGCTGAACAGATTTTCATTAAACATGGCTAAGAACACTCGTGATAAAATTATCTATGACACAAAAAAGAAACCGCATTCAAATCGGTCCATCCGTTTGGGAGGTACAATACCACAGACAGATACACAGACAGACACGTTAAACTTATAATATCCCTCTCTTTGCGTCGGGGGTTAAAAACTAACATAGAATAAGCACAAATGTAACTAATAACGATATGGGTCCGTGACCTGAAATAATTTAATTCTATTCTATTATATTCTATTGCGTCGCCACAAGTTCCAGGTGTATCCGGATTCGAGGACAGTCGACGTTATAGAGATGTTTACATTTTTCGCCTTATTACAATGGAATATATATAATGTGCGAAAGTGTAAACATATTTTCGGCGTCAACTGTACCTCCTCAAGGTGGGTCCGTGCATGCTTTCAAACAAGGCAAAAAAACCCCGTGCGAGCTGCCGAGCGGGGTGTCATTAAACGGGACTTAATAGGGAAGAACCTTTGAAATCCTACTAATATTATAAATGCGAAAGTTTAGATGTTTGGATGTTTGTTACTCAATCACGCTTAAACGGCTGAACCGATTTGAATGAAATCTTGCACGAAGATAGTTTATAGCCTGTAGTGTATTTATAAATATGTGTTGATGTGGGTACATTGTGGAAATAAGAAATCAGTCTATATCCAGCCATCTTTGTGTTTACTTCATGGGGACAGCGGTGCTAGGAAATAATGAGTAAATCACAAGTTATAGTTTCGTGTGGTCCCATTATAGCAATTATTAAGTATTACCAGTGCAATTACAACCTTTATAACAATGGAGCACGTACGTCCTCCCGCTGAATTGACTTTGGAAGGCGGCCCAGCAAATCGCGCTGACTCATGGCGTAAATGGTTGAAACAGTTTACAGTGCTTTTGAAAGCGTCGGGTGTATACAAGGAACCATCCGATGTCCAGGCGAGTTTGCTAATCAATTTGATCGCGCCCGACGGTTACGACGTCTACACCACATTCAAGTTTGATAAGGAAGAGGAACGTGACAGCATAACTAAGTTAATTGAAAAGTTTGACCGTCACTTTGGCAGTAAAACAAATGTTATCATGTTGCGGTTTAAATTTTTTACACGTAACCAGGAGACGGGCGAGAGTATCGACGAATATGTAACCGCCTTGAGGATAATAAGTCAACAGTGCGAGTTTGACAAACTCGAAGATGCTATACGCATATGTCAGTCGGGTGAGATAACCAGTGAAGAGAGCCGCCAGATAGAAGGTGTCAAGAGTGAGGCGGGCAGTAGCATGTCAGTGGATGCGTTGAGGAATCGCTCGGGCTACGGTCGCGGTATGGCTCGTCGCGGCGGTCGCTGGGGCCGCGGAGGCGGCGCACGCGCGCCCGGTGGCGGCGCCGGCGCCGCGGGTCCCGCCGGCGGCGGCAGCGGCGCGGGAGCGGCCGGGAGTGCTCGGGGGCGGTTATGTGCAGCGTGTGCTGAGAGTTATTGCGACGGTGGTGCTCGCTGCGCGGCTAAAGGTGTCAAATGTTTCTTATGCGGGTTCAAAGGTCACTACAAAAAAGTGTGCCCGGGGCGTACGTCGAACAAGGTGTATCAGTTGCAAGAAGACAATGACGAGTTGTATTATTTGGACACTATAGAGGAAGTTGATCACCTTGAGGACTCTAAATGGTATGAAACGTTGCAATTACTTTGTTTAAACAAGTTAGTAAAACATAATTTCAAGCTAGATACAGGGTCTGATCAATGTGTTATCCAAAAATAACTTTGTTAAGCTAGGTTTTCACAGTGCTAGTATAAATCCGGACAATTTTAAAGCGCAATCATTTTGTGGTAATTATGTTTCCGTAATAAGTTCATGTATTATTAAATGTACATATAAAGAGAAGGACTTTCTGTTAAAATTTATTATATCGAGTAATGATTGTCAAAGCATTCTTGGAAAATACGCCCTGGAACAATTAGGCCTTATACAGCGTGTATACTCGGTAAACGTCCAGGATTTTGATGATTTGTTCTGCGGGTTAGGTAAACTTCCAGGTCAGTACAGAATACCAGTCCAAAGCGACGCTTGTCCGGTTATCTGTCCCGTGCGAAAAATACCGTTAGGGGTTAGGGATCACCAGTTAACAGAGTTGACTCGCATGGAAAATATAGGTGTTATACGGAAGGTTACACACCCTACGTTATGAGTAAATGCCATACTAATAGCAGCAAAGAAAGATGGTAATTTTCGAGTGGGCCTAAACCCGCGACCTCTGAATCGCGTCATTCGTCGTCAGCATTATCCTTTGCCCACAGTTACGGAGATAGTGACAAAATTAAAGGATGCGCGCTGTTTCAGCAAGTTGGATGCCAGGTCTGGATTCTGGATGATCCAGTTAGATGACGATAGTGCAAATCTGTGCACATTTGGTACGCCTTTCGGCAGGTACCAGTTTTTGCGTCTCCCATATGGAATTAATTCGGCTTCTGAGGTATTTCATAGCAAGATCAGGCAGTTACTAGAGGATCTCGAAGGCGTCGATTCGTTTATCGATGACGTCATCGTCTGGGGCGCCACGGAGCACGAACATGACACCAGGCTGAAACGCCTGCTCGAGCGAGCCAGACAAACGCGAGTTTCGTGTGCCTGAAGTTACATACTTAGGTCATACATGTAATGCTGAGGGCGTTAAAATTGATCACAAAAAGTTAAAGGCGATCAAAGAAATGCCGAGTCCCAGTGACAGACAGTCCTTAGAGCGGTTTTTGGGTATGGTGAATTATGTTCCCAAGTCCCTTCCAAACTATTCGGAACAGGTTGCTCCGCTGAGGAACCTTTTGAAGAAAGACAGCGAGTGGTGCTGGGGTGAGTGCGAGGAGCGTGTAGTGCGCGCTCTGAAGCAGGCGCTGTGCGCGCCCGCGCAGCCCTGCGTCCTGTCCGTGGATGCCAGTAGCCGCGCTCTGGGCGCCGTGCTTCTGCAGGCCACGCGCCCGGTGGAGTTCGCATCTGCCACCCTTACCGACACTCAGCAACGCTACGCGCAGATCGAGAAGGAGATGCTTGCTATAGTCTTCGCTCTCGAAAGGTTCCACCAGTATGTTTTCGGGAAGACAGACGTCGTGGTTGAGACGGATCATAAACCCTTAGAAGCGCTTTTCAAGAAATCGCTGGACTCTGTGCCGGCGAGGTTGCAGCGCATGATGCTGCGCGTTCAAAGGTACGATTTTTCAGTGGTTTACAAGCCGGGTAAGTATATGTTTATCGCCGACACATTATCACGGGCGCCGCTCCCGGAATTAATGAGTGAGAAAGTGTGCCAGGAGGTCGATGATCAAACTTGTTTTTTGTTGCGTATGGTGCGGTTAAGTGACAATAAGATGGACGCCACAAAACAATCTACACGTAATGACAAGGTATGCCAAGCTCTCATAAAATATATAAAAAATGGCTGGCCAGATTCCAAGCATGAGTCGGAAGAATCTGTGAGAGCGCTTTGGGAAAGCAGGGAATGTTTTGAATACACTAATGGTGTGCTATTCAAGAACAATTTGGTGTACATTCCGGAAAATCTTCGGTCAGAGATGATTTCGAGGGTGCGCGAGGGTCACCTCGGCATAGACCGGTGCAAGCGGCGCGCCAGAGAGGTAATGTTCTGGCCGGGCATGTCGCGCGACGTGGAGCGCGCCGTGCGCCGCTGCCGAGTCTGCGCACAGCACGCGTCCGCGCCGCCGCGAGAGCCGATGGTGCCGCATCTGATACCTGGTTTACCATGGGCAAAAATCGGTTCGGATATTTGTAAGTACAAAAATAAAAAATATTTAATATTAGTTGATTATTTTTCAATTTTTGTTGAGGTGTGCCCCTTAAGGTCAATGAGCTCAACCAGTGTAATACTAGCAATGAAAGATCAATTTGCTCGACATGGTATCCCGGTGGAACTAGTTTCAGACAATGGCTCAGCCTATTCTTCATAGGAGTTCAGAAGCTTTGCAGAAGTATGGGGCTTTAGGCACTCAACTTCATCGCCTAACTATCCCCAATCTAATGGACGCAGTGAACGCGCAGTGCGCACGATCAAAATGATTTAAAAAAACATCATTGGACACTGATTCTGACTTTTATTTAGGTTTATTAAACCACAGGGCCACTTCGCGGAATGGAATCGCGAGTCCCGTCCAGCTGCTGATGGGCAGGCGTTTAAATACCCGGTTACCGGTTCATGAGTCCACGTTGATACCGGATAGAGATAACGCGGCCGACTATGCAAACATATTGCGTAATCAGGCCCGAAGTAAACAATGGCACGACGAGCGCGCGCGACACCTGCCGGAGCTGCAGCCGGGCGATGACGTCATCGCGCTGGACGGCAGCGGCGGCCGGCGGCACGCGGCCCGCGTCACGGGACGGGCACCGCAACCGCGTTCGTACTTCATAACGGATGCGACAGGCAAGCGTTACAGAAGGAACAGGCGGCATTTGATCAAAGTAGAACCCGAGGTCACATATCCGTCATCATCTCACCACGAGATAATGAACGATGATGATATTGATGATGCAGAGCACTCCACGGATGGTAGTGTCTACGATGATGTGGATGAGTCAGCTGACAACGCAGATCAGAGCATTCAGTTCCCGACCGACCGTCAGGCTATTGTTCCAGGGCCTATTGATGATAATGATAACACTAATCAGCGCATAACGAGAGCAGCTGCACTCGAAGCTAAAAAGAAGCTTTAACAATACTAGGCTAAAGGTCTGTTTTACTTTTGCTAATGTAAATAAGTAAAAAAAAAAAAATATATAATTTAAAAAAAAACATTCTTATGTGCACTAAGTACTTACCTATATAAATTGAATGAATCCACATTCATACTCAACTGTTATTGCATTGCTTTACTGTGCAAAGGTACCGGACTACCGGTTTTCGAAACTTACGATTACGTTGGCATTGGTTCGCTACTGTAGGGTAGGTATATTTCATTACTGTGTATGTAGAAATGATTTGAGACGAACATTCTAACAAAATTATTTAATCAAAAATCGACCCTACGATCTCAACGAGAAGGGTCCTTCTTCAAGGACAATGTTACTAAGTTTATGTTCGTTTCAAGCAATTTCGACTATAAATATGTATTTAGTTAATAGGAACATGATAAATAAATATACAAATATTTTTCATGACGGGGATGATATGTATTGAATGTCGTACGGTTACGTACCTACTCAATTTACATGCTTTCCGGCGCTTGTGTCGAAGGAATAAGATTCAAAATTGTATGTGCATATTAAAGCTGACCGTACGATAAAGTTACTTATGTTTAGTTGTACTTTAGCGTAAACAATTCATGAGAAGGGAGATGTAGTGTATTTATAAATATGTGTTGATGTGGGTACATTTTGGAAATAATAAATCAGTCTATATCCAGCCACATTTGTGTTTACTTCATAGCCTGGATTAAAATATAGGATAGTTTTTATCCCGAGTCCACGCGGACGAAGTCGCGGCTAGTATTATAAATGCGAAAGTTTAGATGTTTGGATGTTTGTTACTCAATCACGCTTAAACGGTTGAACCAATTTGGATAAAACTTTGCATGAAGATTGTTTATAGCCTGGATTAAAATATAGGATAGTTTTTATCCCGGGTCCACGCAGACGAAGGCACGGGCGGAAGCTAGTATCTTATATAAACGTAGTCCTGACTGTACTGACTGCCCAGCCCAAACCGTTATGCCTAGAAAGCTGTTTTTTTCACAATATGTAATTTATATAACGCAAGTACTCACTAAGAGTGGGTTTTTGAAAATTTTCTCCGTAAGGGCGTAAAGAGGGGGTTGAAAGTTTGTATGGGGTTGGAGTAAAATTTTAAGTGAGAGACTTGAAACTTTGTGGCTGGACTTCTTAATACAATACAAGAAAAACAATTTTAGGGTTTTGGAATAACCCACCCCTAAGCGGGTTAAATAGGAGTGCAAAATTTGTATGGGGGAAACTCTTTTTTTGAGCTACAAAATTAAAAGTTGGTATAGAGACAGTTTGAGTCCTGGGGAAGGACATAGGATAGTTTTTATCTCCTAAGGGATGAAATGAGGGGTGAAAATTTGTCTACATCGCTACGATATAAATGATACAGACAGAGTTGCGGGCAGAAGTGCGCGCTGCCTAAAAATAATAACCGTAATAGTAACCGTTATTTTTTCGTTCTGTTTATTATTTAATTTCTTAATTGGGCAATCTAATAATACGCAGTCGTTACATTAAAACACAACTGAGTCCTACAAATGAAGTATAAAATTGTTCGAGATATGTGGTTATTTCGAAGTTTTTGCCAAAAACGGGTTACAATCCCTGATACCAAACACCAATCTCACACTCTCCCTCTTAATAATATCAGTATAGCTTGCATCTTTTTAGGGTTCCGTTGTCAACAAGGAATTCTTATAGTTTCGCCATGTCCGTCTGTCTGTCTGTCTGTCCGTCTTCGGCTTAGCTCAGTAACCATTACTACTAGAAAACTGTGATTGGGCATGGGTATATGAATCAATCACGCCGACAAGACAGTACAATACAATTTGGAAAAATATATTTTTTTAGGGTACCTCCCCTACACCTAAAGCGGGGATGTAATTTTTTTTTCTCGCCAAACCCATGGTGTGGGGTATCGTTGGATAGCTCGTTCAAAAATATTTTGGCATTTTTCAAATCAGTATTTCGTTTGCGAGATATTGGGCTTTAAAGCCCTAATTTTAGTTCGAGTCACGTGCCCCCCCCCCCCCCCCCCTCCCTGCCGGCTAAATGGCTACTACTGGGGACGTGAAAAAATATTATGGCATTTTTCGAATCAGTAATAAAGTAAAGTAAAGTAAAGCATTTTATTTTGCGTAAAACGTGGTACAGAAGATGGTATGCATATATCACAGAGAAACACACATTTCACCAGCACCTGGCATGCAAAAAATGGAATTTTTTGCATGCCTTGAATTAATCATAATGGATGTACAATACGGGTATAATGTCAATTAAAATTCAAATTCCATTAATTAAGTCGTAATACAAATTTTAAGTTTGCGAGATATTGGGCTTTAAAGCCCTAATTTTAGTTCGAGTCATGTGTCCCCCCCCTGCCGGCTAAATGGCTACTACTGGGGATGTGAAAAAAATCGTGGTAGTAGTACATATAATGAATTAAAAAGGAAAACTATCACGAACAAGTAGGCATAAGTAGTTACCGAGTATTAGTCGACTAACTTAATGTGTAATGTGTTTATTGCTATCTGTAGATAAGTAATGTGCAGTACAGACCATTTTTTACTCCCATTATGCTGAACCGCTAAAGGAACCCTACGTTTCTAAACTACGTAGGAATAACAAAAACCTCAAAAATGTCAAGGAACGACTCATTATACAGTCGAGTTTTTTAAATATCTATACAGACAACCTTTCAAAAATATCTACACATGCGTCTTATGCAACAATAAAGACTGTGCATAGATATTTTTTAAAGGTTTTTTTTAAATCACATTTTAAGGAGCTTAGTCGTTTAACGATTATGTCGCTCCATAAGTACTCTAAAGCGTACGTTTTACATTTATGTACTTAAACACATTTTGTAACACTTATAAAGCAGTTTGGCTTGCTCTGACTCGGGGCCAGCAAGCACAACATTACATAATCCGGTGTTAAAAGCTGCACCAAGAGGCTCCCCTCGTACACATTCCATCAAAATGTGGTATACGTCTCCTACAACCCCACAGTCAGTACAATTAGGGCTAACAGCTTTCCCCACTATATGCTTAAATTTATTGGTAGGAATGTGTCCCGATCGGAGTCTCATCGCAATCACAAGAAAGGTTGTCTGTATAGATATTGGAAAACTATAACCTTTCATGAAATGGCGCATTTAACCAAGATTGTTTCTGCTTTCCAGGAGATGTGCATTCTAGTCCTGGCTGTAGAAGTGAGCGGGGACCGACTGAGCGCCATCAACGTGGCCGGCCTCGGGGTGTGCCTGCTCGGCATCATCGGCCATATTGTGCACAAGGTCAGTCATAACTTGTACAAGGTCAGTCACAACTTGCACAAGGTCAGTCACAACTTGCACAAGGTCAGTCACAACTTGCGCAAGGTCAGTCACAACTTGCACAAGGTCAGTCACAACTTGCACAAGGTCAGTCACAACTTGCACAAGGTCAGTCACAACTTGCACAAGGTCAGTCACAACTTGCACAAGGTCAGTCACAACTTGCGCAAGGTCAGTCGGTATAATTTGCATAAGGTCAGTCGATATAATGAACGCAAGGCTAGTCGGTATGCGAATATAACCACGACATCTTTGTGTAATGGCGTCAAAGCGTACACCAAGCTTTTACTTTATAGTAAAACGAATTATCGTATATTAGTGACGTTTTGCATTATCGGTAATGCAATATCTCATTAATAACAATCAATAACAAACATCAAATCTGTAAGAATCAATTGTGTGTGTGATTAACTTTGTTTTGAATGGAATTTTCACGTTAATGTATCTGTGGAAAGTAGATGTTAAATTATAATTAAATTTCCAAATAATAATTAATTTAGTAATCATAAATAAAGAATGTAGGAATTTGCAGAAGCTTGTGAGTTTTAATTAAAATGTCTAATTATGTGATTTTCTTTGGGGGAGGTTTATGTCTAACTGTGGACTATATTATATTGTGCAATTGCTTAACGGTGTAATTAGTGGGTAAAGAAAATATGTTATGTTTTTAGATATTTTTTTAGAAGAACCTTATTAATCGTATCATAAAAGGATTACTTTGTCGAGAAATTACAATAAGTACGCTGCACCATATCGTTAGTAGCATCTATAGTAGCCAAATATATGTGGACACGATCTTCAACCAGCTACCACTGCCTGGCAAAGTGGTGACCCCGACACTGAACGCGCAATGTTCTGGCAACAAATATTTTATCGGTTTATTTAGGTAACATATAACTAAAACATCGCAATTAAAAAACAAACACAACAATAGTACATTACTATAGAGGCCGGGAATGTTTCTCTCCAAGATTTGTATAGTGCTTTTCTCCAACTTGCAATGAGATAAAAACATAAAGTAGTCAATCTGTTTTATTCGCAGACAAAAGAATGCCGGTTAAGCTTATAGGTTTGGTGCGCGAGAGCATCATAAGGCCGGTTCTCATGTACGACACCGAGACGTGGGCGTTAACCCAAAAGCATGTCCACACCATCCAAGTTGCCGAAATGAAGTTGTTACGGTTTTGCGGTGTTGCCAGGCTCGATAAAATCCGCAAAGACTATCTACGGGGAATCCTGGGCGTCCGTGACATCGCCGATAAGGTTCGAGAAAGCCGGCTGCGATGGTATGGTCATGTGAAGAGGTTAACAAACTATGTTGGTAACTTGGCATTACAATGTTCCGTCTCTGGTCGAAGATCCAGGGGCAGATTCGAAACAAGATGGAAGAATGCAGTGCTAAGAGACATGCAAGTTATCCGAAATAGATGTTGAGGATGGAGCGAAGTGGAGAATTAAGACGAGTAAAGCTGACCTTACCATCATGGGATGTAGCTGCGAAGAGAGAGAGAATTTTTTTATTCGTAGGTTAAGAGGCCGCAGTAAGCTCGGCCGAATTTCACCTTCCCATACAAACGAAGTTTTGTTCTCATTTTAAAACAACGTATTGGATTGTGACGAAACTTTGCATAAACAACGACATGAGGTATATCGATGTCTGTAATTAGTTTATATGGTTCCAGTTTATAAAACAAACGAAACACATCAAAACAAGTTTTGTATGAAAAATTTAAGTTCGCTGTATTTTTTTACTATCGTATTTGAAGCTACATTACAGACCTGGATTCACCTCATTTCATTGTACATGCAAAGTTTGACTATAATTCAACGCGTAGTTTTAAAATTAGAGCGTAACTGCGTTTGTATGGAGAATCGAGCTTACTGCGGATTCTTAAGGGTGCTTTTCCACTGGAGATGTGTTATGCTATGTTTTTATATATTTGAAATGTAGTTCTAGCTACATCTATGTATTAAATGTATGAAAAAATAGTATAGCAAGCATAGCACATCTTTGGTGGAAAGGCATCCTAATACAATTAAATAATACGTTTCTGAACTGCACCGTCTGCACTACTGCCGCTTGCAGCGCTATTGTGTGCTTATTGATAGAATCGGTGTTTAAACTGTCCAACAATAGTATTGTTGGATAGTTTCATTCATTGGATAGATTCATTTTAGACATCATGTTCCATAGAAACATTTACTGCTTAAGACCTACACAATCGATATCTAAATAGAAATAGTGTTCGTTTTTTTTTTCAAAACGACCGGGTTCGATTCCTGAGCTGAGTACAAGTTTTTTAAAATGTATGAATGCAGTTTTTCTTGTTATTAAAATCGATGACATGGTTCCTAAGAACAGATCTTCGTATATCTTATAGTCTCAGACTTTCCCATACTGACCGCTCTGAATGAGCCACCCTGTATACTAGTACGGAGGGTGGCTTACTTCAACTTAATGTATACATATACTTATGTCGTAAAATAAAAACACATAAAGTATTAGTTACCTGGTATGTTTACCTATATTATGTAATAATGTGTAGTTTAAGTAAATAAGCTAAATAAATAAATAAATAAATTATCATCTTCACTCGTGGCACCGGATACGTGGTATTTCCGGACCTAATTTGAAGTGAGTCGTGTCAACGTTTCAATGCAAGTTTGAGAGAAACGAATTGTCGGATACTCGGGCCCACCCGGCCGGTTGTCGTCGCCCCGCGGCGGTAGGGAGCAATAGCGCACGTCGGTACGGGAAAACACTTCACTACCTGCCAGATACCTGGCGTCATCTTCTAGTATGTTATTAGTGTACGGCCCGAGTGAACACTCGAATTCGTACGCCTGCAACGTTTCGCGCCTCAACTCTCTCCTCACCTACCTGTCACCACCTCACGCCTTTTGGGACAGCTGTCAACACGGCGAATCCTCAAACATATCAAGGGTCAACAACGCCCATGTTACTCCTCAGGCGGGATGTACGCTTGTTCGCCAACGTCGTTATATAAAAAGGAAAAGGCCACGATAATCTTAACCTGATACTATTAAGACACATGTCTTTTGAATTATTTACTTACTAGTCGTCGATGAGATCGAACGTGTCTCTCAACAATAATAAATATTCTGCTGGAAAACTGTGACCTAACTTCGCACGTTAGGCGTTAGTAATTGAGTGAATTCTTATTATAACGTTAAGTGCTAGAGGAATTGTTTTAAAATGTAAGAAAATGTCTCCGCAGCGCTGCTAGATACCTGGCGGCGTCTTCTGGTGTATTATTGACAGAACCCGGAATTCTCGTGGCACTCTTGAACTATCACACGAACAGAAATAAATACAGAATACAATGTGTAAATTATAATTACGAGTATATCGCGAACGAGCGATCTCTCCAAGCTGGCCTTTGGATACCAACTTTTGAGAAATCATAAATAGAAATTAGAGACCCTTTGAACAATTTAATGAAATGCAAGGAGTTTTATGATTATCTGAGCCCGGTATTCTCGTAACACTTTTAAGCGATCATCATTTCCGTTTATAATTTCCTAAAAATTGATATCCAAAAGTTGAGAGATCACTCATTCGCGATAAGACGGCATGTTGTTTACTTCTCCTAAAAAACTGCTGCTAAGAATGTGAAAAAAATCGTAACAACAATACATATACCAGCAAGAAAACTATCACGAGTGTACTTAGCCGTGATAGTTTAACAACTCAACCCCCTTTCTTCCCGTGGGTGTAAAAGTCGTACTAAGAGGACAGAGTTGAAGTGTGTTGTGGGTAACCTATCACTGCGACATCACTGGAACATAAGTTTCCTGCGCTCTCTCTACCCCTTTTGCGAATATAGGCGTGAATCTAACTCGAGTCATTGTTAACTTACGATTATTTCCGCAGAGGCAACAAGTTTAATCAAAGAATACTCGGTACCGGTACAGGTTGCGTTTTCATCCAAAGTTAATTGTGTGTGTTGCCAGTGATGACATATGGCACTGAAACGTGGTCGCTTACTATGGGCCTCATAAGAAGGCTCAGTCACCCAAAGGGCTATGGAGAGGGCTATGTTGGGAGTTTCTCTGCGGTGATCGCATCAGAAATGAGGCTATCCGCAGCAGAACCAAGGTAGCCGATATAGCCTTCCGAATCGCTAAACTAAAGTGGCAGTGGGCGGGGCACATAGCACGTAGAACCGATGGCCGTTGGGGCGGAAAGGTTCTCGAGTGGCGACCACGTACCGGAAGGCGCGGCGTGGGTAGGCCAAGGTGTACTGATGACCTGGTAAAGGTTGCTGGAGTCCGCTGGATGCGGGTGGCGAAGGACCGGTCACTTTGACTCTTTGGGGGAGGCCTATGTCCAGCAGTGGACGTCTTTCGGCTGATATGACGATGATGATGATGTACCCAAAGGGTAAAAACGGGACCCTATTACTAGAAAGAAAGAAAGAAAGAAAGAAAAACATTTATTCGTGACAAGTATGATTAGAAAAAAAAAAAAAAAAAAACTAAATCTAAACATTGTGTAGAATTAATCAATTCGTGTCACGAAAAGGTCCCGCCTCAGCATAATGCCGACTCAAGAGCCGGCGCTGATCTTCCGGCGGGACCTGAAGTGTGTCACGGTGTCTGCAGTACGCACGGCTTAAGCTGAACGCGACTACTACGACTCCGTATCCGTCCGTCCGTCTGTCACCAGGCTGTATATCTCATGAACCGTGATAGTTGAAATTTTCACAGATGATGTATTTCTGTTGCTGCTATATATAAAATAATCTAAGGGGGGCTCCCATGCAACAAACGTGTTTTTTTTGGCCGTTTTTATAGATAATGGTACGGAACCCTCCGTGCACGAGTCCGACTCCAACTTGGCCGGTTTAAAATAATAATAATTGTAAACAGCCTTTTTTGAATTCTACCAAATCTTCTACATCGCATATGTTTTTTGGCAATTTGTTATAGATTTTATGTGCCATCCGCCATCATAAAACAATTAAAAGTTCTGAATCGGTGTGTTAATCTAATTCACCTCTCCCGCAGGTGTTATTCATAAAGTCCGTCACCGGCGCGATGCCCATGGACGACTTTGAGCCCGTGCACCGCTCCAGGACACCCAAGAGTGGTGGAGAGCCCTTGCTGGAGGCCAGGTGGACGCATCCCAGCGACGACAGCGACGAGGACGCCAGCACAGTGCTGTTCGAGGTGATGCAGCGGAGGGACGGGAGGTAACTCGGAGGGGGGGGGGGGGGGGGGGGAGATACCGAGTACTCCCTGGCAAACATGTCCATGCTCAACTCGACAGGGAAGATGGAATGTTTTCATTTCAGAAGATCACGAAATTATCAACCCTTCGGATGCTTTGGCGCTGACATTGCTGAAGGATAACGAATTTCTGGCTTCTGTTATAGTAAGCTAAGACATACGAAGGGTTAAACAATTAAAATACTATAATGTATAGTCAAAAAATCCGGTTGCAAACTGACAATTTAAACTTTCGCGCCTAAACGGATCTACAGTCCCTGTGACGTCACTCATATGTGTTACTCGCCATATTTGTTTGTCTGTGGTTCGTCCCTGGATGTCATAGAGTTGCCTAAGTTTTGACTTTTGACAGGAGTGACTTCACCAGACTCTGATTGTTGAATCAAAACACGTTCCGTTTCACATTACTTCAAATCGTAATTAATACGTTTCAGTAGCGATGATTTTATGTTTTCTCAACATTTTGGTCGGAAGATAATGCGGCATCTCCCTTATTATAACACTGTCAAACGATCAACTATTGCAAGAGCACGTCGGATGTGTTGCGAAATCGTCAACTCTGTCGCAATCATAAATTAGCTGTGAATGTAAGTATATCAGAGCATTTGTCAAATTGCCATGTCTGTCATTACAGTTTTGAAATCGCCAGCTCTGTCGTATTATCAAATTTGTCACAGCGGAATGCGGTATTTGACAAAAGTCAAATTAGCTTCTTTTTATGAAACGTCAAAAACGCTCCGTTAGTATGGAATTTGCAAGGACTGCTTGTTTTTATGAGTTTAAAAATCTTAAAAATGAAAGCTAGATACCTTCCGAGTATTTTTGTATTTTTTTTTAATACAACGACGATGGCAATCTAGCCTGATGGTAAGCGTGCAGCTCTAGAGGAGTAACGAGGGCGTTGCTGACCCTTGATATGTTCGAGGATTCGCCGTGTTGACAGGTGAAGGAACAAATTCCCTCGCTCTCAATACAACGCATCCTCGGGAGCTCTGGCGACCTTGCTCACCCCCAGGAACACAACACTACTACAGAGCAAGTAGCTAGTGTTACTATGGCTGTGTTCTTCTGCAAGGCGGAGGTACTTCCCCAGTTGGGCTGCTCCAAATGTTTATCTGCTGTTAATGTAAAAACAATTAATTTTCACTGTTCTCAAATACCCTATTGTCGAATTGCCAAACCTGCCAAACAGTTGTTAAACAGAAGGCAAAAAGAATATGTTCCAATTTACAATGCTATAGATTCCACTGGAGATGAGCATACCTCGAACAATTCATGCGTATGACGTCAAACCGCTCGTAGGATGATTTCAAATAGTATTTTCATAAACAATTACTACTTATGTAGAAGACCAGCGCTGGCGTCGCCAGCATTACGCTGAGTTGTGACCATTTCGTGGCAAATGTGTATGTGCGTACGTGTCCATTCCACAGTTTGTCTTTTTTTTTGCCATGAATAAATGTTTTTCTTTCTTTCTTTCTTCTTTCTTTCTTTCTTTCTTATGATTTATCATCTTTAATTAAACGATTTCGTCACTTGAAATGAGCCGAGTAAATGAATAGGATAAATAATAACATAAAATTGTCTTTTTTTTAATAAAATATATACTATTATTATAAACAATCGTACTTACGATAGCAAATTTCGTAACATTTATTTTATCCACGACATCGTCCCGTCATTCTGTATAAATCTCACGATTATTGTTTTACTTCGTGCGATATGTCACACGGAAGTTTAATACAAACATCACCTGTGTACAAAGTTACGTCATTTTTACGTCATCCGCATGAATTGTTCGAGCCCTGGAGATGAGGTATCTTTTAAAAGGTCTTTAGGCGGTCGGGGGTTAAGGCTGAGTTGACGAACGATCAGTTATTTTCTGTCAGAATTTAGTATTTGAAAATTACACATGTTTTTATTTGAAGTTACTATTAGACATTGTTAATTTATTTGGTATAGTTTATTTTGTTTGAAGCGAAACATTTTTTTGAACTGAAAACTTCTTTAGCGGCGCTGTGCACTTTTTGGGATGGGGAAAAAAAAATTAAACTCGCGTCAGGTCACGTGATCGTCAAATGCCAGAGATTGTAAATTCGTATGACGGACACGTGACCTGATCGAAAAACTGTTACAATGTCATTGTGTTTTCACTTCTGCCGGCACTCCTGGAGTGCAACCCGGTCTTTTTTTTAATTAAAATATATGTGCATGCATTCGAGACGGGTCGATCATTTAGGTCGAGCATCGACCTCGAAATTGCCGAATTTGTTTCGACGGGGCGACCCGTTTCTTAAAAGGCTACCGCTAAAAGAAAACTAAGTTCGTTCGGGTATCTCCCTCTCAGTCGAACCTGCTGATTCGAGCGACAGAGAGAGATACACGAGCGGACTTCGATTTCGTTTCACGGCAGTCGCATAAAATGCGCCTTTCAATTTTCGCCTCAAATATTTTACTACGTTTCAAGGAATTACATATTGTAAGTAAAACAAACATGAAGCTAAATTTCGTTATCATCCAGTCCATTAAAATAACGAAATGCTAGCTTCATCTCATTCGTTTTTTTTTGTAAATGATTATGGATTATAGTCCAAATCACCTAGCGGTGGTCCAAAAGAACTCAATGTTACACGGTAGTGTGTGCTACTATGAGGGGCAATCTAGCTACAATACGGCTAATATAAACAGAGTAGAACTAAAAACATTTTTTATTATAAAACAACACTTCGCAACTGGACTATAGATGAAACAATTCACCAGAAACCGACAGAGTTCGCTAGGCGTGTAAGTTCATACTACTGCCCGCCTAGCGGGCCTCAGCCGGCATCTGAGCAAACATTACGGGTCCCCGCTAGGCGGGTTCTTGGTTGCGAACGTGTTCTGTTTTTTCGAATATTATAACCTATGTAGTGACATAGGTTATAATATTACCCAGGTAGGTTATAACATTACCTTATTATTATTATAAGCCACGGTGGCCTAGTTCAGTCATCCAGGCTCGTACCGATGAGTTTTTCGGAACTTACTACGAGGATGTTATCGATACATATTTTTGCACTTGACTGTACATACATACACTCGAAAAACATAACCCTCCTTCTGGAGCAGTCGGTTGAAACGACCTCAGTTTTGGTAGTAATTTAGTTAGTCTAGTTTTGACCATAGTTCCTATGGACTTCAGTTGGGACGGTTTACGTTAGGTTTTGTTTCAAAATCGAACGAAAGGCTCATGAATGGTATAAATTCTATTGAAAATGACAATCTTTTTATGGGCCTTTGTTGACCGGTTAACCTAGTGACGCTGCCTACTAAAGGTCCCGGGTTCGAATCCCGTTAAGGCAAATATCGGCGAGCATGAATATTTGCTTCTGTCTTGGATGTTTTGTATGATGTTCTATTAGATATCGTCGTCTAGTACCCATAAGACAAGCCTTATTGAGCTTACTATGGGGCTGGTTCGACTTGTGTAAGATTATAAATGCCATTGAAGATGAGAAGGCTTATGGACTTTTGGTGGCTAGAGGTTGAAGTCTGCGTGTATGAGCAGTTTGACAGTTTTCAGTGCACCATATTTAACGTAAAGGTTACAGTATGGACCTGCAATACTTAGGACAAGCTATACGTGTCGCCACAATGAGGGACGGAAAGGCTCCTATGCAGCTAAATTAAGAACTGGTCTTTCAATGGCTGACGGCTCACCATAAAACAAGCTACTTAATTTGGGAGGGTAACGTAATATTTGCCTTCAGACAAAATCAATTGCAGCAAATAAAAAATAGTGGAACTACGACAAGGACAACGAATGATTTTCCCTTTCTGTCACACTAATCGAAATTCGGACGTGGTATTATTATTACCATAGCTTGTCCTGAGTATTATAGGTCCATGTGTTTGCTCTAAATTGCGGTTTATTCACGACCTTATTAAAGCAAATAACCGGATTGAAATCCCATTTCGCTATTCAATGTCTATTTATTCCATTTTATTTGCCCAGAGATTGTTAACATTCCTTCGTTGTTACTATTTATAATTATTTAATTCGTTTCCTATTTCTAACATTCCATTAAAATTATTAACTTAACGATTGTTTCCTGTCACCTTAGTCTGATTTCAATTTGTATGACATTGTCTCGCGCTGGCTTTGTATTGTTTTATGATATTTGTATGTAAAAGTGCTACCTAAAAGTGATCTACTTTAATATGTATGAGGCCCAAAAGGTGAAACGAATCTGCAACGTCTAGTTACTTTTGAAACCGGTTAACTGCGTTTCAAACCGGTCGCGTCATGTGTGATCTCTCAAAGTCTATGGTATAAACTCAAATGAAGCTCACAAATAACTAGACGTTGCAGTTTCGTTTTGGGGCCTAAGTCATTTTAAAATAAGTGTTTTAATCAGGGATATTTTAACCCTAACCAACTAAAACCTTTTTAACGCATTTTTCGGATATATTCAATAATTGTAAACATTTTAACCTTCCATTTCCGAAAACAATACAGAGTGAAAAACACAAAGGTCTTTTATGTGGTCAATTATAGTTAACTGCTTTTGTATATGTAAGTGATGAATCACACAATTTAATATAAGAGGAGTATATATGTATGTATGTAAGCATTTTATTTTACACAATAACAGGTTAAAAAATTTACATGTATGTCACACGATAGATCAAAGTACAAAACGAAATTATCCCTATAAGGGATCTCTTCCAGCTAACCTTTGAGCAATTGAGAGGGAGGTAGGTAGAACTTATACCGTGTACAGGAGTCGCCGTTTATGCGGATTAAGAGACCAACCAGAAATTGATTTACTGTCAGCACAAATGGAAATTTGACAAGTCGATTAAAAATCTGAATGTCAATTAGAAAATCCTCGACATGGAAAATTGTCCAGCCTGAAAATTTAATTACGTACTAAAAGTTAAATTGACACTTGATCGAAAGAAATACGTCCATATGGAATTACGTACACGGCAAAAATTTGCAGATAAGTTACCAAAATTTACCAAATGTGACGCAAAATATCCAGATTATGATATGCAAGTTTGAGCAAATGTGACCAATCGGAAATTATATGAATTTTGTACAAAATAGTCATTAAATTTTGATTGCCTAGTGATTTAGGCATGTTCGAATCCCGGCTCGTACCAATGAGTTTTTCGGTACTTATGTACGGAATATTTACCGTTAGCTTTTCGGTGAACGAAAACATCGCTAGGAAACCGGTCTGATCCCAGTAACATATTGCTATGCCCTACCAGGGCCCATATGGAACTAATATACCTATAAGATCTTGTACACATTACTATGGTCGCGATAAATGATATGACTATGACTATAAGATCTAGTTTTCCCTCTGGGTTGGAAGGTCTGATGGCAGTCGCTCTCGTAAAAACTAGTGCCTATGCCAAATCTTGGGATTAGGTGTCAAAGCGGACCCACAACCGGGAATGCTAGGAGGATGATGATTTTAAATTAGACAACTTTCACTTTGAACATATTTAAATTAGACAACTTTCACTTTGAATATATTTAAATTTGACCACTTTCACTTTGAACATACATATTTAAATGTGATCCTATTTTCATACTGGCCAAATTCCATTGGGGTTAGATTCCATTATCACCAAATTCACTTTTGATGATACCATACCAAGATATGATACATAAAAAGTAATTCAGAATATTAATTCCAATTTCCAATTTCAAAATATTAATTTCGTGCTGAAGATTTTCCATTCGTGCCGAATTACAGTAAACCCATATATTTGTGCTATGTCGAACTTGGCTATGTAAAGAGCATTGAAAACAGGTACATTTTAGTTATACTTACTATACAGACTAACAAACATATCAATATGAACATACATAAACACATGGCCATGTGCGGGTTGGGCACTTCAGATAAAAATAATTATAAAAAAAGCCAACGATTCAAAACTATCAAAATATATCTGCTTTCCTTGCTCTATTACACTACATTGTCGACATAATATTATACTATTGTTAAAATAAAGTTAACCGGTTAATCATCACGCAACAAAACATCATACCGGTTATAAAATCCCGATTTTATAAAATTTATTAGAACATTTATAACTATGTCGGTGGCAAACATGGTACGCAGGTGCCGTACCCCGTGGACGCCAGAAACTCCACGGAACCTTTTTATTGAAGTTTGTGTTCAGAAATAACATTTCACCCTTGGTCGAATTTATATTATATAATTTAAGTTATGCAGATACGAGTATTAAACTTAAATGACTAATGTAAAATATGAATTTTATATCATAGTAGCAACTTCTTCCGAGTTTTTATTGTTTTTGGGACCACGTTTGATAAAGAAATCAACCTAAGATTATAATTTAATGAATACTGTACCGGCGAATAAAAAAACCATACAAGTCTAAGTAGCGCCGCAAAACGGCCCCACAGAATGGGTGCCATTGCCATTATGCGGGTTGGGGGCGGGGTGTAAACGATGCCAGGCAGCCGTTTAGTTCGAACATGCGCATACCGGGTTCTAGACACGTGTTTGGGTAGACATTTGTAAGGAGCTCGCATTGTACGGTTTTTTCGTTCGCTAACTTGTACCAGTACCATAAATTGTACATATCTGAAAATGCATTTGTACGTCACACCTGCCCATAAAGTAACAATAACTCACCCGCGCGTGGCTATCACTGCTTAGCCAGGGGTGACGTGAAATGGTGTACTCACCAAGGGCGGTAGGTAATTGAGCTCTAATTGAGTAATGTCCTATTTGTAACCGGTTGATATTTGCCGGCTGGGACAGCAAAAAACCCGTACTGCATTGCGTTTGCCCGTTGCATAATAACTTTTTCAGAACACGAGCGGAAACTAAGAATAAGGAAAAGGATACATTTATTTTAAAACAAACAAGTCTAACTGCTTTTCTATTCCTTTTTAACCGACTCCAAAAATGAAGGAGGGACTCTATTTTTTTGAAGTGAAAACTTCTTTAGTGGCGCCGTCCGCTTTTTGTGATGAAGAAAAAATGTTAAACTCGCCACAGGTCACGTGACCGTAAGATTCGACAGATTGGAAATTCGTAAGACGGACACGTGACCATAGAAAAACTATTTCAATGTCATTGAGTTTTTACTTCTGCCGGCACTCCCGGAGTGTTTTAACCCTTTTCCAGGCCCCGTTAAACCAACGGTTAAATATTGTATTTATTTATCACATCGGCCTTCTTTTAACCTAAAGAATGTATTTCTAATATCTATTTATAAATGCAAAAAAGGAATATATTTTTTAGGGAAAATATGAATGAAATCAAATCACAGTTAGGTAGGTACCGCCAGCGATGACTCATCTGGTATCTATGATTTAAAATATGTTTAGTATATCTCTGCTAATGGAGCACTGATAAAGAGTGAATGGAAACAGTTCCCATATGTTATCACTCCCAGCCAGGCGTAGGGCACTGAGGGACCACATACTTTGAATACTGTTTTTGGAAATTGTGACATCTTTATTTACAAAGTTAAGCTAATAATAAAAGCTACACAAATAAGTAATAAAACAAAGTGGAAGTTAATTCAAAAAATGCTCAACATCTCTAAAAAACGTAATTTTTTCACGTGGTCGATGAAACGTACATACTACGCCTGGAAAAGGGTTAATGTATGTTCCCCGATGGTGTCTGGATGGGATGAGACATTTTTTTTTGTTTGAATGAATATCCTTCCCATGTGGCCCCATGGTCACCAGGTCAGGATCTGATGATGAGATCCTGGGGAAATCGAAGGAACTCCTCAAATTTCATAGGCACGCTTAAAGCGATTTGGGTTTTTTTTGGGGCAATGTGGCTTGGCGGAGTACTGAAGTCGGTTAAAACTGTTTTTTAAATTATATTAGAAAGTCTTCCGCTTGTTTTGCAAGTTACAAGTTGTTATGCTCGGCTCGGGTTATGTTTTAATCCTACACCAAGAAACCACAGTCGGCATTATACAGGGTGAAACCAAGTCGTAAACAGATTTTTTTGTTTCTATCGCAGTGTTTTAAACGCTAACTCTAGAAGCAAACAATTAAACTTTATTGATAATAATTTTAATTTGCAAAAACACCAACCTTATGGTCACCCTATTCGACAAGACTTGATCTGTACATGAACCTAGAATACTCTGGACAGGTTATGGTAATAATAACACCACGTGCGAGCGAGCTGGTAGCATACAAAACTCGATAAGTGTGACAGAAAGGGAAATATCATTCATTGTCCTTGTCATAGTTCCACTTTTTTTTATTTGCCACAACTGATTTAGTAAAGATGTAGCACATTAACCATTACCCTTCCAAATTAAGTAGGTTGTTTATGGCAAGTCATCAGCCATTTCAAGACCAGTTCTTAATTTAGCTGCATAGGAGCCTTTCCGTCCCTCACTGTGGCATCACGTACAGCCTGTCCAGAGTATTCTAGGTTCATGTGACCTGTAGCTTAATGTGACAGTTTAACAGCAATTTGGGTGACAATGAGACTCAGTAATTTTTTTCGAGTAACAAATTAAGTAACAACGTTTACATATTTTGGTCTGTTGTCACGTCCACATGTTAAAGCTAAAGTTAAACAGTCAGAAACACATTTTTGTTCACGAACAGGATTCAGCCCTGTATAGTTAGTAGCAGCCTAAGTAGCCAAAGTAACACACCCTTATTCTTGCAGTAATAAAGACGTGTGGCTGCTGCTAACTATGTGATCAGAGCCCGGAATTTGCACGGCAAAACAAAAGACTGTCGCAACCTAACTAGTGTTAGTAACATTTCTTTATCGATATCGATAGTTGTGTAATAGAAGAAAGAAAACGGTCCACAAAATTACGTGAGGTTTGTACATAGAAAGATGCAATTTCTTCTTCGAAATCCACGTCAGTACACACAGCAGCACATTACATTTTATTTCTGATAGTAATAAGAGTATATAATCATTAATTTCTCAACATTCTCTGGGAGTAGACAGACAGTTTCGTTTATCACTATAAAGCCATTTATATACACTAAATGATCGTTCAACTTCACTCGACGTCAAGGAATTTAGAAAATTCATTGTAATTGGTATGTTGTTCAGGTTGAGTAAGTTTTTTTTAGATATTTCTCGTATATTTATTTTAAATTAACTGTCGTGAAGTATTTTAAAATAGTCGATAATAATACTCGATATCGATACAAATATGTTTCTTACACTAGTAAGATTGCGAAAGTCTTGTTTTGCCGTGAAAATAACGGGCTCTGTATATGACGCTGACTGTACTTGCCGGTTACTGAGGGGCTACCGCGAAACGAAAACGACCTTCGTTTGTGGTTCTCCGTCTCTGTCGCACTTGATGGTTCGAGCGACAGAGAGGGAGATACACGAACGAAGTTCGTTTTCGTTTCGCGGTAGCCGTCAATATGTACCGAAACCTTAATCCGCTTACACAAAAGCGATGGGACATATTTATGAGTAAGTTGTATGTACCCATATTTTTACACTTGACTGCAATAAGCCGAAAAATATGTACGTATCTTTGACGCCGACCATACCCAATAGTAATATTGATTTGAAATAAGGCTTATGTAAATATTATACATATTCGCCAGTGAAAGTGAGGTTTTTATGAAATTTATTTACTTATTTGTATTATAAATATTGCTAAGTTTGTTATTGAAATGAATATAGACTATTGACTTTATATGTTTGATGCATTTTTATTTTGTCTTTGGCCGTTCTGTCCACGACGGAACGGATATAGTAAATGATCATTTTACGGCGAGAGCGGTCTATCGAATCCAGAGTGAAGAGAAAGATTCTTGAGCGTAACGAAGGATTCAAGTGTTTACACGCCCAAGATGGAAATAAGCAGCAGGCAGCTTTTCACACCTGCCTTCTGAGAAACGGAAATCCCTGTTTGACGTCAACAATAACTCTTTAAAGTAAAGTAAAATTTTATTACCAGAAAGATTTAGTAAAAAAAATGCTAAGTCGATGACCCCACACTAGGCTAGGCCTGAAGCTCTAGTATAAGTTTTACCGAAACAAAACGTTACGACCGCGTTCGCGTTTAGCTGTCAAATCCCATACATATTGAGGGTAAAACGCAAACGCGATCGTAAAGTTTTGTTTCGGTAAAACTTATACTAGAGCCTCAGTATCGTGGAAGTCAAACGTAAACCGAACACATGGAATTGACCGAATAAAGTGCGGTCCGTAAATCAAAAGTCAAACATAGGATATATGTAACTTCTTTTTTATGTTCTTTGTACAGTCCGCGTCAATGTACAGTTAGATCTTTTCTCTAAGCAATAAGGTCCTAGGTTCTGACTGTACTCTATTAAATAAAATAAATACTAAAAGGCTGTTGTGGATTATGTAAAGTTTTATTAAAAAAAAATAGTATGACGTTGCAAATAAATATCGAATTTGAATGTTTCATTGAATTCAACAAATTCAACGTTACACAACAATATTTTTCCAAATCTCACTCGTGTTAATACAGAAGTGACATTGAGTTTTAGGGCCTAGATAACTGCATTCCAACTGAAACTTGTATCAACTGAGTTAGTGTACTGTTTTCGTGCCGTAGGCACTGGTCCCGCCGCCGGCTAGTAAGCTAGAAAAGTTGGGCGAGTAGCATTACTTCGCGGATCTGTAAAGGTCGATTGATCACACTGTGCCTGGTCTGTCACTGGGACTTTTCTAGCTTACTAGCCGGCGGTGGGACCAGTGCCTTAACATGCAGTTTACCCATACTCGTTACAGTTAAAAAGCCGTCTGCAGGTCGGCCGATATTCCTTTTAGTTTTGAGCCAATGGAGAGTACAGATAATAACCGATTTCGATTAACAGAAGACTAATATATCGTCATAGTAACTAGCAGAGCCATTACTGCTGGTAGAAACCTCGTATAAATGTCTGTACACAAAACCCCAAAAAAAATATAGGTGGCCCGCTTAACTCACCGCGCCCGCACGCCACCTGCGCTCCGTTATCGTCATACCTACCCCCGCGCGGGCGAGGATTAAGTTAAACGGTCCACGTATAATTGTGATTGAACATCCCACATCACATTGTTCGACAAGCACGCTATGGCACTGGTCCCACCACCGGCTAGTAAGCTAGAAAAGTTGGGCGAGTAGCATTACATTGCGGATCTGTAAAGGTCGATTGATCACACTGTGCCTGGTCAGCACGCAATGAAACGTTACTCGCCCAACTTTTCTAGCTTACTAGCCGGCGGTGGACCAGTGCCTAACACAGAGCACAATGCGTCTCTCTTATTGACAATGCGAGTGCCACCGTGTTGAATCCAAGCGGCGAAACAAAGCTATAAGTTACGACCAGAGCGGGGCGTCCACTCAGGCCTTACACTACAGACCCCGTAGAATGAACGGCCTTATCACACGATAAGTGACAAGATAGAGCGTCCGTCACTGGCTGACACCGTTCAATAGAACGAGGCGGACGCTCTATCTTTTTTCACTTATCGCGTGATAAGGCCGACCATGATACGGGGTCAGGTCACAGCTCATTAGAACCACCCGGCGCCCGACCCGCACCGCCTCGCCTCGCAAAGGCAACACACCGAACGCGGGTCGTGCGCGGCGCGGGTCGGGCGGTATCTCGTATCTCTTTCGCACCTTTTACCTACCGACGTTCGGTGTGTGGAGGCCTTAAATGTACTAACTACGGAGTTGAAGTGAGCGCATGCCCGTACAAATCCATATTATAAAGAATACTAACCGCTCGAGGCGAGGCGGTTCGGGTAGGGCGCTGGGTGGCTCTAATGAGCTGTGACCTCAAGTCTACAACGGCAACACTGATCAAATGGTTCGTTATCCTTTTCGCCACCACCTCATTCATGTCTCACACGCCAGTCTTTGTAGTAAAAGACTGAAAATGAACCTTACTCGAACTATACATCGACAGTGGCGACTTGAAGTCACGGCGTGTGGGGCACTAAAAGAACAAGCCACAAGGTTAGGAGTCCGCAGTAAGCTCGATTCTCCATACAAACGTAGTTACGCTCTCATTTTAAACGACTAGCTAGTTTGCTCTGAAACTTTGTACTAAGAATAAGTTAAGGTATATCCAGGTCTGTAATTAGTTTGTACCTTCAGATACAATAGAAATAGAGCGAATTTACGTTTTTCATACAAAACTGGCTTTTGCCGTATTTCGTTGTTTTATAAACTGGAGCCATATAAACTAATTAAAGACCTAGATATACCTCATGTCATTGTATATGCAAAGTTTCGTTACAATCCAACACGTAGTTTTAAAATGAGAACGAAACTCCGTTTGTATGGGAAGGTGAAATTCGGCCGAGCTTACTGCGGACTCTTTAGTCTAGCATTCTGTTCACGAGTCGCGAGTCGAGCAAGTCGATCCCCCCCCCCCCCCGCATCTATCTATACTATACGCATAAAACACGTCTGCCATACACACATGTGCCCGTGAACTTGTCGGCCAGCGGCTAATTCGGTGGATGCCCAACTTGTGGATTAGTCTGCGGATTTTTCCACGGATTCGTGGATTCTACAGCAACGGGTCGTGGACAAATCGACAAGCTCTAACTATATTGGTGCGACAAATCGCTCCGGCAACGCCGGTGTCCGGTGTCCGTCTATTGTGTGCGGCACGTGAGCCAACAAGCGCTGTGAGTTGCCAGTTTGTGAAATAGTAACACGTAGCTTTGTGAAACGGGAAATGACGTCATGCTCCCCGGCAGGACCACCTTAACAATAAAATAATAATAAGCCTATAATATAGGCCCAGTATTAGGACGCATATTATATACGCTCCACTGCTGGGCGCAGGGCCTTCTGTAATGGATGAGAGAGAATGGACAGTAGCAGTAATAAAAATATGATGGTGGTTGTGCTGGCCAGATAGTCCCCAGCCGGAACATAAAGCGAAACTGTTGATATCGATATTTTGTATTGGAGAATTTTATAGGGTACGTACGGATTTTTTCCAAAAATTGGTTTTCATGAAACTTAAGGTGGCTCTACCGGGGACCATGGCGTGGGAAATGGGTTGAAAAACTTAGTTTCTAGGTCTGTTCCAACCGCGCGAAGACACACTAGTCATGTTGAGTGCTACGGACTATCAAATGGTACTGAAGGATGCATTGTAAAGTCAGCGTCATATAGTTAGGAGCAGCCAGAGTAGCCAAATATTTCGTAACACACCCTTATTCTTACTATACCGAAATATTTGGCTACCTTGGCTGCTACTAACTATATGACGCTGACTGTACCATACGATCAATTCAAAAACTCACTATAGGTAAAAAAAACGTCCCATTCGCCGCCACAGTAGATTCCGTAAGTTGTGTCTTACACGCCAGTCTTTGTAGCAAAAGACTGAAAATGAACCTTACTCGATAGCGCACGTAGTCCCGTTACCTTTACATGGACAGTGGCGACTTATTATAGCCATGGCTTGTGGCACTAAATGTATTTGCTTCATATCAAGCCAATGGCGGCGAAAAGGTTAAGTAAGGCACCTCTAGCATACATTTGCGGAAACATCGACATTTATTTTGTTTACAAATGATGTGTAATGTTTATTAAAATAAGTGAAAGCTGCGCATTTCCAAAAATTCGTGTACCCATTCAGCGTGAGTTCAACAAAACTTTACTCAGTGTCAGTTTTGAGACTACAATTACGTATTCAGTTTCTATAAAAACTCACTATCTTTTCTATTTATAAATGATATGTACAAGGTGTAACAAAAATGGGGTATGAACCGATCAAGGGCTTGACAGGTATCGTGTTCTGATAAGAAAAAACAGAAAAAAATAAAATATGACGCGATTTTTTTTTACTTTAGTATGGAGCGTTGGGCGACTGGGGCGACAAGCTCCATAGTAATAATAATAAAATAAAATAAAAAAATAAAAAAAATCGCGCCAATTTTTTTTTCTGTTTTTTTTTTTATCAGAACACGATACCTGTTAAGCGCTTGATCGGTTCATACCCCATTTTTGTTACACCTTGTATATACACACGCTATTCAAGTGACATAAGTTCATTTTCACATAATTTGTACGCTATTTACGTTACAAAACTGACACCGACATAATTTTTATTTCAATCACGCTAATTGGGTAGACGAATAAAAAAAAATAGCCAGCGACATACTAGAGGGCCCTTAAGTTTTATAACGATACCAGCGTATATTTTAGATTTGCATATTTTTATTTTTGATCAGCTCTTAGCAGAGAGTGCTCAATACGATTCAAATCTAATAATACTTCAACGCGTTAGAAAATATATACTAAAGCCCCAACTATAGTCTAAACCACCCAATTACAGGAACTCTAAGGCAGTATGATTTTATAAAATAAATAATAAGAAATAATAAGTACTGGACCAATTTAGTTTGCTTTAGGACCTCAGTTGTTTTATTCGCCTATAGTTGGCAGGCTTTACACCAGAAAGCAGGAGCCCCAATACTATTTCAATATTCAGATTATAGGCTATAAAATTCTAGCAATGAGTAGCTATATTTCTAGAAATCGTATTGGGATCTGGGACATAGGTATTGATGTATATTGGTAGGCTTAAATCAAAGTAACGACGAACGCTCGTAGGGCCTACGTAGACTGCGTTTTTTAAACGCGCCGTCGACGCTGGCTTGTGTCAAATCACGGGACCTCCTATCACAAAAAACGTCGACGGCGCGCCTAAAAAGCGCAGTCTACATAGGCCCTTAGGCCGCATTCAAGCGCTGGCGTAATGTTGCGGCATTTATTAAAGTATAGGCATACCGTTTGAGTCGGTTCCTGGAGTAGTCGCCCGGTCCAGCGTTAGATTAGGCTCTAACGTGACACAGACACCCCTTCTGCACCGCGCATGTACCTACAGTCAGCATCATATAGTTAGTAGCAGCCAAGGTAGCCAAATATTTTGGTACACGTCTTTATTACTGTAAGAATAAGGGTGTGTTACGATGTATTTGGCTACTTTGGCTGCTACTAACTATATGATGCTGACTGTACCGTAGGTAACGGTAGGACTATAAAAAGCGTCATTCATTTGGTCCAAGCCTGCCATAAGGCTGCACATCCACCAGAATCTGCTTAGCTGTGTCCGTCATTTGGAAACCCAAATGTGACTGCTACGTAGCTTTGTACGTCACAGCATAGCACCCTGGTGGCAAACCCGGCCAAAGCGAACGTGTCGAGCACGGCTACTAAGAAGATCCACAGCCGAAGCTCAACTGACTCAACTGAGATATCTTCGGCTCACCAAGCTGCCCGCTGAGCCGAAACAGCTTTCCGTTTAACGCTGTAGCGGCTTCCATCTTCCTCAAAAACATGTTCTTCGAGCTAGTGTTGAGGGTCCGCTCCGTCAAGGTCTTATTCGAATCAGAGTCCAAAGAGTTGATGATGGAGTCAGCATCAGCATCCACGTTAAAGATGTTCGTGTGCGATTCCTCCCGCCAAAGCTTCTGTAGATTCAACGCCATTAGCTCCAGTTGCACTTGGGACAATTCTCGTATGACATCAATCTGAACAGACATGACACTGTCACAGGTCTTTAGGAGGGAGTTCAGAGTCTCCAGCACCTCGGCGCGGCGTTTCTGAATGTTATACTGATTGTCTAGATTCTTCTCGAAGAAGGACAAATGCTCGTAGAGTTCTGCAAGCTGGAGTGAGCAGGATACATATTGCGCAGGATGGTGCTCGAAGTCATAATAATGTTTCGTACGCATTATCCATTTGTGTGTAAACGAAAAGAGTTTTCGCGCCTCTTCAATACTGCTCACGGATTCTGCAGGCACTCTAGCTTCTATATCCGTCAAGTTGAGCGAAGAAAACACAAATACAGTGTCAGATGGCCTGTCTCCTTGCGACTTCTCCACCCCCTCTTTCTCATCAAACTTCTCCGAGCCAATGTTCACGGTCTTCCAAAGATCCGCCTTCGAGCTACCCTCAGAGAAATACTTGTTCAGAACATTCTTCTTGGACAGCTTAAACAGCGTCAAACCGTATTTGACGAAATGGTGCCCCAGTTCGAGGAAGTGGATCTCAAAGTCTGCCTTCTGCAGCACGAATTCCTCAGGCATGAGCTTGTAGTTGTCGTGGCAAGTTCGGAGAACGTGGTAAGCGGCGCAGAGGTGGTGCCGAGCGTTCCCCAGTTGGTGTAAATACGTGAAGTAGTTACCGAGTCGCGCGGTCCTCAAGGACCAGTCTTGGGGAGTCCCTTCCTTCAGATCTAGTTGTCTTCGAAGCGCCGTGTGATTATACAAACAGTACTTATCTGGTATGTTCAGTTTGTTGTACAGAAATGCCTGCATTTGAACGTTGTTGGTGATAACTTTGTCGATCTTCTCTGGGTTAATGCAGCGGACGGCTGGCAGGGGGTCACATGTGAACATGTATTCAGCGTCCAAATATTTGTCTACTTGAGGGCAGATCTTATCGTACAGGTCTTCTGTAGCTTCGAGGATCTCTCTCGCGAGCTCTAACTGCTCTAGATGCACCAGGTAGTAGCAGAGTAGGTTTTGAATGCGAAGGTAGATGAAGAGGCATTCGTGTCGAAGGGCGTAGGGCTTGAGCTTTTCGAAGGACGCTAATAGAAGGTTTCTTTTCTCAACGAGGGTGAGAGGCAGGACTTTGGCAGTCAGGAGGGCCAGGTAGCCCTCCATGGCAAGGCCCCGGACGAAGTCTACATGGTTCTGCTTACCGAGGACTGTTAACTCAGCGCCCAGCGACTGGATGTCTCTCTTCAGAGCAGCGACTCTGTCCTCGCTGTCTTTGCACTTTATCGTAGTTCTGATATTTTCAAATGTTCTGCTTATCCTCTCAAGGAATTCCATTATTTGATTTATTTCACGTACAATTTCGAATCTGCGGTTTGTATGAGTTTTAGCTTGTGAATTTGTTCTTAGTTTGATTTACAATGGTGTGACATGACATAACGAAAGATTGTAGGCGGCCAGTCCAGTAAATCCTTTTTTCTATATTTACCCACGACGGAACGGAGAAGGTATATGCGTTTAGGGTGAGATGCTGTTTGTTTGTTTGTTTGTTTGTTAGTTAGTTTGTTTGTGTACACCAATGTTCCCATTTATTTCCAAAACGGCTTGACCGATTTAGATGCGGTTTTCAGAAATAGATGCGTGGTTCATCAGGGGTGGTTCTTAGCCCTTACAGCACGAAGAATTTATTTTTGGATTTATTATTTAAAAACGAATTTTTCGGTGCATTTAAGCCCTCTAGAAAGACAAAAAAATACAAAAAAAATCCTCCCCTCTCCCGACATTGTCAAAACCCACCCGCACGATCGTTTCATTCCGTCACGACCCCTAGTAAAGATTTTATTTTTAGGTAGGTAACCTTACGGTAGTTTTTAGTAAATAATACAATATAAATGGGTAATTAAACGTTTATTTATCAGTTTGTTGACTTGGTACAGCATTTTTGGCATGAAAAACTTAAAAACAAACTTCACATCACTCAATAATTAACTTAAAACTGCCTAATGAACGCTATAATTTGTCAAATTCGACATTACAAGTCATGACATGAACAATAAAAATAATAGAGCTTCTCATTACAAATAAAAAAACAAATAAGTTACTAACTATGTGTGTGGGTAGGTGACCGACTACGATGAAATGACAGTGGAGCTGCAAAGTCGGGTTCAGGGTCACTATCGTCAGAGCTAGTACTGCAATTATCGGCTTCTGTGTTGTTGCGTACACGGTTTTCAAGGTCAGACTCATCGAAGTCCGATACATTTCCGTCGCCGATGATTTCAGCCACCAAATCAGATGTTAAAAGCCCTAAACAAAACAAAAGGTGTTTTGTTGTTTAGTCACCAGGGGGCGCTGTAGTAAACGTTTTAAATGAATTTTCTCAATTATCTCAAAAACAGCTTAAGCGATTTCTATGCAGTTTTCGGAGATGACTTTGTGGTTTATCAGGGATGGTTCTGACATTTAAATTAAGATTTTTGCTCACCAGGGGGCGCTGTAGTGAATATTTTACACGAATGATCCCAATTATCTCGAATACGGCTTTAACAATTTATGCCATGTTTGGGTTCTTTTGACAGTGTTTGCCGAGTAGCTTCTGAACATGAGCTGATGATGGAGCAGGACAATATCGTGGGGAACGTTGAGAAGGAACATAACAATTCTACTGTGTTTGGATTCTACTGATAGTGGTTTCCAAGTAGCTTCTGTAGGTACTTTACTTGCGCATATGCATCGCGTATGTGCATTTTTTATTTGTCACTCGAATGTGATCGATCAACACTGGCACATCGATCGAATAACAATGCACGACTAAATATAATACGACACTAGCTTCCCGGGCAAATAACGTAGACAAACCCGCCGAATAAAACGTAGCTTATGTCCACCCAGAAAATCTATTCTACACACTTGTGAAGAAATGATAGAAATCGGTTCAGTAGTGGTTCCGGAGATTACCCATTACATACAAACTTACAAAGCTACAATCTCACAGACATTTCTACCAAAATGGTACCTACACTCTGTTGCTTACGTTGGCTTTGATTTAGATGATTATTTTTGAAGAGTTTCATACAGAAACAATAGACATAGGTCATTAACTAGGTGTAATTAGAAATATTTTATTGTAGGTTTAAATGAGGCTTTACGTGAGAGTTAAATTAATGATTAACTTTAAAAACAATGTTTTAACCGACTTCAATTTAGTACTCCGCCAAGCCACGAGAACATTTCCACATTTCTTTTCCAATTTACCACATGAACTGATTTCCGAGAGCAAATGCGTTGATTATTAGAGAAAAAAACCCAATCGCTGTATGTGACCCGATAATATTTGAAGACTTCTGTCGATTCCGAAAGGATCACCCTTGGCACTTCATTAGTTGCTATTTCAACGGAATCTTATCAGAATCTGTGATATACTTTTGTACTTTTAAGTACATAATTGAGGAATTCCATAAGTCATCTGTGGTCTTCATCATCAATTCCACTCCACCAATTTATGATTTTCGGATGTAAATACACGAGTTATAATAGAAAATACCAAAATCACTACACGTGTGCCTAATATAATTGAGGAGTTCCCTCAATTCCTCATGGATCCCATCATCCAATTGAATTTTCAAAAAAATGGGACCTACCTGAAAGCATATACTTACAAAAAAAAGCTACGAATCGGCTCATCAATGACGGAGTTCTGAGGTAACAAAGAGAAAAAAATAAATAAAAAAATACAACCGAATTGAGAACCTCCTCCTTTTTTTGAAGTCGGTTAAAAAAGGCTTATCTACTTTCATAGAAAATTATCACTTGTAAACGACTGCAATTATCACAGTAACCATATGTTTTGAACCAGACAAATTAGGTTTCTTAATATTTCCATTAATTGTATACTTTTAGTTTAAATTATAGTATTACCAACAGAAACAAAAATCACATCAAAACGTGATCTAAAATCTAAATAAATCAAGATTTAAACTTTAACGATTCTCACACATTATTTATATTAAACGGGACTTAATCGCGTATAATTAAAATATTTTGCGTTGTCCCGTGACCATGGATGTTGCAACACATCTTAAACGTCGGGAGACCTCAGTGAGGTAAATAAATAATTTCATTATACGCGATTAAGTCCCGTTTAGTATAAATAATATAAATCAAGGTCATGATTAGTATAGAGGGCGGATCGTAGTGTAGTGACGTCATGAGGTATTATGTGTGCCCCCCACTCGGAGGGAACTTCCTCGTTTGTTAACCACCCTCTGAGGGGTTTGTTATGATCGTTACCAATTTCAATCGATTTATTTACTTTTCATTCATTAATAAATTCATTTTCATTAATTATTTAATTCATTCATAGAATCACGCCTTTATTCCCAAAAGGGATAGGCAGAGCACATGAAACTTATGTTCTAGTGACACTTTTAGCATAAATGTGAGTATAAAAGATCGATAAATGTGATATCCCAGCGATAGGTTGCTAGCCCATCGCCCACAACACACTTCAACCCTGCTCCCTTAGGCAACTTTTACCACCCATTTGCTTTTCGGCCACTGTTAATCCATTTAGGTTCATTATAAACCAATGTACGATAAATAACGGTAATGTTAATAGCTGACATTAATATTAAATTATTAGAAACTAGCTTCTGCCCGCGACATCGTACGCGTATAAATTAAGGTTTACATGATATTCTTATGTTTAACCATAGTACCTACTAATAAATTTGAAAATAAAGATTTCATTTCCATAGACTGTGCGTGTAACAGTTCAAATTCTCTTCGTCCTTAATTTGGTCGTCAATAATATTATATAGATGCCCAAAGTTTCCTTTTAGAGAGCGCTCCCTGCGAGCCCCAGGTCCGAAGGCCCTAGGGCGAGCCCGACGGACACTCACTATCCTCAGGGGTCTTGCTAGTGACACCTGACGCCAAAGTCCCGAAGGTGAGCGGCGAGGCAAGCGAGGTCGAAGGCCGAGTCATAGGAATTAAAGGCCTAAAGCAATCCGTCAGAGAGCGCTCTCAACGCGAGCCCGAGGGCCTAAGGCCCGCGGTCGAGCCCCCACGGATACTCGTTATCTCCGATTAACTTGCAAGCGAAACCTGAGGGCCGAAGTCCTGAAGCCTGCGAATGTGAAATAACGTTTTGTATGGAAATCGAACCACCTTAAGCCTTCCAATCCCACTACTAAGTTAAATAAATGCAGCAGGCGCGTCGTAGTAGACTCTTTTAAAAGCCCAAGCTTCGCCATGAAAGACGTGAACCTAAATTTTAGTGTTCCGTACCAAAATTGGTCCAGAACGGAACACATGCGATCACTCGGAGGCTGTCCGTCTGTCACAGCTAGTTTTCTCGACGACCGTTTGACATAGGAAGCTGAATTTGGTATAGATATAGAAATGTATGGCCTAATTACGTAAATAAAGTCAAAAAGCCCCAATAAAGGGGGCAGTTTGAGGCGTAATAAGGGGTTTCACATTTTTTTTTAATTGGAATATGTCATTTTAATCAAGATTGAATAATAAATAGAGTACATAAACTTAAAATAAACCTTAAAGTAGAAAACTAAACACTAAATAAGAAACTAGGTTAAATATAAATATAAATAAAAAAATGGCCAAACGTAAAAAAGAACGATATTGTATATTTGATATTTATTTTATTCATTATTTTATCCATTCAAGGCGTTCCATTCGATGTTACCCGCGTAGCACACGCTCACGCACGTAGCCGATCCCGGGATAGCCGCTAAGTGTCAGGCTACGTATAAAACAGCTACGGGGAGAGCGCCCGCTAGGTTTCCTGGCAGAGTAATTGTCTTAACATAATTATCAAGCAACAGCAGCATTTTCGGCGGAAATCACTCGGTATGAGACATTTAATATAATATATGAGACATTGAATGTATTAAAAATATTTTAAACTGAAAAGTAGCTTCTTTACCTTTTCACGTGTAAACTAGTGAATCTTAACACTGTCACTACCAGGAGCGGACGCATACGCCGTAGTTGCTTTCCGCTACATATTTACTACTACGAGCGTAGCGCGTAGCGATTCTGGGTAGTGAATGTGTTAATGACAGGGACTCGTCAGTGATATTATAAAGGCGAAAGTACCCCTGCATGCTTTTCCACGCTTATACAGGGTTCGAAATTATCAAGATAATTACGCTTCTTGATAATTATCGGATAATTATCAGATATTATGAGAAGACGCCGTTTACGCGGATTAAGAGTCCAACTACAAATTAGGCTTTGGCTTAACTCTTACCTTTCGCGATGGCCACAGAAGGGCCGCAAACCTAAATCCCTGTTTGACCCAGGCAATAAAAACTTGTAGCAAATATTATTTTATTGACAGAAACTTATATTAAGTAGATACCCAACGATCGCGGGCAAGCCCGACGCAGGGGTAATCGCGTAACGTTTTGAACGCGCGTTAGGTATTTAAGATGCAACGGTCATGTAGATCTACTTAACGTACGTAGGTACAATGCGTTAGAAAGGAAAATAAAGGAAAACATTTATTCGTGACACACACAAAACGACAAACATTCAATAAAAATACAAATAAACACGTCACGAAATGGTCCCAACTCTGCATGGTGCTGGCGATTACCAGCGCTGGTCTTCCGTTGGAACCATTAGTGAAACCACGGGATACATTGCAATAAAAAAAATAAAAAAAACTTGCAACAATAAAAACAACAATAACTCAGTCAAACAATTAAAAAAAAACAGAAAATAAATTAATAAAAGAGATACTACATAGATGACAAAGCTTATAGAATTCAGAAGTGCGTATATAAACAGGGAATTAAAAAAGGAAGCATGCCAATAACTATAATTATATGCAGCTAGTGTCCATATAATTTTGTTCACTGCGCTGGTGTTTAAAAATATATGTTCCAAAGCTATGTATATTTTGCAGGTTCCTTAACGGGGTTGGAATATTGTTCCAGCATTTAGATGCTGCATAACGGAAACCACCACGGAAAGCAGCCGAAGCATGTCGAGGTGTCAAAAGCCGCATTACATACCGCCGACTACCACGAGACGAATTAATAGTCAACTTCTCAAAGAGATATTTGGGGGCCTTGTGCTTGAGTACTCCAAAAAGCAAACAAGCCAAATGAAGTTTACGTCTGTGCTGCATTTTAAGAAGGCTTGTTAATTTAAGAAAGAACTGAGATGAGCCCTAAGCGGGATGTTAAAACAGAACCTGACTCAGACGTTTTGGACGCGTTGAATCAGCCTCTTAGTTTTAGCGAGGAGGCGGGGACCAATCACCGCATCAACATAATTAAGCTTAGAAAAAACAAGACTCCACTAACCTAATGCGCAAGTTTACATTTATATACTGCCTAATTTTATATAATATTTTTAATTTGTAAAAACAATGAAGAGTGAAGAATGACCTGCATCTACGACCAACAAGCGTTCGTCCCGACGGATGGTAAGCGGTCATCGTGATCTATGGACGCTTGCTAGTCCAGGAGCATCGCATGCCTGTTGCTGACCCTTTATTGATTCGAGGATTCGTTACCATGACAAATAGAGACAAATGCAGATCGCTCACTCTAAACGCAGCATCTTTCCCGCTCTGACGAGCTCACTGGTTGCAGTGATCACACGCTAGACGGGTTCTTGGCAGATAAAGGCTAAGAACCCGCTCTGTTCATTAGCTGTTTCCGCTACTTAGCGGGAAAACCACGGCATCGGCTGGTTATCAATACGAAATTTCATAGCGTTGGCAGTGAAACCATCCGTGTACGGGTGTGTGTGGGTGTTAATTGTGTGTTTATGTGTGTGTGAAGTGCAATTTATCGATCTATTCCAACGTCATGAAAGTAGGCGGTCCCCGCTATACACGAACTCTACATCCAATCAAAGTGTTGAAAGATTCCGTCGCTAACTGCGCAGTTAACAGGAAAAAGCAAGACTAGACCTTAGTTTGTTAGATTAAAGTCCCTTTTTGCCCGGCTAGCGAACTAGGCCAAGTGGTAACACGATGGAATAGTGTATGTATAGGATGTAAATGTATTTGTAACCCCCCTACCCCTGCACCTGCCTCGGTAGCGCATGGGTTGTAGTGGGATAACTGCGTATTTGTCATAATTATACTTGGCTTTTTGGTAAAAAAAATCAAGGTGCCTTTTGAACCAGCTTTTATTAGACACAATTAAAGCACGCAAAAAGAAAAAAATACAGGGTCAGGCGGACCCCAGTATTAAGACGTCACAGCAGCATATCTTTGTACTAACTGTTGTAAGGCAAATCACTTAAATTGCTATTTTGGTCGAACAAGGAACTAGGTTCTATAAAAAAAAAAAAACAACAATAATATAATATTCATGATATTTTTGTTAACGCTTTTCTTGTTAAGGATTGTGCTAGTCTTGGCGGAACCACTCCTGCATATATTTAACTTGTGTTTGGAAGCTTCACATTTTCCGGAACGTTGGAAACCACACGGGTGATACCGATACCTAAAGGCAACGCGGGGTCTGAGGTAAACGGTTTCTGACCGGTCGCGATTCTTTCCACGCCGGCAAAGGTATTTGAGTCGGCAGTGCAGCGCAGCGTTCAGGAGCAGGTCTCGGCCCAGCTGTCCGACGCACAGCACGGGTTCCGAAAGGGGCGCAGCACGACGAGCAATCTGCTCAGCATTCAGGAGCAGGTCTCGGCCCAGCTGTCCGACGCACAGCACGGGTTCCGAAAGGGGCGCAGCACGACGAGCAATCTGCTCAGCATTCAGGAGCAGGTCTCGGCCCAGCTGTCCGACGCACAGCACAGGTTCCGAAAGGGGCGCAGCACGACGAGCAATCTGCTCAACACCATGGCAGATGCAGTCCCTCGTGTAGACAGATGAGTGTGTGGGTAAACACACACATACGTCTCTCCTGTGGTTAATAATTAAGTATACAGCACGGCTAGCACGCGACGGCGCGCGAGCTCTCTCGATTTTTCTCGCACTATCCGTCTCTATCTTATTAGAACACTTAGAAGAAGAGGTATAGTGCGATAAAAATCGAGAGTATGTCGCAGCCGTCGTGTGCTAGACGTGCAGGTATACAGAAAAGTAAAGTTGGCAATAAAAGCAGTTAAATCAATGAAATTCTTGCCAGATCTTATTTACTTCCTATTTGTGTTGATGCATCCAAAAGATAAGTTTTTTACTTACAGCATTTACACTAAAATAGATGGGCCATACACAGATTTACATTACTTTAAATGCTGCAGGAAAAAAAAATGTTTTATACACTGTGTACGGGTAAACACACACATTCGTCTCTCCTGTGGTCAATAATTAAGAGCTCGCGTGCATATAAATAATGTTTTTATCGAATAGTAATATAGAAGAGGAGACGCCGTTTATGCGGATTAAGAGTCGAAACAAAAATTAGGCTTCGTAGCCCTTAACTTTGATAATGTCCACAGGAAAGACGCGAACCTGAATCTGTGCATGACCCAGGAATCATGCCTAAATTTAAACTTTTTTTAACACTTTCACTGCCAAGAACCTGCATAGCGGGCACTCTGTTCGTAGGAGTCTTATTCTTCTTAGAGGGGACCACGGCATCGGCTAGGAGCCCTACGAAAAGGTTAGCAGTGAATGTGTTAAGCTGCTACGTGCTACGACGTAGCGCTTTGAGCGTAACTTAGCAATGAATGAGTTCACATCGTGTTCAAATTAGGTATTAAACAGCTAAAGACAGCATTTTTAGAATAATGATAAGTAAGATTTATTAGCTTCGGCTTCATAAATATGTGTACGTTTCCAAAGTTTCAATTAACACTTTCGCAACCGGACTAAAAATGGAACAATTCACCAGAAACCGACAGAATTCGCTAGGCGTGTAAGTTCATACTACTGCCCGCCTAGCGCGCTCAGCCGGCATCTGAGCAAACATTACGAGTGCCCGCTAGGCGGGTTCTTGGTTGCGAACGTGTAAATAATTTTTGTGCTGTCTTCGATGTTTTTTTTATGTCAATTGTTCAATTTATTTGGATGTTGTACTTTTTGGTTTAAAGTAAATAATATTCAATTCATAGTGTGTGTATAGACTGGCGTGTTACTGCCCCATCTAGTGATCTTGATTGAAATCCGCCCCATAATTTAAGTGCTGAAATTGTGATTTCAAATATGGTAAACACTCACGCTCGCCATATTATATTTTTTTACACCCGATGAGCGCCAACACATTGTCAGCATTAACACTTTCATTACCAGGAACTCGCCTAGCGCGCGCCTATGCCGTATTCGCTTTCCGCTACATACGAGGAAAACAACGGGATCGCCCACGAGCGTAGCGTGTAGCGATTCTTGGTAGTGAATGAGTTAGGAGAAATCTAAGACCACCTCGTCTGTTGGAATTACTCAAGCATCTTGACCTGGACGATCAATTCAATCCATTACCATTCTTTTGGGTTTTGCCTTAGTTAATGTACTTAGTGAAGGGGCTCCCATACGCCAATGACCTTCGATCTGAATCCCTTAATTTTCTAATGTATTTGTAGCATATTATATTAACAACAACGGCTTTAAGCAATATAGTATGCCATATTTACTTCAAAGTTCATTGTTTTCGAGATATTTGGCATCAAAGTTGAACAATTTTAGGCCAAAAAACTGGTGTTCTGGCCATAACTTTTGTGTTAATTGGTTTAAAATGAAAACCCTGGACCAGTTTTTAGAGACGTCACAGGCGAACCCAAATATGTAGATTTCGTATATATGTTTTTTTTGTCAATTTTTAAAAAAATTATACAAAATTAAGTATTCATTTGTTTCAAAATCCGGTGGACCAAAATGGAGACAAAAGATTGAAGAACCGATAGCCGTTTGATTTATAATTCTTTCTGAAGTGCAAAAGTGGAGATACTATTCAAAACTTGGCAAAAATCGATGAAAACCTCGGGTAGCCCCTTAATGTAGTTCATATCGGGTTAGGTCCGTAAGGACTAGATTGCATAACGACTCTATAAGCAAAACGTCTTAGTTGCATAAGGTCTTGGTAGCTAAATGTCTAATTGTACAAACGTCTTAATAGTAGAATGCCCGGGTTTAAGATTGGACTTAGTTCTATTACGTCTTGTTTGTATAACGCCCTAATATCAAAATGTTGTTATAGCAAAACGACTAGGTAGGCATATCGTCAAACATTAATAACGTCTAAATGGCATAACGACTAGATGGTTGAATGACAAGAAAAACTCAAACGTAGTTTGTGAAGGAACTCTTTGATAAAGAAACTTCAAAGTCGAGTTGCTGGCCACTTAAAATAATTTTACGTTTTGCTACCAAGACCATATGCTATCCACATTTTTCCTTATGCGTCGTTTTACAATCAAGACTTATTAATAACTTGGACGTAAACTCTATTAGTCATTTTGCAACTTCGGGCGTTATGCTATAGTTGTCGATCGAACAACTAAGAATTTCTACTCACTAGGGCATTCTGCAAAAAAGACATTGTGCTTACCAAGACCTTATGCAACTAAGACGTTTTCCTATTGGAAGTCAAAGTGGATTTGTAATTCTCCCGAGCTTCAAATTCGGAGAATCTTTCCCGGAAGGACATTGACGGAAACTCCACTTATGGATGCATTTTTCTACATTAATACACGTTTTCTCGTCGAGGTTGTGGCTTGTGCAGAATTAATTCAGCTTTATTGTTGCTCTAGACCATGTTTTTATAGACAAAGTAGTTTTCGAGCAAAACCTGAATGTCTTACGAATGTATTACATTTTCCAAGATTACGGCAGTTCGTTCTACCAGGGGACCGATTTTAGACTTACGAGCGCTCGACTCTTTGACTCGAAAACTGTCAAAAATTATGAAATGCTATTTTGAAATGACGATAGAAAATTTGAAAACGTGCGGTATTGACCACTCGTATTCAATTCTATCGGTAAAAAGTTACCCCCTTATTCATAAAACTTAAAATGCCTATGCTAAATAAAATGTGCTTAGTCCCTTTCCTACGAACACAAATGTCAAAGTGACAGATAAGGACAAACAAATTTTAACGCCATTTTAGTTAAAACAGGCTTGAAGTACGTTTATGAATACCCCCAGGTCCTGACTTTTGGGAGACGAAAACGGGGCTTCCAACGAACATTCGTACCAAATTTCATCAAACTTCCCGGGATTTCAAGGTTTGGTCATCTCGTCTGTACTATTCATAGCCATTTCAAAATAAAAGGGGTTCGGAAATCTCATCCGTGTTCAAAACATTATTTTGATACTGTCATTATTTTTGTATAGAAAATAACCTCTTTAGGATAATACTGCACCCTCTCAAATGCTTCATGCATCGTTTGACAACGAAAATTTTTACACCTCACCACTCTTGGAACTCTAGGAACCTCCGTTGGCTCGGCTTTCAATAAGAGTACTCTCGCCAAATACCAACTTTGCGTCACAAATAACTATTACAAGCGTTGAAACAATTCCAGTAAACGCAAAACAGGATGTAGGGGGCACCCATTCCTAGTAAAAGCGTTAGTGTAGTGGTGTTACGTAGCAATGCGCTGACCATCCCCTTGGGCGTGGCTAGAGATCACACAGATACACGACAAAGCTTGCACTCGCATTCGTTCGGCGCGCTTTGCATACGAAAGTCTAGACCAAGTTCGAGCGCAGCGTCAACTGTAAATTCAAATAAGTGTTGTTTCTTTGTTTAGAACGAGTCCCAAGGGGCGACTGAAATATTTATTTTGCCCAATTATGTACTTGTTTTTATACCTTTTTAGTGTTTTAACGATATTTATTTCGGAATTAAAATAAAAACAGACCAGGCTCTAAACAAACTCGGCAACAAGTGATGCCTGTTACTTTGCTTCAGCACCCCACGAACCCAAACATCTGGGGCTGACAACTCTGACAATGGTTCACATACTAGTGTTTTATGCTACCCTCGTTTTGTTTGTTATAGTTTTCTTTGGTTCACTATTATTGTGGTTATATTTGAAAAATCAACGGCTTAAGCGTGAGGTAGAAGCTTGTGTGTGTCCGCACGACGGCGAATCTTGTGACTGTGCCGAGTTGCGTGCTGTCCAGCAACCTTAAGATCTTGCTTCCCCATGGCCCAGCCTTCCCCGTGCGTTAGGTAAGTTTAACCTTATCTATTTCGATACAGTGACAGTGGTGAAAAAAAATGTCTAACCTTTTTTTTATTTGCCGTGTTATCACATAAGTCGTTTTAGTTCACTTTTCATAATTCATCTATAAATAATAAACCAGTAGCTTTGGTAATATATATATATAGTCCTCCTTGTCGTATCCGACGACGGCGATCCTTACAATTTTCTCTGATGAGCACGTATAGGGCTCGCAAAGCCGAACTTAGTTTTAAATGTCCGGTCACATTGTGTGCAGTATAACTGGCCCTGGCCATTGTAAGTATAAGTATAGGATGGTTTGGGTCGAGTCTTCCGTAAATGGCGCTTTTGGTCCAGGTGTACAAGTCGAGCTACTTCAAAAGAAGCTACACCTTTCCTGACTTTATTACGCCATTCCGGTCTCATAGACGCCACCTCCTCCCAGCCCTCAGCAGGTATATCGCAGGCTTTGAGATGACGTTTTAATACGTCCTTGTAGCGCAGAAACTGCCCCCCACGATTACGCTTTCCATCCTTGAGCTCGGAGTAGAAGACAGATTTTGGGAGTCTGCAGTCTGTCATGCGACTAACGTGACCACTCCATCTCAGCTTTCATCTCAGCTTTGGTAATAGAATTTCAATTGTTATTTTCCGGTCCTTGTATTATTATTTATAGTTACGATATAAGATTAGTATCCAGTTGAAGGTTGCCAAGTACTGTTAGACCACAATCAAGTTTTTCACAAACAATTTTCATTAAGTTGGTAATACCAACTACTGTTTCGCTTTCCCGGTAGTTCCTCTTACCTGACCATATTTCTATTTTAGATAAACTCGCGTAAACATATTTCAACATATTAATAGGAAGTTCTTTGCAATGAACATTCTTTTTAGAGCATGTGAGGCGATAAGGTGGTACAGCGAGCTAATGTGCATGCCTTTGAGGTCGGTTTGACACTTGTGACTGCAATTTAAAGTATTGGCGGTTTTGACTGACACATACACAAATAAATCTCCCTGATGTAAAGGCATGCAAGGGCCAGTATGCCCAGAGACTTAAAGAGAGGTCTGCAGCTCTCTCTGTACCCAGCACCACAGATGGCTCGAATACACTTTTTTGTGCTTTAAATGCATCTTCTAAATCAGCGGAGTTTCCCCAGACAATTAGACCATAGGTAAGACTTGAGTATGCAGTAATTTTCTAGTGAAACGATCTGTCTTAGACGTTTTAATCCAAACACAAATCTATGTAATTTTTCAAATTTAATAACTGATCCAGCCTTATGCCTAAAAAACAATCATCTGCGTTTTTTATACTAAAATTAAATATTTTTCGATCCTTTAAATTTTATTTGCTTAAGACTTGTTATTTTTTATATTCGACGGATAGGGTATATAATTGCCAGAAGTATGACGGTCATGAAAATACACCCTGTATGGCCCCTTCAGTTTGGAGGAAGTTACCGGTAAAATCTCTAAAGCTATTCGAACTTAGTCTTCTTCATTTCAAAGAGTTCCCCCCGATAATGCCTCAGTATTCCAAAATTAGCATTTTTATATGTTTAACATCAATGTTACAACAAACTTTCGTAAGTTTTTTTTTGAAGTGAACCTTTGATATTATAGTCAAAACAATTATTTTGTATGCTAATTATAGTGTTGTGTGGTGCGCGCCATTTTTTGTGTAACTTATTTGGCAAACTATGGTGTTCACACACAGTGCTATTCTTTCCAAACAAAGCCACTGTTTTGAAGATAAGTGGGACCGCTCACTTCAAATAATAAAAACTATATCTTAAACCGGCAAGTTTTATCACACCTGAAATAATAGCAGGTTGAATTTAACAAACATGCTCTCATGCCTTGTTTCAATAATATAGTTAGTTAGTCATGTTCGTATTTGACCCACTATTGTTTGGGTGGAAATAAAGTTGACTGTGTTGACTGAGTATGAGCTCTTTATATTTGAAAATATATTTAACGGTAGGTATACCTACGTTTACTTAATTTCACATGCAACGATTTTCTCTTGCCATAATTTTAGTTGACATAATATTAATTTCATATATGTTACATATGTATACCTACTATATAGACAAATGATATAATCAACATTTCTCAAAATATAAGATGCAATAATATCAGTTGTCATAAAATGAAAAAGTCATAATCATGAAAATCTATAAATCTGAGTATAATGAAAACTAGTACTATAAATAGCAGGTTGAATTCAATGAACATGTCCTTATGCCTTATATTTCAATAATGTACCTACTCGTAGTTTGAGGCGTGTTCGTATTTGACCCACTATTGTTTGGGTGGAGACTGTGTTGACTAAGTTTGAGCTCTTTATATTTGAAACAGTTTTAACGGTATACCTACGTTTTCCATAATTTCACTTGCCATAATTTTCACTTCCCATACCGGTTAATGCTATAATTTTAGTTGAAATGACATTAATTTTATAAATGTTAAATGTCATAATAGACAAATGACGTAATCAACATTTCTCAAAACATCAAATGCAATAATATCATTTGTCATAAAATGAAAAAGTCATAATCATAATCATTAAAATCCATAAATGTGGTATGTAACTTAAACAGAAATAAGTAGATTTTAAACTGCAGGCAGCGTAGCCTACCTATTTTTCCCTATGGCAGGAACCGCGACCCTACAGCGCGCGTGCCGAGCGAGGAAGCGAGCGTGCCGTGATAGCGGTCAGCGAAGCGCCAGTACCTAACATTAGTTTTTATTTTATTTTATGGCAAAAGGTAATAATAATAATTGTAATTACTTAGGTAAAACTAATTTTATGGGCTATGGCATACACATAATTATGCCAATTTAGGATAATAAATGTTTATCTATCTATACATATAATAAATACATATAATAAAGCTGAAGAGAGTCGAAAGTCTGTACATGAAAGATATTCGAAAAAAAATGGGCTGGGGATACTTTGAATCGATAACCTGAACACGTTCCAAAAGTTTTTAGAATTTTTGTCTGTTTATCCTCTTATCTGTTTATGTGAACGCGCATCACGTGAAAACGGCTGAACGGATTTTTATGCAAACTTTACTAATCTGTTGAGAAAATCCCCGGCCATATTTTAGGCTATAAAATTATAAAGATAAGGGTGCAAAGGGGTCAAAAACTGGGGTTGAACTTTGTATGGGAACTCCTTGAATCTATGAGCTTGGCAAGCATATATTTGACTAGTAAGTAACAACAACCCCATTCAAACTTTTAGCTAAATATAGATAAAACGTGAAAATAACTGGAGGTAAAATAGTGCTAGGCGGCTCTTTAGTCTTTACTATATAATAACCAAAACAGGTTGATACCTCCACCGATAGTAACTGTTAAAAATTAGAGACCTAATTATATACGTCGCTGTTGATATTGAAAAACCAGTAACTTTGATCTCTGCCTTACTATATTTGCTATGAAATCAGAGGTCATCTAAAGTTGTTTGATAGGTTGAGTTGAATACTTATCTCAAATTATCATAGTTCACCAACGTCAAAGGATGTGGGTATAAAATATGGACAAAACGGTATTCCGCGGAGAATTGAGTTTTTTTATTTAACTATAAAACTCCCGCGACTTTCTGAAATATTATTGAGTCTTTCATTTTTTAGAAAACCTCAGCGTTCGCTTCGCTTCTTCTTCGCTTGCCTCCCTGTTTACCTTGAGGATTTCGGCCCTCAAGTATCGCTTGCAAGACACCGGAAGTGTGAGTGTCCTTAGGGGTCATTGCTCGCATTGAGACCGCTCTCAGAAGGGTTGCGAAGGGCCCAATCCTTTAATTCCAACGAAAAGGCCTTGCTTGCCTCGCCACTCACCTTCGGAATTTTGGCCTGCGGTTTCGCTTGCAAGACCCCGGGGGATAGGTAGTAAATGTATGTGGGGTTCGCCCTCAGGGTTTGCTTGCAAGAAACAGGGAGATAATGAGTGTCCGTAGACTCGCATTGAGAGCGCTCTCTAAAGGGATGTTTGGCCTTTGGCCTCGCTGCCACCTGGGGATAGTAACTGACCTTCAGCCCCCGAGCGCTCTCTTAAGGCTTGATTTGGACCTTTCATTGTTACGAAAAGCTCGACCTCCGGAATCGCTTGCCTGGCCGCTCACCTTCGGGACTTTGGCCTCAGGTCTCGCTTGCACGACACCTGAGGATAGTGAGCGTCCGTCGGGCTCGCCCTAGGGCCTTCGGACCTGAGGCTTGCTTAGGGAGCGCTCTCTAAAATGATACTTTGGGCATCTATATAATATTGTTGACGAACAATTTTATGAGGTTATTTATTTTGAATCGAAGTGAACTGTTACACGTACAACGCACAGTAAATGAAATCTTTATTTTCAAATTTGTCAGATATATGGTTAAACATAAGAATAAATATCATGTACTTAAATCATAACATATACGCGAACGAAGTCGCGGGCAGAAGCTAGTAGTAGTAGTTTGCTCTTCATGGATCGGTGGGACACGTGGTGCGGCTGGGCCCAGGCCGGCCACGTGAGGCTAGGGTGCTAAGGTTGGCAGGGAGCCCTACATATCCTAAATTAGGTCCCATCTAAGAGGTGAACCTAGAGGTTTTTTTCTAAGGTCTCATTAGAGTCAGGCTGGATATCGCGGCCGGTTGCCTTTGTTTAGTAAACACTTTGTTTAGTACGACGCATTCTGCAATCCTCCTTGTGTTTCCACATAAATTTAGCGACTACTAAGATGGACAGGCTCGTAGCCGGTATTTTTTTAGTGTTTTAGTTGGAGAAAATGTCCCTCCATCTAGAGCCACATTCCTAACAGCATGTTTCTGTCTGTAGAAAAGTACAGACAGAAATAAGTTTGCTCTTCATAGATCAGTTGGACACGTCGTGGTCCGGCTGGGCCCAGGCCGGCCACGTTAGGCTAGGGTGCTAGGGTTAGGTCCCATCTAAGACTTGAGGTCTTTATCTAAGTTCTCATTGGGGTCGGGCTTGATATTAGCGATTCAACATTTTAAGTTATTAGCGATAGTGATCATCTTCCTAGATTGTCTCTCGGTTGTTTAAAGATGTCAGGGGTTTCGAACGATGTAGTTTAATTAAGAAACTATACCGGGTTATCGTTATTTTATTCCGTCAATCACACTACGGGTGCCAGGGGGCCATTTTATGAATCCACAGGTTCCAATTATAAAGTAGTTTAAACTATTAACAGTGACGTACTTGTCCTTTAATACTTATTATCTGAGTTGCTGGCTAGACTCCCAAATTCTTACTTGTAGTTTCGTAACCACAGGCTCATTTCACGAAGCTACATGTTACATTTTACAAGTTAAAAGAGACACCAATCAAATGGGTATTTGTCATTCAAGCTTGTAAAATGGGCCTCTTGGTCAGACGAGTTGTGAGTGAGAGTTGAAGAAGCCACCTGTGGCGTGCAGCGGGCGGGGGGCGGGGCGGACTCCGCGCAACAAGAGGTGGAGTTAAGCGATCGCGGAATTGGTGTTTCTTTACAAAGTGAACAGTATAAGCGATTGCGACTTGTGATTGTTCTAGCCAAAGCTTCTTCAGCGTTTTTACTCCACTTAATAATCTCAGAAAAAAATACATTTCGCATTTTTTTACGTGTTGGAATCAATAAAGTAATCAAGGTTGTCTAGCGGTCAGTAACTTTATATGAAACTTCATAAACTCAAACGTTTCGTAGCCAAATGGTTAAATTCCGTCCTCAGACCAAGAAAAAAAATTTTTTTTTTCTTGGTCTGAGTTTCCGTCATGTCCGTCTGTCTACCCGCATATCACAGTCATTTTACTCAAACGTTCCGTAGCCAAATTACCCCACGTGTAGTAATTACCCCCTCCTTAAAAAATCTTCTCTTCTTCTTATTATTTAAGAGCTAAGCTCTGGTCGGTTTAGCTCTAAGCAGGCCCTCCATCTACACCGATCCCATGAAACCTCTTTGACATCTCGATAAAGATGGTCATGTATGTAGACACTGACACAAGTAGTTATGCCTATTAAAACTATGGTTTTAAATATTACTTATGCAACCCGATATCGACCCATTTCATCCCGTGGCGCTGCTTACTCCCGTGGTAATAAATGTTGAGTTAAGTTATCCTGCTAAGTTAAATGCTGGTACCAAATGTTCCTATTTAGCCCAGATAATACCTTATGGCATTAAGTCCGCCATTTTAATTTATCAAAATTATCATAATATGAAAAAAATCTTTAGGTAGGCCTGTAACTCCGCCATTGTCGGTCCCAAGCCCGAATGCGAAAGGAAGAGGGTAGGCAGAGAAAGCCACTGCCTTAAATAAAGCCTAGAATCAGTCGATGGCAAAAAAACGCACCCAGAAATCAGTATCAGATTGATAATTTTTCTTGTGAATTACATTAGAAGAAAGAAAGAAAAATATATTTATTGCCTTTAAAAAAATATCGATTAACACAATTATACATTTTTTTACACGAGGAATTTGGTACACAGAAAAAAAACATAATGACGTATACAAACTACAAAATACATATGTTAAACAATAAACCGTTATATATAGGCAAAAGGAGCACATTCAGCAACTGCCGGCGGCACATAAAGGTACCACCAGCGCTGATTGTCAATGTGCCCCCCCACCGCTCGGTCCAAGATGTTTGCCGAGAAGGAAAGAGAATAAGCGGGTAACAAATAAAACGAACTTAAAAATAGTACTTATGAACTTATATACAGTGTGTTTTGTACATTAGACGCCTTATTCAAGAGCATCTACTTAATCAGCCCCACGCAGCTCTAGAAGGCTATTATTCACAGCGTCGAAAATATAGAGATCAAGACTACGCCGCTAGCACATGCATCGATTGGTGCGTAATTCCAAAAGTCTATCTCGATCTACCTACCTTCCACTCAATAGCTCAAAGGTTAGCTGAAAGATCCCTATAGGGATAAGTTCGCTTTTGTACCTTAATGTTATATCATGTTTATGTTTTCACCTGTTTTGTGTACAACAATTTGCTTACATACATACATATCGATACCCTAGTTCACAATCGTACTAATTAATTTTTTTTTGTCATTGTAATTGTAACTTTATGATTTGAGCACTATCGTACTAATCACTCCACCTTTTCCCCGTAATTAGTACGATTGTGAACTATGGTATCGATATTAGATCTCGCATCTCACCTAGACGATGACCTTGAAGATGGGAATGTAACTCAATGGCGTTTCCGAAAGTGCTATATTGACAGCACATTGGTGATGCCGTTGAGGTTGCATTATTGAAAACCAACGGACGCGAAGCAGCGGACTCCTTGGCGTGAACTCGGTAAGGATCTATAATAATATAAACTGTGTAAACATAACCTCTAAAATGCAGTATGTAAACAAGACGAATATTTATATATAATCATTCCAATTTAACACTTATTAGTAGTCTACAATAAGTTCTTTTTTTCCGGAAGCAGCCGAATTATAGTCCAGTCAATGAACTGACAGCTTGCATGGAAAAAATGTCAATTTTGGAAATAATTTATAATAGCTTATTTTTTATGTGTAACGGATATATTATCAATTAAATAGTTACCCAGCGACAAAATCCGACAGAATTTCAGACATCAATAACATGATAAATCAACTAGCTTCTGAAAAGTCTGAAAAAAATATTAATAAATATTTTTGGCTTCATTTACATCTTCTCTATAATATTCAAGATAAATCGTACAAAAAAAGGCAATGCATGATTCATTGAAATCTACATAATTACTTCCGGGTGGAAAGTTTGTCGGATTCTTTAATAAATCATCTTAGAATAACATTTTAAAATGAAATCAACAAAAAAAACGCTATTATAAATTAATGTTTTTCAAAACTGTATTTTGCCTGGAGTATTATGCCTTCATTTAAGTTATAGCTGCCAACATTGGAGCGTGTAGTGCTCCAACTGAGTCTCAACATTGATTTAGTTGTTATGATTACTTATTTAGCTTTCTTTTCGGTGGGATTCGTTTGTCATAAATCCAAGTTTAGTTGTTGACATATAATCTCCTTTGTGCCTTCTTCTACTGTTAGGTATTGTGTATGTTCTATTATCTTGGCATATAATTTATACTAATACTAGAATACATTCATTGAACTTATAGAATACATTCATTGTAGTGTACTTAGACTACTTAGTATAAAATTGGTCCAAACTTTTGTACTTAAGGTGGTTCGCTTTCCATACAAAACGTGATTCGCAGGCTAACGACGCGAATGTTTAAGAAACTTATGTAACTAACTTGTATAAACTAGAATAATTGGAGATATTAGTTTGTGACGTCATGCTTTGGGAAAACCATTTTTCTCAAATTACTACTAATACTTTTTAAATACCACCCGTATACCTCAAACCAAATCAGTGAAACTACCGTAGTTACTTATAAAACGTTTCGTGGAATTATATAACAATTTTCTTCCCCAGCTCGATAGCCGCCGCACACTCTATTCATCACGCACCAAGTAACTGCAGCCCAGTTGTCTAACCGCCGCAGCCTCTATTCATCACGCACCAAGCAACTGCAGACCAGATGTCTAACCGCCGCAGCCTCTATTCATCACGCACCAAGTAACTGCAGCCCAGTTGTCTAACCGCCGCAGCCTCTATTCATCACGCACCAAGCAACTGCAGACCAGATGTCTAACCGCCGCAGCCTCTATTCATCACGCACCAAGTAACTGCAGCCCAGTTGTCTAACCGCCGCAGCCTCTATTCATCACGCACCAAGCAACTGCAGACCAGATGTCTAACCGCCGCAGCCCCTATTCATCACGCACCAAGCAACTGCAGCCCAGTTGTCTAACCGCCGCAGCCTCTATTCATCACGCACCAAGCAACTGCAGACCAGATGTCTAACCGCCGCAGCCTCTATTCATCACGCACCAAGCAACTGCAGACCAGATGTCTAACCGCCGCACGCTCTATTCATCACGCACCAAGCAACTGCAGACCAGATGTCTAACCGCCGCACGCTCTATTCATCACGCACCAAGCAACTGCAGACCAGACGTCTAACCGCCGCAGCCTCTATTCATCACGCACCAAGCAACTGCAGCCCAGTTGTCTAACCGCCGCAGCCTCTATTCATCACGCACCAAGCAACTGCAGACCAGATGTCTAACCGCCGCAGCCTCTATTCATCACGCACCAAGCAACTGCAGACCAGATGTCTAACCGCCGCAGCCTCTATTCATCACGCACCAAGTAACTGCAGCCCAGTTGTCTAACCGCCGCAGCCTCTATTCATCACGCACCAAGCAACTGCAGACCAGATGTCTAACCGCCGCAGCCCCTATTCATCACGCACCAAGCAACTGCAGCCCAGTTGTCTAACCGCCGCAGCCTCTATTCATCACGCACCAAGCAACTGCAGACCAGATGTCTAACCGCCGCAGCCTCTATTCATCACGCACCAAGCAACTGCAGACCAGATGTCTAACCGCCGCACGCTCTATTCATCACGCACCAAGCAACTGCAGACCAGATGTCTAACCGCCGCACGCTCTATTCATCACGCACCAAGCAACTGCAGACCAGACGTCTAACCGCCGCAGCCTCTATTCATCACGCACCAAGCAACTGCAGCCCAGTTGTCTAACCGCCGCAGCCTCTATTCATCACGCACCAAGCAACTGCAGACCAGATGTCTAACCGCCGCAGCCTATTCATCACGCACCAAGCAACTGCAGACCAGATGTCTAACCGCCGCACGCTCTATTCATCACGCACCAAGCAACTGCAGACCAGATGTCTAACCGCCGCACGCTTTATTCATCACGCACCAAGCAACTGCAGACCAGATGTCTAACCGCCGCACGCTCTATTCATCACGCACCAAGCAACTGCAGACCAGATGTCTAACCGCCGCACGCTCTATTCATCACGCACCAAGCAACTGCAGACCAGATGTCTAACCGCCGCACGCTCTATTCATCACGCACCAAGCAACTGCAGCCCAGTTGTCTAACCGCCGCAGCCTCTATTCGTCACGCACCAAGCAACTGCAGACCAGATGTCTAACCACCGCACGCTCTATTCATCACGCACCAAGCAACTGCAGCCCAGTTGTCTAACCGCCGCAGCCTCTATTCGTCACGCACCAAGCAACTGCAGAGCAGATGTCTAACCGCCGCACGCTCTATTCATCACGCACCAAGCAACTGCAGCCCAGTTGTCTAACCGCCGCAGCCTCTATTCATCACGCACCAAGCAACTGAAGACCAGATGTCTAACCGCCGCAGCCTCTATTCATCACGCACCAAGCAACTGCAGACCAGATGTCTAACCGCCGCAGCCTCTATTCATCACGCACCAAGCAACTGCAGACCAGATGTCTAACCGCCGCAGCCTCTATTCATCACGCACCAAGCAACTGCAGACCAGATGTCTAACCGCCGCAGCCTCTATTCATCACGCACCAAGCAACTGCAGACCAGATGTCTAACCGCCGCAGCCTCTATTCATCACGCACCAAGCAACTGCAGACCAGATGTCTAACCGCCGCAGCCCCTATTCATCACGCACCAAGCAACTGCAGACCAGATGTCTAACCGCCGCAGCCTCTATTCATCACGCACCAAGCAACTGCAGACCAGATGTCTAACCGCCGCAGCCTCTATTCATCACGCACCAAGCAACTGCAGACCAGATGTCTAACCGCCGCAGCCTCTATTCATCACGCACCAAGCAACTGCAGACCAGATGTCTAACCGCCGCAGCCTCTATTCATCACGCACCAAGCAACTGCAGACCAGATGTCTAACCGCCGCAGCCTCTATTCATCACGCACCAAGCAACTGCAGACCAGATGTCTAACCGCCGCAGCCTCTATTCATCATGCACCAAGTAACTGCAGCCCAGTTGTCTAACCGCCGCAGCCTCTATTCATCACGCACCAAGCAACTGCAGACCAGATGTCTAACCGCCGCAGCCCCTATTCATCACGCACCAAGCAACTGCAGACCAGATGTCTAACCGCCGCAGCCTCTATTCATCACGCACCAAGCAACTGCAGACCAGACGTCTAACCGCCGCAGCCTCTATTCATCACGCACCAAGCAACTGCAGACCGGTTGTCTAACCGCCGCAGCCTCTATTCATCACGCACCAAGCAACTGTAGACCAGATGTCTAACCGCCGCAGCCTCTATTCATCACGCACCAAGTAACTGCAGCCCAGTTCTCTAACCCCGACGATAACACGTAAGTAATATGTAATTCTACCAAACGTTTTCTGAAAATTTTGATTTTCATATAACTGCCATTAACATGCTTATGTTCGTATTTACACACGCTGTTAAAAGTAGGATGGCGGCAAATCCAACAGCGATGTCCCCTTTCGGGTCCCACTTTGTTTATTTATTTGTGTATTTCATACAATCCCAAAGATACACATGTGACCGACGGACGGGCAGACATAGTAATTAAATAATAATAGGAACCATAATTATTTAGATGCACCTTACCGTCCTGTAAATAAAAACACATTTAGAATGGTGTATGGACCCTTTTGCTACGCTATATAGAAATATATAGAAATATAGCGTAGCAAAAGGGTCCATACACCATTCTAAATGTGTTTTTATTTACAGGACGGTCTCTGCAAGTGTTTACGCGGCGCGTCGTGCTGCGCGGCGCGCCGCGCGCCCTAATTGAATGCGCATGCAACAACCAGTGTTCAAAATTAGAAGATTACGAGTGAGTCCTGCGAACATTTCTGCAACCGCGCAATGCCATATAATTTTACTAATCTATAAAAAAATATAAATAAGCTTTCTCTAGGCATCTAAGCGAAATATGTATTCTATAGTGTTAATGGCATCGAATAATATTATGTACGGTCGACGTAAAACATATAATATGTTGAGTTTAGCACCATTGCAATTTAAGGCAAAACATGTATATAATATACGTGACTTTGGCGTCAACTGTATGTACATATAAGGCGAAAACTGTGTATTGACGTGGCTCAAAGGCATATGTATATACTCACGTTGACTTTTGCGATAATGCTTATCACTTAAAATGTATATATGATAATATTGATAACGTATAAATGTATGCACTAGCAAGTATGACAGCGCGAGTGGAACGAATGCTTATGCCCGCCATAAAAGCGATCATGCTAGCTTTAGCTAGGCCGGTATAAACCCCGGCACATAGTTAACTAGAATCTGCGCTGCAGTCGATATTATAAGTTGAGGTGGAGCGGCGCACGCGCCGCTTAGCAATGGCTTGATATCTGCGGGGCTACCATGCTGCTATCGCTTGTCACGCAATAGTGGATATGATTCTTTATCGCATCTGATACGTTAACCAAACTTTATCGTTTATCCCACGAGATGTGTTAAAGCTTGTCGCTTATAGCACGATAAGTGAAAACTCTAGCCATAGAGCCTATTTCGGTGATATTAGATGAATGCTTGCACAAAAATAGGATGCTTTATTTATTATACCACCAAATTAAGACGATTTAGAAATGTTTTGAGTTTAATACTCTTAAGTTACTTTTTAAAATGTACGGTTAGAGATACATTTTTGTAGCGCCCATGTATAGAGATAGTTCCAATCCGGGGAAAGAACATAGAATAGTTTTTATCCCGGAAATCATTCCCTAAGGGGGTGAAATGTGGGGTGAAAATTTGTATGGAGTTACGATATAAACGAGTTCCACGCGAACGGAGCCGCGGGCAGGAGCTAGTAAATAGATAAATAAATATAAGGGGACTTAAATACAGGCACGCAAGCAATAAGGGTACGATAAATAATAAGTCACGTGATTTGTCTACTTATTCACTCAAATTACCGATTCACAATGGTCAAAATAGAGTTATCCAACTTTGACAGGTATACATGACAAGTGACAGCCGTTACCGTTTTGCATAACATAGTACGTTGTTAATGTGATAAATTATCGTAATTTGACGTCTCAACTTAGTTTATTTTATCTAAGTGCGTCCGAGGTAACGATAAGCTATATCGAATGTAATAAAACTTGGTTTTCGCCAAAACTACGAGTGAATTTATACTCTATTTTTTAGTGATATAATAATGATAGTTACTGTGATAAGTTTGCTATGGTATTTTTTCCCTATAATAAAACAGATTTGTTTGTTGGTTGAAGTCACACTTATTATTGAAAAAGAAGACGTGAAATTTCATCAGGGAGTCTTGAACAAACGCTGTTGGACCTTGGACTTAGGAGTTCCTAAAGCAGACATTTCGCTGCATATCATTAGTGCGCAAGGGGGTGACACGCTTATCGAAGCGGTACTTAAGGTAAGTAATGCTTTTTGGATTATAGTAACGATAACCTATACTGTGGATCAAGAAAACCTGAACTTCCGCACTTTTTCAAGTAACTAAGTATATTTTTTTATACGAGAATAACATAAAAACACTTGAAAAAACATGCATATACGTCATATGTAATTATTGCATTTTATTTATTGATATGTCAAGATTTTATTTTTTGATCTATTGAATTGAACCGAGCTGAATTCTGTCACATATATATATAGAGTGCGCAAGGAAATGGCACTCTATTATTTGATAATTTGGGCGAGGACCTCCGCTCTCATTACGCCGACGGGTTGCCGGTCCATATAAAGGTAACTTAGGTATATTGTTTCTCGAATAGAATGGTCACTCGGACTAAATCAAATCAAATCGAATTTGTTTAAATAATATAGAGAGTAAACCTACAGAAACTAAAAATATTATTAAGTACATTTTCATTGAGGCCCCCAGTATATACCTAGATATTTATAATTATTTATTAAGAATAAAAGTTTAGTAAATAATCTTCAATAATACAGATTGTACTAAACGTAACCCACCATGTTACTGAATTCTACATAAAAATAACGCTCAAAACTATTTTTTTAATGTATTTATTAGGATACAAAGGATAGGGCAGTAGTTACAAAGGGATGTCACAATATCATTTATAAAGTGGATAGCGTTCCCGGCAATGACTGGTTCCGGCGATCCACAGCACTTGCCTTTTTAGAGGCTTAAGGGGGTTGCTGCACATCTTGGGTGATAAATGAATTGTTAAATATACAAACATATAGTAGCTGCCCGCACGGTTTCGTCCGCGTCCTTTGCAATCAAAGGAATAAACCCGCGGGCTAAACTGTCCATCCAGAAGGTAGTAGTAGTACAACTTTATTGTACAAAATAAACACAGTAAACAATTAACAAAAAGATGATGAAGTGATGTACAAAGGCGAACTTATCCCTTTGAGGGATCTCTTCCAGTAACCCTTTGAGTAGAAACGAAGAGAGGTAGACTTCAAAAGAAAAGAAGGGAGGAAAATATTTTTTTCACACCTTTCATTCGGAAAAGTAAGTTTTGCTCCACGACGAGAGTGATCAAAAAACTACTTTTCTGTTCAAGCTACTTTTTTAATTTATTCATTGGCATGTAGCATTTACGCAATGTGCCAATAGAACACATTAAATAAAATAATCGATTGTAATTTCATCGTAATCGATTAAAAACGAACATATTTAAAGTTTTAACTTTAACAACGTAATATCAAAATTTATGAATTTTCGTAATATTTTAAAATGCGTAAGTAACAAAAATTAAGAAATTTTGTTTAAACTTGTTAAGTAATTTTAACAGAATCTTTTTTATATATCTTCATAGTCGGTGTGAAAAATAGTATGTGTCACTCGGTAACAAAATTATCTTAACCCTCTTCTAAACACTTGTATCCCTCACTACGCTCAGGATCCTACGTTAGAATCCCTCGCTACGTTCAGGATTCAATACACCGCCCTCGCCGTAAATATACTATTTTTCTCCCTTGTGACACAAATAACTATTGAAAATGCTTCAGTAGTTCCGGAGGGGCATTTACATACAAAATATACAAACTTACAATCTCACAGACCTCTTTATAATATTAGTATCACTACATAGTAGTAGATTATAACTACTAGCTATAACCCCTTTCTTTCTAGTACATGAGAGGCATTTCCTCATTTAAATTCACTCCAACAGCAGTATTTTAGAAAGATCATTACCTAATAACCACTTTAAATACCAAATATCACAAACAATGTTGACACGAGATTGATTTTAAAATAAATGATTTCGATACACATTGATTGAAGGTACCATTACGTTTCAGATTGCGGATGTTAACTGTAAAATTATCTCAGTCAACGCGAGATTTCCTGGGCAAGCGCAGGACTCCTTCATTTTTAAACAATTGTGCCGTTAAAGCATAATTAAAGAGGCTACACGACAGTCACATAACATAGGGGAGCACAACCTACTTCTAAGTAGAAATTGCTGCCCATAGATAGACTATCTGTTGTGTGCTGTACAATATACAATGCAGCACTGTCGGTAAGTGATTCAAACATTTCCCAATCTTAGATTGCACTGATTGCATTTTAATGCATAATTGGTTGCAAAATAAATTTGCAAATGTGAATTTGTTCTATCTAATTCAGCCTTATTAGCAATAATCCATGGGTCAATAATATAAACAATAAATCTGGGGGCACGGCAGTGCCCCCGCCAAGTCGAGCAAAACAGTGGCACGGCCGTACCATCCTTTTCTCGAAGCAGTTCAGGCCATTTTCGACCCCCCTATAAATTAGTTGTGGATAAAACTAGAAGCCTGCATTTTCATTAACCAAGCACGCATTGTTTTATATAGTTTTAGGTATGCAAACATCCATAAATGCAGTAAAGTTGTGTGATTGCCAAGTTGCAGAATTTTATTTAGCTAGCAAATAAATAATAATAAGAATGCCTGAGACTTGGTACTACCAAATATCTCACAACTTTTTGCGGTGGAAGAGTTTCGAGACTTGGCCTCTTTTTTACATGGAATGTTTTTATGGGATGAATATTACAAAAAATAGTTTAATAAGTCACACATTACGGATTTGAGGGATCTAATTGAGACACACTTTTCTTTTGTAGGTCGCTGGTGGAAGGTGGACCTTTCGATACGCTGGAAGCAGAGGGCGCGGAGAGAGCGAGGGAGGAGGGCTCTCCAGCACACGTGCGCCACCAGCACAACGGGCGGCTACTGTTGTGGTTAACTAGGAGAAGCGGTCAAATTTAATAATACTTATCCTGTGTACCGCTGCATTTCATTATGATACCTACTTTACTTAATATATCTATATACATATACTAGGTACTATAACGACTTTACCTACTCAATTTATTCAAAAAAATGTTAATGAGGCAAGTGACTTCCGCATGTAACCGTACGTCAAATGCCGAATAATTAAACAGCCTGTACAAAGAAACATGGTACTCCTTGCTAAATAGCTTGCCGGCTGAAAGTGACTAATCCCTTCCTTCATCTCTGCTTTTAAAGGTGCGTACGAATTTGAGCTCGGGTTGAGGCATTCACGGCTCACCTCTTTGGGCTTGTGCACAAATCACGCGAGGTTCGATAGGGGGTGGGGGGGTCAGGAAAAAATGACGACAGATCACGTTAAGGAGACCTCACGTGTATTTTTCTACAGTGAACGAAAAGGCCGAAACGCACTGACAGCGGCGGCGGAGCGGCCTGGTGCGGCGCGGAGGCGGTACCGGTTGTAATGTATGAGCTAAATGAAAGGGTCCGCATAGAAGACCGGCCGGGAAAAAAGCGTGGCGGCGGCGGCGCGGAGGCGGTGAAACGCGTGCACAGATAGGCGAGCGCGGCGCGGGGCGGTTTTGCGGCGGGAAGTAGTATTACGCAGTTGCCAATGCACCGGCGCGCACCGGCGGTGGCGGCGCGGCGCGGCGCGGAGGCGTGCTGAGAGTGGTGCAGCAAGTTGTATATTTTTACAACTTCACACCCCGATGACCGTTTAGATTTCTTCTTTTTGTTTCGCCATAAGGCAAGTAAGAGCAAAATCTCGTTATCGCTATCTGAATCTGAGGATAACAGTTTTGATCTTTCAGGTCAGGTCTTTGAGGTCAAAAAGTAGCCGAAAAACCTCGCGTGATTTGTACACAAGCCCTTTTGCTCAAATTCGTACGCGCTCATGCGCCGTGCGCGAGCGGCGCGCCGCGACGCGAGCCGCCTAGAGGCGGTCTTTTGATCGTGCTCAAAGGCGCCTCATAGTTAAAGCAATGACGCGTAATTTCGATGTCCGAGAGGCAACCGGATGGCTCGCGGTATTTGAGCTCCCGATGCGTTGTGGAACTGCCCTGTGCAACCCAAAATGAGCCAACTTGGACTGGAGCGGAAATTGGAGGATGGGGGGTGGAAATAAAATGTCACCAGGTATTCGATGTAGACCAGCATCCATACTAATATTATAAACTAGCTTCTGCCCGCGACTCCGTCCGCGTGGAACTCGTTTATATTGTAGCACCATACAAATTTTCATCCCCAATTTCACCCCCTCCAGGGATGGTTTCCGTGATAAAAACTATCCTATGTCCTTCCCCGGGATCTAAACTATCTTCATACCAAATTTCATATCAATCGGTTCAGCAGTTTAAGCGTGAAGAGGTAACAGACAGACAGGCAGACAGACAGACACACTTTCACAGTTATAATATTAGTATGGATATGGATTAGTATTTAAGTATATTAGTATAGTATGAATTATTTTGAGTATTTGTCGTTATAGCAACAACAGAAATAGATCATCTGTGAAAATTTCAACTGTCTAGCTATCACGGTTCTTGAGATACAGCCTGGTGACACCCTCCTCTTCCACCCATCACTCACCAATAAGGGGATGATATTCGGGATAAAAAATATCGTATGCCCTTCCTCGGAACTACATATAAATATCCCCATATCCAATTTCATTTAAATCGGCTCAGCGGTTTTAATAGCGACATGCAAATTTTAAACCTCCATTTCAACCCCTTAGGGGATTAATATCGGAAAAAAAACTATCCTTTATCCTTTTCCGGAGTTCAAACTGTCTTTGCACCAAATTTCATCTAAACGGTTCAGCGGTTTAAGTAGCTCCATACAAATTTCAACCACCCATTTCACCTTTCAGGGGATGAATTTCGAGAAAAAAGCTATCCTTTATCCTTTTCCGGAGTTCAAACTGTCTTTGCACCAAATTTCATCTAAACGGTTCAGCGGTTTAAGTAGCTCCATACAAATTTCAACCACCCATTTCACCTTTCAGGGGATGAATTTCGAGAAAAAAACTATCCTTTATCCTTTTCCGGAGTTCAAACTGTCTTTGCACCAAATTTCATCTAAACGGTTCAGCGGTTTAAGTAGCTCCATACAAATTTCAACCACCCATTTCACCTTTCAGGGGATGAATTTCGAGAAAAAAACTATCCTATGTCCTTTCCCAGAATTCAAACTATCTCTGAACCAAATTTCATCTTAATCGGTTCAGCGGTTTAAGTATCTCCATACAAATTTTAACCCCCCATTTCACCCCCTTAAGGGATGCATTTCGGAAAAAAAACTATCCTATGTTCTTTCCCAGAATTCAAACTACCTCTGCACCAAATTTTATCTCAATCGGTTAAGCGGTTTAAGAATCTCCATACAAATTTTAACCTCCCATTTCACCTCCTTAGGGGATGAATTTCGGGAAAAGAACTATCCTATGTCCTATCACAGGATTCAAACTATCTTTGCACCAAATTTCACCTAAATCGGTTCAGCGGTTTAAGCGTGAGGTAACAGACAGACAGACAGACAGACAGACAGACAGACACATTTTCGCATTTATAATATTAGTATGGATGGGAAAGTGTATGTGTGTTTGTTTGTCCGTTTTTCACGGCAAAACGGAGCGACGAATTGACGTGATTTTTTTAAGTGGAGATAGTTGAAGGGATGGAGAGTACTATACATAGGCTACTTTTTGTCTCTTTCTAACCCCCCTTCCTTCCCTAAAATGGGGGGGTGAAAGTTTCTATGGAGCTACGATATAAACGAGTTCCACGCGGACGGAGCCTCTTGGACACTCAACTACGCGTCATTGCTTTAAATATCAGTGTGCGTGCCTCGCGTAACTTGGACGTGTATCCGAGCGTGCCGCGGACAGAACGATGTAATTCAGTGAAGTAAATGTGCACCACATGTATTCACCACATTTTAGTACATCTGAGTCATCCACCACCGAGGCGATTTTCTCTTCTTTTTGGTAATAATTCGGTGAGGTATCTCACTCGTGTCCGACGCCATTTTTAACGACGCACAATGTCGGCTCGCCGCGAGCACGCCTGGCTCGCCCGCGTATGTTTATGTTCACCAAATTGGCTCGTGAGCACCTCGCCACGCGGGGCGAGCATGCCTCAGGCTGAGCCGCTCAAATTCGTATGCAGCTTTTGGAGGAGATCAGTGACATACCGACTGCAGTGCCACCTACCGGGTCCTATTTTTTAAATTTAATTCAAGTATACAGAAAAAAGCACCTAGGGTCTCCGGACACACTACGGGACACAGCCAGCAATACCAAGGCACTCACAAACTTTCTAGAGGAGCCGGGGCGGTTAGAGTAGCACTACCTCACCGATTCACGCAAAATAGGCACACTGGATGTGGACTTGCGGAAAACGCCCAGCATAACTAACTAACTTACACTGTAAGCTTTCAATGTATTATTGTGAATAAATAAATATATAAATATAACAGTACGAATATTTATATTTCACTGAATGAAATTAAAAAGTAGCACAGCAACGGTAAATGAAAGAGTTTAGAAATAAATCATACCTTTATATAGAGAGCATATTCTATTCTTTACTTCAGTCATACATATCTTGGCGATAAAGTGTGAAGTTTTTAAGAATACTAAAAATACAGTAAAAAAAAAGCAAAATTATCAAAAACGTTTTTATTTGGTGGCTGATTAAGATAAAACTAAGTGATATCGCTTTTGTATGTATGAATGGTTTATAGTAAATTTATCAAGGATTATTTTGTTCCTACACACTTTTTATGTTTCTTGTACGGTTGTCTTTTAAAATAGAAAATACCGCGCTCCAGGACAATTTCATGGGCGCGGGGGGAGGGGGGTGAAGTTCGCCCCGGAGGAGGGGGGAGAGTAGATAAAATTAAACTTTGCTCTATAACCTACATATCCTGATTAAAGTTCTCCATTAAGTTCGCCGTCGAGCCGACACGAGCCGGTAACCCCACTGCCTACGTCGGCGTCTGCGCCATACATTTTTATCTAGTTGTCTTATACTACAGTCCATGTACACGGCGGTCAGCGTGGGGTTACCGGCTCGTGTCGGCTCGATGGCGTTCTACGGCGGCTCGGGCGGAGCCTGCTTGCACGGCAGATAGTGATCTCCTTTGCCTGCAGCTCTTCCGGTTCCAGCTCCTGATCCCGAATACGCCTGCTCATGTATCTCCTGGCACTGCTGGAACCGATCCATGGATAGTTGAAGTTCGATCCGCTGGCTCAACAAATCTTTGTACCAACATTCTGTTCAGTGCGCTGAGCTTTGAGGGTCTTGTTCGTCCTAACAACACACATGACCAGGAGGTGCTTCACTGCCATCCCTCTCCTGCAGGAGCTCTTCATTTAGATCTGTGGCCTCTGAGCTCTTTTTGAATGCATCTTTGAGCATGCATGGTTTTGGTGACTTGGACTGTAAACATAATGAAAATGTATGATACTTGGACATTATACCTTTATATAACAAGGGTGTCTAGCTGGGTAAGGCCGTGGAGCGTTTTAACCGCCACACTTTTATGTAACGATGTATTGCCGAATAAAACCTCATGGTAGCATTTAGTTTTGTTTCATTCGAATTTTGTCACGGCCCTCCACAAAACCTATTTGCATTATGACAGAGCTGTCATCTCAGTACAATAAACGTCAATGATGACATCATTTGTACTGGGATAGACAGCTCTGTCATAACTGAAATAGGAATGCAAATACTCATAATTGAACTGAATCCTTTCTCACTGCACTGTATGCTCACTGAAATACAAGCAAAACACACTTTTACTCTCTTAAACAGATTAAGTATAGTGCCTTGATTAAATATACGTATAAATTTAATATATCATACTCGGAAGTAAGTAAATCTCATTACGATTTCATGATATATTCATGAATCATATAGATAATTGGTAATTACTTACATATTCCACGCTGCCACCGACTTTTCAGGGCCGAACTCCCTCAGCGAATCCGCCAATTCCTGCCACTGAAACCTCGTGCCACCGTACTCGCCGTTGGCAAAAAGCGCGTGCGTCGCCATGTACTCGCAAAGCTTCCTCTTTGGAACCGGAGTGCAACGGCTGAAAGCGTATTAATCACACAAATAAGTAAGACGACCAACGTTGAAATAATAAACTAACTTATTTTGTTTGTTACTTACACTTTTGGTTGCATTTTTCGCAAAATTTCGTCGTCATGTAAACTGAATTTAACTTATATACTGTATTAAACTAAGATAACCGGGAATAACGCTAGGAGGATGAAGAATTACTCTTATTTATGTTGATGTGATAACGACGGAGTTCACGACGACGGTTTATTTTGCTGTCAATGTCAAGCCTTAGAAAAAGAAAGGGTCTCATCACACAGATGCAAAATACAATAAAAACCCAAATATTTTGAAAGTTAGTGAAGTATGAGTGAAGGTATAACATTTCTATTATCTCTCAGTTCGATGGCATTATAGTAAAACGTCCTATTTATGAGCAAGCAGTCATCCAATATTACCAACAAATGTATAAAAAAGGCTTTATGGCTAGAATTTTTGAAGCACGGCCAACTGTCACATCGTCGACTGTTTAAATTTATCATACATGAAAACCATGTTCGGATGATGGATAAAATAAACAAATCGATACGATACGATAAGGAATTACGAGTGAAGCACCGCTAGAGGCGCTAGTGACGCGTGATGTCGCCAAAATTGAAAAATGTCAAATGTTGAATATCCTTCTGTTACGCTGGATTATTTATTTATTTAGAATAATATTTTGCTATACCTGCACATAATTATGGCAAATATGAGTTACGGATCAATGAAAGGCAGTGCTTTAAAAGCGAGGCCGAATTAAACGAGCCGAAATACAGCTAATTCAGAGGTTAGTTTGTTTACTATTACCAACACGTTTAATCAAAATTATGCTTATTTACCGAGTTCACAGCTATGTTTCTTCTTTTTACAGACTTCAAGACTATTATAGAAATAACAATTTTATTGAGGCTAAGTGTGCTGCAGTTCAAAGAAAGGCCTATTATATGATGATAAATGAAATGAAATCCAGTCTGAAAACACGAAAACATTAACATATTGCATTTGCCTTTGAGTTAGATAAAGGAAGTTCACGTGTTTTAATCAAGAATGAATTGGTAAGTTGATATTTACAGTGACTCCACTACAAAAAAATTGAATTGCTGTGTAATACTTCTTTCAGTCCCAAATAGTTAACCTGACATTCCTTGTAAAAAAACCAGGCAAGTTGAACATACTTACATTCTTTAGATAGCATTTAAAGTAGGTAAATGTACTAGCCTTTAAGTTCGAAGACTTTGGCTAAATACAAATTTTGTGTACCAAATTGTGTGTTACACAGTTTCAATACTAATTTTGATTAAACTGTGGAAGTTGGTGGTAAAAGAAAGCTATATTGTTACACTATCTTTGTGTTTCTGTTTTCTTTGAAAGATTTACAGCGACAGAAACTTTTCACAATCTTATTTTTACTTTATTTTATAAGTTGTATAAGTACCAATTAACTGAATAAGTTCTTTCTTTTTTATTTGTATCTTCATTTTATTTAATATTATAAATTATTATATTTTTAAATTAAAATTAAATTAATAACAATCCTTGGCATCAAATATAAATAAACTCTTTTTGATTATTATCTATGTAAGTTAATTTAATATCAGAAATATTTGTCTACTTGTGAAATATGTATCCATGTAGTCATATTTCACCGGTATTACTTGTAAAAAAATATGTATCATTAAAAACTTTGTGATTTAAATTATATTGGAATAGGTAAGATATAAATATCCAGTCAACTGTGGATTAGTGAAATAAAACTAAAATTTATTTTGTCATTATAAATATAATGTAGCCGCTACTCTGTAGTTTATTTCGTATCTGTTTCTAGACTACTGTAATATTAATCAATTTGACTCCCATACCATGCAGTTTTATTGGAAAAAGAGTGGCAAATAGCATATGGCTGGTCTGGTGATAAGCAGACACTTTTATGGTTGGTTGCAACTTCAAAGGAATCCAAGATTGAATCCTTGATCGGTAAAGATTGAATTGAGGATTCTGTGTTAAGAGTATTTTTAAAAGTCAGTCTATTAATATTATTAAATATGTACTTAACACTACTTTTATGTTTCAGAATGGTGGAAATGAAACCTAAATTTTAAGACACCTAAGTATTAAAATTAACTCAAATCTACTCAAAGGTCACTGGACTGTGACTTGAAATGGATAAATCTGCGTTTGTACCTACTCTTACATTCTCTTTCTCATTTTGTAAATTGTATACCTATTGAGTTTATTTTGTACAATAGTCAAATTGAAATAAAAGTAATAAATCCAATGTGATCATTATATTGTGTATTTTTTAATACCATATCGTAAGCAAACAAGCATACGGCCCGCTTGGTGGTAAACGGGCATCGTAGCCTGTTGAAGCTTGAAAATTGCGTTGCCGATTCTCCTTCTATGTATGCAGTTGTTCAAGAAAGGACATAAATAAATTGTTTTGTAATACTGTGTTGTGTTGTGCTGTGTCACGAATGTTAGATTCTTAAAATTCTTGAGAATATCTTTAAAAAATGGTTGTCATGCCCAAAGTGTTTCAAGGTTGAGATGGTAGAGCGCGTTAGTATTGACTCGTTTTGTCCTCCATCTTGAACCTCACCTTTCAAACACTCCCTGCATATAGGTGGCATAATAAGTAAAGGAATCAATCAATTCAAATGAAACGGTATGGCTTATTCATGTATTTATGTAATTAGATTTTTGAACACGTGTGATGTTTTGAGTACCATCGGTTATAATCTTCTTTTCTTTCTTCACTAATAGATCTGAAAAGAAAATAAAATACAGGTCAATGAGTACTTAACCTGAAACACAATTACGCATGTTAATTCGGGTGGAGCCGCGCGCACATCTTTGTCATTTATGAAATGATAATTATCTTAGTCACCAAAGTAGGAATTCGAGTAGGTACAAGGTGTAACAGATAATGTCTGTTACCTCTTTACGCTTAAACCGCTGAATCGATTTAGATGAAATTTGGTATTGAGATTGTTTGAGTCCCGGGAAAGGGCAAAAGATAATTTTTATCCCGGAAATCAGTCCATACGGGGATGAAAGTTTGTATGAAGATGCGTTATAAATGAGTTCTACGCGGACGGAGTCACGGGCAGAAGCTAGTTTAAGATATAAACAAGAATGACAAATATGTTTTAAGGAAAATGACTCTCTGATTCCCAAGTACATGTTGATTGCAGTACCTAAGTACCTAGGTTTAATAAAATAATCACTGGCTACATTTGTATTACTTATACGCTAACGTTGTTCCCTACTCTAAACGCCATCCTCCGCTAGCGTTTTCCCCGTTGTACCAAAACGAGCCTCGGGGTCCATACAATTTATCAATTACTCAAATAGCATTACTTACCTTACTCCTGATATGCAGCGAAATTTCTGATTTAGGAACTTCCAAGTACAAGGGCCAAGAGCTTTGTTGAAAACTCCCTGATGAAATTTCACGACTAGTTTTTCAATAATAGGTGTGTTCAACAGACAATTCTGTGATTGATTATAGTCACTAGAAAATCGAACATTCACTGGTAGTTTTGGTGAAAACCAAGTTTAAAATAGGTTATCGTTAATACCTCGGACGCAATTAGATAAAATAAACTAAGACGTCAAATTACCACATTAACCACTGTTAACCACGTACCATGCTCTCATTTGTCATTATATCGCTGTCATATGTCATAGTTGGATAACTCCATTTTGACACGTGCAACCATGTTTTGAATCGGTAATTTGAGTGATTAAGTAGACAAATCACGTGACTTGTCATTTGTCACGCCGTGATAAGTGATAAAATGGCAACCATCTTAGGCCCGCTGAGCATGTGCACTAGTGAAGCTATGCTGACGCTGCCATTGTTGTTCTACTTTAGTGCGAGGGGATATAATAACGAACGGCTTTCTCCAAATGTGACAATACTATAATATTTAGTTATGCTGAAGCTGCAAACAATAAATAAAAAGGTTTTTTTTTAAATATTACTTACTCTTTTAAATTGGTATTTCCTGTTACTTGGCGACTTAGAAAATTATAACAAGTATAGTAATTGAATTGCAACACTGTATAGGTACCTAACGTTTGTTCAAAGGATATTAAATTTCATCACCATGTCGTCTCTAGAAATTTTATCATTTTATTATAATTTTATCATCATTATCATAACTACTTACTCTGACGGGAGTTGTGTTCCTGGTGGTGGACAAGGTGAAGTTGTGTTCCTGGTGGTAGGCAAGGTGAAGTTGTGTTCCTGGTGGTGGGCAAGGTGGAGTTGTGTTCCTGGTGGCGGGCAAGGTGAAGTTGTGTTCCTGGTGGTAGGCAAGGTGAAGTTGTGTTCCTGGTGGTGGACAAGGTGAAGTTGTGTTCCTGGTGGTGGGCAAGGTGAAAGCAGTGTTGAGAGTTAGGAAGGAGCAGGCGGAAAGAGAGGGCAATAATAAAAACGGTGTGAGCAATTTGAAAACCTGTCAAAAATTACTCAACAAAGCTCAACTCTATTTTCAGAGGCATAAGGGCGAGCCCGAGTTCCCGAGAACTATTTACCAAATTTTTGAACTAACCTCGTCTGACTTTAAAATCACGACACACATCCAATCAGAGTTGGCACATTTCACTTATTACACACACGCACTACTATAGACGCAGCTTTGTCAAAAATTTCCTAAGCACGACTCTATTTTCAGAGGCATAAGGGCGTGCTCGGGGGATTTAGCCAAATTTTTGAACAAATGTCGATTATTCAGTCAAGGATACATAGACCAAATATCGCAAAAAAATCTGAACCCGACTAAAGAGGCATTAGGGCGTGGTCTGTATTTTTTTGTAAATTTGCTCTCTTGTCTCCTCGTCTTTATAGTCAAGCCTATTTACAATGGCAGCTTAGGAAGATTTCTTAAGACAGTGTAAAAATGCATTATTAAAAATGTCACACTTTACCTACACAATTCACTGACTTTAATATTTTTGTTTGCTTTAGTTGGAACATTAGTTTTCTTTCTAAAGACAAACTTTTAAAGTAAGGTATTTGCTGTGAATTGGCAAATTGAGAATGATAACAAGTATTGTAATTGAAAAATCCCAACATTGTATAACGTTTTTCCAAAGGTTCAATCTCATCGGGGTCTCATCTCTGGAAATTTTTATTTTTTTATTAAGTTATTATTTTATCATTATCATCATCGCCACTCTGACGTGGAGTACTGTTCCTGGTGGTGGGCAAGGTGAAGTTGTGTTTCTGGTGGTGGGTAAGATGGGAGCTCCCGATGTGCTGTGTTGAGAGAGAGGGGCCTGCATTTGTCTCTAGCTATTAACACAACGAATCCCACCAGAGTAAGGCCGTGAAGCGTTTTTTGTAACACACACTTTTATGTAACGATGTATTGCCGAATAAATCTTCACGGCGGCATTTAAGTTTACTTTAAATAATATTATAATGAAAGTAGAAATGCAAGCTTATTTGTTTTCATTCAAACTTGGTGATTTTGTCACGCTAGGCCCTCCACAAATCGTTACATAAAAGTGCGGCGGTTGAAACGCTCCGCGGCCTTACCTACCAACGTGCGGCTCGACATTTCACTATCTTTCTATTCTTTTTGGATTATTTCTGAAGGTAGTGTATTTAAATGTATTTTTCGAAGTTTCACACATTACCTACACATTTACCATAATATCAACTGTCATTCTTTTTTGGTAAAAATTAGTTTGAAATGGTACGCAATTCCTGACTGAAAAGAAGTGAATAGTCACGTTTTTGCTGCTGATGGCTTTAATTTCATGATTTATTTGTTGCAAACTTTGTCGATTATCCAATGATTTGAGGCCATTAAAGTAGTTGATCTGAAGTTGGAGTCAAAAGATGGAATTCTTAAATTTTTATATCTATGCACAAGATTGAATGGAGGGGAGTTCCTGTAGATTTTTGGGTATTACCGAACTTTTTAGAAATGCAAGACGCAAAGAACCGTCGTCCCGAAGCGGGGTCCCGGCAAGAGGGCTTCCTGCTAAAGCATGGGTAAGCAATTTAAATCAATAAAATCCTGATGTGCAAAACATCGTACAACAGGTAGCTAAAGCCTAGCGCGCGAACCAAGAAGAGGTGCAACGCAAAATGAGTACTTAATACGTAAATTAATAATACTCTAAATAAAACTTAAAAATACACACATGGAAGCACGGCTGTGGCAGTATAGCTAACATTTAGCTGTGCGAGGCAGCGGAGCGGCGTGCGTGTGATTAGGTTGCTTATTTGCATTATGTCAATATTTGCTTAATTTAGGTTATAATAGTATTGCACCATAACACTTCGATTTATCTTTTTCATCTTTAAGAAATATTTCGTTTTGATTTTGATGGTAATAATAAATAAGCAGACCCTGGCAAAGGCCGGGATAACGCTAGGTAAAAGAAGAATTTGATGGTAATATAACAAGATAAGAATGGAAATATTAGCTAAGAATATTTCTTTATTGAAGGTGGCATAGTGAAAAAGGGCTTGTGCACAAATCGCGCGGCTACTTTTTGCATAATTATTTTACATCGTATTGAGGTTGACTGAAGTAGCATGACAAATACGAACGTTTCCGAGAAAATACTATGGAAAACAATTATGTACTACATCTGTACAGATATTTATGTCATTTTTATTTAAAGAAAGAAAGAAAGAAGTACGTTTATTCAGCATCTCAGTCTTTTTTGGTTTTCGTCCATTTGGATATCTACTAGGTACATTCGGCTTATTGGAGTTGTCGTGAATGGGAAGCCTTAAGCAACTTTGCGGCATCAGTAAATTTATTGTAGACTACTTATAGTTTAATATTCGCAGTATGACAATGTGATACTAGTAAAGCTGTAGATATGTATCTAGTAATGTAATAAGTGGTTAATTTGTGTTTAACAATGCTAGCAAGTAACTTGTTCACTGCATATTTGTTAACTTACAAAAAAAAATGCAGAAGTTATTTGCGGAAATCGCGAAACATCTGGTTGACGTGGTGACCGAACAGCTGGCGGCTTTCTCGCGCAACGCATCAGCATTGCAATTCAGCGAGGAAATGCCGCAAGCATCCTCGGTACAATGCCTCGAGGGGCTTTTTTTAGATTTAAATTAGTACTAATTTAATTTAGTAAATGTTAGTTATCATCTTGCATATACTTTAGAAAATAAATATTTTTATCCAGGAAGCTTGCATTGCTGTCTCCCAGATCAGGCCCCTGCGGCTGGGTCCCCATTAGGCTGGCTGCTTTCTCCCTCTGGATCGCTGTGCTGATCTATTGAAAAAAACAAACATTATACTAACAAAGAAAGAAAGTAACATACATACTAGAACCCAACTATAAAAATCGGCCAAGTGCGTGTCGGGCCACGCGCAGTGTAGGGTTCCGTAGTTGCCTGTCTTTCTTAGTTACATCGACACGCGCGCGCCAACTAAATGGTTGCGTCGGCCGAATTTTCGAATATCTTTCATGTACGGGCTTTCGACCCTCTTTAGCTTTATTATATGTACAGATGTAATAAATTCGGCCAAGTGCGTGTCGGGCCACGCGCAGTGTCTCATTGACCTTGATGCGAAACGTCAGATACGTACGTACCCGGCCGAAACCCTCCTATAATTGTACTTATTCGTATAATAATTCCGGACAACTTTACTGCCCTACCTGCGATAGAGTTTTTAAAAGAAAGTTCGGCTTTGCAAACCATATTACCATATTAGTATAGAGCTCACGCTCGTAATTAGCTAGGGTCGCCGTTGTCGATTACGGCATGGATAGTTATATATATATAACTAGTTATGCCTACTTAGCCGTGATAGTTTTCCTTTTTTTTTACATTCCTAGTAGCAGCCATTTGGCTGGCGCATTTGGCGCAGAGGTCCTTAAAGGCCTTAAAATCCCCTCAGAATTTTACACATTGTGACTCCTTATCCTTACATACTTAGCCACCTCGAGGATGTTTACAGGTAACGTTAGGATCTTGTATCTCCTGAAGAGGTATCCAGCAGGAATCCCATCTCACACCCGCGATGAGGCGCACTGCTCCCTTCTGCAGCCTGAATAAGTAACCTCTCGCGTTCCGCGGCCGAGGCCCATAAATCCACACCATAGGTTGATGGAAGGACAGTAAACATAATATGCTTTCTTGATCTAGGCTCGGCCGCAGCCTGCCGAGAGAAGACAGCCGCTGGCATAGTGCATCAATGTGGGGAGATCATTTTAAGCTAGCGTCAATAGTTAGTCCTAAATATGTGCTGTGAAACCGGATTGTATTTGGTCCATAACTTTGTTTTAATAGTAACTAAGTCTCACATATTTATACTTACGGTAAGTAAGTAGCTACATTTGCCCTCCAATTTGTACTTACCTCAGGTGATAACGTCAACCTTTCTGAAGTCCTCCCAGTCACCGTTGAATCAGCACTTCGAAGGGTAACTCCGTAATTTATTCCTTCCCTGCGCGGCCCATAAGGCCGCCAGGGAGGTTATCCCGCCGCACAATTGTTACTGGCCGCGCAGCCAAAAAACCCTTAATTTTTGAACGAGCGTTCAGACAACTCAATTGTCGTTTTCTCAAGCAGAAAATGACACTACATCTAACTGACGTAAAGCCTTTCACAGACTGGCGCAGCCTGCTGCACGACTCATGCGACGGCCGCGACATACTCTCGATTTTTCAAAGGTCAAAGGTTAGCTGGAAGAGATCCCTTATAGGGATAAGTTCGCCTTTGTACTTTGATCTATTGTGTGACATGTATATTCTTTAACCTGTTATTGTGTACAATAAAGTGCTTACTACATACATTTTTCTCGCACTTTACCTCTTATTCTAAGAGATTCTTATAAGAGGGAGGTGGATAGAGTGAGAAAAATCTCTAGTAGGAAGACACTGAACAACAGTCACTTATCTCTCAATGAGCCTGCACGGACACTTCGGAGATCACTGCTGGTGTGGCGAGGGAACAATCTTCTTGCCGTCTTCCTCGAGGATGTTCATTCCCGAGCCGAGTTATTTGAGCTTTGCGGGACACTAATATCCAAAGGTCACGTGACCGTAAGATTCGACAGATTGAAAATTCATAAGACGGACACGTGACCTGATCGAAAAACAATGTCATTGAATTTTCACTTCTGCCGGCACTCCGGGAGTGCCACCCGCTCTTTTTTTTAAATTAAGGATTGTTATCAAATCGATTTTTCAAACAGCAATTATTTAACTGTTAATTTGAATATCAAAATATTTAGTTGCGCTTCGCCCAATTACATAGTTTCCATTAAAATACTATTTAAGTAAAGTCGATGGAGGTCCTGTCAGTGTCTGGTCGATTAATTCAAGGACGATACAATAAAACAACATACTTCTTTTCTACTTTATTTACAAGCTTTTTTTGTATCCAACGACGGTGGCAAACAATCGTACGGCCCGCCTGATTGATGGTAAGCGGACACCGCAGCCTATAGACGCATGCAACTCCAAAGGAGTAACATGGGCGTTGCCGACCCTTGATATGTTTCGCCGTGTTGACAGCTGAAGGAACAAATTCCCTCGCTCTCAACACAACGCATCCTCGGGAGCTCTGGTGGCCTTGCTCACCGCCAGGAACACAATACAAATTCGTCACTCACAGGAACCTCGGCCCTGGATCCCACTAATACGCAATTGGATTTTTATATTTTTTATATAGCTTAATACTTAATAGATCATCAATTTGTATTTGAACACTACTTTTCCAAAATGCGACAAAGGCAGAAAAATCGGCCCAAATATACATCTTAAAACACGATTCGTTCCTGAGCGATACTATTACGAGAATATATTTCGGAAAAATTTGTATTGTTATTTATTAAATGAGGATGATTAGGTAAGCGTTATGATCTGGGGGCACGGCAGTGCCCCCGCCAAGTCGAGCAAAATAGCGGCACGGCCGTACCATCCTTTTCTCGATTTAGAACTTTCAGGACTACGCTTTACACAATATTTTATCCGGTGCCTAATTCATATGTACTACTTATTTATATATATGTAACCTAAATGTCTGAGAATCCCAAAAAAACAATATTACGATAAAAAATACTCGCTGTTATTACAGAATAAAATAAACCCGGAATCCATGTCAACTTTCTTTTAAAAAATAACCTAAATCGTTTACATTCTTGAAATTACATTCTTGAATTTTAAATATTGTGAAATGATTAATTCATTCAGTGAGAATGGAATAAGTATTGAAATACAGAGTAGCTAAAGCCCAGCGCGAGAACCAAGAAAAGGTGCGACGCAAAATGAGTACCTACTTACATAAATTAGGGTGTATTTCTATATAAAACTTAAAAATACGCACATGGAAGCATGGCTTGAGGCAGCGTGGTAAGACATTTAAGTTGAGTATCCCCCAGAGCTGTGAGAGGTAGCCAAACGGTGTGCGAGCAAATCTTCACCGCCGGGACTCATCTTATTGGTGGGTTTGCTCGTACTCTTACGCGTCTCCACGCGAGTTAACAATGTTGGCGAAATTCCTCGCACACCGCTCCGCTGCCTCGCACAGCTCTGGTGGCCTCTGTGGCCTCAGCCTGGCGGAGCCCACTCTGTTGTCCAGCAGGGAGGCCTCTTGCAGGCGGGACTCCGCTTGGGACGACGGTTCTTTGCGTCCCTAACTCCCCTTCTAAAATAAGACCGGAATATCTACAGAAACGTAATAAAATATATATATATATATATCCTTACTAATATTATACAGGGTAATTGGGTAACTTTTCGAACTGATACCACGTAAAATGTGTTATGTGTGAAACTTGGAAAACACATCTAAAACACACTGTCTTTAGATATATTCCAAAGCTGATGACGCCCTTATGCCTCTTTAGAGTCGTGTTTAGATTTTTTGCGACATTTGGTCTATGTATCCTTGACTGGTAGGCAGCTGTGTGTCGCATTTTAAAGAATTAAATATTTTGACAGTTCCGTGCCTCTACATATTCGAAATTGCTTTGTCTATTAAAACAAACCCCTCACTATTCAAGACGATCTCCGAGATATTTACTAGAAATACTAGGTACCCCCAGAATCTCTTTCCGGTTTCCGCAAATACTGCCCTAAAGCACAAAAGTGTATTCTGCTCAGCTATTAAGATTTACAATAAATTACCTGTCGACTTTAGAATGTTACCCATACGTCAATTTAAACATAAGCTCTTGACATTTTTGATTTAAAATGTTTTTATTCTATTTCTGACTTTTTGCTGTATAAATTTAATAATTCGATATGAAACATATTGCTGTAATAATTCAATATGACGATGATTTTTGACCCTACAATAGAGATATTTAAATTTATTTTGCATGTTAGTATCTAGAAACATTGCTATAATCAAGAACTTGTACGCCGGCAGGCAGGGTATAGTGCTACATATAATTAGTTATTTACAACCACTGTCATCAGATTGACATATATATATTCACAAATAAAGAACTTTGATCTGAATAATCGAAATTTGTTCAAAAATTTGGCAATAATCCCCGAGCACGCACGAGCAGAAAGTAGCCGTGCTTAGGAAATTTTTGACAGATTTTAAAAAATCTGCATCTATGGTAGTGCGTGTGTGTAAAAGTGAAATCTCGCAAGTCTGATTGGATGTGTGTCGTGAATTGGAAGTCAGACCCCGTAGCATGGACGGCCTTATCACACGATAAGTGACAAGATGTCCGTCACTGGCTGACACCGTTCAATAGAACGAGACGGACGCTCTATCATGTCACTTATCGCGTGATAAGGCCGACCATGATACGGGGTCAGAAGACTCACAAGCGAGTTGCCGACCCCTGTCGTTGGGACACGTTGTGTTGATAGCTAGAGACAAATGCATGCCCCTCTCTCTCAACACAGCACATCGGGAGCTCCCACCTTACCCACCACCAGGAACACAACTCCTCGTCAGAGTAAGCAGTGATGATTCTGATGATAATTAAATAATTGTATGATAAAATCACCAGAGATGGCACGCTGTTGAGATTGAATAACCTTTGAACAAACGTTATACAGTGTCGAGATTCAATTACAGTACTTGTAATCATTTTCTTATTCGCCAAGTCACAGCAAATACCTTACTTAAAAAGAGTTTAAGTATAATTAAAAACTATTTTTAAATGTTTACATCTTCAGCATACCATAATCTTAAAGTATTGTCACATTTAGAAAAAGCCGTTGAATTGGTTGTAATCCCTCGCACTAAGGCCCTAAGCAGACGGCGATTTTTTCACGCGCCGTAGACACGCGTTCCCCTACTACCTAGCGGAGGGTAGTAGGGAAACGTGCGTCGTCTGCGCGTTTATAATACGCTGTGTGCTTAGGGCCTTATAATATCGACTGTAGCGCAGATTCTAGTCAACTATGTGCCGGGGTTTATATGTGCCTAGCTAAAGCTAGCATGATCGCTTTTGTGGCGGGCATACGCATTCGTTCCACTCGCGCTGTCATACTTGCTAGTGATACATTTTAAGTGATAAGCATTTTCGCAACAGTCAACGTGAGTATACATGTGCCTTAAAGCCACTTAAGACGTATATACATATTAGGTAAACGTCCTAGTGGTCGGCACTGGTCTGATACATAACACTTTAAACCTTATGTCAAAACAATAGAGTCCAACAATAGGTGTCAATTATTACGCATTAAGTGGTCGAGCATTGGGGACCTTACCTAATACAAACGACAACACTGTTAACTGACCATCCTGTGTTTATATAGAACCTTATTACAATGTACTTAAGGTGCACCGATGGTCAGTTAGTTGTGTTGTCGATAGTACATGTTTTGCCGTATTGTAATAAGATGCTAAAGGTAAACATATTTTTGTCGGCGACCGTATATAATATTCTCAGATGCCGTTCAAACTTAATCGAATTAAAAAAAACATATTTCGCTTAGATGCCTAGAAAAAACGTCAATATTTAGTAAATTATATCGCAATATGTCGGCTATGCGCGGTTGCAAAAATCTCAGGACTCACACGAGTGAAGAGAAGAGTACGAACTCTTCTAATTTTGAAGACAGTTGTATGCGCAGTCGGTGAAGGCGTGCACTGCGTCGCGCAGCACAACGAACCGCGCAAAGACTTGCCGAGTCCGTCCTGTAAATATAAACACATTTAGAAACTTTGGGATTGGTATTTGGCCCCTTATGCTAAACTGTACAAGATGAAAGCATCTAAATACGTTTCCTATGTTTTTCCGTCTTGGTCATATGTGTAGCTTACACAAGACAAATAAAATGTAGACGACGCAAGTCTACAGCTTATCATCTGCGATAGGTCGGCGGAAACAGAGGATCCTGCTGCACCCGTCTCGGTGAACACGGTAGCGTCGCACAAAGTTCTGTGAACGACCGAGGAATGGCGCGGCACTGTTCCGACTCAACTCCTACTGCGCTGCTCTGTTCTAGTAAGGATCACTGTTCAGTTATGGGAACACTCCGTAATAAAAACACTGAGTCTGGTTAAAAGTTATATTGGTTCACAATTATATACTAAACAACGACGGGATTATAATGTAATAGTTCACTGTGCCACGCTCCTGGCAAAACTAAGTATCACTGACTAAACTAAACTAACAACTATCAACTGCCAACTGACCACTTAACATTAACACTTAACACTTCACACTGACATTTCACACTGCACACTGACTGCGTTCGGGCCGATCAGTGGGTTTTATACAATCTCAAAAAACACTCATCCTCCCCTCACTTCGCCGCCTACCCTTGTGCAGTTTGCTCGCGCAAATTCCCCACGACCATTTTTTATGATCTGGGGTCGTCCGCGCGCATCGTTTTACCAGCGTAACGGGCTGTCGCTTTTACCGTTAGGACAGGCAGCTTTTGGGTCCTGGGAACATCCCACGGCTACTCTTTTTTATGCTCTAGGGGCTTTCGGGGCTTTCTGCCTGCTTGTAACGGGCCGCCGTCGCCCTAACGGGACAGGCCGCCTTTGGTTCTGGGAAAGTCCCACGATTACTTTTAGCGTTTTGGGGGCTGTCCGCAACATTCTCCCCGCCTGTAACGGGCTCTCGTTGCACCGGTAGGACAGCCAGCTTGGTTACAGGTCGCCGAAAGATGCCGCCCCGCGTCTCGACGTCCGCCGATCTCACGTTGCCGTCGGGTCCCGGGAACACTCGTCGTATTATACCTCGCGGCCACACGTTGCGAGGCAGGTTTGGGTCTACAACGATCACGCAATCGTTTGGTTGTAGCGGTCGGGATTGGTTCGCCGATGATTTACGTGGTGCGAGTGTTGGTAGGTATTCGCGTACCCATCTTCTCCAAAAATGGTCTGCGAGTGCCTGGCTGGCTCGCCAGGTGCGTCGATCGGCCTCGTCGCATGGTCCCGTAGGCGGCACACCCGTAGATCCGCCCAACAAGAAATGAGAAGGCGTGAGTGGCTCCTCGTCACGGTGATCCACGGAGACGTGGGTCAGTGGCCTCGCGTTCACCGTGTTCTCTGCCTCAGCTAGCAGAGTATGTAGCACCTCCTCTCGCGGTGCTTTGGTGTGGAGCGTGACTGCGAGCGCGGTCTTCACAGAGCGCACCAAGCGCTCCCACGCCCCGCCCTGGTTCGGTGCTCCTGGCGGTATGAACCGCCACTGCATGCCATGGCGCACGCCGTAGTCTTGCAGCGCCGTCAACCACTCGGTGTACGCGCTGCGCAGCTCTTGGTCGGCGCCTCGGAAGTTGGTAGCATTATCGGAGAACATGACGGCCGGCCAGCCGCGCCGCGCTGCCAGTCTCCGAAGCGCCATGATCGCAGAATCTGTGGAGAGAGTCGCCACAACTTCTAAATGTATTGCTCTAGTTGTTAAGCAGGTGAATAACGCGACCCATCTTTTCTCGTGTCGCCGGCCTATGGTTACCACTAGCGGTCCAAAATAATCTACTGCACTGTTCGTAAAAGCTCGTGTATATGGCTGAATTCTGTTTAGGGGCAGGTCACCCATAGCGGGTAGTTCGGGTCGGGCTCGTCTAATTTTGCAAGTTTGACAGTGGAAACCTACGCTTCTCACCGTCGGTCTTAAATGTAATACCCAGTATCTTTGACGTAAATTATTTATGACTGTTTCATTGTTGGCGTGTGCCGTTTTCCTATGCTCATTTAAAATTAATAACTTCACTAAGGGGTTGTGGCCGTTCAAGATGACGGGTCTTTTCTCAAGGCCTTGTACTGGCGCCGCGTTGATCCGCCCGTGCATCCGCAGCAGGCCGTCGGCGTCCAGCACGGGGTCGAGGCTGAAAATCTGGCTCTTCTTAGTGATAGTCTCTCCGCGGCTCAGCGTCAACAGCTCATCTGCGAAGTCTGTGTGCTGCGCCCACTGGAACCATAGCTGCTCTGCTGCAGCTCGATGTTTGGCCTGAAATGCGATAAATTCTTTGCCTTTTAAACGCTCGATGAATTGGTACACCCTTGCTGTTGCATTGATTAGTTTTTCATAATTGGAAAATCGTTCTATTTTCGGTAGCGGCGCCGTATTGACTTGTGGTTTTGCTTCTATTGTGCAGGTTTGCTCTTCACAATCTGTCAGGCGCTTGTTTTGTTCTTCGTTGTTTTGTATTTGCGGCCACTCTGTTTCGGGTCTATACAAAAACTCTGGTCCTTGGAACCATATTGTGTTATACTTAACGGCTCGGTTCTGGTCTGGGCGTGTTGCTTGGTCTGCCGGGTTCTGTTTCGTGGGTACCCATCTCCATTGCTCCACGCTCGTGAGCTCCGATATTTCGCCCAGCCTGTGCGCCACGTACGTACTGTATCTTTTAGCATTATTTTGCACCCAATGTAGTACCGTTCGGCTATCAGTCCATATGACTATTCTGTCTATTGGGTACCTGTGATGTTGTTTGATCGCGATCGTCAATCGTGCTCCGATCAAAGCAGATTGAAGTTCTAGGCGAGGCACGCTAAGCTGCTTCACAGGCGCTACTTTCTCCTTTGCGGTGATGAGTGAAATCGCTACTTTACCGTTGGTCTCGGTGCGCCAGTATGCGACGCACGCATAGGCGTTGTTGCTCGCGTCTACAAACATGTGAAGTTGCCGGTCGGGATCTGGCCCCGGCGCTGCGTATGGGCGCGGAACCCTCAGTTCCGCCACGCCATCCAACGCCTTCAGCCACCGGTTGAACTCCGCTCGTTCTGCTTCAGGTAGCGCCGTGTCCCATCCCAGCTTGAGCTGCCATATTCGCTGGAATTGACATTTAGCTGTGATAGTATAGTGTGATAACAATCCTAGTGGGTCATAAATGCTCATTATTACTGACAACATTTCCCTCTTAGTGGGGGCTCTCCTGCAATTCTTCACATCATGCGGCACTCTCAACATACTTGTGTTGAACCCGAGCGTGTCTTCACTCGGGTTCCACGTAAGACCTAAAATCTTATTTTCTTTATTTCCTAGCACGGCCGGTGTTTCGGCTCTCAGTTCGGCCGGGATCGCTGCCATCACCTTCCTGCTATTTGAAGTCCAGCCGCGTAACTTAAAGCCCGCTTCCTTGTGCGCGGCATCCACCTGAAACGAGCTGTCAATTAAATTATTTTCAGTTTCAAAACTTGACACGTAATCGTCCATATAGTGATTACGTGTGATCTCTTGCACCGCTGCCGGATAACGTTCTGCGCAGTTGCGAGCGTTCGCGTTGCGAACGCTGTGTGCTATAAATGGCGATGATGACGCTCCAAATAATATGCTCGTCATTTTGTAGATCTGCGGGGGCTCTTCCCTATTCATTCCCCGCCACAAAAACATTTGTGACGGTTGATCTTCTTTTTTCAGTTTTACTTGGAGGAACATCTCTTGAATGTCAGCCACCACTGCGTATTTTCCTTCCCGAAATCTAAACAGTATTCCCATAAGCGACTGTAGTAAGTCTGGCCCTTCTAAAATGAAATCATTTAAACAAACTCCCTGGCAGGTGCTCGCTGCGTCGAAAACTAGCCTGAGCTTTCCGGGTTTGTTTATATTTTTGACCGGAAAGTGCGCGAGGTACCAAGCCTTGTCGCTTATCGTGGGGTCGTGTAACTTCTCCGCGTACCCTTTCTCTAGCAAGTTGTCAACTTGCGCGGTATATTCTCTCGCGAAATCCGGGTCTCGATCCATTTTCCTTTCGATGCCTCGTAGCCTCGTCATCGCGTTGTTGAAGCTCGGTGGTAGCTTTGGTTCTTCGATTCGCCACAGCTGCCCTACCTCGTACCTAGGGCCGTTCATAAATACCTTTTTTATCGTCGATTCTAGTATCTTCGTCGCTCGTTCGTTGTCTGGGCCCTGTTTTTCTACATGTTTTATACCTAGCGAGTCGATCTCGAAGTATTGCTTCATTCGCTGATTTATCTCTTCATCCGCTAGGTGGCAATGTAGTGTCGTCTCACTTCCTCGCCACGCGGTCGCGCGTGGGGCACGCCCGAATATAACCCACCCTAGCGAAGTTTTTATAGCTGCAGGCTCGTTCATTTTACCCATACCGGTCTCTTTGGGCAGCATGAGATGCCAATTATCCGGCCCAATCAGCACCCTCGGTACAGCTTTGCTGTAGCTCGCTTCTTCTAGATCGGACAGATGGGCATACCCGTTTATGTTTTTCATGTATTGGCCGCGAAGTCCCAATTCGCGAACCGTGCGTACTGTTATTGTTTGTAACGGTCCGTTATTTTTACCTCGTATCTGTATCCGCATTTTTTTACTGTGATCGTTCGAGGTCGCCATCGATCCTACGCCCTTAATGCGTAATGGCTCCTCCTCTCCGACAGCTCCGACTTCTTTCATGAGCTCCTCGTCGGCTAATGATACTGTCGACCCTCCGTCCATGAGGGCGAACGTTTCGACGCATTTCAAAGGTCCTTCTATCTTTATCGGTATTACCTTTAACAGTCTTGTAGTGCTCTCCCCATCCGCGACAACTTCGGATGTACAGCTCTGTTCCGTTTGTAGCTCCGAGTCGTTCCGACTCTGACGGGGCTGCTCGGATCGGGCCTGTGAGGCCGGCGGCTTGGCCTGCACATTGTCCTCGTGTAGCAGTCGATTGTGTGGGTGTGGGCATCCCTGCGCGCTGCATCCCTTCGCCTTGCACTGTTCTCTGCGGTGCTTTCTATTCAAACATTTGAAGCAGATCCTATTACTTCTCGCCCAGTCCCACCGGGCTCCTACGTTCATATCGAGTACCTTTTTACATTCCGTTGATCTGTGATTGCCGCCGCAACATAAACAAGATTCTTGATTCTCCACCGCGTACGTTTGGTGTATCGGTGGCTTGTAGACGGCTCCCCTCTGTGGTGCGTTCGGTCTGTACTCGGGTCGTGGCGCGTTTGTTCGATATTCTGGGCGCGGAGCGTTTGGTCTGTAGTCCGGGCGCGGCGCGCACGTTCTGTGATCTGGATCTGCCCAGTCCCCTGGGGTCCCAATTGCTGTCTCGCGAATTGGCACCACCTTGATCTTAAATGTGGACTCAACCTATCCGTGATTTCCCTAATCAACAATGGGTTATCACCATAATTTATTTTATCCAAATCAACTAAAGTACTTACTATATTTATTACTTTAGTGCTAAAATTATTTAAATCAATCGCACTTGATCCTATGTTCGGTAACCGTTTTAATTCATCTAGTGCTTTGTCGATCAAAAGGTCCGTTCGACCGAAATTCTTCTTTAGCAACCGGATGACCATATCTGGTTGCGACGACGTTGCAAGTAGGTGTTGCACACACTGCCTCGCCTCGCCCCTTAAACAGTTTCGTAATCGAGCCATATTCTCATACACGCTAAATTCATACCTTGCAGTAGTTTCACGGTAGGCGTTGTAGAACAACAGCCACTCACTTGGATCTCCACTATAATAGGGTAACTCATACACCTGTTTTGGCGGCATCGGCCGCAGCGACGCCTTCAGCTGCTCGGCGAGACGATTGAAGGCGGTTGCTGCGTCACTGTGAGGCTCCGCTGACGACCTAAAGTGTATGTCGTCATGGGCTCTCTGCTCCCTCTTGTAGGGCGTGGATTTGTGTCGCCCGTGAGGCGAGCCGGCTCGCGGCTCAACGGGCAACGGATCGCGATACCCACGCGGCGGCGATTGGGCGTATTCGATTCTTGCGCAACGCTCGGGCGTCGGCGCTCGGTTCGGTTCACGCGGCCCTCGCGGTGGCGATTGGGCGTGTTCGCTTCTTACGCAACGCTCGAGCGACGGCGCTCGGTTCGGTTAACGCGGCTCTCGCGGCGGCGATGGGGCGCGTTCTGCTTGCAGCGGTGCGAGAGGCGTCTCTCTCGCAGGTTCTCGCTGACCTCTCTCGTCGGGTCGGCGCGCCGCGCCTTCCTCTCCCCGCCCGTGTTCGACGCTGCTCAGCCACTCGTAGACCTTTGATGTGACTGGCTGTGGAGTCGCCGCCCGTGACTGCGCCGGCGTTGCCTCGGCGTCGATCTGCTCCAGTTCAAGCTCCAACCTCTTCTTAATTACTTCCTTCTCGATTTCGGCGATACGCTCTAACGCGCGTAGCTCTGCCTCCCGCCTGCGCACTGTCATTGTACTGCTGGCGTGCGATCGCACTGACGGCGTCGGCCCTACTGGTTCGCGGGCGCCCTCTTCCTCCTCGCCGCCGGCACTTGGAGTAGCGCGCGGCCACGCCCCACCGGGCGCGTGCGCATCCCCGCCCCCGCGCGCTATGTGTGCTTCGCCGGCGGTCGCGGCTTCGTCAGCTTGCCTCTCGTTCGGCACCGGCGCGTTCCCGCTAGCGCCCGGCTTCGCATCGTCACCTTTGATTGTTCGGCTACGTGTCATCATGTTGGTTCAATGTTCGCCAGTTACGGAGGTTCAATGTTCGCAATTTACGGAGGTTCAATGTTCACAATTTACGGAGGTTCAATGTTCGCAATTTACGGAGGTTCAATGTTCACAATTTACGGAGGTTCAATGTTCACAGGTTCAGAAGTTCACAGTACAGGAAAAGGGTTCACTCTACTTACAGGTTCTCGATCACTGTACCCATAGTCCTGTACCCAAGATCCGGTTCGAAGGACCACGCAAACTGTAGACGACGCAAGTCTACAGCTTATCATCTGCGATAGCTCGGCGGAAACAGAGGATCCTGCTGCACCCGTCTCGGTGAACACGGTAGCGTCGCACAAAGTTCTGTGAACGACCGAGGAATGGCGCGGCACTGTTCCGACTCAACTCCTACTGCGCTGCTCTGTTCTTGTAAGGATCACTGTTCAGTTATGGGAACACTCCGTAATAAAAACACTGAGTCTGGTTAAAAGTTATAATGGTTCACAATTAAATACTAAACAACGACGGGATTATAATGTAATAGTTCACTGTGCCACGCTCCTGGCAAAACTAAGTATCACTGACTAAACTAAACTAACAACTATCAACTGCCAACTGACCACTTAACATTAACACTTAACACTTCACACTGACATTTCACACTGCACACTGACTGCGTTCGGGCCGATCAGTGGGTTTTATACAATCTCAAAAAACACTCATCCTCCCCTCACTTCGCCGCCTACCCTTGTGCAGTTTGCTCGCGCAAATTCCCCACGACCATTTTTTATGATCTGGGGTCGTCCATCTAACGTCAGACATGTTTTACAAAAGTTTTGACTAATTTGGTTTCGATTCATATTCATAACATAGTGTCCAGGTAAATATTATATCAGTTTACATAATTGAAACAGTACTTAAAGTTCATTACCAACTTGTCTTACTTTTTAGTACGCTAAAAACGCTTACGTACGTGTACGCTTTTGTCAACGGCAGTCGTGTTTTTTAATTTTGAATAATTATTTAATTTACCCCTTTGCACTCATTTTTTTTACGTTTGGGAAACACCTATGCGCATCCCGCCCGTCGCGGTGAGGGGAGCAGGGCGGGTATTAGGGACTAACCGCGGCAGAAGCCTTGGACTACCGTCAAAAAACCCAACGAGTGCCAGCTCCGTCTTAAGGGAGGGGCGCCGCGGGAGCGCTTTCCGCATTCACCGCGTGCACCCAACATTTGCAACAACGTTTGCAACAAAGTAATCGAATTATTATAAAATAAATAAATCTGAATTAGAATAAGATATTGTTATATTATGTATTTACTGTACAATTATATAGATCCATAACGAATAGGTAAACGCCGAGATATCCGCTGCCGACGTCCGTTGGTTTTCAAGAATGCAATCATAAAAACATTCCCGTGTGATATTTGTGTCAAAAATAAAATAACACATTCGAGAATGTCTTTGAATTACATTACCATCTTCGAATACGATGTTGTCTATGTGAGATGCAAGACCTGAAAGTTATCGACGAAAAATATTTTTTGGAACAAGCCTGTAAGCTGCGGTCGTTTATAAGGTTTCTGTTATGAAAAAAATCGCACAAAAATAACAAGTCATAGACCAGTTTTTATCGTGGCGTTTGTTTTGGATATTACAGCAAGTTGTTGAACGTGAGCTAATCTGGTTCTAGTACATACACACATTGGTGGAACAAGTAAATACATGCTAGGACCAAACAGGACCACTTCTCGCTCTAATGTTGCCAGCTACAACTTAAATGAAGACAGATCGGTTAAAGGGGCATAATGGCCTCAACTGCTTCCAGAAATAGAAACTAAAAAATAAAGGCTGCACCTTACGTGCACAAAATATTACAAAATCGAATACTTACTTAGTATTAAAATAGGGAATCCAGGTGTTTGATGTCGTGATTGCATGAATATAAATATGCATAAATTAAATGACATGAAATTGAACAAAGAAACTTAAGTAACTGTCCTAGCAGTTGGATAAAAAGTTGGATAAAGTATAAGAATTTGGGTGATTCATGCCTTGAGTACCTAATATAAATGCCAGCCTTCCTTTATAGACTTTTTAAAAACGATATAAAAATATACAATATTAACCAACGGAATAGAGAAACTTATCTAAGAAATCTTATCTAAGCAGATACGGTTTAAACTTACACAATAATTTTACATACATACATTCACGCCTTTATCCCTAAAAGGGCATGCAAGCACATGAAACTCGTGTTCCAGTACCACTTTTAGCATAAATGTGGGTATAAAAGATCGACAAAATGTGATATCGCTGTGACAGGTTGCTAGCCCATCACCCACAACACACTTCAACCCTGTTCCCTTAGTCGACTCTTACGACACCCACAGGAAGAAAGGGGGTGGTGCTATTCTAACGCGACACCACACGGGGGACAATAATTTTAACGGGGGACAAAAACAATAATTTTATTTTACAATAATTCTAAAACGTGTTGAATTGTGTTCTGTTACCGATTTTAAGTTAAGCTTTCAATTGTTTTAGGGTCCCGTAGTTAACAAGGCGCCCTTATAGTTTCGCCATGTCCGTCTGTCCGTCTGCATCTTCGCTCAGTAACCGTTACTACTAGAAAACTGAAATGCTTACTTTACTTTCTTTTCTCGTTAAAGCCTGTGGAGTATCTTTCGATAGCTTTTAAACATATTATGGGATTCTAAAAACCATTTTTAGTGTTCCGTACCAAAATTGGTCCAACGTAACACTTATGCGATCACTCGGAGGCTGTCCTTCTTTCACAGACAGTTTTCTCGAAGACCTGTTGCATAAATAAAGTCAACAAGAAGGAAACGCTAATTTTAGGGGCAGTTAAGGGAGTGATAAGGGGCTGAAGCTTTTTTTTTATTGTAAGGATCGTGTGGGGTATCATTCGAAAACTCATAAAATTTAAAGGCGGAATACAGATTTTGAGTTCAATTTACGACATTTCTTTCTAAGTAGTATAAAATACTACCAAACTAAGAGTGCTTTCCTCAGCTCTATTTCAAAGACTATAGCCAACTACGTCTTGGAAATACACGCATAACAGAAATGATGTGTGATGGGAAAATTATCGCCGACGCTGCGCTTAATGACGCTGCCTCAAATACTTGAAATTATGTATACAAATAAAAAATATATAATATCCGTCTTGCGTGTCACGTTACACTGGTTAATCCAGTATAAACTGGCCATGAAATAAGGTACTCAGTAGGTATCAAATTATAGCCTTGACGTCATTGCGGGAAGCTGCACTTCACAAAGATTACACCACTCGCCTACTAAGACCATTATAACCGGCCTTCGATTACGTGTATTTGTTGCGAATCTAGATGTTAATATATACTAGGGATGATTGGTGAGAAGTGGAGTGAGACAGGTTGTGAATAATGTATTAGGCTATCTATTCTAGTAGTAGTCTAACAATATACACCTCCATGGATTGTTTCCGTATTTCCGAATGAATCCTATGTTTTTTTTTTTGCATCTTGTGATAATGAAATTTTAATTATTAATCTTATTCTAAGTATACCAAATTCGAATAAAGAACTCCGTACTTCATAAATGTTTTGTTTTTAGTGTTTCGTATTTTTAATTGATATAGACCTAGGATTAATAGTTATTTAGGGTATATATCACATAGGAATGGAAAATGGAATGAAAGGAAATATTTGCTAGAAAACAGGAACATGGTAACAGTTGTACACCGTGGGCCCGAGTGACGGCAAACTTTAACCATTGATTCTTGACAGTATTATCAGCAAATAATATTTATAACATCGGTTCGATGTCTCATTTGGTCATCCTAAGTCAACATTGTGAATGTATAGAAAAATACATTCGGGATTTCGGCACTCAAGTTTCGCTTGCACCGGAAGATAATAAGAGGGTCATTTCTCACATTGATCCGCTCTCAAGGTGGTTTTCCACCGGCGAGGCGAGGCGGGGCGTGGATGGGCGAGAATTGAAATTCGCATGGGACTTACTACCTATTTGCACTGAGCGCGCGCTCAGGCCCAAAGAAGGGTTGCTTTGGGCCTTTCATTCCAACGAAAAGGCCTAGCTTGCCTCGCTGCTCACCTTCGCAACTTTGGCCTGGGATTTCGCTTGCAAGACACCTGGGGATAGTAATTGTACGTGGGGGCTCGCCCTCAGGTTTCGCTTCCAAGACACTGGGAGATAATGAGTGTCCGTCCATGGAGGCGCATTTAGAGCGCTTTCTGAAGGAATGCTTCGAGTCTTTCATTCCAACAACCTTTGCACAAGCACGACCTTTGGCCTTGCTTGACTCGCCACTCACCTACGGGACTTACCTCGGCTCGCCTTTCATTGTTGCGAAAAGCTCGGCCTTCGGCCTCGGGTGCCTGCCCGCTCCCCTTGGCCATTAGCCAGTAGTATTGTTAAACATAAGAATATCAAGTTTAAATCATTATTTATACGCGTACGAAGTCGCGGCCACAAGCTAGTACACAATAAAGACATTAGAACATATATAAAAATCGGCCAAGTGCGTGTCGCGCTTAGTCAGTTCGCGGACAGTGCACACATGAACATTTGATTAACATCATCTTGCAGCTATTGTTGAACCGACGTCTCTCGAAGAATAGTGTCTCATGGCTCAGGGCAGTGAATTCCTCTGCAAGTTTTTAGCGTAACAACTTGGAAAGAGTTCGCACGCAGTAGCCACGACATCGTTCACATACTCTTCTCACCAGACGGGTCTTCGGTGTTGTGCCATGGTATTAACTATAGTCCGACCGCTTTACTCGGTCCTCGCCTGGTTGCGCGCGGGGGTGATAACGGGGGAACGCGTGGCGTGTGGGCGCCAGGCTTCGCCTCCCGCACGACTCGAGGACAGAGTGAAGCGGACGGACTCTAGTACTTTGGTCCTTACAGGGTGAAACAGAATAACAGAATCAGAATTCGTGTTCCCAGTTGATGACGAATAATATAACTCGTATACCTTTGCCTATTTTTTAACAACAATAAGTAATCAGAATCTTTAATTTTGGTCACTACCTCACTTCTTCAGCACACATCATCACCATGATTATTGAATATTTATTACCACCATCTTGCAGCTATTGTTGAACCGACGTCTCTCGAAGAATAGTGTCTCATGGCTCAGGGCAGTGAATTCCTCTGCGAGTTTGTAGCATAACAACTTGGTAGGAGTTCACGCGCCCGAGCCATGACATTGTTCACATACTCCGGACGGGTCTTCAGTGTTATGCCATGGTGTTATAGTCCGACCGCTTCACTCAGTTCTCGCATGGTTGCGCGCGGGAGTGATAACGGGGGAGCGCGTGGCGAGTGGGCGCCAGGCTTCGCCTCCCGCATGACTCGAGGACAGAGTGAAGCTGTCGGACTCTAGTACTTTGGTCCTTACAGGGTTAAACAGAATAACAGAATTTGAAGACGATATACAGAATTCGTGTTCCCAGTTGATGACGAATAATATAACTAGTATATATACCTTTTCCTATTTTTAACAACAATAAGTAATCAGAATCTTTAATTTTGGTCACTACCTCACTGCTTCAGCACACATCATCACCATGATTATTGAATATTTATTACCACCATCTTGCAGCTATTGTTGAACCGACGTCTCTCGAAGAATAGTGTCTCATGGCTCAGGGCAGTGAATTCCTCTGCGAGTTTGTAGCGTAACAACTTGGTAGGAGTTCACGCGCCCGAGCCACGACATTGTTCACATACTCTTCTCACCGGACGGGTCCTCAGTGTTGTGCCACGGTATTATAGTCCGACCGCTTCACACAGTCCTCGCCTGGTTGCGCGCGGGGGTAATAACGGGGGAACGCGTGGCGTGTGGGCGCCAGACTTCGCCTCCGCCTCCCGCACGACGCGAGGACAGAGTGAAGCGGATGGACTCTAGTACTTTAGTCATTAAAAGGTAAAACGTAAGAAGTAATACAGAATTTGTGTTTCCAGTTGCTGACGAATAATATAACTCGTATAGCTTTTCCTATTTTTAACAATATTAAATAATCAGAATTTTGAATTTTGGTCACTACATCAAGTAAATGTTATCGACCTTTTATTATATTCTACATAAATATTAGAGTCGTAAATTAAAAGTGTTAGTGACTGTGACAGACGCACGAAAATGAGAATGACCCAGGGGGCCTAGACAAGGTTACAATCGACAAGCGCTAACGCCAATAGAAAACTAATAAAATGTATGGGAATGACAGATGTTAACGAAAAGTGTTTCGTCGGCATCTGTTATTCTCCTACATTTTATTATTACTCCAGGCAAAATACGGTTTTGAAAAACATTAATTTATAATAGCGTTTTTTTTTGTTGATTTAATTTTAAATTTTAATTTTAAGATGATTTATTCAAGAATCCGGCAAACTTTCCACCCGGAAGTAATTATGTAGATTTAAATGAAGCATGCATTGTCTTTTTTTGTACGATTTATATTGAATATTATAGAGCAAATGTAAATGAACCCAAATAAAGACAAACATGTTTATTAATATTTTTTCTGGCTTTTTAGAAGCTAGTTAATTTATCATTTTTTTGATGTCTGAAATTTTGTCGGATTTTGTCGCTGGGTAACTATTTAATTGATAATATATCCGTTACACGTCAAAAATAAGCTATTATAAATTATTTCCAAAATTGACATTTTTTCCATACAAGTTGTCAGTTCATTGACTGGAATATATTTTCTATTGGCGTTAGCGCTTGTCGATTGTAACCTTGTCTACGGCCCCTGGTGTTGGAGAGAACGAGTTTACTATTTAAGTATATTGTATTTTTTAATCTATATTTCGAATTCAATTTATATGTCACTTTATTGTTTTAGAGTAAAATTACTGTGACTTGGCCAGACAGACTCGACTAAACTCAAAAGGTTCCGCTTTAACCATTTTGGTGACGCAACGAATGAAGTTTCATAAAAAGTTGTCAGACAACCTTCGTTATTTTATTTATACGCTGCAGCAGATGCATCACTACACGCAAGCATAAGGAAGGCGACTTGCAGAGAGGAATGGCGGCGTGTAAGCTTGCTACCAACACCTGACCCCGTAGTATGGACGTCCTTATCACACGATAAGTGACAAGATAGAGCGTCCGTCACTGGCTGACACCGTTCAATAGAACGAGACGGACGCTCTGGTCACTTATCGCGTGATAAGGCCGACCATGATACGGGGTGTGAAATGATGACCACGACCACTCTGTCAAGAGTGTAACGACGAAGAAGAAGAAGGACCTTCACTTTTATTTGCCAAATTAAGGCTAGATGTAAAAAGGCTGAAGAAGTTTCGGCTAGAACTTTGTAAATAAACACTTAATTCCACAGTCGCTTAACTCCACCTCTTGTTGCGTGGAGTCCGCCCCGCCCCCCGCCTGCCGCACGAAACAGGTGGTTCTTTCAAGACTCACTCACAACTCGTCTGAAATCAAGAGACCCATTCCACAAAGCTACTACTTTATGTACTAGTGCAAGACTGTTGGCAACACGGAGGCGCTTGAATAATGATAATGACTACCCATTTTAACTACCCCCATCCTACCAGGGGATCCCCGTCTAAAAGGAAATGGGTAGGCCATTTCTCTATAGATGGGGATCCCCTCATTTTACCGACAAACGTTTCACCGAATGCTTTCATCGAATTTTCAGTTCATCGAACTTTTTTTTTAACAGAAACCGTTAACTTTTTAGGTAAAGCTAAAAGGCAATTGTATACAAACCATTAGGTTAGAGGTTAGGTTTGGTTTATAACAATCCTGAACTGGCTGTTCGTAAAAATATTTTTTTTCGAGAAAATGAAAATTCGGCAAAACATTCCTTCAATACTTTTATTAAACAATCATTTTATTGCATTCCACAATGTTACTTTACAGGGTATTAGGTAAACTTAAGTTTTATTTAGTTGCTAGGCTAAGTAATGAGATTTAAATGTGGACTCTGTTGGGTTACCTAATTGATTTAACTGATTTTCTTTTAGTTTTTTGTGTCATAGATAATTTTATCCCCAGTGTTCTTAGCTATGTTTCATGACAATCTGTTCAGCTGTTTTTGAGATATTGGACTTTGAAATGAAAATGTCAGGGGTTTTAAATTTTTTCTAAGTTGTAGTTTTATAATTAGCATATTCTGTGCCATGTGAAAATTATAAAAAGAAACATGTACTTTAATACGTCTATTGTTGTACATTTTTAACCCCCGACGCAAAGAGAGGGGTGATATAAGTTTAGCGTATCTGTGTATCTGTCTGTGGTATCGTAGCTCCCAAACGGGTAGACCGATTTGAAAGCGGTGTTTTTGTGTCATAGATAATTTTATCCCGAGTGTTCTTAGCCATGTTTCATGAAAATCTGTTCAGCCTTTTTTAAGATATTGGACTTTGAAAAAAAAATGTCGGGGTTTTTCAACTTTTCGAAGTCGTAGTTATGATAGATATATTTTTAAGTAACAAAATTTGTGTATAAGATGAGTTTAAGTAGTGTACCCAAAAGGCTGGCAGCATTGCCACGTTGAATGGAAATTAAATTAACCCACTTTCACCTAAATGCACTTTTTGGAACATGGGTAAATTTTGCGATATCTGAGATCGCAACAAAGCAATAAAGTAAATTAAAAAAAAAAAATGAGCGGTGTTACTTACACCTGGTCGGGCTATCTGGGTTAAACATAATAAGCCCGAAACCCCGACTACTTTTTACAAGCTTTTATTTAACTTGCCCTGTTAGTATGGGACAAATCTTACGAGTTAAATTTGACCCACTTCCCGGTGACCGATTGAGCTGAAATTTTGGGTATAAGTATAGTTTGGATGACAATTAATTATTATGGTGCCATCGAGCTGATCTGATGATGGAGACAGAAGGTGGCCATGGGAATTCAGTACTTAACTGTGATTGAGTAACAAACATACAAAAATATATACATCTAAACATCTAAACTTTCGCATTTATAATATTAGTAGGATAATTATAACAAGCTATGCCACGATAGCCTAATGGAAGGTACGGTAGCCTACTGGTACAGGCATGCGGCTGCCAAGCGGCGGTCGTGGGTTCGAATACGGGCTCGTACCAATGAGTTTTTCGTAACTTATTCTACGGAACATTTACAGTTCGCTTTTCGGTAAAGGAAAGCATGGTGACGAAACCGGTCTGATCTCAATAAGGTCTAGTTTTCCCTCAGGGATGGAAGGTCAGATGGCAGTCGCTTTCGCAAAACCAGTGCCTATGCTAAATCTGGGGATTAGGTGTCAAACCGGACCCCGGGCTTCTTTAGGGCACAACCGGGAATAACGCTAGGAGGATGGTGGTGATATAATCATAATAATGATAGTCCGAAGTCCGATAGCCCGACTTCAATGGGACCTTAGAAAATACCTGAATCTAGGATATATAGGGCTCCCTTTCATCCTTAGCACCCTAGCCTCACGTGGCCGACCTGGGCCCAGCCAGAGCACGTGTCAAGCTGCTCCATGAAGAACAACCTAATAAAAAAAAAACGACTCACGGAGGAAGTGACTGTTGGCCTCCGACACGAGTTGTAGCCACTTTTATCTTATACCATGGGGATGGCTAACAAGCCTCGACCTGCCTGTTGGTTTGGTAAGCAGACACTGTCGCCTATGGACGCCTGCGATGCCAAAAGAATCACAAGCGCGCCGCCGACCCGTTTTGGGTTTGAACATTCGTGGAGTTAACAGCTAGAGTTATATGGTCGACCACAGGGCAAAGTAAGTTAAGTATACCGTTTTGTTTAGAACTTTCCACTCTTTCAATTGGTTTATGTAAAAAAACATATATCTTGAAATACCATTTAAAGGCAAAAATAACACTAAAATCAAAGTATTTAAAAGTAAAATCAGACCCAAAAATGTTAAATTATAAAAGAAAGTTTGATTGATTTAGTCAGTGAACGAAAAAACCATTAGAATGCGAGCTCCTTACAAATTTCTACCCAAACACGTGCCTAAAACCCGGTATGCGCATGTTCAAACGAAACAGCTGGCATGGTTTTTGACACTCCGCCCCCAAACCCGCATAATAGCAATGGCACCCATTCTGTGGGGCCGTTTGGCGGCGCTATTTATACTTTTATGGTTTTTTCGTTCGCTGGTATTAGTCGGTTTTTTTTTGCGAGGCTCTCCTCGGTAATCTAATTTGTTCCCTTACCTTTGCCTTAATTGAACCTACGGTCGACGAAATGCACGCCCAACACTCTCAACACAGAGCATACTCGGGAGATCTGACTCACCTCACCACCAGACCCCGTAGCATGGACGGCCTTATCACACGATAAGTGACAAGATAGAGCGTCCGTCTCGTTCTATTAAACGGTGGTTCAATAGAACGAGACGGACGCTCTATCTTGTCACTTATCGCGTGATAAGGCCGACCATGATACGGGGTCAGAAACACGACATCATATACTGCCAAAGCCAGTAGTGGTGCATGCCTGCAGTCTCTAAGGTAGTACGTCCTCTGTTGGGTTGATCCAAATATGACGGAGATGAAATTCCATTCCGCCGTGCCTTACCTCTCTTACTATTGGTATGGCGGTCTTATTTGTCTCGATTTGCCCCGTTTCCCGCCAGTTCGTGGCTAATGTTCGATCCTCACCGAACGGGCTGGTCCGGGGCGTTGACCAAATATGATGTGCAACGTCTGTATTAAAGCTTCAAATTCCTTTGGCAACTTGTAAAGCGCTCTCAGGTGCGCTCCGGCCCGGCGCGTTCGGTGAGCATCGTACGATCGAGTTATTTACGACATCAGTAATGCTCATATTTCGTGCTTGTAATTGTCTGTGACACCTCGAATACAAGATGTTATAATTCTCTTTTTATTATTTTCGGTTGATAAATAAGACAGTGGGTGTCTTGAATTGGAATTTTGTGTTAAGTAAGCGCAATCAAAGTGCGAGGATTCCAAATTTCCAGTACAAAACGTGCTATGCAGATAAAAAAAGGAACTAAATATGTATGCATGTATACGGTTATAGCTCACGCTCGGGCTGTTGACGAGACAAAAAGCTAGATGGCGCTCGGCGTTCATTTCCTCTACTGACGGCTCTATCTCTATGTATTCATAGTACTCTTTGGATCGAATTGCCGCCATTGTTGTTGTCATTTTTATGTTGGTTTTTTGCTGTTACGAAAGTAGAATTGTGAAACCATCTTAGAGTATTTATGATATGTGTAGATAAAGTAGTGTATGCAACTGTAACATAATTAGACCTTAAAACACTCGTGTGATCCTGTTATGAAACTCGCTGACGATCGTTTCATAAAACCACCACTCATCATTATGGATTAGTTGCATAACTACTATTAGGGTACTATAGATAACACTTAAGTTAAGTTCACAAGTACATGTTATGGTGTGACCCCTTGTCGTGTGCAGTTATCGGTGTTAGATTTTTAATCTGGTCCTCTATGCCTGCCTTTTCGCTGAGAATAATTAAGGTATCTTGTTTCTTTTCTATATTGTATGTGTTTTGGACGGCAGAAGAGGTAAGATTGAGCCACGCAGTGCAACAATTACCAATAACGTTACGATGCGCAGAGTTATAAAAGTAGTGGCAAATAGGCCATTTTCAGGGTTATAGGGTCTTCAGCAGACTGGTTTATAGTTTGTTTATAAAACGCTTGCCCAGTGCTGTCCATCAAACCCCCAAGAACCTTTAAACACACATTTCCAAAGAAACATTACGATCACATTAGTCTACGAAGCTGTCATCACAACGTTGCATTATTCTTTGCAATGTACGTGTCAATAAGCCCTGCAAAGAACGGAAGCCTCAAGTTCTGACTGGGACTCTTCACTGGGATAGCACGCTTTTCTATACTTGGGGATATGGTGGAAAAACAGGAAAGCCACGGGTATTAGTTTCCTGTTGTAATTCTTAATAGGTCTCTAGACTGAATTTGCGGTCAATCATGACAACTAAAGCTTCTTCAGAAGTATACGACTCCGGTAATTGTTTTGTAAACCTTTGAAGCCCGAGTCTGCGATCGGAGACAAGACTGAATCATCCTTTGTAGCTGTAAGTGTTAATTTATTTTCAGCTGAGTATAAAGTTGGAACAAAACTACCTATTTTTTACAGGTGGTTCATTTTTGAAACATCCCGCAAGTCATTTTCTATTCCGTACTTCCTATCTGTAAGATAAGCTCTTTTGTTGAAAACTACCAGACGAGCTTGGGTTAATCGGTTCCCTAAGAAGTGCAGCACTTGCGCTTGCACTAGTACCAGAAGAGCTTGGGCAGACCAGTTATCTAGGAATTGGAGCACTTGCGCTTGCACTAGTACCAGAAGAGCTTGGGCAGACCAGTTATCTAGGAATTGGAGCACTTGCGCTTGCACTAGTACCAGAAGAGCTTGGGCAGACCAGTTATCTAGGAATTGGAGCACTTGCGCTTGCACTAGTACCAGAAGAGCTTGCGCAGACCAGTTATCTAGGAATTGGAGCACTTGCGCTTGCACTAGTACCAGAAGAGCTTGCGCAGACCAGTTATCTAGGAATTGGAGCACTTGCGCTTGCACTAGTACCAGAAGAGCTTGCGCAGACCAGTTATCTAGGAATTGGAGCACTTGCGCTTGCACTAGTACCAGAAGAGCTTGGGCAGACCAGTTATCTAGGAATTGGAGCACTTGCGCTTGCACTAGTACCAGAAGAGCTTGGGCAGACCAGTTATCTAGGAATTGGAGCACTTGCGCTTGCACTAGTACCAGAAGAGCTTGCGCAGACCAGTTATCTAGGAATTGGAGCACTTGCGCTTGCACTAGTACCAGAAGAGCTTGCGCAGACCAGTTATCTAGGAATTGGAGCACTTGCGCTTGCACTAGTACCAGAAGAGCTTGCGCAGACCAGTTATCTAGGAATTGGAGCACTTGCGCTTGCACTAGTACCAGAAGAGCTTGGGCAGACCAGTTATCTAGGAATTGGAGCACTTGCGCTTGCACTAGTACCAGAAGAGCTTGCGCAGACCAGTTATCTAGGAATTGGAGCACTTGCGCTTGCACTAGTACCAGAAGAGCTTGGGCAGACCAGTTATCTAGGATTTGGAGCACTTGCTTTAGGATTTAGGTTGGGATTTAAATAAAATGTTCAGTAATTTTAGATAATATTTGAATGTTATATTATTTAATTTTATATCACTTGGAAGCTAATACGTCCGACTCCTAGCACAGCTTGAGCAGAAAGAATAAAACAATATGGCGGGCTAGTCCATTTATAAGCTACAACAGTGTTAGTCAATTGACTGTTTATTAATTTTTGCATCTGATACTTTAAATAATTCAACACGCCCCCTCAAAAATTAATCACAGCTAAAAAAACTATCCTAAACAGAACATAATTAACTTCCAAGTGTTTGCTGGGAAAACATACAATCATTTAACATTGGTTCAACATTTGTTGCATGGATTAGGGAAACCCAGAAAAAACCTAATCAAACCAATTCAATTTCATTGTTATGATATTATGCAGATTAAACATGTACATAGACAGGTAATGAATCTTTTTAATTAATTTTTCTTAAGTAAGCTTAGTGCTAATTATACATGTACATAATCTGATGATCACTCATCTTATCATTTATACTTTTTACTCTATATACATTTTATTTGATTGCAAACTCACTTTATTCATATAATATGTAATGTATAATTAAATATGTTAATAATCACACAATTTTAGATTACATATAAATCATTTCAAACCCATTTTTCCTCTCATATAATGAAAGGCGACCTGTGGTAACGGCTTGGTCAAGGCGTCTGCCAGCTGCTGACCTGTGGGAATGTAATTTAATTTGATTACTTTGTTTTCAATCTGTTCCCTTGAGAAATGATATTTTATGTCTATGTGTTTAGTCCGCTTATGGTTAACTGGGTTATTGGCAATACATATACACCCCCTATTATCTTCATAGATGACAATAGGTTGTTCTATTTTTAAATCAATGCTCTTTGCCAATGACCTGAGCCATAGCGCCTCCCTCACAGCCTCAAACAATGCCATGTACTCAGCCTCGGTCGAAGAGGCTGCCACAGACGACTGTTTCTTAGTATTCCAGGTTATAGTGCAATGATCAAATAATTTGAATAAATACCCGGTTGTACTTTTTCTATCATGTGTGTCATTTCCACCCCAATCCGAATCTACATAACCAGACAGAATATCTTCATAATTACACTGTCTGTAATGTAATTTTAATGAAATGGTACCTTTCAAATACCTTAGTACCCTTTTAAGGCACTGCCACAGTTCTTTGTTATTTTTGTTTGTGTACCTGCTCAGTATGTTAATGCTTGTACTTAAATCTGGCCTAGTGCATAACATAATGTACATCAAACATCCTATAACATTCCTACATGGGGCATCGTAGTGTTCGTCAGAATTCAGTGCTTCATAATTTAATTTATTTTCTAAGGGTGTACTTACTGGGTTACATTCGTGCATATTAAATTTACTTAAAACGGTGTTAATGTATGCACTTTGGTCCAAAGTTATTTCACCATTGGATCTTGTAACTTTTATGCCAAGGAAGAATTTAATGTCTTTTAGATCCGTCATTTTAAATTTACTCATTAGATAATTTTTAAATGTATTCATTGTTTCGATTTCAGCACATATCACCACTAAATCGTCCACATACAACACTACATATATGTTTTTACGAACGTCACCTTTATCTAATAAATAAATGCACCTGTCAACTGACGAATTTACGAAGCCATTTTCTTTCAGCGACCGTTCAAAAACTTCAAACCAGCACCTAGCTGCTTGTTTAAGTCCATATAACGATTTGTTCAATTTACAAACATGATTGTCTTTTCCAACCACACCATCAGGAATTGTCATAAATATATCTTCCTTTAATTCACCATTCAAAAAGGCGGTTTTGACATCCATATGATGAATCAATAAATCAAATTGGTTAGCAAAGGCAATCATGAACCGGAAGCTATCTATTCTGGCTACTGGTGCAAACGTTTCGAAGAAATCTGTTAGATATTCTTGACTAAATCCTCTAGCCACAAGACGCGCTTTGTATTTGCATGGCCTGCCGTTTTCGTCATTTTTTATTGTGAAAATCCATTTACAATCAACAACGTTATGATCTTTAGGCCTTGGTACTAGTGTCCACGTTTCATTTGTGGCAAGAGAATTTAATTCGTTCCTTATTGCAGCTTCCCACTGAACTCTGTCGGGTCGGGACTTAATTTCATTGAAAGAGTTTGGGACTCCACACAAAAATGACTGAGCACTTAATAAGTAATCATCGTCAAGATCTTTGTAAAATATAGGAGGACGACCTTTGAGCCTATCACTCCGCCTAAGTTCAGTATCTACTTCTGTGCGTTCTGTGTCATTTAATCGCGATGACATATCAATCGTTAAGTCAAGTTTGGATGAATCATGGTTCATTTTACGAATTTTATTAGGGCAATGATGGTCATCAGATTTATCTGTATCTGATTTGTTGCCGTCAGATATTCGAGACTTTATAGGTACTGATTTAGATTTATCAGTTTCGTTATGAGAATTTTCAATATTCTCTTCAGGCGCTGAAGGCCTGGACTGAACAAAATTAGTCTCGTCCACAATTACGTCTCTGACTACAACATACTGTTCGGTTATCGGGTTCCAAACTTTATAGCCGTTTGGTACATAACCCACAAATATACCCTTCCATGATTTATCATCAAATTTAGCCTTAATTGTTTTATTATGGACATAGACTGTCGAACCGAATACTTTTAAATACTTTAATAGGGGTTTTTTGTCATGCCACATTTCGAATGGTGTTTTTGAAAATGGGAGAGCTTTAGTTGGCGTTATATTTATCAAGTAAACAGCTGTTGAAATAGCTTCGCCCCAGAAGTATTTATCTAGTTTAGCGCTGTTTATCATAGAACGGGCTTTCTCTGTAATTGTTCTCACCATTCTCTCAGAAACACCATTAAGTTGTGGAGTTCGGGGAACCGTTAGATGATAAGTGATCCCCTTTTCGACACAATAAGCTTTCATTTCAGTGGATAAGTACTCACCACCGTTATCACAATATAAATTTACTAATTTTGTATTGAAGTGTGCTTCACTCTTTGCTACAAAATCTTTGAAAGCCTCAAAAACATCTGACTTGTATGTTAATAGATACGTAACACAGTAATGCGTAAACTGATCAACGAATAGCACGAAATAGTTCTTGTTGTCAACTGTTGGAGGAGTGATAGGCCCACATACATCGGAATGTACTATAAACAATGGCCGTTTTATATGACTTTTATCTTTTGCTAGATTAAATGGCAATCTACTCTGTTTCCCATTTATGCACGCCTCACAAAGGTCATCTTTAGGCGTTATGTTTTTAATTTGATTGATATCGTAAAACATATTTTTTATTTTTATTTCTAGAAATTTATTTTTACTAATGTGGCCTAAACGTTGATGCCACAACGTATAGTCACTTGTCATTTGGTTACTTTCGCATACTTGGGAAACAGGGTTACATACGTTCACAGTAGCATCAAAATCTAAAGCAATCAGATTATTAGTTGACCTACCTCGCATGATGACTGTACCGTCTTTGCATATCTGGGCACCATGGTGATCAAAAATAACTGTCAAGCCGGCGCGTTGCATTTTGGAGACCGACAGTAAGTTATACGGGACATCTGGACAGAAAAGCACGTCTTCCAAAACTCCTTGAACGCCCATGTTGCTAGTGACGCGCAGAGTTCCCTTTTTGGTAGCTGAAATAAATTGATCATTTTTAGCGACTGAAATTTTTAAAGGAATATTTAAGTTTGTAATCTCCGAGAAAAAATCTTCTCTGTTCACGATGTGGTCTGAGGCTCCAGAGTCCAGGAGAAAGGTGATTTTGTTTTCTTGTTCGTCAAGTTGGTATTCTCCGGTCATAAACGCAAATCCTGAGTAGTCGGCTTCCTTATTTTGACTTATTTCAACTGCTTGTACTGTTCTTGGTCTTTCAGTATTTTTCTGCTCGCTCTGCGTTCGTTTGTAATAATAACAGTCCCTTTTTAAATGGCCTTTACGTCCACAAAAATGACATTTAATGTAAGTTGTATTCTGTCCTCGGTTATCCTTCTTGAATTTACTATTAAATTGAGATGGATGTTCAAATTTCCTTTTTCGGGAAGTCATAGGGGTCCTTTGAATTTGCAAAACCTTCGCACTTGTATCGGATGATTCATTTTTAAGTTTTACTTCATGGTCCAATAATCGGGTTTTAACAAACGCCAGTGTTAGATTATCTTCCGTTAACGTTTCAATCGCGGTTACGACACCGTCATAACTTGAGGGTAGGGTAAGAAACAAGTTGGCTACTTTATCAGTTTCTTCCAATTTGGCGCCTGCTGCAAGTAATTCATCAATCAATTCATCAAAATTCGCGAAATGTTTAATCAGTGGTACCTCAGCTTTTAGTTTTAAGGTTAATAATTTTTTTCGTAATGCCAACTGTGTAGCGACACTCTTCCGCTCGTATAGCGCATCCAGGCTATCAAAAATATCTTTGGCTGAACTTTCCTCTTTTGCAAAAACGAGATACGAATCGGATAAATACTCTATGATTATGCTTTTAGCTATCCGATTTTTCGTTTCCCATCCATTTGTTCGTAATAATGGATCTTGATCTACGACGGTAATCACGTCCAGTTCGCTTAATAACGCACGGATTCGAAACTTCCACACGTTGTATTTTTCTCCGTTGAATGGTTTTATATTTCGTTTTATTTTTGAATTGTCCATTTTTACTAACGGTTGATTTAAAATTAAGTACCGCTTTTAATTTAACACTATTTTAACTTAAAACTCTGGGCCCATAACCTTTAGGATTTAGGTTGGGATTTAAATAAAATGTTCAGTAATTTTAGATAATATTTGAATGTTATATTATTTAATTTTATATCACTTGGAAGCTAATACGTCCGACTCCTAGCACAGCTTGAGCAGAAAGAATAAAACAATATGGCGGGCTAGTCCATTTATAAGCTACAACAGTGTTAGTCAATTGACTGTTTATTAATTTTTGCATCTGATACTTTAAATAATTCAACACTTGCGCTTGCACTAGTACCAGAAGAGCTTGGGCAGACCAGTTATCTAGGAATTGGAGCACTTGCGCTTGCACTAGTACCAGAAGAGCTTGGGCAGACCAGTTATCTAGGAATTGGAGCACTTGCGCTTGCACTAGTACCAGAAGAGCTTGGGCAGACCAGTTATCTAGGAATTGGAGCACTTGCGCTTGCACTAGTACCAGAAGAGCTTGGGCAGACCAGTTATCTAGGAATTGGAGCACTTGCGCTTGCACTAGTACCAGAAGAGCTTGGGCAGACCAGTTATCTAGGAATTGGAGCACTTGCGCTTGCACTAGTACCAGAAGAGCTTGCGCAGACCAGTTATCTAGGAATTGGAGCACTTGCGCTTGCACTAGTACCAGAAGAGCTTGGGCAGACCAGTTATCTAGGAATTGGAGCACTTGTGCTTGCACTAGTACCAGAAGAGCTTGGGCAGACCAGTTATCTAGGAATTGGAGCACTTGCGCTTGCACTAGTACCAGAAGAGCTTGGGCAGACCAGTTATCTAGGAATTGGAGCACTTGCGCTTGCACTAGTACCAGAAGAGCTTGGGCAGACCAGTTATCTAGGAATTGGAGCACTTGTGCTTGCACTACTCGGTTCGCTGCAGCGGGTGTCAACTGATTTATCATGATTCATGAGTAATTTAAGTCTTAACTTAAGTCATCGGATATATCATGCAGGAAGGCTTTTTCTAGGTAAACTGTATGTTTTCTTTTAAACTGTATCATATTGCTTTTACAGTCACTAAACATCTTCATAGTTTTCGTGAGGAAATGGCTGATTGTACAATGTTCGCCAACTCTGAATACGGAAGACCTTCAGGTGATCCACGTTTTCTTAGTTTTTGGCTTTCTGTAGCAAAACTCTCGTAAATATTCAAACGATTTATTTCTCCTCGACCACTTGCGGCTGCTAGTTTTGAACTGAGAGATGAGGTACCGGCTGAGGCGCAATCCTCAGTTTCATTTGCCACTCGTGTACCAATATGAGGGTTGGCGCCCTCATGCGCCCCTTGCAATAGGTCCTTCGGTCGGAGCCCGGAAGGACATCCGCCAGCAGGTTGGGTAAGCCCCTGCTGAGGCAAAGCGGCGCCATGGGTCTGTAACGGCTCTATCGTGCCTCACCCCCGTTCCTCCAGATTATGTGTATTGACGTGGGGTTTTAGCTTAAGCCTATCGAGGGTGGACCGCTTCCCACGCGACACATAACCCTTCATTGGAATCAAATTAACAATCTGATAAAAGATAAAAACTTACAAAATAATATATCATTTCAAATCAGTCAATAAATATTATCGTCCTGAAAGTCAAGAATTTTTTTGAGGTGAAAACTTCTTTAGCGGCGCTCTGCACTGTTGTGATGGGGAAAAATTGTTAAACTCGCCACAGGTCACGTGACCGTAAGATGTCACGTGACCGTGAGATTCGAGAGATTGAAAATTCGTAAAACGGACACGTGACCTGATCGAAAAACTGTTACAATGTCATTGAGTTTTCACTTCTGCCGGCAGTGCAACCCGGTCTTTATTTTTGAATAAAATGTGTCAATATGCATGACGCCTCATGTTCAAATTGATAACGTGATACTAAATGGATAGTAAACCATCAAATCCATACTAATATTATAAATTTTTTAGGGTGCACTCCATAAATAAAACTGAAACTCCAAAAAAAATTTTCATTGAGAGCCCACTGATATTTTCATTGAAAGCTCATTGATAGGCCTTCCAAAATAAATATGCATTAAGGCCTTTCAAAATAGCAATTTTTTTGATTAAGTGAATAGAGTCGGAGATAATCGCCCCGAAATTCACTAAAATTGTCCCCCCCCCCTCTAATTTTTGAACCGTGTATTTTAAAAATATGAAAAAAATCATGGACAGCCCTATGGCTTATTAAATTCTTTCAGATAAAATTATATATATAATATTAATATAATTAATAATAATATAGATATTTCTAAAAAACTGCCTTCCTCAAAGAAAAGGACGTAAGTGCCATAAGATTTCAATAACGATACGACCTTTTTAATAGGCACAGAACCCTTCGTTGTGCGTGGTCCGACTCGCACTTGGCTTTGGCCGCTTTTTTTATGGTACCTCCCCTACACCTAAAGCGGGGATGTATTTTTTTTTCTCGTTAACCCCATGGTGTAGGGTATCGTTGGATAGCTCGTTCAAAATTACGTCGATTATCACGGGACGGCGCGCGATTTTTCTCGCACTATCCGTCTCACTCTTATTAGAACACTTAGAACAAGGGGTATAGTGCGAGAAAAATCGAGAGTATGTTGCGGCCGTCTCATGATAGACGTGCAGGGCTACCCGACTACCGAAGAGGCGGCAGAGGCATGTAATAAGTACTTCCGGGAAAATTGACAACATTTTGCACGTACATTTTCCAGAGAGGTTTGCAATATCCTTTCATCTCTTCTTTTCCAATTATCTCGCAAGTGGTTAGAGTGGATTTATCTGACTTTGAAGTTAAGCGACACAATTAGTTGTCATAACAGGAGTGACGTCACCAGACGCTGATTGATCATATTAACACGTACATTACTTTTTGTTCGAAATTAGTATTAAACTAAAGTAAAACGTTTCATCAGTAGTCATTATTATATGTTTTTTCAACATTTTGGTCACAAAATAATGGTACATATTAAAGCTGCATCTTCCCTATTGTGTGAAACATCAAAACTTTCTGTCGTTCTTGTCCGCATAATAAATATTAAAGTCGCCCAGTAAAATCAGCATCAAGCCGTGGAGGCCGACATGCAGTCCCAAAGTTTTTTTTATTTTTATTTTATACAACGACGGTGGCAAAAAAGCGTACGGCCCGCCTGATGGTAAGCGGACACCGCAGCCTATAGACGAATGCAACTTCAAAGGAGTAACATGGGCGTTGCCGACCCTTGATATGTTTGAGGATTCGCCGTGTTGACAGGCGAAGGAACAAATTCTCTCGCTCTCAACGCAACGCATCCTCGGGAGCTCTGGCGACCTTGCTCACCTCCAGGAACACAACACTACTACAGAGCAAGTAGTAGTGTTATTATGGCTGTGGTCTTCTGCAAGGCGGAGGTACTTCCCCAGCTGGGCTGCTCTTCATTCGAGCGGGATGACATTGCACTGTGCCCTACCTCACCAATGATTGATTAAATGTTTGCTGTTAATTGTTTTTAATCGCATTTGTTCTACGAGCGAAGCGGGAGGATGTAGTAGTGTGCGCGCGTTGAGGCCTCGGCCCAGGAAAATCCGACGCCCCCACCGCGTCCTCCACATATTTCGACCGGCCGGGGAACGGAACGAGACGCAGTCGGCAATTAGGCACGGCGGAAGCACGTCCCGTCCTGGCCAGCCCGAAGCCACGACTCGTTTATGGCAATAATGTCTGCGTTCGTACCTGTTATAGCAATTAGCTCATCGTGTCCCGTACCAAGGGAACCAGCATTAAATAATGCAAGTTTAATATTATTCAACCGCGACATCATAAAACCGAGTAAAGTAGTTAAAACAATAATAGACAATAGAGAACTGCATACAGGTGTATAAATCAGTGCAAGGAGATGAAAAGATAAAGTGCAACACAAAGTGGTAAATAAAAAGCGAAAGCGAAGACCGATGACATATATAAACTAACGGAAATATTTATATAAGGTGATCGTTTACGAGGCATATTTGTCGGTCCACTCCTAGCCCAGTAAATGAACTGACAACTCGTATGGAAAAAATGTCAATTTTGGAAATAATTTATAATAGCTTATTTTTTATGTGTAACGGATATATTATCAATTAAATAGTTACCCAGCGACAAAATCCGACAAAATTTCAGACATCATAAAAATTATAAGTTAACTAACTTCTGAAAAGTCAGAAAAAATATGAATAAATATTATTGTCTTTATTTTGGTTCATTTACATTTGCTCTATAATATTCAAGATAAATCGTATAAAAAAAGACAATGCATGCTTCATTGAAATCTACATAATTACTTCCGGGTGGAAAGTTTGTCGGATTCTTGAATATATAATCTTAGAATAACATTTTCAAATGAAATCAACAAAAAAAACGCTATTATAAATTAATGTTTTTCAAAACCGTATTTTGCCTGGAGTATCCCGCGGCAACCCATAGCGATAACAAAACAAGTATAAAGGCCACAACGAAACGGTAAGAACGGTATTTCCTTAAAAGTATACGATTTATAAGACGCGAGTTACAAACATAGAGCAACAACGAAACATTCAATTTTTCAATTTCAACAAACAAAAACAGTAGCAACTAAGGACCCGGTGGACTTCGGCTGGCAAAAACAGTAGCAACTAAGGACCCGGTGGACTTCGGCTGGCAAAAACAGTAGCAACTAAGGACCCGGTGGACTTCGGCTGGCAAAAAACATGCCGATGAAGATGACGCTGCTGGTGATGGTGACAGTGCTGGACAGTGGCATTGCTGGACATAAGGATCATGTCCAGCATTTTCAATCAGTGTCGAAAACGTGAAAAAAATTGTGATACGAAAAACAAACTTTATTAAGAGGCCGCAGTAAGCTCGGCCGAATTTCACCTTCCCATACAAACGTATTTACGCTCTCATTTTAAAACTACGTGTTGGATTGTAACGAAACTTTGCATATACAAGAATCGAGCTTACTGCGGACTCTTAAAATAACGTTTTGTCATGAGAGCGACTATGGTGGTGACGCAGTTGACACTGACGCTTACAATGATGTAGAAAACAAATATGGAAATGAACATTACATCATCTATAAACTAAAAAGATTTTAACCGACTTCAAAAAAGGAGGAGCTTTTCAATCCGTTGGAATATTTTTTTTAAGTTGTTCCCCGATTACTCGAAGACACCTATACCGATTTGGAAAATTCTTTTTTTTAAGTGTCCTTTCCAGGTGGTGCCATGGTCATCATGTCTGTATCGGATGATGGGATCCTGGAAAAATCGAAGGAACTTTTCAAATACACTGACCGGCAGAAAATTTGGCCCAAAAACTTTCGTGATTTCAAACTATAAATTTAATAGATTAAATAATGTTTTAAATAATTAAATGCATTTTCCTTATTTGGGCCAAATTTATTGCCGGTGAGTATATTATAGGCAAATATTGAAGCAATTTGGGTACTGATTCGAAGTCGGTTAAAACTTTTAACGAATTTTATAACGAATATTATGTATCAAAGACGTCCCAACGGTTCGAAACCTTTCAAGTGCTGAGAAGTGAACGTGCGTAAAACAATAGGGGATGACACTATTACTATACTATGTATACTTCAACGATTTTCACAAAAAAAACGCCTTAAAGGTATATAATTATATTTAATTTTAGCTCATGAAAAAAACTGGAAGAACTAAACAAGTAAGAATAAATTCAAACCAAGAAATTTATATGACTTTTTATATTTATATAAGTACTTAGTAATCAACCCAATTATTTCTTTTGAATAATATAAAGAAGCTATCAATTTGAGACAACGCTATTGTTAACAATTTTTGTTTGTTGAAACTTTTAAAATATTGAACCGCAAGTTTTTTATATTGTAAATTACGGAATAAAATACAACACAAAGAGAACGTACTAACCAAAACTAACTTTAAACATATTTATTTACGAAACAAGAATTAATAGGTAACATAAAAATATCCGCAACGCAGCCTTCGTCAATTGCGTACTTTATACTATCTGAACTCGTATTTCCCACTTTTCTAACATTTCCCTGCTTTGTTGGCGGCAATACGCAAAGCGCGTTCAGCCAAAACAAAAAAAACCTATCTGAACCTAAACTACACGAAGACTTAGGATTTGTACAACGTACGAACGTGACAACACTTTTTACACGAATGTTTGTAGGCTTTAAATTGGTAGAACCGAGTGATAATGAAGGTGATATACCTATATATTTCATTACAAAAGCTACTTTTTTTCTCTAAGTTTAATGAACCTAATTATTGATATCAGTAGGGGTAATTATTGGTATCACCTAATCTAACCTAAGCTAACTATAATGATAGTTAAGCTGTAACTCGCTAGAAAAAATCAGTTTGTGATAGAAAATTGTTCAGTACCAAGTTGAAGGCAGAATGGTATCGTTATTCACAACCATATGACTTTTTTTCAACAAAACTGAAATCCAATAGGTACAGAATTCCACCCAATAAATGCAATCTTAATAGGGATTTTAACTTCATTAATGTCCTGTAAAATAGAAATAATTCAAGTTGTAAAGATTATATTTCTAAAGCTACATGGTTTTAATAGATTAATTCAGAAAAGTACATTACTTACTATCAATAAAGTTATGAAATATACGTAATATAACAACGATGCCAAAGACGATAAAAAAATAAAAGGCCATTGTGATACCACTTAAATATTTACAACGGTCGATGTATTAACGAAATAAATTAAGTTAAACTTACCTATCGCGGGGCGAAGACCGGACGATAGGGCATCAGGGTGGTAACATTGTCGCTGGCTTTGATATCGTCCTCGTCGAAAAACGATCTCAGGCACAGCATTAAAAAGAGGCAAGTAAAAAAAAGAATACAATAAACCGAATAAATGAAAATTAATAACACTAGTGTTAAATAGCTCCAGAAAAATACAGTACGTTGTTCGTTCCCGAGGGCTGCTGCCACGACAACTACGACAGCCACACAAAGTGGCAGCAAAGGAACCATTGTTTCCGTTCTTCGTCTTTCAGCGGCGAAAATTATATATTTGTGACAACCCTAGATGATTTTTGATTTCGGGGTGCTGAAGTAAAGCAACAGGTATCACTTGTTGCTGAATTTAGCGCTTGGTCTAAGCCAGAAGAACATAACTATAAATAAAATGAAAGGCAATTTCAGTAAACGCCGAACTTTTATGCATTACACTACACGCACTCCAAAAAAAAATTATCCACAAAAACACACTCCAAAATAAGGAAAAGTCCAAATAAGACACTGAATTTACACTGATCGTACTCTAGGAGCTGCGCTGCGCTGTATGCCCTAGAATTTCCGATGTGTTCTGGGCAAAGCGCTTGGAACGAATGCCGTTGCAGGCGGCGCCCTGTCTGCGTAAATTTTAGCCCCGCCCTCATGCAGCGATGGTCACTGTATTGGTTCATATCACCACTACACAGTAACATGACTACTACGAGCAGGAAGGAGTGCCCCCCTAAACCCCTTGCGTCTATAGGATTCCTTTCAGGTACCATCGCCAATACAGGTAACTGACCATCCGTGAACTTTAAGTGCATTGTAATAAGGTTCAATATAAATACAGGTGATCACTTAACTGTGTTGGCGTTTGTATTACTCGTTTTAACGCATGTAAAAATGTTTGTCAAACGATACATTAAGTACTTGAGTGGGTGCAATCGATACAAAAAATGTTGACATTACAAAAATAAGGTTTTCACTTTTCATGCAGGCGAACTTTGCTTTTGCAAGTTCGCCTTTGTGATGGATGTAAGCTGCACAAAATGCCACTTTTATGCTCTAGTGCACAATATCTTTTTTAACGAGCGTGTTGAGGTCACGGGCAAACAACTCCGATCAACAGGGAGACTCGGAACGGTCCCGTGTCGCGCGGCACTTTCACGTAGGAATCCTCGAGTGATAGGCCCAACCTATTACGAACGACTACCCGCCGAATTGCGAACAGTCATCTGACAAAACATTCGAACGCCAACTGAAAAACTTTTTATTGAAGAACGCATTATATTCAGTGAAGGAATTTATGGACATTAAACATTAATAACATCACTGTTTTTGACATTGTAAATTATATCGTTATTTGTATGTTTTTTAATTCTTCATTTATAAGGATAGTTTGTTATCTGACGATCTTAATGTGATATTATCTTACAATAAGTCATTTATTTACTTTTGCCTATTAATTAATTGTGACTATAATTTGAAAAATGTTGACATTTTATTACAATTCACTCTGACGATCATAATATAAATTCATATATATTAAGCTAGCTTTAATTTATATTGCAATTGTATATTGCGAAATAAATAGATCTAAATTGGTATGGAGTTAGTTTGAATCCCGGAGAAGGACATAGGATAGTTTTCATCCCGTAAATCATCCCCTAAACGAGTTCCACGCGGACGGAGTCGCGGGCAGAAGCTAGTTTCATAATCGTAAACATTCTGTGGCTAAAGTAACGAAGCACGTAACCCATTCAATGTTAGTGACTCACATATGAGTCATGCCCGTGTTAGACTTTTTTAGTACAAAGCGGAAAAAAGGCTGCTACGCGCTACAGCGTATCACACTAAGCGTTGCTTGGCAACAATCATATAGGTACTATTAAACGAGCAGTATTTGTATATACCTTTATATATTTATAATCATGCTTTCGTAAACGGTTCTAACGATTTCAAGGAAGGAATATGGAGGGACGGGGCCTAAAAATCGATCTAGCTGAGTCTCAATGTCTGGGAAAATTAGCGTTCACTGTACTTTCACCCGGACAGAGTTCCGTCGCCCAGGGACTATATATATATTATTATATTATTATATATATAATATTTGTAATAACGTTCTCGGAAACGGTTCTAACGATTTCAATGAAATTTGGAATATATACCGGCGTAGTACGCTGTAGCGGTCGGAAACTAGCAACATGACGGTATGTTTGAAAAGTTTGGCTGATCGTCATCCGTTTAGTTTTAGATTTAGAATAGAATAGAATAGAATAGAAGAATATAATAACAACACATAAATCACAAATACAAAAGAGAGAACAACATTGCCACGAAATGGTTCCATTTCAGCGTTGTGCTGGCCTGGTGGCAAGCGCTGGTCTTCCGATGGAACCATCCGGTGATTCCACGGCGTAACACATATTTTACACCCGCACGAATTAATTATATTATAGTAGTTTTTTAGGTAGGGCCCTACTGAAAATCAGCGCCACGGCTTGTCGTGGCAATATGCTGAGTGGGTCCTTTTAGCGTCGCTTGTTGTTGCATTGATATGTTTTGTGTAATCGTTTATTGTGGCGTTAATAAAGAATTATCTTATCTTATATTATCTTATACCTACGGGGTGAAAAATCTATCTAGCCGGGTCCCACACGTCTGGGAAAATTAGTTTGCTCTGTATTTTCTTTATTTTCACCCGGGCCGAGCTCGGTCGCCCAGGGACTTTTAAGTAAAGCCTCATTTTGGGTGAACGCGCCTTATCTTTGCCTAGTTGGCAGAGACACTGCCTACTACACTGGAGGGATGCTGGGGTGTAATCCCGGTAAGGGCATTTATTTGTGTGAGCACTAACATTTGGTGCTGAGTCATGGATGAAAGTTGTACATGCACACTCGCCTTTTTTATATTTTGATATTATCGGGTTCTTTCTACTCAGAATCGAGAGCACTTTCGAACCTAATAGGCGAAGAAAACTGTCAAAAATTTTACATATGAATTATGATTTTCGGTTTTCCGTTCCGTTACAAGCTTAGTATCGAAACGGTAACGGAATGGAATAAAAAATCTTGTGACACTTTTTTTCTTGTATAACATTCGAAAGTACTTTCGATTCTGAGTAGAAAAAGCCTGATTTTATTAAAATTTTAAGAGAATGTCGACCGTACAACTTTCCGTAAAATGGGCCATTTATTGAATGCATATATAAGTATGTTTATATACCAATAGTATAAGTTCAGCTTAGTTTGGGACTAAGTAGATTTGTGCTTGATAGTCCGCAAATCATCATCAAAGAGTGCCACAATGACAGGTCCTGCCCCACCCCCAAATATTTATTTATTATTTGTTGAAGATGACCACCCATAGCTTTAGGTCAATAAAAGGTACAGTAGAGTACGAAAGTGCACGGACGAAGTTATAAAAAATCTGCCAAGTGCGAGTCGGAACTCGGCAATTACGTACTGTCACAGTTTTGTACAGTTGTAATGTAGTTGTACATTTATACATTTTTCATTGTTTATTTCTTTAATTGATTTATATTTCTTATATCTCCCTCCCTATGTATTTACACCCTTATATTTGTTATCCCATATTCACCCAGTTTGTATACATGAAAAAACATATATTGATGAGTGATGACCAATAAAACCCACCTTGAACTTTGTAAGGTGAGCTTTGCTATAAAAATGTTTTTAATGATGTTAATTTTTTGTTTATAGGTAAAGATTTTCTCATTATAAAATCAAAATTCTAGGATACCACACCAGAATTTTACCAAAATCACCCATTAAGTTCGAAAAAAAAATACTGACGTCAGAATATGTTCTTTACCTTCTAAATCTCTTCTTCTTTATCTTTGTTAAAATATTTATTTATTTAATCTTTATTGCACAAAATAATATCTTATAGTACAAAAGGCGGACTTAATGCTATAAAGCATTCTCTACCAGTCAACCAGACAATATTAAAGAAAAACAAATGAATGATATCCTTTTTTCACATTGAGTATGTTAATGAATACTAGCCCAGTATGAGCAATAACTAGAAATTATTATCCTGATACGTAATCATGCCGATACCGGGAACTTATTGAACGCCCAACGTAGTTATATCGAGGATTTGAATAACCAAATACTACTTATTATGATTTTGTAAGTAGTTTTACTACGAACGGATGCTAGAAACTTTTGTAATCTGGACATTTATGCCAATTTATATTGTAATTTTTATCGTGCAATAAATAAATCTATACAAAAACGCGCAGACTCCCGCTCGCTGCGAGACCCTAATTAAACCCCTCCCGGTGAAGGGACTGGCGAAGACTGAAAAGGTGACTCGCATAGTAGGACCAACTACACGTAATAAGCTACCGGCGGTCACCTCGGCCCCCTCACTGCATTGATTCAAAACAAAAGCAAAGGCTGGGCTTTTCGAGCACACATTGTATAGTATTGACGAATTTTTAAACATTAAATTATAGTTGGTATAACTTCCAACGGACACAAACACCGTGGGCAGGACGTGTGTTCATTGACCCGAAATGTGTTGCAAGTGACCCTACCTACCCCCTAGTCTTTTGGTGGACGATCTTCCATACATTCTGTAGTACTTAAAATATTTGATTGTGTGATTTGCTCGCGTTGCATGCGATAGAAAGGGATGGCCGCTTTCGGCATACTCAAACAGGGGATTAGTTACCAGAGAACCTTCCGTACGTAGGCACTATTATTTATTCTGTGGATAGGTGCGAAGTAAACCATGCTTCTGCTAGGTTCACTCAAAGAAAAGTGTAAAAAATAAAACTAATCTCCAACTCGTAATAAATTTATTTCAGTATACCCCGGGATTCTAGATCTATCTTAGGCAACACTTTAACCATGGGCACGTTTGGGGTGATTTCAATAATGGGTGATCTGGGGGCCGATTTTTGACTTTCGAGCGCTCGAAAATTAAATAAAAGTAAATACTATTGTAGTGTCATAATCACAGGCACTTACTTTCTACCGATAGAATTGAATACGAGAGGTCAATACCGCACGTTTTTAAATTTTCTATCGTCATTTCTCTCAGAGCGCTCGTAAGTCTAAAATTTTCACAGAAAGCTTAAACAATTTGTGTATGCTATCACTTTTGTTTCATGTAATGTCACATCTGTACTATGAAAAGAGCCTTCAAGATAGGCTATACTTATATAGAAAACTCCCGTGAGACATATTTACATTTAATGAAACAGGACGTCCTTAAGGTCTAGCAATATTCGACCTTAAAGACGCGATTGACCCGATTCATTCTATTTTAAGTTTGTACTTAGTTCTTTTTTGTAAAGTTTCCAAACAAGGTATTTCCAATCTTAAGGTAACCGCAGTTAGATTGAAATCCACTCGGTCGTATTATTAAGACCATTCGAATGGCATTTTTTATCTTATTATTATTACTTTAACCTATAGTTTTTCTCTTTACTTATGAGCGACGGTCGGACTGTAGTTATGTACATTTTAAAATTGAACTACCTATCATCGAAATCCTCCCAAAATAATACCCTACAAATGAATATCGACAACCCAAAGCTCTTTTAGTATTGAAGCTTGCTCTAAAGTCTCAGTTAATGTCCTCCAGTACTTGTCCTCTATGTCTGACATAAAGCATCTGCCCCTCTCGCACTTATATGTTCCTTTCTACCGTACTTGCAATATTCGAGAAGAGAGAAATATAAGATCTTCGATCTTCCGGTGTTCGGAACCCTTTAAATATCACTTATAAATTGTAAGCGGACAATTTTGCTGTCGTCTAGATGTTTCTTAGCTTGTGGCATAATTAAGAAGCAGAAACAACGAGCTTTGGATTGTCGAAATAATTACATTATAAATTTATAACTAATAAGCTATAATCAGGAACTTCGTTTCACGCAAGACGTCTTAGCCTTGAATTGTAGTCCAACCACGAAGATAATCTAGTTTGACACATCTCCAACCCCAGTTAAAGGGAAGAGTCGATTTTTCATTTTGTTGTTTATATACCTTTATTTAATTTTACATTCGATGTTAAAATGTCAGTTTTTTAAATTACTTAAAATTAATGTAAGTAGTTATATTTCCAAAACCCTTAACATCTCTTACATGAAATAAAGCTTCACTGGGACGAAAGTAAAGTTCGTTAGAGCGGCATTCGACGAAATACGTGAAGCGATTAGACACAACCTAACAGAAAACAAAAACTTAACATTTTTCAACTTCGTACGCGACCAGTCACTCGAAAGTGTCATCAAAAACGAGATACAATTAAAAAGTGACTTAATTACCTAGATGATGAGTTCGCAATCCAATGTTATATTTGTATGGATGGTCAGTGACTGGACGTACGAAAATTCAATTAAAAATAAAATGCATAGATAAATAATTGAACGAAAATTTCACTCGCAGCTCCATTATAACCTGAAAATAAGGAAAGTATTGATGGTGAAATGTGAAAAACCCCGTCTTGCCACATTGGAATAAGCACAACGTACTGTCAGTCGTCACCTGACAGTGCATGTGCGGATATTTAAATAGAAACGTTTGAATCTATGACTGGTTTTTTGATATCACACAAAACAGAATTTTGACAACGACCCGAGGAAAATAGTACAATAAGTTAAAACAACATAAATAAAGTCCCTCTTGCACGTTATAGTTGCGGACTGTTCGATTAGGCATTTGCTTTGTCATTGTTGCAATTTTTTTATGATCCTATCGTCCAGGTCACACCTATTTTCAAGACAGGCCTTTTCCTAGTTTTTCACAAAGCAGCAAAATTTAAACAAGCACAAATCGCGGCCATCCTGTATTTTCAATATTATCCCCGCCATGTAAGTAATATCTGCACAGGATTAGTTTCTTTCTCATTTGATAAAGATAGTGCTTGTCTAAAGTATGTTATAGGGCTATGCGCTACAATTATAGGGCTGAGCGGCTCCAATGTTGCATAGACTGGTTTATATTAGGTCGCAGAGATTGTCGTTTTGATGTTTGCCATAAATAATCTAATAAGTTAATCTTGTCCTGTATCCGGTTCCAAAAAGTTAATCAAAATGATGGCACAATGTGTCCCACATAAAAGTGCACCAGTCCATAAGCTGCCAATAATTATGCGAAGAAAAATGACAAACATTGGACTAACAAATAAACATAATTACATCTCGCGTAGCATGAAATCGCATTGCATAACTAAATGGGTACCCACAAATCGCATTTTAGCAGACACTCACATTTTAATTCTGTCAGTCTTTCGAATTTGACGTACACCTTTTCCTGTAAGGGGCCGAGCGGCGAGGCGAGGCGCTGTATGCCCTCATATTAGCGTAGAATTTCCCTCCCGGAGTGATAACCTCTAGTCTAGCCGACCCTTCCGCGCGTCCGTAGTCATTCTCCACACAAATCCTGTACAGCCCAACGTCTTCGATCGTCACATGTTCGATCTCGAGCATTCGAATCTCATCTTTCTCCCTTATAGTGATTCGGGACGAAGGTGTGACGATGATGCCGTCTTTGTCCCACGTGGCCCACGGGGACGGGAGGCCTTTGACGGCACATTGGAAGACGACTGTCTCTCCCTCTTCCACGACCTTGTTGAAGGGGTAGGTGTAGAAGCTGGGCGCCATTTGCCGAGACGGGCTGCCGAGGCGTTTCATGTCGGGAGCTGGACAGATATAATAAATAGATATAAACTTTTTTAGTAGGTACAAGTTTTTATTGGTAACTATACTTTCATCATCTAGTCATCCCCTATTTGTAGAGAAGGTTCTAATGAGTAATGACCCTACACATGACGGGATAATCTAGTGTAGTCTATATCATATTGCAACCTTCTGACTCCATCGTCAAGACTGCTCGGCGGGGTAAAAGTAAAAATCTACATTTGTCACCAAATTTACATCAGTGTGCCAAAGGCCATAACTGGCCTAGCCGTTACAGGAATCTAATTAAAACAACAATTAATCATATATTTTATTACTACTTTTGGTCAAGTGTCAGATTTTTTCCTGTGGAATAGAAATGTTAAAATAATGAGTAATTTTGTTGATTTTTGCTACTACTAAGAATGATACTAAATATGTCCTATTAGGACATTTACAAAATAATGGAGGGTAAATGTCCAAGTGGCATTCCCTTCGTATCACCCCGCCCTTTGTACGCTGTCCCTCATTTCACAGACCCATGGATACTGAACCTTAATAATTATTATATTATCATTAATGTTATTTTATTATCTCATGTTGCACATGTTCGACATGTCATGATTATATTATCATTGATGTTATTTTATTATCTCATGTTGCACATGTTCGACATGTCATGATTATATTATCATTAATGTTATTTTATTATCTCATGTTGCACATGTTCGACTTGTCATGATTATATTATCATTAATGTTATTTTATTATCTCATGTTGCACATGTTCGACTTGTCATGATTATATTATCATTAATGTTATTTTATTATCTCATGTTGCACATGTTCGACATGTCATGATTATATTATCATTAATGTTATTTTATTATCTCATGTTGCACATGTTCGACATGTCATGATTATATTATCATTAATATTATTTTATTATCTCATGTTGGCCATGTTCGACATGTCATGATTATATTATCATTAATGTTATTTTATTATCTCATGTTGCACATGTTCGACATGTCATGATTATATTATCATTAATGTTATTTTATTATCTCATGTTGCACATGTTCCACATGTCATGATTATATTATCATTAATATTATTTTATTATCTCATGTTGGCCATGTTCGACATGTCATGATTATATTATCATTAATATTATTTTATTATCTCATGTTGGCCATGTTCGACATGTCATGATTATATTATCATTAATGTTGTTTTATTATCTCATGTTGCACATGTTCGACATGTCATGATTATATTATCATTAATATTATTTTATTATCTCATGTTGGCCATGTTCGACATGTCATGATTATATTATCATTAATGTTGTTTTATTATCTCATGTTGCACATGTTCGACATGTCATGATTATATTATCATTAATATTATTTTATTATCTCATGTTGGCCATGTTCGACATGTCATGATTATATTATCATTAATGTTGTTTTATTATCTCATGTTGCACATGTTCGACATGTCATGATTATATTATCATTAATATTATTTTATTATCTCATGTTGGCCATGTTCGACATGTCATGATTATATTATCATTAATGTTGTTTTATTATCTCATGTTGCACATGTTCGACATGTCATGATTATATTATCATTAATATTATTTTATTATCTCATGTTGGCCATGTTCGACATGTCATGATTATATTATCATTAATGTTATTTTATTATCTCATGTTGCACATGTTCGACATGTCATGATTATATTATCATTAATGTTATTTTATTATCTCATGTTGCACATGTTCCACATGTCATGATTATATTATCATTAATATTATTTTATTATCTCATGTTGGCCATGTTCGACATGTCATGATTATATTATCATTAATATTATTTTATTATCTCATGTTGGCCATGTTCGACATGTCATGATTATATTATCATTAATGTTGTTTTATTATCTCATGTTGCACATGTTCGACATGTCATGATTATATTATCATTAATATTATTTTATTATCTCATGTTGGCCATGTTCGACATGTCATGATTATATTATCATTAATGTTGTTTTATTATCTCATGTTGCACATGTTCGACATGTCATGATTATATTATGCTTGGCTAAATATAACGTATGCTTGTATTTATCGAGTTGTTGTGTATCTACTTAGTTTGGTAGATATGTTGAACCGTCCATATCTCAGCTCCTCCATGAGTCAGGGCTGTCATTTTTAAGCTGAAAATATTTTATATGGAAATATTTAAAAACATTTTATACCCATGCATAAAGAGAGAAATAGAGAGAGATTCGCGGACGCGGATAATTAGGCCGCACATTGTTTCTGTGTGCGAACTTCGATGGCGGAACCGCAGTCATTTGTCTTTTTGGAGACTCCGCGCAGTGTTTAGGGCTCTCATTGTTACCGGGTGTGGTGGTTCTGGAGATGGAGCGCGCGGGGGTGCTGCGCGGGGTGCTGCGGGGGGTGGAGGCGGCGGAGAGCGCGGGGCGGCGCAGGCGCGCGGAGAGGGTGTTAGGCTCGCCAGGCGCTGTAACGGACAAAAATACATTAAAAACACACAAAAAAATCATAGAAGAAGAGAAGACACATGGTAAACAGAACTTTGGTGCATTAAGTGAAAAGATGATTATTGAAACGTTTTTACGAAACGATAGGATACCTTTGCAATACACTAGGTTAGGTTTGTTTAGTAGCATCAGATGCCCGAAGGGCTAACCACCCAGAGACAGGAGCACCGCTGTGCGGAGCTCCGTCAAATCTTCCGAACTACGAAGAAAATGACGAAAGGGACACCCCTTCTCCCCGGCACACGCCGGTAATGTACGGGGGTAATAAGGAGATATACTCACGGTAAACGACAAGGCAGGCGCTAGTGGAGGCCTTGCCGAGGCTGTTGGAGGCCTCGCACGTGTACGTGCCCTCGTCGTCGGCCGTCACTTGTTTGATCCGCAGGCGCGCCGCGCCGGAGTCGAAGGTGCACTCCAGGTACGGGCAGTCGCGGATTAACTGGGTAAAAAAAGGAAAATAAAAAAAAGGTTTTAACAAATGCTACCTGCCTTCAGAATGGATTTAGGCTATATGTTTTTTCCTAGCCTTGCTTGCATTCTCTGTGAAACCTATGTGAGTGGAGCCGAGCGGACACTCAGGGTATCTGCCAAATCACAAGTAAATTGACAGGAAGGCGCGTCGACGGCACGCATAAAGATAAGATAAGACAAGTTAACGTTTATCATAGTAATAGATGGTAAGTACAAGTTATGCTTACATTGTTTTTGTAGTATTGTACAAGGTAAACTAAATATGAGCCAAGTAAGCGTCAACTGATCCCCGTACTGGTGTGAACTGTATCACGGTGGATCGGGATTCACTGTCCTTAACTAATAGTATTAAAACATAGTTAAATGGTAACAAAATCGTTAAATGTAGGTACAATAACATAAGAATGTTGCACAATAGCCTAGCAACGCCTCATTAGCGACCGCTGTGCCGAGAAGTAAACATGTAGTATACAGGGTGTAATAAAAATGGGGTGTGAACCGATCAAGGGCTAAACATGTCGTGTTCTGATAATAAAAAACCGTTTTTTTTTTGACGCGATTTTTTTTGGCCGACTGGAGCGACATGCTCCATAGAAATGTAAAAAAAAATCGCGTCAAAATAATTTTTTTTCTGTTTTTTCTTATCAGAACACGAGACCTGTTAAGCTCTTGATCGGTTCATGTTCATACCCCATGTTTGTTACACTTTGTATTAAAACTTGACATAATTTTACACTGTTATAATGTTATACTTGTATTTATCGTGATTTAAGTAAGTACAAACATAGTTATTTAGTTTATATATGTGTGTGTGTGTGTGTGTGTGTGTGTGTGTGTGTGTGTGTGTGTGCGTGTGTGTGTGTGTGTGTGTGTGTATGTATATGTGTGTGTGTGTGTGTTTTACACCATGTTTTAAGTAGTTTTTCTGTATTTTCGCAAATCAAATTTTGTATGTACCGTTCCAATGTATTTTATGGGTTTATAATGGGCCTACCTACGTCTACGTTGCCGGCCTTTAAGATGGGAGTACGCTCTTTTCTTGAAGGCTTGAAGGTTATAACGGTCCGAAAATACCGCAGGCGACAGTTCATTCCAGAGTTCCGGGAGGTCGATGAAAAAGACACAAGAAAATAAACAAGAAGTGATTTCAAAAGGCGTCGTTATGCATCATCATCTCATCAGCCGAAAGACGTCCACTGCTGGACATAGGCCTCCCCTAAAGAGTGCCAACGTGACCGGTCCTGCGCCACCCGCCTCCAGCGGAATCCCGCGACCTTAACCTTTACTGCTTTAGCCTGATCCATTATTTAATGCACAGTTAGAGTGATAAAACCAGTTCCATAAACCAGAGTAGAACTTATGTCACTGTCATAAATACTTTGACAGGGAAAATGCAGGGAAATCTTCCACCCTTAGGTAACTGTGTAAGATGTTCCTTGTATTTTCTCTTACTTTGTTTATTAGTTTCCGTATGAAAAAAACTGAGTACCAGCATTGACTTATGAATATGCAACGCTAGTGTGTAGGTATTTATGCGTGTGTGTGTGTCAATTCTTTACCGGTGAATAAACATTAACTGTCAAGCTATTTGTTAGGAACATAATAGTACATTATTGCGGGGGCAGGGAAAATACGCATTGCCGGCCAAGTAGATATAGACGGACGAGCGTAGCGACATACGGTTACCACGCTGGGGAATACCTTTCACGCCGAAGTATTTATACTGCGTTTCTCAAACACGCAATGAAATAAAATAAAGCTACAATTTTCTTTAGGGCTGAACGCCTCGATGTTGGGTCCCGAATTGACATTGAAACAAAAGAAGGTCACTTTGCAAGCCTAGGCCTCCAATTTTGTATGAAACTCCATTACAGATATCTCGTCTCACCGCGCTCGAAACGTGATACTTCGGAGAATATCCTTACTTAATATTATAAATGCGAAAGTGTGTCTGTTTGTTTGTCCTTCTTTCACGTCGCAACGGACGTCGTATTAATGTGATTTTTTGTATGGAGATAGTTTAGAAGCTGGAGAGTGACATAGGCTACTTTATCCAGCGGGAAAACATCTAATTCCCACGGGAAAATTCAATATATTACATTTTCCTATAACCACGCGGGCGAAGCTCGGGCATCAGCTAGTTATAAATAAACACAACGTCAATATTTCACTACATGTTTGAGAAAAAGTATTACTGTTACTAACTATGAGTATGATAATAATAAGCATCAGATAACAATAGTGACACGTGTCAGTTGGTAAGTAGATACGTACAATACGTTTCACTAAAGATAAGTATAATGGTTTTCCATTTGCCTTAGTTCCATAACAACATTTTAAGATCTTATGGAACATTCTATAATTATACAATATAATGTTACAGATCTTATAAAGCAGAGTATTATATTCTTGTTTACAGATAAACACTCTGTCACTTAAGGGGGTGCATTAGAAATTATCGCGTGCCTTGAAATGCCGTTCTGACTAGATGAAGAAACAATAAGGTCTGATTCAATGATTTCACATTGGTTTTTTGTTTAATTTTGTATATAAATTTTTCGTAGTAGTAAAGCCGAGAAAATTTCGGTCCCAGGTAAAAACAAAGCTTAAGCATTAAGAACAATATCGACGGTTGTGGATTAGAATACATTCATGCAGTCTTAGCGTTTTTAATTTATGCCTATTTTAGTCCAACACGACCCCAACCCGGGCCAAACTTAATTACAATATGAACTGATAAAATTTTCTGCTTGCGAAGTTACGGAAATATTGTATAACATTATACTTACATACATTTACAGTTAGATTACTACTTTATTAGTCTAAATAAAAACTATTTTTTTTTAAAAAAGGGAACCGACTTCAAAAAACCATCCCACTGAAAAGCACAAAATAATTTTTATATACCCTATCCCTATCCTTATCCAGTCCCTATCCTCTCTCTATTATCTGGATATTTACTTAGTTTTTGTAGATCCAGATAATAGAGAGAGGGACTGGATAAGGATAGAGATAGGGTATATCAAAATTATTTTGTGCTTTTGAGTGGGTTGGTTTTTTGAAGTCGGTTCCCTTTTTTTTAAAAAAGTTTTATTTCATACTTTTTTGTGAAAAGTACTTTAGTTATTTTACTTCGAGATATACCCTATCCAATAAAAAAATAATGATCAAAATCGGAAAACTCTGTAAAAAGTTATGCGTGGTCATACATTACAATCAGAGATTGAACAATCAATCATCGCCTGTATTCCTACCCTTAGGCTTGGTTTTTTTTTCAAATTTATATGGGACCAACTTTGAGGTATACTCTTTCCATTAAAAAAAGAATTATCAAAATCGGACTACTCTGTAAAAAGTTATGCGTGGTCATACATAAAAAAATATATATATACGCGTCGACTTGAGAACCTCCTCCGTTTTTTTCGTCGGTTAAAAATCAAAAACATAATATAAGCGTCATCTATCGAGCTGAAATTGGAGTTAAATTAAGCTCGCTAGATGGCGCAAATCGACAACTAACATCAGCGACCTCTGTCAAACTGAAATTGTACTAAAGTTATGCTCGCTAGATGTTGCTATAATTATATTATTCAAACATTATTAATGTATCTTTTTCATTGAATTTGTGACTCATAAATCATAATCATGAAGATTATATTATTGTTAGTATCCGTAGTAAAAAGGATCTGAAATTGCTTAGTTTAACACGTTCAAAGGCACCCATCTATCCGGCGCGTTTCACCGCTGCATAAGTCCGACTCGATCTTGGCCAGTTTTATCCCTTATTTAATAATTTAATAACTAGCTTCCGACCTCGACTTCGTTTGCGCGGACGAAGTCGCCGGCAGAAGCTAGTTTAATATAAAGCTTGTAAAAATAAAACGTATTTGTATCATCTGACATCTGGCACACCCCGCTGGCTCCACAGAAAACCAGCGCCGTTGATCACGCTTGCCGTGCCAACTTGTTCGCATCCCGATTAAGGTACTTGTTTTGTGTTATTTTTATTTTTCATTGTATACTTCTTGGATGTATTTGTTGATGTGTCTTTACTCGTGATATGTTACCTGAACAAATGCGATTCTATTCTATTCTATTCTATTCTATTCTACCCACCTCAGCGTAATGGTACCATCTGATGTCAGGTTCCGGGTGGCCGGTGACCCGACACTCGAACTCGATTGCGTCGCCGTCGTAGCTCAGAAGGTCGTTGAGGTTGCGCTCGAAGCGGGGTATCACGTCCACGCGCCTGTGGGGTTGAGTTGGTTAGTTGTATTTGGGCAAAATCAGGAACTGCCAGGCGTTTTCGCAAAATCAGGAACTGCTAGGCGTTATTGCATGCCCTTGCCAGGCAAAGAATGAATTACTTTGGTAACGGCTATCCGCAACCACAGGAATTCAAGGTGCTCCCACTGAGCTGCATCATCCGCTTTGTGGAAATGATGGAGCGAGCTTGGGAGTAGGCATAAAGGAGAGGGCAAATGCACAAAAGATCCTGCTGGGTCGAAGTGCATTCGAAAGGGCCCTCATCTAGATAAGATAAGATAAGGCGTTATTGCCCGATTCGGCAGAGCTGAAACGAAGAAATATGATGTTAGCTGTCTATGTTTAAAATGACGCGTGTTCGCGTCTAAGAAGCTGTACCGATGTCGATGAATGAGTTGTCAGTCGATTCGAAATGATGCTCCGGGTGAATGACATAGGGTATATTTCTATGAAAAAAAAAACACGATTGCGAATTCAATCGACATTGCAGCGAAAACACTGAAGAAGAACTCCCGAAGAGTTCGAAACATGTCGCCTGTCGTGACATTTAAGGTGTTTATTCTGGGGAATGGAGAATTTTGCGCAAATGGAAAGCCAATTTATGAAAGATTGTTACATAAGTTTCTTAAAATATCACGCGGTTAGCCTGCGAATGTCAAAAAACGTTTCGTATGGTCATCGAACCTCGTCAGTTTAACCATGGTTATATTAGCAGTATTTTAGAAAAGACACGTAAAAGATTAAATTCAAGAAATAAAATTGTCAAAAACACGTAGTAGTATATAAATGTACGCACATAAGGCTGTCTTTATAATTTATTATACGACTGCGGATAAATTACTGAAAAATAAACGTTATTTTATACAAAAGGTAGCCGTATTCAGCGTATGTCGGCCGCAGCATAATTTCGAATCGATAAATATCTCATTCATCAAAACCGTTTCATACAGTATCACTTAGTACTACTAAAAACATATGCCTTCCTTCCGGCTCTGCCGTAGTTAGTCGGGCAAAAACATAACCCTCCTCTCCTTCGGCAGTCGGGTACAAAGGGGCTGTAATGCTTTCACTTACCCATATCTGACATTGTGAGAGTCATCCGTAGACGAGAGATCTGCAAATACATAATACATTATATAATTTTGAAGAGAAGCCAATATAAAAAGTGTAGGTAAAGTCGCCACCAGATATATCGGAGCGGCCAAAGTGCTCACAAATATCTGAATGAGACTCTAATGCCTCGACAATAGAGACGTGTTCAGATATTTGTGAGCGCTTTGGCTGCTCCGATATATCTGATGGCGAGTGTACAATACAGTACATCCTCCTAGCGTTGTTCCCGGTTGTGCCCTAAACGAACTCGGCATCCGCTTTGGCACCTAATTCCAAGTTTTGGCATAGCCAATAGTTTTACGAAAGCGATTGCCATCGGACCTTCATACCCAGAGGGAATCTATACCCTTTAGCTCACCGAAAAGCCAATCTGGGGGCACGGCCACTATTTAGCCAAGATGTAGAATTTGTAGAGCGTGGCTGGTAGTGGTCGAGTTACGCCGTGTGGAGTAGGAAGCTTGGCGCTTTTTCACGCTAAAAGCTGCATGAGCTATGGAGTCTTGGCATCACTTTACATGTAATGTTGTTGGTGGGATGTTAAATATCAAATTATATTTCGTACAAAAGTTTTGGAAAAACTCAATGGTACGAGCCGGGGTTCAAACGCACGGCCTGTATATAAATATATATGACTAGCTTCTGCCCGCGACTCCGTCCACCGTCCGCGTGGAACTCGTTTAATTCGTAGCTCCATACAAACTTTCACCCCCCACTTCACTCCCTTAGAGTATAATTTCTGGGATAAAAACAATCCTTTGTCCTTTTCCCTTTCCCATTCCTTATGAGAGCATAAGGAATCTTTTCGTTTAATTTTTATTTTGCAGCTCAAAAAAGAGTTTTTGCCCCATACAAACTTTGCTCCCCTATTTAACCCGCTTAGGGGTGGTTTTTCCAAAACCCTAAAATTACTTTTCTTGTATTGCAATTAGAAATCCATACTCAAAGTCACAAAGTCTGTCACTTAAAATTTTACTGCATCCCAATACAAACTTTCAACCCCCTTTTTACCCCCTTGAGGGTGTAATTTTCGAAAATCGCTTCTTAGTGTTTACTTACGTTATATAAACTACCTATTGTAAAAAACAGCTTTCTAGGCTGAACGGCCCAGCCCAAGGGCTGGGCGTTGATTTAAGTGAGTGAGTCAGTCAGTCAGTCTGTCAGGACTTTTACGTTTATATATATAGAAGATTCAATTACAATAAATACCTTTAACCAATATCTGCAGAGAGATGATGGCCTTAGCTTCCCCGTGGACATTCCGCGCGACGACTGAGTAGGCCCCGGTGTAGTCCAGCTTCGCGTGGGGTATTTCGAATCGATACTCCGGCCCGGCGCCTACGCGTTTGAAGTGGCTCGCGTCCCGATAGTAGTCGGGCTGGAAAAATATGTACACACTTAAGCCGTGTCCGCTGCGCCAAAAAACCAACAAAACAAGCAAAATATGTAACAAAACATGTTTGGGTACCTAACTCTGCCCGTCCATTGCGACTTTGGAGTGAACATTGCCATCTTTGAATAAAATACAGTCTTTTTATTTCACTCGATTGCAAATAATTATAAATTAAATAATGTCCTATTTGACAGTTCTTTTCTCAAACTCGAAACTTTCAAAAACAAGTAACTCAATGCAAAAACAAAACGTTAAATAATAGACCCCCTCCTCCGCAGACGAACGCGGGTAATGTTTACCACCCGTGACGGAAAACATGTTTATGTGTTTTTAAACAACTATCAATTTGGCCACGTCCCTATTCTGGTCGTAAAACATGTTTAAAAACATCTAAAACACAGCGCAGCGGACAAGGCTTTAGAGATAGATATACCTACTTGAGATTATTTAAACTGACCGAATTGTACACTCAAAAAGCAACTACCGAGAAGGTAAAAGAGTCAATTTCCAATAAGAGTTTTATAAAAAAAGTCGTCTTCATTAAATAATCTCAACTATACACGCATATATGTAGGGAGCAGAGCCCGGAATATTCACGGCAAAACAAAAGTCGGTCGCAATCGTACTAGTGTTACAAACATTTTTGTATCGATATCGAGTATTATTATCGAATATTTTAAAATACTTCGCGACTGTTAATTCAATTATTATTTTAGATATTTCTCGTATATTACGAGAAATATCTAAAAAAAACTTACTCAACCTGAACAACATACCAATTACAATGAATTTTCTAAATTCCTTGACGTCGAGTGAAGTTGAACGATCATTAGGATATATAAATGGCTTTATAGTGATAAACGAAACTTTCTTTCTACTCCCAGAGAATTTTGAGAAATTAATGATTATATACTCTTATTACTATCAGAAATAAAATGTCATTTGCTGCTGTGTGTACTGACGTGGATTTCGAAGAAGAAATTGCATCTGTTTCTATGTAATTTTATACAAACCTAAAGTAATTTTGTGGAGCGTTTTTTTTTCTTCTATTACACAACTATCGATATCGATACAAAAATGTTAAGTACTAACACTAGTAAGGTTGTGACAGTCTTTTGTTTTGCCGTGAAAATTCTGGGCTCTGGTAGGGAGAGATAACCAGTAAGCATTTAAGAAGGGCTGTCCCATACTGGTTCCTATAATGGGTGGAGCCATCGTCAGTACCGTTAGAAAGACTGTAGTCAGTAGGCAGCACCTTTAGGAAGTATGTAACCAGTATCTCTACCTTAGGAAGTCTGTTACCAATAGACGTTAGCGCTGTCAGAAAGTTTGTAACCAGCAGATGCACGTACTTTCATAATGTCTGTAACCAGTAGACGTCAGTACCGGCAGAAAGTCCGTACGCAGTAGACGTAAGTACCTTTAAAAAGGTTTTTAACCTGCAATGTCAGTTCCTTTAGGAACTCTGTAACCAGCATAAGTGGGTACCCTTAAAACGTCCATCAGGAGTTCCATCAGAAAGTCGGCTACTAGCAGAGATCAGTACCTTCACAAAGTCTGTAACCGATAGACGTGAGTACAGTACCTTCAGTAACGCTGTAACCAGCAGACGTCATTACCTTTAGGAAGTCTCGTAACCAGTAGACGTCAGGCTTAGGGTCACCCGTGACCTCGCACTCTATAATCACAGTGTCACCCTCGAATGCCTCGCTGGAACGCGGTTTGCGGATGAACATCGGCTCCTTGGAATACCTGCCAACAACTTCTAGTTTAGTTTTCAATAATTTCACCCTTCTAATTACGGTATTCTTCACTACGCGTGGGAGCCATGATAGTTTACTTGGCAAGAGCAGTGCACGGAATTCAAAGGGCGTGGGTTCAATATACAAGGTACAGTATAAGTTTTATTAGCATATGCTTCTGCTAGGTAAAAATTAAAAGGTATTGTTATATAGTATAGGCGTGTTAAAAAAAACTTTGTATATAAAGGTCATTTTTTGAATTTATACTTACGGCACATCAGGTCCAACCAACGCTGGTGGCGCCCTCTTCTCAACCACCGGACCCTCGATTACCTCCACCTTTAGAAAAAGAGAATAATGTAACATTACTTACTTAGGGCGGTAAAACTTCTGTGGTCACCCGAAGTGGTACTAGATTAGTTTTTTAGCATATTGATGTATTTTCTATTTGGTATCACCTTTAATAAATAAATAAAACATCGCTGGGGCTCTCTTTATTTCCTATTATTTCGTGGCATGGCGAGTACTATCGACAACACAGCTAACTGACCATGGGTGCACCTTAAGTGCATTGTAATAAGGTTCTATATAAACACAGGATGGTCAGTTAACAGTGTTGTCGTTTGTACGAAGTTTAACGGGTATTACATAATTCCGAAGTGTCATTCGTCCAAAACTATATTGTTTCCGAATGTTATCATTCCGATAACCATGTTCCATTGAAGGTTTTTTTAATACTAACTTAGTATGGTTATCGAAATTATAACTAACCTAATCTCCAATCACCATCCTCCCAGCGTTATTCCCGGTTGTGCTCCAAAGGATCCTGGGTCCGCTTTTTACATATTCCATTAAATCATCTGCGTCCAAATTTTCGCTAAGCGGAAAATGACGTTCGGAATTTTAAAATTTTAAAGAGTTGATTAATAAACAAGTCGCAAGCTTTTCTGCAGCGCATTCCTATATACTTTTGTGTTTTTCAAGTAGTTTTTAGCAGGTACCGAATGGGGCGATGATGGATGCGATTTTTGCAGAGAGCGTTAATGGGGTAACGCAATCCTTTTTATTCCAGGAAAATGATCAATTAATTCATTGCAGTTTCATTCGAGCACGATTGTTTTAATGGAGTGGGACATATTGACGTTAACGCTAATTAAGCATTCCGATTGAAAATTGAAATTTTAAACCAATTCCGTTAACACACGCTGCAAATCATAAAATGTTTATAATACCTCGCTTAAACTAGCAATTAAACTTAATACATAAGGTTAACGTCCTAGCCCCTTACGCTGCACTAATGTGATGGGCACTTTATACATACATACATACATACACGCTTTTATTCCCAAAACAGGCAGAAGCTCATGAAACTTATGGTCCAGTGCCACTTTTAGCATAAATGTGGGTATAAATGATCGACAAAATGTGATATGGCAGTGATAGGTTGCTAGCCCGTCGCGCGCAACACACTTCAACCCTGCTCCCTTAGTCGACTTTTACGACACCCACGGGAAGAAAGGGGGTGGTGAAATTCTAACCCGGCGCCACACGGGGGGCACTTTATGTCGAAACTATGAATTAAATTCGAATGCTCACTTGATTTCGGATTTTAAAAAAGGTAGCCTAAATCACTTTCAATTTTTCTTTGACAAAGAAGTCGATTCGTCGAGAGTTGTTGCCACCGTCAGTTTACGGGTGCGCGAAATGGGCAACTGTGGTTTCGCCACAAGCAAGTGAGTGGATAAAAAGGATTTTTCTTCATTCGAATTTAAACCATGTCGCTTCCAATAAATTAAGTGCCTTTGTCATACACTAGTGCAAGGAATAGAACCTTATGACCCATACAAACAGGAGTACCGCTAATTTTAAAGAATCGCAATTCTGTGAGTGCGTGTTATTGTTACCCATTCAAGCCCTATTATTCACCTTCATATCCTTTCTTCAGACAGCTAGGAACTTATTATTATTATTATTATTATTATTTATTTTCAGTTTCAAGAAGCCCATCGGCCAATCTTGTTAAAAAAATCAAGATTCCGGATCCCAACGAACCCAACTTAGGGCGGTTTCACCAACTTACGATTACAGACCGATCACCGGCAGCTGTCATCCCATAGACACTTGTCAAACTATCCATACATTCCGATTTTAACGAACACCGCTTACGTAACAGACGGTTTGGTGCAACACCCTTAGTGTAACTTAGCGAAGGTTTTCCCGCTGATTCTAGGTATTTCTAAAAATCAACGTTTGACTGGAGGGCGAGGCGAATTGAAGTTTTCTGCTTGGGCCAAAATTCTTTACGTACATGTCCAACCTCATTAATTAATTAATTAATATTTGGGGACAATCTTACACAAATCAACCTAGTCCCAAACTAAGCAAAGCTTGTACTATGGGTACTAGACGACGATATACATACTTATATAGATAAATAAATACTTAAATTCATAGAAAACATATCCATGACTCAGGAACATTCTCATCACACAAATAAATTCCCTTACCGGGATTCGAACCCGGGACCTCCGGCTTCGTAGTCACATAGTCAGGGTCACTACCAACCAGGCTACAGAGGTCGTCCTGCTGTTCTCCTCTACAGGCCGCATTTTGTGAGCAGCTCCAATTATATAGAACTATCTTCTACTTCTCTTCCGTCTCTCCGTTCGCGTGGAACTCGTTTGTTTAGTAGCTTCATACAAACTTTCACCCCCCATTAGACCCCTTACGGGATGATTTCCAGGGTAAAGACTATCCATTGTCCTTCCCCGGGATCCAAACTATCTCTGTTCTAGAATTCATCTCAATCGGTACAGCGTTTTAAGCGTGAAGAGGTAACAGACACATAGACACACATTATTAGTATGGACTAGCTTCTGCCCGCGACTCCGTCCGCGTGGAACTCGTTTATATCGTAGCTCGATACAAACTTTCATCCCCCATTTCACCCTCTCAGGGGATGATTTGCGGGATAGAAACTATCCTATGTCCTTCCCCGGGATTCAAACTATCTCCATACCAAATTTCATCATAATCGCTTCAGCGGTTTAAGCGTGAAGAGGTAACAGACAGACAGACAGACACACTTTCGCATTTATAATATTAGTATGGATATTTCATCGCGGCGGGAGGGATATGGAGACGGACGTCGGTACCGCGACCCCTATTTTGTAAATTGTTTTAAGCTCACCTCAACGCTCATCCACAAATATATTTTGACACCGCAATGCATAGTAACTAAGCATAGGTACGGGTCTAGTTTCCTGACGGGTGACCGGCGGGGTGAGCCGCATTAGCGCGTAGCGAGAACTGGGGCTATGGTGACGGCTTGGAATTCAATGGGTTTCAAATTAGAAATGGATATGTTTAACTGTACATGTGCATTACTGAAGAGAGCGTTTAGTTAACCTTAATAATATTAGTAAGTATGTTTACTTGTAATGAATATAATAATATTATTCTGTAATAAGGTTAAGAGTAGTTAATTGTACTGTATTGTATGTCAATGCCCGATTTTGTGCAGAACTGTTGGATCAAAACGTCGGATTACTTAAACATTTTATACCCTAGCGATATTTTTTTCACATTCCTGTTTACCGACGTGGGGTCTTGCGGATCTGATTTATTTTATTTTATTAGTGTGCATTAGCCCCGTATTTGATTTTCTTTATATAAATTTAGGAAACTATAGGTCTTTTTAATGCTCATCGATGACTGTCAATGTTTATGTACTATCGACAACACAGCTAACTGACCATCGGTGCACCTTAAGTGCATTGTAATAAGGTTCTATATAAACACAGGATGGTCAGTTAACAGTGTTGTCGTTTGTACGACTGCTTGATTCTAATTTTTATTTAAGTCAATAAATATGCAAAGATACCTACCTTTCGTAAACTAACGAAATCTATAAAATTACATTATCGTACTTGGACCACAAGCTGTTTGGCTAAGTTTAAAGAAATATCTAAAGCGATACCGCGAGGGAAGTGCTTCATTGTCTTTCTTAAAACAGCTAAGGACATTATTTCAGTTTCCTCAGACCCAAAGAGACCAACCTAGTTAATAAATCAAGGTTTTTTACTACCAATTCTAGAAATTTTACAAGCTTTTATTTAACTTGCCCTGTTAGTATGTAGGTATGTGTATGGGACAAATCTTGCGAGTTTTTGACCCTTTTCGCGGTGACCGATTGAGCTGAAATTTTGGGTATAAATAAAGTTTGGATGACAATTCAATATTTAGGTACCATCGAGCTGATCTGATGATTACAAGCTTTTATTGGGCTCGTTAGAATCGTCTCAATGAGTATAGTTGATGATGGTATACAGACAAGTACAGTCGGCAATAAAAGCTTGTACCGAAAATGTCATTTTTGACAGAACCTTATTTCTTATGTTTTTAGGGTTCCATACGCAAAGGGTAAACACGGGACCCTATTACTAAGACTTCGCTGTCCGTCCGTCCGTCTGTCTGTCACCAGGCTGTATCTCAAGAACCGCGATAGCTAGACAGTTGAAATTTAAACAGATGATGTATTTCTGTTGCCGCTATAACAAAAAAAACTAAAAACATAATGAAATAAATATTTAAGGGGGCTCCCATACAACAAACGTGATATTTTTTGCCGTTTTTATAGATAAATGGTACGTAACCCTCGCACTTGCCCGGTTTTCTTACCTTGCCTGATGTAGATGCGCTCCCGACCTCGTTCGACGCTGTGCACGTGTATACACCGGCGTCCCTCCCCGTGACGGAGGCCAGCGCCAGCTCGATCTGCCCGTCCCTGTCTAGCGTCATGACGGCGCGCCGGGAGGGACGGAGACGGATGCCGTCCCGGTACCAAGTCACGCCGACGGACGGGTAAGCCTCGACTACGGCGGTTATTCGCAGCTCGTCGCCTGGTGGAAAAAAAACATTAACATGTCATGTTGGCAATTTTCAGTATGATGATTGGTTCAATCTTGACGTTTATATTTCTAAAATGGCTCAATTTAAATATCTCTTATTTAGCCACAAATAATAAGTTCATTTTTTAATTTTATAAACTTTTTGTTTTACCTTTTGTTATCACTTTCGGAATTAATACCTATGAAAGAACTGATTTTTCTCATAAATACATACCTATACATGTTTCTTTTCTAAATAATAACTCATAGCCATGATAGGTACTTACCTACATAATATACTTTTGGACTGTAATCTAGTCATAAGTGTCTACTCGTACCTATGTTGTATCTTTGGTTATTCGGATTAATGTCCGTTTTATGTACCGTTTGAAATTAGAGAGCGACGAAGATTTATATATATTATGACCTTAAAAACACATCAGATTATGACTATGGAGTCAATGCTGAAAAAAAAAAAAAAAAAAAAATGTCTTACCTTCCCGTAGCCTGTAAAGCGGATCCAACCCACAGCAGATCTCCGGCGCCACATACGCCCGGATCCCCTTATCCACGACGAGACTGCACCGACAGGACACCGCGCCGCGCTCGTTGCGAGCCTCGCACGAGTACACGCCGCCGTCCTCGAGTGTCGTCGGCGCTATTTCCAGGGTGTGGAACAGCTCGTCTTTGGAGTGGGTGTGGCGGTCTGCGGGGAATGGTTCTCGTGAGATACGAAATGGATGCGGGTGGCGCAGGACCGGTCATGTTGGCACTCTTCGGGGGAGGCCGAGTGTGTGAAGCGTCCAGCTGTGGATGTCTTTCAGCTGATATGATGATGATGACGACGAAATCGGAATCATTTTTTTATGCTGCAAGTAGGCCAATGGCTTTTTACCCAACACAACCCTAAAGGAAGGTAATCTGTTTACCAGTATGTTTGTTCCTTTGTCACACTCTGGAGATGAGATGAAACGCTAGGGTCTATTTTACCAACACATACGTCAACCGATGCGTTTAAAGCCTGCAACACACTGGCGCGGCCTGCGGTGGCGGTCAATAGTAAAGTTGACAGCTAATGACAAGTTTACTATTGACCACCGTGGCCAAGCCGTGCCTGTCTGTGCGAGGCTTTAATCTTGCGAGTGTCACTGAAGACAAGACAGTAATCAAAATTCAAAATGGCGGACACCAGACGCCATATTTAAAATAAAAAATTTTTTTCACGCCACTGCTGGAAAATGTGGCAAAAGATGGTCAGTATTCAGGCTTCGAAGCTAGCGTTAATTGCAACTTGCAACATGGCGTACAACATGGCGTCTGGTGTCCGCCATTTTAAATTTTGATTACTGTCTTGTCTTCTGTGACAGTCGCAAGTGCAACACAGACACGATTTATAACACCCCTCTCTTTGCGTCGGGGGTTAAAAAAAACTTGGGAAATGAATGATGGGTTCTCGGCAACAGCTTAGTTACATAACCTGTATTAAAAATACTGGCTCTATGAGCTGTTGAACCCGCGAGAGTGTACCTACTCGTATAAAAAAAAAGTGTATCGAGTCCTATATAATTTAATTATTGAACCTGTACACAAAATTTCACGAGAATCGATTGAGAAATGCGACCTGTAGAGGGGAAGAGAAAGAATTCTGGCCCTCGTTAAATGATATAACATAACATTTTGTGCCATGACACCTGGGCTGTTATTCGCTATGCGTCATGTGGCTCACCCCGCCGGTCACCCGTCACGAAACTAGACCTCCACCTACGCTTAGTTACTACGCATCGCGGCGTCAAGATATATTTGTGGGTGAGCGTTGAGGTGAGCTTAAAACATGTTACAGAATAGCGGGGCTGCAGTAGCTAACGAACAACAGACTGAATACCTGGGAACACACGTTACACAGTTAACTGACCATCCTTGCACTTTATGTGGATTGTAATAAGGTTCAATATAAATACAGGATGGTCAGTTAACTGTGTTGGCGTTTGTACAGACGCGAATGTATGGAATAAATATGAGCTCGGTTTCGGGAAACAAGGTATTATCATTGCGAAAGTTTCGCAATTTTGGACACTTCGTCGGCATTTCGTTTAGGTCACATATAGCATGACACTGCAGTGTTTGAAGTAGTCTCTGATTTAATATGAACCTAATTTTTATTTTTTATTTATTTACTAATAAAGGGACGGTGTTAATTTAGGCCAATAAATATTGTAGCGGAATTGATCGTCAATTTTTATTAAGTAGGTACCGTATCTCCGCCCAAGGCCTTTCTGTGGTGTAGTGGAGAAACACATACCTACCTACATGTATATATATATATATATATATATATATATATATAGATTCATGCCTTCATTCCTAAAAGGCCTACCCCTTTTAGGAATGAAGAGCATATGAAACTTATGTTCCCGTGCCACTTTTAGCTTAAATGAGGGTAGTCAAACGATCGACAAAATGCAGTGATAAGTTGCCTAGACTTGCTGGCCCATCGCCCACACCACACTTTAACCCTGCTCCCTTAGTCTACTTTTACGACACCCACGGGAAGAAAAGGGGTGGTGAAATTCTAACCCCCATACGGGGATAGTCTTTATTTATTAAGTGTCCCATTTAGGGTGAATAACCAGCATGTGATATTAGTCTAGCTTAGTTTCCAGAAATGCAACGTGGCAAATCAAATATATATGAAAACGCAGCTTCGCACCTTCTGGCAGAGTTTAGGTAAAGTATAGACGAAGTTCATCCCTTTTATTTATTGGTGAAAGTTTTTTTGTTAAATGGATGATTAGGCCCCCCTTTTCGAAACAAACAAAGCTACTTTAACCTCTTTGAACAAGCGTGCGAAAGGAGCGAAGTTGCCCGTTTCATAACGCTTTCGTATGACTGTCCAGACGTCCCCTGTTCTCCTCCACAAGTCGCAACCCCAACTGATTCACGTGCAATATTGTAAGGTGATTCAATAATTATGTGCTACGAGAACAATAATCCTTTGCTATTACGCGATGGTCCATCAGCGAAGTTGAGATGCAAAAATTTGCGTATTTTTGAATGCGGTTAATGCGCCGAACCACCCTCCGCACGTGCAAACATGCACATAATTACACCAATAATGACAAAACCTCGACACGTGTGTGCAAAGTGACGCCTAATTCAATCAATAATTATATGTTCTTTTTGTTGATTAAATTTTTAGCCACTAGTTACACTGCACGCCGAAAGCAATTCAATGTGCATATTTCGGTTGCAGCCAGATCGATATTGTCGACCTTCGTGGGCCTAGACCAGTCGGGCGACCAGTCGAGCCGGGAAACAGTTGAGTGATAAGTCCAATGTTACATGTCGGCAATATCGGATGTGATATTCGATACAGTTATTAGCGTATTTGCAGTCAGACGTATGATTGAGTGTGTCGGCGCGACGGTAACATAATCAAAGCTAACATGCATAGGTATACCAATACTGTACTTAGGGAGTCTGTTGTTTTAATATCGCGATATTATTATTACCTGGAAATTATTTTGTGTTTTTTCGTATATGACGAGTTTAAATGATGATGAACCAAATGTAATTCTAATTTTCTCATGCCTGTTTGGGGCAAACATATTAAGGGGCAAGAAAATTACTGTAACACCTGAGTTTATACCATATGTATTGTTTAATCGGAATAAACGACATTTCTATTCATTAAAATGAAGCATGGCAAATTGTTTTTTCGGCCTGACTGACCTGTCACGCAGACCGAATGGTAGACAAAATTTAGAAAAATAATATTTTGCCTATTTACTCCCAGACACGTAAAGTGGGGATGTATTTTTTTTCCTTGTTAAACCCATGGTGTGGGATATCGTTGGATAGCTTGTTCAAAAATATTATGAATTCTTCCAACTTAAAATGTACTTAGAAAGGCCTACTTTCCTAAAAATTCGACGCAACCGCACCATTTAGTTGGCGCGCGCGTGTCCATGTAACTAAGGCAGACCGGCAACTACGGAACCCTACACTGCGAGTGGCCCGACACGCACTTGGCCGATGTTATTAGTTTTGTTAGTTGTGTCTCGGGTGTTTTATGTAGTCGCTATATAATGAAGTTGCCATTAAGTCATAATAACATAATATGCGTCATGGTTCTACGAGCTCTACGAAAGTGGAAAAATACTGCTCCGCGCTACGGCGTAGCAAACACAGCGTTGCATGACCTCGAAAGGGTTAAGCTGCTACGGACTGCGGCGTAGCGTAGCGGTGAATGGGTGGATAACCCATTCACTGCCAGTAACTAACTTAGCACATTCACTGCCAAGAATCGCTACGCGCTACGCGCTCGTAGCCGATCCCGTGCGAGGTTGTCCTCGTATGTAGCGGAAAGCGGCTACGCCTAGGTGCGTTTCTGTTGGTGAAAGTGCTAGCAGGCGCTCTGATCCTAGGTGCTTTACTCTTAGCGGGGAAACCACGGCATCGGCTACGAGCATAGCGCTACGAATTTCTTGCCAGTGAACGTGTTTAAAAGTAAATAAATCATGCCTTCAAACTGACAACGACTACTGCTACTTTAAATCATTACAACTATTAACTCTACCATCCATCTACATTTATGAGTGCTGTATTTTTGTAAACCTCAACCCCGACCTGTTTCAAAGGAAAGAAGCAGTACAAGGAATCTGCCTTCGCCCAAGAAACCCCGGTGTGCATTTTGGAATATGTCAAACTAGCCTAATGAAAAAAAGTATTCTAACAATGGGTCCAAAGCTATTTAATAAATTACCAGGTGATATAAAAAATAAGAACCCAAGTAAATTTAAATCTTTATTGTTTAAATTTCTTGTAGAAAAATGTTATTATAATGTTCAAGATTACCTTAGTATTAATTAAATCTTATTAGACATAACAATAATTATAGTGTTACACTTGACATTTCGCAAATTTATTCAATGTTTTAACTGCTTGCTTACTATTTAATATCATTAGTATTTTAGGATTAAGTTTGTGACATTGTATTTGTAATTTATCGTACGCCGAAAGGTACATCATGGTTGTTCCCTTTCTAATACCTATCACCTGTACATAACCTACCTATGATGACGAAATAAATGATTATGATTATGATTATGATTATGATGATTATGATTATGCGACCTAATTCCCTCCCCTTTCTATCACTGCACGCCTGACGTTGGTATCAACTCAATGGGGGATTTATTCGCACTTCGCGATTATACCTATGCCAAATCGCTTTTCTAGAAAGAATTCCGAAGCCATTATCTTTCATTGTTAAAATTAACCGAAAATTGTTTACGGTTACGCTCTCATGTTACAACTACTTATTAGATTGTAACGAAACTTTGCATATACAATGACATGAGGTATATCTATGTCTGTAATTAGTTTATGTAGATTCAGATACCATAGTAAAAAAAATACAGCGAATTTAAGTTTTTCATACAAAACTTGTTTTTGCTGTATTTCATTTGTTTTATAAACTGGAACCATATAAACTAATTACAGACATAGATATGCCTCATGTCATTGTATATGCAAAGTTTCGTCACAATCCAACAAGTAGTTTTAAAATGAGAGCGTAACTACGTTTGTATGGGAAGGTCAAATTCGGCCGAGCTTACTGCGGACTCTTAGTACCGATATTTCTTTTATAGTTTAGTTAGAGGGGCAGGCCACTATACTATACTTCTACCCAAAATGTCATCCCGCTCGAATTTGGAGCAGCCCAATGGGGAAGTACCTCCGCCTTGCAGAAGACCACAGCCATAATAACACCACTACTTGCTCTGTAGGAGTGTTGTGTTCCTGGAGGTGAGCAAGGTCACCAGAGCTCCCAAGGATGCGTTGTGTTGAGAGCGAGGGATTTTGTTCCTTCAGCTGTCAACACGGCGAATCCTCTAACATATCAAGGGTCGGCAACGCCCATGTTACTCCTTTGGGCGGTACGATTGTTTGCCACCGTCGTTGTATAAAAAAATCAGCTCAATCGGTTGAGCTTAACTGGTTCACAGTTCAGTTCCAACATTTGTCCCACACTGATAGGTCAAGACTTGACCTATTATTTCACTTAGTGAAATAAAAGCTTGTAATAAGATTGCGAGTCTTCGCAGACTCAACTCTTCACTCACTGTCTTTATACACCTCCTCGCCATCCTTGTACCAGGTGACGGTCGGCGTCGGGCACCCGACCACCTGACACGTCAGACGGACCGGGTACGTGGCCTGCACCCGACGGTCGCGCAGCCTCATCGTGAACTGCGGCGGGTAATCCCCGGGGACGTCGGAGGAACGCTCTCTGAAATGGAAAGTTGGTTAGATTCTTGATCATGGTGCCCCTAGCGTTGTATTCTAAAAGCCCGGGGTCCACCTTGGCGCCTAATCGCAAGATTTGGCGTAGGCCTGTGGTAACTGTAGCCGACCGGTATGATACGTGACTTTTAAGCTCATTAGGGCCACCCGGCACCCGACCCGCACCGCCTCGCCTCGAGCGGTTAGTAGGTATTCTTTACATGGATTTGTATGGGCATGCGCTCACTACATCAACTCCGGAGTTAGTAGAGTTCCGAGGCAAGGCGGTGCGGGTCGGGTGCCGGGTGGCTCTAACGAGCTGTGACCTTGAAAGCACCTTTAGCTGTCGAGATGCTGTCTAATGATCCCTGACACCTGACACATTGGGTCAAGCTGCCTCGTGGAAATCCAGTCCTATCAAGCGGGTCTTAATTGACGGACATTAATGTTACTTTTTATTTGGGAAAATGACAGTTGGACTGTCCTAACGCGCGATTACAGCACTTGTCCCACCGCCGGCGAGTAGCGAGTACTCTCATAGCAATTCTTACTCGCTTTTACTCGCTTGAGCGAGTAGCACGTAGCAACACTCGTTTACTCGCCGGCGGTGAGACAAGTGCCTACCTGAGGGGTAAAACGAATCGGTTGAGAAATGCGACTTGATAAGGAGAACAGACGGGCAGTAGGACATCCGGACATTGGAATTGTGGGTCATACACAGATTCAGGTTCGCGTCTTTCCTGTGGTCATTATCAAAGTTAAGAGCTACGAAGCCTAATTTTTGTTTCGACTTAATCCGCATAAACGGCGTCTGAGTGACAAACTTTATAGGCCAAAAATAATGTATGCCATACGGTTAAGTAAAATACTCGTACTGTTCACGAGTCGCGGAACAGATTATCAAGAACAATCTAATTCTTTAACCGCTTTGGTATAGAAATGGATGTAAATATTAACTAAGTGTTTAATCATTTCAATTAGGTATTTAATTAGTCTCTCGTATTAAGATAAATTAAAATTAATTAATTCGATTACTATCAGTTTAGATTTCGATAGCTAAAAACAAAATAGACAGTCAAGGCTTCATTATTTGTGTGAACGCTTGACAGTAAGGTTGTGGGTCTGACAGAAAGTTGTTCATAGCAACACATACCTACACCCCCAATACGAACATAGTTCATACGACACAATCAAGTTAATATTATAGTATTTTATCTCACCTAAAATCTCACTTTTTTGAAATTTAAACAAAACGTCTCTAAGTTAGGTATTTATCGAAATTTGTCCAAAAAAGCCATTCCCGAAGAGTGTTACATGTCTTTTCCTCGTGCGCGGAAGGCATCAGCGTGTCTCTGTCTAGGGAGCGTGTTCGATTCAAATCAAGGCATCGCCTTAAAGAGAAAAAATATTACAAACCCACTTTACGTTTAGGGGAGGTAATCTAAAAAAAAAATGTTTTTCTGTTTTATTGTACCGTTTTGTCGGCGTGATTGATTTATATACCTATCCAAGCCCAATTACAGCTTTCTAGTAGGAAGGGTTACTGAGCTAAGCTGCAGACGGACAGACGGGCATGGCGAAACTATAAGGGTTCCTAGTCAACTACGGAACCCTAAAAACGGTTTCAAGCAAATATCCACATACCTTTTAAGCTTCGCATCGGCTTCCCACACAAGTCGATCAGTCACCACCGCGAGCCTGGCATACGTTGACGACCGCCCATGGTCATTGGTAGCCTCGCAGCTGTACCTAGCCTCGTCATCGCCCCTTATATCACTGATGACGAGGCTGCAGTTATACCCGTTGAACGAGGTCTTCATTCGGGCGTCCTCCACCTCATGCCCATTCCTCGTCCAGACAACTTCTGGGATTGGGTTCCCTTTGACACTGCAGCTTAGGTTCGCTGTGGTACCGACGAGCACTTTCAGCTGTCCTGGTAAGATGTCGACAAATTCTGGTCGGTCGCCTGCGAGCCCGACACCGATAGGGGCCGAGGTTTGCACAGATTCGCCCCAGCCGTAGCGGTTCCGGAGCGTCACTCTAAAGTGGTACTGCTCTCCTTGCTTCAAGTTGAAAATGTCGAAGGAATTCCTTGGGGTGATGCCTAGTTCTGTCCAGCGAGCGCCACCTTCTTTGCCAAGCAGCCAGCTCTCCACTTTGTACGCTAGCACGGGAGTTGGTGTGTCCGGTTTGGGCCAGGCTAGTGAAATCCAATTGCTCCCGCCGTCTACGACGCTTGGTTCACTCGGTATCCGCGGCACAGCTAGAACAAATGAACACTCTTGATACTAGATTTGACCTTATGAGTATACTTGATAGCGTGCCAGCTATTTATATGCCAGTGTTATTGGTTTTCGATAGCAAATTGGATGCGGGATGCCAATTTGGCGATGAGTCAGTTGTACCTAGTTTTATATAGACTACTAAAAACGTCAATAATTATCGTTGTACATAGACAAGACACGTATCGGTAAGCGTACTTATAACTTTCCCAATTCTGATGGTTCGTGGGTTTGGAAATTTTGGGAGATATAACTTTTTCATAAACTTGTTATAACGTGTGTCATCAGACCGGCGCGGCCTGCGATGGCGGTCAATAGTAAATTTGACAGTAGCTTTCAAGTTTACTATTGACTGCCGCGCCATCGCCAGTGTGATTCGGGTTTTAACCGGTTAATGTGTTCAATTGATATGACAGCTACTCTATGACAGGGTTTTATAACTTTCAATTTAGCAAAGTACCAGACACTCGACGCATCAAAAATGCAAGTTACATGTATATTTACAGGGTTGTTGTTCAGAATTATAACCGACAAGGTAATCAATTAAAGTCAGAGCTCTGGTTTCTTGCAGTTAGTACGATTGTCAGGCGTCAAGATATAATGGTGAGGAAGCCGAGATAGCGCGTGAATATGAACAGCACAGTTCAGACAGTCCAGTTTAAAAACATCAATACGGGTTTAGGGCCCAAGATTAAAACATTAAAGGAATGCAATTCGTATTTTATTTCTAGACAACAATGACAGATCCTTCACCCTGACGTTCCTTATAAGGCCCCCAAAAGCATGCGGAGAGGTGCGCTGCGCAGTAGCTACACGGGTAACATGACACATTCGTATGTAAACAACGTCTATTGTGTAAGAAATGTTCTCTTCGATGGTTGTGTATTTGAAGTATATTTTTTATGGCTGTCTCACCATATTTACTGTATGGGCACTCCCAAATTAACCGAAACGTTATGACCGATAAGAATAGCAGGAAAAAATACAGTCAATAGGTATATTAAGTGGATAATATATCATAGGAAGGTATACTTAGACCGTATAAATTGAGTCCTCGATTGCCGAATACGATAACGGGCCGAGGACGACGTGCGGGAGGGGAGGCAAAGCCCGGCAACACGGATATGCGGTAGAACGAGACATAAATATGTCTTACTCCCTTTAACGCGCAACTATGCGTTAAAGGGAGTAAGACATATTTACACACACACAGTTTATGTTATGTCCTGTATGATGGGTCAGGATGGCCCATTGTGTGGAGCGGCCATCAGATAGAGTTTGGCCAGCGAGTCGTGCTACTCGTGTCTGAAGCATTTTATTCAAATTCTTTATATGGCAACTATTTTACCTATGAAATAAGCTATCACATACTAAGCCTGAGGCCTGAATCACACTGACGCGACTGGCGGTGGCGGTCATGAAATCCACCGCGCCAGTCTGTGAGAGGTTTAAGGCCACTCACAGACTGGGCCTTGCGGTTGCGGAGCACTAGTAAATTTTGATGATAAGGCGATTCTCCCACTGCAACGCGTCCCGCCGCGGTGTGCGGAGCGGCAGATTTTACCATCGTATGCAAGAATCTCAATTTATATAGAAAACACGCCTAGTACTTCACACTGCCGACGACGCGGCAATGCGCGTGAATGCGCGTGTAAAAAATCTGCCGCTCTTCAAATAGATCGCACACCGTTGAATATTTCTTAGATTAGATCAATTGCTTTTGTAGCGCTCATAGCTTAGCGGCGCCTGCGAGTCGGAAACGATAACGCAGGTTAAGCAAAGATTGCAGCGGTCAGATGTTTGAGTGGTTAATATAAATGAGCGCTTTCGTGCTTTGCAAGGCGCGCTAAGCAGTTGATCCCGGCTGCTGTCTATGATAGTAGTCGTTAAGCCGAGTTAGAGGCCTTCGGGCGGCTTAAGAACGTCTGACAGTCGAATTGCCCAATCACTTGACGAAGGGGGGACAACTGTTGCTCGCGTCTGCAGGAGCTACCTACCACAACCCTGCACGTGTCCCCTGGGTTTGTCACTCATTAGTACCAACTAATGAGTGACAAACTTTAAAGGCCAAAATAATGTATGCCATACGTTTAAATAATTTTTCACCTCACCGGCTCGGAAAGGCTTGCTTCATCGCTCAAAATCTGCGCCCAAAAGTCCATTATATCCGCTAGCGTGGAAAGTTTTTGTATTTGGAACGTGACAGTCAATCGCGGGGTCTAACTATTTTCTGTACAGAATGAGAGGTCATTATCCTGCGTTCAGAAACTTATGTTGTTATGCCAATAATTAATTATTATAACTTTGATAAAATTCAGTCTTATTCTTTCTTAATTACAATATGAAATATGAATAGACTGACTTACAATGATACAATACAAATAAATAATGTTTAAAAGTACCTAGTTTTATTCTTCAAAACTTTCCGCTTTGTGCAAATTTGGAACGCACCGTTTAAAATGTTAATTTAAGAAAAACTCATATACATTTAATTTTGTTTGGTTTTATTCTAAAGCGACAGTAAAATCAAAATAATGGTAGTTATTTATAGATTTTAGTGCAGGAGATATATATGAATTGTAATGCCTGCTAAGTTAGCGGAGAAAGTAAAATAAAGCTTTATAATACCCGTGAGTACCCTAATAGAAAGAATACTTTGACATTCTTAATGTCGGTAAGCATGGAGTTATTTAAAGATGCAAAAATGTTTATGTTACATTTAATAATTAAAAATGCTTTGATCTTTGTGAGATGTAAATTATATCCAAATGATTTTCATTAGGTGCATTTACAATTTTCCTCGCGGTGGTGACCTGAAAAATTGTGTGTTTCGCTCGGCAGCAAAGTTTTTTGGCGTCTCGTCCCTTAATAGCCTCGCTGTGCTCAGGATTGTACTTTTGAACCATTCGCTTCGCTCATGGTTCAATCTTACAATCCTTCGCTAGCTCGGCTTTCAATACAAGCACTTACGCCAAGCAACAACTTTGCAGCCTTGCTTAACAAATAACTATTCACCTCACTGTAGCGAGGAAATTGCAACTTGCAAAACAACATGCTCCAAGCTCAAATTACTTTCCCCACTAGTGGATAAAATGCATTTTTGCCCACTGGTTTTAAAGGATAAAAGACGACTTTCCGAGGCAGTGAGGGGAAAAATCATTTACTTGTTCTAAGTAAATAAATAATACTTACAGCCATAGTTCCGGCTGCCGACGGTGACCGCGGTGTCATCCAAGGGGTACGTCCAGTCAGAGATAAGGCTCTCTGACGACGCTCTTTGTCGCACCTGGAAATTTAGTCAGTATTTGGACGACTGTGAGAGGTAGCTTTAACACTTAGGGAGTTTGACCAACTTAAGATTACAGACCGATCAACGTTAAATATGGCGTCGGCAGCTGTCATTCCATACAAACTTGTCAAACTTTTCGTAGATTCAGATTTTAAAACTTTCACTGCCATGAACCCGCCTGGCGGGCGCCTATGCCGTAGTCGCTTTCCGCTAAATACGAAGAACACCACAGGATCGGCAGCGAGCGTAGCGCGTAGCTATTCTTGGCAGTCAATGTGTTCACGAACACCGCTTGCGATTACAGACGGTTTGGTGCAACCCAAGCCAGTTTCTGGACAACGAATAGTTGTCGCTTTAACAAAGTAGTCAGTTGCTGGACGACTGTTAGCACCGCCTGTAGGAAGTTTAATTACACATTCAATATTTGACTTTGTACATGTGTAACATTACCGAGCTACAGGGATAAAGTTGCGGGCCAAAATACTCGGAAAACATGAAGCTTCAAGTATTTAAACAAGTGGCTCTGTGAACTGTTAGGGACTCGCGAACCTGTCCTTCCTTTTGCAAAAAAAAGATCGAGGAAGTTACTCGTCAAAATTAAATATAGGGATAAGTTGGCCTTTGTACTTTGAAATGAAATGAAAATTATTTATTCCAGACAAAGTGCATATGTGCATTATACGAAACGTCGTAAAGTTAAATAAAAATAGTATTTGATCTATTAGTGTGACATGTATATGCTTTAATCTCCTCATAGTTACTATTTTTCTTTACTTAGGTATTTATTTTCCGTCTCTATGGTTAACTATTATGTATAATTATTTATGCAGGAATTGTATGTTTATTTGTATGCTTTATGTGTGTATCTTTATTATTGATGTAATGTGTATGTTGTAAATACTTTACTTCCAATATTGCCGCCTGCCTATTTTTAATTTTTGTTACTATTTCTTCGCTACCTAAAGGTTGTCTAAAAGAGGTCGCTCTTTAGCAATAAGACCGCCTGTTTTGTTGTTTGTAACCTCTATTTTTAAGTAGTTATGTCTATTTGATTAATATTTTGAGGTGTGCAATAAAGAGTATTTAAATTGTTTAATACCATCGTCAACACAGTTAACTGACCATCCATGCACTGTATGTGCATTGTTATAAGGTTCAATATAAATACAGGATGGCCATCAGTTAACTGTGTTGGCGTTTGTACATAAAAATATATTTAACGCACCAGAGGGCCTACCGCGAAACGAAAACGAATTTCGTTCGTGTATCTTCCTCTCTGTTGCACTAGCTAGTTCAAGCGACAGAGAGGGAGATACTCGAACGAAGTTCGTTTTCACTTCGCGGTAGCCGCTCAGCTCACAAAATTTCACGTGAATCGGTTGAAAACGTGGCTCTAGTATAAGTTTTACCGAAATAAAACTTTACGATCGCGTTCGCGTTTTACCCTCAATTTGTATGGGACTTGACATCTAAACGCGAACGCGGTCGTAACGTTGTGTTTCGTTAAAACTTATACTAGAGCCTCTGTAGAGGACAGACCCCGGACACCGGCCGTCTAATCGACTTAAGCCCAAACTGAAGAATAGAACTTCGTTACCTTTGCTTCCTCGTTCAAAAAACGTATAACACATTAAAGTTCAAAAATTGGACCCTGTTTGAACGTCCAAATCGCTAATGGACCGATCCATTAGTGATTTGGACGTTCAAACAGGCCGACAACACTCTTGTGTTATATGCAACAGTGTCTGAGTAAGAGTACCACAGTCGATGTATAAAAAATAAAAACAAATCGAACGACAGCCTAAAAACGTCCTCCATTGTTTGGAGTAGAGTGCGAATCAAAACTAATGATATGCGACAGGCCGTGAGACGGCTGGCAGTTTACATACGTCCTCACTTAGATGACCCAAACTACTATCATACTATATACACGATACAGGCTGAGCCGAATTGCGAACTGAACCTGTTTAAGGGAATCGTTTACTATTCTTTATTTTATTGCCATTTTAATCAGTAGTATACTATAGTGCTGGTCTATACTACAATACTAATGGCTGTGTAAGCTATAGAACTCGCAAGCTTGGCTTTTTTTTCAAAAACAATCCATACTATAACAAGACACCGGGGGGTGGTGAGTGTCCGTAGAGCTCGCCCTCGGGCCTCCAGACCTGGGGCTCGCAGGGAGCGCTCTCTAAAAGGGTGCTATGGGCATCTATATAATATTATTGACGACCAAGTTTATGAGGGTGTTTATTCGGATTTGAAGAGAATTTGAACTGTTACGCGCACACACTATGGAAATGAAATCGTTGTTTTCAAATTTGTGAGTAGTATGGTTGACGTCTTTCTATTTGCGAGACATATAACATTATTATCGTTATTATTTGAATCAATTCAATGATACGATTCACGTTCACTTTACAAACGGTTGTTACAGTTGTCAGTTCATCATCATCAAATATCAAAAATGCACAAGGTTAATATTCAAGTTTTCACTTCTATCGGCACTCCCGGAGTGCAACCCGGTCTTATTTTCTTGAAGAAGCTATCTCCTTTTTTACCAAAATGATTAAAGACATGTTGTAAACAACATCAAAGCAATTTGTTAATTGGAAATTACTTTTTGATTTACGACAATAAGTGATGACAATGAGTGGTGACAATGAGTGACATGAAAGTATAATTACAAAAAAATAATACATAAGTACCCGTTTTTTCAAACGTACCTCTTACTGTACCAGAAGCATAGTTTACACCATATAAAACCTTACTAAGAATTATTATCCACTTGAATTTAGATGCATCCTGTATATAACGCACGCAGATTTAAAAGGTGTCTAATTTCGGATCTTTGTTATGGACAACTATTGAGCTCACGCGCGACGCACAAGTCGTCATTCCATTACTGCATCTCAAGAGACCGACATCAAGATGAAAAAATCCACGATATTTCTACTCCTCATACTAGCCCTCATCTGTGATGGACGACGCTTCCAAAAAATCCGACGGCGATTAGGAAGGAAAAGCAGCCGGCACACACCTACATCAAGTCAGCCTCTCAAACCAGCTCCAGAGCCCATCAACCGACCAGTACTACGCCAGCTCGCTCCAACCGGGGAAAGACATCCACAAAACGCCCAAGAACCACACAAACATTCCTTAAAACCGAGAGACCTGCATTCTCTAGACGGCTACTACCTATCAGGCAGCAATGAACAACTAAGACTACTCGACGAAGAAGCTCAAGATGTCCAAAAACCCCACGCGATATATCCGAGAGACGTCACTTTCCAACTGAAATACGTGAGGCATAATATATCAGACAATATTAGTGAGCCGTCGTATGAGGTAGCGAACCACAAAAATATAATGAAAAACCACGCACCCCAAACGAGAGACGTATCTTCCCAACTCAACTATGACGCAAGCTTTCCTATGCCAGGAACTAATGAAGAAGCATTCGAGGAAATAGCACACACTGACGTGTTCACCAGCCAAGAGAACAATAAGCCCCTCATAAACTACGTAGGCTACTCCAGCAACGACCCACTAAAAATCAGTAGAGAGCACTCTGACGCGAGATTTAAAGGCATACAGATACCACATGCGCTACAACTAAGAGAAATTCTGCAACTGAACAGCAGCCAACCTTTTACCAAGGAGCCACAAGGATCGATCTCTGATCCCGCCGTATACCCTAACTACGACCCTGACAACTACGTATTGCGCGGACCGAATGAGCCGCAACCAACTCCTCAGATCATAGAAAGGAAGAACACATCCTTTTCCAATGTGTCTACAAAGTTATTTCAACCGGAGATATCAGAGCCGCATCTAACGCCAAGAAGTATAACAAATACGACGACCAGCGTTGGAGTTGGTCCTCTCCTCACCAGTCTAACTTTATGGAGCACAGCGCATTCCGCCCCACACGAGATGCACGACGAAAACGGGAACCCAATTCTCAATCCTATAAAAGAAGACTTGATAAACTGCACGCTATCTATAAACAATTTTAATAGAACAGTGACTGGCAGGATGCCTTGCACTGTGGCGGTAAATTTGATGCGTCTTATAACTGCGGGTGGAAAGATGGCTAATGCGAAGGAAGATATAGAATGCACTATAATTGGTATATCAGCGACTTACAATGAGTACATGACAACGGTACCCTGTGTTCTGTTGATGCAGGTGACGAAAGAACATGAACAGAATGTGCGAAAGCCTAAGGGGCCCGCTTGAAGCGGAGCGTGAGGCGGGATGGCTGCGGCATGTGTTTTACATGAGCACCTTGTACAGTCAGCATCAAAAGTAGCTGCGCAATCGAAGTCGTCAAAAGCACTTAATCCCTTTTAATAAAGACTTTTGACGTCTTAGTGTGCGCAGTTACTTTTGATGCTGACTGTACCTCGCCGGCGGCCAGCGGGCACTCAGACCGTACACTGACGGTGAGTATGAACCAGAGCTGTGCCAGGAAAAAGCCCACCAAACTCGTTTTACGTCACAATTACGTCATCTAGCTCAGCTGCGGGGGAAACTCACCTTGAGCTCGGCATTTAATGCGAGGTAGGCCCGGGCCAATTTGTATAATGTTGAGTTCCATTTTATGTCGAGTAAACATTATGTAATCGTGTAAGCATTCATTAGTTTCATTGTAGATCGACTGCTTAACTCAGTCCTCGCCTGTGCGGCGCGCGGGTGAAGGTGTACGACGATAACGGGGTGCGCGGTCCGTTATCGTCATACCCCTGCACCAGCGCGGTGTGCAGGCGAGGACTGAGTTAAGCTGTCGACCTACACGAGTAGTTATCTACCCAGCTCCTTTATGCCAGCAGGGATTAATTTCATGATTATGCTCGATATGAAATGGTATCAAATGTCCTAGGATTAGATTAGATTATTGGGATTCGACAAGGTCTAATATACCGCGAGGAAACCGGTCTGGGTTAGATTAGATTATTGGGATTCGACAAGGTCTAAGGTCTAATATACCGCGAGGAAACCGGTCTGGGTTAGATTAGATTATTGGGATTCGACAAGGTCTAATATACCGCGAGGAAACCGGTCTGGGTTAGATTAGATTATTGGGATTCGACAAGGTCTAATATACCGCGAGGAAACCGGTCTGGGTTAGATTAGATTATTGGGATTCGAGAAGGTTTAATATACTGCGAGGAAACCGGTCTGGGTTAGATTAGATTATTGGGATTCGACAAGGTCTAATATACCGCGAGGAAACCGGTCTGGGTTAGATTAGATTATTGGGATTCGACAAGGTCTAATATACCGCGAGGAAACCGGTCTGGGTTAGATTAGATTATTGGGATTCGAGAAGGTTTAATATACTGCGAGGAAACCGGTCTGGGTTAGATTAGATTATTGGGATTCGACAAGGTCTAATATACCTCGAGGAAACCGGTCTGGGTTAGATTAGATTATTGGGATTCGACAAGGTCTAATATACCGCGAGGAAACCGGTCTGGGTTAGATTAGATTATTGGGATTCGAGAAGGTCTAGATCTGCCTTTTTGGTGGAAGGTTAGACACAGTGGCTTTAGAAAATCTTCAAAATTAGGAGGCAAAGTGGATACCCTGAGCCCCTGTACGGTTCAACCCGGAGAACGCTATAGGAGGATGATTTATGATTTTTGGCCATATACATACACATACATATATAGATTCACGCCTTTATTCCCAAAAGGGGTAGGCCAAGCACATGAAACTTCCATTGCCACTTTTAGCAAAAATGCGGGCATAAAAGATAGACAAAACGTTATATCGCAATGATGGGTTGCTAGCCCATCGTCCACAACACACTCCAACCCTGCCAATTAATGGTAATTGTAAGATGATGCGATTTATTCGATATAATAATAATAAACTATAAAAAAGGGTTTTTTTTATAACTAGTATTATAAACAGGAGTGAGAGGTGTCTGAGATTGTAGCTTCGTAAGTTTGTATGTTTTGGGTAATCTCCGGAACCGCTGATCCGAATTCAAAAATTATTTCATCTGAGTGTAAGTAGTATGAAAATGGATTGTGTGGACGTGTATAGGCTATATTGTATTCCGCGGTTTTGCCTGCTTTACACGGCCGAAGCCGCGCGAGCAGCTGGTGGTAAAATACTATGTTTTAATTTAGCACCTTAGTCCGAAAAAAGTGTTCAATGTTTATAGTTTGCTACTGAGAGAGACATAAATATCAGTCCTTTAGGTTGCGTGCCATTTTAGAATGTAGGTCTACAGCTCTAAGCCATATGGCTTAGAACACACACACAATTATATAATTGTGTGTTAAATATCTGTCAATGACATACTTGACTATTTAGGGCAATATCTTACCGGTACACCATGGCGGCGCAACCAGCTGCATTCCCACAATTTGTTCGTGGCGGCGACTGGTTGCGCTGCCATGTTGTCCCGGTAAGATATTGCCCTAAATAGTCAAGTATGGCATCGAACACTTTTTATTAAATCTTTTTTAATGTTGCCGACTTTTCACAAAACTAAAATTGGAAATGGAATCTTCTACCTAGAATGGAAGAATTGCTTTTTGAATGGACTACTTTAATGCAATTTGGCCAACTCGAATAATCTAAAGTATACTGCTGGGTCAACAAGTAAAGGTGGATGCTGGCACGGTGTACGTCAGTGTGTCAGTGCCAAGGACATTTGTCGTCCAGGGGGGCTAGCACAACTGACGCGACGCGACGCGAGTCGAGAAAGATCTACCCTCGTCTATCTAATTTGCACGGTGCGAGTGAGACAGGAGATGCTCAGTCGCGCGCGAAGCGACTTGTCAGCCAGTTGTGCCTAGACGTACTGCACGGCTATCACGCGCCTGTGTCGCGGCGAGATAGACTATCCCTCTCTTTTCACATAGATTCGAACACTATAGACTCTATGTCGCCACGACGCAGGCCTTCCTGTTAAAGCTGTGTAGCCACAAGGGAACAAAGAACTGCGCATGAGGGAAGAAGCAGCTCGCGACTGACAATAGGTAGGTACTTTTTTGATGAAATTTAACGATTTCCACTAACTAAATCTTAACAAATCACTTTGATTTTGATGTCGATCGCTTCAGCATAATAAATTCTAGATCTACAGGTGCCTAACGCTTTTTAAAAAAAAGTCATTTAAGTTTTTAAATTATTGCAAATTTTGTAAATAAGGAAAACCTAAACCTAGTCTTTCATTGTGTCAATAAGTAATAGTACATTACGTACCTAGTAGGGCGGTGAATTCGTTCGGTTCGGGCCACAAATATGCGATCTGGGGCTTTACGAATTACCGCCCGTGGTGAGTACACAATTTTACGTCTTCATCTGGCCACAATGCGAGTTTTACCGTACGCGCAGCGTGCAGTAAAACTCGTATTATGGCCAGGTGTGACGTAAAAACATTTAAAAACATTCATCCCTCTTAAAGCGAACATTATTAAATATAATATATATAATATATATTAATATATATAATACAGTCACTCGTCTCACATTCAAAGCATGCAGTAAAATCTCCTGGCTCGTAAGGGCCTGCTTAGGTGTCCATTTTTGGGTATAACGTAGGTAAAATTGGCGGAAACCTTCATACGATGAAATAAGATAAGATAAGGCCGTATGTTATAGTATTTATTAGTTATAGGTCTACTGTTTAACTGAGACAGGCTAGAAGGGAGACGTCACCCCGGTTTGTCTCAGTTCACGTCGGGAATGCAATTTGGATAAAACTGCGCTAATCCAAAAACTATGTATACTTTATTTTGTAATAAACTTCTTTAAAACCCATGTCAGTTGGCATTCACTTATGTTTAACCTCACCATCGGTAGGTTACGCGACAACCATATTATTAATTCCTAGCAATATGAACTGGATGGTATGGAAAATCAAGTAAGTAAATTGCTGTTTTGGTCGTGAAATTCTGCGTTTAGGTGCATAGTTGCCCTACATTTTTTTTATTATAGCTTAAGGATCGTATTGGCATTGGCTGTATTAAATTTACCCTAAAATACATATCTTTTCTAAACTGTCAAGTTCTAACCATAGTAGCATTTTCGTTGGCATTTCGTTGGGCCAACTCGGTGATCAATGGCCAAAATGCTACTAGGGAATATACTTTTTTATGATTTTGTTTATATACAGCAATTTACACTTTATTGCAATAATTAAATGGGTTACTATCCATATGGATAGCAACACTACGTTATGAATTTTAACATGAGGAAACTACCCTTTTGTACCCCAGTGTTCCTGGCTTAGCGGCTATATCCGTCAAGTAATTAAACTAATACTCACCACGACAGTCACGAACGCGCGGTCGCATCCATACGCGTTCCTGGCGAGTATGCAGTACGTCCCGGCGTCCGAGATGACCGACCGCTTCACGGTGAACTTGACGTAGTCGTCGGACGTCATCTTGCACACGCGCTGGCTGTTGGTAATGTCGCGTGTGCCTTTCATGAAGACGACTGCGGAAAAAAGGGAAATTAGCGATCAACGTGGAACTTATGCTGGGACCAGATGGGACAGACTTAGACCACTTCCGCATTTGGTAGCGCGGAGTCGGTGTATCAGCAAGTTGTCAGCTGCCAGTGTCAGCAGTCAGTCGGGACAGTACCGATTCTTTACTGCGCGCCTATAGTTCAATGGTTATTCCTGCTTGGCAGTGGGCTTGCAGTACTACAATCATAACCTCCCCTTCCGCGCATCCCGCGCCATTCAAGAAGCATTCACTTGAATGCAGTATAAAATCGGTATTGACTCGACCGACAGCTGGCAGCTTACTAATATCCTACCGTCTTCGCACCATCAAATGTGAAAATCACCAAAAATGGCATGCTTATAGCTCAATCTAAATGAACTGCAAGCTTTAACATAACTCACCTTTAGGCTTCGGCTCTCCCTGTACCCTGAACGATATATTCACATCTTCCCCCACCGAAATGAGGACGTCTTTCTCGGGTCTGCCAGCGATGATAGCCGGCTTCCCATCCAACTCGGCAGGGTGCACCACGGTTATAGCCGCATTCATGTCCACATTCCCATGCATACTCCAAGCCCTGCACGTGTAGGTCCCAGTTTCCTTCTCAGTCACATCAGATAACGCTAGCGTGTACAATCCCTGCTCCACAAACGTCATAGCGTTCCTGTACACATCTGTGACGGACTTCCCCTCCCTGAGCCATTCGACTCTTGTGGGGCAGCCGCGGATCTCGACTTGGAGGCCTATTGTGCCTCCTCTAGCGACCTTGTAGTCGGTGAGGACGTTGGTGAAGTGAGGTCGTCGGGACTCCATGGCTTGGCGCGTGAAGCGCGAGCGCTCGATTGTTTGGATGTTGGGGCTGAGACGGGATTGTTTGCCTGGAAAAAAATGTCTATGAAGCAAAGGCCGGATTTCACGAAACTCATCATTACTCTAAAACATTGAATTGAATTGAATTGAATTGTGTGTGGCATGTAACAGGAGCAAATATTCAAAGGGACGAATCTTTAGAACATCTGCAGTAACCCCTTGCGTCCAATTTGTTAAATATTTTTTTCATTCGGAGAAATGTTGATCTTAAGTAATGACCTCCAAGTAATGTATCTTGGCACCACGAGATCATAGCATAGTTTAGTTATAGTTTTTGCATTTTTGTTTTTAAAATATATTTATGGGAAATTTACAATTTTTTGTTATTTTTGTGTTTTTAAAATAGTGTTGTGTTGTTGTTGTTTCACCCCATAAAAGTAAAAAACGCAACAAAAAACTATTTTTAAAAATAAAACCACCTGGAAATAATTGCTCACAAGCTCAATAATATACCGTTTAATTTTTTTTCTCCTATTCCAGACCACACCCTGTATACAGGTTGATACAACACCATGTTCCATGAAGGGTTTTGCCATAGATACCTACATGTGTGTTCATTGCCAATTTTATGGCATGTGATGAGGTAAACCTTCCAATATTTTGGCAAATTCATAAAAAGATGTGCTAACTTAGCCAATGGGACGTTTATCTTATAAAGCCCATAGCCACATTTTACAAACTCGCCGCCACCATGGTAAAAAGCCTGAAAAAGTTTAACGGCAGATAGTTTCACATGCAATTTTTAACGTATTATTTATTTCAACCATCACCCATAACACGGTTGTAGACTCAAAATGTATTACGAGTATTATTCCAAAAGAAAGAAGGCAAAAAAATGCCTAGTGGCGAAAATCCCATTCAGATATCTTAAAGAATGAAAAAGCTACTTACAACCGTTTTAATATTGCTTGTTAGAGAGAGAAATGACAATCGTTTGATTTGAAATTGCGTGTTGCGGAAAAGGGACAGAATATGCCCCATCTTAAAACTTTGGTGTTTGGACACTTATAACAGTTATAACTTTGTGATTATTTAATCCCCTGCTTTACTTTTTTCTCTATTTGAGAATATTTTTAATCCTTTTTCGGGAAAATTCACGATTATTGGTTATTTTATTTGGTGTTTACCCCCATATTCACTTGTATACCTTATTTCTTACATTAGAATTTTAATGGACAAATTAGACGTTTCTTCGTTTATTAGGATATCAAAGCTAAGTTTTGTTGTAGTATTCCTTATTTCAAGTAAAACTACTACCTACAATATTTCCAAACATAACCATACTAGTGTTTCGTTTCATCACGATCACATTCGTAATCGCATCACGAGTAACGCACGATTTGTCATAATCTTATCTGAGGGGTAATGGTTTTGAACGCGCGTTAGGTAGATCCAACTGTCATTTTTCCGTATAAAAATTGGCATTTAGATCTACCTAACGTGCTGGTAAATGCGTGCTGGTGCGTGATTGGTAAATTTGAAATCATTGCTCCACAGACACGGGCATTCATGGTGACTGTTTTCGATTATAACACAGCAAAAACCGTATAGGATTTTCTAATTGCTCTGCCTAAAAGCTTTTATTTACTATATACAGGAAAAATATCACGAACACATTCGATCATTTCGCACCTTCATTCTCGACTGCCTTTTTTTGGAAACTTAATTGGTTTGGCGGTTTGAATTGCAAAACCAAGGTGTGTGATACATTGGATTGGATGTTACTGGGCTGGTGTACTTATCATCATCATCATATCAGCCGAAGGACGCCCACTGCAGGACATAGGCATCCCCCAAAGAGTGCCACAATGACCGGTCCTGCGCCAACCGCATCCAGCGGACTCCCAACTGGTAAAGGAATACTTTTACGAGTTTATATTCGATGGACTAACAAATTGTGGTTCAATTGGTTCATTTCAATTTATAAGTTATGTATCTAGGCACCGATGGACTTGAGCCATTTACGTGAATTGGTTCGGCATTGACTCAGTTCACTTCACCAAGTCAGAAGCCGAAGCTTACGCAGGCGAAGAGCTCAAATGATTTAAACAAGCTCTAGCAGCTCTTGTTGCGTTGTAATAAAGTATACATTACAATAGGCCACTATTACTTTGTTCTGTTTGGTTAGATAAAAAATAAAACCGATATCGTAATTGGCAACTTGACAGTCCTCGGAAAAGTATTGTCAAATATGCGCGTATTTATTTTAAATTCCGGATTTTTCTCGAAACAACGTTATTTATCAGAAAAAGCACGTTCGTATTTCATATGTAAACTGACCTGAACGTATTTCGAATGAAACGATGTTATTTTTTTAATCTATTTGAGTATTAAATACGTTTCGCCGTTTTACAAACAAATTGATATTATTCTATTAAGCGAGATAAGGTAAACGTCCTAGTGCCCGGCACTGGCCTTACACATGACACTTTCAATCGTATGTCAAAATAATAGAGTTAAATATTAGGTGTCAACTATTAGATAGTAACGTGTGGAGCATTAGGACATTCACCTTACTGATCTTACTTACTTATAAGATCTCAAACTATGTCTAAACTTCTATGTAACATAGCTAGTTTATGTTACTTAAAGTTATGTTTGCAGCGTATTGGAGCGTTCTCTTGGAAGTGTATCCACGGAAGACCAGCGTCAAAGTACTCACAATGTACCTTGACATAAAGCTGAGTGGAGGCCATTTCAATGACGATTAAAAATTCTCACAACTGCTACTTCTCCAATGTATTAGCCTAGGTTTTAAAATGTCATGATTCATGAATAAACTTATTTTCTTTCTTCTGTCTTTCTTTCTTACTCGTGTAACTTCTCACGAGCACAAATATAAAACTAGTAGTTCTCTAGTACTTTAGTAGTTCTCTTTTTCTCCGTTTCAGTTGTGGGCAAGATTCTTTCGCATGTCCGGATGTCCAGATATGTGGTTGTTAGCCTCTACAGATTCTCAACCGATTCTTGGGAAATTTAGTGAGCAGGTTCATTAATTACAAAGATTATTTTGTCAATTCTGTTTTTCGAAATAAAAAATTATTTATATTTCGAAGAATAGGCAGGCTCGTGAGTTATACAGCTCACAGACCCAGTAGTTATTAAAAGTGTCAAATAGTTAATTGCGCCAATTTTTTTAAATCAGACTATGATAAAAGTACTTCAAATTCTGTAAGCTAATATGGACAAGTCATCATCCTCCTGGCGTTATTCCTGGAGCTGCCCCCAAAAGGCCCGGGCCTAATCCCAAGATTTGGCATAGGCACTAGTTTTATGAAAGCTACTGCCACCAGACCTTCCAACCCAGAGGGAAAACTAGACCTTATTGGGTATTAGAACGGTTTCCTCACGATCTCCACCAAAAAGCCACTGTGAAATATCAAATGATAAGTTTTTGGAAAAACCCATTTATGCGAGCCGGGGTTCGAACCCGCGACCTCCAGATTGAACGACGCATGCCTTACCGCTTGGCTACAGTGGCTATATAAAGACCATTATAATATAAGTCGCTAATTAAGTGCACTTACCCGTAAAGCTAACAACATGCGTGATCTGGTCCGACCACACCGAGTTCTCCGCCTTGCAGGTGTACTTCCCACTGTCCTCAGGAGTTGGATGACTGATGGCCAGCCGGCATACCCCGTCGGCGAGGTAGTAGGCTTGGTACCGCTCGTTGGTGGCCGGCCGATCGTCCTTCAGCCACGTTATGGTGGGGAGAGGCTGGCCGCGGATCCGGCATTCGAGGACCAGTTCGTTTTCAGCCAGGTGGAAGTTATCTGGGAAGCATTTGGATCATTAATGCTGGCTTGGACCAAACCGTCTGTGATCGTAGGCGGTGTTTGTTAAAACCTGATTGCACGAACAGTTTAACAAGTTTCTTTGGTTGACTGTAAGTAATCGTAACTTGATGCAACTGACCCTAAATAAGAGTACGGTCTCATGAGAGTCGAGTCAAATTACGCAGCCAAATGTATCTACTCGAAAGCGAGGCCGAAGGCAAGGCCCGTAGTGACTACAAAATCAGTCCAGGAAGTGGAAAATTCCTCATGCGAAGCGGGCGATTATTGTCACTTTATTACCAGGTGCGACGTAAAATAATTGATGTATACGTACGGTAGGGTAATCGGAAACATACAAAAGTTTTCAATATCCAGGTGTTCAATGGTTAAACATAAGGTTGCGTCTCTGCAGTTAGCCTCAAACCGCCACACGCACACCCGTTGGACCCCTCTGACACCTATGCGGCTACTACTACTAACATCAGCACGTCCATCATGAGACGGGCGCGACATACTCGATTTTTCTCGCACTATACCCTCGTTCTAAGTGTTCTAATAAGAGAAAGACGGATAGTGCGAGAAAAATAGAGAGAACTCGCGTGCCGTCTTGTGATAGCCGTGCAGAGACGCAAACTTACTTGCAATGTAAGTACATTGCCTGTCAATTTATCAGCTCACAACTGTCTAGAAGTGATTGCGGAAGAGAATGAATTATTAAATCCTTAAAACTCACCTCGAATAGATCTTGTGAACGTCGGTGGTATAGGTGAGGCCTCGAAACTGGGATACACTTTCAACGTAGCCGTTGTACTGACTGACCCATTCTCATTCTCTACAGTACAGTTATACTCCGCAGAATCGGCCGGGACAGCATTCAGCACTTCCAAAGTTACCAATCCGTCGACATACTTCGTTCTGTACTTTAACTTGTTGTCGATTAAAACGCCATTTTTGTACCAAGTGATAGTAGGATCGGCGGAAGAGAGGACGCTGCAAGTAAGTTTGACTCTGGATCCCTCCACAGCAGTCCTGTCGGTTAGGTAAGTAGAGAATACTGGTTTTCTTCTGACATCGCGAGGCATGCTTGAACGCTTCTCAGACAAAATGCTTCTAGCTTCGCTAACCGCTTTTGTTTTATGCTTCAATTCTATTCTTCTATCACTAGGCTCGCTTCTCCTAGAAGTATCAAGGTGGGGCGGGACGGATGAACGTAATTCTGCATCGAGCACTAAAGTTTGAGCTTTGTAAATAGTAATTCCTTTACCAGCTGTGTCAACATGGAAGTTATCTGATTGGTATGTTTTTTCTCTATAGTTGGATGGTCTAGCAAATTCTGAAGTATAGTCTCTGGTGCTGTGGTCGACGAACCTTCTTTTCTCCTCGTCTCTTTGATAATGAGAGTGAGTATCAGAGGTGCATTCTTTTGAACTATGGTCAACGTACCTGCGTCTTTCGTCGTCTCTTTGTTGATGAGAGTCAGACTTAACCCATTCATCAACCTTTATATCTCTATATGAGCTATCGTCATGGTCTCTATGTGCTTTTTCTCTATACGCGTCTCCATTTTCTCGACGCGTGTCCCTGGTTCTGACCTCACTTTTTTCCTTTCCAATCGAAGTTCTTCTTTTCCGTTTAGTCTCAACATCGCTTTCAACTTTTTTCAGACCCTCTTCTTTTGTCTTGTAAATGTCCGAAAGCATTTGCTTTTCTCCTTCGCGTGAAACACTCAGTTTTTTACTACTTTCGTCTTTCGAGAGCTTAGGTTTGTCTTCGTCGTCTTTCCTTGGTTTTTTCTTATCCTTTTCTTTTTTGGCCGTATGTTCATCCTCCCTTTTATTGTCAACTTTCATCTTATTTGGTTCAACGTCCGTTTTTATAAGTTTTTCGTCTACTTCAGAAAGTTCTTTAGCATCCTCCTCTTCTACTTTCTTAGTCTCAGTTTCTTTCTGTAACTTTGCATCCTTCTCCTCTCGCTCTTTCTTAACTAAAAGTTCTTGTTCCCCTGTTTCTTTCTTGAGTTGTTCATCCCTCTCTTTTTGTTCTTGTTTAAGTTGAGCATTCTTCTCCTCTTGTTCCTTCCTGAGTTTAGCTTCTTTATCTTTTTGCATTTTCTTTAGTTTAGCTTCTTTCCTTTCTTGTTTGGCCTTAAGCTTAGCGTCTTCCTCTTCTCGTTCTTTTTTGAGCTTAGCTTCTTGTACTTCCTCTTCTAGTTTAAGTTTAGCCTCATTTTCTTCAAGTTCTTTCTTAACCTCTGCCTCTTTTTTTTCTCCTTCAGCTTTAAGTCTGGCTTCATTTTGCTCTTGTTCTTTTTTGAGAATGGCATCTTTCATTCCCTGTTCAGCTTTATGTTTAGCATCTATATCCTCCTGTTCTTTTTTAAGGTGGGCTTCTTTTTGTTCTAGTTCTTTAGCATCTTTTGCCTCATTTTCTTTCTTGATCAGAGCAGCTCTTTCTTCCTGTTCTGCTTTGAGCTTAGCTTCCCTCTCCTCCCGTTCCTTCTCAATTTGAGCATTTTTTTCTTGTTCTTGCTTGATAATAGCCTCTTTTTCTTCTTGTTCCTTTTGGATTTTATCTTCAATTTCCTTTTGTTCCTTCTGTAACGCCGCCTGTTTCTGTTCTTGTTCTTCTGTTTCTTTCTTGAGTTGTTCATCCCTCTCTTTTTGTTCTTGTTTAAGTTGAGCATTCTTCTCCTCTTGTTCCTTCCTGAGTTTAGCCTCTTTATCTTTTTGCATTTTCTTTAGTTTAGCTTCTTTCCTTTCTTGTTTGGCCTTAAGCTTAGCTTCTTCCTCTTCTCGTTCTTTTTTGAGCTTAGCTTCTTGTACTTCCTGTTCTAGTTTAAGTTTTGCCTCATTTTCTTCAAGATCTTTCTTTACCTCTGCCTCTTTTTTTTCTCCTTCAGCTTTAAGTCTAGCTTCATTTTGCTCTTGTTCTTTTTTGAGAATAGCATCTTTCTTTCCCTGTTCCGCTTTATGTTTAGCATCTATATCCTCCTGTTCTTTTTTAAGGTGGGCTTCTTTTTGTTCTAGTTCTTTAGCATCTTTTGCCTCATTTTCTTTCTTGATCAGAGCAGCTTTTTCTTCCTGTTCTGCTTTGAGCTTAGCTTCCCTTTCCTCCCGTTCCTTCTCAATTTGAGCAATTTTTTCTTGTTCTTCCTTGATAATAGCCTCTTTTTCTTCTTGTTCCTTTTGGATTTTATCTTCAATTTCCTTTTGTTCCTTCTGTAATGCAGCCTGTTTCTGTTCTTGTTCCGCTTGTAGCTTAGCTTTATTTTCCTTATCTTTTTTAAGATCAGCTTCCTTTTCTTGTTCAGCTTTATATTTCGATTCTTTCTCTTCTTGCTCTTGTTTTAGTTTTGCGTCTTTTTCTTCTTGCTCCTTTATAATCTTCGCTTGCTTGTCTTCTTGTATTTTTTTAAGCTTAGCTTCTTTCCTTTCTTGTTTTAGTTTAAGTTTAGCTTTTTCCTCTTCTTCTTTATTAAGTTTAGCTTCCTTAACTTCTTGTTCTAATTTATGTTTAGCTTCTTCTATCTTCCGTTTCGTTTCATTCTCTTCTAGTTCAGCTTGAAGCTTTGCGTTCTTCTCAGCTTCATCTTTCTTAAGTTTTGCGTCATTGTCTTCTTGTTGAGCCTCTATTTCTGTTTTTTCTTTTATGAGCCTTTCTTCATCTTCCTTTTTTTTCTCCTTAGTTTGCTCTTCCGACTGTTCTGCAATCAAAGAATCTTTAATTTCTTGTTCTACTTTAAGTTCAGCTTTCTCATCTATTTCTTCAGCCTTAAAGTCTGAATCTTTCTTTTCTTCTAATAGGAGCTTAACATTCTTATCCGCTTCTTTCTTGAGTTCGGCTTCCTTTTTCTCCTGTTCAGTTCTAAGCTCAACATCCTGCGTCTCTTTTACAGCATTTAGCTTAGCCTCTTCTTTTTTTACACTTGCATCTTGCTTGCCTTTTTGTTCAGCTATAAGTATAGATTCTTTTTCTCCTTGATCTTCTTCAAGTTTGGCATCCTTTTCTTCTTGTACTGTTATAAGCTTCGCCTCCTTATCGTCTTGTATTTTCTTAAGTTCATCTTCTTTTTTTTCCTGTTTCGCTTTAAGTTTAGCCTTTTCGTCCTCTTCTTTCTTGAGCTTTGTTTCTTTTACTTGTTGTTCTAGTTTAAGCTTAAACTCCTTATCTGCTTGTTCTTTTTTGAACGTTGCCTCAGTCTCTTGTTCTGCCTTAACCTTCATGACCTTAGTAGTATCATGCCGATCGTGTTCTGTTTTCAACCCAATATCGATCTCCTCTTGCCCTATAATAAGTAGATCATCATTTTCTTTTTCCAATTTTTGATCAACCACTGTTGTCCTTTGTTTTTCTTGAGAAACAGTTGAATTATCTTCCTGTTCATTTTGAAGCGACGACCTTTGTTCTTGTCCTACATCAGATTGGATTTTTGCATCCTTGATTTCAATTTTTTCTTTTATGTCCATTTCTTCTTTAGAATCTTTAAGTGTCGTCGCTTTATCGTCTGGTCGTTCTCCAAGCTTTATATTTTTGTCTTCTTGTTGCTTTGAAAGCTCACCTGTTTCTATTTTTTTTACCATCTCAGCTTGTTCGTTTGGAAACTTCTTATCTTTATCTTTCGTTTTTTCTTCATCGGTCTGTTCCTTACCTGCTGGGAGCACGAATTCTTTCACATCGGGCTCTTCACTTCTTGCGATGTTTTGATCGTTTTCTTTTGCCTGACACTCAAGTGTAGCTTCTTCTTGTTCTTGTTCCGATCTTAGTTTATTTGCAGTTTCTTCTTTTTTGATCTGAGCTTCTCTCTGTTCTTGATCCTGTTTAAGTTTCGTATCTTGTTCCTCTTGTTCTGCCGTAAGCTTAGCCTCTTTGTCTTCTTGTATTTTTTTGAGCTTGGCCTCTTTTCTATCTTGCTTTACTTTAAGTTTTGCTTTTTCTTCTTCTTCTTTTTTTAGCTTAGCTTTCTTTAGTTCATTTTCTAGCTTATCTTTAGCCTCCTTTGTTTGTTCCTTTTTAAGTTGTGCCTCTTTCATTTCCTGTTCTACTTTAACTTCGGTATCTTTCTCCTCTTGTTTTTGAGTCAACTCATTCTCGTTTTCTTTATTTTGAGGAAGGCTACCTAACTCTTCTGTTTTGATATCAGCTATTTCATGCTCATTATTTTCGTTGGTAATTGCTCCTGTAACTTCTTCAACTTGATCTTGCTTTATATATGATTCTTTCGTTTTCTCTTCAATAACGGCTTCCTTCTTTTCTCCTTTGAGTATTGCTTCCTCTACCTGTTCTTGTTTGACAGCGTTTTCACTCTTCATTTCTTCGCTACTCTGCTGTTTTGTAAATTTGTTTTCTTTGCTCTCTAGCTCTGTTTCAGAACAAGTTTCCTTCTCTTCATGTTTACTTTCTAGCTCTACCTGTTCATCCAATATTTTCTTTTCAGATAAGACTTCTTTGGTTTCAGATTCCTTCTCGCCCTTAGCTATTTCCTCTTCTGGCTGTTGTTGAATCTTAGTTTCATTTTCGAACTTTTCTTTGGCAAGCTTTGTTTGCTCTTTTTCATCTGTAAGCAAGGTGTCTTCTGTTTTCTCTGGCTTGTCGATTTCATTTGTTTTCAGATGTGCTGTTTTATCATCCTGTTCTTTTTTGAGCTTAATTTTTTTTATTCGTTTAGATAGATCTTTCACTGCATCGTCTTCATCGTCTGTTTGTGTCTCCTCATCTTTCTTAGGCTTCAAACTTTTAACCTTTTGAGAAGTTTTAGTTTTTTCTTGTTGTTCTGTTTCATCTTCTTTCTTTTGTACATCAATTTTGTCTATTTCTGTTGATTTGTGGCTTTCTTCTGCTTGTTCAACTGTTGTTACATCTGCGTCAGATTTAAGGTTTTCATGTACATTTTGCGTGACAATACTACTGGTTTCTAAAGACAAAACTGATTTTTCTTCTTGGTCCTGTTTTTCTGTGTCAATTTTGGGCTCTAGTTGCCGATCTTCCTGTTTTGATGTACTGGGTAGGGGTTCATCAATCTGTGCTTTAATCCGTACACACATTTGAGCCTCTTCAATGTTTTGTTCTTTCTGCAAGGATGTTTCGGTGTTTATTTCAGGTGGACCCTGAATTTGTTCACTTGTGCTCAAATCACTTACTTCTTTTATTTCTTCCTTAACTTCTATTTGCGGTAATGTGATATCTTTCGTTTCGGTGTCGAAAGCAAACTTGGCTTCAGTGTCACTTATAACAGCATTTGTTACTTCATCGGGAGGTTTCAATTCATCTAAGTTATCAGGCGTGTCAGATGTAGTTTTTTCTGTTTCTTTGCTAATGGTAGTAAGGACTGTTGTTTGATCTATTTCTGGTTCTGTGATTTTTATTTCACTAGAGGAACTTTGCAATGCTTCTTGCGTTGGAATAGGTTCAGCACTTTCTGATTCGTCAGATTGCTTAAAATCACCTTTTTCTTGAGCTTTCATATCAATCATGTCAACTTTGTCAATACTTTCCATGATTATATCTTCTTTATCTGAACATTTAGCAATGGCGTTTGTCATTTTCAGCAAAAGAGTTGCAACTTCTTTGAATATAGGTATTTTTTGTTTTACTTCCAAAGAAGTTAAAGGTTCAATCTTTTTAAGGTTTGATTCAATCCCTTTAATAGTAGCTAGATATGTTTTAGCCACTTCTAGGTGGATTTCGGAATGTGGTTTCACAGTTTCATTTATACTTAATTTTAATTCATTAAGAATAATCTTAGTAAATGCAGCATCACTGGGCAATCTTGCCGTCTTATCCAAGTTAATATAGAATTTAATATCTTCGAAGTGATTAAGCACTTTTCTAAGTGATTTTGAAAAGCTTTTGCAGTTTTTATCGTTCATATTCTTCATAGCTTTCAGTAAATCTTCAGATGGTTTACCGTAGTTGTCATGCATGTATCTCTTCTGTATACTCTGGACAGTACTCCTCATATTAGATATACTACCATATACGGAATGTACAGCATTAAATATACTTTCCTTAACGTTATCTGGTATATCAACAATATCTTTTTCCAAAGCGAAAACTTTATCTTCTACCTGGTCCAAACTTTGTATAACTTCAACGCCTTTGTCAATCAAGGTATCAGCATCTTTTAAGAAATTATTTCTAAGAAGTTGCATGACGTCTTTTAGAATTCTTAGATTTTCAACGATTTTTGACATGTCTCCTTTACTTTCAATAGCCGTTCTGAGTAATTTCACTGTCACTTCGGTTTCCTCAGAACATTTTTGTAGTAAACTATTGGTTTTTACTTCTTTGATAACAGCACCTGTTAAGAACGTATTAAAAGATCTTAAACTTAATTATTAATCATAAAATAATGTATACAAATAGCCCAATGGAACAGTATATTTTTAAAAATAGGAAATGAATATTACGGGTTTATTTATACAACGGGCATTCTAGTCATTTAATATATAGGATAAGAACACTGAGTATTGAACTTCAATAGAACTATACCTGTGATATCCTCGGTAGCACTCATGTTATTGACCAGCAACTGTAAGGTCTCGCAAGCTTCCTTCAACAGCTCTGGAGGGCTGTCCTCAGTGATCTGCAGCTGAACACTTCTCACACTGCACTCTAAGTCTTCTAGAGTTTCATTGAGCGTGTCATTGGACCCACCATCGTAGTCTCTCTTCAGTTTGATGATGACGGTTTGAATTTCGTCGAGATTGTCTCGCAATGATTCTGTGTCATCTGATGATCGCTCCGTGGTTCCGATCTTATCGGTGACTTCTTGGAGTAAGAACTCGAGATGATGCATTGATTCTCCAGCCATTTCTGTTGTAGGTTCTAAGGAAATGATTCGATATAAACTTACAAGCAATTTGTGTATAGAATAGAGTAGAATACCCTTATTTCAGGTCATAGATCTGAATGATGCCTTAGTGACAATTATTATTTCTGATAGGTAGTAGATACTCGTATAATTATTATTTGACATATTTGAATGCCGTTTTAATTTGCTGAACCCAGTGCATCAAAATCGGGCATTCAAATCTGCCAGCTATAATTTTCAGGATACCGTTGGGACCCGGTACAGTTATGACGCATTTTTTTCCGCATAAGTACCTGAAACTCATATGTGCGGGCTTAAGCGTACATGCCCGACGCACTGCACCATCGCGGCAGACCCAAGAGCATCCTGAACGCGTTATTTTATCGAGTGCGGGGCGAACTATAAGCTCGTCAATGACATTTTTAATATTCAGTGCAATGACGCGTAATTCAATGTCCGAGAGGCAACCGGATGGCTTACGTTATTTGAGCCCCTGAAGTGTTGCGGTTGCCTGAAAGTGTGTATGCTGTTTATATAATGTTTTTTTTTATGCCATCACTCCTAGTGCAACTGGAGACCTGTACGCGAGCGAAACAAATAAATAAATAAAAGTTGTCAGGCAACCGCTTGAAAATTGGCATGCTTGTTCATCACATACAGATACTGGATACAATTTCATGGGAGAGGGATGGCATTTGTGCATATCATTAATTACATCATACAAAACTCGAAAAACAAATGGCATCAGAGTTCAATGATTTTAAGTGCATTTTCCTAAGTTCTCGTCCACCGCCATTTTTTTCCGGCTTCCAACTCTAACGGATCGATAACCGACCGGCCGGGACGGATGGCAATTTTTTTCCAGTGTCTATGTGATAAAGAACCAGCATGCTAAATTACAAGCGGTGGCCTGACAACTTTTTTGAAGTGAAAACTTCTTTAGCGGCGCTGTGCACTTTTTGGGATGGGGAAAAAAATTTAAACTCGCGTCAGGTCACGTGACCGTAAGATGCGAGAGATTGAAAATTCGTAAGACGGACGGAGTTTTTACTTCTGCCGGCACTCCCGGAGTGCAACCCGGTCTTTTTTTTTACTTCGCTCGCGTACAGGGCTCCGGTCGCACTAGGAGGGATGGCATAAAAAAATCATTATATAAACAGCGTGCACACTTTCGGACAACCGCTGTTTCAATCGGTTGCCTTGGGCCATGTTTTTTTCACGACCCCTCTACTATTTCCGAATCAGTCACAGTTGGTTCAGTTCGGGTTGCACAAGGCGGTTCCACAACTCTTCGGGAGCTCAAATACCGCGAGCCATCCGGTTGCCTCTCGGACATTGAATAACGCATCATTGCTTTAACTAAAAAAATTGGAGTACCAACAATTTTACTGTACACAATGCTTGCTTTAATTAAGTATAATACATTGTATATTTACATTAAGTACCCCCAAAATATTGTCATGTTCTAAGTATCAATGAACCAATTAATAAATGAGGATAGAAAACACTTACCCGTAACTGTAGCCTTTGCCAATTCATCGTGTAAATGCGTCACAATTTTGCTTACTTCAGCCCATTCATTAACATCAATATTTTGAGTAATATATTCAGTATTTTCTACGGCTACGGCTTGGAAAGCTTCTAGAGCTCCTTGCAGTTTCTGCGCCAGTTCAGCCTGTACTTTTGAAACATCTTCTGTTTTTATTTTCTCGACTTCTGTGTAACTCTCCTTCAATTCATGAGCAACTGCTATGGACTCTTTAAGCTCAGTGACGTCTATTATTTTTGACAGTACTTCAACAGTATCAGCGATACGAGCTGATGTTAGTTCGTCTATATGCTGAACTAGAGTGGCTGTCTCTGTGGAATGAACATTATTATAATAAAAAAGTAACAAAATTTGAATAACGTAGGCGTATTGCTTGGAGTACCAAAAATTTTACTGTACACAATGCTTGCTTTAATTAAGTATAATACATTGTATACATTAAATACCCCGATGCTTCAAGCCAAAAATATTTTCATGTTCTAAGTATCAATGAACCAACTAATAAATGAGGATAGTAAACACTTACCCGTAACTGTAGCTTTTGCCAATTCATCGTGTAAATGCGTCACAATTTTGCTTACTTCAGCCCATTCATTAACATCAAGTTTTTGAGTGATATATTCAGTATTTTCTACGGCTACGGCTTGGAAAGCTTCTAGAGCTCCTCGCAGTTTCTCCGCCAGTTCAGCCTGTACTTTTGAAACATCTTCTGTTTTTATTTCCTCGACTTTATTAAAACTCTCCTTCAATTCATGAGCAACTGCTATGGACTCTTTAAGCTCAGTGACGTCCATTATTTTCGACAGTACTTCAACAGTATCAGCGATACGAGCTGATATTAGTTCGTCTATATGCTGAACTAGAGTGGCAGTCTCTGTGGAATGAACATTATTATTATAAAAGATTGACAAAATTTGAATAACGTAGACGTTAATTACATTCATAAAGAAAAAGTAAATTAAACGTTTCGCTTCATGCACTGATTCCAACAATATTTTTGTTTAACACTTAAAGCGTATTATCATATTTTAATAATGTACAGATACGACCAAAAAAATGTATCGAGAAAAATTTGTCAAAAATACGTGAACCCGACTGTTATAAAAGGCATCAGATATTTTTGAACTTTTCTGAATATATTTATGAACTCGACTGTACGTAATAAAACAGCTGTTTTGAATTTAGATACAACAGCTGCATATTACATTAAACTTATACATGCAGGTCCCATTTGGATTGAAATACGTGTTTAACTTTAAACAGTTTTAGCCTCATTAAGAATTAATTTTAATGAAACATATTACTTAGATACAATTATTATTTATCTTTAAACCAACTTATAAAAAGGCAACTATAGTCGTTTGTAACATAGAAGGAGAGTTGTGAGTTTTAAATGATTAATTTTCAGCTGTGAAATGAAAACATCAGACACTTTTGGACTTTATTGAAATAAAGTCGAAAGTGGCAAACATTTTCATTCATCGACGATGCTTAACTGTTACTAAATTGTTTAGTGTGATCTAAGTGTGCAATGTGTGAGGAATGTGTGTTACAATCTATATCATGTGTCTTTTTACCGGCTGATATCATCGACTTGTGATTTCAATCTTTGTTAATATCTATAATATTGTATATTTTATTTGTTATTACACCATACTGACTTTTCCAGTCAGGCTGGGGACTTGTATACGTCACATTAAACTTCATAATGATAGTTTATATTACAATAGCTATCCATGTGCTGTGTCGAGAATTACAACGACTCAGGTGGTGATTCCCCGAATCAACCGATTATCGTCAACTGTTTTTTTTTAAGTGTATTTACGTTGCATGCTGGTCTAAGTTATGACTGAAATCAATATTAGGTGCATTTATATCAGTAGCAGAATATAAAATCAACCTATGACTGACACTTATTACAAAATAGGTAATAAATATGTAAATAGCTACTTTTATTTAGTGTGTTGCTGTATACTATGAATAATGACTAGAGAATAAGTGAAGCTCCATGCTTCGTTATAATAATGGTTATTTGTATGTAAAGCAACAAAAAAATTAGGAGTAAAAATATTTCACATGAATGTTTTACGATGCCAATGTTAAATTAAACAATTATTTTCAATGTTAATTTTGATATTACTACGCTAATACACCAAATATTTTTATGCTGCCAATTATATAAAAAGCGTTGGAACCATTTGGTTTCGAAAAAAATAACACAAAATGTATAATAATATACTGAACAGTAAAACAAAGTTTTAGATAGTAGTTATTTTACTGCCTTAAACAATCGAATAAGGTGTGAAATATATACGAATTATTAATTGAACATGGTTCCAAAGCCATTTTAAACACTGAAGACGTTGTTATTTTTTTTTTATTTAGCGAAGCAGCATTTTTTACTTGTATTTACCAATTGGTTTTTGGACATCCTCTTCTGATATTATGTCACTGATTTCAAGCGATGTAGTCTGTTCTTGTTTTATTTCAGCAATTTTCACGATATTTTCTATGGTTTGACTAACAGAAAATTTTAATTTAGTCGTTTTTGACGAGATTGTTTCATCTATTCCAGAAATTGTATCTGCATTTTGAGTATCGCCGACGACTAGTGCTTGTTGTTTGTCTTCAGCGGTTTCTGGTATATATACAATAGGTGATTCCAGTACAGCGTGTTCCTTCACAGAAGGTTCAGAGATTTGTGTTTCTATGATAGAGACATTTTCTAACAACTCTTTTGTTGTTAGTATAGTGTTTGTGGAGTCTACGGCAGCTATTTCTCTTAGATCATTTGTAGATTGTAAAGCAACAGATGATTCAACTAGAATTTGTTCCTTTATAATATTATTATCTGGGATAACTTGAGATTCTGCCAAAATCATATTTTCATACAAATCGGAAGGTGTTTCTAGAACATCTGGAGTATCTGTTACAACTACTTGGTTCGATTCTATAGACGAATGCAAAACAGAAGTGGACACTACAAATACGTCCTCTATATATGCGGTTTCATCAGTTGCACTGGGTTTTTCAACTTCTGAAATATTTGCTGAAAAACCTATTGCTGTTCTATTAATACCAGTTACTTGTTCAACAGCTTCTTGAATTAATTCAGTAATAGTTCGTTCTATATTATCAAACAATTCTTCGTCGACAATTGAATCAAATACAGTCGGTATTTCTGTAATTGAAACTTTATCCAAAGAATCTTCGATTGTTTCTATTACTTCTGATATGTTAACGAACTTAAATTTTTCCAGGTCCGCAGCTTGTTGTAGGATAGTAGGTGATTCAACAATTATCTGCTTCATATTGTGCCCAGTTTCTGATTCTATACCTGTATACAGAAAAGCTACAGTTTCCATGAATTCATTTGTTGTTTCTAGAACATCAGATGTTTCCATCATGACGACTTTATCTGTATCCATAATAGATTCTAGAACTAGAGAGGGTTCTACCGCTGCCTCTTCCGTATTTTTTGTGGTGTTTGTGATAGCAGTTGTTTGCATTATGATAACTTTTTCTTGTGAACAAGCTGTTGTTTTGGAAACTTCAGACAGTTTTACAACCGATTGTTCCAAATCATTAGAAGGTTCTCCAAAATTCTGCAATTCTTCTTCAACGAGTTTTTTGTCAGATACAGAATCTGTAAAACTAGGTGTTTCTGTAATTGATGCATTATCTAACACATCGGTGTTAGTTTCTGTCGGTTTTTTGATTGTATTTCTTTGCTCTACTTCAGTAGCAGTTTGTGATACAGTGGTTGAATCTACCAATATATATTCCGATTCAATAGTATTTTCCACCTCCTGAGCTATTTCTACTAAGGACAGCTTATCTACTACATCGGCGGTTGTTTCCAAAACATCTGTTGTTTCCACAACTACTGCTTGATACAAATGAGGACTAGAATCAAAATCAGAAGCATCTGCTGAAATCTGTTCTATATCAACTACAATTTCTTTCACAGACTCGTCCAACGAATCAGAGGTTTTATCTGAAATATTCAATGGAATTCTGCCAGCAATTTGATCTAAGTCAGCTGTAGTTTGTTCGACGTTTGGCAATTCAACCACAACTTGTTCATTGTTAATAACAGTTTCTGTCACTTTTGTTGTTTCATTCGTTTGCTTTGTCTCAGTAACAGATTGTAATAAAGAAGGTGAATCGATCAATATAGGTTCAGCTTCAATAAATGTTTCTAATACCTGAGGTATTTCTACTAAGGACAGCTTATCTACCACATCGGCAGTTGTTTCCAAAATATCTGTTGTTTCCACAACTACTGCTTGATACAATTCAGAACTAGATTTAAAATCAGAAGCATCTGCTAAAACCTGATCAACATCAACTGCAATTTCTTTTACAGACTCGTCCAACGAATCACAGGTTTTATCTGAAATATTAGATGGAATTCTGTCAGCAATTTGTTCCAAGTCAGCTGTAGTTTGTTCGAGGTTTGGCAATTCAACCACAACTTGTTCATTATTGATAACAGTTTCCGTCACTTTTGGTATTTCATTCATTTTCTTTGTCTCAGTAGTAGATTGTAATAAAGTAGGTGAATCCATCAATATATGTTCAGTTTCAATATTTGGTTCTAACACCTGAGGTATTTCTACTAAGGACAGCTTATCTACTACATCGGCGGTTGTTTCCAAAACATCTGTTGTTTCCACAACTACTGCTTGATACAAATGAGGACTAGAATCAAAATCAGAAGCATCTGCTGAAACCTGTTCTTTATCAACTGCAATTTCTTTCACAGACTCGTCCAACGAATCAGAGGTTTTATCTGAAATATTCAATGGAAATCTGCCAGCAATTTGATCTAAGTCAGCTGTAGTTTGTTCGACGTTTGGCAATTCATCCACAACTTGTTCATTGTTAATAACAGTTTCTGGCACTTTAGTTGTTTCATTCGTTTGCTTTGTCTCAGTAACAGATTGTAATAAAGAAGGTGAATCGATCAATATAGGTTCAGCTTCAATAAATGTTTCTAATACCTGAGGTATTTCTACTAAGGACAGCTTATCTACCACATCGGCAGTTGTTTCCAACATATCTGTTGTTTCCACAACTACTGCTTGATACAATTCAGAACTAGATTTAAAATCAGAAGCATCTGCTAAAACCTGATCAACATCAACTGCAATTTCTTTTACAGACTCGTCCAACGAATCACAGGTTTTATCTGAAATATTAGATGGAATTCTGTCAGCAATTTGTTCCAAGTCAGCTGTAGTTTGTTCGAGGTTTGGCAATTCAACCACAACTTGTTCATTATTGATAACAGTTTCCGTCACTTTTGGTATTTCATTCATTTTCTTTGTCTCAGTAGTAGATTGTAATAAAGTAGGTGAATCCATCAATATATGTTCAGCTTCAATAAATGTTTCTAACACCTGAGGTATATCTACTAAGGACAGCTTATCTACTACATCGGCGGTTGTTTCCAAAACATCTGTAGTTTCTACAACTACTGCTTCATACAAATCAGGACTAGATTTAAAATCAGAAGCATCTGCTGAAACCTGTTCTATATCAACTGCAATTCCTTTCACAGACTCGTCCAAAGAATCAGAGGTTTTATTTGAAATATTAGACAAAATTCTGTCAGCAATTTGATCCAAGTCAGCTGTAGTTTGTTCCACGTTTGGCAATTCAACCACAACTTGTTCATTGTTAATAACAGTTTCTGCCACTTTTGGTGTTTCATTTATTTGCTTTGTCTCAGTAGTAGATTGTACTAAAGTAGGTGAATCGATCAATATAGATTCAGCTTCAATAAATGTTTCTAACACCTGAGGTATTTCTACTAAGGACAGCTTATCTACAACATCGGCGGTTGTTTCCAAAACATCTGTTCTTTCCACAACTAATGCTTGATACAAATCAGGAGTAGATTTTAAATCAGAAGCATTTGCGGAAACCTGTTCTTTATCAACTGCAATTTCTTTCACAGACTCGTCCAACGAATCAGAGGTTTTATCTGAAATATTCGACAAAATTCTGTCAGCAATTTGATCTAAGTCAGCTGTAGTTTGTTCGAGGTTTAGCAATTCAACCACAACTTGTTCATTATTGATAACAGTTTCTGTCACTATTGGTGTATCTGGTGGAGGTTTTTCTTGAATAATATCCTGAAATGTTACTGAAACATTATGTGTGTCTGTGACCGCCGCAAAAACTAAGTCGACAGTCGTCTGCGAATCTTTGGTTGCCTCGACTTTCATTTGATCTAGATAAACGTTAGTTAGCTCTTCTTTATTAGTAGTTGTTTCTAGAACAGGTACTGTTTTGACAACGGTCACGTCGGTTTCTACAATTTGAGTGCCTGGTTCTACATCTTTATCTGTTAGTAGCTCACCCGTTTCTAGCGTTTCAGAACATGAAATCACAACATGCTTACTATCCAAGCTAGTTGTAACAGGCGTTGCCAATAAAATAGTTTCTTCTATTAAATCAATAGTTCCGCCTGTGTTTTCCACTGTTTCCATCGTAGCATCTTGCTGAACAAATTTGGTAGTTTCACCTTCAAAGGAAGCGTTTTGGTCAAGTTTATTCACAAATGAGTCTTGACTAGCTGATGCTTCAGTAGCACTTTGTTCCTCGAATTTATCTTCAGTTGTAGGTTCATTTGTGATACTTACAGAGTGAGTCATCAATTCAGTCGTGATTGGGATTTCTACAGTAATTGCTTGTTCTACATTAGAGGTAATTGTTAAAACATTTTCAGGCACTACGCTAGACATTTCCTGAATATTTTCAATTTCTTTTATAATTTTTACCGTGTCAGTGTCAATTGCTGAAAAAACAGACTCTTCTAACACAGGAGTAGGCGTAATTTCCACTGGTTCGTCGTCAATGGACGTTTTTATTCGTGTTTGTGTTTCTAAAGCGGCAGTTGCTTCGTGAGTAGAGGTTTCCAATGTAACCGTAGTTACCATGCAGGTTTCTTTTTCTATGCTAGGTTCAAGCGATAGTGAAGGGATAGAATCTACCACTTCTCTTTTAGAAACTGAATCTAAAACAGTAGCTGTTTCAGTAATTACTTGTTCATTTTGATAAGATGTTTCTGACACCATAGATACTTTCTGTTTTCTGTCTTTAAAAGATACCTGTCCAACAGCTTCCGTACTTTCCAAAATTATAGGATTATCAAGGATAATTTGATTATTTTCTACAGCACTTTCCAAAACCGTGGGAATATCTAAAGATATTGCGTCTTCAAATAAGTCTGCAGTCGTATCCAAAGCAACGGGCGTTTCGATAACAATTTGCTCTTTATCAATTAGTGTGTCTCTGAATATAGGCGTTTCAATAGGAATAGCATCTTCAAATAATTCCGAAGTAGAATCTAAAGCAACATGAACCTCAGTCATCTGTTGTTCACTAATTATACTATCTGATATGCCATGTATGCTAACCATAGGCATTTGTCTCATTGAATCCTCATTGGTTTCTGAAATATCAGCAGTTTGTTTTCCAGATGTTCCTTTCGTAATAACTTCAATGTAATCTTCCATCTGAATGTCAGGTTTTTTACCATCCTTTTTATCCAAAACAATGGAAATGTCGGTTTCAATATCTTTGTTTATAATGCTGCTTTGTAATTTGACAGTCAGTTTAGTAAAATCTTCAAACCCTTTGTTAGCTTTATTTACTTCAGTGGAATCATTTTCACTGCTTTGTTGTTTACTAATGAGAGCTAAATCTAGTTTTTCTAGATCAGTCTTTAAATTGGCCACTACTGCAGTCAATTTCTGCAAATCGGGTTTCTCGCTAATATTTTCTAGAGCATATGTTTCAATGAGATTCAAAGCAGTTTGCAGCTTTGTGGCAAGTATTGGTACCTGTGTAATATTTTTAGCCACAACGTTAGTCAATTCAGATATATTTATGGCATCTTCTTGTTGTTTGATGACGTCAACGTTTGTGACAGTTACTTTATTTTCATTAATTTCGTCAGTATATTCGGTCACAATTGGCAGTTGTATATCTGTGTCAACTTTTATCTTAGTCAGCTTTGTTTCTTTACAAAGATCTTCTTCAACAGCATCAATATCCGCAATAATCATGATCAAATCGTACGCCGTATGCAACGAATCATCGACGACGACAGCATCAAGTGGTAAAGATTGTAATGTGTGTGTTATTTCGGTTGTGTATTCATTGAGGTGATGCAAAAGTGTTTCTGAAATTGTAATTAAATAAAAAAAATATTAGAAATAGGATAAGCACATTTGCTGAGAGGTTTAGGTAAATAATGCTAAATGGTATCAAAACTGTGAATAAGTGTGCGAGATAATTTACTCTGTTATTCTCTTGGTTATATTTATTTGAACTTAGATTGTAATAAACGTAAAAATTTAATAGAAAATACATCCATTAAGATTAAAAATATATATATTACGAGTTCTTATAAACAAGTAAAAACAGGAAGTTTTACGCTTCAAAACTCAGAAAGAACTCGGTCGACTACACCGTTGCTCATATCACGTAAATCTCGTAGGTTAAGGAAGGCGCAAGAACCACGTGCTTCTGGTGCACCGAAAGTGGAGCTGTGGAAATAATATAATTATGCCAATCTTGATGCTGTACAGTGACGAAGCGGAATTGTGAAACGACTTGCCCCTGATGGTAATAAATATAGCCATGAAATGCGAATCGCGCTTGACCGACGGGTTCATTACAAAATGTATAAACATGAAACAAGCACTAAAAACCTGTAAATAAAATAGTGTTAAAATGAGAAAATGGTATAAATAGGCATCATTATTTGATTTGATAGCATGTAGTTTGCTGTAACGGTAAAGTTATGTAACGAGCGAGTGAAATGAACGCATTTTTATTTTTCAGCTTGGGCCGAAATTCATTCGTCTTGAAACTATGTGAGCAGATTCCTTAATTACATAGAATTTTAGTTGTTTTTTTTTTAAGTAAAAAAATATATTTAACATGACAGGCCCTTGAGTTTACAGCTCACTGAGCTACTATTATATATAATGGCTCCTCTACATGATGGCACATCCTGCTGGCCCACTAGGATGGGCCAGCGTGTAGAGAGGGTAGTGGTGTCGGGTGGCTTATGGCGCGGCGGGATGGCGATGATGGGATGGCCGCGGTGTCGGTTTTTCGGCCGCACATCAAAGGAAGTGGGCCAGCGATGGCGGTACGCATCTACACGTGGCCCATTCCAGAGTGCGCGGTGAACCGCGGTTGAGTGTGACTGTGGACGTTCGTGCAGTGTATTTTTATTATCAAAAATGACCTGTACCTGGCCTCAACACGAAACAATAGTTTTTGGAATTATATCGGGGTGAAAGCGTAATATGTAAATAGACAAATTGCCGCAGCGGCTAACACTTCGTGGTCCATCTCGCAAAACAATTCAATCACAACTGAATGTCGCCATCGTGTAGTGACGTTCAACCATCGCATGGCCATAGCTCTGGGCCATAGGATGGGATGGGACGACCAATTTTATATTCATTACAACTTGATGGCTTCTACATGATGATGTAGGGGAGCCATCAAGTAGTAATATTAAATTTGTCGTAAGTAAGCCCTGGCAACACAATACGTCGTACGTATACATTGTGACTAAACTGACTAATATTGTTGCAACTGTCTCTATTGAGTTTTAAGTAACACCAAAGCGCGGGCCTAAGATGGTTTCCATTGTATCACTTATCATGGTTGACAAGACATCCGTCACTCTCGCTCTCGCATAATTGTCAGAACGTGACGGATCGACCGCGATTAGTGATAAAATGTCAACCATGCCACGTCCGCTGGAGTTGCCAGCGTCCATAGGCTCCGGTGACCGCTTACCATCAGGAGGGCCTTGTTGGGTGTGGGTAAGCTTATTTGCAGCGGCCGTGGTATAAAAAAATGTTTTGTTGCCAAACACTTACAATTTTGTAATGGCCATGGAGGGATCAAAATTAACTAGATATGTTAAAAAGCAGAAAAATTACCTACTGCAGTTATTGTTATATTTTGCTTTGTAAAAGTGCCGCAGTAAGTACATGAGGTATTAAAATGTTTAAAAATCAAAAATAACTGAAACACTATTATGTCATTTAGTACGTTAATGATAATGCTTGCCAAGTAAAATATTTTACCGATTGGCGTTTTCACTTCTGTTTCACGTGTCTCTGCTTTTATATCTTCCGTTTCTTTTTCTACGACTACATCTTCTATTTGGGTTTTACCCGCCATATCTTTATTTTCCATCTCTGTCACGCACTCTATACCTTTAGCTTGCTCATCTTCATCTTGGTCTTTGAGTTTTTGTATCTCTTCGTCTCTGATTGATTGCGTCAAAATGGCCGCTAGTCTTTTCGTTGCTTCTCCTACTGATGTTGTTAACATCTCTAGTGATGCTACTTGGTCTATGATTTCCATTTCACTTGCAGATTTGTCTTTAGAAATATTGTTTTCTTCATTGGTGGGCTGATAAATATTTGACTGGTTCTCAAGTGGTGCTTCTTCTCGCAAATCCTTGCTGTCTAACTTACTAGACTGAAGCGGAACTTGAGAAGTAAGATTCTCAGTATAATCTTTAGAATTTGAAGTTTCCAGAACTTCCTTACAAACAGAATTATCAAAGGCATTCTCTGTCGTTTTATCAGCTACAACCGATCTGGTTTGGGATACAATTGCCTCCAGATGAGCATTTAGATGTGTTGTGACTTCAGCCAATTCATGAAAACCATCTCCAAGTTTTGCTTTAAGATCTTCTGAAGCATCATTGGTATAAACTTGCAAAACGATTAAAGCATTCTGAAGTTTCTGTAGAAGAGCCGTTTTTTCTAAAGTTTTCTTATCAAAATGTTCAATATTTTCAATATCTTTGAAATCATTTTGCACTTCCTTAGCCATAGTTATGGATTGTCCCATTGCTTCGCTGTTTACTGTCTTAGACAGAGTGTTTAGAGTATAACATATGTTTTCAGACACATATTTTTCAATATGTTGTTTAAATGATTCTGAAATAAATTGTGTACGAATGTAAACCTGTATAATGTATTGATTTAACTTAGTTACACCTAGCATGAGAGTTATAAGATAGTGTTTATGAAAACGAATTGAACATTTGAAGTGATTGTTTGAATGTATTTTGCACACAGTTACGGTATGGTTGTTGATTCGTGAAAATATGTTTACTAGTGTTTTAAGCTTTTCTTTAGCCAGTTATTTGCATAACTTCGAACATCACACACTTTTTTTCGTTAACACGGCAATCAATCAACTTGCAAGATATTTTTTTAAGTATACAAAGCAGTAAATTGTTTCAAAACGGTTAGTTGCGTTGTCCCTATCGATAATAAAGATATACTTTGATCTTGTATTTGCTATGCCTGAGTTTTTTTGCAAATACGATACATAAGATATTTACTAACGAATTAATTCTCGTTTCGGCATAGTGAAACCGTTAAATATTTTGAACTCATTAAACTATTTCAGGCACGAGTAATTGATCCTCTTCTACGACTATGATTTTTGAATTTGAAAATGAATTTACCAATATTAGGCACCAACACATCTTTTGTAGCAGATTCTTTGACAGCTTCCTGTTTAATTTCACCTATATTAACTTCTGGTTTTTCTTTCTCAATAGGATCATTTGTCTTGGGTTCGATAGGACTTTGATTTAACATATTTTCTTGGAATTTTGACTCTTCATCAGCAAATTGCATTTCAGTTTCAAATGAATCACTTAAACTTTTAGTGATTTCTTTTGAATTCATGGTTAGTACGGCATCTATTGTTGCGGCTTTTTCCTCATTTTGTTCAGTTACTGCATTCTGTATAGGTACTTGAGATATTTTGGTGATATTATCCAAAGTAGATCTCAAAACACCGGTTACATCTGCTAATTTCTTTATTTTATCCTCCTTGTTTTCTAGATCTCCAACGCTCTCAAGAGTTTCAATTTCTACCCGGTTTATAGCTTCTTTTAGTTCAAGCGATACTCGGATTTGTCGCTCGCCGATTTCTTTTACTATTTCCTTGTTGATATCATCTTTCAGATCACCTTGCAATGTTTGTGCAATGGATAACGATTCTTTTAATGCTTCATTAAAAACAAGTACGTCAGTCATTTTATAACTGTCGGTTAAGAATTCATCTAAGTGGTGCACAAGTGTCTCTGTAAGTTACCAGTGGAATATAAAATAGCGGTCAAACTTTTAGTAATAGTTGTAAATAGGGGTGTAGACACGAAATTAAATAATCAATGATGTTATATTTTCTCGAAAAAGGATTAAAAATGAAGTCAAATGGAAAAAAAACAACGCAAGAGGTACAATAATCACGAAGTTATGTGTCCAAAGTTTTAAGAAGGTGTATGTTCTGTCCCTTTTTTGCAAAACGCAACTTTATATGAAAAGATGACGCTTGTAGATTGTGATGTCACTAATAGACGGCAACGTGGGTTCCCCGTCATGTTCGGCGCCACCATTAACGCGGCCTGCCGCGCGCGCGACGCAGTGGCAGCCTCGCATAATGTGACGTCACACACTTACCGTTTTCTCTCTAACAAATAATATTAAAACGATTGTAGCTTCGTAATTTATTGAGATCTGAATAGAATTTTCGTCACTAGGCATATTTTTTTGCCTTCTTTCTTTTGATATAATAATAATGTTCGAGTCTACACCCCTATTAAGACACGATTAAAAATATGTCATGTCGGTTAACCACATTAACAAATTAATTACCGAGTCAATAAGAGCTACGATTCGACAAGGTTACACATATAACTGTTAAATCTCCTAGTGTTCCAGTCCCACGACTTATCATTAATTGTAATTCTATAGCAAGTACACAATAGATAATAAAATAATATTATTGTCAAACTTTACCAAAGCGTGCAATTTAAATTTATAATTAGTCACGATACATTGAGACACGTAAACATTACCTATAGAGATTGCAAGCGCTTGAGTTTCTTCAACAGACGCTATATCCAGTTCTTTGACAGCATCTTCTGTTGCTTTTACAACTTCGAGTTCTGACAAAATATGTGAATCTTCAGAGCAAATTACCACTGCATCGGGTTTATTAAGAGACTCGGCAGCAACTTCTGTAGGCTCCATGATTTGAAGCGGTTCTTGAATTTCCATAGATCTCATGACTTGTACTTCATCAGGAGCAACATCTGCGATGTCAGTTTTTAAAGCTATGACTTTTTCATCTGCTACCTTTTCAGGACTGGAAATTGCTTCTTCTACACTTTCGGATTCAACCAAAGCAGTGTCTAATTCTTGTATTTGACCCGCATCAGCCTCTTTTATTGTGATTTTTTGGTCAGATTTTCCTTGATCATCGATTGCTGTCTCAACTGTTCTGGTTTCTAATAAAACGTTTTCACTTATTTCAACAGCCGAATCAGCAATAGCACCTTTGAGTTCAACTAAAGCAGAAATTGCGTCAATAGATTCATCTGCCTCATTTTCTTTCTTGTCGTCTAGTTTTGTGACTACTCTTTCAGCCACAACAGCACCTTTCAGCTCATTTTCTTCTAAATCCATAGCTATAGCCAAAATATCCTCTTTATTTCGTAATATTTCCTCAAGGTTATCGCTAGTTTCAGTAATTTCAACAGCCTTGACTATTTGTGGTTCTGTAAAGCTGATAGTAGCTGCATCTGACTCTTTGATAGTTTTATTTTCTGATTTAATAACTACAGTTGTATCTTGAATTTGTTGTGGTTGTACTACATGTTCATGTAGTGCGCGACTTTCTTCTTTTTGAATGTTTTCTTCTGCAACGACTGACTTAACTTTGACGTCAGTAACTTGATCTTTCTCACTGTTCTGGGTTTGAATATCTTGATTATCTTCTTTGCCTAAAGAAACTTGACTTGTTTCAACGTCTTCAACCAAAACTGTTTCAATTAAAGGTATTTCGGTAATTTTTAGGTCTCCAATCGAACTCTTGCAAGTGTCTTCAGTTACAGTCTCTTCGACCGACCTTTCAATTACTTTTACTATTTCCCTACTTAGATCTGCGTTGTCTTCTTGTTTTTCTCCTTTATCAACCACAACCTGACACGTTATTAAAACATTGTCTAGAACTTCACATAAACGTACTGTGACACTTGTCAAATCCTCAACACCTTCAGTTCTTAGAATGGCTAATTGTTTGACATGCTCAATGATTAAGACTTGGAGTTCCTTCATTAGTTGAATTTGTTCGCTAGTATCAGAAACAGTTAATTTTTGCCGCAATTCACTAGCAACGCTAACGATTTTGGTTATTTCATTAATGTCGCCAGCTAGTTTGATTTTCTCCAAATCTTGACAGAGATATTCATCGATGCGCTGCACAAGCTCTGTAATGGGAATACTTCCTGTAGTGTTTGTTCCCATTCTCATGCAGTTACTTAAGCTAAACTCAAAAATCAAAGATGTGGGTAATATATATAGGAACAAAACTCGTAAATTAAAATTACACATTTAATAAATAAAGTCATTACTTTTGTACTCTTGTTTTACGAAAAGTTGCAATCACAAATAAAAAAAACTTTAACTTACCAATTGTTGCCGTCACTGTTTTCCCTCCTTTCAAAGTCATGGCAGCTGTTTCTTCGACTTCACTGCTTGATTGATTCTTTTCAGCCTCTGTAAAATCGTTTTTGTCAGTCTTACCTTCAACAATAATAGAAACACAAGTCTCAACGGTTGAAAGCTGTTCTGTTGTTATGATTTCGAACGTCTCACCCATCATTGGCGCTGGTTTGATCTCCTCTGCAACATCATTCTTCTGAGCATGTTTTGATTCACTTTCTATTTGCGTCACATCAGCAACTTCTTTTGCGGCTTCAGCAGTATGAGCTATAATCTCAGCATTAATCTTTTCCGCAGTATGCTGAGCCAGTTCTGCAACTGTTTCAACGTTTTTAGCTTTTTCTATGTCAGTCCCGGCATTCTCGGTTTTCTCTTTTAATGAAACTTCAGTTTTTGTTGTCTCTTCTGTAGGTTTGCCTTCTTCTTTCTTTATTTCAGCTGTGGTTGGTTCAACAGATACTTCAATGCGTTTTTCTTCTTTAGCCTCTATTTGTGTTACATCAATTTTGATAAAATCTTGTAACTGTTCAGCCACTTGCTTTATGCGCATTATAACTTGAGTTTGAAGTTGGGGCTCTAAGTCGTTTGTACTTTCCATAATTTGCGTTTGAATACATGTCAGTGCCTTTGTCAATTTGATGGCTAACCTAGTTTGTTTTATTTCGGAATCAATAATTTCTTTATCTACCTCTTTAGTTTCATAATTACGTACTTTTTGACTGATGGCGATATTTGCACGTAATTCTTGAGCAAGTTTTGCAGATTCAGCTACATTATCAATTTTGATAATAGTTGATATTTCTTCAACAATGTTTATGAGTTCAATACACTGGTCAATGTTTTGTAGAAAGTCCGGAGCCGTATCTGTAAATGTAATATGTAATAATAATAATTTTATTTTAAAATAATGAAAACTTGTTCTATTTGTAAATTAAAAAGTTGATACTGGACAATAATGTTATAACAATAAATATAGGCTGGTAAAATACTGGCATAGTTAAAAAAAAAATTAAACGATACACGTTACTTAAATAAAATCAATGGCATTTATACAAAGCCAAATTTAAAATTCAGTGTTCAAAGCTGGTGAATGATTCAAAGTCATCGTGTCATATTGCTGAATGCTATAAAAAGAAAAGGATAGCAAGTAATGATCTTGAATAAAAAAGCAAACACACCAGTCGATATGTAACAGTTTACCTTTCTGAATATCATCAAATGTTTCCTTATCTACTTGTAAAGATGTAAATAGTTGATACGTTGTCAAAATAACATCTTTCATTTTATTGTCGATATCTTTAGCACCCTCATTAAGCCAATCGAATTTAGACAAGATTGCTATCAATTTGTTGATAGTCTCTTTTCTATTTTCCATGAATTTATTATCTTCTTTACTTTCGTTAATTTTCAAGTTTTGGGCTATTTCAACTATGTCGTTGAAATCAAGGCCGGTTATTGAAGCCAATGTGTCAGTGAGATTTTTGTCAATACTCAAAAATCGGTCTAAAGCGCATTTTGAGGAATCTATATTGGAATTTATATCTACAAAGGAATTCAAATTCAGAAATTAGGAATAGGATTAGTTCGTCGTATCTAGGTTTAACAGAAACATATTTATCAAATATTTATTTTTATATTTTAGTCAATTTGTACTGTTTTCATATACGGAATATTCTGACAGATAAAAACCCCAACGATTCTGGTAAACGTTTTTGTTCAACCTGGAATGTAGACATTTTATATGCCTTGAAAATTGAAAAGAGAAGAAAAAATTGTAAGATGAATGTTATAAGTAAGGTATACTAACCCTTTGCCACTGCCTTACTTTCCGTTGCCAGCAACGTCTTCAAAGTTTTTTCAATCTCTGCCATTGGCTTCGAGAACTTCTCTTTATCTTCTTTAGTGACATTCTCAGTAGACTTTATACTGTCTTGAATTGTATGTATTTCTTTATCCAATTCCATTATCATTGTCTTTTCTTCACTATCTACAACTGTGCCCTCTGACACGTGCTGTTCTAACTGTTTTATCTCTTGCTGTATTTCTCCCATAGCTTGGGCAAATGATTCTGTGGATGTCAAATCCACTGACGTGACGTCATCTTCCATACCGGTTAATACTTGATCTTGCACGTTTAGTAGTTGATGATGCAAGGCTTGTAAAGGCGCCAACATTTCTGCCAGTACGACCTTTAAAGCTGTGTCTTCAAATTTATGTTCTTTTATTTCTTGTTTCGATTCTGACATACTTTCTTGTAGAATATCGGAACATTCAGCGAGGCATTTCAGGAGAATAAGTGTTTTTCCTGTACCTATTGCGTCCTTGTAGTCGTGATGTTTTTGTATGCAATCCAAAATTTTCTGTAATATTTCTCTGGATTCTACTGTAAGCTCAGACTTAGTTAATATTTGTTCTTCAATAAACGTTTCTGCTTCATCCATTGCCGCCAGTAAGGCCTTGTCTTCGACAACGGTAGCATTGTGCTTTATTTCTTCATGTATGACAGTTTCTGCACTTTGCAGGCAAGGTTTAGCTATCTCTATGATAGTAACGAATCGTTGAGCCACGTCTTCTAATGGTGTAAATTTATTGGTTCTAAGAATATCAACGAGGACGTCTTTAGTAGTTTCAAGCTTCGTAATAGGTGCCTTGAAAAGCAATTCGGATTGCGAATCAACAATTGTAATAAGTGATGATTGAACGCTGCTGAGACATTCATCGCAGTAAGCAAAGAAAGTTTTAAGGGAATTACCAATGTTATCAGCTAGACGAAGCTCATTTTGTTTCTCTTTGAAATCGTTAATGGTTTGTTTCAATGTGTTGAACTCCTGTAAAAGTCTAATGATCCTTTTGTGGCTTAGCTTCTTAGTCAACAAACATCGAAGCAGCGCAAACTCATTTTTACAGTTTTTGAAGAAATCTTCCACCATCATCAAGTCAGCAACTGGTGTTTCGTCGGTTGAGTCTTGTATGATACCAACAGCACATTGGACGACATCATCCATTTGTAACAGTGCGTCCGTTTCTATCTCTAGAGCGATTTGTGGTGATTCACATGACATATCAGATGCTCTTGAAAGGTCCACAAAGTCATATTCTTCTAAGACAGCTATATTTCTTTCCACTTTATCTATTATTTGTATCATTTTTGCTTCTTGAGCTAATTTCTCCGGTGCTTGAGGAATAAACTGAATTAATTCTTCTTGTACGTTAATAACGTTTTTGTAGAGCTCCTGGGTAACTGATTTCACTTGTTCTATCTTTATGCCTTTAGATACATCTGTCGCGTCTAGTAAATTGTTAACAGTCTCTTCAAGAGCTATAACTTCTTGTTTAACCGGTTCTTCTGTCGATATAGCTTTAGTGTTTTCAATAATATCTTTTAGGTGTTCGCACACAGCACGCAGAGTTTCCACCTTATTCGATATTTCAATCGTTTTATCAGCAGTCTCCATTGCTGGAAATACAGCATGAATACACTTATCGAGATTTTCCTTAAACTCAGTGATACTTTGGAACACTGACTGTATTTTATCAGTTGGCATTTCCAAAATGTGTTCATAGATTAGTATGTTATTAGCATCTAGTACTGACAGACATTGTTGCAAGTCTTGCATAGGCTCTGCTATGGTCAATAACTTGGATGTATTCAAATAAGCAATTTCATCGGAGGTCTCTAAAATAAATGGATGTAATATCTCCTGTATGCCAGAGTGCAGCTCTCCTAATCCTACAACGACGGATTTTAAACTCGAGTAGTCACTTACTTCAGATAATGTGTCTAGAGCATCAATAACATCAGGATTCTGTAAAACTGTGATATGGTCGTTCAATGATTGTAATGCTTGGGCTGTTGCTGACGGCACTACGTCTTGGTGTAACGAACTGACTGCCTGTTCTGCTGTTGTTTCTGCTGCTTCTGGTAATACTAAGCGATCAGAAGGCAAAGTATCGGCAGTTGTTTTGATACCAGAAATATCTTCTAACGTCGACATTTCATCTGCGATTTCTATGCCACCTTGTTCACGAATCATTACTATGCAGCTCTGAAGACTTTGTACAGCATTCGCTATATTGACGGTAACTTCATACGGTGTTACATCTTCGCCGTATTGTGATATTACTACCTGTTGTAACGTCTCTAATGTTGTGTGCAGTTCGTGTAGTGGCTCAGCTACTGCCACGAAGACTTCACTATTTTCTTTCAAACTCTCAATGTGTTCTACTATAGTTTGGTTTATAACCATAATATTTTGATTTAGTTCACAGAGCGGTGTGGCCAAAGATTGTGCTATGGACTGAACATCCGACATGTCAGACACATTTTCATCCTGCTCAATACGGCCTGCAGCCACTGATGCCACGCTTCGTTTGAGTTCTTCCAAAACGGGGCAAACATTTTCTAACACAGGTGTTATAGCTTCCTTCAGTTCTTTAGTACATTCGAGAGCCTTAACTTTACTTATAGCTGCTATAGTGTGCTCTATACGCTCTAAAGCAACATTGGCTTTACCAGTTTCATATGATGAGATATCTTGTGTAATAATATGTTCCGAGTCAATGTGTACGCTGGTTTCTTCAGCTTGGTTAATAGCTTCTTGTATATCGACTAATACATCAGTGATATTGTTCAATATAGCACAATTTAACTCTGAATCGAATAAGTTATTTACAAAGTGATCTTGGACTATTCTGAGAGTATTATTTAGACTTGCTAAAGACAATATGCTGTCTGAATCTAGAGTTTTTATGGCTGTGTTTACTCTATTTACAACATCACATATTTCTATTAAAGAGAAGTATTTTTTAGCTTCGTTAGTTTCGATTACATTTTCTAACACCTTTGTCAAGTTTTTATGAAACACATCTAAGTGTAACTTGACTTCAGGTAAAGTTTCCAATCGTGGCAGATTATTTTCTAATGCTATCAGAATCTGGGCCATTTTCTGTAACACTTCCAGTTTATTATCACTTTGTAGTATATCAAACCTGCCAATGTTACTCTCAATTTTATCAATATGAGTTGAAATCTCGCTCAAATTATGTTTGATGGAAGTTAAAGCGTGTTTCAAAACTGCTTTATCATCTTCAGTTTTCGTTTCTATCGACAGTTGTTCAAAAGATATTCTTAGTTTCAAAACAGAATCCATAACTGTTTCTATAATTTCCGTATTATATCTATTTAGGGATGTCGTCGATTCTTTAACTGATAATGATTCTATTTGCTCTAAAGCTGCCTGCAAATCTTGTACTGAAGCCGCCATATCGTGAAGAATAACTTCACTCTTTTTAATTTTAGTAACATCGATCATTTTCCCACTATCCGCACTCTCTGCAATGCAGAGCAATGAGTTAAGAGGGCTTCTTAATTCAAACACAGCCTTTTGAGTATCTTTGAGATGCTTCACATCTACCGATGTCTCTTCGGTTTTAATTTCACTAGCTTCGCTCAATAAGTTCCTTGTTTTGATCGTATCTGACGAATATTTAATGACGTTTGTCATATCTTTAGTTAGAGTTTGAATTTCTTTTATTACGCTTTCATCTGCTTGTAGATAGTCCGTCATCGTGACGGTGTTTATATCCGACATCGCTTTATGAATCTCGTTACCGCATGTTTCTATGAATGCGACACATGTTTTCTTCACTAGTGTTTTATTATCACTTTCCATGTCAATACATTTTTCCACTAGTGTTAAAGACTGTTGTAAAGCTTTCATTGATTGAGGCAAGTTATTGAATATACTACTAACTTCGATTGCCTGTATGGATTCCCTGGCAGCCTCTGCTATACTAAGTATCTCAGATAGGGGGGATATAAGGCTGCTTATAATCTCCAGACTCCTCGAAGCAGTGGCAGCCGATGACATTAACTCTGATTTCAAAATTATATCTCGCTCTATGATTTGCACATCATTGATAGCTTTAGATATTGTTGAACTAATTTCCGCCACTTTAGTCTTGAATTCTTCATCTGTCATTGTAGGTTTGAGCTCTACTTCAGATTTCAATTGTAGTAACTCTTCTCTAGCTTTGCTATAAGATTTCTCGCTACCAGAGCTGGAACGTCGAGATCCACGACTGCCGCGTCGTTCTCGCTTTGGCTTCATCACGGGCGTTTCCATCTCAGCTCGTTTAAGTTCTGATTCTCTTGCATCCGTTATTTTTTCTTTTAATTCTGTCTTTCTTTCTTGTGTTTCTGTTTTAGTTTCTCTAACCTCTTCTACTTCAACTTTATGTAGAATTGTTTTCGTTTCAGAGGATTCTCTGCCATCTTCAATTGACCTTCTAGAAGATTTTGACTTATGTTTACCGTAACTTCGGGCACTGGCAAAACTAGCTAAATCACTTTCAGACATGACTTGAGTATCGTCATCCCTTTTATCTTCAGACATTGATTGCTCTCGTGATAGACTGAAGAAATCTTCTCCACTTCTTAATGAATCAGACTTCTTTCTAGCTACTTTTTTAGGGATATCAGATTTTTCATCTGATAATAGAGCCATCGTTTTTTCTAAATAGTCCTCGCCTAAATCTGTATCTAATGATAGTTGAGGCGGACCATTTTCATCAGCTATTGATATGTCCTCAATGTCGGCTTCTGTCCTTAAATCTTCTTCTGGTGATGCGAAGTACTCCGGAGATACATCAATTATGATAGCCTCCATGAGCAAATTACCAGAAGTAGATGTTTCTTTTACAAATCTAAGTGGTGGTAGTTCGACAACATTATGTTCAGTTACATTCTCAGATAGCTGATCGGCGTACATTTCAACTATTTGAAGAGCTTCTTCTTCAGTTAAATCTGGCGTCTCATACAACGATACGGATACTTCCTTACCGTCAAACGAAAATGAAATCTCTCCTTTATCGTCTAGAGTTATATCTCCCACCGGGGTATCGTACATCTGCGAGGTTCGTTCTTCGTGTATCGTACTAAGCGACAAATTTCTTTGCAATGCTTGTTCGTCTGCTATTTTCTTCTTGGCCTTCATTGAGTCGTCGAAGCCGAGAAGCGAGGCGGAGCTGGCGGCAATTCCCATGCAGTTCTGCGCTTCACAAGTGTAGGTACCTAAACAACAAGTACCATCTTGCCCTGATATGATCCTGTGAATGTCTCCAGGCTTGAGTTCTTCACCATCTTTGTACCACTTGAGTACCGGCTGCGGCACACCAATGACTTTACATTCTAAATTCACTGCACCCTCCTCAGAGAGGATGGCTTGGAGGTTCTCCAAGAACCTTGGTTTCTTATAATGCCTGGGTATAATCAGTTTAAGGAAGCATGAAGTCACACTGTGACCGAAATCATTCATGGCTACGCATTTCCATTCGGCTTGGTCGAGGAACTCCAAGTTCTGGATGTCAAGGGTGAAGACGCCTCGGTCTTCTTTGGCTAGGTGACAGCGGGTGGACTCATCTACGGGCTGGTCGTCTCGGTACCACAGGACTGACGGTTCGGGCGGAATGGCAACTGGAACATTAACGATTTGGTTTAGTTCTATATTTAACTGATAGCGTCCTTCCTTTCTTCTTTATTCCAGACAATACAACAGTTTGGATAAGAAAGTACATATAAATTATGTTTCAAGCATACAAGTCGTAAGTTGCAAAGGTACTTAACAAGTTCACATATTATGTATCTAAGTCGCTAAACGAAAATAGCAACCTGAACTGAATAACCCGATGCAAACCAAATTCTTCAAACTGGGAGGCCTTTTGAATTAGTACATAATGGCCGCTGAAGAACGGATACTTGACATCGAATTAGTAGTTTTCTAGCTTACCCCTCACATGAAAACTTACAATATCTTTTTAATTAGTGTAAACTCATACGCACAACTCTTAAATTGACAGAAAAATCGAGGGTTTAAGCATTGTATTGTGTGCAGCTAGTCTGTGCCGCAGCAAACGCTGAGTTCACTCCTATTGTCGCATAGATATATTAGATTTAGTTTTAATTTTTCCGTTCAATATGTTTTATGTTCTATATTCTATTCATTGGCCGCGCTGTATTTGAGGTAAACTCATGAGGTGACCAAAAATGCGTGCATTCAAAGATACGCTGCCAAGTAAAAGTAAAGGATATAGATCTACCTTTAATTATAAAACGGAATGGTTCATCGATCTTCGCCTCCACGCTCTTCAGCCCCTGAACGAACTTCGGGGCCTGGTTCTTGGAGAACAGCTGGAGTTTCTCCTCCTCGTTCAACTGGTTCTGGATATCTTCCACCGTCAGCTCGGCGGAGCTGCTGGCCTGGCCCATGCAGTTGCGGGCGATGCAGCAGTAGGAGCCGAGGGAATTAGTGCCTGGAGTAAAGGTTAGGTTATTGTTTTTGTTTTTTTAACTACGACGGTAGCAACCAAGGCGCCTTTTTTTATAAGTGCAATTTATTTATACTAAAAATTAAACATAGCCCCACAAAACTGTTGTAACAGTTTGACTGTGGGAACGGCAGTCTCTAGGTTAGACATGGGTCTATGGGCGCTTTGCAACACCACAAGAAAGACAAGCGCGCTGCCGACCCTTTATTTATTCCAGGCAATGCTGGCCCCGTCCTCAACACACCTCCTCATAACTAGGAACACAACAACAAATACCCACAAAGCAAGTAGTGGTGATATTATGGCTGCGGTCTTCTGTGAAGTTCTTCCCCAGTCGAGATGGATGGAGCCACATAGGGGCGAGGTGACGTGGAGGTATGCCCTTCTGCTCTAAAACTAGTAAGGGATTGTGAAACAATAAATCCCTGATCTCATGTAACTAAGTCCTGTCGTAATATATGTATTTGAAACGGGTAACTTTATGTTTATAAAGGTTGATAAATTGTGGTGAGGAAGCGGTCAAATGCATACCTGTACGTAATAAAAAAATTGTAAAAAATATAATTCATATATTTATTGATTTATGACATTGTATTTAAGTAGTCATGTACATAGCAATTTTGGTATTTTATAATTTGGTAAGCATGTCAGACCACGACGCCCTGAAACGACACACAACATTTAAAAACTAAATACTTAATGCTACTTACTCACTGTATAAATAGTAAACTTACTTTTATTTTTATTATGTGTATTTCTAAATTATTATATGTTGCTGTAAAAAACCTACTCTAGAGGACTTTTAATGAAACTTTACGAGAAAACCCATTCAAGGGTGATCCTGATCAGCCATCAGTTTTCATTTCATCAGTCACTCACGCGGGGGATGAAAAACGTCGGGTGGTATAGGGTGCCCATTTTTTTTTCCCGCAAACATGTTGTATGTTATCACGTCTCCAATGTGACGCTGTATTAGCAGATTTGATTTTCAAGGTTTTGTTTTAAAACAGTAACTACTAGGTTGTACTAGCTGTAACTAGTTGAAAACGATCGCAAATAAATTGTAGACTTTATGCTACGCGCCCACAATCTTACCACATTTAGGTTAGATCTATACTCCTCATCTATACTAAATGTAAGAGAACTCTCCGAGATGCCCTTCAAAAAATGTCGTACGAATACACAGGGAACCTATTTATTGTTTTAAAATGAATCTTGATTTATGTAAATAAAATAAATACTATTTGTATAGTTGTTAAGTTTTGTACTGTATTTAAACGTAGATTTTTTAATGTTTTGCAAGTGTGTTTAAAATAGTTACTTATATCACAGTATAGAAGAATAATACAGTAGGTAATCTGAGGCCGTTTTGGAGCGTTCGTTCTACTTTCGCTCGATGCGCAGGGCTGTGTCAAGTTTGTGGCTTGGCATACCTATAATACTAATTTTGCTTGCAAAGTATTTCTGTTACAGTTTCATTTCTGTAACGGTCAGCGGAAATTAGCTTTGATGCTAGGAAGAGTCGTCATGGGCGGAAACAGATAGTGAGATGGAATAGACATGTCAAGGAGGCTCACGGTCGGGCGCGACTCAGCTTTCAGGTTTGGGTAGCACACGGGGAGACCTAGTGCTGGTTCTGTTTTCAATAAAATGTGTGAAACCAGAAAGCTCTTTAAGTCCAGGTTGAAGTGGTGCCAAGATAACGAAGAACAAATAAAGATGGATATATTGGCAACACGGCATAAGTCTAAAGACTTTAAGGGCTTCTGGAAGCAAACAAAGAGGCTGGGAGCTGGGTCGTGTGTGCCTGCAAGTGTTGGAGGGCAGTCTGAGCCCAAGCGCATAGCCGAGCTCTTTAAAGAACATTTTAATGTGGAATCTCCGTTGGGAACGGCGCTAGGGTCGTCCGACGCTGAGGCTATGGTGGGGGATAAGTACAACCGTGTTACCGCCAAGCAAGTAACTGTTGCAATAAGAGACATGATGGGGGGAAAATCACCCGGTCACGATGGCTTCAGTGTTGAGCACCTACGTTTTGCTGGTGTCCACCTGCGTAGAGTTTTGGCGATGTTTTTTAATCTATGTATCGGCCACACGTATCTTCCTCAGGAGCTTACGAAGACCATAGTTGTACCGATACCGAAAGACAAGACTGGAGATGCTGCCGACAAAAATAACTATCGTCCGATATCACTAGCAACCGTGGTGGCGAAAGTTGTTTGCTTGACCGTCAACTTGCTCAATGTATACAGCTAAATGAGGCCCAATTCGGTTTCAGACCAGGTCTTTCCACTGAGACAGCAATATTACGGCTCAAGCACACGGTTAATTACTACACTTCACGGAATACTCCGGTGTACGCGTGTTTTTTAGACTTGTCGAAGGCATTCGATCTCGTTTCGTACAATATACTGTGGGATAAGCTCTTGAGGGAGACCTCTACTCCTAAAGAACTGGTCCATATTCTTGCATATTGGTATCATAACCAACGGAACAGTGTCAGATGGGCGGGCTGTAACTCGGAAGAGTACGGGTTGGAATGCGGCGTGAGGCAAGGAGGCTTGACCTCTCCGCGGCTTTTCAACCTGTACATAAATAGCCTGATTGATGAGCTCAGCGGAGCCAGAGTCGGGTGCTCAGTTGGTGGCCAAATTATGAACAATGTGAGCTACGCGGATGACATGGCTCTGCTGGGCCCTTCAATTGGGGCTCTGGAGATTTTGGTGGGCATTTGTGAGAGGTACGCGACGGCCCATGGTCTCAGATATAACTCCAAGAAAAGCGAGTTACTTGTGTTCAATGCGGGGAACATGAAACCCAAATTCGTACCACCGCTAAAACTTGGAGAAAGTGAGTTGACGAGAGTCACAACGTTTAAGTATCTGGGGCACTGGGTCACCGAGGACCTCTCTGATGATCTTGATGTGGAGAGGGAGCGTAGGGCATTGGCAGTTCGAAGCAATATGCTGGCTCGCAGGTTCGCACGGTGTATAAGGGATGTCAAAATAAGTCTATTTAAAGCGTTTTGCCAGACTTTTTACACCTGCAGCCTGTGGGTCAAGTGCACGCAGAGATCTATCAATGCCTTACGTGTCCAATACAATAATGGTTTCAGGGTGTTGTTGGGATTGCCTCGATTTTGCAGCGCGTCTGGTATGTTTGCGGAGGCTCGTGTGGATAGCTTTCAAGCAATAATGCGGAAACGAGTTGCCTCCCTGATGCGTCGCGTGCGGGACAGCACCAGCAGCCTCCTGAACACCATTATTGATAGACTGGATTGTCCGATGGTGGGACGTTGGAACGCCATGCATATGGCTAAAAATCCTATAGCATTTTAAGATTTTATTTGTAATTGTAATTGTATTCTTATTTATAATGTATCTATGTTTGTAATATTTGTAATAATTGTAATGTAATATGATATGGACTGAAGGGTTCGAAATAAATGAATATTTATTTAATTTAATTTAATAGACAATATTGTATACACAAAGTAATAATATTATAGATAGTTGGGTATGTGTTTTTAGATTCCCACTTCATGGAATATTTTAATACCACTATACTATGCCTAACATATTTCCTAGTAAGTATAATAGTTGCTAAACTGCACTAGGTTGGTAGGTGCTTAGTTACAAGCCTATTCGGCTCCTTGTAATACCGTGGCACTGGCGGCTCGCTGTCTTCATACCTACGAGGCGGTTTCCTTTGACGTAGCGAGTGAGAACGAGCGAACACCGCAACGGCGCGGCCCCAATTGAAGCATTCTCCATCATTCCCGAAGGCTATGTGTGTGTGCGTACCGAACACGCGCGCATGTGTGCAGCCGTGCGATGTGCGATGTACCTTTGTTCGAAGTTTATCTACTGTTCATATACTGTGCTTATACAATATACTGATCTTTCCTACTGCCTGTAACACAGGGCATCCTAGTTCAGGCCCTCGCAAAATGTATCCCTTAATATAATATTTTAGTATTAAGACATCATTCCGTAAAATACGGTTTTAATAACAAATGAAATATGAATTATTTAATTTTAATTTTCCGGCATTTCTGTTGAAGGCCCTTCTAAAGAAGCTTCGTCTGGCTTAACATTGCAAAAGAAAATAAAATTACCAGGAGCTAATCAGTTGGGGCAACCTCGAAAATTATATCAAATAGAGAAGTTAGAACATAAAAATAAATTATCTCGTAATTCACTTCCTAATCTTTTCTAGTTCTCTTTATCAGTAATACCTACGTCTCGCAATTTAATATCTCATTTGTTTTAGTTATCGTGACGTACCTACTCGACCAGTGAATGCGTGAATTTTAATTTAAAAAAATGCTATCCTTAAAATACTAATTAAGTACGAGTAAAAATTATAAGATATATTTTACCTCTTAGAAACATACACTGAAGATACATTTATTTTTAATGTAATAAGCGGCTTTATGTCTAAGTAAAGCCAAAATATATAGAATCTCAAATTATCGACACCCGAGCTTCAGTAATCGATTCCCACATTATTTGAAAGATATTTTTATAGCGTACCATGAAATAAACTAAAATTGAAATATATTTTACAGTGATTAAGTTACCGACAATAGAGTACACTCACACTCGGATTCGATAAAAAAATGGATTTGAAATAAAAAATGAAGCGCTGAAACCACTTCATCTTCATCGACCTTTTTTTTAAACTGCCTCTCTCAATATAATATTGTACAGGATGGAAGTAGGATAGATACTTCAGTGATGCCATATATTTTTTTTAAGTTGCCAGCCCTTATTTCCAACGGATAATAACAAGGGACGTTATAGGTGCGTCTAAATCATTTTACATCTGTAAAAACCCGAGTCAATCATTCAACAGAGAGACAAAGAGACCACACAGAATATCAAGATTGCAGGAAATATAGAAATCAAACGTGGTTATAATTAGGTACTTACTTAGCTGAGAGAAATCCTTAAACATACCCATAGTAGAAAGAGTGGAAATTAGGTTATCTTCATACAAACGTACGGCGCGCGGCTTGTATGTGTACGCCATAGTATATAGATGCGTCGCCGCACGCACACTAAACAATATCTCGACTGGCGCACTGAGAAACGGGTGGAGATTTTGTTTGAGTGTGCGTGCGGCGACGCATAGATACGCACGTGGTGTGGCGCACACATACAAGCCGCGCGCGGTGCGTATGTAGAAGATAACGTACTTTGCACTCTTTCTACTATGACATAACTCAAACAGAAAGAGCTGTTTTCTTCTGCTGTTCTATTCTGTCCGAAAATTGGTCCAAGGGAACACTTATTTCACGCTCCTTCGATATTTTCAATGATCATGGGCTTTCATTGCTTTCAGAATGTTCTAGATACTCGCCTGTGAGCTGGTACACGTCACCCGGCTTCAGCTCCTGGCCGTCCTTGAACCAGCTCAGCACGGGCGTGGGGAAGCCGACCACCTTGCACTCGAAGGAGACCAGGCCTTCGTCAGTGAGGACTGCCTGGAGGTTCTCCATGAAGCGTGGCTTTCGGTAGTTCTTCGGTACTGTTGGGGAAAAAAAAGTAATCTTTACTGAGCAGCGGGTGTATGATACGGATTTTTGCATAAACAATGCGATTGTCTATCATCGTTAAGTGGTAAACAAAGCGATTGTCTTTTATTGTTAAGTGTAACTGCTAATTGACACTGTAAAATAAAAGTAGATATCAACAGTTTTCCAGCCAGTATGTCTAAGTAAAGTCGTCATTAAAAAGTACATACAATGTAAATTTTGTATTTCTAACAATAGGCTTTTTCATTGAAGAAAACTCCTCTTAGTTACATTTTAACCCATATTGATTTAACATAACCTTAGGAGGACCTTATACACCGTGGGCTGTTTAAACCCGACCGATTTCAACCACATATTCCTGACGAGATTTCAAGTAAAAAATGTTATATGAACATATGTCCAATTACGAGTTTATATTTTTTTAATTTTTGAAACAAAGTAAATCAATTAGGCATCGCAGTTCACTGTGAACGAATCTTTAATTGAGAGTGTGAATAATAATTTTAGACATTGACGTTATTGACATTATTTAAGTTCAATTTACCGGCCAGTTCTATTATCGTAATGTACTATGTAGGTATAATAGGTTGCACTCTAGTGATAATTGATAAAATGCAGAATCTAAACATAAGTCTAGTTTAGCGATAAACGTGTATGTGATAAAGAAAAGATAATAATTTGATACATAATACGAGTACTAACTACACTGGCACTCAGCGGTAAATGGCGTGTTCGTTATACGTAAAATTACATTCCGTAATAAAACCTTTCTGTAATTGAACACCAAACTTAGGAACAAGATACTGGCCAATAATGATTTTTGTGATTCTGCGTAGAAAAAATTAAGTGCAAATAATTACGTCACATTCTTAGGGTGCGTTATACTTGAGATTATTCAATTTGTTAAATACTTAAAATTGCGATTTTCTAAAAAACTATGCATTTTCGGACTACATGTTGTACGACTTTTTTTACTCTATTTTAGCTAAGGAACCTATGGTTAAAATCGGTCGGGCTTAAACAGCCCACGGTGTATAGATAGTATCACACAATTCATGAATTTGAGCTCAATCGGATGCCGGCAATAGGAAAAATGCAGGTATAATATAGAATTCTTTTGTGGCCAAAATGTTGAAAAAACATAAAATGATAGCCACTGAAACGTTTTTACTTCTTACTAATTTCAAACTATAATTATGATTTCAAGTAATGTGAAACGGAAAGTGTTTTAATCCAACAATCAGCGTCTGGTGACGTCACTCCTGTCAAAAGTCAAAACTTAAGGAACTCTTTCATATCTAGGGACGAACCGCGGCCAAACAGATATGGCGACTTGGCGAGTGACGTCACAGGGACTGTAGATCCGTTTAGGCGCGAAAGTTTAAATTGGACAAAGATTGCCGATGTAACTTACATATATTTGGGGTACTACTGTACAGTTTGCAAACACACGTATACTTAATTAATGATTGCAATCGAAAACATCTCTATAATTAAACTATAACCACCGCGGGTCCGTTATTTTAACACTGTCACTGTCAGCCACATGACATGGCAGGTGGATATCCCGACCCTGCCGCCCGCTAAGGTGGCCACGCACTGCCACTCGCCCTCCTCTGGCCACTCCACAGACTGGACTAGCAAGTAACCTAGTCTTGTGTACTCACCATCCATGATGACATGGCTGGTGGATATCCCGACTCTGCCGCCCGCTGAGGTGGCCACGCACTTCCACTCGCCCTCATCAGGCCACTCCGCGGACTGGACTTCTAGCAGGTAGCCGCCAACGCCGTCTTCTGTTACGTGGTACCTGCAGAAATATAAGAGGTAAGCTGCCTGAGATAAACCAATTTCCAATTCGATGGCGACCGTTCCTGCTTCATACAAAAGTTAGTTTAGATGACCAGCTATTGACATATTTTATCGTCACTGAGGCGTGACAGAGTTGAAAATAGTCCCTCTTCTGTTTCTTTGACTAACGTCGCTTATTGTTCACCGCGATAAACTGCATTTACATTAAAACGTTTTAAAGTAAGAGTACTGTACCATGCCTTTACTGCCAATAAGGTTTTTAGTTCGTTGCGATAAGAGTCAATTTTGAATAGCACTTAATTTAATATTTAATTCTGCGACGCGTCCCCTCGCGATGTTTACCGCACGGGTGGTCTATAACGTGAAACGTGCATATATCGCATATAAAACATTCCATGTAAAAAAGAGGCCACGTCTCGAAACTCTTCCACCGTAAAAAGTTGTGAGATATTTTGTAGAGCCAAGTCTCAAGGATTCTTATAAATCTTTATTTGGTTGCTAAATAAAATCGTGCAACTTGGCAATCACACAAGTTCACTGCATTGATGGATTTTTGCATCCCTAAAACTATGTGTGATTGCCAAACCACAAAATGTAATTTAGCAAGCAATTAAAGATTAATAAGAATGCCTAGTTATAATTCTTAAACTACTGGTTCATATTGAATGGAAATATACCGTATTTATAAAATGCCTGCTTAGTTACTGAAAATTCAGCCTTCTAGTTTTATCCACAAAAAAGTTAAAATAGGGGGGTCGAAAATGGTCTGAACTGCTTCGAGAAAAGGATGGTACGGCCGTGCCCCTGTTTTGCTCGACTTGGCGGGGGCACTGGCGTGCCCCCAGATTTTGTCGAAAGTGCTCATAGAAAAAGTTTTGTCACAATTAAGGCAATGCACTCCCAGGTTTGAAACTGTGTATGAGTTTACGGTCAAATGACATTGTACTTTTTCTGAAAGGAAATTGTTTCAAACGAGTTCGAAAAGCATCCCCCTCTCGTAAACTTGTTTGAGGTAAAGTAATACCTCATTCCATGTAAAATTTGAATTTAAACGGACAAATTTGTCTACGTGTCTGGTTCTAGATAAACAATAGCAAAGGGAAATATAGAACTGGTTTTAATTTTTTTCGAACATCAAATACCGGCCCTATTCATAAACGTCCTACAAGCCTCTTTTAACTAAAATGGCGTTAAAATTCGTTGACATTTGTGCTCGTAAGAAAGGGACAATGTACATTTTATTTAGAGGCATTTCAAGTTTTATGAATACGGGGGTAAGTAATGTTTTGGCGTTTCAAAATGATTTTCCTTGGAACCGCATGTCGTTTAGCGCACGATTTCTTTTCTTACATGGGATAGGGTATATAGTGACATATGTCAACTTCTTGATGGAAAGAAACATGATAGGAGAAAAAAGAGTGGACAGATTAAGATACTATAGCATTAGGCATACAACCAAAGCTCAAGATGTAACCTTAAAAAGAAGGAGACAAAAATGGAATATTTATGCTCCTTTGTTTAATTTTTAGGGAAAAGGAAAAATCGGAACCCTTATAGGATCACTTTGTTGTCCGTCCGTCCGTCTGTCAAGACCTTTTTTCCCAGGAGCGCGTGGAGGTTTCAAGCTAAAATTTATATCAAATACTCAGGTCTACTCCTTTGGAGCTGTGAAAAAATCCAACTTCTAAGCCAACGCAATAAAAAGATACAGCCGTTTATGCCGCACACAACTCGCAAGGGTTTCATAACCTACAGGGTACTTCCTACGGTTTGCAATCCGGATATTCGGATATCCGAAATATCCGGATTTCCGCCAAATTTCAGAACTGGGTCGTCAGCCGGATCCAGGAGCCTTGACAGGCTCCTGGATCCTGGATTTTTCGGATGTTACGGATCCTTAAAATACAACCATGGAAACCGAAAATACCGCTACAAAATGAAGTTTGTACCGAGTCCACGCTAAAAACGGAATGATATAATGTAGATCATTCTCAATCTCTGTTTTTATTCGCCACTTCTTAATACCAGATCAGATTATTTTTGTTTTTAATTTATTAGTTACAACATTGCGGAATTTGATGTCGAAAGTTGGCGTTGGTTTAAATGCACTAATCCACCGTAGGCACTAAGTAATCATATAAATCCAATATTACGTAGACTATATGTACCTACCTACTTACTAAAGACTTAGTTTAGATGTACCTAAATAAATATTTTTATGAAGTATATTTGACACATTGTAATCTTTGATTTGACACAGGAAGTAAAAAGTAAATGCAGCAACAATACCTACGTTTTATAAATTGTAATATATAGTATTATGGTCTTGACCTATATTGATCATGTAAAATAAGAATAGTGCGCTAAATATAGTTCACCGTTTTTGACATAAATAGACATACCTAGTCTTATTAGCCTAATGGAATGTCCCTTGCTAAAGAGACAGGACTTGGTCAAGAGACAGGACCCCTAAACAAACACCTCTTCCGTTGATTTTCACGATTTCCGTGTTGGCTCTTCTTCCAGTCGATTACTGAGTAAGGCGTCCGAGTCATCATGTCAATTTCTTTTACAACCCTATTGAATTAACTGTATACATAGAGCTCATTGAAATGTATGTACGAGCACCAGGTACGGAGTTAACGCGACCTGGTTGTAGTTATCCAAGTGACAACTTTCAGTGACTAAACTAACTTTGCTAGTTACTTTGTAGTAAGTTAAATGTTGAAACAAAATAAAGTTTTATACCTCTTATGACCTCGGGAATACGTATCTATTTCAAATCTTTCAGGTATATAAATACGGTGGTATAACCGTTTTTAGTTTTTTCTTAGTTTGGCCTTACAATTCCTACTTTATACCAAAAAAAACCTTGTGGATGCGTTTTATCCAAAAAATCCGGATATCCGGATCCGTTCGATTTAAATGTCCGAAATATCCGGATCCGAAATATTGGCGGATCTTGCAAACCCTAGTACTTCCTGTGAACTCAGAATCTTGAATTTGGTACGAAGCAACGTCTCATAGCACATATAAAGGAAAAGTTGCAAAACCGTAAATTTTTAGTTACATCATATAATAATATAGGTTTCAATATAGGTTTGTACGGGACCCTCGGTGCGCGAGTCCGACTCGCACTTGGCCGGTTTTTTTGTCCGATAAAAGGTTGTTATTAATATAAAGAGGGTGGTGCTCACAACTCTTGACCAACTGGCCGTATTTCGATGGACTAGGGTTGAAATTGGCTTAGATACCTCTCTCCTGGCTCGACTTTCCCCTCTTTATTGTACCACACCACGCTCCTCGGCCACGGAGGGACCACAATGTGGCAGCCAAGTGTGAGGTGTTCGCAGATCTTGACAAACTGGTCTTCCAGCTCTTTGGTGAAGATCGGAGGCGGTTCAGGAGTCACGCTGTAAATGAAAAAGATAAGTTCATATCAGTTAACACTCGTATTATTTACACAAGACAGAAATCTTAGGATTTTTTTTTTTTCGAAGAGTAATTTAACATAAAGATAACAAGTTGATTAGCCAAATAAGTGCTGCATCACCAGTTCCTTTTGGGTTTGAACTTGGCTGGACATGCTGCCGCGTCTCTGGATCACTGTCGGGGTCTACGGGGTCTCTGGATCACAGGTCGTACTCGAGTTTTTGCAAATCGATATCTGCGACTGTTGGAAGCGGAAGTAATGAACTTTGCCAGATTTATAACAGTAAAAATATGGTTATTCCTAAATCCGCGTTTTTTTGGTTTACGCTGATAATGTACAGTACGCAAAATGCTAACTGCACGCATAATGTACAAACAGTCAAAATGCACATACGCAAAATCCACATCATGATAAATGTACAGAACGAGAAATGTACAGTACGCAAAATGTATTAACGCTGAACATAACGCATAATGTGTAAAAAGAAAAATCTAAACTTCGCGAATTGTTCAATGCAAATTGCATAATCCGCAAAATGTTACAAAAGCTAAATGTTCAATCGCCAAACGTAAAAAACGTAAAATGTACACAAAGCAAAATAAAATAGATTCCAACGGACACTTATTAGCACCAAAAACTATAATTTATAATTTATCAGTACATCTTGCGTATTGTTATTTTTCCGTAATGAACAATTTGCGTGTTGATCATTCTAATTTTGCACATTTTGCCACTACCGGGTGGAGTACATTTTGCATATTGTACAATCATCATATGTACATTTAATTGCTTGTACTATCTGCGTATTTTACATTTCTCGTTCTGTACATTTATCATGATGTGGGTTTTGCGTATGTGCATTTTGACTGTTTGCACATTATGCGTGCATTTTGCGTATTGTACATTATCAGCGTAAACCGTATTTATTCGCAACTCCAAAATTGTATCATATGTGATACTGAAATATTAGCTAAGATAAGTAATATTAGTTAAGTTAAGTAATATTAGTTAAGTCATATTAGTTAAGTAATATTAGTTAAGGGTCTGCAGTAAGCTCGATTCTCCATACCAACATAGTTACGCTCTCATTTTAAAACTACGTCTTGGATTGTAACGAAACTTTGCATGTACAATCACATGAGGTATATCTATGTCTGTAATTAGTTTATGTACCTTCAGATACCAGAGTAAAAAAATTACAGCGAATTTAAGTTTTTCATACAAAACTTGTTTTTGCTCTATTTTGTTTGTTTTATAAACTGGAACCATATAAACTAATTACAGACATTATGTACCATACCTCATGTCATTGTATATGCAAATTTCGTCAAAATCCAACACGTAGTTTTAAAATGAGAGCGTAACTACGTTTGTATGGGAAGGTGAAATTCGGCCGAGCTTACTGCGGACTCTTAAGTTAGGCTAACCGGTGGCTTTGTGAGCGGTAAGATATAGGAAAAGTCTCTGTTAATTCATTTTTAACCCCCGACGCAAAGAGAGGGTTGTTATAAGTTATGAAATGAAATGAAATGAAATGAAAGTTTATTCACAAGAACACATGGTACAGTTAAAGGTGGATTAAGGTACAATTGGCTTCCCTCGATATGTTCTACCAATGCAGGCATGTGAAAATGTAATCTTACATACTACGTCATAAATAGATAATAGTAATAGTTGATAATACAATTGATAATAAAATAAAATTGACTATTAATTTGATAATTGACATTCCGATTAGTAGGTAAGTACATACATTTATTATATTATAGTAAAATTAGAATTTATGTCCAGAAATATTGATAATACAATTAATAATAAAATAAAATTGACTATTAATTTGATAATTATAAGTTTAACGTGTCTGTATGTGTATCTGTGTTTCTGTGTGTCTGTGTATCTGTTTGTGGTATCGTAGCTGCCAAACGGATGAACCGATTTGAATAGTTAATACATATTAATATGAAAATTATTATTGTACAATTTGACGATGTCAGTATGTGTAAGTTCTGTTTTTTGTATATTAAAACCATGTCATATGACTATTGAGAAATAAACAATCTGAATCTGAATCTGAATGCGGTTTATTGGACTTTGAAATGAAAATGTCGGGGGTTTATCAACTTTTCTAAGTTGCAGTTATTATTTTAGTTTCTATAAGCTGAATTGAAAACAAAACTATAATTAGGTATACTTATTGAACCTGCCCACAAAATTTCACGGAATCGGTTGAGAAATGCGACCTGTCGAGGAGAACAGCCGGACAGCCGGACAGCCGGACATTATTGAACCGGCTCACAATGGAAGAATTACTTTGTCGGTCAGTTTCTCGAAATTTAAAAGTATATGTACATACACTGACCGGAAGAAAATTTGGCCCAAAAACTTTTCGTGATTTCAAACTATAAATTGAAAAGATTAAATAATGTTTGAAATAATTAAACGCATTTTTCTAATTTGGGCCAAATTTATTGCCGGTGAGTATATATTTTTTATAGGCAGCTAAGACTAAACTAATTCAGCTCTATACGCACCTTGCTTGGCTGCTCGCTTGGCTTGAGCGAGTAGCACGTAGTAACACTCGCTTACTCGCCGGCGGTGGGACAAGTGCCTAAAGCTGTCTCACTAAATAACTCCTGCATCAACCTATTAGTAACACCTCGTTCGTCTTAGACTTACCTACCGTACAATTAAAATTACCCGACATTGAAAAAGAGACTTTATTAGCTGTACACAGCGTTCTATTTACAAACTTTAAGCGTAAACACGTCACACACTTTCGCATTTATAATATTAGTTTAGTGCAACACAAAGCAAATACTCACGCAGAGCTCGGTCTCGACTCATCCCGGCCCCTCGTCACGTGGACCTTCGAGGAAGAGTAGGCTCGGCCCATGCAGTTCACGGCTTCGCATGTGTAAGTACCGAGCGACGTCGGGTCTTCGGCACTTGCCGTGAGCGCGAACACATCACCCGCCTTGATTTCTCGGCTGTCCTGTTGGGTCATATTATTCATTATTAAATATCAGTATATCAGCCAAACACGTCCACTTGTTGCAGAACAAAACATAAAGACGCTTACGAAGACCAAGCGTCTTTTTTAGGGCTCCGTAGTCAACAAGGAACCCTTATAGTTTCGCCATGTCCGTCTGGCCGTCCGTCCGTCCGTCTTCGGCTTAGCTCAGCAACCATTACTACTAGGACACTGTAATTCGGCATGGGTATATAATCGGCATAGTGTGGGGTATCGTAGGACAGCTTGTTTAAAAATATTATGGGTTACTTAAAACGATTTTTCAAATTAGTGACGTGGCAGTAGAACATATTAAAAGACGGTGAAGGTGGCCATGGGAATTCAGTACTTAACCGACGTAACCCCGTTGAGTTTGGGCTCGTTAGAATCGTCTCAATGAGTAGTGATGATGCTATACAAAAAAGTACAGTTGGCAATAAAAGCTTGTACCAAAAATGAAATTGACAGAAACTCATTTTTTATCTCTACTCAGAAAACTCACGACGAGCCATCGTCTAAGGTCGCGCCATCGCGAGCTTTTTGGCGAGCGTCTAACTGTTAACTCACCTTAAACCACCGCAACACAGGTGTGGGGACGCCGACGACCTTGCACTCCAAGGACACGGTGCCCTGTTCAGTCAGGATCGCGCGCAGCTCTTCGACGAACTCAGGCCGTTTGTAGGCCTTTGGGACTAAAACATTACAAGTCTAGGTCTTACTACAGTCCCCAGCACCGTTGACTCAAGTAGACATTCCGTACAAACGTAGTATGGTTCTTATTTTAAAACGGCAAACTGAAATAGCACCGTCATATGCTGTAACATTCCCTATGAAGCCTAACTTTGCCTACCTTATAAAACTGGGATTAACTCGATTGGGTGAGTAAGATACAAATGGTTGTACCCGGCAGCTGCTCGCATTCTTCTCCCAAAAAAGCAGGTTACATACTTGGGTAACAAAAAGCCGTTTTATAAGGTAGGCAAAGTTAGGCTGCATAGGCAATGTTGCAGCATATGATGGCATGAAACTTTCTACGTACAATGAAATCCGCCATATCTAGGTCTGAAACGAATTTCTGTTGTTATTAATTATAATAAAAATGTAATAGAAAAAAAAGCGATTAGAGACTTTGTATGAAAAACGTTCTAACGCTGTATTTTTTTTCTAGCAACAGCAACTACCTAGTTTCCGACCTAGATATGACGGATCCCACTGTGTATACAAAGTTTCATGTTATTCTAGCATGTCGTTTTAAAATGAGAACCAAACTACGTTTGTATGGAGAGCCGAGCGTCCCGGCGACAGCGAATAGACAACTGAGGGCAGAATACTCATTAGTCGAACTGCTCCCATAGTAATCTCGATAAGGGTTGTGTTACGGGTACTAGGTGATGATATACCTACTTATTTTATAAATAGTCCCCGGGCGACCGAGCTCTGCTCGGGTAAAAACAGAAAATATACGGAGAAAACGAATTTTCCCAGACATGAGACTTAGCTTGATCGATTTTTCGCCCCCATAAACCCTTATATTCCAAATTTCATCGAAATCGTTAAAGCCGTTTCCGAGAACGTGATTGCAAATATATATACAAATATTGCTCGTTAAATAGTATGGGATACATAGAAAACATCCAAGACGCAGACAGTCTGACAGTCCATCTTACGCCACTCCTAATGCACACTTTCGATCTATCTCATCTACTCTTCCACTATAATTTTATTTCCTCACGTAGGTATAAAAGCTCTCTGTCTGTCTCTCTCTCTTTGTCTTTCTCCCTCCCTCAAACGCTTCCACTAATAGGATGGGGTGCTCGGATGACTAATTCCAAATTGGCTGCGTACAACTGCAATCTCGGTATAGGTACCGTACCCAGCACGTTAAGAGTCCGCAGTAAGCTCGGCCGAATTTCACCTTCCCATACAAAAGTAGTTACGCTCTCATTTTAAAACTACGTTTTGGATTGTGACGAAACTTTGCATATACAATGACATGAGGTACATCTATGTCTGTAATTAGTTTATATGGTTCCAGTTTATAAAACAAACGAAATACAGCAAAAACAAGTTTAAAATCGCTGTATTTTTTTACTATGCTATCTAAAGCTACATAAACTAATTACAGACATAGATATACCTCATGTCAATGTATATGCAAAGTTTCGTTACAATCTAACACGTAGTTGTAAAATGAGAGCGTAACTACTTTTGTATGGAGAATCGAGCTTACTCGGCGCAGCTGGCGCGCGCGCCGCTGACCTCGGCACCTCACGTCCACCACCCGGCGTAGTCCGCGGTCACACAAGCCAAGTCACAGCACCAGACGTTGTATCATACTCCACTACTAATGCTGGGCCACACTAACGAGAAATGCCATTAATTATCGCGATAATCATAGTGTGGCCGTACCTTTAACGTCCATTATCGCGATATAACTAATGCATGCTTTCCTACATCTCACCCACAAACAGCCTATACAAAAAAGATGCACATATAAACTGTGACTCTCCCTCGCCCATCTTCTCTTATTATTATTATTATTAAAGAGAAATGGCAGCCTCGTGGGCCTTCGCTAGAGTCAGTAAGCTTATAAATTAACTACGCAATAAAGAATTAAACCATACATAAAAACAAACAGACGTGTCTCTCGCCAAGATGGCGACAATTCCATCCTCACTTCTCTCTCTCTTTATTCGAAGCTGTCATTCTCTGTCACTGTCAGATTAGAGCAGAGCTCACATTAGGGCAAATCCATAATTGCTAGGGTTGCCATCATCAAAATCGATGAAGAAGACACTATTGTTTGTCTCGCTCTCTCTCTCTCTTTCTCTCTTTCGCTTTCAAACACATGATGAAGCTGTGGCTTTGTCCGTCTCACAGTCTCCCTCGCTCGCTCTCTAACACGTGACGGAGGTGCTGAGATGGCCAGTTCCAAGATGTCCGCCTACAACTCCAGTCTCGGTACTGTCGGGCTAGTGAATTGACTCAACTTAAGGTACCGTACCCAGCACGTTAAGGTGCGCGGCGCAGCTGGCGCGCCCGCCGCTGTTCTCGGCGGCGCACGTCCAGCGGCCGGCGTCGTCAACGCTCACGCAGGCCACGTCGCACCACCAGAAGTTGCCGTCGCGCGCGAGCGAGACTCGCTCCGCCTCGAGCAGACGCCGTTCGTTGCGGTACCATGTCACCTTAGAAAATAATAATCTTACTAAATTCTATAATTGAGGGTGAATTGATGAGACACAATCCTGTTACTAAGGGGGAAAATGGAACACACGTGACCGTTGCACCGCCGACGCTGAAGTCCGCTAATCCTGGACCTATTACGCCTACTGTCATTCCCTAATGTCTTACTTAAAAAAACACACCTAGTGCATATTGTATGTCAATAGATTTTAACACTCACGTTGCCAGGGACGGAAAGGCATCTACGCAGCTAAATAAAGAAATGACATTATAATGGTTGATGGCTTACCATAAACCACCTACTTAATTTGGGTGGGTAATGGTTTATACGTTACCTTTATTTTATTTGTTACCTTTAATGTCATTGTGCAAATATGTTGTATATACCGTAATGGTTTTTTTTTGTTTTTTGTACTGCCCACAATCTTTTCCGCTTTGCCTTAAGGTTTGACTGGTAGAGAGTGCCATATGGCATTAAGTCCGCCTTTTGTACGATAAGTTTTCTTTTGTACAATAAAGTTTAACGGCCGTATTCATAAACGTCCTATAAGCCTGTTTTAACTAAAATGGCGTTGAAAATCGGGTCCATATTGGGTTCGCTAAAGTTTTGCGTCCGAAAATGATGTTCCTAAGTAATTGTACTACTAATGATCACTGTTCCTAAAAATTTGTTTGCTAAAGTTTGAGTTCCTAGAATTTATTATACTATAAACGTTATCTGTAACACTCGGTTTTCCGAAAATTGATGTTCCTAATGAACTGTACTCTTAATTATCACTGTTCCTAAAATTTTGGTTACTAAAGTTTTAGTTCCTACAATTTATTTTACTATTAACGTAATCCATAACACTATGTTACTTCAAAATGAGCATATTTTACTTGAAAGACTTACCTGTAAAGAAGTTTTTTCCGCTCTTTTAAAAAAAGAAACCACGAAGACGGCAGTGGGAGCAGAGCCCCCGCTGCCGTCTTCTAACCTATCCGCCATCCGAATCGGTTTTGCCACGATAAGTACGCGCTAACGAATTTTCTGTCTCTGGGTCTGGGTTTTAACCTAATCAATTTTATGAATAAAAACAAATCTACATAATAAAAATATGATGATGAATAATAGTGTAAAAGGTGGTTATGTTGAAAAAATATAGGAAAACAAATATTATTATGACAGTTGTTTATTGAAACGGACATTATGAAGTTGAATTATTAGGAATTCAGAACGTTAGGAACAGAGTAGTTAGGAGTAGTGATTATTAGGATGTAAATTTTTAGGAACAACATTTTCGGACTTCCGAACATCGACATTAAAAAATTAGTTCAACTTTGGCGCACCCTTGAAAATCTTTTGTCGTTATCTGTCACATTGACATTTGTGTTCGGAAGAAAGGGAAAAAGCACATTTTATTTAGCAGCGGCATTTTAAGTTTTATGAATAAGGGGGTCAATAAATTAATAAATGTCCTGCTAGACAAATGGCCGAGACGTTACATAAACTCGATTGATTACGAAGGGGTCTAATTTAAAGGCGCCGTTTACATTACGTTTGTCTTGAATAATTTTATATGCATAGATTTATTTCTTCTATTTTAGTTACTAACTCGGCATATATTAACGGCATCCTACTAAACGCGAAGGCCGCAACGCAAGCACATATTTGTTACACATATTAGAATATGATTGAAATCAATTTACTTAAACTGCTTGATCTAGTCTAACGCAATTGCAGATGCTGACATTGTAATTATACTAATTATGTATACCTAACGTAATTTTAAGGCGATTTATTGATTTGAATGTACTTTAAATAGATATAGGCACTGGTCCCACCACCGGCTAGTAAGCTAGAAAAGTTGGGCGAGTAGCATTACATTGCGGATCTGTAAAGGTCGATTGATCACACTGTGCCTGGTCAGCACGCAATGAGCCGTTACTCGCCCAACTTTTCTAGCTTACTAGCCGGCGGTGGGACCAATGTTATAAGTTACTATGCTCTATATTCCAATTGTTTCTAAATGTACGATACTATTAATAGGTAGCAGTACGCCGGTTAGCGACCACCTAATTTTATGTGCCGGTTGGCGACCACTTAGCTGAGTTGGTGAACTGAAAGGATATTTCCTCGGTTTTTTTAGTAGATTTATATTCTAAAACAACAAAAAAACTGCATGTACAACTAATTGTCTCAATAGGGTCTGTAGAATTGATGTTATCTTCAATAGAAAAACCTTCTCCTTCAGGTGGTCGCTAACCGAAGGTGGTCGCGTGACCAGCGTAATGACCTTCCTTTTGCGCAAATTGCACTGATTAGTTTGTAATTATTATCTTTGTCCGAGACACAGAATCATCCTAGTTCAGACGCAACTAATGTAATCTGTGCAATATGTCTTAATTAATACGCAAGCACATTGTTGACATTAGCAATAAGGTTTATGAATAAAAAAAATATATATTATTATTTGTCGCAATCTCATACTAAATCAGTTGCGGAAAACAAAAAAATGGATCTGACAAGGCGATCGAAAGATATTTCCCTTTCTGTCAGACTTATTGAGAATTATGCAACCATCTTGCTCGGATGTGGTACTATTATTACCATAGCTTGTCCTGAGTATTGGTCGGCTGACACATTCAATGATAACATGCGAAAACCGTATGTAAAGACAAGCGCGTAGGAGCCGAGAGCCCTCCTAGTGGGTTCCAGACACTGGAAGTATCAAGTCATTAATATAGAGACGCGTATCTAACGTTCTCTATAAGCTGTCTACTGTGTTTATGAATACCGAAGTAACTTTTTTAATTAAGAACGGAAATCAAACGCCGGTCCGTTTATTCTAATTCAGTTTTCAATTATACCAGAGGTCATTTCTCGTGTAATTGAAAACTGAATTAGATTAAACAGTCAGTATCGCTCGTACCAACATTTAATTTCTGTTTGTGTTGTGTGTTCAGTGTTTGGGTGTTCTTAATCTTTTGAAACTGTTCGCATTCCATTCTAATGTCAACGAGGAGCATTTGTACAATTTTTGTACAATGGTACAAACTTTGGTAAACATTGGTCAATTTTAAGTTGTAGGTACATGACATCAATTATGGGATACTTTTGACTTTCCTCTTTTGTTACAAATGTTGTTAATACTTATATACTTTTTTATAGCTACTAACATAACCCGTAAAATAATACAATGCTTTGAGATTATTTCGATTTAAGAAAGTAGGTACACTTAAATAAGTTTAATAGAACTTTAATTATCAAAAATAATACCTAGAGTTCGTGTAAAATTACCAAAAAACACGATATCACAGGCAGAAGTTTTAAAGTTATTTATAAATATGCTTTGATTGACGTACGTAATTGGTTCAATCTTTTCCAGGAATGTCTAATGAAATTTTAACGGACATAATTTGGATGGACCACAATTGGAAAACAAGTGAAAAGCTTCTTAAAACATAAAAATCTGGTTCAAATCTAATTAAAACCCAATAATAGCCTCAACAAATAAACAGAAAGTGTTCCACCTAGTTTCATTTCATTCGGCCTATAAACTATTATGCCAACATTAGATGCCAAGGCATTTTGAACTTTAATTGCTTTAAAACATAGTTCAGATTAGTTTAATTCATTTGAGTAAGACGCGATACTATCTTATGAGTTCGTGATGTGAAGGGGATAGGATGATTATTAGACAGGGAAAGATATCTCGAATACTAGAGCGGGTGTAAGGAATGGCATCTAAGGGCATGAATTTTGTTATTTTCGAAAAGCTGCCCGAACATGAACATATACATATACAGAATACAAATACAAATACTTTATTCGTCGATCATAGGTATACAATATACATGACATAATATTGCAGATAGTGGTAAAAGCGGTATTGTTTCACTATGTCGTACCCGGAGGCATACGAATTTTCATGCAGTCACTCAGTAGTAGAAGTGGCATGCATTCAATTATAATTGTTTACAGTCTTAAATAAAGGTAGTTACAATGTCAAGTTTCAAATCTATTTAACGAATATTCTAACATATAAATAATGTGCTAAAAAAGTTTATGTCAGAAAATATGCTAATTACAATAATAAAATATGATTTTATAAGATGCCAAAGTTTAGAATTCAATGTAGTTACAAAACCATGATGTGCCTTTTGGCGAAGAAATTGCTAGTTTTACATGTCGAATTTAAAAAAATATTAAATATAAATGTCATATCACTAATATCAAAACAACAAGGAAACAAAATTAACTAATTTTCGTGTATGGTTGCGACTATTTAATGGCCGACTTTTTATAAAACTGTCTTTGGAAATGGAATCTTCTCCCTTGGACGGTAGAGTTCATGGGCGCCGGCAGTGTGGCTAGGGGGCCAACCGCGAAAATATTGTTTTCGAATTAAATGTGAACACTTTATTCAAAAAACTTCTTACGGTTCGGATGATTTAAAATTCAGTCAATTATCTGACACCCAGCATAAAAAAAGTAGACAGTCACTTTGCCTCCTGCTTTCCCATCTTTGAAGAATCTTTTCCTGATTATATTAATAACACTATTTCTAAATTTAAAAAGTCACGTAAATTGTTTACTCGAAATCAGTCCTCGTGATGCTCTTGTAATTTTAAAGTTTTGCCCTAAGTTTAAGTCACTGGCTGCATGCCCATCCTTCTGCCAATACCGGTACCTTTCTGGACCCGACCTCCGTTCGTCTGGCGACTGGTCTACGGCTTGGGATCACAGTATCTATGCACTCCACACATATGCCCTTGTGGCACGGACGTGGACCGACTGGGTCACCACGGACTATGTTGTGTTGTCAAAAAAGTGCAGATGCAAGACATGCGACTCTTAATGACATAATCCGCCGGTCTCTTGCCACCATCAAATGTGCCTGGTCTTCTTAAGCCGCCTGGCATTGTCAGAGATGATGGCAAAAGACCTGGCCCCTATTTCGATAACTTGACAATTGTCACCTGACACTGACAATTCGCCATACGTTGCTTGTTCTAGAAGTTAAGGTGGTCGCTAGGTTACTTGTTGATCTAGCAATGTACGGAGAATTGACGTTGTCAGGTGACAATTGCCTGATGGAGTGTCTCTAGCTCCGTGGAGTTTGGGACGGATGCTTGTGCGGGACGCTACCTGTGTAGACACACGGGCACCGTCCCACCTCCAACGGGTTACTTCTAAAGCGGGTGCAGCGGCGGAAAATGACGAAAATCTGAAACGCATTAAATATAGAGGCCTCGGCAGAGAGTACAACGTTGTACCATTTGGCGTCGAGACCTTCGGTCTGTGGGGCCCAGTGGGCAAAAGTTATTTGTGGAAATCGCGCAAAGCATCAACGAGGAAATGCCGCCAGCATCCTCGGTACAATGCCTTGGGGGCATTTTTTAGATTTAACTTTATTTTAGTGTGTAGTGTTTAATTTAATTTAGTTAATATTAGGTATCATCTTGTAAATACCTTAAAATTGTAAATAGTTAATAAATAAACCTATATTATCTTTATTGTATTTTTATTTGCCATAAACAAAACATTCAATAGAAAAGGACTCTACTAAAAATAAAAATAAGACCTTGGGCAAAGGAATGCACGATACAGTCGAATGACATAATTCTATTTTCAAACATCCGTTAAGACACATGAAAACAGAGGAGCAACTATCACAATGCACACGTGGTCGCCCTTATATCATTGAGTTAGGGTTCTTTATTGTTTGATTCCGGTGTAATGTTGGTGTGGCGTTCGATACGCACATACGGATAATAGAAACAGTGATGGTGGGAGAAATAAAAGGTTTGTGACGTCATAGGTATGCACGAATTTGAGTGATGAGCAAAAACAAAAAAAAAATACGTTGCCATTGAAGAGTTCGGTTGAGACGGTCTGCCTGACGAAAAGCTATTGTGTTACTAGTTCAAACCTATCCTCACCGTTCACCCACAAATATAAATTGATGCCGCGATGCGTAGGTACAGTCGAGTTCTCCAATATCTACACAGACAACCTTTCAAAAATATCTATACAGAGACTTTATTGTTACCGACATAAGACATGTGTAGATATTTTTGAAAGGTTGTCTTTATAGATATTGGAGAACTCGACTGTACTATCGACAACATAGCTAACTGACCATCCGTGCAATTTATGCGCATTGTAATAGGGTTCAATATAAATTCAGAATGGTCAGTTATAGTTGAAATTTTCTAAACTAAGCTCATGAATGGCCATTGTACTGAGCTTATGAATGCCTTTGTTTGTGGTCCGAACAAAAGCTTTTCAACACGCGCGCGTAGGTACCAAATTTGCAAAAAAAATTAGGGCCACAAAAAATGTTCATTGTATAATGAACTCTATCGTCTTATTCAATAGATTCAAAATGGTCTAAAAGATAACAAAAACCCGCTCCCAGCTAGCTAGGTACAAGGCGCTATGGTAATTTGGAATCTATTGTAAAAGAAGATAGAGTTCAATTTTTCAAAGAACATTTATGTGGCGCTAATTTTTTTTGCAAATTTGGTACGCGCGCGTCTTGAATAGCCTTTGTTCGGACCACAAACAAAGGCATTCATGAGCTCAGTACAATGGCCATTCATGAGCTTAGTTTAGAAAATTTCAACGTATTGGCGTTTGTACGCAGTAACTAAGCGTATTCACAGGTCTAGTTTCTTTATGCGCGACGGGTGAGGTGAGACGCAAGAGCGCGTTTTGAATAATAGCCCGAATAATATCCCTTAGCTTATAAACACTAATGGTGGATGTATAGTATATGTATTATTCGGGCTATGGCGGTCCTCACACTGCGACGCATCAACGGACGAAGGGCCGTTTCTCGTTGTATGCAAGTACCTCAGTTTGTATATAAACTCCGCGTGGTACGACACACTGCAACGCACCTCCGTTCGGCGAAATTTGTATGCAGCTCCGCACCTCCGTCAGTTGGTGCGTCGCAGTGTGACGACCGCCGTAGCCGGAAATATAGCCCTTAGCTTATAGACACTTACGACTCCGGGTTGGTTGTTAGCCCTTTATCGATATCAGTGTGTTGTATTGACGGCAAGAGACAAATACAGTTCCCTCACTCACAATCGTCGGTCTTATGGCTGAGCGTTGTCCAAAAACAGTGCGCATAACTTATTTTTGACAATTACCTATTTTTCTCGCTTCTTGATACTCAGAATCGTTAATACTGACGATCCTCGTACAAGAAAAATAGCATCTATTCCATTCCCGTCGTAGTCTTTTTTATACATAGTCGCACTAGAAGAGAAAAAGTACAGTCAAGTGTAAAAATATGGGTGCATACAACTTACTCATAAATATGTCCCATAACTCTTATGTCAGCGGATTAAGGTTTTGGTGCTTATTTATGAGAGGATGTTATCGATACGTATTTTTGCACTTGACTGTACATAGTAAAATCAGGGACAATCTTTTTCTTGTATAAGGACCGATAGTATCAACGATACTGAGTAGGAATAAACCAAAACAATGGAATCCTGAAAAAAAAAATCATGTGCACTTTTCGAAGTGAAAACTTCTTTAGCGGCGCTGTGCACCTTTTGTGATGCGGAAAAAATGTTAAACTCGCCACAGGTCACGTGACCGTAAGATTAGCAACACGTGAGATTCGAGACAGGTCACGTGACCGTAAGACTGACACGTGACCTGATCAAAAAACTGTTACAATGTCATTGAGTTTTCACTTCTGCCGGCACTCGGAGTGCAACCCGGTCTTTTTTTTTATACTACACTGTTTTCTGTAAGGGCCTCAGATGGGCTGCTCCGAATATGAGCAATAAATATTGAAAAACCAGCCAGCCCTCCCTACTTCACGTGACGTCTGTAGCTGACTACAGATGAATAAGTATTAGGTTGTTTATCGTCATTCGTATTAATAGATATAGTGGCTCCTGAATGTGCGAAGTGTTCTATTTTTAAAAATTAAAAGTAACTATTATCGACGCTACTTGGGCCCGAGCGATCCAAGTTCACGTGATATTCACGCCGTTGTAACAAAAAGCAATATCAAAACGGAGACGCGGTAGACCTCGCCGGCGGTGGCGGGACGGGATATATTATGTATCTACTTCTTTTTAAAGGATTGGCCAGAGGCTGTTCGGTGTCGGGATGCCTGGAAAAAAAAGGGAGAGACCTTTGCCCAGCAGTGAGACACCATATGCTCCTAATCTGGATCAAGGGTCAGATACAGAAGGTGGTACTCCTGGATACTGCGTGGATATTCGAGGTTCCTGTCCCTGGCGCCCTGACCACCGGCAGCTTAGGCCCCGCCTCGCTGCCGGCGGTACCCTAGGTTAGGTTTTTATAATGATTTTATGTTTTGTATGTACAGGGTTATATTTTACTTTTTATATAGTTATTGTAAATACGTAGCCTAAGATGAAAAATTAATAAAGATTATAATAACAATAATCTACCAACTTCTTTAATGTTCTGATTTTTTTAATTACTGATTTGGTTAATGAACCTCTGCTGCTTGTAAAACACAAAAAATAGACTAATTTTACGTCAATTACACAAAAACATAGAGACATAATAGTACAACTTTTCGTTTATCTATGTTAGAACATTTATTTACATTTGACGGAGAAAATAGGATACTACAGCGGCTTGAAATGCAGGGTTTCGTAAGGGGCGCGCGCCAGCCCCCATTTCCTCTTAACCATAGCTTACCTTGCACTCAGTAGTGCTGAGTATTTCGACGAAGAGTCGAGTCCGGGTGCCAACCTTGACGGTGAGGTCCTGCAGACGACGGAGGAAGGAGGGCGGGTCGTGCCCGGCCTCGGTCGACACGTCGAGGCGGACACGGGCCGTATCTCTGCCAGCCGCGTTGCTGGCCTGGAACAGAGGTTTTATCGTTATTTTAAGCATCAGGGCGACGCCTCAGCTGACAACGTTGCCTTCAAATTTGACCACTAATTTTCTTTACTTAATTTATTTTGTAATGGCTTTCGTTCTCAATTAACAATTTATTTTCCTGTAGGGGTTGCCAATATGTACAGTCTCATCACTGTACATGTGATTTTAGACATTTGGTTAGTTGCACGTACCTACATATCGGACGTGAGTATAATCCATATCAGAGTCGCACGTATTCACGCCTTGCCGAACAGTAACTCTATCGGGGGAAACGGAATAATCAGCAATTTATTTGTATAAGACGACCATACAGGCAAGGCATAAGGCTAGACGTATCTTAGATTCTTGAGAACGAGAGTCAACATATTAACTGTACGTTACGTTATTGACAATATACTATATTCTAACTGCAACAGCTGTTTACCGTGCTGCTCGTCACCAGACCACCTGCAACTTCATGGTGTGTCGGCTAACTGGCCACTACATCTAATCTGATTGTTTGCAAGATGTGTACAACACACGGTGTCTCAAAATAATAAAGCAAATTCTTAAAAAATATATACACTGTTTTGACTTAGTTTATCACCCGTTTTAGGTTTGACGTTGACTTTTAGGACAGCCTTTTGTGCAGTATTACAGTGCTCCAGCATGACAGTGCCGTGTAAGTAGGTACTTATCATAATTTCGCACACCAATAAATGCATTGTATGGATTTCTTCGGACCCCAACTCAACAGCAGCGTGTAGACGCTGTCGTCGCCCGCCCGCGCCGCGGCGAAAGTGAGAGAACGGGATTGTAAAGCTGTGATTTTTGTATACAAAAATCATCTTCGACTCCCCATCTCATTCTCTCGCCCATTTGTGATTTTTTACTGACTTTGAAAGTATGTCATTGTTAATTATAAAATCGTACAACAATGTGGCATTTTAATATTATTATGACAGTTAGTCTCAATTTTACCCGCCAATATAGTACATTACTTACCAAGGGCTGTAAAAGAAAAAAAGTCCGAACGCGCAGGTATTTGTGAGGTTTTAAACATGTGATAGAGGGCTTTCTTTTTTACTGCCCGTGTTGAGTACACAATTTTACGTCTTCACCTAGCCAGTTTTTACCGTACGCGCAGAATGCGGTAAAACTCACATTATGGCCAGGTATGACGTAATGTACACAATGCGAGTTTTACCGTGCGCGCAGCGTGTAGTAAAACTCGCATTATGGCCAGGTGTGACGTAAAATGTATTGTATGGATTACTTAGGAGCCCAACTGACTTGAAGTGTATATACGCCGCTGTCGCCCGCCCGCGCCGCGGCGACCGTAAGCCGCGCGCCGCCCGCGCCCTCCGACACGGTGAAGCGGTCATCCAGCGACGCGCCTGCTCTGCTCCTGCGCATTCGTAATGGGTTAGAGGGGGGCGACGAGATTGATGATTGGTCTTTTAATTTAACAGCCTTTACACGAAAATAAGTCACTGTGAAAATAATATCTATAAGTGTAAGACCTGAGTGGAGGCCGTACACTTATAGATATTATTTTTCATCACACTTGCTCGAAACGGGCTTCATAAACGACGATGTCTGAAAACATATTTATAAATAAATTTAAACTTAAAAACATTACTAAAACATGTTTAACAGAATTATTTACAGATTTAATATGTAGTTATTTAGTGTCTATGTAAAATGTTTTAAAGTGTTTTCAAATCGTGGCTGTATACCGAAGGGTCTTTGCCATACGCGCCTCACGTCAAATTCAACAAAATGGACAACCTGACATGTCGCAGTTTTTATTACGATTTGTATAAATTTAATCTAAAATGTATTTGTTTCCTCGCAAATGTGATGAAAAACATTGTGTATAACACGGGCCTAAGAATATTGCAAACTCGAGTCATTAAAAGCCCGACGCCGAAGGCTTGTTCGCAATAATCCACTTACGCCCCTCGTTAAACAATGTACTATTATGCAATTGTTTCGAAGAGACGCTGTTGATTTAGGTACTGTCGTTCGGCACAAATGGAAAATCGTTAACACGAAATTACCATTTTGAATTTGGACCAAAAGTGAATTGTCTGTAATTTTTTATTTGTAATACACTAATAAATAAATAACCACTGTATTAAATTCCTAAGCGTTGGTCTATGTTAAGTGTTATTCATTTGTCATAACAGAAGTTTTTGAATAGCTCTGCAGGTCGATACTACGAACAAACACAATTAAGTACAGTCACCTGCATTAATGTCTGCCACAAAACGCACCTAAATATCTGCCATGCCTCCATTTCTCGGGCTGAAAGGACGTGTTATATTTTTACTTTTGGCCGCTTTGCTATGGCAGATACTAACACTTTCACTGAGGAACTCGCCTAGCGGGCGCCTACGCCGTAGTCGCTACATACGGGGAAAGCCACGGGATCGGCAACGAGTGTAGCACGTAGCATTCTTGGCAGTGAATGTATTCACTGCTAGGACGCCTGGCGGGCGCCTACGCTGTAGGCGCTTTCAGCTACTTAGCAAGAAAACCGCAGGATCGGTTATGACTGTAGCGCTTTGTGATTCTTGGCAGTGAATGTGTTAACGCTAATAACTGTCCATTTGAAAAACTTAATTTCCAAATGTTTTTCCTTGGATATGCGATATTTTTCTTTTTTCAATATTCGAAATGCTAAATAATTAAAATGTAGTTTAAACCTACTTATATTATAACTTTCTCTTACCTTCCATCCTATGTGTATACCTATAACACCACCGGCCAACTCTACTACCCGTCCATGCAATAGAGTTTTAAGAGTAAGTTTGGCTATATACTTATAGGGTCGCCGTCATCGAAATCTATGAGGGGGACTATATACTTTTGACTGTCCTGGAGATTTATTCTAGGGGAACATTAGTCCGGTTTAGTAAAAACTAGCGACCCGCCCCGGCTTCGCACGGGTACTATATTATACATATAAACCTCCCTCTTGAATCACTCTATATCTATTAAAAAAACCGCATCAAAATCGGTTGCGTAGTTTTAAAGATCTAAGTATACACAGACAGCGGGAAGTGACTGTTTTACACTACGTATATTTATGTAGTGATGATAAGTTTACTAGCTTATATTTATATAAGTACTCCATAACAAAACGATTAGAATGGTATAATATATATCCTCGTATAATTAAAAACAAGGTTTTCACTGACCTCAATTCATTACTTCGTCGTAACATGAGCATTACCACATTTTCTCAAAAAATACCCAAATCGCTTCGAGTGTGCCAATAAAAGGACACCCCGCACACCTAGTGTGGAAAAAAGTCTCGGTGAATTTTCTTTTAAAACTGTGTTGGCGATGGTGCATACGGGTACAACACAGTATTTTGAGCAGCAATTTATACTTTGTTGTCTATGTTGGTTACATATGTTACGTGTTACGATACAACATCGTTTACATAAAAATCTATCTCATTAAGTTGGACTGAATAGACCATACTTTGTAAAGCAGTTTAGTCTCCATAGGTATATTGGTCAGCATGCCGATCACGAGAGTAGCCAAATATTTCGTAACACACCCTTATTCTTACTGTAATAAAGACGTGTAACGAAATATTTGGCTACCTTGGCTGCTACCAACTATATGACGCCGACTGTAGGTATACGGCGGTCGTCACACTGCTCCGCATCTCCGGACGGAGGTGCGGAGCAGCGTGTCGTACCGTCGCCATCAGATATATCGGAGCGGCCAAAGTGCTCACAAATATCTGAACACGTCTCTAATACCTCGACAATAAAGACGTGTTCAGATATTTGTGAGCACTTTGGCCGCTCCGATATATCCGAATTTATATACAAACTGAGGTACTTGCATACAACGAGTTCCGCGTCTCGCAACGCAACGAGACGCGGCGGCAGTGTGACAACCACCTACGTCAGCACGTCTAGCATGCGACGGCCGCGACATACTCTCGATTTTTGTCGCACTATATCTTATAGTGATATACGCACTATACAATGTGGAACGGAACGATGGACTTTCCCGCAAGAGGGGGATTATTGAGCGCTAGTACGTCACATTTTCCAGATAAACTATTTTTTTTGACGCGATTTTTTTTTAACATTTGTATGGAGCTCGTCGCTCCAGTCGGCTAACGCTCCATACAAAGGTAAAAAAAAAACGCGTCAAAAAAAATAGTTAATCTGAAAAATGTGACGTACTAGCGCTCAATAATCCCCCTCTTGCGGGAAAGTCCATCGTTCCGTTCCACGCAGTATAGTGCGAGAAAAATCGAGAGAGCTCGCGCGCCGTCGCATGCTAGGCGTGCAGGTACATCTAAATGTCACATCAGTGTTTTTAACCGACTTCAAAAAAAGGAGGTTCTCAATTCGGTTTTTTATATATTTTTGTTTTCAATGTTTGTAACCTCAGAACTCCGAATTGATGAGCCGATTCGTAATTTTTTTTGTTTGTAAGTGTATGCTTTCAGGTGGGTCCTATTTTTTTCAAAAATTCAATTGTGATTATGGGATCCATGAGGAATTAAGGGAACTCCTGAATCATATTAGGCACGCATGTAGTGATTTTGGTATTTTCTATTATAACTCGTGTATTTACACGCGGAATTCATAAATTTGGTGGAGTGGAATTGATGATGAAGACCACAGATTACTTATGGAATTCCTCAATTATGTACTTAAAAGTACAAAAGTATATCACAGATTCTGATAAGATTCCGTTAAAATAGCAACTACTTAATGAAGTGCCAAAGGTGATCCTTGTGGAAGCTATGGAAGTCCTCAAATATTATCGGGTCACATACAGCGATTGGGTTTTTTTCTCTAATAAGCAACGCATTTGCTCTCGGAAATCAGTTCATGTGGTAAATTGGAAAAGTAATGTGGAAATGTTCTCGTGGCTTGGCGGAGTACTAAATTGAAGTCGGTTAAAACTTTGTTTTTAAAGTAAATTATTATTGTATGGTAAAAATTACATTTGAGTTGTTCTAAAGTGCGTTCGAAAAGTTACGGGAATCTGCCGGGCAATACAGGGGGCCGATTTTTGACTTTCGAGCGATCGAAAATTAAATAAAAGTAAATGCTATTGTATGTAGTGTCATAGTCACAGGCACTTACTTTCTACCGATAGAATTGAATACGAGTGGTCAATACCGCACGTTTTTAAATCGTCATTTCAAAATAGCATTTCATAATTTTTTACAGTTTTCGAGTGAAAGAGTCGAGCGCTCGAAAGTCAAAAATCGGCCTCCAGGCCCACAGTGTATGTGTTTATACACTAAAAGGAATACACAAGTGCTCTTTCATGTCATCTCTTCTGCCCTTATACAATGGCATGTTGAATAAAAGAAATCGAGGTATTTTCTCAACAGCGTGTCATGTCATATACCTCTTAAAGAAAACTTGGAATTTCTTTCATACAAAAACAGGTTGTCAGACCTGTTTATTAAGGCTAAAAGACGAATTAAGGGCATACTTGACAGGGACGCATCGCGGACGGGGCACGGACGAACCTAGAATTTTAAGTTATTTAGGTGCCAAAGCAATATATGCCTATAGGGCACAACCAGGAATAACGCTAGGACGCGCAGTGGGTTACCGGCAAGCGGGCTTTTTTTAAATTAAGGTAAATTAACGTAGTACTTTAACTTAACCATGAGCTGAGTTAAATTAATTAACTCATTTTTTTAATTCACTATTATTCCAACAAAAAAATTGCCAGGAATTTACAGCAAAGTAAATTCACAAGTAAGTGTAAATGACAGCTCTTCATGCTTTGTTTATTGGGACGTCATCAAGATAGATGTATTAAATGTACCGCCTTGTATTTACCTATGAAAGCTATAAAAATACTGATTACTGAAGTCTATTTAGTTTGGATTTTGGATTTCAAGTTAGTTTACATGATTATGATTTGTTAATACATGCAAACAAGTGGTAATGGAACATATTATTATCTTATTATCAGTTTTAATAAATGCCCGCGCGCCGGTAACACTCATCATCATCCTCCTAGCGTTTTTCCCGGTTGTGCCCCTAAAGGAGCCCGGGGTCCGCTTTGACACCTAATCCCAAGATTTGACATAGGCACTAGTTTTACGCAAGCGACTGCCATCTGACCTTCAAACCCAGAGGGAAAACTAGACCTTATTAGGATTAGACCGGTTTCCTCACGATGTTTTCCTTCACCGAAATGCTAACGGTAAATATTCCGTACATAAGTTCAAGTTAGTTTACATGATTATGATTTGTTGATACATGCAAACAAGTGGTAATGGAACATATTATTATCTTATTATCAGTTTTAATAAATGCCCGCGCGCCGGTAACACTGCAGAAAGAAAATAATTAGTTGGTTACCTAACTAAAACTATGTGAACTGTAGGACTTAAGCTTGTTTTTGTAAAAATAAATCTATAATTTGGAAAATCTGAATCGTCAAAAATATATTATTATTAAACCTGCTCACCAAATTTCACGACAATCGGTTGAGAGATGCGAGCTGTAGAGGAGAACAGCTGGACGAACTGACCTCCGAAATAATTTTGGCCCAAGCTGTCGCTTCGCTCCATCTATCAATAAGCGTTTTTTTTTAAATGAAAATAATAAAGATAAAAACGGTCCCTTATTTGAAAAGGCGCGTCCGCGCGGTGTTCGCGCCGTATCCACGTCTTGGATTCCTGTCTGCCCTGCCCCTAAACCTGCCCGTAAGACGACACCATTGTGTCGCCCACGCTTCCCTGATTCTTTACTAACTCAACGTCCAAAAAGGAAGGCAGTAAGCAAACGAAGATCTTAGGCTGGTAGAATCTTTTGAATTTGATAGAACAACAATGGGAGGATAATGTTAGTCAGACTATTCTTGGTTGCTGGTAACGTATTGATTTCTTCTGTTATTGTATTGTAATTTTGTTCTGGTAAAGGTCGCCATAGCACGATCTTGACCCAAACTTTGTTCTCATAAATAATGTCAAGGATATATACTCATTTCATATAACATTGGCAATTAACAGGCACATTCGTCTACGTTTCTTCATCTATCCAGGATATCAAAGGGAAATAATGCACTGGTATTTCGATCATCAAGTTGCTTTTCAAACAAAACAATACCTACAGATGGTTTTGCGTTCCAGAATGGTTTTTCTTGAAATCGCATGAACATTGACAGGGTCCACAATTGAACGGTTGAGTGTGCTGTCGATGGTACACTACTTAAGTTCATTGCCATTAAAGTAGGTAGATCATTTAGTAAATAGGTAGGTCGGTACATAACACAACCATATTTAAAGTTAAGAAGAGCGCACATTCGCCGACAAACTGCCCTCAGTTTGGCGATCTGGAAATGTATACTTACCGCTAAGATGTTTTTTTGAAATAAATTGTTGAATGGTTACCAAAAAGAACGGGAGACCGCAGCCATAGTAACACTACTTGCTGTGTAGGTATAGGTAGGTATAGGGGTATATCCACGCACCCAACAGATTTTGAAGGGGAAAACGGGATTTTGAAGTTACTGTTCTTTTTTCGTACCGCTAGCAAGTTCTGCAGGAAACTGCAAGATTGACTAAAAATTTCCGAAAAGTATTCAGTTTCCTTAATTTTTCCGGCAAAATATCTTATCTAATTTAGATCATTATATTATATAAGTTGTGCACACGATATACGATAATATACGCAACATTATCCGTTTAAAATAACTTATATTAACTAAATGAATAATGCATGAACAAATGATAGATAAGAGTAGAATAATATATCAATCTTAAAGATGAAAGAGAATAATAAACATTATAGAATTTGCAATCGTGCACTCATTCACTACCTTTTTTTTCAAAGTACTCGTTCACACAGTGTACCTATTCAAATCAATAACGTTGCGTACGTTATAATTGGGTGTTTTATTGGATGATGAATGTAACGTCTCTAGCCGAGCGGTTAGGCGCGCGACGTGTTCGAACCCCGGCTCGCACCACTGGGTTGAAAAAGAAACGTACGCAATATCATTTGATATTTAACAGCGGAATTTCGGTGAAGGAAAACATGGTGAGGAATGATCCGGTCTAATCCCAGTAAGGTCTCATTTTCCGTCTAGGTTGGAAGGTCAGGTTGCAGACGCTTTCGTAAAACTAAGGACATACGCATTAGCCTAAGATACGAAAAGAGGCACGATCTGACCCATCTGTTTAATGGATGATAATTATTATATATAGTATTTAGTACATTCAAAGAATACTTTTAAAAAGGGTTAAACATTACATAGCAAGACTATAAATAAAACCGGCCAAGTGCGTGTCGGGCCACGCGCAGTATAGCGTTCCGTAGTTGCCTGTCTGTCCTTGTTACATCGACACTCGAGCGCCAACTTTTTTTTTAATCGTGCGGTTGCGTCGGCCAAATTTGTAGGCCTTTCCAAGTTCGCGGAAGCGCGAGTAGACTGCTTTTACGCGAGCATGCGTAAGCGATGCACATCCCTGGTGCGCCGGCGCCGGGTGCGCGCCAGCCCCAACCCCAGCCTGCGTTCTATAGCGGACAGGATTGACTGTCCGTTTATGATGCACTGTTGCGAGATGCATATTTCGCACAGACAGTTTTTTATATAATGTATAGCAGTAAGTAGGTAGTATATACTAACATTAGAAATAAGTAATTGTACTAACTATATCATGTATGAGTCTTGTGTTACTCGAATTAAACATTTCAATTTCAAGTACAGAATAAGTTGTCGACTATCACTCAGTAACTAAGTTATGCCTACTTAGCCGTGATAGTGTTCTTGGGGTTATAAAGCCCAGGAGTCCGAATCCCGGGGAAGGACAATATGATAGTTTTATAATACTTGTCATCCGTTATACAACACAACAGTTGGAAACAGTTCGTGGCTCTATTCGTATCACCTTCTATGTACGGAACTCTCGGTGGGCGAGTCCGACTCGCACTTGTCCGGGTTTTTTTTTATTTTTAATTAAATTGCGTAACCTCTTGAATCAACCAAGTGTTGTGCAGTATTCGACAAGACAACAAACTAACTAGCCCCGTATTGGCGGCCGCCGACGGCACAGCTGGCTAAAATTAACCCTCGGCGTCGCACATAGGCGACGCAAGGTCACAGATGGATTTGACAAAGTAATACCGGTCAAAACTAATTTAAATACCCAGTTTAGTAGCTTAAGAGTCCGCAGTAAGCTCGGCCGAATTTCACCTTCCCATAGAAACGTAGTTACGCTCTCATTTTAAAACTACGTGTTGAATTGTGACGAAACTTTGCATATACAATGACATGAGGTATATCTATGTCGGTAACAGTGTAAGTTAGTAACATTTGATCCACTCAGAAAACTGGTTCGATTGCCACCGTGAACATGTTCAGTCAAGTAGCCAATCCTACTAATATTATAAATGCGAAAGTTTAGATGTTTGGATGTTTGTTACTCAATCACGCTTAAACGGCTGAACCGATTTGAATGAAATTTTGCACGAAGATAGTTTATAGCCTGGATTAAAATATAGGATAGTTTTTATCCCGGGTCCACGCGGACGAAGTCGCGGGCGGAAGCTAGTTGTATATATATATATTTACGCGCCCTCTAGCCCTCCCTCCAAGCGCAGTGTAACCGCGCTCCTTACGACCGTGCACCCGTGTGCAACGCACAGCACGCGCTATAGATAAAGCCGCCCCTGACGCATAGTCCCATCTTGGGAGTCAAACTCAGATTCGCATTTCGAAGACATTACCGAGTAGAACTGTGCATACGCCAGTCTAGGACTAGGTACCCCTGACTCCTTTATATTGTTACAAAGAAGCGCTTGGAGGATGACGACGACTTAATGAACGAGTCAGCGCAGCGAGTGAAGTTCTCCTTTCATCTTGGGCCAAAATTCTTTCGTACGTCTGTCCGGTGTGTCTTTTCTCAACCGGTTCTCGTGAAATTTTGTGAGCAGACTCATCAATTACATAGTATTTTTTGGCGATTCAGTTTTTCTAAACATATACCGGCTCGTGAGTTCTACAGCTCACATAGCCACCATTTTTATACATTTAATGACAGTATTTGTTATCAATGGCGCGTTAAGACTGCGTAATAAATACCGATACATGCCAAGTGAGTCCATTCATTGGTGTCATCAACAACGTGAACTATATATAACTGGTTACACGCAGATACAGTAAGCGGAAGCTACGCAGGCGAAATATACAAAACGATCGGCACACCAACTTAAACTCATGCCGCCTATCGTAGAATAACTTGGTCGTCGTTTGAATCAACTTGTTTAGAATATAGAGCTGAATTTATTTTGTTCGAAAATGGAAAGAAACAAAAGAAACACGACTTTCAGATTGAAATTGAATGTAACAAGTACATTAATCTATTGTGTCTTGTCCAATTAATGCATTCAAAACAAAAGACTTGCATATGACTCAAGTCTTTACGAGCGATTGCCGCTACAAAGCGGAAAAATGCCGCATGCAGCACGCGTAGCGTGTCTTGAGCATGGACGGCCTTATCACACGATAAGTGACAAGATAGAGCGTCCGTCAGTGGCTGACACCGTTCAATAGAACGAGACGGATGCTCTATCTTGTCACTTATCGCGTGATAAGGCCGACCATTATACGGGGTCAGGTCAAAGTGTGAAATGTATACCAGTGTTTTTCAACATTTTGTATGACGACTCCTAGAACGGAAACTTCCTAACTATTTTTTAACCTTAATAAATGTGTTACTTTTTAAGGAGATTAATATATCACATTGATAAGGCTATGCGATTTGTGGAGACAGAGTGACCTCCAGCTGCGATTTCACAGGATTACGGTCGTACTCATAAATTATTGAGCTTGATCTTATAAAACCGTGATCCTAAATTGGGATCACTATTTCAGGAAAGTTCGCTAACCTTTTAATTATCTATAAGTAGATGTTCCGAAACCACTCGACTCTGATTTAATGTAATTACGGTAGGTATTTGGGAGAATTTAAAGTGTTTATAATTTGAACTCCAAAAAATAAATGTTGTGATTTCTGCGTAATATTTACTTCACATTTAAGTCCAAAAATATATCCAGCCTTCATTCTACGCAGGGCGTTCAATAAAATAATCACAATTTATTGTCATGATACGTAATCATGCCGATACTGAAAACTTATACACGCAAAAAATATATATTATTAATTTGCTTTTCTTTTAAGACAGTTTAACAATGGCAGTGGTGAATATTCAGACGTCAATTAAATGGGAGGATATTTTTTGGAAATTTAAGGGAGATGGTGGTAAAATTCTTGTATTATATTTGTCTACTTAGATAAAATTTAAAAAAAAAACTCATAATTAAATTTTTAAAGCCGCTTCAATATTTTTTATTTTTGTTTGTAGCTATTTGGTGAATATATAGATGAAAAATATATGGGTGTTTCACAGGATTTAGGAAATAGGAAATAGACGAGGTAAAACATGTTAAAATCATTTTGAAAAAGACACATAAAAATGACTGGAATCTAATTGAATCTAACATTGACAAACTACATTAAGATTAAGTACTTACTCCACGTTTTTTTTTTTTTATGAGTCTATGGTGCAGTTCAATCCGACTAATTTTTTTACCATGTCAATATCGTTATAGAGGGCACAAGCTCGCTTTTTTGAGTAGTTTCTTCAACTACGTGGGATGGAAAATAAATGTTTATATCTGAGATGACATAGGCGTCCTTTATTACCTGGGAGATATCCGTCTCTCACCTAGCTATACAAAATTGCCATTGTGTTACCATATTAAAAGGCGTATTTTACTAACCCAGTACGTAACAATTTTGAAACATATCATTTTCACGTTTATAGTTTATTTCGAATGTAAAATAAAAAGATTCCAAGATTCCCTTCTCTCAAAGATTCCATTTAGTCACGATTTTGTATTTTTAAATGTGGCGACGTACTTTACGGTCATCAAAATGTATAGGCCCACCATATGAAGTAGAAATTCCTTTCAACATTAACGACAGACGGGCCAATTTAAGACTATTACGACCCAGTTGGTCCACAAGACTTTGTTATGACATACGTCTGGTATTTTTAAAATTAGATTCCGGATATTTACCAACACCGCGCATAGATTCCTCGTTTTCCGTTCAATCATTAACATCAAAGGCGCCTGCTATGCAATTTAAAAAATCATATCGATGCGATGTCATCGGTATTTTATTTTGCCAATCGGACATGGTAAAAGGTTTGAGTAAAACCAATCTTGGATTAAAATGAACGCCACCGTCAGTGTTATGTACAAGACACATACGTTTTTATGTGTGTTATAGGGTGGCGGACAGGGGGACGTCCTTCAAACCAATAAACGAAAATTATACGCGTATCTAACCACTACGAGCCAACAGGGAGCTGCACGTCTATCATGGGACGGCCGCGACATACTCTCGATTTCTCCTCGGATAGTGCGAGAACAATCGCGGCTATCACGCGCCGTCGCGTGATAGCCGTGCTGGAAAGAGATGGTATACGTAATTACTAGTTTAGTGCATATTGAGTACAATCATTTTTTTTAATTCGAAAAGGCGAATATTTTAGTCGCTTGCCAAAATACTGATTGCAAAATAGCGATTAGTATTTTAGCCGTGCAAATCGGTATTATTTAGATTGATAAGTCATTTGGTGTGCCTTTAAATAATTCGAAAATGAGAAAACGGAGAGTAGGGTCGCCAGTTAGCATGACACACTTATTGAATGACTGTAACAGTCTAGCATTTAAGTACCAGCTGGATTTCATTTTCGAGACTGTTTTCCCGCGTTTTACGCACGACGCCGAGCAAAACTCCATGTCTGATACATTGAGTTTGTAAACGCTATATGACGTTTTACTGCATAAATCAATTGATTGAATCAGGCGTTATTTTGTGGAGCTCTATAATGAGTTATTGGGTGTGGTTACCTGTATTCGTTTGTGAGCTTGTTCGTGCGGAAGGATCATTAAATGCATGCAAAAATAATGCAAGTGCACGGCAGCGAGACCTGGACGTTCTTTGACGGAATAATTGAATGATGTTGTTATAGTTGGTAGTATGCAGGTATACAATAATTAAATGAGCCACCGCAGCGAAGTAAGTGCGCGGATGTACTCCTCTACAAGTCGCAATTTTTTCCACCCATTCATGTGACAATTTGTGACGAGGTTCAATAATTAAATATGGTTTCATAATGAATGCAGATGTAGCCCTGTCTGAGGTTTGCCTGCGTTCTTTGCAAAGCGAGAGCGAAGAAGCATGGGCTAGTTACTCATAAATCAATTGAACCGATATTATTAATTATTTATAGTGATGTTGTATACCTACATATTATTAGACGGCCGAACTAGATATGGGTTGGGCGGCTGCCCAGCGTTCGATATTGCGCAAACGAGCCAATGTGCGCGTAATGACGAACACAGAATTTGGGTCAATGACCAGAGGAACAATGGTCTACCCGTGACCACGGAAACGGGTAACGGTCTACTAAAAATGGCCACTACAATAGTCGGTTCTGCCCTACCTTACCTCCCGGGTAAGTAATAAACAGTTAAAAAGTTATAACCAACTTCAACCTACTTGTACTTTGCCTTTTTGAAGAGTTACCTCGATGTCTCCAGGATCCCATCAACAGATCCTGACCTTATAACCATGGTACCACCTGGGCAGGATACCCTTTCGAACATATTTTAAACATATACTGCGAGCTGTAACACTCGCGAGACTGCCAATAAAAAAAACGAAATACAGACTCGACACCAAAGATCTACTATGTAGGTATTTATTGAAACTATTCACAAAATATCACGAGTATCGATAGAGAAATCAGACATGTAGAGATCAGCCGGACATCCGGATTTACGAAAGAATGTTAGTCCAAGCTGATACGTAGAACTTCGTTAGCTACGCTCGCTCGTTCAATAAAATGTGATTATAGCATAAAATGATATAACAGTAGCTAGCGCACCTAACATGATAGGATGTGTGATCTCGTTTCACTTGACGTCTTGGGTAGATTTTGGCCGTCAAACCTATCGTCCTAGCTGGGCAAGAGATGCTGTTTGTACGTGCAAATTGATTGCCCAATTAAAATATTCTCGCTTAACTGGTTGACGTAACTGGTGACCGAAGAGCTGGCGGCTTTCTCGCGCAACGCATCAGCCCCCCGATTCTGTAACTTGTATTAAGCTCACCTCAACGCTCACCCACAAATATATCTTGACAGCGCAGTGCGTAGTAACCAAGCGCAGGTAGAGGTCTAGTTTCGTGACGGGCGACCGGCGGGGTGAGCCGCTTTAACGCTTAGCGAATAACAGCCCAGCTTTGCAATTCAGCGAGGAAATGCTGCCCGCATCGTCGGCCCAATGCCTCGAGGGCCTTTTTAGATTTAACTTAGTTTTAATTTAGTTTATTTAATGTTAGTTATCATCTTGTATTGATACTTTAGAAAAAAAAATCGGTTCTTCGTACTTTGTTTACAACGACATTGTCTGGTTAGTTCGGATTTTGGATAAATTGTGAAGTCCATTTGCATTATTATGATTTGCTGAATATGTGCGACCATTGCTAACGTAGGTACGAGTATCAGTCATCATCAGTTTTAATAGTAATTTAATTTAGTAATATAATTTTTTATACTCGTCGACCTTAATGTTTGAATTAAGAATTCGTACACAAAACTTAAATCACATACTTTTTACTATGGAACTCCCAACTCAACATTTCATAACTGTTGAGACAACTAAAATGAAATTGACCAATCACGTGGCGCCTTTACTGAACTATAATGTATTTGACCAATAGGACGCCGGCATGAGAAAGTCGAAAGGTAAATAGACATCAACGCACAAAAAAGAAAAAGCCGTTGGTTGCACTTCGTTTTCAATACATACCAAGTTTGTTTAATTAGATGATGATGATGATGATGATGACCTTAATTAGGCCACTCAGCAAGCTTCGTGGCCTAAACGCGGTACTCGACTAAAAAAGCATATATTATATAACGATTATATAAATTTGATATGATTCATTAAAGCCGACTATTCTTTTTCGATTTAAGTGAGTAATTTGTCTGTAATACAATGTAATGTACTCATCTAATGATAGTTCTGTTAAATGACATACCTCCACTCGGAAAACTCCATGTCGGATTTTCGACTGAATACTGAGACGCATTTATGTAGCACACTTACGATCCTTGTTAACGTATTCTGGCAAATAAACTATTCTTATTCTTATTCTTATTCGTATCTGTCAAAAAAATCATTTTTGGTACAAGCTTTTATGGCCGACTGTACTTTTCTGTATACCATCATCAACTACTCATTGAGATGATTCTAACGAGCCTAAACTCAACGGGGTTACGTCGGTTACGTACTGAATTTCCATGGCCACCTTCTGTCTCCATTGTCAGATCAGCTCGATGGTACATAATATTGAATTGTCATCCAAACTATACTTATACCCAAAATTTCAGCTCAATCGGTCACCGGGAAGTGGGTCAAATTTAACTTGCAAGATTTGATTACAGACAGACAGACAGACAGACAACGGGACAGGTGAAACTAAATAAAAGCTTGTAATAAATGCCCGGTGCCGGCAGCGCACTGTATGTATATCATAAGTACAGGGATTTAGTTATTAGTACAGTCAACCAAAAATATGTTTGATTACTTATACATTTTTCGCCTTATTACAATAGAGCTAAATAAAATAATCATTAATGTTGTATTTTCTCGAAATAGGATTAAAAATCGGTTTTAAACTTTCGTGAGACATGTTGAAATAATACTAATAATTACACGGTTCAACTCACGTATAAATGTCACTACGGGCGACATGTTTCGAACTCTTCGGAGTTCTTTCTTCAGGTTGACATTTATTAGGATTAAAAATGTAGCCAAATGGAGGAAAAAGCAACGCAAAAGGTTAAATAATCGCAATTATATACTCTTGGGATCATTATGGATCGCTCTTTGTCTTGGGTGCCTCAAGTGAGTGAAGTGAGCGGGAAGGTATTTGCTGCAGTGGGGTCTCTCAGGCGGCTTCGTAATTTTCTGCCTACTGCAACTAAAATTGCGCTCGCACAAACTTTACTTCTTCCTATTCTTGATTACGCTGATGTATCCTATCTCGACCTTTCTGAGGAGCAGCTTAATAAGCTTGAGCGTCTCCAAAATGTCTGCATTCGGTTCATATTTGGGTTACGCAAATATGACCACGTTTCTAGTTTCCGTTCCAAACTCAAGTGGCTCCCTATCCGTTATCGCCGTAACTCTCACATTATTTCGCTTCTTTTTAGTGTCCTTTTTAACCTTGCAACTCCCCGCTATCTCAATGAGCGTTTTAGTTATTTGAATTCTGTTAGATCTTCTAACAATTTGCTATTAACTGTGCCTTTGTCATCTTCCAAATTTTACAGTAGTTGGTTCACATTTAAGGCTATTCGACTGTGGAACTCTCTCCCTCTTCATATAAGAAAAGCTAAATCTATCGGCAACTTCAAATCTCTTCTTAAAGAACATTATTTGTCTTTCCCCTAACCCTGATTGTCCTACTATTATTATTATTGGCTGACTGTTTGTGTTTTATATATTTTTATTTGTGTTATTTGTATATATGTATCATTGTGTATGTATGTTTATATATAGAGCTATTTATGTACGTGCATTAATATAATTATTTTGATTTTTGGCTTATTATAATCTCTGCACCACCTACTACATAATCTAGTTTTATCTCTTTCTCCGATACCCAAAGGTTGTCTGGAAGAGATCGCTCTTCAGCGATAAGACCGCCTGTTGTCTACCTCTACTTACATGTTATTGTATTGTTTTTCTTTTTAACTGCTTTGTTTGTGTGAGGTGTGCAATAAAGAGTATTTGTATTGTATTGTTTGTATTGTAATTATACGTGTCCAAAGTTTTAAGACGGGGTATGTTCTGTCCCTTTTCCGTAAAACCCACCTTCATCTAAAACTATTGTCATTTACTTACTAGGACGCTCGCAAATCGTGACGTCACAATTGAGCGTTTTCTTTCTCTAACAAGCAATATGAAAACGGTTATAGCTTCGTAATTCTTTGATATATCTGAATAGGATTTTCGTCACTAGGCAAATTATTGTGCCTTCTTTCTTTTGGAATAATAATAAATTGTGCGTCTACAACCGTGTGGCAAAAGGTCCAAAAGATAATTTCCTCCATGTCCAAGTGTAACCCTGGACCTTTGACGTCGTCTGGTACTACTTGAGAGTTTGAGCTTTGCTCAGTGAAAACCTAGCAGAATGGGTTATATGCAATGATTATTTTCATATAGAAACGGAACAATGCAAAAAAATCGGTCATATGAACGGCCTTGAATTCGCACAAAAAAATAATCAAAAAATACAAAAGATTTTTAAAGCAATTTTTAGGGTTCCGTAGTCAACATGGAACCCTTATAGTTTCGCCATGTCCGTCCGTCCGTCCGTCTTCGGCTTAGCTTAGTAACCATTACTAGAAACCTGAAATTCATCATCAGTCATCTAGTACCCATTAACTTTGCTTAGTTTGGGACTAGGTCGATTTGTGTAAGATTTTTCGAAATATATTTTCTTTTTTTTTTGGGGACCCTTCACCTAAAGTGGGGATGTAAGTTTTTTCTCGTTAATCCCATAGTGTGGGATATCGTTGGATAGCTTGTTCAAAAACATTATGGGTTTCTTAAAAACGATTTTTCAAATTAGTGCTTCGTTTGCGAGATATTGGGCTTTAAAGCCCAAATTTTTGTTCGAGTCACGTGTCCCCCCCAGCCGGCAGTGGCTAAATGGCTGCTACTGGGAATGTGAAAAAAATCGTGGCAGTAGTACATACCTATAATGAATTTAAAAGTAAAACTATCACGGCTAAGTAGGCATAACTAGTTACCGAGTGATAGTAGACCAACTTAAAATGTACTTAGACAGGCCAACTTTCGTACGAATTCGGCCGATGCAACCAATTAGTTGACTAAGAAAGACAGGCAACTACGGAACCCTACACTGTGCGTGGCCCGACACGCACTTGCCCGATTTTTTTTCATCGCTCCGTCGGCGTTGGCATTCTTCCTTCTCTCGCTTCTTATTTCTGGTTAAAAACATATTCGAATGATTAATATGTTTGCTACAAAACCTTGGAAATGCTTTTATATACCGGTGACCTATATTTATGGAAGCCAAGGTTATGTTGTAGCTCAATTCCTTTGCAAATATTTGAAAGAGTGATCTCTGCCTACCACTCCGGGAATCAAACGTGAAAGTGTGTGACACAGATATAGATATAAATTATAAATGTTTGTACCTCACCCTTTAAAATGTATCTGATTAAATTTTAGTATCCCCTTGTTTAATTTAAAATAGAGCCTGTTGCAAATTGATAGGTTTGAGTTTCATATTATGTAATTTTTGTGAGTGTAGTTTTGTGAAATACTTACCGTCAAACATGCCTACTTTGCCACCAGGGGGAACTTTGCGCAAAAAGCAAATTTTAAACAAATTTGGTAATGAACGAAACCACAACATATTGCCATAAATATACCTTACTATTTTTAAGTAGAAACTATGAGGAATGAGGCGGGCTTGAGGCACTCTAAACTCTTCATAGAAAGGGTGGACTCGGGCTGGACTAACAAACTGGAAATCCAGTAGGACGCAACTCAGAATCACAGGTCAAGGATCTCTTGGCCAAGATGGGACTATCGGATAGTTTAGACTATAGAATGTGTGGCGAGGAGGATGAGACTGTGGAACATTTATTGTATGAATATCATGCCCTTGCTAGACAAAGAATGATTTACTTTGGTAACGGCGATCCGCAGCCATAGGAATTCAAGGTGCTTCCGCTGAGCTGCATCATCCGGTTTATGGAAATGATGGAGCGAGCTTGGGAGTAGGCATAAAGGAGAGGGCAAATGCACAAAAGATCCCGTTGGGTCGAAGTGCATCCGAAAGGGCCCTCATCTAGATAAGATAAGAAAAGATAGTAAAAACTAGATTATATTTATGACTTTACTTTGAGTCATACAATATGTCTTTAACTTCAGCCAGGAGCTTGCAAAAAATTGTGAAATGTGAGGTGTAGGTATGGACTTGTATGACAAAGATTTAAAATACCCAGGTAACATTGCCCATCTGTACTGTGTAAAACTTTTCGTAGATGACCAAGATGTTAAAATGGAACGCCATGTTTGCCCAAAATTTTGGACTGAATCTTGTCTCAACATCATAAGAGCTATTAGTTGCATCAATATTTCGACATGGGCAATGTTGGCAAAAGGCCAGATAACTTTACCCGCGATCAAAATTGATAAAAAATTGGAATACCTATGAACTTTTTCTCCTCATGAACATTGCGTTATTATAACGAAGGATTTAAAAAATATGAGACATTCGCGATTTTCCGAAGAAAGCGAGCATGGGAGGCATGTTTGACGGTAGGTAGGTTGGTACGTAAGTATGTAAGTTGAATCTAATGGGTAATTTCAGGAACCAGTTAAGGTACCAGCCCAATGCCCGACACCTTGATGCCTAGTTCGCACCTATTGTTCGCCTCAGTTATTTTGACCATAAGATTGAATGTGTTTTTTTTATACAACGACGGCGACGGTGGCAAACAAGCGTATGGCCCGCCCGATGGTAAGCGGACACCGCAGCCTATAGACGCATGTAACTCCAAAGGAGTAACATAGGCGTTGCCGACCCTTGATATGTTTGCTAGCGTTGTTCCCGGTTGTGCCCTAAACGAGCCCGGGGTCCGCTTTGGCACCTAACCCCAAGATCTGGTGCACTAGTTTTACAAAAGCGACTGCCGCCTGACCTTCCAACCCAGAGGGAAAACTAGACCTTATTGGGATTAGATCGGTTTGCTCACGATGTTTTCCTTCACCGAAATCCACCGTGAAATATCGAATGATATTTCGTACGTAGGCTTTTTTAAACCCAGTAGTACGAGCTGGGGTTCGAACCCGCGACCTACAGATTGAAACTCGCGCGCCTTACCGCTGGGTTAGGGTGCCTTTCCACCAGACATGTGCTACACATTTGAAACGTAGCTCCAGCAAGCTACGTTTCAAATGTATGAAAACATAGCATAGCAAGCATAGCTGCATCTCTGGTGGAAAGGCACCCTTACAGTGGCTTTACAGCGGTAACCTTATCTAATTGTAAAAATTCATTCACATGTAACGAATATAGGCTATCTTTTATCCCCTGCCTGGATCTGACGATACGGCAGCGCAGCGCAATCAATACAATTGCAATTATAATTGTAATAATCCTTGTCTATTCACGTGATACCGCACAACTAATGTAATTGCAAAACGCACTAGCTAGCAGTCTGATTAGACGATTGCCGTATTAATTTTTGTGGATGAATGCCTATACCATTAAACTGGTCAGCATAGTGTGATAATGATCCCTATATTACGCGATCAGGTGGGTGATTGCGTATCGATCACGTAAGTTAGGTTGATCTAAATGTCATGTTAATTACTAAATCTATGGGAAAATGAAAATGCTCCCATGGTAGAATTCATAAGGGTGAGCACAAAGGCAAAGGCAAAGTGTTTTATTTGTTAATAGGTGAAGGCTGCATAGAAACAGAGATGTTTTTTTTTTATGTTGCACTATGTTTTGCCGATTGGCGTACAAAAGCATTGGCTTAAAAATCTACTCTTGAATTACATTACAACGCTTGATTTGATTATTACGAGTAATAAAGCATTGCAATTTATATTATGATGTATATACATTTTGAATACCCGACGATGTATCTTACCGTCACACAAATGTTGCCATTGTGCAAAGTTGACTGACATCTTCCATACAAAGGAGTTTTGTTGATGCACGATTAATATTTAAAAAATGTTAGCTAGATTAACTATTTATTTGGGGTTCAACTGTTTACAAACAGTAGTTCTACGTAAATATTGATTGAAATCACGTAAGTGAAGTAATGCGATTTAATCGGGTAATTTACTTTCACACATTGGCAGCACACTGACAGTCCGCCATTTTTACGATGCTGATGACGTGGGTAAGATACGCTGACGTCACGAGCTGTCATGGGAACGTCGTCTTCGTTTGTGTGTTAGGATGTTAGTGTGGGACAAATGGAACTGGATTTTGAACCTATACTATAGTTTGCATGACAATTCAATATTATGGTACCATCGAGCTGATCTGATGTCCCCAGACAGTAGGTGGCTATGGGAATTAAGGACTTAACCGACGTAACCCCATTGTGTCTGGGCTCGTTTAGAATCGTCTCAATGAGTAATTGATGACGGTATACAGGAAAGTATAGTTGGTAATAAAAGTTTGTACCAGAAATGAAAATTTTGACTGAAACTTTTTCTACCATGAGTTGCCCTAACGACGTTCGTTCAGGTTTGGTCACTCAGCTGACACCTCCGGGGTGTTATTCACCAGTACCTGGCTGGCACTAATGACGCCACCAGTGTAGTGTGACACTCACACTGCAACATACTAACCCTATATAAGTAACCATTCTATGTAACTTAAGACACAATATATCATAATCCTAACGTGAACAGTTGTTTAATTACGTCCATCCTCACATGGCGACCTTGCCAGGATTAAATTAAGCTAATCATAAGACTATATTTTTTTAATACAGATATATTATATAGAGGATTTCATCAACTTTATAATAAGGCACGACGCGAAATGCAAGCCAGCATAAAAGGATTGGTATGCAGTTCGTCTGGAATCGAAGCTTTGTTAAATTAAATCGTCATGATTAATAACTGTTTCGAAAATAATTTGTTGCTTAATTACACGTATGCCGACTTTTTACCATTTCTTAGATTAATGTTTTAATTCATAGAATTCGAAGATCGAAATTCAAAGATTCAATATTTTTAAAAATGTGTTAATTAAATTACTTGATTGCAATTTCTAGTTAAAAACATTTACACGTGTACTGATTTGACCTTATTGATTATTATATAACGGATATGACATAATTATAGGTACCAAAATGAGAGACAATAAATAAAGAACGGTCATAGGACAACCAAATTAGAGCATGCTAGAATATGAACAGTTTTTTTAAAATGAAGGCATAGGAATGTTGTTTAGTTTTTGTTCAATGTAATAAAATAATTATTTTTATTTAATGTAATTCCTTCTTTCTTTGTTACAGAGAAGAGCTCGCTTTAAAAATCGGACTCACTGAAGCTAGAATTCAGGTAAGCACAATGTATATATATATTTCATTCAACATCTGAAAGTTAGTTTTAGGTATCGTAACTATGTTTGGAACTGAATGTGTATGAAACGTCTTGAAGGCAACTAGGTTGAGATATAAGATAATGTAGTTTGGTATTGAATGTTTATGTTATTTAAGAGATTGATAGTTTGTTTTTTTTTGGAAAGTATTTAAACATGTAAGTTTATCTCTGAACGATTAGACTGATCACCTAAGAGTACATGAAATTCTTATATGTTGAGGTTTTCAGGGTTTCTGCGTAATTTGAAAGGGATATTTAGTGGATTTCTGAAGTATTGAAACGATTATATGAATTGAAATTAAAGTATGTCCTTTCGTGATCTTCGGCAGCACGAGAGGCGCCGTTGAGCAAGTAGGTACGTATATAGCAAGGTACACCAGGATACAAGGCAGGCAGGGAATCCTTGGAACCTGATTATGTTTCGGTCGAGTATCAATCGTGAAGGTCCTTGGACACATGGTATGTTTAAATGAAAGGAATTGTTAAAAGAACTGCCTGAATAGTAATAATAAATAGTAAGTGCGCGTTAATAAATAGTAATTACTTTGTATCCTGAGCAAAAAAAAAAATATATATATGTAAGGTCGGCCGACCAAGTGTAATGCGTTGTGTACCCTTGCCACAAGTGAAGCATATTGAGATGCACACTTTAAGTTATAAGTTGGTATGAAAAGTTATTAAGTAAAAGGAAAAAGAAAGTATAATATGAATATGCATAAAAATTAAGACTTGCAAGTCACACTGATATACATATATAAGACAATTGTCAAACTGAGCACTGACTCTTATCTGCGTTACGATGTAAACGTAAGTACTTACATATTTCATGGACGAGGACCTTAAATAACAGGAAGTTTGTATGACGTGTTTCTTTTAAGGATTTATTTTATCGTGTTACATCTAGTTAAGAAATTAATTAATAATCTTGTGTTGTCGTCGAAGCGTGCAATGTGTAAGTTACTCATTTAATTTTCATATTGTCTTATTATTGTGTCTACTAAAAGAGTTACTCGTACTATTTTAAGTCAAAAAGTTTAATTTAAAAATGAAAATGATTGTCAGGCGTAAACCAGTAGATTTCCTTTTGAAAAAATGTGATATTTTTATTAGTAATTTAGTTTCCAAACCTTCCTTTAGGTCTGATTTTTTTTATCTGTTTAATCGTTATTAGTAATATTAAATTCTTATCCTTGTTCAACAACTTAGGTATATTGAAGCAAATTAGTTCAAATATGGCTGTAATTATGAATGGCAAAAGTTTTCTTTTTTTCCATAAAATGTAAACTATAAACTTTAAATGACTACCTATATACAAAAAATGAACTTATACCTACTTACTGACTAAGTTTACTTGGTTTTGTTCTTTTTAAAATTATTTTGTACTGCCGTTGCTATTAAGTAATATGAGAAAAAAATATTAATATTCATTACATTTTTTTTTTGCCAAGACGGCAGGTGTAGTGTGACACTCACACTGCAACACACTAACCCTATATAAGTAACCATTCTATGTAACTTAAGACACAATATATCATAATCCTAACGTGAACAGCTGTTTAATTACGTCCTTCCAAATCTAAAATCGTTCAGTAGCGCAAGGTACGTAAACAGGTTTCAGGTGACAGCGTGGACGCAAAAGAGACGACCCTAAATGAGCGTTTCTCAAAAAAAAATGCCACTATTATTAATTGTACTTCTAGGAATTTTATGTTAACTATTTCCACTCAGAATCAGGAGCTCTTTCGACCCTGGTAGGACAAAAAACTGTCCCAGAGATATTTTTCCTATTGTGTTACCATTTACCATACACTTTGTATGGTGGTAACACAATAGGAAAGTTCAAAAATGTATGAACATTTTGGGACACTTTTTTTCTCCTATTGGGATGGAAAGACATCGTGATTTTGAGTAGAAATAACATAAAAGTGGCAGAAAATCTCCGAAAAAATATAGTGCCATTTTTTTCGAGAAACGCTCAAATAGACAATCACGTGCTATGCGGTAGAGTATTCCACCATGTCGTGGTTGTCTTTTTTATACTTCGACGGTGGCAAAGCATACGGTCTGCCTGATGGTAAGCAGACACCGTAGCCTAGGGACGTTAGCCATCACAAGAGCTTTACCGACCTTTCAAGGATTTGAGGATTCGTTGTGTTGACGGCGGCTATAGAGACAAACGCAGCTACTCTCAACAAAATGTCCTCGGCGACCTTTCTCACCACCAAGAATGCAATCACTACTTACAGAGCAAGTTGTGTTATTATTATGGCTGTGGGTCGCCTGTAAAGCTCCTAGTTATATAAACTAAGTTGTACTCACTAACCTACTTTGTTATTATATTAATTAGATTAATTTATTAATGTATTCCTGAATTATTTTGACATTTGACATATCTTTTCTCTGTGACCATTATTTCTTTTTTCTTTTTTTTCCGAATATTTTTTGTTTTTTATACTATTGTAATTATATCTAATTCCAAATGTACCTACCTTGGTCATTTGCTAATGACTGTTTGTACGCCTCATGGCCAAAACATAGTGCTTCTATACTGATTCTTGTAACACCAATCTACCTGCACCTATGTTTTACAGACAAATAAATGAATTGAATTGAATTGAATTGAATAAAATACTTAATTTTTAATTTAACTATAAATTAGGTCAATAGAACACTAATAACTCCCCATCGGCACACAAACCTCTCCAAGGTTTTACCTAGATGGGCTTTGTAATGGTATTCATTGTTTTTGTCTTAATCAATAAATAAAAATATAAGTTTGGGTTTGACAAATATAAGTGAGATGACATTTCACTGTGCCCTACTTCTCTTTGCTCAACGCTTGGAGAGTTCATCATCATATCAGCCGAAAGACGTCCACTGCTGGACATAGCCCTCCCCCAAAGAGTGCCACAATGACCGGACCCGCGCCACCCGCATCCAGCGGACACCCGCGACCTTTACCAGGCCATCGTCCGTCCTTGTGGGGTCTACCAGCGCTGCGCCCGCCGGTACGGTTGCAGTGTAGGTATACCTACATGATATTCAGAAACACGATTGATAGGTAATTAGTAAGAGATTCACTCACGTGGAAATACAGTGGGAACCATTTGTGAACGTGTTAATTAAGACTAATTGGAATTTGTTATGGAAGCAGGTTCTATTAGAATTATGTATAAATCGAATGTCTTGTCTGTCTAGATGGTTTAGTCGAATTCAAAGCTATGCATAAAGTTAACTGTTCTTAGCTATGTTCGTTGTGTCGAGGGTGCTTTACAATTTTAGGGTTCCGTAGTCAACAAGGAACAAGGAACCCTTATAGTTTCGCCATATCCATCTGTGCGCCCGTCTGTCCGTCTGTCTGTCTGTCCGTCCATCCGTCCGTCCGTCTGTCCGTCTTTCCGTCCGTCCGTCCACCTGTCCAACTGTCTATTTGTCTGTCCGTCCGTCCATCTATTCGTCTGCCTGTTGTCTGTCCGTCCCTCCGTCCGTGTATAGAGTTTACATCAAATCGACAAATTAGAACGTAATATGATTCAGATTCAGATTAAGAGTCCGCAGTAAGCTCTGCCTAATTTCACCTTCCCATACAAACGTAGTTACGCTCACATTTTAAAACTACGTGTTGGATTGTAACGAAACTTTGCATATACAATGACATGGGGTATAACTATGTTTGTAATTAGTTTATATGGTTCCAGTTTATGAAACAAACGAAATACAGCAAAAACAAGTTTTGTATGAAAAACTTAAATTCGCTGTATTTTTTTACTATGGGGTCTGAAGCTACATAAACTAATTACAGACATAGATATACCTCATGTCATTGTACATGCAAAGTTTCGTTACAATCCGACACGTAGTTTTAAAATGAGAGCGTAACTACGTTTGTATGGAGAACCGAGCTTACTGCGGAGCTAGCAGTCTGATTAGACGATTGCCGTATTAATTTTTGTGGATGAATGCCTATACCATTAAACTGGTCAGCATAGTGTGATAATGATCCCTATATTACGCGATCAGGTGGGTGATTGCGTATCGATCACGTAAGTTAGGTTGATCTAAATGTCATGTTAATTACTAAATCTATGGGAAAATGAAAATGCTCCCATGGTAGAATTCATAAGGGTGAGCACAAAGGCAAAGGCAAAGTGTTTTATTTGTTAATAGGTGAAGGCTGCATAGAAACAGAGATGTTTTTTTTTTATGTTGCACTATGTTTTGCCGATTGGCGTACAAAAGCATTGGCTTAAAAATCTACTCTTGAATTACATTACAACACTTGATTTGATTATTACGAGTAATAAAGCATTGCAATTTATATTATGATGTATATACATTTTGAATACCCGACGATGTATCTTACCGTCACACAAATGTTGCCATTGTGCAAAGTTGACTGACATCTTCCATACAAAGGAGTTTTGTTGATGCACGATTAATATTTAAAAAATGTTAGCTAGATTAACTATTTATTTGGGGTTCAACTGTTTACAAACAGTAGTTCTACGTAAATATTGATTGAAATCACGTAAGTGAAGTAATGCGATTTAATCGGGTAATTTACTTTCACACATTGGCAGCACACTGACAGTCCGCCATTTTTACGATGCTGATGACGTGGGTAAGATACGCTGACGTCACGAGCTGTCATGGGAACGTCGTCTTCGTTTGTGTGTTAGGATGTTAGTGTGGGACAAATGGAACTGGATTTTGAACCTATACTATAGTTTGCATGACAATTCAATATTATGGTACCATCGAGCTGATCTGATGTCCCCAGACAGTAGGTGGCTATGGGAATTAAGGACTTAACCGACGTAACCCCATTGTGTCTGGGCTCGTTTAGAATCGTCCCAATGAGTAATTGATGACGGTATACAGGAAAGTATAGTTGGTAATAAAAGTTTGTACCAGAAATGAAAATTTTGACTGAAACTTTTTCTACCATGAGTTGCCCTAACGACGTTCGTTCAGGTTTGGTCACTCGGCTGACACCTCCGGGGTGTTATTCACCAGTACCTGGCTGGCACTAATGACGCCACCAGTGTAGTGTGACACTCACACTGCAACACACTAACCCTATATAAGTAACCATTCTATGTAACTTAAGACACAATATATCATAATCCTAACGTGAACAGTTGTTTAATTACGTCCATCCTCACATGGCGACCTTGCCAGGATTAAATTAAGGTAATCATAAGACTATATTTTTTTAATACAGATATATTATATAGAGGATTTCATCAACTTTATAATAAGGCACGACGCGAAATGCAAGCCAGCATAAAAGGATTGGTATGCAGTTCGTCTGTTATTACATCTCAAATTACATAGTAAACATCGAAGCTTTGTTAAATTAAATCGTCATGATTAATAACTGTTTCGAAAATAATTTGTTGCTTAATTACACGTATGCCGACTTTTTACCATTTCTTAGATTAATGTTTTAATTCATAGAATTCGAAGATCGAAATTCAAATGTGTTAATTAAATTACTTGATTGCAATTTCTAGTTAAAAACATTTACACGTGTACTGATTTGACTTTATTGATTATTATATAACGGATATGACATAATTATAGGTACCAAAATGAGAGACAATAAATAAAGAACGGTCATAGGACAACCAAATTAGAGCATGCTAGAATATGAACAGTTTTTTTTAAATGAAGGCATAGGAATGTTGTTTAGTTTTTGTTCAATGTAATAAAATAATTATTTTTATTTAATGTAATTCCTTCTTTCTTTGTTACAGAGAAGAGCTCGCTTTAAAAATCGGACTCACTGAAGCTAGAATTCAGGTAAGCACAATGTATATATATATTTCATTCAACATCTGAAAGTTAGTTTTAGGTATCGTAACTATGTTTGGAACTGAATGTGTATGAAACGTCTTGAAGGCAACTAGGTTGAGATATAAGATAATGTAGTTTGGTATTGAATGTTTATGTTATTTAAGAGATTGATAGTTTGTTTTTTTTTGGAAAGTATTTAAACATGTAAGTTTATCTCTGAACGATTAGACTGATCACCTAAGAGTACATGAAATTCTTATATGTTGAGGTTTTCAGGGTTTCTGCGTAATTTGAAAGGGATATTTAGTGGATTTCTGAAGTATTGAAACGATTATATGAATTGAAATTAAAGTATGTCCTTTCGTGATCTTCGGCAGCACGAGAGGCGCCATTGAGCAAGTAGGTACGTATATAGCAAGGTACACCAGGATACAAGGCAGGCAGGGAATCCTTGGAACCTGATTATGTTTCGGTCGAGTATCAATCGTGAAGGTCCTTGGACACATGGTATGTTTAAATGAAAGGAAGTGTTAAAAGAACTGCCTGAATAGTAATAATAAATAGTAAGTGCGCGTTAATAAATAGTAATTACTTTGTATCCTGAGCAAAAAAAAATATATATATATGTAAGGTCGGCCGACCAAGTGTAATGCGTTGTGTACCCTTGCCACAAGTGAAGCATATTGAGATGCACACTTTAAGTTATAAGTTGGTATGAAAAGTTATTAAGTAAAAGGAAAAAGAAAGTATAATATGAATATGCATAAAAATTAAGACTTGCAAGTCACACTGATATACATATATAAGACAATTGTTAAACTGAGCACTGACTCTTATCTGCGTTACGATGTAAACGTAAGTACTTACATATTTCATGGACGAGGACCTTAAATAACAGGAAGTTTGTATGACGTGTTTCTTTTAAGGATTTATTTTATCGTGTTACATCTAGTTAAGAAATTAATTAATAATCTTGTGTTGTCGTCGAAGCGTGCAATGTGTAAGTTACTCATTTAATTTTCATATTGTCTTATTATTGTGTCTACTAAAAGAGTTACTCGTACTATTTTAAGTCAAAAAGTTTAATTTAAAAATGAAAATGATTGTCAGGCGTAAACCAGTAGATTTCCTTTTGAAAAAATGTGATATTTTTATTAGTAATTTAGTTTCCAAACCTTCCTTTAGGTCTGATTTTTTTTATCTGTTTAATCGTTATTAGTAATATTAAATTCTTATCCTTGTTCAACAACTTAGGTATATTGAAGCAAATTAGTTCAAATATGGCTGTAATTATGAATGGCAAAAGTTTTCTTTTTTTCCATAAAATGTAAACTATAAACTTTAAATGACTACCTATATACAAAAAATGAACTTATACCTACTTACTGACTAAGTTTACTTGGTTTTGTTCTTTTTAAAATTATTTTGTACTGCCGTTGCTATTAAGTAATATGAGAAAAAAATATTAATATTCATTACATTTTTTTTTTGCCAAGACGGCAGGTGTAGTGTGACACTCACACTGCAACACACTAACCCTATATAAGTAACCATTCTATGTAACTTAAGACACAATATATCATAATCCTAACGTGAACAGCTGTTTAATTACGTCCTTCCAAATCTAAAATCGTTCAGTAGCGCAAGGTACGTAAACAGGTTTCAGGTGACAGCGTGGACGCAAGAGACGACCCTAAATGAGCGTTTCTCAAAAAAAAATGCCACTATTATTAATTGTACTTCTAGGAATTTTATGTTAACTATTTCCACTCAGAATCAGGAGCTCTTTCGACCCTGGTAGGACAAAAAACTGTCCCAGAGATATTTTTCCTATTGTGTTACCATTTACCATACACTTTGTATGGTGGTAACACAATAGGAAAGTTCAAAAATGTATGAACATTTTGGGACACTTTTTTTCTCCTATTGGGATGGAAAGACATCGTGATTTTGAGTAGAAATAACATAAAAGTTGCAGAAAATCTCCGAAAAAATATAGTGCCATTTTTTTCGAGAAACGCTCAAATAGACAATCACGTGCTATGCGGTAGAGTATTCCACCATGTCGTGGTTGTCTTTTTTATACTTCGACGGTGGCAAAGCATACGGTCTGCCTGATGGTAAGCAGACACCGTAGCCTAGGGACGTTAGCCATCACAAGAGCTTTACCGACCTTTCAAGGATTTGAGGATTCGTTGTGTTGACGGCGGCTATAGAGACAAACGCAGCTACTCTCAACACAATGTCCTCGGCGACCTTTCTCACCACCAAGAATGCAATCACTACTTACAGAGCAAGTTGTGTTATTATTATGGCTGTGGGTCGCCTGTAAAGCTCCTAGTTATATAAACTAAGTTGTACTCACTAACCTACTTTGTTATTATATTAATTAGATTAATTTATTAATGTATTCCTGAATTATTTTGACATTTGACATATCTTTTCTCTGTGACCATTATTTCTTTTTTCTTTTTTTTCCGAATATTTTTTGTTTTTTATACTATTGTAATTATATCTAATTCCAAATGTACCTACCTTGGTCATTTGCTAATGACTGTTTGTACGCCTCATGGCCAAAACATAGTGCTTCTATACTGATTCTTGTAACACCAATCTACCTGCACCTATGTTTTACAGACAAATAAATGAATTGAATTGAATTGAATTGAATAAAATACTTAATTTTTAATTTAACTATAAATTAGGTCAATAGAACACTAATAACTCCCCATCGGCACACAAACCTCTCCAAGGTTTTGCCTAGATGGGCTTTGTAATGGTATTCATTCTTTTTGTCTTAATCAATAAATAAAAATATAAGTTTGGGTTTGACAAATATAAGTGAGATGACATTTCACTGTGCCCTACTTCTCTTTGCTCAACGCTTGGAGAGTTCATCATCATATCAGCCGAAAGACGTCCACTGCTGGACATAGCCCTCCCCCAAAGAGTGCCACAATGACCGGACCCGCGCCACCCGCATCCAGCGGACACCCGCGACCTTTACCAGGCCATCGTCCGTCCTTGTGGGGTCTACCAGCGCTGCGCCCGCCGGTACGGTTGCAGTGTAGGTATACCTACATGATATTCAGAAACACGATTGATAGGTAATTAGTAAGAGATTCACTCACGTGGAAATACAGTGGGAACCATTTGTGAACGTGTTAATTAAGACTAATTGGAATTTGTTATGGAAGCAGGTTCTATTAGAATTATGTATAAATCGAATGTCTTGTCTGTCTAGATGGTTTAGTCGAATTCAAAGCTATGCATAAAGTTAACTGTTCTTAGCTATGTTCGTTGTGTCGAGGGTGCTTTACAATTTTAGGGTTCCGTAGTCAACAAGGAACAAGGAACCCTTATAGTTTCGCCATATCCATCTGTGCGCCCGTCTGTCCGTCTGTCTGTCTGTCCGTCCATCCGTCCGTCCGTCTGTCCGTCTTTCCGTCCGTCCGTCCACCTGTCCAACTGTCTATTTGTCTGTCCGTCCGTCCATCTATTCGTCTGCCTGTTGTCTGTCCGTCCCTCCGTCCGTGTATAGAGTTTACATCAAATCGACAAATTAGAACGTAATATGATTCAGATTCAGATTAAGAGTCCGCAGTAAGCTCTGCCTAATTTCACCTTCCCATACAAACGTAGTTACGCTCACATTTTAAAACTACGTGTTGGATTGTAACGAAACTTTGCATATACAATGACATGGGGTATAACTATGTTTGTAATTAGTTTATATGGTTCCAGTTTATGAAACAAACGAAATACAGCAAAAACAAGTTTTGTATGAAAAACTTAAATTCGCTGTATTTTTTTACTATGGGGTCTGAAGCTACATAAACTAATTACAGACATAGATATACCTCATGTCATTGTACATGCAAAGTTTCGTTACAATCCGACACGTAGTTTTAAAATGAGAGCGTAACTACGTTTGTATGGAGAACCGAGCTTACTGCGGACTTAATCAGTGGTGTTGGAACATTATTTTGGCGCAGGTTGAGGTGAACGCACTCTATTACCTACTTACTATAATTTAATAACCTTATTCGTGTTTGACCTCTGGGCTATTCGGCACGTGCTAATACGCGTCACGCCTAACGAAACTGGACCTCGGAGGCTCTAGTATAAGTTTTACCAAAACAAAACTTTACGATCGCTGTTTCTTAATCTAGTCAGAACGGCGTTTCAAAGCACGCGGTAATTTCCAATTCACCCCCGCTGCAAGGTGTTACGAATTTCAGGTTCCAGCTTAAATACTAGAGATGAATGGTTATGGTAATTAGGTGAATCACGGAAGGGCAACTCGCAAAGCAGTACTAGGTACTTCGTACTTTTTCTATAAATAAAAATTTGACATTAAATCTAGTAAAAAAGACACAATACCTTTTTTGTTGAACATTCAGTCAAAATAACTTTCTTTAAAAACAAAGTTTTAACCGACTTCAATTCAGTACTTCGCCACTTTTAAAGTTCCCTCGATATGTCCAGAATCCTGTCATTCAGGGCCCATGACGACACATATGCGTCAGATCGCCGTAGTCCCTTTCCGCTACATACGAGGAAAACCACGGGATCGGCTACGAGCGTAGCGCGTAGCGTTTCTGGGCAATGAATGTGACAAAAAAATCGGTCTAGAAAGAGTAATTTTTCAAATTGAGAACCTCTGCGTCGTTTGAAGTCGGTTAATAAGAAGTGAAGTGAAGGCTGAGGGCCATAATGAGTAGCCCCCTTAGTCATAAAACTTAAGAAATCCCTGTTAACTAAAACGTTTTGTCCCTTCCTCGCAAAGACGAAGTACAAAGTGACAGATTTGCGCCAAATTTAATCCGGTACCGTGGAATGGGGTTACTTTGGGAAAAAATGAAGCGACTTTGATCATTTAGAATGTAGTAAAAAAGCATAACTATTTTAAGTTGCGAAGATTTAATCGAGTAAAAGCAAGACAGAATACTAATAATTTTCACTCCATAGTTCACCCACAAGTAAACACAATGATTTCGGAGAAAAACCTATTTGATCAAAGTCGCCCCTCGAATCAATTTAACCCCATTCCACATTATGATTTTTACCCGACTGCGGAGGGAGGGGAGGGTTATGTTTTTTGCTTACTTGTTGATTGATGAAAAGGTACCTAATCCAAGTTTGTGACCTCGAGCGCCGAACGCAACTTTGTGACATATCGAAAAAACCGCGAAAAAACTAGTCCTTTTGGATTTTGACAAAGTTATGTTCGGCCCTCGAAGTCTTACGGCCGTATTCATAAACGTTCTACAAGCCTATTTTAACTAAAATGGCGTTCAAATTCGTTTGTCTTTATCTGTCACGTTGACCTTTTTGTTCGTCAGAAAGGGACAGAGCACATTTTATTTAGCGGAGGCATTTTAAGTTTTATGAATAAGGGGTATATCTTTATTCATCGGGCCAACATCATAAACAACTCTGCAAAAAATCAGAACTACCAGATTTGACGCAAGCTTTTCAAGTATAAGGGAGCGACCACACCGGTGCTTAACGCTGCGTATACGCGTTGACGTGTCGTATGCGTCACGTATTCTTCATACATTTTGCTGCGTTTTACGGTGCGTTAGCGTATTTTGAGCAGCGGTGTGGTCGCACCTTAAAGTATTGGACTATAAACTTTTAGGAAAAAGGCAGACAGAGCAATAATAGTTAGTCTTAAATAATGATTACAATGATACTAGATCCAACGCACACGCTTACATAAATAATGATGACGATAATAGGCACACGCTCAATGAAATTACAGTTTAAGTACTTGCTAAGGAATATAGAAGTGTAACTACTCTACCAAAAACAAATAGCACAGGCTGGCAGAACTGAAAACATAACTACAGAAGATCTTGGCTCGTCAATGATGATGAAAATGATAATGACCTAGACACACTTCTAAGTATAAATAACGATGTTGAATACGCTGAAATGAAATTAAGAACAGTGAGTACACTGATTATTTAACAAAGAGCGTAGCTCTTGAATGATGATGATGATCGACATAAAACACGAATGAGATCGAGTACTCTCGACTTACTACACTTCTAACGTTCAAATGACAACGAATGGTATCATACCCTGCCATACGAACCATGCACATTAGTTACTATATCACGTACTAACACCAACACATACACAACACAGACACTTAACGTACATCCGAAGCACCCATACTATTCCGTACAACTCTTGCAGTATTAGTACCAGATACCTGGTGTATATGGAAGAGCCTTTCACGGCGCGGCCAGTATCCGCCTTACAGCAATTGCTACCCATAGCGGCGCATAGCGAGTGGATGCTCACTCGGACAACGACTGACTAGTTTATTTTAAATATGCCACTGGCTGGCGCAAGCGCACAACTGCAACGCAAAACCAAAAGACTACAACCGCCCATGGATTCGGTATACGCTTAAGCTGTTTTCCGGAGCGTTTCCGAAGCGAATCAACTCAGAGAAAACGGAGTAAACGCTGAGGAATTTCGTAGGCGCTTCGGCTGTTTCTGTGAGCGTGGCAGCGTTTACGCACGCGCGTGCGAAGTCGCGAACTGGTCGGAGTGTATGGAAATCCGTATCAATTGACAAACGCGCACGGAGTGCCGCGAAAAAATTACGCCTGTGCGTAAATGCGGCGTAAGGAATTTCATAAAGCCTATGGGTGAGTATGTGGTCGCCACTCGAGAACCTTTCCGGCCGACGGCATTGTCGGTCGGTTCTACATGCAATGTCCCGTCCACTGCCACTTATGTTTAGCGATTTGGAGGGCTATATCGGTTAACTTAGTTCGTCTGCGGCCTCATTTTCTGATGGCACGCATAGAAACTCCCAGCATAGCCCTCTCCGTGCGCGTTGGGTGACTTTGAGCCTGCTTTTTTTAGAGGCTATAGGCGACGTAAGCGACCACGTTTCAGTGCCATCAGCCATCACACACTGGCCCAACAAGGACGGGCGGCATATTTGAAATGTGTATTGACTGTAATCTCAAATTGGCGGTGATAGAAAAGCATCATTACCGTTATCATCATCATATTCATCATCATTATATCACCCGAAAGACTTCCACTGCAGCCCCCCTATTCTGTAACTTGTTTTAAGCTCACCTCAACGCTCACCCACAAATATATCTTGACACCGCAATGCGTAATATAATAACTAAGCGTAGGTAGTCTAGTTTCGTGACGGGCGACCGGCGGGGTGAGCCGCATTAGCGCTTAGCGAATAACAGCCCTGGACTTAGGCCTCCCCCAGCCTGCCTCAATGACCGGTCCAGCGCCACCTGCTTCTAGCTGACTCCCGCTACCTTTACGAAGTCATCAGTCCACCTTATGGGGGTCTACACACGCTGCGCTTTCCGCTACGTGGCAAAACTATGATTTTAGTAAATTATTTGCGGTACAGTATCAAGTCTATTGTTTTAGTACCTACTCGGTAAGCGATATCTTATAAAATAACAAATGAAGATAGAACTAGACAGCAGCATTAAAATGCGGACGAATCGTACGCAACTACGCTTTGCATTGGGGATAATAATTAAATACTTACCTAGGGCGGTAAAACTGAGGATGTTTCAGACAGATCTAAGGTAGGAAATTATGTGACGCCGGAGCCGCAAGGGCCATAAATTATGCTATCCAATGCTTTCTTTAGGTATTACCACCCGTGGTGAGTATCTAAAAAATGGCCAGGTTGTTTCCACATGCGATATTACGGGCAGGTTTGTCGTAAATCTCGAGGATACCTAAAGAACTATAATCAGAATTCATAAATTGAATTCTAATCATTCACACTGAATAAAATACTTGCATCATCATCATTATCATCATATCAGCAGAAAGACGTCCACTGCTGGACATAGGCCTCCCCCAAAGCGTGCCAGTGACCGGTCCTGCGCCACCCGCATCCAGCGGACTCCAGCAACCTTTACCAGGTCATCACAGTCCACCTTGTGGGGGGCCTACCCACGCCGCGCCTTCCGGTACGTGGTCGCCACTCGAGAACCTTTCCGCCCCAACGCCAAAACTTAATTTAACCGACTCCAATCCCCTAGATTTCTCCAAGATCCCAACATCAGACCCTGACCTTATGACCATGGGACCACCTGCGAAGGATACCCTGTCAAACAAATAAAAAAATCCTAATCTGTCCAGGCGTCTTCGACTCGGAGAACGTACATAAAAAAAGTGAAAACTCAATGACATTGTAACAGTTTTTCGATCAGGTCACGTGACATCTTACAGTCACGTGACATCTTACGGTCACGTGACCTGTGGCGAGTTTAACATTTTTTCCCCATCACAAAAAATGCACAGCGCCGCTAAAGAAGTTTTCACTTCAATAAAAGGTTCAAACGAATTCAGAACCTCCTTTTTTGCAGTCGGTTAAAAATAGAAATAACCTTTCAACGAATAACTAGCTTTCAGTTTCCGAAACATATTATTGTTTTCCAATGACGTAATTGTAAACAGTTCGGCAGTTAGTAAACAGATGGCGCTGTTGTCACGTTGTCGCTTGAGACTTGACGACTTGACTAGAGGGCGCTGTAGGCAAGATACAGCATTTTATTTTTGGTCAAAGGTAAACCTTGGATGATGTCATAGTATTTTCGTTTTAGCCCGAGCTATTAAGAAACGTTTAAGAATGGTGCATTGATAACCAAAGGGTACATTGGTTACTTTCACACAATATTATCAATACTTTTAGTCTATATAACTACTAGTTAAAAAGAGGTAAAGTTTATTTTGGAGACATTGAGATATCTCGAGAACGACATCCTATTTCAAAAAATATTTCGCTAGTGTGTAGAATTGACCTTCGGGTCTGCCCGAGTTCTTTGTGCCACGCGTGCGGCCAACTAGTGTTATTAGTGGCTTTGCGAACCTGTGTTATACACTTTTTTTAAATCTGAATCTACCAATAAAGCTATATAATATTGAACCTGCTAAGAAAAAATTATCGGGATCGGTTGAGGAATGAGGCCTGTAGAAGAGAACATCTGGCCATCTGAATATACGAATTAATTTTTCGCCAAGGTGAATTAGTATCGTTTGTCTTTGTTACTGCTTCGTTTAAGATATCCAATAAAGGGTAGGTAGGTATCTATTTGTATTCTATGTCTGTTTTTTGCCTTTCCACGCTTAAAGGAACGAATAGATTTAGATGGAATTTGGCATGGAGATGGTTTTAGTTCTAGATTTGTATTAACTTCTAACAAAAAATTGGAAACCCGTGAATGAGACATTGGTAATAAACCCTTATTTTTCCCTTTGTGACTCCCATATCTATTTCTCACAGATCGTCCAAATCGATATCCAAATGAGACACAATTTACCCTTTGGATACCCACCCTTAATAGGGCGAGATTAGAGGGCGAATGCGAAGGGTGTTTTGATCTCTCCAAATACTACTTCTTACAGTGAATAGTTTTTATTAGTCTAACATTGTCAACCAATTCTCACAGATTATTTTTACTAAACGGGACTTAATTGCATATAATTAAATTATTTATTTACCTCACTGAGGTCTCCCGACGTTTCAGATGACTCGCAACATCCATGTTCATGGGACAACTTCGGAAACCCCGTGAACATGAATATAAGTAGTTATTTGTTATACAAGGGTGCAAAGTTGTATTTTACCCGCGAGTGTGGAATTGAAACATGAGCAAGCGAAAGGATTCTATAGTTGAACCACAAGCGAAGCGAGTGGTTCTAAAATATACCTAATCCCGAGCGTAGCGAGTGTTTCAACACAAGAGTGACACAAAACTTTTCACCTCACTGTAGCGAGGAAAGTGCAACATGCAAAACCCCTTTATTTAATTTAAATAATACATTTATTTTTACAGTAATAATAACGTTAAGTAATATCAATTAGAATTTTGGTCAAGTGCGAGTCGGATTTTAGTTTTGCCATACATGTTGAGACCCAGCGCCTGATGAAGGCAACAAGCAATTTTTTTAAAGCTCCTAAATATTTATTTAATTCTGTTTTTTCTATTTGTTGTTATAGCGGCAACAGAAATACATCATCTGTGATTTTTTGTATTATGAGCGTTTTACGTTTTGTTATCTGTCAAAAGTTACTTAAATACGCTCCAAGGTCAAATTACTTTTCCTACTAGTGAATAAAACGCGTTTTTGCCATCTGGTTTTAAAGGATAAAAGACGGCTTTCCGAGACAGTGAGGGGAAAAATAAGTTTTTTATACGTGATTAAGTACCGGTACGAAAAAATATTGTCTATCATATTAATAAGAAATCTAGTTAAAGGTAGAATTACTTAGTAGTACACACGTGCAGGTGCACATTATAAGCTTCTGTGCTTTGCCCTTAAAGGGGTCCATTTTATTGCATGTAATATTATTTATATAAACGTTAGAATTTTAACGGACAAATTCGTCTACGTTTCTTAATTTATCTTGGACTAGCTCCTGCCCGCGACTCCGTCCGCGTGGAACTCGTTTATATCGTATCAAATTTTCACTCCCCATTTCATCCATTTAGGGAATGATTTCCGGGATAAAAACTATAATATGTCCTTCTTCGGGACTCACACTGTCTCTACCTCTAAACCTCATCTAAATCGGTTCAGCGGTTTAAGCGTGAAGAGGTAACAGACATACGGACGGTTGTAATTACCTTGTTTTACGGACAAATGTTCCATCGAAAAAATTTCATAATCGAAAACCAATTTTTCAGAATTAGTAAATTTTTCAGGATCGTTATAAAACAAACCTAAGCTGACCTAATGGGTTATAAATAATGAACTTATAGCTGTAAACCGGTCCTTAAGGCAATGCCTTGATTTGAGTCGGACACGCCTCCTAGACAGAGACACGCTGATGCCTTCCGCGCACGAGGAAAAGAAATGTAACACTCTTCGGGAATGCTTTTTTTGGTCAATTTTCGATAAATACCTAACTTAGACTTTTTTTTTTAAATTATAAAGTGAGATTTTAGATGAGATATAATACTCGTATTCACTTGATTGTGTCGTAAAATATACAGACCCAACTCTGGATTTTTTTTCTATCGAGGAAATATTAGGCAATCATGTATCGATAAAATCAGATAAACAATCCTATAGTCAAGAATCATATAATATAATATATATATCTGAAAATCAGACCTAATTGTTTCTCAATCTAGTCAGAACGGCGTTTCAAAGCAGTGTCTCAAGATGATGACATATTGCACTGAAACGTGATCGCTTACGGCCCTAGGCCCTATAAGAAGGCTCAAAGTCACTCAACGGGCTATGGAGAGGGGCTATGCTAGGAGTTGCTATCCGCAGCAGAACCAAGGTAACCGATATATCCCTGCGAATCGCTAAACTTAAGTTGCAGTGGGTGTAGAACAGATGGCCGTTGGGGCGGAAACGTTCTCGGGTAGCAACCACGTACAGGAAGGCGCGGGGGGCGCGCTTGTCGGGAGTCTACCCGACAAGGTGGACCGATGATCTGGTAAAGGTTGCGGCTTGCGAGAGTCCGCTGGATGCGGGTGGCGCCGGACCCGTCACTTTGGCACTTCGGGGGAGGCCTATGTCCTGATCCCGTATCATGGTCGGCCTTATCACGCGATAAGTGACAAGACAGAGCGTCCGTCTCGTTCTATTGAACGGTGTCAGCTAGTGACGGACGCTCTATCTCGTCACTTATCGTGTGATAAGGCCGACCATGATACGGGGTCTGCAGTGGATGTCTTTCGGCTGATATGACGATGACGGCATTGTCTGTTTTATCGGATAACATCAAGAGCAATCGATTTTACGGTGCGTGGCATTGGCCGTTTTAACGGACATACTGAAAAACTTACTTTGAGAATGTTTTTCTTTTTTTTAACTATAGTTCTTTATATCCAACCAATAGCTATCACAAAAAAACATTCCAAGTGACAGCTGGCTACATTACTTCATGTCTTGCCATGTAAACCAACGTATCGATTGCTCTGTATCGATTTGATACACATTTTCGCAATCAATATGCAGCCTCCGGCAGGGGGTGGTAGACGTATCGATCCCTTTCGCTCTCCACGTTAAGCCCCACACAGACTGGTGCGGCTGCGGCAGTCAATAGTAAACTTGTGATTGGCTGTCAAATTTACTATTGACCGCCACCGGAGGCCATAGCGTAACTCTAAATAATAATTCATCAATCGGCGGTCTTAAACCTACAAAACTGCATCGATCTGTGATATCTTTATTGGCATAAGTCAAATGTGAGAGAGCGCGACACGCTGATGTTGAATCGGGGGTACACTTTGGAATCGATACGGCTACCCGCCCCCTGCCGGAGGCTGCGCTCCGATTGCGAAAATGTGTGTCAAATCGATACAGAGCAATCGATATGTTGGTTCGAGAGGGGTCGAGTTAACAAAGGCAAAACAAGCTTAGATATTGCTAATTACTCTTGTATAATTAGCAATATCTAAGCTTGTTTTGCCTTTGTTAACTCGACCCCTCTCGAACCAACATATCGATTGCTCCGTATCGATTTGACACACATTTTCGCAATCGGAACGCAGCCTCCGGCAGGGGGCGGGTAGACGTATCGATCCCTTTCGCTCCCCACGTTAAGCCCCACACAGACTGGTGCGGCCGCGGCGGTCAATAGTAAACTTGTCATTAGCTGTCAAATTTACTATTGACCGCCACCGCCACATTAATAGGGTAGTATGCTCATGTTAAAATTGATAACAAAGTGTTGCTATATGGATAGTAAAGCTTTTTTTTTTAATAAAGTGTAAATTCTATATTTTAGTATGGTTCTATGTTCGCATTTGAGATGATCTATACAATGTTTGCATGGTATTTATCCTACTAATATTATAAATGCGAAAGTTTAGATGTTTGGATGTTTAGATGTTTGGATGTTTGTTACTCAATCACGCTTAAACGGCTGAACCGATTTGAATGAAATTTTGCACGAAGGTAGTTTATAGCCTGGATTAAAATATCGGATAGTTTTTATCCCGGGTCCACGCAGACGAAGTCGCGGGCGGAAGCTAGTTTTCTATAATTCAAAATAAGGAGGTTTAAATCTGAAGTTACTAATAATGTAGGTATAATCCAAATCATAAAAAGATGAAACCTAAAAGCAAAATATATAATTTTTCATCATTTTTAGATTAGAGTAAATTTAAAATTAACAATAGGAACCTTACGCTTTAATAAAAACAAAATGTTACATACATATACTACACAAAAGAAAATAGGGGCCACATGTATGGTGATCGTTACGTGAAATTTTATTAAACATTAATATATAATTTTTCCAGCTATTAGACTTAAACACCGGTATGAAAGAGGTTTTATTCTGAAGGATACGGGACATCATTAATTAGCCATTTATCAATTAGTTTATGTCCAATAATTAACAATAAAATAGAAAAAATGTAAGTGGCCCTTATTTTGTTTTGAGCAGTATACATGTGTACATACACACATACATTCACGCCTTTATTCCCAAAAGGGGAAGGCAAAGCACATGAAACGTATGTTCCAGCGCCACTTTTAGCATAATGTGGGTATAAAAGATCGAGATTGCAGTGATAGGTTGCTAGCCCGTCGCCCACAACTCACTTCAACCCTGCTCCCTTAGTCGACTTTTACGACACCCACGGGTAGAAAGGGGGTGGTTAAATTCTAACCCGACACACCACGGGAAACAAAATTTTAATGACAACTATTCACCTAAACGCAGTATTTCACGACTAAAACAGCAATTTACTTGATTGTCCATACGATTGGTACAAATAGAAAACTGTGACGTCACACTCGTAACTTCTATATCTATTAGTAAGAATGCATTTTATGCACAAAAGATCCCGCTGGGTCGAAGTGCATCCGAAAGGGCCCTCATCTAGATAAGATAAGAATGCATTTATTTTCAGTTCCTCTCCAAAAAGAGCTACACACGAATGGCATAATTAAAAAAATCTTAGGAAGCTTGCGTATTTCTAGGGTAAACAAGTGACGTGGTGACATGGTGGGCGTCATTGTATGGGGAAAATAGTACAGTACACACCTAGGCCGGTAAAGCAAAGAATGTCTATGACGCCCGAGCCGAAGGCAAGGAAGATAAAGAAGCGATCTAAGCATTTGTTCAATGCCGTCCATGTCCGTCCAAGATTTTTCAAGATTCACGTAGCACGCGGTGATTGATACCTAATGACCAGGCCCCTATATTTCACCAACTTGACAATTGTCACCTGCCACTGACAATTTGCCATACATTGCTTGTTCTAGACGTTAAGGTGGTTGCTAGGTTACTTGTGGATCCAGCAATGTACGAAGAATTGTCATTGTCAGGTGATTATTGTCTAGTTGGTGAAATAGGGGCCTGGTGTGAGGTATAATTGTGCCACAAGTACGATAAGAAATGTTTTACGAACGAGTCTATTAGACGGCCTGGCTTTGATGACTCGAGTTTATAAAATTCTTACCGTACACAATATTTTTCATCACATTTGCGAGAAAAAATAGAAAATGGCAATCACCCATTTTGTTGGGTTTGACGTAAGCGTAATAATGTAAAGATCACTCGGCATACAGCCACGATTTAAAGTAACTGATCCTCCTGGCGTTATTCCCGGTTGTGCCCCTAAAGGAGCCCGGGGTCCGATTTGACACCTAATCCCATGATTTGGCATAGGCACTAGTTTTACGAAAGCGACTGCCATCTGACCTTCCGACCCAGACGGAAAAGCTAGACTTAGCTTATTGGGATTACCGAAAAGCCGAAAAGCTAACGGTAAATATTCCGTACATAAGTTCCAAAAAACTTATTGGTACGAGCCGGGATTCGAACCCACGACCGCAGCTTTACAGCCGTATGCCTGAACCACTAGGCTACCGTAGCGTAGTACGATTTAACGTAACTAATTTAAAAATAATTTACAGGCACTAAACCTCGTTTTAATTTTGTATAATTCTGTTAAACACGTTATTTAGGGTTATATGCGGATTGCCTAGAACGCAAAATGACTAGTGTGTTGTTTTGCCCACATTGCAGTTTGACCACCGAGCATTATGCCTAAAACGCAAAATGCCTACATCCTTTTCGTCGTTTTATCTTTACGTTAGCGATGTGTTTAGTTTTTGCTTTAAACTGACGGGTAAAATAAAAGATCCGTCGTTTCCACTGTACATGCATAGACATTATGTAATGATTACGAGAAATGTTACGTGCCGCGTGACGCGTCCGAACTTGATGCGACAGTGTCCGATGAAGGCTGACACTATTTCTACATCCTGTCCGAAACAGGCGAGCTCTACGAATAATAAGACTAGTGACTATGAGAGCTGTATCTAGATATCGCGAGCCTGTCTTCCCCGGTTTGCCCAGTGGGTGCCTAGTAACGCTGCCGCCTGCGAAGCTCTCGGGTCTGAATCCCGGTAAGGGTACTGATTCTGGGATGCTTTCTATGTACGAGTATTTAAGTAATTACATCTAATAAATATATCGTCGTCTAGTACCCACCCATAAATAACACAAGCTTGAACAAGTTCGATTTGTGTAAGATTGCCCCCTATTAATATTTATTCTCTGTGAAGGTCGTTGTGACAAATTGATAGCTGTACAGGGCGCTTAAGAGTCCGCAGTAAGCTCGATTCTCCATACTAACGTAGTTACGCTCTCATTTTAAAACTACGTGTTGGATTGTAACGAAACTTTGCATATACAATGACATGAGGTATATCTATGTCTGTAATTAGTTTATGTAGCTTCAGATACCAAAGTAAAAAAAAATACAGCGAATTTAAGTTTTTCATACAAAACTTGTTTTTGCTGTATTTCGTTTGTTTTATACACTGGAACCATATAAACTAATTACAGACATAGATATTCCTCATGTCAATGTATATGCAAAGTTTCGTCACAATCCAACTTGTAGTTTTAAAATGAGAGCGTAACTACGTTTGTATGGGAAGGTGAAATTCGGCCGAGAAATTACGGATTAGCTTACTTGCGGACGCTTAACTTTGCAAGTCTGTTTAACATGGACATAGACAATAGTCACAATAGTTTGGTACTATCGTTCGATAATGGAGTCAGGCACTGGTCCCACCGCCGGCTAGTAAGCTAGAAAAGTTGGGCGAGTAACGGTTCATTGCGTGCTGACCAGGCACAGTGTGATCAATCGACCTTTACAGATCCGCAATGTAATGCTACTCGCCCAACTTTTCTAGCTTACTAGCCGGCGGTGGGACTAGTGCCTTAGGCAAGCTGTCAGTGCGTGTCATTGTTAATCTGGATACCTAGGTACTAATACCGCTGGAGCATTCCACTTCCTGAGGCACTGGTCCCACCGCCGGCTAGTAAGCTAGAAAAGTTGGGCGAGTTGCATTACATTGCGGATCTGTAAAGGTCGATTGATCACACTGTGCCTGGTCAGCACGCAATGAACCGTTACTCGCCCAACTTTTCTAGCTTACTAGCCGGCGGTGGGACCAGTGCCTAACTTAACACATCAATGGACACTGCTGACATTAATATCTTCCAGACACAATACAAATGACAATAGAGTTACGGCAATAGTCCACTGTCCATGAACTAGTGAGTTCTGGAGGTGAGCGAGGTCGCCAGAGCACCCGAGGATGCGTTGTGTTGAGAGCGGGGAAATTTGTTCCTTCAGCTGTCACCACGGCGAATCCTTAAACATATCAAGGGTCGGTAACGCCCATGTTATCTTATCTTATCTAGATGAGGGCCCTTTTGGATGCACTTCGACCCAGCGGGATAACGCCCATGTTACTCCTTTGGAGTTGCATGCGTCTATAGCCTGCGGTGTCTGCTTACCATCAGGCGGGCCGTACGCTTGTTTGCCACTGTCGTTGTATAATAAAAAGAGATATCATACACTAATATACCCAGGGCTGCCCATCCCTTGTTTCTAAAATCCATACTTAATATTATAAATGCGAAAGTGAGTCTGTCTGTCTGTCTGTCTGTTACCTTTTCACGCTTAAACCGCTGAACCGATTGAGATGAAATTTGGTATGGAGATAGTTTGAATCCCGGGGAAGAATATAGGATAGTTTTTATCCCGGAAATCATCCCATGTGTCGGTGAAATGGGGGATGAAAGTTTGTATCGAGCTACGGTATAACAGAGTTCCACGCGGACGGAAGCGTGCAGAAGCTAGTAGACTATAGTAACGCCATCTATGTACATATAAAGTGTTATTGTTTCCAGTGTATACTAACAAAAATGAGATCCTTGTGATCTCAAACAAAAGAAATTGAATCTAATTGAATTGAATAAGGAGTATTTTACTCACAAGGAGTTGTCTTGGGATTAATCTATGGTAGAGCAGATTTCTTCTAGCTTAAGATTACGCATGACATCATAGAGAAAGGATACACAGAGGGACACACACATGAGTGACAAAGATACAAGCATAGACAATAACACGAGTGGGAACGAGATGGAATGTCATATTTCCTGTCTCTCATTGCGTATAGGATCTTTTTGTTTATCACCAGTTCTTGAAAATTGTACTTTAACTGACGTCACGGATGTAATATTGGATTGAATACGACTAAAGTGGTAGGAGTCTTGGACATTCGCTATAGAGCTGGGTCGTTTCGACTTTTCCGTGAAACGAAACGTAAAACAGTTTTAAAAATAACTAGTTTCTCCGTGCGTCGCCGGTCGCCAAACGAAGTGAAACGAAACTGTACGCTTCATGAGTTTGACAATGACGGCTTACGCTAACGAGTATCGAGTTTTCTATCTGTGCATCCCGCTCGTACTGTCAAAGTGCAATAGAGATGCACAGATAGAAAACTCTATTCTCGTTAACGAAAAATGACAATGTCAAACTCATGGTAGCCGTACTGGGGGCCGATTTTTGACTTTCGAGCGCTCGAAAATTAAATAAAAGTAAATGCTATTGTAGTGTCAAAATTACGGGCAGTTACTTTCTACCGATAGAATTGAATACGAGTGGTCAATACTGCTCTTTTTCAAATTTTCTATCGTCATTTCAAAATAGCATTTCACAGTTTTTGGCAGTTTTCGAGTGAAAGAGTCGAGCGCTCGAAAGTCAAAAATCGGTCCCCTGTTCGAGTTATGTTTTCACGTTTTGCATTGCAACCGTTGCGTGCGACTGTCGCCTTCTACTCGTAGCTCCTTTTCATCGTTTTTATAGTAGCCGTTTGTCGTTCTACCCACAAACTGTTTTTCCGTTACTGTACAAGAAACTGTTTTAGAAAACGCTTACGGGAAAAAACGACCAGCTCTAATTCGCTAGGACTCCTCTATTAAAGCCTCTACGCATGATATTGATGCGAGCCGACATCACTTTGCTAAGCCTGTGGCAGGCACTAAATACCTACAACTACTCAGATGGTGCCCTAATGGAAGGAATTACTGTCATTCAGCGTAATGTAAAATTGACAACACGAAATTATTGATCGAATGTTTAATGTTTATTTGGACAAACAACGGTACAATAATCCATACTAATATTATAAATGCGAAAGTGTGTGTGTCTGTCTGTCTTTCTGTCTGTTACCTCTTCAGCTTCACGCATAAACCGCTGAACCGGTTGAGATGAAATTTGGTATGGATATAGTTTAAATCCCGGGGAAGGACATAGGATAGTTTATATCCCGGAAATCATCCCATGAGAGGGTGAAATGGGGGATGAAAGTTTGTATCGAGCTACGATATAAACGAGTTCCACGCGGACGGAGTCGCGGCCAGAAGCTAGTACTTAATAAGTAGGTACTACGGCGATAGGATAGATATACAATCAACCAGCAAAGTTGCCACCACAATAAGTACTTTTTTTTACTTTAGTAGGAACCTAAACCAAGAATGTGAATACTCACTACTTTAAATTTAAGTGAAAAAACAAGGAAACTAAAATTTACTTAATACTAACGCTAGGCTATACCAAATCCAAATAATGTCAATTTGTAAATCCTCAACATGGGAAATTGTCAAGCCTGAATAATGCTTAAATTTAATTACGTCCTAAAAGTAGAACTGACATACTTAATATAGAACGAAAGAAATATTTACACGTCCGTATGGAATTACGTGCACCCCAAAAATATGACCAATCGGAAATCACACACACACACACACACAGAGACACATACCCACATACATACATACATACATACACACGTTGGTACTTTACTGGTTTGATTGTTTTTTGTGTTTATAACTATTTTGATATTCATTTTTTTTTATTTGGTCCAATTTCAAAATGGAAATTTCTAGTTGACGATTTTTCATTTGTGCCGAATGACAGTAAATCGACTGAAGACGTCAAAAATGATGTACTATTGATGATGTAGTAATATTAAGAGTCCGCAGTACCTAAGCTCGATTCTCCATACAAACGTAGTTACGCTCTCATTTTAAAACTAGGTGTTGGATTGTAACGAAACTTTGCATACAGGGTGGAAATAGATTTTGGGTCAGTGAGAGCAGCTACCAGATCCCGTGTTGCTAGGCGAAAATGGTCTTAGGAGACCTTCTTTCGATATTAAATTAATGAAGATTGGCGTTTACAGATTTTGAAAAAAACATACAGGGTGCGAGAAAATGGTCATTTTTGACAAACTTTTTTTTTATGCCAATCGATCCCATTCCTGTCCAGGATCAAAAGCTTGTATGGGACCAAAAAGAATTTTCCGGCTAGAAAAGCCATAAATCGAGAAAAACTTTCCCCATACAATTTGTATGAAAATTAAATAGTTTTTTTTATATATATTTTTATGTCAATCGATTCCATTTCTATCTAGCATCAATTGTTTCCTTCCTTGGAGTCAAATTTCGGTTATGTACAAAAAAGCCAGAAATTAAAGAAAACTGTTTTCATACATTTGCTATGGAGAAAAATTGAATGTTGTTACCTATTAAAATAGTACATTTCGATGCTAGTGCGGAAAATATGTCACTATGCCACGAGCACCGCGATATATTGCCACTCGCAATGGCTCGTGGCAAAACTCGGGACGAGTGAAGAATGACATTTCCGCACGTGTATCGAACGACGTTTTTTAATACAGTTGCGAAAAAATAAGAAAAACAACAAATAAGGAATTTGAAGCCTGTAACATCATTCTAATACTTACGGTTGAAATATAATGAAGTTGTTCAAAAAACTTTTTTTTTAATACAGTTTTATCTTATTAATTTTTATTGACATAATAATTAATGATACAATTTGTACAATTATTCAGTGGGAAAAGTGAAAAGCACTAGTTCGCGAAAACCAACTTTCCGCACGCTAAACAGCTACGTAAAGTAGCACTTTTAGAGCAACTGTTTTTTTTTAAGTAGGTACTTCTTTCTGTGGACTGATCTGTAAGACTCGCAAGTCTGTCTATTTATTTTATTTTTAAAATTCCAACAACTGAATAGACAAAAAACTTAGATAATTATCGAACCTGCTCACAAAATTTCACGACAATCGGTTTAGAAATGCGACCTGTAGAGGAGAACAGCGGGACAGCTGAACAGCGGGACAGTGGGTCATCCGAACATACGAAAGAATTTTGGCCCAAACTGAAACGGATTTTATACTACTACTTCGGCCAAAGAACACAGGCAAACCCGCGGGATAAAACAGAGCCTATCGATGGCCATAAGACGTTAAGGCGGGATTCCGTGATTCCACCGGTGTGCGGCACTGTGCGGCACAAGCATTTTTGTACTGAATATGCTTGTGCCGCGCAGTGCCGCACACCGGTGAAATCCTGCCTTAAAAACTACACAGGTGTTTTTTTTTAAATCGGATAAGCGGCTCCGGATATTACCCATTATATTCAAACTTACAAGGCTTCTCACAGACCAAGGTAAAAGGTACATGGACCCCTTAGAGGCCCGTTGACATGATTGCTAGGGCTCCACGGCCAGTTCTTTTTTTTATGTTATAGGAGGCGGTATTTTGAAAATTCCATGCCTTAGCAAAAGTTTAAGAACCACTGGCATAGACTAGTATAAGAGACCCTATGATGGCCAATTGGCCAAGGTAAAGATGGGTTCGCTACACTTACAATAAATTATGTTTAGTGGTATAAAACCCCATTACATACATACGTATAATCAAGCCTACTTCCCGGAGGGGTAGGCAGATATCACGTATATCCACTTGCTATGATCTTGACTAACCTTACTTACAATCTTCATACATGCTCGTCGGTGCATGTAGTGTACTCTTGACCAGCACGTCTAGCATGCGACGGCCGCGACATACTCTCGATTTTTATCGCACTAATATATCTCTTGTTCTAATAAGAAAGAGACGGATAGTGCGAGAAAATCGAGAGCTCGCGCGCCGTCGCATGCTACCCGTGCTGACCTTTCTTTAGGATTCCGATTTGGTCGGAAAATGTTCGACGAGGTCGTCCCCTTCCGACTGTACCATCCGCTTTTCCTTTTCTCTTTGATAATATTTCGTTCGTCATTTTGGTCAGTACATCTTCAGTCACAACAACACCAAAAACTCTATCTTATCACACTATTTCTTATTATATCCCTCAAACAAACGCCACGCATATTCGCAACGCTCTCATTTCATTCAAACTATTAGATCAGCTTTAATAAAATCTCTGCCGGAAATGTTATTTTCGGTACCAGGCTTTTACTGCCGACAGAGTTGCAAATGCATAGTCATCCATTAATTACTCGTTGAGGGGGTTCCAAACACTAGGTATGCGTTTATCTTGTCTACAACCTTATTCCATATAAAACTACTGGCTTTGTGAGCTGTGGAACTCAGGAGCATGCATTAAAAAAAAACAGTTTTCAAAGTGTATTTACTTGAAATCACGTAACTATTAGCGCACGATTTTTCTAATGTTATATGGAAGTTTCGTTGGATGGTTAAATTTTTCTGAAGTTCTGACGGCCTTCTGTCTCCATAATCAATTTTGCATTCTCACTGAACTTAAGTACCTATGCCAAATTTCACCTCAATCGGATACCTACCTACTAACAACTCGCTAAAAAAAGAAGCAAGTTTGAAAGGATTAAATACATAAATACCAAATGCATCTAAGACAAAAGCTTGTATTAGCAAGCATTTAAAGTTTTCCCGTTGACATAGCTTCCTTACCTACTGAAAACGCATTAACAACTTTTGTAGGAAAAATCCATTTTATTTAACCTTCTGTCATTTTTATAAGTCATTATATATTTATTTTTAAATTAACATAAATCAAAAAATATAAAAAAGGTTGGTCGGTCGGCAACATGGCCCCAAGCGGTGTGGAACACCAATTAACAACTTAGTGGTACCAGCTTGCGGACCGGCCGACGCAGCACACCCCCTTTAGTCGCAACATTCACTACGCGGATAATATTGTCCCTACCCGGAAATAACTCGGTGACTCGTCCAATAGGCCAGCAGTTTCTTGGTAGATTGCCATCCGCGATCAGCACCACGTCACCTGATTTCAACTCTTCATGAGGTGCAGTTGATTTTCGTGGTATCAAGAGCGGCAAGTATTCTTTAGTCCACCGTTGCCAAAAATGTTCTGCAAGTCTTTGGGCCTTCCGCCAGTCTACGCGTCGTGATAGGTCGGCCTCGTCAAATTCTCGAAGACCCTGGTCATGGCTTGAGGTACCAATCAGAAAATTGAAGGGCGTCAGTGCTTGTTGACTGTCCTCGTCCACGGGCACGTGGGTGAGAGGCCGTGAATTGACAATGGCTTCTACTTCTGCAAGCAATGTATTCAGAACCTCTACTCGGGGCGATCGGTCTTTTAGAGTGATCTTGAGTGCAGCTTTCACGCTGCGTATCAGACGCTCCCAACAGCCACCCATAAATGGAGCCGACGGTGGGATGAACTTCCACCTTATTCCTCTATTTGTCGAGAAATCGTACAGCTCGTGTAGCATATTCGAAGCGCCAACAAAAGCCGTTCCGTTGTCAGAGTAAACGCATGTGGGACAACCACGTCGTGCAATGAATCGTCGTAAAGCCAGCAAGGCTGAGTCTGTTGATAATGACTCTACTACTTCAATGTGGATTGCTCTGACTGTCAGGCAGGTGAATAGTGCTACCCAGTGCTTCATGGTTCGTCGTCCTGATGTAACGTTCAATGGGCCAAAATAGTCGACACCGACGAAAGAGAAGGGACGAACGTGATGAGCCATCCTGGCTTCAGGTAGGTCTCCGATCGGTGGCACCTGTGGCTTAGCTTTCATATTCCGGCAGAGCTGACAATGTTTCGCCACACTTCGTACCGACGGTCTCACCCCAATGATGTAGAAACGTTGTCGTAATTCGTTCACCACAAGTTCGTTGTTTCCGTGGGCAAATTTGACATGGTAGGAGCCGATTAGTAAGCGAGTGAGCGGGTGTTTTCCATCCAGAACAGCTGGCCGTGGATCAATGGCAGTGGATACTGCCGTGCGGCCAGATAACCGTAATAGCCTATCGTCTCCTATTATCAACGACAAGTTTTTAAGTCTACTCTCTTTAGAAACGGGGCGTGCAGCGTCAATCGCAATATATTCATCATTGAAAGAGTCTAACTGTATACGCAGAAAGGCGTGTCGTTCTGCCGATGAGATAAAAGCGACGTCTAAAACTGCTAAACCAAGTTGCGGCAATTTAGGATTTTGAGATAAATGGCGAAATTTGGAGGCACACTGGTGTGCTCGTGCGGTAGCGCGAATAAACCGTAGCCAGACACTAAAGCGGCTGTAGTCAGCAATCACAGGTGATGGTAAGTCACGTGACTGAGTCAATGTCAAACCCACCAAGTCTTTATTGATTCTATATTCCTCAGGCGTTGGTGCGTGGACAGTTGTAGGTTCACAGGGCCATTCGGTTGGTGGTTGGTGCAAGAATGATGGCCCGGTAAACCACCGAGAGTTTATGGTTAATTCATCTTTGAACCTGGTTGCATCGTCCGCGACGTTCAAGGATGAAGGTACATACTTCCAATCGGAAACATTGGTGATCTCGCAAATTTCACAAACCCTATGAGCGACAAAGGATTTAAAGGTGCTTGGGTCAGAGCATAGCCATTTGAGCACAGTTTGAGAGTCTGACCAGAGAAAGATCCTTTCTGGTTTTTGTTTGTGAGATTCTAAGATAAATACAGATAAGCGAGCAGCAATAAGAGCCGCCTGAAGCTCCAGCCGTGGTATTGTCGTGGGCTTCAGGGGAGCAACGCGAGCTTTACCACTGATCAACGAGACTTGTATGTTTCCGTTTGGACCCATAAAGCGCCAATAAGCGACGCAACTGTACGCTTGCTCGCTCGCGTCTGCGAACACATGTAATTGCACGGAACTTATCGCGCCGTTAAAAGTGGCATAACATCGGGGTACACAATTTTTCATAATTTTGAGTAAACTTGTGAACCAGTCTCTCCAACTCTCTATGAATTGTTTGGGCAATAAAACATCCCAAGATGTAGCAAGTTTCCAGGTCTTTTGGAAAAGAACACGACCTTTTATAACCGCGGGAGTAAGTAGGCCTAAAGGATCGTAAATTTTCATAAGGTTTGAAAGGACAACGCGCTTAGTAAATTTCGCTGGTATTTTATCAAAATCAATATGTGGAAAAGACAGTGTGTCGTTGGCGATGTCCCAGGAAACTCCTAAGACGCGTGTCAGAGGTCGCGAGTCTGAACATACGTTTATTGTTGTGGCCCCAACAGCGCAAAGGTCGGGAGGTAGCATGGTGAGAACCTTTTCAGAATTAGATACCCAAGACCTCATTTCAAATTTGGCTGCGGCTAAAACCGAGACAATGTCTGAGGATAAAAGTGCGGCTTCTTGTTCATTATCGCAACTACCTAAGTAGTCGTCCATGTATGTGTCGCGAATGATAGCTGTTGCGGCTTTTGGGTGTGATCGCTGATGTTCGGTGGCGATCTTATTTTTAAGGTACAAGGCCGTAAACGGACTACAGACTGCACCGAACATCATAGATGACATGCGATATTCCTGGATAGGTTGTGTAGGATCATTACGCCATAAAAAACGCTGAGCGTCACGGTCTTCTGGTCTGATTTTAACTTGTGGAAACATTTCCCGGATATCAGCCGAAAGAGCTACACGGCCTTCTCTGAATCGCATTAAAATTGCCAACAAGGATTGGAGAAGATCGGGCCCGGGCAGTAAAAGGGAATTTAGGCTTACACCTTCGCACTTGGCAGCAGCATCACAGACAATTCTAAGTTTCTTCTTTTGTGGATGTACTACTCCAAAATGCGGTAAATACCATAATATACCAGAAGGGGGGGCAGTGCATAATTCTGCATAACCCTTATCAAGCATGGCGTGAATATTTTGTTTATATTTACTGGCGTAGTCAGAGTCCTTAGTCATCTTAGATTCCAGAGTCCTGAAACGGCGTAAAGCAAGTGGGCGGCTATCGGGGACCTGTTCGATATTGTCACGCCACAGTAGTCCTGTCTCGAATCGCCCAGATGATAGACGCCTAGTAGTCTCCTCTAGCAATTTTAAGGCTCTTTGATCCTCAACAGAGCGGCCATCCCTTTTTTCTATACCTATAGAGTCTAAACTATAATAGTCTTTGATGAGGATATCTAAAGTACGGCTGTCCCCTAGACTATCTTCTTCGCACTCTAAAATAGCATGGTTCACGAAGTCGACAGGTTTGGACATGGTTGAAGGAGAGCCGTATAGAACCCAACCTAACGGAGTCAAAGACGCTGATGGTTGTGATGGCTTACCGCGCCGAATAGTTTTTGAAAAGGTAAGATGCCAATTATCAATCCCAAGCAGAAGCGTAGGCTTCGCGTTCTCGTAGCACAAAACATCGGCTAGATCGCGTAAATAATCACAATTTTTGATTTGCTCTGAACGAACACACTGTTTAGCAATAGTCAAGTTTGGAATAGACCTCACTACAATATCGTGTGTTTCTACACTGTGACAGCCTTTGACTTTAATGTTTACGAAACTGACTTCTATATTTTTACCAAGACCGCCGATACACTCGACCTGAATGTGTTTTTTGGGCCCGGTAGCACCTATCAGATCAGCTACAGATTTATCGATAAATGAGGCCGTAGACCCATCGTCAAGCAGCGCGTAGGTATCGAGACTAGCTTTAGGGCCGGTAATAGTGACAGGGAGTATCTTTAATAAGGATCTTTGGATTGACATTGGGTTAAGGGAGGCACTATGAGATACAATAGTCGGTACCTCCTCGGACTGGGGCTCGTCGTGTTCATTTATGTCGACATGGGTAGCGGTTTCTACCGTAGGTCGATGGAGCAAAGTATTATGTCTCCGACTGTACCTGCACCCGGCGACTTCGCAATATTTCCTGCAAGCTAAATATTTATGTGAACCTTTAGCTAAACATCTGTAACAGACCTTATTTTCGGTAACCCATTGCCAGCGGTCGTCAATTGGCAATGAAATGAACTTTTCGCATTCATGGACCTCGTGTGTACCTATTTTACAATATCTACATGTTGTCAAACTTTTTGGTTTCGATGACAGTGTCGCATGAAAAACTTTTGCGGGTTGCTTAGTAGCGATATTTGGTTTGACAACCTGCGAATTATTTGTTGGGACAGTTTTTCCATAAAAAATGTCCGAATAAAATGCACAATGTTTTGATTGCCGTTTAAATTCATTATCTAAAAAGTCTGATAATAGTTCTAGCTTGTGTTTGTTCGGAACATCGTTCGAAGACGCATAATCAGACCACCTATAACGTAAGAGAGGCGTTAATTTGCCTATGATGGTATTGGCAAGCTCAGGAGAGGCCAGATACTCCGGCTGATGCAGCTCTCTGATGACCTCGACGCAATTACGAAGTCGGCACGCGAAGATGTTAAGGTCTTTCAAAGACTCGTGCAGCGGCAGCCTGCCCAAGGATCTAATAGACGAGAGTTGGTGTAGGATGATGGATTCCGGCTGGCCAAAGCGGCTCTCCAGGGAACTCATTATTTGTGCTGGATGCGCGGCAGTCATGAGAAGAGCAGATACAGATTCCTTGGCGGCTCCACACAACGCAGTATCGAGTCTGGCCAAGTTTTCTTCTGGACAGAATCTAGCTTCTGATCGCGAGTATGTCTTCTTGAACATGAGCCAGCCGGAGACACTACCATCATACATAGGAAGTTTAATACTGACCTGTTTATTCTTGCCTCCAAGATCTGCGATAACTTCAGCCAGTTTAATAAAAGAGTCTTGTGTCCCTACATTATTAATCGTTTTATTTCTGTCGTCACTATTACACATGTTAGTTGCGAATTTATTGTGGTGTGTGCCTAGTATTTGAGTATGTGTAGTGTTTATTTTGTCGTTGAACTGTAGGCACCGGTCTCCGCGCGGCGCATTTGCGCTTATAGAGGCGACGGGGACATTTCGTGCAGTTCCCGCAGTAGGTACATCATCAAACTCTAAAGTTCTGCAAGGGAATAGTTCATTATTATCGCACATATCTTTGTCGGCACATTCAAGCAACCACCTTTGAGTCGAGTTGCTTTTCTCTGACGCGACAGACTCAATAGCAGCAAGTTCTGCCTGCAGTTCTAACTCGGCAGCTTTGCGTTCATGTTCAGCCAGCATTCGCTCCCGGTCCGAAGCTGCTTTGGCCAACATTCGCTCCCGGTCCGAAGCTGCTTTGGCCAACATTCGCTCCCTATCCACATTTAAGCGAGCATGCTTGGCTAGGGCAGCCAGCTTCTGTGTCTTGGTAGAGGCTCGCGATGGCGCTATGGAGTGGGTCTTGGCGCGCGATGGCGCCGCGGAAAGCGCCTCTGAAGGTAAAGGTTCTGGCAATTGGATAGTTAGATAGGGTTCGTGAATATCATGCTCCTGTGAGAGAGCCTCATCGTGGCAAGACTGAGCAGGCGTAAAGCCTGACGATGGGGCTGGAGCGGTTTCACTTACCTCTGTCCGGAATTGTTTCCTTGTTATTGAACGCGTTATGGGCATTATCACAATATTAACACTATACTTTTACTTCTGACACCATATGAAACGTATGAAAACGCATTAACAACTTTTGTAGGAAAAATCCATTTTATTTAACCTTCTGTCATTTTTATAAGTCATTATATATTTATTTTTAAATTAACATAAATCAAAAAATATAAAAAAGGTTGGTCGGTCGGCAACACCTACCGTCACAAGGTTATTAATTATGATCTCTCTTTCATCTCTTTAGAATCCTAGAATTAGCGAAAGGGGGAAAACAGTTTAATCAATCCGATTAGCGACGAGGACGGAAATCTTATAGCGGGGTTATTATTCGTTTTAATTTGTTTTATCTTTACTGGAAGTAGATGCTTGATGTTGTTGTCGTCAGTAATAATTAGTGGATATAAACAATACATGTCTATGCACCTGCCGTCGGACTACTGTTTGTGTTTCTTCCCGACCGCGGACTACCCCGCTCCAAGCTGCACGCCGAAAAACCTAAAGGTAAGCAGTTTCAGCCCTTTAAAGTTTGTCTCTAAATTTATTCTACGGCGTAATCTTGCCTTCAGCTCCGCACCGCTCATTAACGCATAGTTCAAATTACCTATTTACACGGGCTAATCATATTTTTGGTAGAACCCGGGAGCCGTCTTTTAAAAATATATTTCTTGTTTAATTTCGAAAAACTGAATCGACAAAGAAATTCTATATAATTATTGAACCTGCTCACAAAGTTTAAAGAGAATCGCTTGAGAAATGCGACCTGTACAATAAGATCTGTTTAATTATTTATTTATTGAATACTAGCGACCCGCCCCGGCTTCGCACGGGTACTATATCATACATAAACATTCCTCTTGAACCACTCTATCTATTAAAAAAACCGCATCAAAATCCGTTGCGTAGTTTTAAAGATCTAAGCATACATATGGACAGTCATCGAGAAGCGACTTTGTTTTATCAACTACAATTAGTGAAGCTGTTTTTTCAACTGTAGTTTTTTGGCGCATTCGCTTGAGGGTTCTAATGATTCCTGTGTAGTTTACAGTATAGACAGAATGTCGATAAAATATCCAATTTATTGATGTTAAAGCAATGACGGGTAGTTTCAGTGTCCGAGAGGCAACCAGATGGCTCGCGGTATTTGAGTTCCCAATATAACTTGCTTCTGTGACACTTTGTTTATCATGGTAGATTAGAAGTTGCTATGGCGACCTTCTGTCGCCAGCATCAGGGCTGTTTTTCGGAACACGCCAATGCGCCACACCCCCGTACGCCTAACGAAGCAAGACCAGCCCCGCTATCCTCTAAAGGCCTCCACCCACCGAAAGCGTGTCGTGCACGGCGCGTGTGCTGCGCGGGCTCGCGCAAGTTGTAAAGCATTGAAACTGCACTTCACATCGAACGCGGTCTGAACGCGGGCCCGCGCGGGCCCACGGCGCTAAAGTTACAACTCGGCAGCGCGGCCACGTGTCGTGCGCGTCGCGTGTCAAGCGCGAGCCCGCGCGGGCCCGCGCTGCTGAGTGTGATAGAGATAGTGAGATACATATTAAATGTGTTGGTAGTGAGAGAGATATGCCGCGCGGGCCCGCCGCGTGCCCCCGCGTTGCTACACGCTGCCCTCTTGCGGTGTGAATATACCGCTTCAATCGCGCCCGACACGCGCCGCGCACGACACGCGTTCGGTGGGTGGAGGCCTTAACGCACAAAATTATCTTGAGGCCGCTTGATCAGCGTGCAACAATAGGAATGGTGACACCAAATGAAATAATCAATAACGTTGAATTTACTCGAGAAAGGATTAAAAATATAGTGACATGGACCAAAAATAACACAAGACAATTAATAATCAATCCGTACTAATATTATAAATGCGAAAGTGTGTCTGTCTGTATGTTACCTCTTCACGCTTAAACCGCTTAATCGATTGAGATGAAATTTGGTATGGATATAGTTTGAATCCCGGGGAAGGACATAGGATAGTTTTTATACCGGAAATCATCCCCTGAGGGGGTGAAATGGGGGATGAAAGTTTGCATCGAGCTACGATATAAACGAGTTCCACGCGGACGGAGTCGCGGACAGAAGCTAGTTAGTTATAAGTGTCCAAAGTTTTAAGAGGTGGGGTATTTGTTAACTTTTCCGTAAAACGCAGCTTCACATGAAACGGCTGTGGTAGTATGACCCAAGCGTTTTTTCTTTCTTTCTTTCTTTCTTCTTTCTTTCTATATATCTTCTTTATTTTGAGATAATTGAATAGGATGTTCGTCATTCATTAGGCATATTATTTTGCCTTCCTTCTTTTGCAGTAATAATAAAATTAGAGTTTCCAACCCAATTATATTAGCGTTGTCAACTATCTTACTGGACATGCCCAATCTCAGCTGAAACGGATACGGAACAATGGTTTGCAAATTTTGAACATGTTATCTCACATCCTTACTAATATTATAAATGCGAAAGTGTGTGTGTGTGTTTGTTTGTCCTTCTTTCACGTCGCAACGGAGCGTCGTATTAATGTGTTTTTTTGTACGGAGATAGTTTAGACTCTAACCTAAACTTTAGAGTATGGAGAGTGACATAGGCTACTTTTTCCAGCGGGAAAACATCTAATTCCCACGGGAAAATTCAATATGTTACATTTTCCTATAACCACGCGGGGGAAGCCGCGGGCATCAGCTAGTACTTACATAAAGCTTGTAAAAAACTGTCAGTCACAGAGCAGGTATTTGACCTTAACTGAACTATTGTATGACCGAGTGCTTGTCACCGCTGCCCCGCTATTCTGTAAATTGTTTAAATCTCATGTCACCTTTCACTCATAAATATAATCTTACTGGGTGATGAGGTGAAGTAAAAACAAGTTGCAGAAAAGCGGGGCTGGAGTAGTGGACAGTCACATGAAAATCACAAGTCGCTATACTATCGGGTCTTCGTAACTGTTTGTGTCGCACTAAACATTCGCCGAATACACTAAAATTTGCTGTTGTACAAAGTGTAACAAAAATGGGGTATGATGAACCGATCAAGGGCTTAACAGGTATCGTGTTCTTATAAGAAAAAACAGAAAATAGATCAATTTGATGCGATTTTTTTTTACATTTCTATGGAGCTTGTCGCCCCAGTCGGCCAACGCTAATTTTCGTTGCAACCACTAAGGTAAAAAACAAAAATCGCGTCAATTTTTTTTTTAAAGAACTCGATACCTGTTAAGCCCTTGGTCGGTTCATATCCCATTTTTGTTACACCCTGTTAGCGGAATAGCAGAACTAAATATCGAATCGAATCTCAAGAGTAAATACCACAATCGTAGACACATTTTTTTTTGTATTTATCTAAGTGTTCCTTGAATTTACCGGAAATGGAGGAAAACACATTGCATATTTTCTTTATCTCATAAAAGTTAGTTAAACTTAAATATAAGCTTTCAACCGCCGCAGTCGGCGTCGGTACCGGCATGTGAAATAAATTGTGCATCCAGACGCGACAAGTGTCTTACCTTCCGACTTATTTATATCGACCACATGTAAAAACAAATAAACAGTGAGCGCTTCCAAACAAGCTATTCACGACCATACACACATGGAAATAAGACTTATAACAGCATGAATATGTAGCAAATACAAAATGAATATAGAATGGGTGAAAAGTACTTTCTTCGATCAATTATTTGACGTTTTATACGCACGGCTAGCCGCAGCGCTCAAAATACGCGAAACATAACCTCTACGTTTGCTCCAAACTTGAAATATTTAACACCACAATTAGCCGAAAGCGTGGAATTTCAAAGCACTTTCACACGATCAAATGTCACAATCAAAATAATGTATACAGTTATACACCACACAGGAATTCAGTGAGCTATATTTACCATTCGTATTGGAACGGCGGGGTGCCGCCGATGCTCACGAAGACGCTGACGGAGGCGCCGGGCACCGCGGCGAGCGTCGGGGGCTCTCCAGCGAACGCTGGGGGCTCCATAGGGCTCCGTAGGGCTCCGGTGACCGAGCGGGCCGCGAGCGAACGGCCGTATGCGAAGCTAACGTCAGACGAACGGTTTTTCTAAAAATAATCAGGTATGGAGTACGAATATTTTGCTAATTTATACGTAGTATACCCGAACAGCTGGTGGGTGACGTCAGATTTAGAAATGTTAGCGCTTTATGAACAGAAAAAGTGCTTGTCTAATGTACTACTATTCAAATTAATTCAAAGACGGCTCAAAAACGGTGTTGTTAAAGAGCTTCCAACCCACTATGCCTATGACTCACCAGTCACCACACTGACTTTCTCACTTCTCAGTACGTCCTATACTCGTAACTAGCACAAATTATGATACTTAGATCGTGGGTTTAGAACATTTGAGAGATTTAGCGGTGATGCTGATATATCTAACTTTGTCTAGTTGATTAAAGATCGCATCGTCCACGCTTTACTAACCAGTAAACGTTAAACGTGGAATATACATGTAGTCACTTTTTAGAATAATAAAGCTTAATTAATATACATATACTTATTTATTTATACTCACTTCACATAAATTCCTATATAATTAAAACTTCAAATCATACGTCACATCACGCACACACTTACACACACACACACACACGTACACGCGCTCACACACACAGACATACACATTATCATACTATTATATTTCATATTTAAGTACAACCTGTTGCACTGCGCATGTTAATTGGTTTATAATGCACCGAAATGACCACCTGAAAGGGCCCAAACTGAAAATCAGCGCGGGACAGCCGTTCAGCATATGCTGAGTTTGGTACCCATTGCCACAATAACGCATTTTTAATGAATGTTAGTTAAGTTTTTGGTTTGTAATAGTCATATATTATAAGTGTAAATTTTGGAATCTACTTGTAAATTTTGGCTTCACTGTAATGTAGGTTAAGTTATGGCAATAAAGTTAATTTGAAGTTGAAGTTGAAGTTGAAGTTTAAACATGGTGCCGGCAGCTGTCATCTCGTAGAGAACTGTCAAACTGTCCATGTTAAATTATTACGGACGGTTTGAACCCACTGAGTCTGTCTCTAACTATTTACAAGCGGCTCCGTGAGCTGTACCCTAGCGAGCCTGTCTTTTCTTAACGGAAAACTGAATCGAGAAAAAATATATAGTAAGTACTATTTTGCCCGCGACTTCGTCTGCGTAGGCCCGAGATAAAATCTATCCTATATTTTAATCCGGGCTATAAACTATCTTCGTGCAAAATTTCATCGAGATCGATTGAGCCGTTTAAGCGTGATTGTGTAACAACCATCCACACATCTTTAGTGGGATTGAATTTACTCACAAAATTTCACGAGAATCGGTTGAGAAATGAGACCTGTAGAGGGGACAGCCGGACAGCCGGACAGCAGGACATCCGGACGGAATAATTTTATAAACCATCTGAGAAGGAGAAATACGTTGACTCCGCTCGCTTGTTAAAAAATTGACAGCGGGGTCATGACAGGGTTAAATCAGTGTTGAATCTCGCCACGAACCTCGCAAAGTAGTAGCCATGACCCCATATAAAAAATAATGTTATACTTTGTTTTGTCCATAACGTCCATTGTGCAATTTGTGCAACGAGGCCGATAACTGACATATAAAAAATTACTGTTTTTATACCACCACCGTTGAAGTTTGACCCTTGCTCAGGCATAGTTTCTAACTTTCCTGGGGTCAACTTACTCGATTGGTAATAATCGATTAGAAGATTTGGCTTCTTATTTTTGTACTGCTATCTGTCTAAGCCAAGCTTTCTCTCTCTCTGAAGCTAGGAACCTGAAAATATCAAGCAAATTCTACCAATATACAGAATATTAACTAAACAATGCTCAAGCGAACACACACTGTATCGCGAAGTTAGGCAGAAGTTATTTAATTAAAAACCAATTTATAACCGACTTCTGATCAAGTACCTACCCAAATCGCTTCAAGTGTGCATAGAAAATTTGAAACGTCCCCACGCAGGATCCCATCATTAGATCATGACTTGACAACCATGGGACCAGCTGACAAGGGTACCCTTTAAAACAAAAACAAAAAAAAAAACAAATTAGTCCAGGCGTGTTCTAGTGATCGGGCCACACTAAAAAAAAATAGATTCCGACTAATTGAGAACCTCCTCCTTTTTTGGAATCGATTGAAATGAAAATTAATGCTGATTTTCTGCCGATATTTAAATAAAATAAATAAAATAGATATTAGGGAATAATCGTACTCAAATCGTAGTAGGTTGTCTCATGCACACATGCATGTTATGGGTACTAGACGACGATATATAATAAATATAAATACTTAAGAATCTGCAGTAACCTCGGCCGAATTTCACTTTGCAGACAGATATACCTCATGTCATTGTACATGCAAAGTTTCGTTACAATGCAACACGTAGTTTTAAAATGAGAACGTAACTACGTTTGTATGGAAAATCGAGCTCACTGCGGACTCTTAAATACATATTCATGCTCATCACACAAATATTTGGCCTTACCGGGGTTCGAACCCAGGCTCTTCAACTTCATAGGCAATGTTACTACCCACTAATATCTACTTTTTCGTATAGGTAAGCTTTTATTGACGACTGTATTTCTTGCAGTCTTCACACTATCTGACTAACAAAACGTGTTTTTCTTACTCATATGCATTTAGTTTAGGAGTTTTTGTGGCTACCTTCAGTCTCCATCAACATTACTATCGCCACCCAACTTACATAAGTATAATTATGCCGAATTTCAGCTCAATTGACCGCCGGCAAATGCCTGAATAATGGTCTGCAAACTTTGAAATATAACTAACCTAGGTACTCCATACTCACATACTAGAATTAAGTAAAAGCTAGTGGGTCAACATAAACATTTTTATTTCGCAATTCATGAACCCAAGTCAAACCGTTTATAACTACTAGCGCCACCTAGCACGATGCCCTTTTCCAGATAGACACGTCAAATTAAGATCAGCGCCACCTCGCGGAATGCACAGTACCGTTCCAAGTTACGTCGTGAAACCGTCTTGTACAAGTTTCCGTATTTGCTCACTATGGTATCATAATAGTTCCATGATTGGCCGTGAGATTATTACTATTATTAGCGACGGGAAGCCAACTTCATCGTATAACATGGTATAACGCTTCTACAATATCGCCTTAACGTGAAATTGAGATCAGCACTACCTCGCGGAATTCACACTACTGTTCCAAGTTACGTCATGAGATATTTTTGCGTTGTCGACTCACTGTGGTAGGTAATCGAATCGTTCCATGATTGGCCGTGAGATTAACGACGAAAAGCCAACTTCACCATATAACACTTCTACAATATCGCCCTATGTAGGTAACTAACTACTAAAGTAATAATTAATAAATGTAATAAATGTAATAATGCACATTTCCAAATAGCTAAGTCAAATTGGGATCAGCGCTACCACGCGGGAATTCAGAGCACCGTTCCACCTTGTAGAAGCTTCCGTGGTTCCTCACTGTGGTATTAGTGCCATGATTGGCCGTGAGATGTCAGTGTTTCATAAAGTTGTAGATGGTGTAACGTCTATCATTGGGACAGCCGCGACATACTCTCGATTTTTCTCGCACTATATCTCTTGTACTAAGTGTTATAATACGAAAGAGGGATACTGCGAGAAAAATCGAGAGAGCTCGCGCGCCGTCGCATGATAGCCGTGCAGTACATTATTTATTGAATTTAAGTCATTTAGTTTAACCCTTTAACGGGCATAATGGCATCTGGTTTTTCATAGAATTGAACCCTATCACATACAAATAAGGTTAATTCATGGTGGGAATATAGTTCCCTCTGCCTTATAAAGGGTCTTGTCATTAGCTGTCAAATTTACTATTGACTGACCGCCACCGCAGGCCGCGCCAGTTTGAGTCCGCGCAGTAAGCTCGATTCTCCATACAAACGTAGCTATACGCTCTCATTTTAAAACTACGTGTTGGATTGTAACGAAACTTTGCATATAACTACATGAGGTATATCTATGTCTGTAATTAGTTTATGAAGCTTCAGATACCATAGTAAAAAAAATACAGTGAATTTGTTTTTCATACAAAACTTGTTTTTGCTAAATTTCGTTCGTTTTATAAACTGGAATCATATAAACTAATTACAGCCATAGATATACCTCATGTCAATGTATATGTAACGTTTCGTCACAATCCAACACGTAGTTTTAAAATGAGAGCGTAACTACTTTTGTATGGGAAGGTGAAATTCGGCCGAGCTTACTGCGGACTCAAGTATTTATATCTATTATATATCGTCGTCTAGTACCCATTACATGCATGTGTGGAGGACTACTACGATTTGAGTACGATTGTTCCCTAATATTTATTTTATTTAAATATCGGCAGAAAATCAGCATTCATTTTCATTTCTGCGAGAGGCTTATAAATGTACAGGCTGAAAGAAAAGTCTGTATTTATGGTATTTGCTCTTATGAGAACCCCTCGGTAAGTTGCAACTCAGTCATTCTAAAAATAAAACAATAAAGGTATGTATTGAAAAACATACATAGGTGTCTACTCGTACATAACTCAAGTGCTATTTTTTAATTGCCCTTAAAAGTAGTTTGGGATAGTATGAGTAAAGATAGGACGCGCGTATTTCTAAAAACATAATAACTAAATTATTCGAGTAACAGCTTGTTACAGAACCTAAAATAAGTAGGTAAGTATTCTTCTTAAACTTAAAATCTAGCATCATAACTAACGCAGCAACTACACATATTCCTAGAATCCCCTTATTTCAAAATTAAAATAACCGCAGTTTTCCTAGTCCTCATTCTCCTATCACTTTAGGAATCAACAAATGAATCATAGCATAATATTTTCGACTACTTCGAAGATTGTTTACGCATGGAATAGAACAGTTCTGGGTATCGTCTCATCATAGTACGGAAATATATTTTGTCCAGTAGCAGCACCTGTAACCAATACATATAATATAATATTTATACCTCTCTGCACGCGTTAATCAGCTCAATCAGATAGATTTAATTTACACTGTTAAAATAAAGTTTAGACGACTTCAAATCGTTTAGTGTGCCTATAACATTTCAAGAGTTCCTTCGATTTCTCCAGGAACGCATCATCAGATGCCGAGCTGATAACCATGGGACTGGGACTGGAACCACCTGGGAAGGATACCCCGTCAAACAAAAAAATAAGTTTCCAATAGGGAAGATGCAATATTTTCAATTTTGCTTTCATATGAAAGAATCGCATGTAGAAAAGACCACGAAATTATTTAAAAATTAATTTATAGTCAAAAACTCCGTTACAAACTGACAAATTAAACTTTCGCGCATAAGCGGATCTACAGTTCCAGTGACGTCACTAATGTGTGTCACTCGCCATATTTGTTTGTCCGTGGTTCGTCCCTAGATGTCATAGTTGCCTAAGTTTAACTTTTGACAGGAGTGACGTCACCATGCGACGCTGAATGTTGAATTAAAACACGTTCCGTTTCACATTACTTCAAATCGTAATTAGTATAAACTAAAGTAAAAATGTTTCAGTAGCTATTACTTTTGTTTTTTCAAGATTTTGGTTTTAAAATAATGGTGAATATTATAGCTGCATCTTCCCTATTCGGTCGGCATCTTCGAGTAAGTATGCGGAGAACATAAATAAAAAATAAAACATTCCGACAAATTGCGAACCTCCTCCTTTCTTGAAGTCTATTAAAAATATAGCCTATTTACGTCCATCCCGAAGGACCATTCTGTATACAAGCGAAAGTTTTCTTTTTATTGTATGAGTACAGGATCCTACATAAAACCAATGAGATAAGACAGTTACTCAGCCAAGTCTTACAATCAATCAATACTGACCATACTAGGCATGATAGAGACGATGGTGAACTCGGGCAAGCCTCTGTCGGTCACAAGCGACTGCTCCCCAAAATGGTCGCCGTCCACAAGATGACCAATCTCCTTCTCCGCAGAATACACCGCTAGCAGTCCCGCTTCGACCAACAACAGCCCGTCTTGAGGACTCCGAGCCTGCAAATTGCTGGTGTTAAAAATGCTGCAAACATAACATTGCCTAACTTCAACGGTATCTAGTAAAGAAGTAACTTTTTTTTAAACTGCTTGTTACAAATTCGGGTACTAATCCGGGCACTGCAATAGTCCCGTGGGCACATCCAATAATCCGATATCAATAAATAATCTTTTGATAACTTTGAATTTGATGAGTTTCGGATATTACCCCCTACACACAAACTCACAGCCTCACAAAACTTTGCCTCTGCAAAATAATAGTGTACAAATATAGATATCACTAACGACACCTCAAATGTTAAAACCCATCGAGCAAGAACAGGGATGAAGCCATAAGTTTCGGACAGATTGGTATATCTAATGGCATTTCCTATTCACATACGAAATGCAATGCTAAACCTGATACTCACACTCCTCACTAAATCATCCGGCAAGTATATTTCAGGTTCCAGCAGCTCCACTATATTAGGGATCACTTCAGGCGGCCACTTGGAGAAGCAGGGTATCCTAGCCATGTATTTCCTATAGCAGCACACCTTGATCTCCGCCACCAAGACACGTGGTAACGCTTTGAACAGGCAATTACTTTTCTCGATAATGACCAAACTCGACATCTGATAGTCAAAGTACTTCACCACTTTATTATGTATCGTGTCAGGCAGTCTCCTTGTTCGCAAAACATCAAGGGATTGGCTCCGATGCACAGACATACGGTGTTCCAACGAGTCGACCCTCGTCACGCAATTGTACAGCACGACTGACCCCCAGAAATGAAACGCGAAGGAGACAGAGTGAGTCAGTATAGCAGTCATCCTGTCGCACCATTCCGTGTTAGGATGTAATGTGTAACCGAATAAAAAGAAGCTCTTGCATATCCTGGATATCGTAATAAACATATAGAAGGCGGTTCCCCTATATTCTTCCTGCTGTGGCTGATACTTGATCTTCAGAAACATACCCAAGAATGATTGGGTATTTACTTCTTTTGTCACAACCGCGTAAATCACATTCAAACCCGCTGTAAGCGTTAAAATCTTAATGATCACAACGATACCAACCACGACTATCCTTACAAATTTGAATGTGACTGTTCTTCTGAAGCTGCCGCGGTCTTTCGCCCAGTAGGTAGATGATTGGAACAATCTTGCAATGTGAATCAGACTTATGATATTCAGGGTAGGAACGAACAAGTTGGCTCTACACGCAGGGTTATCTATTTCATTACCAAGTCGTAGGAACATGAGGTTCTGAAGGGGAATAGAGCTCATTGCGTGTATAAAAGCGTATGTTGACAAATAGTGCATTATTATATCGTGAGACTTCATAACTATTTGCCTGGTTGGTTTAATGGCGTACCCAGTTGTAGAGTTGACGAACAAATCCAAGATAAATACGTATTCGATGGCAGCTAACAAATAGTGGCAGAATAATGGGGGGTTGTGTATTAAAGAGATGTTGAAGTTGAAGACGATCATGTGTATTAAGAGGAGGTGAAGTATCAGGCAGTCCCAGACGTTTCTAGAAGCAATAAAAGAATTGAATTGGTTACATAGGTAGGCTTATCGTTTAATTGAGACGGCACATGTAATGCGACCATGCGACAAATGCCCCCGTGCATCTGTCGCATGGTCGGGAGACGTAACAGGGTGGCGGTATCGGCAGGCCCGCTGCCATGCCTTGCCTCCCGCGCAGTGTCAATTAAACGATGGCGCCAGTTTATTTGCCAATTTACCATCAACTAAGTTCTGTCCCTTCCATAAAATTTAAAAATATAATGTTTTTGTATCTTAGTAAACCTAATTAAAAAATACTGTTAGCTTTGTACCCGCAACTTTGATCATATGAACACCCAAACCGAATTTTACCCAAAGCAGAGGGCCTAACGCAAAAAGAAAACTAATTTCGTTCTTACATCTCCATCTCTGTCGCACTTGCTAGTTCGAGCGACAAAGTGGGGGATACACGAACGAAGTTCGTTTTCGTTTCGCGGTAGCCCCTCAGCACGGCTATCACAAGACGGCGCCCGAGCTCTCTCGATTTTCTTTGCACTACGTGTCTTTCTAAGTTTTCTAATAAGAGAGAGACGGATAGTGCGAGAAAAATCGAGATGCTCGCTCACCGTCTTAGAACGCTATTAATTCGTCGAGAATATTGAAGACGGATAGCGGTAACGTACCTAAATCAAACAACAAAACTTCTTAAAATCTTTTTCCGCGAACCGGTAAAATGATAACTTATCATAATACATAAATAGATATGTATCTATATTATTAAATGTAGGTAGGTATATTGAATACAACAACATTTAAATTAAAACTAAAGGAATACGTACATTGGTTCCATGGGTACGAAATCTATCACTAGGGTAGCTAAGTTTTATATAAGTCGATTAAGATTAAGAAAATATCTACTTATGCTTTTTTTTTCTTTCATTACTTCCCAAGTTGGGCCCCGAAGGGGCCCTCAACTAATTACCGATAACGTAGGTGGTATAACATACACACTACAAATAAAAACAATATATACAAGAAACGGCAAACCATAAAAGGACAAACTTAAAGGGTCGTTCTCTCATTTCGTGCAAATCGAGGCATTCTCTCGAGGTTTTCTAATTTCTCAAAATGTAATACTATTAGGTTATTTTGTGGTTGTGATCTCACTTATCAACAATTTTGTGCTAAAGGCACCTTGATAACATTTTTATTTTTTATATAATAAGACTATCGGTGATGAAGTGTGCGCTGGTAATGAAATGAGCTCAGATGGTAATGGTTACTTAAGGAAAGGAATGAAATGAGCATTGGATGGTAACTTTGCCGGGAGACGGTAATGAAACTTTATATATGATATCACATACAAAAATAGTTAATTAGAAATAATATCGGTAACATATATACGTATGGAAAATACTTCGAATTGCGATGTTAGAATGAAGCCTTGCAATGAACAGAAAACAATTTTGTAACTTCGTTTATTTTGTTGTACTCGGGCTAAAATTATAGAAAACCTTTCGTTTAATCTATCTTTTTACACTTTTTAAAATTCTATCAATCTATATTTTTTTAACTTATTAAATTTACGAACACAAAAGCTCACTAGTGGCTTCTTTCTGAAAGGGGAAAATGCAGATAATTATAAGTTCAGAAAAAAGTTAGAGACCATATCTACGATCACCTGTAAAGTCACTTTCTAAAGCGACAAACATAAACCTAAAGGAGGAAAGAGAATATCTAAAGAAGAAAACAGTGCAAAGTGATATCCCAGGTGAAGCGTGGAAGTGTCTAGGAGACAACGGTGTTGTATTACTGGCGAGTCTTTTCAAACACATCATGCAGGAGACCATTCATATGCCGAAACAATGCAATTGGGGCTAAGCAGTATTTCTTCCTCAGTATAAACATAAAGGCAGTTGTTATGAATATAACAACTACAGGGGCATTACCATGAAGTTGTACAAGCCAGTTTTTGATGGCCGATTACCAATGGAAAGCACACTCTCTAGCAACCAATACTTACCGGCTTTATGCCATCCATGACTCAATGTTTGCTTTCAATATCATCGCTGAAGAATACCGAGCTAAGAACAAACCAATGTATGTGACCTTTCTCGAAATGGATAGGACTTTTGACCACGTACCTCGTAAGACGGTATGTTATGGTGATGTCTTTGGACTAGATAGTAATATCCCGAGCATACATCACATTATTAGCCGATATGTACTGGGAAGCCAGATTAGTGATCAAGCGTGGAAGTAACGAACCAACTTAATACCAGTCACCGAAGGTGAAATGCAATGTTCCTGATTCACACCTTGAGCCAATTTTGGTAGACAGGCTAGAAGTAGTGCAGTAAATATAAATTACTTGGGAGCATCATGTAAGACTGGAGACCAACATTAACCACAGCCATTGCGGCAGCCTGGTTTAAATGGATGGAGGTGACTGGTGTGACCTGCGACTGTATAATATATATTATTATAGTATAACAGTTATAGTAAAACATTGCCACCCAAGCCATCCATGTCGCAGAGATAAAAACGCTGTGGTGGTTGTCTAGCGTTTCAAGGATAGACCGATCAATAGAAGAGACATTGGCCAATAGCTTTAAGGAAATTGGTTTTGATGGTTCGGACTTATCAAAGAATACGTCGGCACTAGAGCACTTAGGCCTATTGCCTCGCTTGGTTCTCGACGAAGAGGCAATTTTAAGTCATGCTGGCTCAATGTCGTCACGTCACTAAGAACTTGAACGCCTGGTGGCTGGATGAAGGTGACGTCCAGATTGGAAGAAAGTGGAAGTAGAAAAAGAAAAATGCAGACCTCGTCATATGACGACCCAAAACCTAAGAAAATGATGAGGACACACTGGCATGCTGCTCATTGATGGATTGATGGTATTCATTGTTATGTGGATTACAGTACTAGGGATACATATTACAAGGACCGCACTCACATTTGCTCTTTTGTAGAGAAGAGTCGCGGACAACTTGTGTCCAGAATTGAGAACACTCTATCCAGAGTCTTTGCCTAGGGGAAGAACAATTTGGTCCGATTTAACCCCCTAAGACAAAATTATCTGCATTCACCGCTAAGAAAATCTCTTTCAATGTAGCCCCAGAGTTCGAAGAGAAGTTCTATCTTTCAGATTATTAGGATCCTTGGTGTTGACATTTCTAGCGACCTCCAGTTTCAAAGCGGTCGGTGTGCTTAACAGAGCGAAGTGGCACTTCTCCCCGGGACAGAGACTTTTTATATGAGTCTCAAGTCCGTCTCCACATAGAGTATACTTGTCATCTTTGGGCGGGAGCACTAGGCTTACCAGCTTGGGCTTTTCGACTCGCTTCAGAGACGTGCTGTGCGAATCGTAGACGATCCCAAACTCACAAGCGGTATGGAACCGTTAAGTCTAAGTTCTATTCTTGTATAATTAATGGGTTGTACTCCGAAGAACTGTTCCAATACTGTATTATCTCAAGAAAACCTCAGCAGGTTTTCCTGAGGGACTACAGTATGGGATTCTTCAAGAAAGAACCCCCAAACGTGGGATACAAAGAAAACCGGTCGTTAAACACAGATGGGTCAATCTTGGTTCACTAATGTTAGACCAAACAACTTATGGCCAAATGTTTCATTTGACAAAAGTTTCATTTGACCTAACGCATTTTTTTCTTAAATAGAAAGTTTTATAGGATTATTATAAAACAAACATAACCTAACCTTATGACTTCTATTTGATGATATTCAAAGAATACCCGAAAATACCACTGTTTTGACGAAAAATGCATTAGGTCAAATGAAACATTTGTCAAATGATACATTTGGCTAAAAGTTGTTTGGTCAAGAGACAGGACCCCGTCAATCTTATATTAAGTAGTTGATGTCCATGATAACATGACAGAAAAGGCGGTTAAAAACAAAGCCAGTAGTGACATAATAAAGTTGATATTTGCCCACTTAGCCAGGAGCCAGGAGATAACATGACAGAATTTGGGTAAAAGCTGAGCTAGTTGTGATTAGGCATCGGCGGCTTGTGGCGTTTTCTAGTAGTGATATTAACAACTTTTAAGTCGGCATCGGGAAAATAGAGAAAAGTTTAAGAGGATTTTACTCGTAAACCCATAATTTATTGTGTTACTATAGGTACGCATAATCTAATTAAAAACGCATATAACAAACTTAACATTATGAATGATGTCCCACTCTTTCCATAAAACAATGGCTTTAATATAAACATCCATTACCTTCTGAAACTGTTAATTACCATCCTTCTTAAAATTGGAAAGAAAAGGAGGTAATGATCACGATATGAATTAAATTTTCAATGTTTATTTCGTCTAACTCGTTTCGTAATTGACCTTGAATCTATAAAATTATTTGACAGAACCGTCATTCAAAATAACACAAACAGACAATAATATAGAATTTTACATGCAGTACTTACTGAATGCGTTACTGGATGGCGATGAAAACCAAACGATACCAAACCTCTTTTACACACGCGAGAACGCAGGTATCTCCGTCGGGAGCGCCGTAGAGGCGTCTCTCAAGGCAGCTAGCGGTTGACCGAACTACTAAAAATGTTTTGAATCGACGGTAGGCACTGCCCGGATACGCTATCTAGCGATATATACCTTATCCATTTCCCACGACGGTAATGTAGGGATCAACAGTGACATACACTCTAGAAGCTGTAATTTATTTTCTGTGATAAATAAAAAATCATAATTTAACACTTCAAAACATAACTATATTCCCTATCGATTGAACATAAAACAAAAACTCAGGGTTGAGTATTTAAGGTTCAACTGAAGGTCAAAGTCATACCAACATGCATTTTGTGTCGAGATGAATGAAAAAAACGGATCTTAATTGTAAATATAAAGAAAACAACATGTTTTCTACGGTAGTTTTTTCGATGCCTCTATACCTTTCATAAAACGCAATAATCCTGCATTCATAGATTTTTGAAAATTCCAGGACTTTTTTTTAAATTACCAATAATACCGATTTGTACGAAATGAGAGAACGACCCTAAAACTAAAAACTATATAGGTACAACTACAGATAGGTACCTACTACCTTAAGACTAACAAAACAACACTAAAAACACGCCGCCGGGCAATATTTATGCTACTTTCAATATGTAGGCAGGTATAATTTATATGCTTTCCAGCAAGCGTAGCATGGATGACTTTTTATCACTCACGCTGTGGATAAGACATTCGTCACGTTCTGACAAGTATGTGTGCGAGAGTGACAGATGACGGACCATATCGAGAAGTCAGAAATGGCAACCATCTTAGGCTCGCACTTAGGTATTTATGTTTCCTCCAACCTGTATAAGGAAATTATACCTGAATTTACTAAAAGGATGGATACTGCCGCGGTTGTTTCGAAACTGTGCAGTTCTCGCCATCGCCATCGCATAGGAGCTCATGTAGTAATGCTTTGAGCGACTGTCACTATACGACAGCAAGAATAAATCATGCCACCATCTCCTCAAACTTGGGAATACACCTTTTCCCCATATATCCAAGTACACGACATCTTTTTCTAGCGCTAATGAAGACAACCTTTCGCGCTTATAAATATTACTTGAACGCCCGTACATTGGAAATACAATTTTTGACTTTACCGCTAGACGACAAAACCAAGTTAGCGCTGTGCGGGTGGAAAAATTTAGAACTAAAGTCCGCCATCTTGTCAACAAACTGTCAAAGTGGCCATTGGACATAGATGTTCGTTGTGTGTTTTTGTGACGATTTTAATCATAAATATCTGTTAAAATGCCGAAAAATATAACGAGTGAAGTGCGTGAGATAATATTGAAGGTGAAAGAGTTCATGGACGAAGAGAAACGTATGCAAGTGCCGATTATTCCGTTAAGTAAAGTGTATGTTCGGGTCTCTGCCGCTACAGGTCAGTGTTGCCACACGTCTTTAAAAATAAACCCTAGAAAAAATAAAATTAATTATTGATTTAAAATATAATAAGGGCTACTCACGTCTGTGAGGTAAAATATCGCTCGACATGTTTCGAACCAAAATGTGGTCCGTAAACGTAAGCTCTCCGTTTTATTCTATTGTTATATGTCTGAGACTCACGGGAATTTTCTATATAACGTTTGTCAGTTTTATTATTCCATAAAGAATAAAAAAATAATTTGCGATTAAAGCTAGCTTAATGATAAATACAAGATAATCAATTAATCATACAATAAAATAATAGAAAATAGTATGAAAAGGGAAGTTCTAAAAAGAACACCGCCTCTAGGTCAGTGAATTTAATTTGCTTCATAACTTATCTAGTGTATTATATGTATTAGTGTATTACTCTATGAGCATAAGGTCAAATTACTTGTAACATAAAATATTCCTTTATAGTGAATTCTCTTTGTAGCATACCTACGTAGTTTTTCTGGTTCTATTCTCTTTGTAACGTTAGTATTAGTAGTCTTCTACTTAAAATAATCTTTATTACAAATAACATAATTTGCAATTACTGAAACATGGTAAATTTCCAGGTGTATCAGAACGCACCGTGCTTAACATAGTGAAAGAAGCTCGCCTGGTGGAACAAGGGCTCTTGGATCCAGAAACTTTAAAGAAAACGCCCAAAAAACGCGTACGCACTAAAGGAAAGATAGAAGTCGATGAATACGACTTACAAGTCATCAGACGCAAAATCCACGAGTTCTATGCTTTCAAAAAGGAGGTACCCACAATCAACAAACTACTGCAAATACTAAAAGAAGAAATCAATTTCAAAGGATCTCGGGAGACGCTGCGTAAAATTCTACGCAAAAACGGTTTTCAGTTCAGAAAGACAAAGAATAATAAAGAGAAGGAGCCGGTACCGGAACCCACGTCCTCCGTGCCTCCAATGGTCCCGCCATACATCCACACTATGTTTAGTCATAAAAATATTCAGTCGTAAGTTAGAAAATCTCAAATGTAGCGATAAAGTCGATTGCTCTGGCAACACCGATGTGACAGGCGGAATTCTGCAGTGCCACCCGTCGTCTTACTAACTTTGTCATCCATATTTTGAGACTGCAAATTCTTTATTGTTGGTTATAACGAATGAATTATGTAAAAATATGATAGAAACCTAGCTAATAGTATTGTAATCGTACCTAAGCTCTATGCAGCATTCGTGAAATAATTGAATGGCAACTAGAAATCGTATTTTTATGTCTAGGTAATTAGACTAGGAATGCCATTGTAATATTACGAATATTATATCAAAGCTTGTCAATAGGCTTTAAGGTGGTTCGCTTTCCATACAAAACGTCTTTTGACATTTGCAGACCAACGGCTTTATATTTTAAGAAGATTATGTAACAAACTTTCATAATTTGGCTTTGGCAGCCTGCAAATGTCAAGACGTTTTGTATGGAAAGCGAACCACCTTAAGAATAATATTTAACTATACATTTTAGTGATATGTTTGAAACTTTGACAAGTTTGTAGTTCTGCTACATCAAGTGAAATAAATAGTTTTAAGGCAAAACTACCCTTCAACCCCTTCACCGCCACAGTCGGCCATAGCCGACAACGCAAAATCGTGACTACGACGCCAGAGACGGCGCTGGCCGACAAACATTTTTTGGTGAATACCTATTGAAAAACAGCCCATTTTTATGGTGGCGTTATTTGTTACCCATTTTAATTTTACCCCCATGGCGTCAGTGGCACAGCATATTGCTTCGTCGTCGGGCGGTGAAAAGGTTAAAAGTTGTTTCAACTACTAATGATTTTATTCCATTTTACAAGTAATACACTCGGTTAGTTAATATCAATCCGTGTTGTATATAGAGTATTTAAGCATGTTTTACAAATGCAATGCAATTTTTTTAAATCCTGGTAATAAATCACACCACTACTTGGAAATCAATCTTAAAAACTGCCTGTTATATCTATATCCTTATTTTTCTCTTAAAATGCTGGAGTTTAATTTTTAAACAGTGCCAGTATAATGTGTAAATTGCGTTTTGCGATGACATTGATGATACTTTCAAGGAGTTTTAGTAGCAAGCAACAAGTTTTTTTGCAAAGCGAATGCATTCTTATGTTTTTCTGTGAGCTGCTAACATGATCATAATGACATGACAATGACATTCAACCATTGACAGTGTAGTGTTTTAACATGATCATATGTGATTACCAGAGCCTGGAATTATCATGGCAAAACAAAAGACTGTCGCAATCTTAGTAGTGTTAGAAACATTTTTTATAGTTATCGAGTATTATTATTGAATAAATAAATAAATCAGCCTATATACATCCCACTGCTGGGCACAGGCCTCCTCTCATGGATGAGCGGGAACGGGCAGTACTATCGAATATTATATAATATAAGAAATATCTTAAAAACTTACTCAACTTGAACAACATATATACCAATTACAATGAATTTTATAAATTTGCCCCTTTACGTCAAGTGAAGTTGAAGGACCATTTAGTATACATAAATGGCTTTATTGGATAAACGTGACTGTCTACTCCGAGAGAATGTTGAGAAATTAATGATTATATACTCTTAGCACTATCAGAAACCAAATAAAATGTCATGTGCTGCTGTGTGTACTGACGTGGATTTCTAAGAAGAAATTGCATCTGTTTCTATGTAATTTTATACAAACCTCACTTAATTTTTTTAAATAAATATTTCTTATTTGGTGGACCATTTTTTTCGTCTGTTACACGACTATCGATATCGATAAAAAAATGTTACTAACACTAGTAAAGTTGCGACAGTCTTTTGTTTTGCCGTGAAAATTCCTGGCTCTGGTGATTACACGTCATCATCGGCAATCGTTCCCTCAATGCTGAGGATTGGGACATCCTATTTTTGTTGACCAGACTTCTCCGAAGGCTCCTATGTGTGACTACATCTAAATTTAAAGAACTTGCATGTTTCACTGACTATTGCTTTGTCATCTGTATATCTGAGCCGTACACAGCATTAATATCTGCCTTAACAAAGGGGGCAAAATATCTGACATTTCCTAACAGCCTTAAAAAGAGTTGTGTCAGAGCGCGCGCAACGCTCGTTATAGTAGCCTCACTATTCTTTAATGTGTTTCAACCTCACCACGAATGTATCTTGACGCCGCGATTCGTAGTGACTGAAGGGGCTTCTAGACGGGCTACACTATTCTGGAAATGTGTGGCCGGTAACTATGGGCGTCCTGCTGTTACTTGGAAGTAATCAGAGGTCTCGTTTGATATGCGCGACGGGTGAGGTCCCACCCAGATGGCGGAACAGCCCAGTTAGCATCACTAGTAACGGTACATGAGTACAGTGAAGACAAATATCACCTGAAATGCTGTATGGCGCTTATAAATTTTGAATAATATTTATATGTAATTAAGGAATTACTCTGCAGTTTGCATGCATGTACATAAGATATGTATTAAGTTATGTATTAAGTTATTATGATCCCCAATCATGACAACTCCTCTTAGCTATCAACTCTCCACTCGTGTCACATACAACTTGAGTCAGAGATTTATGGGCATTTCTAGAAAAGTTTGTACATGTCTAGTTACGTCAATGCATGCTTCCTAGTTTTTTTCGATGCCATTCGAACCTGTTTTTAGAGAGGAACTAATGTTTGTAGCGGAGCAATTACAATTAATACATAAATTGACAAAAATTGAGTTTAAGATGGACCTCGCTGGCGATGGCGGCAGCCGAAACGATTCCTACTAATTGACACGGAAGTAAGAGACGTCTTACTTCCGTGTCAATTAGTACAAATAGACAGCGGTGACGACCGCTGTCTATTTGTACTAATCATTGTATGGATAAATGAGTAAATTACTGTTTTGGCCTTGAAATACTGCGTTTAGGTGCATTGTTGTCATACATTTTTTTTTACAAAAGTGTAAGGATCTTATTTGCAGAGTTAAATATTTTGCAATAATTAGATAGTTAACTATCCATAGCAACACTGCGTTAAAAAAATTGAACATAAGGAAACTACCCATTAAGTCGCACTTTTAATATTCCGTTTTTGTTACCATTTTTATCAGTCCTATAGAATGTTGAGAGATTCTTTTGAATTAAGAAAACATTGACAAACATTATAAAGTTCATATAAGATCATTAAAAAAAATATATTACAAAAGAGGAAAATTAAGTGTCTTAATTGACATACTAACTTGGCACAAACTTTTCTTGAAATGCTCTTATACAAGAGGCTAGCATTGCTATTGTTGGCTTCCTCGCTTACTGCTTCACTGCGTCGCACTGCTCTAGTGGATATTCAGCCTAAGGGCTTGACGAAATTTTGAATGGTAAAAGTTGTAAGAGACGTCTTACTTCCGTGTCAATTAGTACAAATAGACAGCGGTGACGACCGCTGTCTATTTGTACTAATCATTGTATGGATAAATGAGTAAATTACTGTTTTGGCCTTGAAATACTGCGTTTAGGTGCATTGTTGTCATACATTTTTTTTACAAAAGTGTAAGGATCTTATTTGCAGAGTTAAATATTTTGCAATAATTAAATAGTTAACTATCCATAGCAACACTGCGTTAAAAAAATTGAACATAAGGAAACTACCCATTAAGTCGCACTTTTAATATTCCGTTTTTGTTACCATTTTTATCAGTCCTATAGAATGTTGAGAGATTCTTTTGAATTAAGAAAACATTGACAAACATTATAAAGTTCATATAAGATCATTGAAAAAAATATATTACAAAAGAGGAAAATTAAGTGTCTTAATTGACATACTAACTTGGCACAAACTTTTCTTGAAATGCTCTTATACAAGAGGCTAGCATTGCTATTGTTGGCTTCCTCGCTTACTGCTTCACTGCGTCGCACTGCTCTAGTGGATATTCAGCCTAAGGGCTTGACGAAATTTTGAATGGTAAAAGTTGAAAAGTTAGTATTTGATTGGGAATATATATATTTTTTTACTTGTGTGTCCTTAATTTTTTATTACGAAAGAGTTGGATAGTTTCAATGTACATTAGTATTAATATATCTTCAAATAGGCCTCATAAAATATACAGGGTGACTCATCCATTGGGCTTATAGAAAATAAAACTCTAAAAAGGTCATGTCTTTAACGTGAGATTTTAAATAATTGGTATTTCGAACCGGGAATTGATCCGTTTTTAGACCTTAACTCTTAAGTATTCCATGTTTCATAAAGACCCATTAGGATTTTTCACCTTGTATATTGGGGCTAGCTGCGATGGTAGGAGCTATATATGTTTAATTTAGATAGCAACCGTTTTTAACATATATAATAGCTGTGCCTCTCTTAGTTAGGCGCATGTGTTATTATTGTATGATATAAGAATAAATAAGTTAACTTAAATAGCTTTAATGTACATTTAATTTAATGGAGAATCGTGATTAAACTAGATGGAAATATGACATCTATTTTATTTCAAAAGTGACGTATCAAAGTTAACCCTTTCAACGCCAAAGGTGAGCCCTTTGGGCGCCAAGAACATCTAAAAGCGTTGCGTGTTGTGCCCACGGCGTTATGGCGTGCGCGTGCGCTATCAAAGTCACCTTCCCTGCATGCTTTCAGCCAAAGTTCATATTCGCACTTTTGAAAAACTAGCTTCTGCCCGCGACTCCGTCCGCGTGGAATTCGTTTATATCGTAGCTCCATACAAACTTTCACCCGTCCTTTAAACTATCCTATGTCCTTCCTCGGGATTCAACCTATCTCTATAATCGTCGAACAAAAGTTTTTATTTTTTAATGATGTAAAATCAATTAATTTAAACACATTATATATGCAAGTAAAACAAGAAAGAGTGTATTTAATCATTAAAAATGATACGATACGAATAACTTCTGTTATTAATGCCGATACTGAGAACTTATTGAACGCCCCTCGTAGGCGTCACTTTCGTACGTGAAGAATGGCGCCCAAAGGGTTCGTTATATCGGTTAAAGGTGGTCTAATTTATATCAGTTGTGCCTACTCTTTGTAGGTAAATATTTAAGTTGTCCTTCATAATAGGATATTTGACGACAACAGTGAAAATAATTTGTTTTTTCATTAACTAGCATCAGATAAAAATACAAAAATACTCGGAAACTATAAATCTATCAAGTAAGTTTGCTATTTTAGGATTTTTAAAAGCATGTGCTACACGGTTGCCAACACGCCCCTCCGACCGAGCGATCTTGGTCCGCACCGACCGTGTAGGCAGTAGTTTGCAACAAAATTTCATACTACAGCGGTCGGTGCCGACCAAGGTCGCTCGGTCGGACGGGAGTGTCGGCAACCGTGTAGCAGACACTTAAGTTTGCCGTTGGCGATATGACGTCACTCGAGGGGTGGCGGCAGTTGGCCGTAGGACGCGCATTCCACGGACCGGCAAACTTAGCGCGAACGGCTTATTGTAATCCTTACAAATTCCATACAACTCGTTTACAACATATGTGGACCTCGCTGGAATGTGAAGCCCCTCCTATATACTTCTCCTGTTAGAGGTGCGTCGCTGCATACTCGCCGGACGGAGGTGCGTTGCAGTGTGTCGTACCTAGGTACCACACGGAATTTATAAACAAACTGAGGTACTTGCAATACGAGCTCCGCGTTTTCAAACCAATTTTACAACCACCGGGTTTTACGGAATACATCCATTACATAAATATCCATACTAATATAATATTATAAATGCGATAGTGTGTCTGTCTGTCTGTTACCTCTTCATGCTTAAACCGCTGAACCGATTGAGATGAAATTTGGTTTGGAGACAGTTTGAATCCCGGGGAAGGACATAGGATAGTTTTTATCCCGGAAATCTGAGGGGGTAAAAACGTAATATAAACGAGTTCCACGCGGACGGAGTCGCGGGCAGAAGCTAGTACGTACGTATAGAGCGAGCGAAGCGGACGAAGTTCTATGCTTCAGATCTATAACCACGAACTCCGAAAGTCGAAGTTCGGGTATTTCCATCTCTATCGCACTCACGTTACTCGAGTGACAGGGATGCATGTATACGAACTTCGAGTTTCGATCTTCGTGGTGGCGCCGCTGTTGGGCCAAAATCCGTTCGTGTCCTGTTGTCCCGCTGTCCGGCTGCTCTCCTCTACAGGCCCCGTATCATGGTCGGCCTTATCACGCGATAAGTGACAAGATCGAGCGTCCGTCTCGTTCCATCAAACGGTGTCAGCCAGGCACGGACGCTCTATCTTGCCACTTATCGCGTGATAAGGCCGACCATGATACGGGGTCTGGTCGCATTTCTCAACCGATTCTCGTCAAATTTTGTGTGCGAACATGCTATGGGCACTCCGATCACACCACCTACAAACTAGACAAAATGGACCAAGACTTCGCCCCCACAGAAACAAACGAAAACTACCTCTCCGAAAACACTTGGGACAAATTCTGGGCCGTCAACGGCGAACGACTCATATGGGCATCGTGGATCACGAAGTACAGTGACTAAGTATATTAACCCGAATTATTTAGATGAAAATAACGACCTGGTTAAGGACGAGCAAAATATAACAAAGCAGCACTCGGTAGACGCTTTATTTGAAAAAGAAACTGAAGAAGAACATGAGAGATAGAAAGTTTTCATATGATTCTAAAGTTAATCCGTATAAGAAGAAGAAATCTAATCAACCAGTGGAGAAAAATGATAAAAACAGTGAGGGCAATAAAAACGATACGTGGACGCCTATAGGCAGAAGACGGTCGTGTTCTGAACACGACAGAATGCTCAGCCCTAGGACGATCGCTGGCACAGACTCCATGACCAACGTGACCAAGATAATATCACCCTCTCCAGTTATGACGTCACGTCCAGCCACGTCACTTCGGAGTCCACCCCGACGGACGACTACAGCGTGTCATCATCGACGTCGGACGACCAGTCTAACGATCAGACGATATGAGTGATCGGAGCTATGGTGATAAGATTTTTTTTGCGGATCAGTTTTTCGTTTTTTGAAAGCCTCTCGCTTGTTTTACTCACAGAGCCACTAGTTTATACTTAACTTCTAACTTCCCTTTTATTGAGTTCCATCCATAGGTACTAATTATTTTATAAATACAAAAGTGTGTCCGTCTGTCTGTTACCTTTTTAAATGAAATTTGGTAAGTATAGAGATAGTTCCGAGTCCCGGGGAAGGACATAGGATAGTTTTTATCCCAGAAATCATCCGTTAAGGGGGTGAAAGTTTATATGGCTACGATATAAACGAGTTCAAGTGTAAAAAGATGTGTGCATGCAACTTACTCATAAATATGTCCCATAGCTCTTATGTCAGCGGATTACGGTTTTGGTACTTATTTATGAGAGGATGTTATCGATACATTTTTTTGCACTTGACTGTACTGTATAATTGGCTGATTCTTGTAGCACAATTGTTATTTATATCTTGATGGAATTGAGTTATTGGCTTTTACCGCAACGGGCGATCCACGTCGATCGATGGCGAATCGACCGTACAGTTCGATCGATGATCTATTGCTGTGCTAATGTCACTTTGGTTCCACAAAGAGAATATTGAATATTCTCTACCCATATCTTCTACCCTTGAGAAGGGTAAATGTCCCAGTCCCAGTCCCTTTCGCATTTCGATGAACTGCGAAAAAAATTGTAAGAATTTAACTACCTAACAAACGGTTTGGATCTGAACATGCTATAATAACGTTTTTTTTTAAACACAATAAGATTTGTCATATCTAGGTCGAAAACATATTTATGTTGCTAGAAATTAAAATAGAAAAAAAATTAATGAGTACTTACAAAGTTTTTCATAGTCCCTAATAATTGAAAGCAACAGGTACTAGTTTCCGACCTAGATAGATAAATATTGGGTACAAACGACAACACTGTTAACTGACCATCCTGTGTTTATATAGAACCTTATTACGTTATTACAATGCACTTGAGGTGCACCGATGGTCAGTTAGCTGTGTTGTCGATAGTACAATGATCTTATCGCAGGAAGTGCATTTCTATTTAAAATTGTATATCTTTGGTTTACATTTGGAAAATCTTATGTACTCCTGCTTTCCGATTCTAATAGCAAAAGAAAGTTGGAGGTAGGTACAAGTTTACATAGATAGAATATGCATACGTGGAGAGTGTAATAATTAACTCCTTTTTATTTATTTATTTATTTTATTAATATAACATGATTATGACTAACAAAACAAGCTATATAGGTACTTTTTAGCCTAGGGACCATATACTAGGTAATTAGATGATGTAGGAAATACGAAAATATCCAGAAATTAAAGTACCCAGTATTTCTCTCACTCTTGAGACAATGCGAATGCAAGTACACAAATTACATTGTCTCAATAAATAAATTAAGTTGCACTCAAAAATTATCTTTTATTACTAGGTATAACTAATCTACAGGATGTAACAAAAATGTGGTATGAACCGATCAAGGGCTTAACAGGTATCGTGTTCTGATAAGAAAAATTGTTGGCCGACTGGGGCGACAAGCTCCATTGAAATGTAAAAAAAATGACGTCAAAAAAAAATTTTTTTTCTGTTTTTTCTTATCAGAACACGATCCCTGTTAAGCCCTTGATCGGTTCAAACCCCATTTTTGTTACACCTTGTATACACTGATTGCAACAATTTACAGCCAGGCAAAGCTCAGAATAGTAAAATACTTATTTTAATATCGAATAAATTGTATCTTCAGAATACCTAGCAGGCGTAATTGAGTGGAGACCAAAAAACTACGCCAATAAGGATTTAGACCCGTTTTAACCCATTAAACGCCAATCATGCCTCAGCTCTTTTCACTAAATTCGGATATTAGCGTGACGGTGATAATTGTGTGCATAATTTACTTTAAAAACAAAGTTCAAAAACTTCAATTCAGTACTTCACTTTATTAGAAGAGTTCCTTCGATTTGTCCAGGGTCCAGGGTCCCATGATGGGACCCCCATCATCAGACCCTGACCCGATGACCATGGGGACTACCAAAAGCAAAAATACCTTTTATCGCTATATTTTACGTCGCGCTACAATACATTTTCGCCGTAAAACATGACGATAAAACTTACTGTGCTAGCGCCTCTAGGATAGTCTTTCAAACAAGAATTTTCCAACTCGACCGGCGTCTTCGAGTAAAAGATTCCGGAGAATGAAAGCTCCCTTCTTTTCTAAGTCGGTTAAAAAGCGATTGTATAATACACTGACCGGCAGAAAATTTGGCCCAAAAACTTTTCGTGATTTCAAACTATAAATATAATTAAATTATCTTTTAAATAATTTAATACATTTTTCTAATTTGGGCTGAATTGATTGCCGGTGAGTATAGTTTAATAATATCGTCTATTAAAGATTTCCGCTGTGCCACAAATACAAACCCTAACCAAACAGTTGTATCTATTAGAGATTATATGTTCGATTCCGACGTTACCTACCGGCTAATGGTACAGATTAATTGAGAAACGTTTATCCATGTCAAAGACTATGCCATTGACATGAGCTTTAATTTCATATGGCCCGTGTACAACTTTATGAACTCCACCCAATTACTTATGTGTTGTGTGATGCCTACGTATAGTAGAATAGTATCGGCAAATGAAATTGGCGACCGCAGTAATAGTGCATCTTTTTCCCACCTGCATGGTGTTACGGAGCATGTTTCAATTGTTTGACGTCCCCACAATTTGCACCTAACGTGCACCCATTGGCGAAAATGCCACACCATCGCCAAAAGTGATCTAACTATACAATGTATTGATATTGAATCTAGATTATTTATTCGATGATATATGCGATTAAATAGACACCAATTCAAAGTCTACCTAGCCTTTTTTAGTTTACGGGGAGTTTGAAAATTAATGGGGAAGAGTCAAAATATTGTAATGTTGCGTTGACCGTTCCAAGATACAGGTTTTAAGGTGTAACAATAGATAGATCATCGATCGATGCGATGGACGCCGATCGACCGACTGGTCGTCTATCAATAGCACGACCGATATTGTGTAAAAAGAGAAATTTCTGGTACATACATGATGTTTGGTTAGCATGTTTATAGAGGTTATCATTTTCACATACGGGGATCATTATGACTTCGAGTCTTGAGCGGCTGCCGTTTTGTAATGTATCTGGAAATCTCCGCATTTTATTACCCGACTGCCCAAGAAGAGGAGGGTTATTCAAAAACTACTCACTTTATGAAAATGGGGCCATTGAAGTTTTTTTAATCCGCATATGCTTAGTTCACATAATTATGGCTGTCGGTGTAGACTAAAAATACATACATACATCACGCCTTTATCCCTAAAAGGGGTAGGCAGAACACATGAAACTTGTGTTCCAGTGCCACTATGTGGGTATAAAAGATCGACAAAATGTGATATCGTAGTAACAGGTTGCTAGCCCATCGCCCACAGCACACTTCAACCCTGTTCCCTTAGTCGACTCTTACGACACCCACAGGAAGAAAGGGGGTGGTGCTATTCTAACCCGACACCACACGGGGACTAAAAAATCGCGGGAAAATGGTTTGATACGAGGTTTTCAACAACGATCATCAATTCATCAGGTAGATATCAGGTGTGTTGAATTTTGTAATCGTGTACATGCACAGGTTTCGAATATACCCAAAGAATACTAATATGTCCGCAGTTCAAGGTCAACGAACTCATTATGATCACACCGTACAAGAAAATCCGGACCTTCTATAAACATACACGACCAAAGTACATGAACGTACCAGGGACGTCTTTCGGTACACATTATAGATGATACAAGAACTCTACTCTTTAGAATTAAAGACAACCAGTCGGTTGACGATGGAACGACGTTTATCGAATCATCTATGGACGATCGATCGATTGTTGTTACACCCTAAACTACTAACCTAAACAAATCTTGATCATTCATTTACATCTTTTTCATGACTGCGATAGGGTGGTATATCAATTTTTTTTTAAATAGTCAAGTAACTATGCAATCGCCCAAACAAGCGCGAAACCGGTTGGCATACCTAATCAGCTTAGAGGTTAACCACTTTAGTCCGCTGTTTGGTTTAGTTTTCATAGACTAGTTAGCTAATAGAATTGTTTTGTCTAAAATACGTGTATATTTAATAATATTTATGTATCGTTATATGTCATTTACTATGTCTCCTTTATCAATGTTGCCGCAGATAGGAGCGCTCTCTTGTAAGGGTATCCACGGAAGATCACCGTCAAGGTATTTACATGGTACCTTGTCATTAAGCTGAGTGGAGTCCTTTTCTCTGACGCTTTTGTTAGATTAACATCTCGCGATAGTTTTTAGCAAAAATGTTCATTTTCCATGTGTTAGTCTAAGTAGCGTCTTGAATAAATATTTTTTTCTTTCTTCTTTATTTTCTTAAAATATTAAATAAAAATACATGTATTTTTGGAAACGGGTCAAGAGCAATAGAACACTAGTCCAAATGCTTCCCCATTAATCCTCATACTCCCGGCATTGGGCACAAACACCAAGTTTAAGTATCAATATACTTTATGGGACTAATAAGTATTATACTGCCAATCGTCACGCTGTAATCCTTATTTTAAGTCATAAAAAAATTATACACGATAATTTTCAAGTCGGTAAGACAGCGTCGTCGGTATGTAGAAGCAGGCTTGTTCTTAGACCTTGCGTTAACTTCCATCAAGTTAGAATAAGGTCAAATAACATTTTAAAACGAGATCGATTGGCCGCCATTTAGGACTTTTTTGTTTATGGACGTATTTGGATCAAAATCTAGCGACAGACTCGTAGTCACACCAGTGTCCGACGTCCAAAATCTGTATCTGAGGGTCCTGGATGTCTTCGAATACGAATTCGAGGTTAAAATCGGCTATATCATTTTTTTATAAAGTATGGCGATTGGCAGTTCATATAAGAGTGTCTCAGTCAAACTGTATTGATTCTTTATAATCCATATAGTTAAATTCGGGCACAATGGATATCCGTAGCAAATTTACCGACGGGGAATCAGCTAGGCCGTTATCCTTTCTGTCATTATTCGTGCAGACACAAACAAGTCAAGTAAAAAGTTACTTTTTTCGAGTTGTCATGGAAACTCCGTGCTCTAATAGGACTGAGGTCACTGGCCAGCCGTTATTGGCCAAGCACCTCGGTGTTGCCATTGCAGTTGCAAGTAACAGCTTCGTGAAACAGGGCACTGGCATTTACAGATGGTCTCATGTCATCAGTTGTAAAATACATTGTCCAATGTGTCCGAACTTTGGTCCAGTAAATATTCCAATATATACATAAATAGTGAAAAAAAGGCCTATAAGCAAAGCGAGATATATGTAGAAAAAATTCTAGATTACATATGTACAGTGTTCCATCCAGTATAAAGGTGCGACCACACCGCCGCTCAAAATACGCTAACGCACCGTAAAACGCAGCAACATGTATGAAGCGTTAAGCACCGGTGTGGTCGCTCCCTTACGCTGGATGAACACGATTTGTGAGACAGCAGTAGTTTTTTACTTTTTTCTTGGCATCTAACTTATACACACGCATTTTTTATCGTTTTTTCTTCAGACACTTGTTATCTCTACAATACGCAAACAAGGCTCGAACAGACGCTTTTTTAGCATTTATTATAATTGCTCAATTTATGATAGGTTTAGGAACACTGCTAGATTTAACAGTAATACTGAGTTTCGGAGGCATGACCAGGTATGACAAAAAGGTTTTATTCTTCTAAACGACGGTGGCAAAAAGCATTTGGTCTGCCTGATGGTAAGCTCTTTTAGGTATGCCGAGCGAGTCTAAACGTGGCCATCCCTTTCTATCGCATGCGTACCGTAGCAGCGCTAACATACCGGCCGCGGCCGGCCGGCATGTCACCCTGAATAACACATTGTAAATAAGCTTTTCATTTCTTTTTCGATAAACAATACGAAAGCAACATTTTATTTATTATATAAATATTAGAATTTTTCTGTTTATGGCCGCTAGATATACTATGAAACATAGTCAATAACTTAAATATAACATTAGCTTAAAATATACATCACCAACTACTTTCCTTCAAACCCTAAAATGCAACTAAATAAATGTCTTTTATACTATAATTCTTTTAAGTCTTGTTCCTATTAAAACTATGTGATCAGAAAATGTTGCCTTTTAAAATAGATATTAAATAAATGCTGCTACATTCCGATTGCTAAAAAAGTTATTTTTAATAAATCATTATTAAATATTTATTTTGCGCATTTCAAAATGACGAAAAAATTTCATTATTAGAATTTGCTTGGTGAAGAATGTCAACATTTCGCCAGTGAATATAAGCTGAACATCATAGTTATATATTTTATAACTGATTATATAAGTAAATATGTAGCCAGTAGAAAAAGTACCATGCCGACCATGAGCTCAAAATAACCTACACATCACTGAGGACTGTAAATTTATAATGATCTAACTCTAAAATTATATATTGTACTGTTCTGAAAAAAATATACTTCGTTTCTTCTCGAGGCGAGATTTTCTGTCCGATCGGTGGCACTTTATCAATATACATAGGTGCATGTAATATGCCTAAATTTAAGAATAAATAACATTGACTTTTGTGTTATTTGACCGTTTAGATCATTTTGCGTAGCAACTTCTGCTCCTGACTGTACATTTAGGCATTTGCTTTACACAATAAACAACTTTTTAGCCAAACGGTATTAACATGAAATATATAATATATAATCTTTCGTTTTCGCATGGATATATCAATGATTGACTGAGATCAAGTCACAATATCTGCGCACGCCGCGTGACGTCATATAGAGACTCATAACATTGTAATATTTCAAAGGCCAGAATAATTTGACTAAAATATAATAAGCACCAAAGTATCTAGTAAATCTAGAATATAAGGCCTATTCGCTGGACAGATCGTTTTAGATAATATCAGAGGCTCTAGTATAAGTTTTACCGAAACAAAACTTTACGATCGCGTTTGCGTTTTACCCCCAATTTGTATGGGATTTGACAGCTAAACCGCAAACGCGGTCGTAACGTTTTGTTCTGGTAAAACTTATACTAGAGCCTCTGAACTCGCTTTCAATTCCCATTCCAGTCGAGTTTAGTTATTATCAGGAAAACAAAACATTCGGTAACGTAAGGTAAAATGTTCACATGATAAAATTGCTAATCTTTACTCGCGGTATTAAACTTCTATTAATCTTTAGCTGCCCGAAGGCTTTTTAAAGGGTTCTTCTTCGACGGGATTTATATCATTCTAAATTGGGACAGCGTTGAATTGTTTTATATAAACACAAAACTAATCCAGTTAAATTTCCGTTCATTCAAATTTTATCAGATCAGAGCTCCATTGTGGAACGGAACTTTCGATTCCGCAGTTTCTATTTTAATTTCGGTCTCATACTCTAGAATAAAAATTAAGTCTCAGTTAAACATTGACATGTCGATACAAACACTTAGAACTAGCGGGACTCGTTTCCTTAGAGCCGGTGGAACAACGACCTTGAAAATAAACCCTGAAACTCCAGAAGAATCACAATCCCGTTGTCAAAACTGTATTGATTTTCGTCGAGTACTCCAATATCTATACAGACAACCTTTCAAAAATATCTACACATGTGTCTTATGTCAGTAACAATAAAGTCTCGGTATAGATATTTTTGAAAGGTTGTCTGTGTAGATATCGGAGAACTCGACTGTACCTCACTCTCAACACATCCTCAGAAGCTCCTAATAATAGAAGATTTAAAAACATAGCATTAAGAACTTCACAGCAGACTAAAGTCTTGTCAGTTTGAAAATCAATGAAAAATATATTAGAAGGTTGGCGTGACGGGGCAAATTCCCAGTAAGCATTGCCTGTTACCTCTGACAACGGAACAGTAATTCCAAATGGAACATTTCAGGCAGCATCATCGTCGTTTTTCCATCAATTCTACAGACGCGAGTCCCATGCGTGGCTGCTTCCTTCTAGTGACTGGAACATTCCTCAAATCTTACATTACATGGAACCCGCTGGTTCCGTGTTCTCTTAGCATAGTTCCTCCTCGGGCTCGTCGGGTTTCGGCGGGTCGTTCGAGTTATCGGGTTGGCTGTCTTCCTCGGGCGTTGAATGCTGGAATGGGTAAGGTTAAGTTAAAGCACAATATAATTGGTACCTGAAGGCACAGAGGCTGCCTTTTTAACCACCGACGCAAAGAGAGGGGTGTTATAAGTTTAACGTGTCTGTGTATCTGTCTGTGGTGTCGTAGCTCCCAAACGGATGGACCGATTTGAATGCGGTTTTTTTTATTCGAAAGCTGATGTGATCCCGAATGTTCTTAGCTATGTTTTATGAAAATCTGTTAGCCGTTTTTGAGATATCGGACTTTGAAATGAAAATGTCAGGGGGTTTTTCAACTTTTCTAAGTAAAGTAAGTAGTTATTACAAACTTTTAATTAAATTGCAATGTATGTTTGTCCGGGTGGAATCTTGCAACTGAATTTTGAAGCAGATATCTTCAACCGATTGAGCTGACATTTTGGGTAAAGGTATAGTTTGGATGTCAATTCCGTATTATGGTACCACCGAGCTGATCTGATGATGGAGACAGAAGGTGGCCATGGGAATTCAGTATTTTACCGACGTAACCCCGTTGAGTTTGGGCTCTATAGAAGTGTCTCAATGAGTAGTTAATGACGTTATACAGAAAAGTACAGTCGGCAATAAAAGCTTTTATCAAAACTGAAATTTTTGACAAAAACTTATTCATGCCATACACAACCATAGAGTAAGATAGGGTCAACGGACAACATAACTTAACATAATAAATAAATAAAGTAAAAATAAAAAGCCTTATTTTTCTTACACAAATTACACTTACAAGTTTTGTTTTTTAAGAAATGCTAAATAAAAATATTACTTTATTATAATAAAAAAAATTAGGGTTCCGTACTCAAAGGGTAAAACGGGGATCCTATTACTAAGACTCCGCTGTCCGTCCGTCTGTCTGTCTGTCTGTCTGACGGTCTGTCACCAGGCTGTATCTCATGAACCGTGATAGTTAGACAGTTGAATTTTTCACAGATGATGCATTTCTGTTGCCGCTATAACAACAAATACTAAAAAACAGAATAGAATAGATATTTACCGGGGCTCCCAAACAACAAACGCGATTTTTTTGCCGTTTTCATAGATAATGGTACGGAACCCTTCGAGCGCGAGTCCGACTCGCACTTGGTCAGTTTTTAGAGTGTTATAAAGCGTCGGTAACATTGGTTTTGTTTATAATTATTTTATGCAAACCATAATTATATTTATTCAGTTTTTATCTTGGACCTTTGTAGCCTAGTTGGTAGTGAGCCTGCCTACGAAGCTGGAGGTCCCAGGTTCGAATCCCGGTAAGGGCATTTATTTGTGTGATGAGCACGAATATTTGTTTCCGAGTCATGGATGTTTTCTATGTATTAAGGTATTTATTTATCTATATAAGTATGTACATCGTCTAATACCCATTACCAGCTTTGCTTAGTTTGGGACTAGGTCGAGTAGTGTAAGATTGTTTGATTTTTTTTTTCGAAAAAAAAAAACCATTCTGAAATAATAAAAACGATCTACATACTACTGATACCGATACCTCGTAGTTGGCAGCGTTTGGGCTCACGTAAGAGGGTGCCGCGTTCTCTCGGACCCCAGCGCTGGGCGTGGGCTCCAAAGCCTCAGGCAGAGGTATCCTCTGGAACAATGGTACATGCAACGAGGTTGGTAAGCGATTTTTTACGAACGAGATCCTATTAGGGGCTGTATATATATCACGTCATCTCAAAATAGATGGGGGACTAGGAGGACGGTAGTCAAACTAGAAATATTCTTTATACAAGCAGGCCTTGCTACTGCAAGCACTTTCAAATCGTCAGTTAGAAACATAATCTTAACACTTTCACTGTAGTAGCGAGCAGCGATTCTTGGCAGTGAGTGTGTTAAGCTAATTTTTTAGAGCAATTGGAGCAAAACATAAAAACATACTAACATTACAATATACATAATAACATATACAAATTTACTATATATATATATATATATATATATATATATATTTCAAGAAAGAAAATAGGAAGAGTAATAAATTGAAAAGACAATGTCATAAATTTCCTTTTAGTCATTTTATTAGGCGGGGCATTAACAAGATGATCCTGTTAATGCCCCGCCTAATAAAATGACTAAAAGGAAATTTAGGGGGCTATTTTTTAGGGGGTAGTCAAAAGTCGATGACTTTATATATGTACAAGCCCTTGGGATCTATGGAATTTCTATTGATTGATATTTGCCGTTGATCGGTAATCGTAGGTTGGTCCAACCCGCCCTAAATCCTACTAATATTATAAATGCGAAAGTTTAGATGTTTGGATGTTTGTTACTCAATCACGCTTAAACGGCTGAACCGATTTGAATGAAATTTTGCTCACAGATAGTTTATAGCCTGGATTAAAATATAGGATAGTTTTTATCCCGGGTCCACGCGGACGAAGTCGCGGGCGGAAGCTAGTATTATAAATGCGAAAGTTTAGATGTTTGGATGTTTGTTACTCAATCACGCTTAAACGGCTGAACCGATTTGAATGAAATTTTGCACGAAGATAGTTTATAGCATGGATTAAAATATAGGATAGTCTTTATCCCGAGTCCACGCAGACGAAGTCGCGGGCGGAAGCTAGTAAGTAATAATGAAAAAAAAAAAAAACAGTCAACGCGAACGAAGTCGCGGGCAGAAGCTATTCATTATAAAAAAATATACAATTTAAGCAGAAACGTCTGATGATTATAAGTATTTATATTTATATTTTTAAAAACGGAGTTTTCAACTCAGATTTAGAAATCTAAACTAACGATCTCATCGCACCGTTCACACCTGAACGGATTTAGATGACATTTTCCGTAGGTACAGATAATTTAAGACCCTTGGAATAGTTTTTTATCTGGGAAATAATCCCTTATGTTATGATAATCATATTTCTAAGGCGATAGCAAGTTCTACGCGGACGAAGACGCGGGCAATAGCTAGTGAATAATAAAATAACCTCGCATATATCACGGCTCGCACTTCCATGCTGCGTTTGAAATGCATGTGTTGGCAGACTCGTGGCCTTGCTCCGTCCGCTAGTCTGTCTGTGTGTTTGTCTGTCTGCGCGCGCGCACCTGTGCCAGCCTCGCGTACTCCACGTCCATGCTGCGTATGAAGGGGGACATGAGGGCCCTCTTGGCGGAGTCCCTGTCCTCTTCGTCGTACGCCGACAGGAGTTGCTCTATCGTCTGCATCTCCGCCATTTCGCAGTTGTTACCCCATTCCTGGTTAAGGGACAACACAGGTCAATATTGAAGAAAGAAAGATTCAAAGAATTTATATGCTTCGAATACAGTTACATTTTTATATGTTAGAAATAAAAGGGGTGCAAACATTAATGAGGAGCGATATTATAATGTCAAAAATAATTACAAAATTAAAGAAATAATGTACATATAAAATTATATGTCAAACATGGTCCAAATATTTTTAACAATAGTGTTAAAAATATTTGGACGTGAGCGAGTCCGACTCGCACTCGGTCGGTTTTTCTTTCTATAGAGAAAGAAAAACCGACCGAGTGCGAGTCGGACTCGCGCACGAAGGGTTCCGTACCATTTTCTATAAAAATTGCAAAAATAAACACGTTTGTTGTATGGAAACCCCCTTAAATATGTGTTTTATTCCGTTTTTAGGGTTCCGTACATCAAAAAGAAAAACGGAACCCTTATAGGATCACTTTGTTGTCCGTCCGTCCGTCTGTCAAGACCCTTTTTCTCAGGAACGCGTGGAGCTATCAATCTAAAATTTATACCAAATACTCAGGTCTACTCTCCTTTGGAGCTGTGAAAAAATCAAACTTCTAAGCCAACGCAATCAAAAAATACAGCCGTTTATGCCGCAAATTTTTGAAACTCTCAAGTGAATCAAACCCAACAGGGTACTTCCGGTTAACTCAGAATCTTTAAATTTGGTATTTAGCAACGTGTTATAGCACAAATAAAGGCAAAATTGCGAAAACCGTAAATTTTTAGTTGCATCATATAATAAAATAATTTTTAATAATTTTAAAGTTATTACTTATATACCTACAGTTATGTACAGAACCCTCGGTGCGCGAGTGCGACTCGCACTTGGCCGGTTTTTTTTCTGTATTTTGTTCTTTAATTGTAGTTTCTCCCATACAAACATTTGTTCCTCTTCATAAACTGGTTCGAATGGCATCGCCATAAAATCTTAGGACACAAGACTATTGCACCTCGGAGGTTCGCGAGAGAGTTTACCCGATGCAAGTTGCTGACTGTACGTAAGTCTAAGTACCTTGTAAGCCTTCTCTGCCGCCACTGCGTGTTCCCGCTCTCCTGCTGGAAGCCTATCTTCCGCCGAAGGCTTGGTTCATTGCTGACTGTACGTAAGTCTAAGTACCTTGTAAGCCTTCTCTGCCGCCACTGCGTGTTCCCGCTCTCCTGCTGGAAGCCTATCTCCCGCCGAAGGCTTGGTTCATTGCTGACTGTACGTAAGTCTAAGTACCTTGTAAGCCTTCTCTGCCGCCACTGCGTGTTCCCGCTCTCCTGCTGGAAGCCTATCTCCTGTCGAAGGCTTGGTTCATTGCTGACTGTACCTAAGTCTAAGTACCTTGTAAGCCTTCTCTGCCGCCACTGCGTGTTCCCGCTCTCCTGATGTAAGCCTATCTCCCGCCGAAGGCTTGGTTCATTGCTGACTGTTCGTAAGTCTAAGTACCTTGTAAGCCTTCTCTGCCGCCACTGCGAGTTCCCGCTCTCCTGATGTAAGCCTATCTCCCGCCGAAGGCTTGGTTCATTGCTGACTGGACGTAAATCTTAGTACCTTGTAAGCCTTCTCTGCCGCCACTGCGAGTTCCCGCTCTCCTGATGTAAGCCTATCTCCCGCTGAAGGCTTGGTCCATTGCTGACTGTACGTAAGTCTAAGTACCTTGTAAGCCTTCTCTGCCGCCATTGCGTGTTCCCGCTCTCCTGCTGGAAGCCTATCTCCCGTCGAAGGCTTGGTTCATTGCTGACTGTACGTAAATTTAAGTACCTCGTAAGCCTTCTCTGCCGCCACTGTGTGTTCCCGCTCTCCTGATGGAAGCCTATCTCCCGCCGAAGGCTTGGTTCATTGCTGACTGTAAGCAAGTCTAAGTACCTTGTAAGCCTTCTTTGCCGCCACTGCGTGTTCCCGCTCTCCTGATGTAAGCCTATCTCCCGCCGAAGGCTTGGTTCATTGCTGACTGGACGTAAGTCTTAGTACCTTGTAAGCCTTCTCTGCCGCCACTGCGAGTTCCCGCTCTCCTGATGTAAGCCTATCTCCCGCTGAAGGCTTGGTCCATTGCTGACTGTACGTAAGTCTAAGTACCTTGTAAGCCTTCTCTGCCGCCACTGCGTGTTCCCGCTCTCCTGCTGGAAGCCTATCTCCCGTCGAAGGCTTGGTTCATTGCTGACTGTACGTAAATTTAAGTACCTCGTAAGCCTTCTCTGCCGCCACTGTGTGTTCCCGCTCTCCTGATGGAAGCCTATCTCCCGCCGAAGGCTTGGTTCATTGCTGACTGTATGCAAGTCTCAAGGTACTTAGACTTGCATACAGTCAGCAATGAACCAAGCCTGTTTTATAGATAATGGTACTCCGTGCGCAAGTCCAACTCGCACTTGGCCGGCTTTTTTTATTAACTTGATCTCTGCTACTGGAAAAGGACTGCTACTGTATGGAAAAATGACAGTTGGATCTACCTAACGCGGTTTCAAAACGTTACTTGATTCCTGATCCAAACGTTACCTGGAGGTATATGCATAAGTGGATAAATCTCAGTCAGAAACGCAGCGTTTCGTAACTTTGTGAACAGGCGGTGACTTTGGTTTGTATCACACCGAGTATTACTCGATTCTCACTCACGAGTTACCGGTTCGATTCCTATCGCTTACGCTAATTGACGCACTTAATATTTTTCTTGATTTTTATATCATACCAAACTATCTGTCAATTGTGGTACGTTTTAAAAAAATACTTTTTTAGGATTCCGTAGTCAACAAGGAACCGTTATAGTTACGCCATGTCCGTCCGTCTGTCCGTCTGTTCATCTTTTCTTCTCCTTTTTTAGGGTACCTCCCTACACCCAAAGTGGGGAAGTATTTTTTTCTTGTTAAACCCATGATGTGGGGTATCGTTGGATAGCTTGTTCAAAAATGTTATGGCTTTTTACAACCATTTTTCAACTCGGTGATTTTTTCGCGAGATATTGGGCTTTAAACCCCTTTTTCTGGTCGAGTCAGTGTCTTCCCCTCCCCGCCGTCTAAATGGCTACTACTGGGAATGTGAAAAAATTCGTGGCAGCAGTACATATAATTACTTTAAAAGGAAAACTATCACGGATAAGTAGGCATATGCAGTTACCGAGTAATAGTCGACCAACTTAATGTGTACTTGGAAAGGCAGAAAGACACACAGGCATCTACGGAACCCTACACTGTGCGTGTCCCGAGACGCACTTGGCTGGTTTATTTATTTGAAAGGTGTAAGTGAAGTCCCCAACCCGTACCAGGCCAGCGTGGGGACTACTGCCCGTTCCCTCTTACCCGAGAGAGGACGCCTGTGGCCAACAGTGGAACGTATATATAGGCTGATTTATTTATTTATTTATACTTAAGGAGTACCAACAGCTGCAAAAACATGATATAAGTCTTACATAGTAATACAAAACCAATTAAAAGAACTCACAGATAGAAATGGCATAGAAAAAAGAATAATGTTTGACACACTTAGCACACAATATCGCACTAGGCATATGTACACTGCTACATAGGCTGCTACTTATGTATCCGGAATCCAGGATTCCAACTTTCTTAAACACAATTTTTGACCTCCATGGTAAAATTTGAACTTTCTTTTAATACTGGCCGCTATTTTTTTTTTCTTGAGTACGCTCGTCTTTTGTTCTTGGCGGGTTTAAAATGTTATCTCGTTGCAAGAATGGAACTTACTCGTGAAGTCGCTGACTGTATGCAAGTCTAAGTACCTTGAGACTTGCATACAGTCAGCAATGAACCAAGCCTTCGGCGGGAGATAGGCTTCCATCAGGAGAGCGGGAACACACACACGAAGGCTTGGTTCATTGCTGACTGTATGCAAGTCTAAGTACCTTGTAAGCCTTCTCTGCCGCCACTGCGTGTTCCCGCTCTCCTGATGGAAGCCTATCTCCCGCCGAAGGCTTGGTTCATTGCTGACTGTATGCAAGTCTTAGTACCTTGTAAGCCTTCTCTGCCGCCACTGCGTGTTTCCGCTCTCCTGCTGGAAGCCTATCTCCCGCCGGACGCTTGGTTCATTGTTGACTGTATGTAAGTCTAAGTACTCTGTAAGCCTTCTCTGCCGCCACTGTGTGTTCCCGCGCTCCTGATGGAAGCCTATCTCCCGCCGAAGGCTTGGTTCATTGCTGACTGTATGCAAGTCTAAGTACCTTGTAAGCCTTCTCTGCCGCCACTGCGTCTCCCCTCGCTAACTGGACGAGTACGACCGCCACAGTAAGCCGACCGATCGCTCCAGTGTTCCCGCTCTCTTGATGAAAGCCTATCTCCCGCCGAAGGCTGTCCACGGCTTGGTCGTACCTGGATTCAAATGTTTGTCACGTTAGCTTGAATATATGATATAAGATATCATATATTCATAATTCTATTGCAATAGTTATGAGAAAAAAAAGCCGGTCAAGTGCGAGTCGGACTCGCGTTCGAAGGGTTCCGTACCATTATCAATAAACACGGAAAAAAAACATGTTTGTTGTATGGGAGCCCCCTTCCATATTTGTTTTATTCTGTATTTGTTGTTATAGCGTCAACAGAACTACATCATGTGTGAAAATTTCAACTGTCTAACTATCACCCTTCATGAGATACAGCCTGGTGACCGATGGACAGACAGACGGACGGACAGCGGAGTCTTAGTAATAGGGTCCCGTTTTACCCTTAAGGTACGGAACCCTAAAAATGAAGCGATGTGAGACTTTGTATGAAAAACGTTCTACTCCTCGCTTTTTTTTCTATATTAAATTCTAGCAACTACCTAATTTCCGACATAGATAAATGGCGGTTCCCACTGTGTATACAAAGTTTCATGAAATTCTAGCATGTCGTTTTAAAATGAGTGCCAAACTACGTTTGTATGGAGAGTTCACCCTGGCGACTCTAAAGGCACTAAGTGCTCCCATTTGTATCTTTTTAATGGTATTTCCTTTACTCCACATGTATAATATTTTAAGCTGAATTCACTGAAAATTATTGAGTAATCGTTAAGCTAAGAACTCACCATTGCAATTTAACTAGAATTCTGGACGCTTTGCTGATGTACTCCGCACCCTGGTGCTGACTGCTCTCGCCCTGAAAAAAAAAAAAACTGTTACTAAATCACGTTTCAGATAATTCGAGTTGACCGAATTGCATCGTATTGCAAGTAGTCCATTCAAACTATAACTTAGAAAAGTTGAAAACCCCTGATATTTTCATTTCAAAGTCCAATATCTCAAAGACGGAAAACAGATTCTCATGAATCACTCGGGATCACATCAGCTTTCGAATAAAAAAACTGCATTCCAATCGGTCCATCCGTTTGGGAGCTACGGCACATACACAGACACCACAGACAAGTTAAACTTATAACACCCCTCTCTTTGCGGCGGGGCTTAAAAATAAATTTTACCGTCCACGGCAGAAGATGCCAATTACAATGACAGCTTTATGAATAGTCGATCACATTAATATTATAATTACGACGACCTCTGTAGCCTGGTTGGTAGTGACCCTGCCTACGAAGCCGGAGGTCCCGGCTTCGAATCCCGGTAAGGGCATTTATTTGTGTGATGTGCATGAATATGTGTTCCTGAGTCATGGATGTTTTATATGTATTTAAGTATTTATTTCTCTATATAAGTATGTATATCGTCGTCTAGTACCCATAGTACAAGCTTTACTTAGTTTCGGACTAAGTAGATTAGTGTAAGATTGTTTCCAAATATTTATATGTTTATTTTAATTGCATTTTGCCGTATACACTAATACTTCTAGATCTCAAAAGAAGTTAGTGTCAAAGTGCGACCTTCCCAAAACCTGCTTAATGATAAATGCTTGCTGCTGGTAGAGGCTCGCTGCCTCCATCAGGAGGTTATACACCTGAAGACTCACCGAAGACACGTCTGCTGCCTGCGCGAACAGCTTGTACGCCAGCTCCGGCGACCTTTCCTCTATGATCTTGGCTGCCTTGTCGAGGCACGCGGCCGCTGAGTCGCCAGAGCCCTGCTGCTGGTACAGGCTCGCTGCCTCCGTCGCGAGGTTATACACCTGCATAAAAGTTTTATTTTATTTATGTCACAAAGTACAACTCTCTTCTGCCCTCCTCGTCACAATTACTTATTCTATAAATATATAATTAATCTACGTGTTTTGGTAGGAAAACCCCTATCAGGTGGACGGCAATTATCTCTCTTAATATTGTACTCGGGCATTTTTAAAAATTCTTCTAGCCAATTAGCGCGAGTTGTTAAATAAAAATTAAGTCAGTGTCAGTTTTGTGACGACATTTAAGTCAGACATAGGCATAAAGAACGAATGAACGCCCGTTAAGCGTGCGGAAAATCCAACTTGTCATCTGACACTGACAAATCGCCATACATTGCTTGTTCTAGAAGTGAAGGTGGTTGCTAGGTTACTTGTGGATCCAGCAATGTACGGAGAATTGTCGTTGTCAGGTGACAATTGTCAAGTTGGTGAAATAGGGGCCTTGGTCTCTTAAGCTCTTAAACTCTTGTGCTTGTTGTAATTCTCCGCCGCCTTCAGATGGCACTCTTTGGAGTTCTTCAGGTCCCGAGCGACGCGGTAACTCTGACACTTCCCAACACGATGGTATAGAATGAGCTGGAACGTTGTGCTCACCTCCTCAGCCGAGCTGGTCTCCTTGCTGACGAGTATAGCGTTCTCCAGCGCGCGGCCCGCGTGGAAGAACGCCTTGTGCTTGTTGTAATTCTCCGCCGCCTTCAGGTGGCACTCTTTGGAGTTCTTCAGGTCCCGGGCGATGCGGTAACATTGAGCTGGTGACAATAGGTTTGTGGACTTACAATTTATTACATACACACATAGATTCACACCTTCATTCCCAGAAGGGGTAGGCAGAGCACATGAAGCCTATGTTCCACGGTGCCACGTTTAGCATAAATGAGGGTGTAGAAAGATCGACAAAATGTAACTTTGCAGTGATAGGTTGCCAGCCCATCCGCCATCGCCCACAACACACTTCAAGCCTGCTCCCTTAGTCGATGCTTACGACACCCAAGGGTCTCTCAGGTCTACAGAGACAATAAAATTCTAGTCTCATATTGTAGCAAATTAGTCTACCTTAAATCGTCCTGAGAAGGTTCTATCAAAAACTCCTTTAGGCACTGGTCCCACCGCCGGCTAGTAAGCTAGAAAAGTTGGGCGATAAAGTAGCATTACATTGCGGATCTGTAAAGGTCGATTGATCACACTGTGCCTGGTCAGCACGCAATGAACCGTTACTCGCCCAACTTTTCTAGCTTACTAGCCGGCGGTGGGACCAGTGCCTTAAGGTTAAAATAAAAACTGTGGTATTTCCGATTTTTGACCAAGTTGCGTTCGGCGCAACACGGTCACAAGCTTTATTCATTGGGCCAACATCATAAACAAGTCTGCAATAAGACATAACTACCGGATTTGACGCAAGCTCTGGTTATATAAAGTTATAAGAGGAATAGTCCTCTTATAACTTTATATAACCAACCTTAGCAACCTCTTATAATAGTATAAGAGGTTGCTAAGTCGTAACTGTTTGCGAAAGGACCATTTGAAATCATCCGATGTGTGGTTTGACGTCATTGGTACGAAAAGTACGGGCCCTGGTGATGGATAAAGGATAATTCCCACCAAACGGCACGCATCGCATCGGATCGGAACGGATTTTACACTCTTTAAACGACATTAAATCGTGTACACAGCATTTAAAGTCTATATTACCAAGCCGCGCACAGCGGCTTGACAGCGGGCGTCTTCCGCGACACGCGATCGTAGCCGAAAGTAGAGTAGTACATGATTTATTATCGTTTAAAGATTGTAAAATCCGTTCCGATTCGATGCGATGCGTGCCGTTTGGTGATCCTTAAGAGTTCGCAGTAAGCTCGATTCTCCATACAAACGTAGTTGCGCTCTCATTTTAAAACAACGTGTTGGATTGTAACAAAACTGCATATACAATGACATTAGGTATATTAGTTTATGTAGCTTCAGATACCGTAGTAAAAAAAACAGCGAATTTAAGTTTTTCATACAAAACTTGTTTTTGCTGTATTTCGTTTGTTTTATAAACTGGAACCATATACACTAGTTACAGACATAGATATACCTCATCTCATTGTAGATGCAAAGTTTCGTTATAATCCAAAACGTAGTTTTAAAATGAGAGTGTAACTACGTTTGTATGGAGAATCGAGCTTACTGCGGACTTAAGTATTTCAATAACTCACCAGCTTGGTTGTATTCATCCGCCGCCGAATCGTAGTCTGGCTTCCACCGCATGAAAGACGTCTTCAAACTGTTTGACAAGAATACCCAGTTAGTTTTCAAATGGGAGACCGAGGTGTGCTCGGCGTCGCGAGTTAAATCGCCGACCTCTGTAGCCTAGTTGATAGTGACCCTGCCTACGAAGCCGGTGGTCCCGGGTTCAAATCCCGGTAAGGGCATTTATTTGTATGATGGACACGAATATCTGTTCCTGAGTAATTGATGTTTTCTTTGTACCTATTTAAGTATTTATTTATCTATTTTGTAGTCCCTGGGCGATCGAGCTCAGCTCGGATGAAAATACGGAGAAAACCAATTTTCCTAGTCATGAGACCAAGCTTGATCGATTTCTCGCCCCCGTAAACCCCCATATTCCCAATTTCATCTAAATCGTTAGAGCCGTTTCCGAGAACGTACAAATATTGGTCGTATAAATAGTATAGGAGTACCCATAGTACAAGCTTAGCTTCGTTTGGAACTAGATCGATTTGTGTAAGATTGTCCCCAAATATTTATTTAATCTTGGACGAAAGGATTCTCCCCGAGAGTGAAACTAAGCCTAATCGATTTTTCATCCCCCGTAAACCCCTGTATAGCACGACAGATTCTGTTTCTATAACGGGTCTTATCTCAAGACCAACATGCATGTTATTTCTATTGTGTCTGGAAAAGTGTCCATGAAGGTGTTACCAAAGCCTACGAGTCTAGGCCAGGGGTCGGCAAACTTTTTAGACAAAGAGCCAGAACCCGGAAAAATTACGATTTTTCGGAATCTCAAAGAGATACAGTACCAAATTTTAAGGAAAATAATAAATTCGGGCGAGTCTGCAAAGTGGATATGCTGTGTTTGAGTTCGATAAAAATAATTATATTTGCCTCGCGCTATTTACGATTTTTTGTCTGATTTTCATTTAAAAACTATTTTTTTTGGGGAACCTTAAGAGCCGCAACAAATCTTTCAATGAGCCGCACGCGGCTCGCGAGCCGCGGTTTGCCGACCCCTGGTCTAGGACTAGTAGAGTCGCAAGGGCAGTTAATTTTCATCCTGATTTTAATAGGTTTTTTTACCTACGGTTTTGTTTAACTAGTTTTTAAAGAGGAACAAATGTTTGTACGCGAGCAACTACAATTAAAGTACATAGATAGACAAAAAAAATTACAAATACGGACCTCGCTGGCGGCTTGACGCTTCATACTAATTGATACAGAATTATGACGTCACCGCTGTCTATATATACTAACTGTTGTATTGGAAATTGTGTAAGGATCGTGTTGGCAGAATTAAATTTACTCTTGGACAAATCTCTTGAGATACATACTTTTTCTAATCTTTTAAATTATCTTTTTATGATTTTGTTTATATTTTGCAATTTACTTAAACACATGAATATGTATTATAACTAAAGATCGTTATCGACGTGTACTTTTCGTAGCACAGGGTATGGTTGGCAGAAAAAGCAAATACATTTGAATATTCACTTTTGTTCTTAACTATAAAATAAATACTTACCTTCTTAGGATTACACCTCTAGATATAACTCTTTACGGTACAAAACCTAATATCCACCCTAATATATTTTTAAAACAATGTACGTCAAATGACATTAAATATCATAAAAATACAACTCTAGTTAAAAAACGCAATTAAATTACACGAAGTGTTTATTTTAATCTAAATTATCAAATGCTCATCGTATCTAGAGTGGATATTCAAGTATTTTGAGTGGAGTCCTAATAAAGTGCACGTATGACGTCAGTATTTACATTCACAATATGGATTTGACACAATACCCGGATTTTATTACGACGGACGAAGGTACGCGATGTACTATTTGCAATATCAATATTAAAAGGTAAAAACACAATATAGATAAGCACCTAAAGTCAAAATCTCATGTAAATAAAGTAAGCGGTGAAGTTCACGTGAAGCAAGAACAATTGTCGACGCAAAGAAAATTTTTCGTGATCGCAATTTAAAATCAGAGTTATTGTTCGTTGACACAAACTTCAACATTATCGCAAAGTCGATTCAATTGCTGGAGGATCCAAAACTAGAACTTAAATTTTCATTAAAAATTGTCTCTGACTTGATAAAAAAAATGGCAAAGTTGCGATTACATCCCACGGGCAAGGAAATTTATTTGAAACTAAAAAATGTCCTGAAGAAAAACCCCGGTTATAGTACTGTAAAAGTCGTGCAGCAGCTGATTGAAGGCAAAGAGGTGGATATGCCGGAGGGCGTCAATAAAAATTGTGTGCAATATTTTAAAGACTTAAAGTACCTTCCTGTGACTTCTGTTAACGTAGAAAGGTCATTTAGCAATTTAAAATGGTTTTTTTCCAATCGACGTGAACGACTGACAGCCAAATCTGTTGAACAAATTATAGTCGTTTATTCGGTATAATTTGGATAAGTGTTTATAAATATGTATATAAATATCATAATTTGTGAAAGATACATCTAATGTTTATATATTATAATACTTTTGTATTTATTTTTTTGTCAACCATACTTTGCTACCAATACAGCACGTTGATAACGATCATTGATTATAACAAAGTAAAGTACCCTATTGCTTTAAATGCGCATTTTTAATCTGTTCGCATTATATTCAACCAAATACAGCTTTCAGCTTTAATTGGCCATAACCACAATTACCTTAATAATAAAAGGCTAAACAAATTGTAGCTAGTTGCAATGATTATTAACGTCTTATAGTTCACTTTCAAAAATTGGTATTTATCCAGAAAACACGTTGCTCAAAGGTTATCTGAAAGAAATGCGAACTTATCCCTATAGTATATACATATTTGTAGTACAAATATGTATATACTACAGTAAGTACAAATTTTGTACCTTAATCTTTTATATATATGACACTAGCTTCCGCCCGCGACTTCGTCCGCGTGGACCCGGGATAAAAACTATCCTATATTTTAATCCAGGCTTTAAACTATCTTCGTGCAAAATTTCATTCAAATCGGTTCAGCCGTTTAAGCGTGATTGAGTAACAAACATCCAAACATCTAAACTTTCGCATTTATAATATTAGTAGGATGTATATCCTTAAACCTGTTATTGTATTGTGTACAATAAAGTGCTTACATACATACATACCTGTGATTGTGATAATAATAGTATTGTAGATCATTTTCTTTAGAAACAAATACTAATGCTCATCAGTCATCACTCATCACATAGATATTATAATAATGCTGATAGCCTCCAATTTGCTTATACTAAATTATTGCAAAAAATTAAAAATTGCATTTATCATGCTTCATATAAAAAGTTGCTTTTGACATTCTTTGACAGTGCATAAGTAATTATAATTCGCAAATGCTACTAAAAAACTGCCTCAAAGGGATGGATAGAGCAAGCAATAATAAAATACCTAAGTATTATTACATGCAGTAGATAAGGTCAATAACTTGCATGGTGGATTTGACCTGTATTCCTATTTCTAAGAGCAAAGCGATTCGTACTTCCAAAAAGTTTGGTGTCACCGACCTTACCAATATTTGGCCCTGGGTATATTTTGTACACGCCTAAAACAGCATCTCAAAAAACTTAAATTTAAAAATACCCAGTGTTGAGTTCCTATTTATTTTTATTGAATCCCCCTATCTAATGAAATTATCCTATTAGTGACATAACTACATTAGTATCCGTCAGTACAAAATTTCTTACACAAGACACAATATCCTAGCATGCAAAGCATGACAGCAAGACGACGTTTAGACCTCTTTTGTTGTGTTAAAATAAATATTAAATAAGCTTAGTCTGGCATAAAAGTATTTCTATAATAGTTAACTTTTAGTAAATAAGTATATTTTAGGGCTATGTGGTCATATTCATCTGTATTTGAGCGTTTGAAATACGCGTGTGAGTAACACTTTGGCATAAAAAATACAAAACATTTGTGCAAGGATTACTCTTTTCTATTCTATCGGTGTAGTTTAAATATTTTTAAACTACTAGGAAAATTTATAAGGATTACAAAACATTAAAGTTTTGTATGTCATTGATGTTATTTGCAAGAAAAACTAAATAATATCAAGCATTAGCCACAAAATCCCTGCCGTATCTGTTTAAACTAAGCGTTACAAAAAACCACTTAAAAAATTCAATACTGTGACAAAGTTGATTATGTTATTGACAGAACGACTAAACATTAGTAATACCTAAAACCATGTCTTCATGGTTTGTTTTTAGGATGAAAAACACACTGCGCCCAGCGGCCATTTATCCAAAATGTCGGGGCAAACAACGGTTTTTTTTAAAAATACCGGGGCAGACAAGTGAATTATCAAATTGGGTCATTTTTGTACCCAGGGTCATATGAGCGGTTAGTTAACCTTAATCTGCCATTTTTTTTAAACCCTATCTACTTCAACTGTATACCCCATGAATTTCATCTCAATGATCCATGATCCATGATCAGTCATTCACTTAAAAAAACCCAGCAGTCAACAAACAGTTTAAAGGCTATGCAAAGCAGGGCAGGGGCTATAGGATTGGTGAAAAATAAACAAAAGTCGCACGGCTGCAGACACCTAATCAAAAATGGGTCCAAAAACATAATAATAAAAATATTGCAATAGTTTTTCTCATTTCTCGTAGGCACGGAATACTGCGAACAGTCTTCTTTGGCTCAGTCTATTAGCAATTAAGATAAAATAAAGCTAGATGTAGATAGAGAAAAATCAATAAACTATGATTCTTCACTTACTATTTTTCGGCAATCCTGCAGTGTTCTTGAGCTTCTTGTACTTTCGCCGCCATGACGATTAATGTTGGAAGACCTAAATTAACTTAATTGTAGGGGAGAGTTTTTGGAAAATAGGGAAGTGGGGCAGGTTTAAATGCAAAAAATCAATACATTCTTGCTGTCAAAATGCCAACCGAACGAGAAACTCCGGAAGAAGGAGTTTGTTTTTTAAAGGCCACTGAGGGACTTAAGCAATGATATTCAGGCTGGGATTCAAATATTATGTCCAAATATTGGTTTTCGAGTGAGATAAAGTGATGAGTGACCAAAGCTATCAAATGAATATCAATGACTGACAAAATTGAATGCTACGTAACTATGTTTCTTCGCTAGAATTGAAGATGCTGGACGACTTGCTGGAATTATTGGTGACGCATCGATGACATATTCCGACCACATTATGGCAACATTAGTAACTGTCACAATATCTACATCTCTTAATAGTTGGGCCACAGAGTACTTTTCTATGTTTGCGCTGTCACATTACAAAATTACAAAATGGCAGCTATGTGTTGATGTTGGATGGAAGTTTTTATTATCTAAAAACATTGTGTGGAATTTGCTAGTAAAATACAAGTTAAATTCAAATCCATAAAAATGCATTACTTAATAGTGATAATCGCAGTCGCCGCTACAAGTGTAGCCTGCGTTTCGGTAAGATATGTTTATCACAAAGAAAATATTATTTATCTTTTAAATCAGTACACTGTTCACTGGATAATGAAACTGCCAAGTAATCAAGTAGAGAGAAATGTTCCCGTATTGTTCTTATATAATCGAAAGTATTTTACGGAACACTGGTCGTTTATTGCTTTAAATTTTTAACAACTGCCACAGAAGAGAATAATATAATTTTCTTTTATAAATCCGGGGCGATTTTGAGTTTGATAAGATAATTTTTATTTTTATTAAATGATATTAATAAAACACTTGTTTTGTTTAACATACTAAAGGCTAATCATAATCAGGCTGGTAATTACGTACGTGATCTTGACGCCATAGCAAAACGATGGGTTTTTGTTTTGTAATTTTGTAGCTGCTATGGCCTTCATCTGATCAGGTTAGTGGTGCCATAATCTTGCATTTTTACAAGTATGCCATCATTCACTCAGCTGGAAGTGGAAGGAGGCAGTGCATGTCGCTAGACACCAAGACGACATGGTGGACGAAAACAGTGAACATATGGTCAAGACCACCGGTATTTCCATGTGTTCTGCTTGAAGCTATTGTCCATGTTTTTTTTTCTTTGTACCAAAGCAAGGATTACAGGTCGACACACGTAAAAAGAGCTTGTATGGCCGCCTGAGCTCTTTTTACCTGTGTCGACCTATATGCAGCATAATTCACAGTTATTATTATTATTCTGGTAGTCGCTTCTGGACTGTGAGAGCCCTTATATTTCACTGCAACCATCGCTGATCTATTGTGATCGCCACTTACTACAATTCGCGGTCAAGTCCTGCAAACTCGAGGAATTGCAGGATACTGTTGATCTCAAGAAGTTTAATCTCCTTTGGTCACACGATGTGTTTTCCATAAGGCAAGGGCAATCGGTTAGGATGTGTGTAGACGTAGACACATCTATAACAGTTTGTTGGCGAACAGCACTCATTAAATTTTCCTTATCTACTGTGTAAAAATACTATCTATTAATTATAACTAAGTACTTACAGTATTAATTGTTACGTTAGCACGGAGATGCTTAATAACAATAACATGCAATGCAAGATTGTAAGTTGTCGTTGACAGGAGAACATAGTCAGATGGCCTGCGAGAGACGTGACCGAACCAACGAAGGCGACATTCCATTAATTCATGTTAGTTCACGGGAGAATATTACAAAAAATATTATCGAAGTTATGTTCATTGATAGCGTTAAAATAAATCTATTTTACTGTTGTTAATACTCCATTAAATACTATTTGTAATACAGGCCCAGTCATATGAAGATAAAAGGTGCAAATGTGTGTGCCCGAGTCCATCCGCTGTCCTCAACAACAACTCAACAAGCAACAATACCACATCCGACCGGAAACTCTACATAGCCAATGTGCATCCCAACAAATGGTAAGTTTTGCTCAACCAATAAATGAATTCGGGGTGGTTTGAATTTTTTACCCAACTGCGACACGCACAGGAGGGTAATGTGTTCGCCAGTCTATATATGTATGTTTTTTCCTTTGTGGCACTCTAGAGATCAAACGTGTGGGTCGATTTTAATTAATCATACAATTTAATCTTGCGAGTGTCACTGAAGACAAAGCAGTAAACAAAATTCAAAATGGCGGCCACCAGACGCCATATTATATTAAAGAATTAAGTGAGCCTCAGAAAATTGAAAAATAAAAACTTTTTAACAAAAAAATTAACCCCTGAAAAAAAAATGAAAAGCAAAAAATAATGATCTTAAACTATTGTAAGTATACCTAAGTATATATTTTTGTAATTATTTTGAGTTTTTAATTAACCTTAATAACTAATATTCAGCATCGCTTCTGCATCGATGCAAACGTGCGACTGTATTGACGGCTCGCCCGAGCTTTCTGACGGCTCGCCCGAACCGTTCGGGCAAGCGTTTTTGATGGCTCGGGCGAGCCGTTCGGGCGAACCGTTCGGCCGGTGTAGACACGGCTAATCAGTATTGATAATAACGCGCGGTTGTTTCGCACGACATCGGATATATGGAGAGTGGGGGGAGGAATCGACGACTGCGTCGATGCTGCATCGCTGCTGTATCGATACTGTATCGCGGCTGTATCGCGACTGTAGCGATTCAGAATCGTGTTTACATATGCGAGGGTAGGGTATATGACCAATTGGCCACTGACAGCATCGCGAGTGTCTCGCGGCCTTTTTGCGACTGCATCGCTACTGAATCGCTGCAGAAGTCGCCGTGTGTGACCTCCCTTAGTGTGTTCAATGTGCGGCAGAGTGGTCGCGTTTAGTGGCACATTGGGCCAAGGTATTGGGCCAGAACGTTGGGCCTACGTGTAGAAATATACTTAGCTGTATGTTGGTAGTCGGCGCCAACACTTGCAGGCCAACCGTATGCTGTCGATGTTCCGTGCACACATCAAAGGATTTTGGCGCGCCAACTACCAACATACAGCAAATTATATCTCTACACGTTGGCCCAACGGGCTGGCCCACCACCTTAGCCCAATATGTACACCGGCCTCAATCGTGATTCGTTATTTTGCCCCAACCTGCTGGCCCACTAGCATGGCCCAATGTGGATAGGATGTGCGGGCGCTCTTATGGCGGCAAGGTGATGTACAGTGTGCATTATTTATTCGCCAGCAACTGCGACGGCGTGATTTTGCCGCAAGTGGGTGATCTCATCAAGGGTAGGGAGCAAGAGTTCTGTCCGCGCTGCGAGTGCAAGTACGAGAACCGGAACACCACCATCATTAAGGTAAACAAACCACCAAAAACAAATGTAAAAAAGGAGAGCCAAGTTCAATACAAAAATTATGCTTGGCTGTGGGCTTCGCTGCAAGAAGAATGGAGATCTAAATGAGTGCCAAGTTCTATGCAAAATCCAAATAAGTATTTATAGGAACAAAATAACATTATGAACAAGTATTAAACTATATTTCCTTGCTTTATTGGATACCTATAACAATTGCTGTTATTTAAAAATGTTAGATCTTAAAGTAGGTTAGATTTGACTTGGCCCTTAGCGCGTATTACAAGTTTTTTGTATGGGGACACCACTTATTTTTTGACAACTTTATTTTTATATTTCTGTTATATAGTAATAATACATATATTGGGATAGTTTCAATATCTGCTTGTAACGGTTCCAACGGCACAATAAAAAAAAAAATTGTATGGGGACCCCCCTATTACTCCAGGCAAAATACGGTTTTGAAAAACATTAATTTATAATAGCGTTTTTTTTGTTGATTTCATTTGAAAATGTTATTCTAAGATGATATATTCAAGAATCCGACAAACTTTCCACCCGGAAGTAATTATGTAGATTTCAATGAAGCATGCATTGTCTTTTTTATACGATTTATCTTGAATATTATAGAGCAAATGTAAATAAACCAAAATAAAGACAAAAATATTTATTAATATTTTTTCTGACTTTTCAGAAGTTAGTTAATTTATAATTTTTTTGATGTCTGAAATTTTGTCGGATTTTGTCGCTGGGTAACTATTTAATTGATAATATATCCGTTACACATAAAAAGTAAGCTATTATAAATTATTTCCAAAATTGTCATTTTTTCCATACGAGTTGTCAGTTCATTTACTGGACTATATTTTGAAGCTTTTTTATTTTTAGATTTTTTCCTACGCTTACACACAATTACCGAGCTGGATTTCAAATTTCATCCTTCTAGGTTACCTGGAAGTAGGTTAGATTTAGGTACTATATGTCAGTCAGTCAGTCTGCTAAAATTTACGACTTTTTGACCTTCATATCTTTATAACCGTTTGAGCTAGCTTCATGAAATTTGGGCTTCTATATGTCCTTATGGAAATAATTAAACACACGTAGTTTTATGTGTTTACGTTAAAGAGTTATAGAAGGGTCAAAAGTGGCACCAAGTGGTTCGTGTAATATTACAGTCGGCGCTGGCTAGCCAGTTCCTTTGCTTGAACTTGGCTTGACACGCTACCGCGTGTCTAGATATGGAACTAGCGTACTAACTTTGCTACCAGCTTTTATTACAAGTTTTCTATTATTCAGAGCAATGCCGCGTTGTTGTGTGTCCAAGAGGCGACCGCATGGCTCGCGGTCTTTGAGCTACCGAAGTGTTGTGGAACCACCCTGTGCAACCCAAATTGAGCCAACTTGAACTGGGGCGGTAATAGAAAAAGTGTATGGTTTTTTTTTGGTTGCGAGTCAGCCGTTTCAAACAGCGGTTGCCTGAAAGTGTGTACGCTGTTTATATAATGAAATTCTGGTCTAAATCAAATACCTGGCGACTTTTTTTTCACTCCCCTCATATTTCCGCTCCTGTCCAAGTTGGTTCAGTTTGGGATGCACGCGAGCCATCCGGTTTTTTTTTACAGACACCTATTTTTTTTAGTTGCCCAAACAACCTGTTGGGAGAAATTGTCCTTCAATGTACTGAATTGCCCAAACTCTCTAACTTCCGTAGAGAGATTCGTTCAAGCAAACTATGAAACTTTGACGTGTCGTGTTTTATATAAGATATGAGATTGAGGTGAAATAACAAAACCAGTTTCTCATGTTCTTTGTGGGACATTTTCTCCCAAAAGGCTGAGTTTTGGCAGCAAAAAAAGTGTGTTATTCCAGACTAAAATCATTCAAATTGGAGCCGGACAGTCGGGTACCTTTCCTTGTAGATAGCCTCGCGGGTCGGACATCAGATGTTTCTCCCTTGATTTGTCGCCCTAGGTGAGTAATGTGCCTGTGTTGTGTTCCAGGTGGTCGTGATAATCGTAATCTGGGTGATTATGCTGCTTGTGGTGTACATGGGCTTCCTCATATGTCTGGACCCGCTCATCAACAAGCGAGCCAAGGCGTCCTACCAGGAGCACACCAACGAAGAAGTACGTCCTTTTTGTAGTACTTGGGGTTATGAGCATGAAACTCTGTTCTCTACATTTTTTTTTAACTCGTGAATTCGGGATCTCCCCAGATCGAGATTAAATTCTCTACACTCAACCCTGGGACTTTCCCTGTTCAGCGAAAATGTATTTGCTTCTTTAAACTGCCTACATATTCGAAATCTATGTAAATCAGTTGAAGCGAGACATGGCGGTTCGTTAGCAAAATTACTATTATAATTATCAGAGCCTGGAATTTTCACGGCAAAACAAAAGACTGTCGCAATCTTACTAGTGTTAGAAACATTTTTGTATCGATATCGAGTATTATTATCGAATATTTTAAAATTCTTCGCGACGGTTAATTAAAAATAATATACGAGAAATATCTAAAATAACTTATTGAACCTGAACAACATACCAATTACAATGAATTTTCTAAATTCCTTGACATCGAGTGAAGTTGAACAATCATTTAGTATTTATGGCTTTATAGTGATAAACGAAACTGTCTGTCTACTCCCAGAGAATGTTGCGAAATTAATGATTATATACTCTTATTACAATCAGAAATAAAATGTCATGTGCTGCTGTGTGTAGTACTGACGTGGATTTCGAAGAACAAATTGCATCTGTTTCTATGTAATTTTATACAAACCTCACGTAATTTTGTGGACCCGTTTTTTTTCTTCTATTACACAACTATCGATATCGATAAAAAATGTTACTAACTCTAGTAGGGTTGCGACAGTCTTTTGTTTTGCCGTGAACATTCCGGGCTCTGATAATTAATTATATCTGTATTCTTTACAATAAAATGAGCTTTATACTATGCACAGTCAGTATAGTTAGTAGCAGCCAGGGTAACCAAATACATCGTATCACACCCTTATTCTTACAGTGATAAAGACGTGTACCGAAATATTTGGCTACCTTGGCTGCTACTAACTATATGATGCTGACTGTACTAATTTTATAAATCCCAGACCAATAAAAAAGGTGGATGGAGCATGGCGAACCACCTAGTGAAGCCGTCAACCAAGCCAAATAAGTTTAGCACAAGCATAGACATACAAAATTGCACAAAACTCTTCAGCACGTGTCGCAATGCCATCAAAATCACCAATTTCGAGTTTTGTGCAGTTTAAATTGTTTATATGTGTGCGTGAGCGTGTGCTAATATTTGGCTTGGTTGAAAACTGGCTTCACTTTTGGGTTCTTGTTGTTCGTAATGCTCCGTCTATCTTTTTTCTTGGTCTGAAGTATAAATGTATAGATATGCGTCATACTCGTGATCGGGTGCTGTTTGTGGAGTCCGGACTGTTCATGCTTGCAAGGGCATAGTAACTACCTAAATACCAGTGTTATGTATTAATATTATTTTCGTATTGACGAGAGACAACATTCCGCTCTTGACACGTTTTATTGTTATTGACACTGTACGTGTCTGACAATATTACATTAATGTTCCCTTTTTTGTCATGTTTTGACGCTTAGAGACCGTGTATATGTCTAAGAACATAAGAATAATTATTAATTGTGTTTGGACGCTCAGAGACTATACATCTTTCTCTGGGATTCTAAATTCATATCATTAACTTCTGGATAATTCTGATACAGACCTTATATTGAATGTAATTTTTTTTTTTCATTTAGTTTGTTAACCGTTCACATCGACCCTTAATCTGCAAATTTTATGATTATTGTGTACCATTATTTTTATTTTATTGTAATTGTTTGACATGTAACAGCGCCCTTGTGGCCTATTTGCGGGATAAGTAAATTATTTTAATATTGATAAGCTTTATGTCAAAAATCAACTTAACAGTAAAGTATACAAAACCCTCTCCAAATCCCTATATAAAACTTAACAAAATCTACTTAACCACTAGTATAATATATGTACTCTCCGAGGTCGCTGCACCCAGCCACCTTTCCTAGTTGGATTGCAATTCCAATCTTTTGCCCGAGGAAGTAGCCAGCTTCGTGTTCTGTATTATGTTGTTTTTTGAGTATAATAATGTGTATTCTATATTGTGTTGAATGTCCTTTTCCCAGGACGAGTCGTCCACGGCGGGTGCCTCGGGCCAGGTCATGGGCGCGCGCGGCAATGTCCTGAACCGAGTCACGCATCAGCAGGATAAGTGGAAGCGACAGGTCTGGACGTGTTCAGTTATATCCGCACCGCTTGAAGCTTAGATTATATAAGTTTGTGTAAAGAAAAAAACATTTTTGGTACAAGCTTTTATTGCCGACTGTACTTTTCCGTATACCATCATTAACTACTCATTGAGATCCTTTCTAACGAGCCCAAATTCAACGGGGTTATGTCGGTTAAGTACTGAATTCGCATGGCCACCTTCGGTCTCCTTCAGCAGATCAGCTCGATGGTACTATAATACTGAATTGCCATCCAAACTATACTATTACCCAAAATTTCAGCTCAATCGGATTACGGCAAGTGACTGATTGCTAATTTTGCCGGACAACTTACAAACATACGAACCGGTCAAGTTTAACATAAAGCTTATAAAAATTACATTACAGGGAGAGTGCTCAAATAATGCCTGGGATGTGCAGAGATGTCCAATATTTTAAAAAAAACGTAATTGAATATGACTAAACAGATTAAATAGAAGTCTGGTGAACTCCGGAGTGTTAAACACTAATTAATTTGTATATTACTAATGTAAAGAACATTTCACATTTTTTTACATAGACGGTAGTGTCATCTATGCAGTTCTTATGTCACATTAGAACATTTAACCTTTACATAGATCTTAGCGATATCTAATGTGGTTTTTATGCCAAAGTAACCTCTTTTCATAGAAGAGAAATAAATGTTAATAATAGCAAAATCCCAAGTTTATGAATAATTTTTGAAGTTTTGCGTAAAACTAATGATTTAAAAACGTTATCCCCTTCATAAAACTTTGAACGAGCGAGCGCAGCGTACGAAGTTCTCTATTTCAGCTTGGGAAAAAATAGTTCGTATGTCCGGCTGTTTTCCTCGACGGGTCGCATTTCTCAACCGATTCCGGTTAAATTTTGTGAGAAGGTTCAATAATTAAATAGAACTTTATTGACTAATATTTTTATTGAAATTAAAAAAAAATTGCTGCCTAGTTCTACAGCTTACACACAAGGTTTAAGACGTCCTTTATAAATCCCCTTTCTTTCACCAACGTCTGTTGGTTTAAAAATAATATCACTTTCCATTTCCAAGTCTGTCTAAGAAAAGTGTTCTTTATGAAGGACATCGGTCTTAGAACCATATCGTCGGCCGTACTAACATACAAACCTCCGTTTCAGGTCCGCGAGCAGCGTCGCAACATTTACGATAACCACACTATGCTGAACTAGTAGTCCGATCATCGGGGTCAGCGGGGCGCGTGGCATGTTGCCCCGTCCGAGGACCCTATACCACTGGGGTACGAGACAAGCGTTCACTGAATTTGGGACTTTAACAACTGTTTGTGTCAGGAATGGCGTAACGTAATTGGAAAGTTGCGTTAGACAATGGAAATATTCGTACCACAGAGGAATGCTTCGTCGACCCGTTACACAATGGAAAGTTTATTTACACCATGGGAAACTTCATCACACAGTGGAAAACTTCGATGCTCAATGGAAAACCAAGTTACATAATGAAAATGAGCGTTACACAGTTGAAAGTTTCGTTAGATAATGGAAGGTTTCTGGGTACTTGAAAGACTCGTTCGTTACATAAAGGAATGTTTCCTTCCTTCCTTCCTTCTTACACAATGGGAATTTCCTTACACAATTAAATACTACATCGATTCTTCGACAAATAAGGCAGTGTTTTAAAAATAGTAATATATCTCTTTTAGCTGAATTCGATGTAATATCTGGGAATGTATAACCATAAAGCTGGATGTGTGTATTTTTTGTTTGAGTGGTTATTATACATACGTATTATTAGACAATGACATATTTCCCGTCTTCAATTTACATTACTATTAAAATGATAATTTACAAAATTTTATAAAATGAATGTACAGTTTAAAAGCCTTTGTCTCCATCAGACAGCTGACATTGTAACCTTTATTTTACACAATGGAAACCATTCACTTCTGTTTTTAGGCAGGCTTTATTGAACTATTTAAATAAGTGTTATTAATTTATGTTTTATTATAAGCGGGTGTATATTTAATCAAATATTTAATGAAATAATTGTATAATTAGCTCAATAGTAATATTATATTATTTAATATAAATAGTTAGAGCAGCTTGTTGTTAAAAGCGTGATTTAGGAGTGATTTTTGAAGACGAGATCATAATATATATATTTTTAATTTTATGATACAACGGTAGCTAACAACCATACAGCCCATCAGATGGCAAGAAGACATCGTCACCAGAAGAATGTCAAGCGTTCTGCAGGACCTTTGGTTGAGGATTAATTGTGTTGACAGCTGACTAGCTATCTCGGTTCCCCAAATTCGTTAATATAGTTAGTTACTTACTCCAAATAAAGTAATCAATAATGTTGAATTTTTCCGAAAAAGGATTAAAAATGTAGTCAGATGGAAAAAAGTAACATCATCGTCCTTCTAGCGTTGTTCCCGGTTGTGCCCCTAAAGGAGACCGGGGTCCGCTTTGACACCCTGATCCAAAGATTTGGCATAGGCACTAGTTTTACGAAGGCGACTGCCGTCTGACCTTGCAACCCAGAGGGAAAACTCGACCTTATTGGGAATTAGACCGGTTCCCTCACGATGTTTTCCTTCACCGAAAAGCTAACGGTAAACATTTCGTACATTCGAAAAACTCATTAGTACGAGCCGGGATTCAAACCCACCACCGCCGCTTGACAGCCGCAATGCCTGAACCGCTAGGTAGCTCAAAAAAGTAACACATGACAATAGATAATCGCAAAGTTATAAGTGTCCAAAGTTTTAAGAGGGGTACTCTGAACGCACCCTAACATAAAACGACTGTCGTTGACGACATTCGGGAGCCGTGACGTCACTGGTCCCAAGCGTTTTCTCTCTAACAAGCAATATTCGAACGGTTGTAGCTACGTAATAGGCTATTTTCGTCTATCACAATAAAATTATGAAAGTATGTTATTTCTATAGTTTTGTCTTTAGGAAATACGAATATAATACTATTTTGTTATAAAAACATAAGAAATATTTTAAAATTAAAATCCTATATTTATTATCTGTATGTCACGTGACCAAAAACGCTGACTGCCATTTTGTCTTCTGTGAGTGGCGTCAGAACAGCAAATACCAAAACAAGTTTTCGGTGTAAACAACAACAAAAAGTTAAAATATATTTATATTGTGGACTCAAATTGTATTTATTTGGACTTTGGTACGCTATTTTACGCCATCTACGATGGAGGTTGTATTTGTAAAAGCTGACAATACAAATCTACTGAAAATAGACGCAGTAATGATTGCAAAGTTCTTTGCGTATAATACAGATTTCTTTTCTGCTGAATGCAGAAATATAAAAACAGCTTTGTAAGTATATTCTGTTTCATTTTCTGAAACTATATCAGAACAATATAATATTGTATATTTCCGATGATAAGTTTACATGTTTTGAGGAGTCTTCAACGTTGAACTATTACAAGTTGGCGCAACACACCAACTATAACGAGTATGAGAGCTCATTTTTAGTTTGAAAATCCATGAAAAATCAGAACCATCAGAAGGCATAGATTAGAAGTAAAAGAAGTACATGCACATTTGACGTGTGTCTTCTTAGTAGTCTGTGGTTTGCAGTTATGACGTCACGAAAATGGCGGCTGCCTTTTTGGGCCGAATATATAATGTTCAAATTTCAACCATTATTTATTTGCTTAAAGCGATATTATTTTGAGGAAATAAAAATACCAGTTGACTATCGACTCTATGCGAACATTTTAAAATATATAAAAAAAAATGTTAGAATAGCCTATTTTATGAGATACTAGTTTCTGCCCGCGACTCCGTCCGCGTGGATATCGTAGCTCCATACAAACTTTCACCCCCCATTTTAGGAAAGTGGGGGGTTAGAAAGAGACGAAAAATAGCCTATGTCACTCTCCATCCCTTCAACTATCTCCACTTAAAAAAAACACGTCAATTCGTCGCTCCGTTTTGCCGTGAAAGACGGACAAACAAACACACACATACACTTTCCCATTTATAATATTAGTATGGATTTGAATAGGATTTTCGTCATTGGACATATTTCTTTGCCTTACTTTTGGAGTACTAGTAATAAAATCCAACCCGACAACCCTATTCCGCGTAGCTTAGTTTCTATTCCCATTTTTCGCCACTCAAATATTCTGCTGCTACATTGCCACATTCGTTAATTTGCCTAGTATCTAATTTACCTTCCCTTATTTCTTCCAATATCATATTTTCTCAATTAACATACTTCCTCTTATCGCCTCCTATTATGCTAATATTAAAAATGTGTTTCTTATTTAATTAAAAACTTCCAATTTACGTTTGATAAATTACGGGCGTACTAAATTAGGTAGATAAGTTATGGTAGGTAGGTAGGTTATGTTCGTTTTGCAATGGCCCGAAGGACGCAGATATAGCCAACGCGGAGCCCCGTCGAAACATTTTAGATGCAGTGGTTGGGAAAACATCTCATTCGGATTTTTCGGACATTCAACTTGGGATAACGACAAGCGAACTCGGCGCAGCATTTTCTTAGGGTTCCGTACCTCAAAAGGAAAAAACCAAAACAAAATTTGTTACTCGCAATCAACGAGTTTGGGGAACCGACCTAACCAGGCCACATGAGTTTTCATTGTGTCTTCAATGTCACCGTTTGTAATATGTATACGTGTAAAAAAAATAACGCAAAACCGTTTAAGGGAATAACAGGTATCGTGTTCTGATAAGAAACAAATAAGAGATTTTTATTGACGAGTTTTTTTTTACATTTGTATGGAGCGTTGGCCGACTGGGGTGACCTAGCTCCACACAAATGTAAAAAAAATATCGCTTCAAAAAAAATCTCTTATTTGTTTCTTATCAGAACACGATACCTGTTATTCCCTTAAACGGTTTTGCGTTATTTTTGTTACACATTGTATACTGTAGCTTTATATTCAATAAATGAATTGTTTAATAATTAACATAAATATTACAACAGATTTGTCCTTTATTGTGTGTCTATGAAATATCACGTTAGAACTATACATGCCTAGCTAGCATGATTACTTTTATGTCGGCCATAAAACATTCGTCCTGCTCGCACTAGACTTGCTAGTAAGCGACGAATTATGTCCGACAGGCTATTTAAGCATTTTAATAATAAAAGTAATATGATTATAAACGATTTCCAGGGATTTCCGGCATTCAGCATAAATGGAAAGTCGTCAATACAAAATGACCATTTGGAAATTGGTCCAAAAGTAATACCATCAAAAGTGAATTTGGTGAAAATATATTTGTCTATGCTTTATATCATTTTTTTTTCTTGTTAAAAATGAATCTATCCCATATGGAATTTTGTCCAGTAGGAAAAAGGTCGATATATAAACACGTGCAAATTGAATGTAGTTTTATACAAAGGGCATTGTGTGAGAAAAAATGGCGTTTTTTATGCAGCGACCAAGGATGTTTTTTTGCGCAGACCAAGGATGTTTTTTTAATAATCGTTTAAAGGGCCTCTTTATATGCATAGATATATAAAATTAAACGAGTTAAACAATATCGGATCCGAGATATATAAGTTTGAAGTTTAGTTTATAACTTTACAATATTACCTGTAAAAATATATATTGCTAATATGTCGGCTCCGATGCTATTACATTTCATAACAAAATAATAAACAAAAAAAAACATTTTTACCCAAACCCCTGTCTCTTATAAGTTATAACGTATCTCCGATTGGTCATGTTTTTGGAGTGTACGTAATTCCATATGGACATATCTCTCTTTAGACCCATATCAAGTACGTCAGGTGTACTTTTAGGGCTTAATTACATTTTACCATTATTCAGGCTGGATAATTTCCCATGTCGGGGATTTTCAAATTGACATTCAGATTGGACCAATAATTTTGAGTTGTCAATTTTCCATTTGTGCTCAATGATGGCAAAGCTTTCTAGGTTAAGTGTGTTTTGAGATTAGATACATATACCATTATTGTATACAATTATCATAGATAGGTAGGTAGCTAAAACGCATTACATGAAATATACTTTGTTAATGTATATATAAAAACGTATGTTTTAAGTGTAATTTTAGATTCATGGTCCCCAGTATATTGCATTATTAAGAGTCCGCAGTAAGCTCGGCCGAATTTCACCTTCCCATACAAACGTAGTTGCGCTCTCAATTTAAAACTATACATGTTGGATTGTGACGAACCTTTGCATATACAATGACATGAGGTATATCTGTCTGTAATTAGTTTATATGATTCCAGTTTATAAAACAAACGAAATACAGCAAAAACAAGTTTTGAATGAAAAACTTAAATTCGCTCTATTTTTTTTACTATGGTATCTGAAGCTTCATAAACTAATTACAAACATAAATAGGCCTCATGTCATTGTATATTCAAAGTTTCGTTGCAATCCAATACGTAGTTTTAAAATGAGAGCGAACTATGTTTTCATGGAGAATCGAGCTTACTGCGGACTCTTAAGTGTAATTTTAGATTCATGGTCCCCGGTATATGGGATTATTAACTTACGAGAGCAATATTCCTTTGCTATTCCCCGAATAAACATGCAGGTATATCAGCGGACATGAACATCTGCCAGCATCTCCTGGTGATGCCTCGCAGAGAGGCGAAACACGTGTCGAGGTGTTGTCATTATTGGTGGTGGTTTGCTGTAATTATTTGCACGTGCGGAGAGGGTGGGCGCATTAGGGCGATGCCTTGGTTTGAGTCGAACACGCCCCATAGACAGAGACACGCTGATGCCTTCCGCGCACGAGGAAAAGAGATGTAACACTCTTCGGAAATGGCTTTTTTGGTCAAATTTTGATAAATACCTAACTTAGAGACGTTTTATTTAAATTTCATTAAGTGAGATTTTAGATGAGATAAAATACTATAGTATTAACTTGATTGTGTCATGAAATAATGTATCGTTTGAGTAGGCTGAGTAAAAAAAGGAAAATACAGACCCAACTTTGGATTTTTTTTCTATCGAGGAAATTTTAAGCAATCATATAGTCAAGAATCATATATCTGAAAATCGGACCTTATTGTTTCTTAATCTAGTCAGAACGGCGTTTCAAAGCGCGCGATAATTTCCAATGCACAGCCTTAACCGCATGCAAAAATCGCAAATAGTTGCATCTCAGCTTCACTGATAGACCGCACGTTTTTTAGCGGGATAGCAAAGGAATATTGTGCACGTAACATATATCATGGACTTCCGCGAAGTAACGCCTGATTCAATCAATTGTGGGATTATTATCTGTGTCCCACAGTGTATTGTCCCATACAGGGTGAAACCTAATTTGCAAGCATTAATAGTGGAAGCAAACAATTAAACTTTATTGATAATAATTTTGAATAGCAAAAACACCAGCCTTATGGTCACCCTCTTCGACGAGACTTGGTCTGTAGCTTAAAGTGACAGTTTACATAGCAACATGAGACAGTAAATACTGTGTGTGGCCTGTAATAAGAGCAAAAAATTAAAAGGTAAATTATTGAGCTTGTGAGCAACTATTTCCAGGTGGTTTTAATTGAATACCTTAAAGGTACGCGTAGAGAAAGGATTTACAATCTATAGAGCTATAGGTACTAATATGAGACGTCGGACTCGTAGTCACACCAAATTTATTTTCCTCGTAGCCACACTGTTTGGTTCTGGCGCTTCGCCGGCCGCTGCCGCGGCACGCTCGCTTCGCTCGCTCGGCTCGCAGGCGTAGGGTCGCAGTATACCTAACACCTCCTCGCATCGCTCGTCGTACCTACACGGACCTGTTAGTGTTATCTTTTTTAAAGTGGTGTGACTCGGAGTAAAAGTAATTACTCGTCGTCACACGGCTATGACAAAATGGTGTGACCACGAGTCTGTCGCTTATTATAAAGAGGAAAAGTGTGTGATTGTAAGTTTGTATGTAATGGGTACCTACACTGCTAAATCGTTTATACGTGAGGTGAGGTCACAAGTTACGGAATAGCGAGGCAGTTTCGAGACTATGCTATTGTAGACCTTTCGCCGAAACGACTAGGTCCCCAGCACGACCGACTCTCCATACAAACGTAGTTTGGTTCTAATTTTAAAACGGCATGGTGGAATAAGTAACATAAAACTTTTGATACACAATGCAATCAGCCATATCTAGGTCAAAAACTAGTTAATGATGCTATAAATTAAGAATGAAATTGACTTTCTCTACAGGTCGTAATTCTCACCCGATTCTCTTGAAAGTGAGCAGGTTCGTTAATATGGGGGCAAGGCAGTGCCCCCGCCAAGTCGAGCAAGACAGCGGCACGGCCGTACCATCCTTTTCTCGAAGCAGTTCAGGCCATTTTCGACCCCCCTAAAACTTCGTTGTGGGAACGAGTAAAACTAGAAGCCAGGCATTGTATACACGGTATATTTCAAATCGTTCAATTTGAACCAGTAGTTTCAGAATTATAACTAGTCAAAGTTTCTTAATTTTGTCACTCACTGACTGACTCACCGATCATCAAAGGCACTTCTAGTGTTTAGTGTATAATTCAAGGAAAAACGAAAATATTTTGCAATTTCGGTTCAGTTTTCTAGATACTTACACCAACTGCATCCTACTAATATGTATTATATTATAAATGCGAAATGTTAGATGTTTGGATGTTTGTTACTTAATCACGTTTAAACGGCTGAACCGGTTTGAATGAAATTTTGCACGAAGATAGTTTATAGCCTGGATTAAAATATAAGATAGTTTTTATCCCGAGTCCACGCAGACGAAGTCGCGGGCGGAAGCTAGTAAATAATATATATAAAATTTTGTGACTTGGCAATCACACAACACTACATAGTTGTAGGTATGCAAAAATAAAAGTTGTGTGATTGGCAAGTTGCAGAATTTTATTTAGCTAACAAATAATGATTAATAAAAATGCCCGAGACTTGGCTCTGCGAAATATCTCACAACTTTTTACGGTGGAAGAGTTTCGAGACTTGGCCTCTTTTTTACGTGTAATTTTTTTATGGGATTATATAGTTTCTTTTACGAAGGCACTTTCAAAATTAAAGGTATATTTTTTAATTGAGTCGCCTATATAATAATACGAGTCACGCAGTATGCTGTCCCGCACACCTCACTGGAACCACAGAAAACCAGCGCCGTTTGGCACTGCTGTGCTAATATGTGATTCGGCATGCATTGCTGAGTGGAGACCTTTTCGGTAGCACATCCCTATTTGTTAGTTCTTAAGGTGCATTATGTGAATGTATTGTGTAATGATGTGTTATTCGAATAAATTCCTATTCTATTCTATTGAAGAAAGATAAACTCGCGATTTTTACAGCTCACAGAGCCACTGCTTAGTTAGAACGAGCGACCGAAACGAACGGAGTTCAATTAGGCCGATAATCGTTTGTCTGTCCGGCTGTTCTCCTCTACAGACCCCGTAACCGTATCATGGTCGGCCTTATCACGCGATAAGTGACAAGATACGCCACGGGGTCGCATTTCCCAACCGATTCTCGTGAAATTTTGTGAGCAAGTACAAGAATTAGGTAGTTGTTTATTGTAGATCCGTTTTTAGGGTTCCGTAGTCAACAAGGAACCCTTATAGTTTCGCCATGTCCGTCCGTCCGTCCTCGGCTTAGCTCAGTAACCCTTTCAACTAGATAACTGTAATTCGGCATGGGTAGGTATATCAATCACGCCGACAAAACAGTAGAATAAAATCTCAAAAAAATATATTTTAGGGTACCTCCCCTACAACTAAAGCGGGGATGTAATTTTTTCTTTCTCGTTAAACCCTTAGTCCTAATTTTTGTCCGAGTCATGTGTCCCCCCCTGCCGGCTAAATGGCTACTACTGGGGATGTGAAAAAATTCGTGGTAGTAGTACATATAATGAATTTAAAAGGAAAACTATCACGAACAAGTAGGCATAAGTAGTTACCGAGTAATAGTCGAACGACTTAATGTGTAATTGAAAAGGCCAATTATCGTACAAATTCGGCAGACGCAACCGCACCACAAGTCGATGTAACTAAGACAGACAGGCAACTACGGAACCCTACACTGTGCGTGGCCCGACATGCACATGGCCGGTTTTTTTAAATCCTTTTTTAAGTCTGCCCCGCGAGTTCTGTAGCTCACACAGCAACTATTTAATAATAGTATTAAAAAAATTGCACAATTTCAGTAGTCATCAAATAACGCCATGTCCTCATTCGAGCTGTTCACCAAGTGTGCATCTTAAGTCCAATCATTAAGTTTACATAATAATTATGCTCTGCAAGAGCAACACACATCTTACATAACTTTCCACATGCATACACAAAACTCAACAGATTCGAACCAACGAAATGTTTTATTGATTTTAAACCCCACTTTCTCGAAAATAAAGTCGGATGTCGGACGAAATTCATTGCGTTTGGAACGTATTTCTCCGCACAAGTTTATTTTCCCGCCGGTAAAACGATACAGCCTCAGTAGCCTCACCAATTATAGGTAATTGGATGTTATTGGACTGAAATTATAAATATTTTAGTGGCTTATTTAGTACGGACGGCCTCGCTAGGGGCTGAACGACTTAGTATTTTGTCGCTTTAACGTCCAGTTTCCACTGCCGTGCGTAGTTGTCAAACGGGTGAAAGTGAAAAGGTACTTAAGGTGTTCAGCTAGGTACTTTATGAGTTCGACTGCACAGTTTCCTTGAGGCGTGACAGCCGCATGTTGATTTGCGCAATTAATCTGTATATTGTATAGTATCATCCTCCTAGCGATGTTCCCGCATACGCCTAATCCCATTTGGCATATGCACTAGTTTTACGACATCGACTGTCATCTGACCTTCCGAGCCAAAGAGAAAACTAGACCTTAGTGCGAGGAGACCGGTTTCGTCACGATGTTTTCCGTCACCGAAAAGCTAACGGTAAAATTCCGTAGATACGAGTAGTTACCTAAGTTCCGAAAAACTCATTGGTACGAGCCGGGATTCGAACCCACGACCGACGCTTGACGCCTGAACCAATAGCCTACCGTAGCTCTGTTGATACTTATAAATATCTGTAATCTGTATTTAAATTATAACTAGATATTATATGCCCTTTAGAATTAGTTGATTATGTGTTACAGGAATAGGGGTGGGGTGTAGACAGCGAACGAAAAAACCATAGAAGTCTAAGTAGCGCCGCAAAATGGCCCCAGAGAATGGGTGCCATATTGCTACCATTATGCGGGGTTGGGGGCGGGGTGTCAAAACGAAGCCATAATGATGATTTTTTTCGAATGGGATTAAAAATATTGTCATAATAATAGAGAATAAAGTAGGTAAGGCAGGGGATTCAATAATCAGAAAGTTATAGGGTCCAAAGTTTTAAGAGGGTAGGTATATTACTCAGCAGAACCAAGGTAACCGATATAGCCTTCCGAATCTCTAAACTTAAGTGGCAGTGGGCGGGGCACATAGTATGTAGAATCGATGGCCGTTGGGGCGGAAGGGTTCTCGAGTGGCGACCACGTACCGGAAGGCGCGGCGTGGGTAGACCCCCCACAAGGTGGACTGATGACCTGGTAAAGGTTGCTGGAGTCCGCTGGATGCGGGTGGCGCAGGACCGGTCACTTTGGCACTCTTTGGGGGAGGCCATTGTCCAGCAGTGGACGTCTTTCGGCTGATATGATGATCATGACGATGAGGTATATTACAAAACCCAACCACCCAGAAAGTCCATGGTACACGCAGGTGAAAGAACTTTAGTAATCAGAGTGGTTCCGGAGATTATACCCATTACCTACATACAAACATACATTGTATAAAGTTACAATCTCATAGTCTTTTCCTGTTATTTCATTAACCAAATTCAAAAAAGGAGGTTCTGAATTCAGTTGTATTAAAAAAAAAAATGTTTGTTACGTCAGAACTCCGTCATTTATGAACCGATTCGTACAATTCTTTTTTTACTTAAAAGTGTATGCTTCGTTTTTATGCATTGTATTGTTTTCAAAAAAACAGTTGGATGGGCTCCATGAGGAATTGAGGGAACTCCTCATTTTTATTAGGCACGCGTGTAGTGATTGCGATTATCTATTATAACTCGTGTATCCACACGGAAACCACAAAATTGGTGAAGTGGAACTGATGATGAAGACCGCAGACGACTTATGGAACTCCTGAATTATGGAACTCCTGAATTATGGAACTCCTGAATTACGTCACAAATTCTGATATGATTCCGTTTATGTAGCAACTAATGAAGTGCTAAAGATGATTCTGAGACCCTCGAGGAATCGACGGAACTCCTCAAATATTATCGGCCTACATATAGGGTCTTGGATTATTTCTGTAATAATCAACGCATTTGCGCTCGGGAAGCAGTTCATGCAGTAAAGTGGAAAGGAAATATATAAATGTTTGTTCCTTATCGAAGTAATAAATAAAAAAAAAAAAAATTAAAAAGTTTTAAACAAACTTCGTTTTTAAAGTAAATAATAATGTTAGTAAGTATATAGATAACAAGCAAACTATCCACGCCCATAAATACCTAAACTAAGTTATAGTGTTCCGTGGTTCGGTACCAAAGCGCCAATCGAACACTTACGCGACTTGGTGTCTGTTCGTCTGTCTCACGGTTTTATGTGTCTCACGGCCATGTTAGTATGCGTGTCATGTCACGACCAACCTGCAGCTAACACTTAAGGTTTCTCCTTCCACGCGCGAAAGTAAAAACAGAATACAGATGTAAGTAAGTACAGAATAATTAAACGGTGTCTGGACCTTTGCGATTCAACTGGCGATCAATGTTGACTGATAGCATGAACGCCAAAGACCTTTCGGAACAATATCCGTTTCCTAAAACATCCTTTCTCGTCACTACCGTTGATGGGCGTTTTTCAAAAAAAGTGTACAAAGATTTTTTTTTCATTTAGTAAAGTCAAAACTTAGGCAACTCTTAGAGTATTATAGGTCCATGAGCCAACTAATATGACATCTAGGGACGGACCACGGACAAACAATTATGGCGAGTGATACACATTAGAGACGTCACAGGAACTGTAGATCCGTTTAAAGGCGCGAAAGTTTAAATTGTCAGTTTGTAACAGGGATTTGTGACCTATAAATTATACTTAGTAGGCATTTTTTTAATACTTTCGTGGTCTATTCTACATGCGATTCTTTCGAATGAAAGCATTTTAATATTGCATGTTCTCTATTTGGGAAAAGCGCAGTATAAGAAGCCCACGTATCAGGGCGTTTTTCAAAACAAGTGTACATATTATTTAAAATTTTCAGATTTCTTTTTTTTTTTTGTTTTTCTTACTCAGAATCGTTGACACTATCGATCGTCATACAAGAAAAAAGGTGTCCCAGATTTTACTATGTAAGTTTGTTCTTCCAGTGCGTCATGACCATATAAATAATAATTTACATTAAAAACAAAGTTTTAACCGACTTCAATTTAGTACTCCCCCAAGCCACGAGAACATTTCCACATTTCTTTTCCCATTTACCACATGAACTGATTTCCGAGAGCAAATGCATTGATTATTAGAGAAAAAAACCCAATCGCTGTATGTGACCCGATAATATTTGAGGACTTCCGTCGATTCCACAAGGATCACCCTTGGCACTTCATTCGTTGCTATTTCAACGGAATCTTATCAGAATCTGTGATATAGGTACTTTTGTACTTTTAAGTATGTACTTACAATTATGTAATTGAGGAATTCCATAAGTTATCTGTGGTCTTCATCATCAATTCCACTCCACCAATTTATGATTTCCGGATGTAAATACACGAGTTATAATAGAAAATACCAAAATCACTACACGCGTGCCTAATATAATTGAGGAGTTCCCTCAATTCCTCATGGATCCCATCATCCAATTGAATTTCCCAAAAAATGGGACCCACCTGGAAGCATATACTTACAAACAAAAAAAATATTTTACGAATCGGCTCATCAATGAGCGTTTCTCAAAAAAATGCCACTATTATTAATTGTACTTCTAGGAATTTTATGTTAACTAATTCCACTCAGAATCATGAGCTCTTTCGACCCTGGTAGGACAAAAAACTGTCCCAAAGATATTTTTCCTATTGTGTTACCATTTACCGTACACTTTGTATGGTGGTAACACAATAGGAAAATTCAAAAATGTATGAACATTTTGGGACACTTTTCTTCTCCTATTGGGATGGAAAGACATCGTGATTTTGAGTAGAAATAACATAAAAGTTGCAGAAAATCTCCGAAAAAATGTAGTGGCATTTTTTTTGAGAAACGCTCCAATGACGGCGTTCTGAGGTAACAAACATTGAAAAAAAAAACAACCGAATGGAGAACCTCCTCCTTTTTTTTTAAGTCGTTTAAAAAAAGACTGCATACAAAAATGTGACAATCTGAAATGGAAATTTTTCACACTTTTTTTCTTGTACGAGGATCGATGGTGTAAACGATTCTAAGAAAAAAAAAAAACGTAATCTGAAAAAAGTAATGAAGCTCATTTGTTTTCCTAGGTAGGTGTAATGATCAACATTATTCTATCTGTTCGGACTCAATATATATATAGGTTCTTTAAAGCTGTTGGACATTATTTTGGTTTTGGCAAAGTTTATTTCCAGCCCTACCTTTTTGCTGCAAAATTACCTATACAGATCCTTATTCCCTTGACATTAGAGTACGTGTGTAGATCATTTTGAGCACTAGAACTGCTTAGCAACTTCTGCTGCTGACTTACCGGCGGCCGTCCGGAAGACGTCCACTGCGTCCATAGGAGGGCCTATTCTGCAACTTGTTTTAAGCTCACCTCAACACTCACCCACAAATATATCTGGACACCGCGATGCATAGTAACCAAGCGTAGGTCGAGGTAGAGGTCTAGTTTCATGACGGGCGACCGGCGGGGTGAGCCGCTTTAACGTGTAGCGAATAACAGCCCTGGACATAGGCCTAAAGAGTGCCACAATGACGGGTTCTGCGCCACCCGCATCCAGCGGACTCCCAAGACCTTTACCAGGTCATCAGCCCCCCCTTGTGTGTGTGTGTGTGGGGAGGTTGGGCTTTTCACTTCTGCCGGCACTCCCGGAGTGCAATCCGGTCTTTTTGATGTCTGAAATGTTGGATGTTGTGTAGGTAACTATTTAATTGACAATACGCCCGTTACATAGAAAAAACTAGCTATTATAAATTATTTCCAATATTGACATTGTTTTTCATACGTCGTTGTCCGTTCATTGATTGGAAACAAGCTTACAAACATTACCTCTTTATTTATTCATGTCTAATTTTAGTTTTAAATAAATAAATAATAATAAAATAAATAATATGCTTTAGCTCGGGCCGAATCGTTTGGCCGGTGTCCGATGTCCCTCAAGATCGTCGCATTTCTCAACTGATTCTCGTGAATTTCTGTGGGCAGTTTCGTGAATTATTTATTATATAAATATTTTTGCAGTCACTTTTTGAAGTGTATGATCAATCAATCAATCAATTATTTATTCTGCAAATAGGCCACAAGGACACTTGTCCATGGTTATGAGTGTTATGACATAATATTCAGCACAATTCCAAACACTTACCTATGCGTACCTATGAGTTGGCCTAATTGCAGCAAAGTTGTCCATTCAATAAGTTTCTGTCAAATATTTCATTTTTGGTACAAGCTTTTATTGCCGACTGTACTTCTCTGTATACCGTCATCAACTACTCATTGAGACGATTCTAACGAGCCCAAACTCGATGGGGTTATGTGGTTTTATTACGGAGTTCCTATGGCCACCTTCCAGCTCCATTATCAGATCAGCTCCACGTCATCATAATATTGCATTGTCACGCGATTTGCATATTCGTGCACAATTTCAACTCAATCGGAAACCGGGAAGTGGATCAAATTTAACTTGCAAGATTTGATTACAGACAGACAGACAACGGGACAGGTGAAACTAAATAAAAGCTTGTAAAAAGCAACTCCGTCCAAGGTATTCGATTCCAAATCTATTCGAATCCATTGGCAGCTTTATAAAAAGTTAGCCACATGAAATAATGTCAACCATAAACAAGGCTCAATTCCGATGATACTTACTACATATTTAGATTAAATTGGTACTGCATTGGCCGATACCTACCTACAGCCAAATGGGTGAAGTGAAGTGCTGCAGCGCTTTACCGCTGGTAGAATCATATTAAATGAAATATAATGTCACTGAATGGCCCTATGCTTAAGATTACGTATTTATTTTTATTACACATTGATTCAATTTCACGTTCGATGTTCATGCCGTTCTAGGCTGTAATTGTACAGCAATTAGGATTAGCATCGCCTGAACTAAAGCGGACATAGAGCATTTCGGTTCCAAGTGTGTTTGAATCGGATTTGAGATTAATTCGGATTGACAACATTAGAAAGTAATGAGCAAAAAAAAAACCGGCCAAGTGCGAGTCGGACTCGCGCACAAAGGGTTCCGTACCATTATCCGTTAAATGAATGGTAAATGGCGGTTTAAGATTACGTATTAAAAAAAAGCGGCCAAGTGCGAGTCGGACTCGCGCACAATTAAAAAGGTTCCGTACCATTATCATTACGATTTATGACGTATTAAAAAAACCACTTACTAGATCTCGTTCAAACCAATTTTCGGTGGAATTTTGCATGGTAATGTACATTAAATATTTTTTTTAGTTTTATCATTCTCTTATTTTAGGGGGGGACACACATTTTACCACTGGAATTTTACTCTCGCACAAAGTTTAGAAAAAAATGATATTAGAAACCTCAATATCATTTTTGAAGAACTATCCATAGATACCCCCCCACACGTATGGCTTTGATGAAATATTTTTTTTTGAGTTTCAGTTCTAAATACGGGGAACCCCCAATTGGTTTACTTATTTTCTATTTTTGTGTGAAAATCTTTATGCGGTTCACAGAACACATCTACTCACCAAGTTTCAACATTATATATAGTTCTTATAGTTTCGGAAAAAAGTGGCTGTGACATACGGACGGATAGACAGACAGACATGACGAATCCATAAGGGTTCCGTTTATTGCCATTTGGCTACGGAACCCTAAAAACGCAACTTATGTACATACTTACGTAGCTTGAGGCTGCCGTTCTATATGTAAGTAGAAGCTTAACCTTTCGTACCGATGACTAGTGTGTTTTTTTTATAAAAGCTTTTAATCAATTTTTTTTGACACGAACTTATTATTTTTGGCAAGGCCCATTTCCTGGCTCTTCGCTTCTTCCGCACCTGGAGATGTTCTTGTGTTGGTATTAGACAATCATCATCACTAGATCACTACATAGTATAAAACAAAGTCGCTTCCCGCTGTCTGCCCCTATCTTTAAAACTACACAACGGATTTTTGAAGTGAAAACATCTTTAGCGGCGCTGTGCACTTTTTGGGATGGGGAATAAATGTTAAACTCGCCACAGGTGTAGGAGCTTCGGAGGTCACGTGACGTGTATGTATAATATAGTACCTACCCGTGCGAAGCCGGGGCGGGTCGCTAGTTAATTAATAATTTAATCATTTGGTTTGGCAGTGTACATTTTTATTCAAACGCAAGTTAGTCGCCTTAAGCCTTAACACATTCATTTTAATCTTCGCCTCGTCGGTGCAAAATCCTCTTTTAAGCTAATAGCCTCTATAGTGGCTTTAAGCCGGGGAAAAATAAATGAAGACTGACTTTTACTTTATTAATTGAAGTGGATGCATGCTTGAATTTGTTGCATAACATGTGTATGCATAAGTACTGCCTACGCAATTTGATTTTGTCAAAACAAATCGTATTTTTAATTGACAAACTAAGTCCATCATTTTTACACTCGCAAATCCAGAACCTCACTGCATAAACGACCGTATTCTCCTAGTAGCATGGCTTATATGTAATTGAATCAGTTGCAATTTAAGTTTGTGTTAAAGGTGTAATGTAGGCGTCGTTCGAATTGCTGTACGGTTCCAAATCACTGTAATTTGGAACCGCTCTACTTGTTACTAAACCAAACTGGATGTGTGTTCACGGTATGGTGTGTGTGTTGCCTTGCTAACCAGCGTTGTCTGACTCTTAATTACTTACTATTATAAAAATAAGCTAGAGTCGAGGAATCAATTAGGAAGACCGCAAGATAATTTTGTTTGCGTCATTCCGCACGGAAACCGGCGATAATCTGACGCTCTAGTATAAGTTTTACCGAAACAAAACGTTACGACCGCGTTCGCGTCTAGCTGTCAAATCCCATACTAATTGAGTATATACAATATAGTATACAATAATATATTTCCAATCTTCAAGGTATTCTGATATTCTATTTTATCCCTTTCCACATCATTTTCCTTTTATCTAATATTTATAATTTACTTTAAAAACAAAGTTTTAACCGACTTCAATTTAGTACTCCGCCAAGCCACGAGAACATTTCTTTTCCAATTTACCTCATGAACTGATTTCCGAGAGCAAATGCGTTGATTATTATAGAAAAAAACCCAATCGCTGTATGTGACCCGATAATATTTGAGGACTTCCGTCAATTTCACAAGGATCACCCTTGGCACTTCATTAGTTGCTATTTCAACGGAATCTTATCAGAATCTGTGTTATACTTTTGTACTTTTAAGTACATAATTGAGGAATTCCATAAGTCATCTGTGGTCTTCATCATCAATTCCACTCCACCAATTTATGATTTCCGGATGTAAATACACGAGTTATAATAGAAAATACCAAAATCACTACACACGTGCCTAATATAATTGAGGAGTTCCCTCAATTCCTCGTGGATCCCATCATCCAATTGAATTTTCAAAAAAATGGGACCCACCTGGAAGCATATACTTACAAACAAAAAAAATTATTTATGAATCGGCTCATCAATGACGGAGTTCTGAGGTAACAAACATTAAAAAAAAACAAAAAAAAACAACCGAATTGAGAAGTTAAGTCGGTTAAAAATACGACTATGTATGGTAGGTGAAGCTGGCAACAGAGCTCACAACTATCAAAGCAAAAACGTCTCGAAAGTAATTTACCTGTACACATACGACCTATGAACGAATAACTTATTTTATGGAGTCTACTATATAATTGGCTACAAGTTAATTTTTATTTCGAGTGTTTATATTATGTATGTCGCATTTCCTTTTAAAAAGATGTTTGTTTCTGTGTAATTACTAATTACATACATAAGATTTTCAAAAATGTATTGACACGCAAAAGTCAGGATACTTACCATCCAAATTTGTGTCGCATAGAAACTGTAACTCCCAGGTTATAAACAGCTCGAACAGCCCAGCACTTAGGATGCCGTATGACATTAAGCTGTGAAAGTAGCTAAAATAGACCATTCGAGCTCTGATTTTCTTCACTGCAAATGTGTTTAATGTCAAAACACATAGCTATCGAATGATTTTATACATTAATGTATATTGATTATTTTTCAGAAAGTACCTACTGTCAAAATATCACTTGTAGGTCAGGGGTAGTTACGTAACGTTTTTCCAACGCGCGTTAGGACAGTTCAACTGTCATTTTCCCATATAAAAAGTGGCATTTAGATCTAACTGACGCGCGTACAATACGTTACGCGGTCGACCTGCAGAAGGTTTATCACGTAACGTTTCAAACGCGCGTTAGGACAGTTCAAATGTCATTTTCCCATATAAAAAGTGGCATTTAGATCTAACTGACGCGCGTACAATACGTTACGCGGTCGACCTGCAGAAGGTTTATCACGTAACGTTTCAAACGCGCGTTAGGACAGTTCAACTGTCATTTTCCCATATAAAAAGTGGCATTTAGATCTAACTGACGCGCGTACAATACGTTACGCGGTCGACCTGCAGAAGGTTTATCACGTAACGTTTCAAACGCGCGTTAGGACAGTTCAACTGTCATTTTTCCGTATAAAGATTAACGATTAGATCTACCTAACGTACGTACAATGCGTTACGTGATCGACCTGCTAAAGCAGAAAGCGTATTCATAGCCGCCTCAATTACTTGTTTAATAAAAATTTCCCAAACTAAGGCAGAGTCGATGTGATAAGGGATAGGATTTTAGCAGTGTATTTACGTGTGTTCCACGTTTAACATACAGAGGCTCTAGTATAAGTTTCACCGAAACAAATCGTTACGACCGCGTTTGCGCTTAGCCATGCTTAGCTGACAAATCCTATACAAATTGAGGGTAAAACGCAAACGCTATCGTGAAGGTTTGTTTCGGTAAAACTTATACTAGAGCCTGAACCGAATTTGATGAATGAGGTACCGTAAAATGGGGTTTGTAGGGTGAAAACTGACATTCAAACCTCGATAACATTTTATTTTTACTTATACAAACTGAATGGTGTATATAACCGGACGTTTGAATTTTATTTTTTATTTTATTTTGGGTAGTTCCATTTCATCACTTTGTCGATAAACAGGAAAACCCACCTCACCCCGTAGTCCCTCGTAATTGGGGTGAGATGAGTTTTCATACAAAAGTGATATTGGAAGATTGTTTGATCGTTTTTTTAATTATGAGTATTACTATAGCTCCATTTTAAATTGGAATACATTATTTTTGTAGCAGTAGCCTTAAATAACCATCTCACCCCCCTTTCATACCTTCTCTCCCCATTCATAACCCAACTCTCCCCGCTAACCCTAATCACCCCATTTTACGGTATCACTCGATTTAAAGTTATCCGCGTGTCATATAGCATACCATTTGTATCTAAAAATAACGGTTTTTTTAGTTAGGTTTCTGCAGTCGGTAAAAAGTTTTTTGAACCTTTTATACTTTACCAAAGTTTCTGATATATTTAGATTTTTGGTACCTTTGTTTCTCAGACCGATATATCTCTATTTCTATAGGCACACCTTAACTAAAACGACAGACAAACAAACTGATTCCGACTTAGACGTTTCAGTTACGAAAGTATATATGCAACATGATTATACATTTGAAATGTCGTTGATAGAAGCTGTGGACCGAAAAGATCAGGTTTCACTTTAATGTAGAAATAACGTTAGATAAGTATATCTTTATAATTCATGTTTGATAGTCGCAATTACGTCGGTTGTCGTGCTCTACATATGTATTAGCCGGTGATTTACTAAAACATACGCACTGCCGTGCCGTTGTAAACATTCATCTATTGATTCTGCAAGTACGCTACAAGAGCTATTTTTAACCGACTTAAAAAAGGAGGTTTTCAATTTGGTTGTATTATTATTTTTCAATGTTTTTTTAAATGTTTCTTACCTCATAACTCCGTCATTTTTGAGCCAACACGTACAACTTTTTTCTTGTTTGTAAGTATATGCTTCCAGGTTCCATGAGGAATTGAGGGAACTCCTCAATTATATTTGGCACCCGTGTAGTGATTTCGGTATTGTTTATTATAATTACACACGGAAATCATAAATTTGGTGGAGTGATGACTTAAGGATTCCTCAATTATTTATGTACATAAGTACCTACTTAAAACTATAAAAGAACTTACGTCATAGATTCTGATATGATTCCGTTGAAATAGCAACTAATGAAGTGCCAAGGGTGATCCTTGAGGAATCGACGAATATCCTCAAATATTATCGGCCCACATACAGCGATTTGGTTTTTAGGGTTCCGTAGTCAACAAGGAACCCTTATAGTTTCGCCATGTCCGTCCGTCCGTCCTCGGCTTAGCTCAGTAACCCTTTCAACTAGATAACTGTAATTCGGCATGGGTAGGTATATCAATCACGCCGACAAAACAGTAGAATAAAATCTCAAAAAAAATATTTTAGGGTACCTCCCCTACAACTAAAGCGGGGATGTAATTTTTTCTTTCTCGTTAAACCCTTAGTCCTAATTTTTGTCCGAGTTATGTGTCCCCCCCTGCCGGCTAAATGGCTACTACTGGGGATGTGAAAAAAATCGTGGTAGTAGTACATATAATGAATTTAAAAGGAAAACTATCACGGACAAGTAGGCATAAGTAGTTACCGAGTAATAGTCGACCAACTGAATGTGTACTTGGAAAGGCCAATTTTCGTACAAATTCGGCCGACGCAACCGCACCGCACGTCGATGTAACTAAGACAGACAGGCAACTACGGAACCCTACACTGCGCGTGGCCCTACACGCACTTGGCCGGTTTTTGACTATGACTGACTGTTGAATTCGTTTCAGCGTTTCTTCTTAACAGTGAGCTTCTTTTTCAGAAACGCTGGTAGAATTTTGACTTGTAATAGTGCCATTGCGGCCTACTTGCAGAATAAAATGCATTTATTTCATTCATTGGAACCGTCATAACGAGTAGAGTTGATGACTACAGAAGAGTACAGTCGGCAACAAAAGCGTTTACCAAAACTGAAACAAAGGAGAGAATATATTTTAATTAAACTTAATACCCTTGTAGAACAATAGCACGGTCACAGGTTATATTATAGGCACGGTGCAGTCGTGCGATCGGTTTTTATGTCTCATTCGTTTTATTACCCATCCAGCCCACCTATTCTGTAACTTGTTTTAAGCTCACCTCAACGCTCACCCACAAAATATTGACACCGCCATGCGTAGTATTTCGGCAGACGGGTAGCCCCGTAGTGGCGTCTACCCACAAGCCACCCACGATCCGCAGCGAAAGCCCCTCAGGCTGCTGCACAGTACAAGGTCCAAAAAAAAAGCCATGCGTAGTAACTAATTGAAGGCAGCGCTCTAGTTTCGTGACGGGTGACCGCCGTGGCGGCGTGTGCCGCATTAGCGCGTAGCGAATAACAGCCCAGACTTATCTTGTTTTTATCTGGTCGCACGCTGGCGCGCCGCCCGCCGACGCGTGTTCGATCGTTCGTGTCAAAGCAAAAATAAGTAAATTGACACACACGCGCGTCGACACTTGTGACCTAATGTATATTTACGATGCCATTCGAACCAGTTTTTGGAGATAAATAAATAATAAATATACTGGGGACAATCTTACATAAATCGACCTAGTCCCAAACTAAGCAAAGCTTGTACTATGGGTACTAGATGTCGATATGCATACTTATATAGATAAATAGATACTTAAATACATAGAAAACATCCATAACTCAGGAACAAGTATTCGTGCTCATCACACAAATAAATGCCCTTACCGGAATTCGAACACGGGACCTCCAGCTTCGTAGGCGGGGTCACTACCAACTAGGCTATACAGAGGTCGTCGATGACCAAATGTTTGTATGGGAACAACTACAAAGAACATAATATAACCTAAAAATTGAGTTACAGACCAGGGTTACCAACTCTAATTTTTTTTTACCCCTAGAGCTTAAGTTAAAACCCCCTAAAACTAATTTTTTTTTTGGAAAAAACGCCTATATATAAATTAAAACAAATGATGTCTCATTTCTTTAATGTTTTAAGTTATAAATTATTTAGGATCTCAAATATTATTTTACGAGTTCGAGCAATAGAGACTGCGGTATCGAGAACGTTCCATTTTCAGTAGTAATTTAGTTTCCTATATCGCACAAACATAATATGAAAAAATTCCTAAACATACCCCTAAAAATATTAAGCCCCTAAAAAATTTCCCATGCTCCTTATTTCCCCCCTAAATTCCTAAATTTTTAGGAATTAAGGGGTTTAACCCCTAGGTTAAACCCCTAAGTTGGCACCCCTGTTACAGACGGACCTCGCTGGCGGCAGCCGGAACGCTTCATACAAGTATGACGTCACTCTTGCAATTTGTACTATTTAATCGTTGTACGTCTTTAAGTTAAAGTTTTAACCGACTTCAATTTAGTACTCCGCCAAGCCACGAGAACATTTCCACATTTCTTTTCCAATTTACCACATGAACTGATTTCCGAGAGCAAATGCGTTAATTATTAGAGAAAAAAACCCAATCGCTATATGTGACCCGATAATATTTGAGGACTTCCGTCGATTCCACAAGGATCACCTTTGGCACTTCATTAGTTGCTATTTCAACGGAATCTTATCAGAATCTGTGATATACTTTTGTACTTTTAAGTACATAATTGAGGAATTCCATAAGTCATCTGTGGTCTTCATCATCAATTTCACTCCACCAAATTTATGATTTCCGGGTAAATACACGAGTTATAATAGAAAATACTAAATGACTACACGCGTGCCTAATATAATTGAGGAGTTCCCTCAATTCCTCATGGATCCCATCATCCAATTGAATTTTTGAAAAAAATGGGACCCACCTGGAAGCATATCCTTACAAACGAAAAAAAAATTACGAATCGGCTCATCAATGACCGAGTTCTGAGGTAACAAACATTGAAAAAAAAGATATAAAAAAAATACAACCGAATTGAGAACCTCCTTTTTTTAAGTCTGTTAAAAATCAAGTATATTGCTGTTTCGGTAGCGATATAGGTGGACTGATTACCTAGTCAAGGTTTTTATCTTACTAACAATCTGATAATTTTCCAGTGCGTGCCCTTAAATAGGTGTTTTATAACAATTATAACATACCATACAATATGTAGGTACTTTAATAAACGCGCAATAAAAGTATGATACACATGATACCAGTTGCTGATTAAATCAAAACGGTGTGCGTAGCTTGTTACACGCTTAACACTGTTCTAAAAAGATTACGAGATACCGGCAATTGTACAACCCAAGAGCGAAAAGTAATAACAAGTTGTATGAAGAAACTGGCGGTAATAGCCACTGTAGCGGAGCGGTTAGCTTTCAATCTTGAAGTCGTGGGTTCGAAACCAGGCTCGTATTAACAGGGATTAGAACGGAATGGGAGGTGACAGTTTTGTCACATACCTAAGTGTAAGTACGCCATAGTTTATATGAACTAAATAAATTACTACGTGTTTTTGTCACTTTCCGTTAATTGCAAGGGGGCATAGGTTAGAGCAAATAAAGTTAATTTCTCCAAACGGTAGTATCTTAACTCTTACTGTTATCAAGATATTAAATATTTTAATTTGATCAGATTTGCAGCTTTAACCACTGTCAATGCTTACATTCAATTATTTTGTAATAATTTTTTTTTCAACTAATAATGATGCTTATTTGTTTCTGCGAATGTCCTCTGCAATATGCCGAAGTTAACGGAAATTCCTGGGAATACCGTGTATATGAAGTTTTTCTTCTGTAATGTTTGTTTTGAATAAGTACTCTATACTTTCTCTTAATACTCTAAATATACTGATCATGTAGCTTAATCTTTTCATTTCTAATTTGATTTTTTCTTTAACTGTACGTAATTTTAACCTATGTTGTGTAAACTGGTTCACCGCGATATCCAGGCTAAGCCAAGTGCGGAGACCCCTGTCAAATTTTGTAAAACTAAATGTGTTTCTCAATAAACGTATGTAGTAAACGTGTGTAGTACGTATGTTTTTTACATATCTCTAGACCATGGGGTCCCGGACTTTTGGAAGGCATCGTCGTGGGGCCGAGGCCAACAGCGCAGAGGCCCTTAAAAACAAAAATAATCTAAAGCATGTAAAAATACACATGGCACATACCATCTCCGAGCGCACAACATGATACACCCGGTGAAGGTCCCCGCCAGGTGCAAAGATCATTGCAGTGCAACACTGTGCTGCGATGGAAACTAAGGTCATGGGTTATTGGGGTGAATGGTGGATGGTCTGGAAAATGGGTTATGGGAGGAGACTAGCGGACACCTGCGGTGAAAATCAGTCGGCGGTGACTCGCCAACTCGCTATGTGGGCCCCACAAACAGTTGCACGCACAGTGCGACAATGGAGCAACACGTTTGAGCGGCTGTGAAGTTGTCGAGAGGTGAGTCTGCGGTGCACCAGATCCCGGTAATCCGTTCAAGGGCCGCCGGCGTTATGACATTTTACACTTCTAACCCGGAGCATAGCCTTTCCGCCCTCGCCGCCTCTCGTAGTCGCGGCCGAGAAGGAACTCGCTAGAGAAAGAGAGGGAAGAAATGACGCGTAGTTGCAGTATACAAGCAAACTTGAGCTCCCGAAGTGTTGTAGCATCAATGACTGGTTTATTCATAAACAATATAAGATCTTATTTAGATTATAGATATTCTATTCTATTAATATATCTTCCCATAATATATTAAGCGAGGCATATGAAAACTTCAGTGATTTATCATTATCACTCAGTCTATAGATAGGGATTGAATTACATTTAAATTACTTAAGTCATTAAATCACATTTCAATTACAGCATAGTAGTGATCTTTTATTTTAGCAAATATTAAACATTATTTTATCGCATGCTTCATCAGCTAAATAGGGGTGTAGAAAAAGGATTTAAAATAATGTCAAATGGAGAAAAGCTAGAGCGGAGGAATAAATAATCACAAAGTTATGTGTTGAAAGTTAAAATAGGCGGTATATTCTGTCCCTATTCCGCAAAACTCACCTTCATATGAAACGATTGGCATATACTATGACACTCACGTGACGTCACGATCTGCGAGCGTTTTCCGTTTCTAACAAGCAATATTAAAACCGTTGTAGCTTCGTATTTTTTTAAAGATCCGAATGGGACTTTCGTCGCTAGGCATATTTTTATGCCTTTTTCTTTTGGAGTAGGTAATAATAAATTTAGTCTACACCCGTATTATATTGATTTATATATAAGTATAACTGCCCTGTGAATGCCGAACTGCGCCAACTTGGCCTGGGACGGAAACCGTGATCCGATTGCCTCTTGGACGCAACTACGCGTCATTGCTCTGAATACATGGACTCGTTTTACTTTGCCCAACGCATCAAAACAGGACGGTAAAAAGTACATTTTATCCACATACCGGTTATGACATTCTTTGCGCACGCGGTTGCATAACGACCATTTCCAGTTACGTGTGTTTTAAATAAATCAAGGACACTCTCGTAAGGTACTGCCTGGTGGAATATAAATTGAATGTGACTATATAATAGTCAGGTGTATCTAGGCTTAACAGATACATGCAATTGGTTTATTCCTCAAAATGTAATCTAATAGCGCCCTTAGCCAGCTTAACTCACTCAATTAAATTTTCTACGAAAGTTTTGAGTTGTGACACGAGAAATATTGTTAATGTTTGAGTCGCAACGGAACTTTTTTCACTTCTTCGGTTTGTATGGCTAACTGCCGACTAAACCAGCTAACTACTGGCCAAGAACTTGGTCCTTACCCATAGTGTTAAAGAATTGAGTGCAATGTTTAAGAAAAAGAGTTTTTTTTTATCATTGCCTGGCCAGTTTTTTTTAGCCAACTCATTGTCGAATATATTTTTAATGCACTTAATTCGATATAACATACTTTAGATCCATTAAATAGATGATAATGCCCCCATTCGTATCATAAGATAAAAGTAAAATTAAAAATTTAAAAAACCCTTATCCCCCAGACAATAAATAAACTCTAAAAACTAACAAATAATATTTTACACCTATTATAATTATGATCGTCACATATAATATTTAAGTTCAAATATTGTTATTTTCCAAGCGTCTTCGCGCTGGGGGCCGCTTCAGTCGCGCGATTTATTTTGTCCAATATCATTGAAATAACATGGAACCAAATTTCGAATCGATCGGACATCAGGAAGTTAGTCAGATCCCCTCATCAACTAGATCAAATTCCAATAGGTATCTCAAAAACAGCTGAACAGATTTTCATAAAACATGGCTAAGAACACGGGTTAAAATTATCTATTATGACACAAAAAAAACTAAACGAAAATCGGTTCATCCGTTTGGGATACCACAGACAGATACACAGATACACAGAAACGTTAAACTTATAACATCCCTCTCTTTACGTCGGGGGTTAAAAATTAGAGTCGAATTCTCAATAACCAGTGAATGAAGTGAAGTGAATGGTGAAGGATCCTTTGTAACTGGGTGATGGTAAACGGAGATTACTCCCTGCTTACAAATACACAATTTAGATACAATCTCACAGACTTTATAAACATATTTACCAACTAGCTTCTGCCCGCGACTCCGTCCGCGTGGAACTCGTTTATATCGTAGCACCATACAAACTTTCATCCCCAATTTCACCCCCTCCGAGGATGGTTTCCGGGATAAAAACTGTCCTGTCCTTCCCCGGGATCCAAATTATCTTCATACCAAATTTCATCTCAATCTGTTCAGCGGTTTTATGCGTGAGGAGGTAACAGACAGACAGACAGACACACTTTCACATTTATAATATAAGTATGGATAGATGCTCGTCAATACATGTTTACCAGTTGTCACATGACAATGAGTACCGGTTCACTGCCGCAGAGACACACTTGTTTCATGTATTATGTGCTTTTCTTGTTTATTTTATTATTTAATAACCATGTGTGTCCTGTGTGTTTGTAAATAAATGTATCTTTCTTTCTTTCTTTCCTTCTACCCTAATACTATATAAGCAAATGTTTGTGCATACAAAGAATGCAGGATAAAACATTACCTACGTACCAGGGATGCCGCGGATGCGACTTTTTAGGATGCGGATATTTTTAGTCTCACATCCGCGGATACGGATGCGGATGCGGATTTTAAGGAAAAGACTCAAAAACGTAAATACGCAACGTTTTCAGGGTCACGCAGCACACGTTGCGACTGATTTACAATCCTTGCAAACCTACCGCATCACCAATAGCGAATACGGCGAATCGTCAGATTACAGAAACGAAATGAAGAATCTTATTGACTTATCACGAAAATACTGATAACGCGCGCGGCACGCACCGTGTTGGCCCCTATCTGGGCGAGAACTGTACTACATCCGCATCCGCAAAACTCCGCATCAATTTTTGCAGATGCGGAGGCGGATGCGGATGTTGAAAATCATGCGGAACATCCGCGGTTGCGGCTGCGGATGCGAATGTCTGCAACATCCCTGCTACGTACCTATATCGAAAGCAGATCATTAAAACAACGCAAAGGAAAAGTGAAACAAAAACTCATCAGAACTGAACCAGTTGCCTTTCTCATTTCGGATTTAACTGCTTCTGATGTGCAGGAAACTGGGACAGTCCTGACACATTACATAATGAGTTGTGATAAATTCCGTGTTGATCTAGCTTCTGGCGAAGTTAACGGAAATTCCCAGGAACACCGTGTATGTATATACACGGTGTTCCTGGGAATTTCCGTTAACTTCGCCATATTGGAGAGTAGATAGATAGATAAATCATTTATTTGGCCTTTTGCAACAAAAGAATAACAAAGAAATACAGAAAAAAAAGAAACAGAAAAAACAACAATAAAAGAACATGTAAAACAATTGTGGTACGGAAATCCTTCTAATATTATAAATGCGAAAGTTTGGATGTTTAGATGTTTGGATGTTTGGATGTTTGTTACTCAATCACGCTTAAACGATAGTTTATGGCCTGGATTAAAATATAGGATAGTTTTTATCCCGAGTCCACGCAGACGAAGTCGCGGGCGGAAGCTAGTAGAATTATAAATTAAAATTAAGGCATACTTGTGCGTTGCAATAATGCCAAACAGGTACTGGCTCAGTTTTGCTTTGCTCGTGTGAGCTAGCACTGATATCCTGCCAGTACCTCGGGTACATTCACAGAAACAATAAGCATAATTATAACCGGTTTTTTTTTACAAAATAATTGAATGTAGCATTAACAGTCGTTAAAGTTTCAAATCTGTAGGTGGAGTTGAATACTTATCTCGAATTATCATAGTTCACCAACGTCAAAGGATGTGGGTATAAAATTTGGACAAAACGGTATTCCGCGGAGAATTGTTTATTTTTATGTAGAAAACTATATATTATTGAGTCCTTCATTTCTACGAAAACCCTAGCCTTCGCTTCGCTTCTTCTTCGCTTGTCTCCCTGTTTACCTTGAGGATTTCGGCCCCCAAGTTTCGCTTGCAAGACACCGGAAGATAACGAGTGTCGTTAGGGGTCATTGCTCGCATAGAGACCGCTCTCAGAAGGGTTGCGAAGGGCCCAATTGTTTCATTCCAACGAAAAGGCCTTGCTTACCTCGCCGCTCAGGTAGTCGTGGGTTCGCACGTTTCAGAAATAGGTATGTATATACAAAAAGATAATTTACATCATCTAAATTAATTAAAAACAAAGGGGCTTCTGAACGGGCAACATTTTTACGGCAATGTGTGGCCGGCAAGTAGGTATGTGCATCTACATGTACAGTCGAGTTCTCCAATATCTACATAGACAACCTTTCAAAAATATCTATGCAGAGACTCTATTGTTACTGGTATAAGACACATGTGTAGATATTTTTGAAAGGTTGTCTGTATAGATATTGGAGAACTTGACTGTACATTAGTGCCTGTAGGTCTGTCTGCGGTAGACGGTAAAAGGCCCGACGGTTGCACTCTAGTGCCTTGGCATCTGGGCCGTCCGTTGGCATGGGACGTGACCTGCGTGGATACGTTGGCCCCGTCCCATGTCGTGCGGTCTGCCATAATGCCGGGCTCGGCCGCTAATGACGCCCAAGCAGTCAAGTGCCGCAAATACGCTTTCTTAAAGGATAATTACGTATTTGCGGCACTTTCAGTGGAACCCCTGGACCTCGGTCTACCGACACTAAGTAGTTTGTTAGAAGAGTGTCCCAAAAATTGATCTGGGTCACAGGCGATCTCAGGGCGGGCTCATACTTCGCCCAGAGGCTGAGCCTGGCCATCCAACGGGGAAACACGGCGAGCGTCTTGGGCACGGTGCCCCGGGCAACATTAGGGTGTGTCGAGGGCCGGCAATTTTTTTCTTATAAGTTTTGTTTGTTTTAGTATCTTTTGTTTTATTTACAATCTACTCTGCATCTTGCTCTAGCGTACAAACTCAGCATAAGACAGCAATAGTTGCCGGCCGAAATTGCAGGAAAATGGGTTCTTCTAAACGGGCCACGTTTAAAAAATAAAAGGCCCTGGAGCCATTGTGCCGAAGACGCTGGCGGCATTTCCTCGCTGAATTGCAATGGTGACGCTTTGTGCGAGAAACCCGCCGCCAGTTCTGCAGTCTCTAATGATTCAACGACTTTATCTCGGTAACACGTCGTATCGAGTTGAAATTAAATCATAGATTACACTACAGTCAATTGAAGTTGTGAAAAAATCAAACTTCTAAGTTAACGTAAAAAAAGATCCCATAAAAACATTGTATTTTTCTATTTCCGCTCCAGTCCAAGTTGGCTCAGTTCGGGTTGCACAGGGCGGTTCCACAACGCTTCGCGAGCTCAAATACCGCGAGCCACCCGGTTGCCACTCGGACACTGATACTATGCGTCATTACTTTTCGGGCCTGTTCACACATTAGTGCGAGTCCATACAAAACTCGCACTTGCAGCAAATGTATGAACTCGCAATAAACGCTAATCAAAGTGTAAACAGCCTATTAAGAGTCCGCAGTAAGCTCGATTCTCCATACAAACGTAGTTACGCTCTCATTTTAAAACTACGTGTTGGATTGTAACGAAACTTTGCATATAAAATGACATTAGGTATATCTATGTCTATAATTAGTTTATGTAGCTTCAGATACCAAAGTAAAAAAATACAGTGAATTTAAGTTCTTCATACAAAACTTGTTTTTGCTGTATTTCGTTTGTTTTATAAACTGGAACCATATAAAATATTTACAGACATAGATATACCTCATGTCATTGTATATGCAAAGTTTCGTCACAATCCAACACGTAGTTTTAAAATGAGAGCGTAACTACGTTTGTATGGGACGGTGAAATTCGGCCGAGCTTACTGCGGACTCTTAATATGAACCGCGCACTGCGGGTAAATTAAGGATAAATGCCATTTTAGCTACAAAACTTAAAATAGCCGTCATTAATTAAGGACTTACGCGGCATTGCTCTAAATTCTAAGCACGAGGTCACTCTCTGAAGTGCAGCGCGATAAGTCACGCTACAGCATTTTATTAACTTTGGTGTAGCATTCCCGCCAGTGATGAACTATCCGAAACATTTCCTTAGTAGCCGAAATTGAGAAACATAGATGCAATACACATTTGTAATATACCTGGGAGAATTCAATTTCGCATGTTTCTGAAATGTTTTCGTCATAAGTAGGTTAATCCTACTAATATTATAAATGCGAAAGTTTAGATGTTTGGATGTTTGTTACTCAATCACGCTTAAACGGCTGAACCGATTTGAATGAAATTTTGCACGAAGATAGTTTATAGCCTGGATTAAAATATAGGATAGTTTTTATCCCGGGTCCACGCGGACGAAGTCGCGGGCGGAAGCTAGTAAAATTATAATTAGGTAGTTTGCTCTAATGACAGTACCTACTTGTAATAAATTGTCTAAGTTCAGCTTTTTAAGGTGGTCCGACGACCATACAAAACGTCATTTGTCATTCGCAGGCTAACGGCGCGATATTTTAGAAAACTTATGTAACAATCTTTCATAAATTGGCGTTCCATTTGCGCGAAATTCCCCATCTCCCAGAATAAACTTGTATAAACTAGAATAATTTGAAAATAATCGTTTTCCCAAAGAATCGCGTGACAAACTAATTTCTCAAATTATTCTAGTTCTATTTTTTGCCTTCTAGAATATATTATGCTGAAACGATCGACACCAAAATCAAAGTGATTTGTTAAGATTTATTAAGTGGAATTCGCTTTCCCCCGAAATAGAAAATGCATCAACAAAAGTACCTACTGTGATCAGTCGCGAGTTGCTCAGTTGAGACTCGAGAAAAACAACAATTTAAATATGTGTACAAATCGCGAGAATTTAAAATGTTATACTGCAATATTATCCAGAATAGATCAATCGGCTGCGGCCTTTTAAAGTGGGTTAATTGTTGTATATTTAGAGATTTACTATCATTCGGGTTGCCGTTGCAACACATTGCACAACTTAAACGGACTGCGATCTTTAATAATATACTGTAACCCGTCCTATGCCACAATAGCCGATCGTTAGATGCATGCCACATTAAATTTTATTTATTTAATCTTTATAACACAAAAGATTGAGTTATGGGTACAAAAGGACTTAATGCTATAAAGCATTCTCTACCAGTCAACCTTAAGACAAAGCAGATATTGTGACGACCTCTTTAGTTAGTTGGTAGTGACTCTGCTCACGAAGCAAGAGGTTCAAATCCCGGTATTTATTTGTGTGATGTGCACGAATATTGTTCCTCAGTTATGAATGTTTTCTATATATCTTTTTAATCTATAATAAGTATGTTTATCGTCGTCTAGTCCCCATGTGTAAGATTGTCCACAAATTGACCTAGTCCCAAACTAACCAAAGCTTGTACTATGGTTACCAGACCACGATAACTCCTAACTAATAATCCTACTAATGTTATAAATACGAAAGTTTGGATGTTTGCATGTTTTAGATGTTTGGATGTTTGTTGCTCAATCGCGCTCAAACGGCTCAACCGATTTCGAATAAATTTAGCACGAAGATAGTTTATAGCCTGGATTAAAATATAGGATAGTTTTGATCACGGGTCCACGCAGACAAAGTCGCGGGCGGAAGCTAGTACTTAACTATACACGGTGCTGGTGAGGAATCCAAAAGATTTTAACCACGCATCCCTTAGGTCATAGGAGCAAGTTTTAAAGATATTATTAATTTTCACGTAGCCTCACTCATGTTGTAAAGTTTCGCGTCGCTATTAACAGACATCAAAGTCAGCTACCACTCAATATATTCACCCGTTTTTAGAAAATAAAATTCGTTACCATTATTAAAAGGGATAATTTTCATAGAGGAGCAATAGTTATCCACAGTTTGTTTACAAAAACCGACAAATAAGGAAAAAATGCTGAAATTTGTTCTCCTAATATCTTCTCCGAACGACGTCCACTGTTGACATAGGCCTCCCCCAAGAGTGCTACAATGACCGGTCCTGCGCTACCCGCATCCAGCGGACTCCCGCGACCTTTACCAGGTCATCAGTCCACCTTGTGGGGGGCCTACCCACGCTGCGCCTTCCGGTACGTGGTCGCCACTCGAGATGTCTAGATGAATAAATACTTAAATATATAGAAAACACTAAAAATGCCCTTACCGGGATTTGAACCCGGGACCACCGGCAGGCTCACTACCAACTAGGCTACAGAGGTCGTCAAGTATGTTGGATATTTAAGTCAGTCTCAATCACTGGAACGTATGCCAGTGAAGAAAAAGTCAATCTTATATTATAGAAATCCGATATAAGAGGGAGGTCGCACACGGCGATTTTTTGCAGAGCTGTCGCAAAAAGGCCGCGATACAGTCGCGCTGCTGTCGCTGGTCATATACGGGCACGCGTAAACACGATTCTGCATCGCTACTATCGCGATACAGTATCGCTACAATCGCGACACAGCATCGATAAAGCCGCAATACAGTATCGATACAGTCGCGCTGCTGTCCCTGGTCATATACCCCCGCACGTTTAAACACGATTCTGCATCGCTACAATCGCGATACAGTATCGATACAATCGCGACACAGCATCGATAAAGCCGCAATACAGTATCGATACAGTCGCGCTGCTGTCGCTGGTCATATACCCCCGCACGCTTAAACACGATTCTGCATCGCTACAATCGCGATACAGTATCGATACAATCGCGACACAGCATCGATAAAGCCGCAATACAGTATCGATACAGTCGCGCTGCTGTCGCTGGTCATATACCCCCGCACGCTTAAACACGATTCTGCATCGCTACAATCGCGATACAGTATCGATACAATCGCGACACAGCATCGATAAAGCCGCAATACAGTATCGATACAGTCGCGCTGCTGTCGCTGGTCATATACCCCCGCACGTTTAAACACGATTCTGCATCGCTACAATCGCGATACAGTATCGATACAATCGCGACACAGCATCGATAAAGCCGCAATACAGTATCGATACAGTCGCGCTGCTGTCGCTGGTCATATACCCCCGCACGCTTAAACACGATTCTGCATCGCTACTATCGCGATACAGTATCGATACAATCGCGACACAGCATCGATAAAGCCGCAATACAGTATCGATACAGTCGCGCTGCTAACCCTGGTCATATACCCCCGCACGTTTAAACACGATTCTGCATCGCTACAATCGCGATACAGTATCGATACAATCGCGACACAGCATCGATAAAGCCGCAATACAGTATCGATACAGTCGCGCTGCTGTCCCTGGTCATATACCCCCGCACGTTTAAACACGATTCTGCATCGCTACAATCGCGATACAGTATCGATACAATCGCGACACAGCATCGATAAAGCCGCAATACAGTATCGATACAGTCGCGCTGCTGTCCCTGGTCATATATCCCCGCACGCTTAAACACGATTCTGCATCGCTACAATCGCGACACAGCATCGATAAAGCCGCAATACAGTATCGATACAGTCGCGCTGCTGTCCCTGGTCATATACCCCCGCACGTTTAAACACGATTCTGCATCGCTACAATCGCGATACAGTATCGATACAATCGCGACACAGCATCGATAAAGCCGCAATACAGTATCGATACAGTCGCGCTGCTGTCCCTGGTCATATACCCCCGCACGTTTAAACACGATTCTGCATCGCTACAATCGCGATACAGTATCGATACAATCGCGACACAGCATCGATAAAGCCGCAATACAGTATCGATACAGTCGCGCTGCTGTCCCTGGTCATATATCCCCGCACGCTTAAACACGATTCTGCATCGCTACAATCGCGACACAGCATCGATAAAGCCGCAATACAGTATCGATACAGTCGCGCTGCTGTCCCTGGTCATATACCCCCGCACGTTTAAACACGATTCTGCATCGCTACAATCGCGATACAGTATCGATACAATCGCGACACAGCATCGATAAAGCCGCAATACAGTATCGATACAGTCGCGCTGCTGTCGCTGGTCATATACCCCCGCACGCTTAAACACGATTCTGCATCGCTACAATCGCGATACAGTATCGATACAATCGCGACACAGCATCGATAAAGCCGCAATACAGTATCGATACAGTCGCGCTGCTGTCGCTGGTCATATACCCCCGCACGCTTAAACACGATTCTGCATCGCTACAATCGCGATACAGTATCGATACAATCGCGACACAGCATCGATAAAGCCGCAATACAGTATCGATACAGTCGCGCTGCTGTCGCTGGTCATATACCCCCGCACGTTTAAACACGATTCTGCATCGCTACAATCGCGATACAGTATCGATACAATCGCGACACAGCATCGATAAAGCCGCAATACAGTATCGATACAGTCGCGCTGCTGTCCCTGGTCATATACCCCCGCACGTTTAAACACGATTCTGCATCGCTACTATCGCGATACAGTATCGCTACAATCGCGACACAGCATCGATAAAGCCGCAATACAGTATCGATACAGTCGCGCTGCTGTCCCTGGTCATATACCCCCGCACGTTTAAACACGATTCTGCATCGCTACAATCGCGATACAGTATCGATACAATCGCGACACAGCATCGATAAAGCCGCAATACAGTATCGATACAGTCGCGCTGCTGTCCCTGGTCATATACCCCCGCACGTTTAAACACGATTCTGCATCGCTACAATCGCGATACAGTATCGATACAATCGCGACACAGCATCGATAAAGCCGCAATACAGTATCGATACAGTCGCGCTGCTGTCCCTGGTCATATATCCCCGCACGCTTAAACACGATTCTGCATCGCTACAATCGCGACACAGCATCGATAAAGCCGCAATACAGTATCGATACAGTCGCGCTGCTGTCCCTGGTCATATACCCCCGCACGTTTAAACACGATTCTGCATCGCTACAATCGCGATACAGTATCGATACAATCGCGACACAGCATCGATAAAGCCGCAATACAGTATCGATACAGTCGCGCTGCTGTCGCTGGTCATATACCCCCGCACGCTTAAACACGATTCTGCATCGCTACAATCGCGATACAGTATCGATACAATCGCGACACAGCATCGATAAAGCCGCAATACAGTATCGATACAGTCGCGCTGCTGTCGCTGGTCATATACCCCCGCACGCGTAAACACGATTCTGCATCGCTACAATCGCGATACAGTATCGATACAATCGCGACACAGCATCGATAAAGCCGCAATACAGTATCGATACAGTCGCGCTGCTGTCGCTGGTCATATACCCCCGCACGCTTAAACACGATTCTGCATCGCTACAATCGCGACACAGCATCGATACAGCCGCAATACAGACGCGATGCCGATGCGAAGTCGTGGGCTCCTCCCCCACTCTTCCTACACCCGATATATGTACTATACTGGAAAAAGTCGCCGTGGCCTCCCTAAAACAAATTCGCTGGAACCGAAAAGTCATAGCTTAATTAAGACAATTTACCTTCGCAGAGCATTGACCAATTGCCATACACACAATTTCGCTGTAATTTGCCAAACCACATCTTAAATTACACGAATTAGGCCTTCACAATAAACTAAATGACAAGATAATGAAAATAATTTGCATGGCTGCAAGTTTTACTTTCATATATTCCACACAGCTTGTTATATTGTCAGTTTTAGAACGAATCGTCATTAGTTAATTTCGTCATACATTATTTGCGCTTTTATGACAACATAGCGAAACTGGCGTGGCATGTTTAGGGGGTAGAAGTATCAATAAACTGGTTCGCAAGTTTCACGAAAACACGAACAGATAATACCGTATACTTACTTACAACGTATATATAACCTACAAATAAGAGTACTAAAAACAAGAGTCCCGCTAAAAATTTATTATAAACAGAGATAATTATCATAAACTATTTTTATACTGCAGAATTATGAATGTACTAGCTCCGTCCGCGTGGAACTCGTTTATATCGTAGCTCGATACAGACTTTCATACTCCATTTCACCCTCTCAGGGGATGATTTCCGGGATAAAAACTATCCTTGTCCTTCCCCGGGATTCAAAATATCTCCATACCAAATTTCATCTCAATCGATTCAGCGGTTTAAGCGTGGAGAGGTAACAGACAGACAGACAGACAGACACACTTTCGCATTTATAATATTAGTTTGGATTTGATAAAGTTAAAATGGCAATTGTAATGCAATCCTTACTAATATTATAAATGCGAAAGTGTGTCTGTGTGTTTGTTTGTCCTTCTTTCACGTCGCAACGGAGCATCGTATTAATGTGATTTTTTGCATGGAGATAGTTTAGAGCCAGCAAGAATACATACATAGTCAACAAATATAACAACATTATATCGTCAAAAAATATGTTCTAGCTACCCACCCTGTGTCTTAAACAGCTTTCCCATAATTATTTTAATAAAATAGAGAGTAAACCTTGAGGTACACAAAAACTAAAAATATAATAAAGAAAATGTTCATTGGGGCCCCCAATAATATACACGATGATTTTTAATTCGTGATCAGCAGTCAATTTTTCTAATTCTGTAATTATATCAAACACGATTAACTCGAAGTTACCTAAATCAAGCGTTCTTTTTTTTCTGAATCACTTTATAATTCAAAATCATTGTCACCCTAACGGTAGTTTGCGAAAAGACGTGTGTCGTGTTTGACATATCTACTTAACTTCAAGAAATGTAGGGTGACCAGACATTCAGTGTATATTAGTGTTAATATTATCATTAAAAATTAACTAAACAGTAATCATTAAATTGCATGAGACTTCATCCATTGAAATCCGCTGCGGCTGTTTATCAATATTTTTCGACTCCTGATCACGGATTAAAAATCATCGTAATGAAAATATATAATTAGTTATTAAGAATAAAAGTTTAGTAAATATTCTTTAAAACGGTGGGTGCGGTTTCTGCAGCTCGTAGAGCGACCAGGACATATAAGGGGAGAATCTCACACAACACGGCTTTCTGTTATTGGTGCTACATTCTAAAACACAAGGCTCATCAAACAATTATTTGCCCTTGTTGGGATTTGAAACCTGGACCGTCAACTTCGTAGGCAGGACTACCGACAAGGGTAAACGGGCCATTAAACACGACTCCATTTCTAAGGCTGTAGAGACGGCTACTCCATGTCTAAGGCTGTAGAGACGGCTACTCCATGTCTAAGGCTGTAGAGACGGCTACTCCATGTCTAAGGCTGTAGAGACGGCTACTCCATGTCTAAGGCTGTAGAGACGGCTTAGATAGTTTTACCTGCCAGTTGTCATGTCCACATGTTGAAACTAAAGTTAAACAGTAAGAAGTAAACACAATATTTCTGTTGGCGACTTAGGTAGGATTCATTCATAATTCATAATTCATAATTCATTTATTGCAGTAATCATGTGTTACAAAGGATCTTATTATAACTTTACAGTTGAAGTGCACATGAACCCTGTGAGGGTATAAAGCAATTTACTTAAGACTAAAGTTATCATGCAACAATAAGCTAATCACATTTTATCAATTGAATACACAATTAATCAATTTATCAATTTACATTAATTAATTAATTGCATTATTTCATTATTAATTTATTATGACTATCAATTTACATTAATTATTTAATTACATTACATTATTTAATTATTAGTTTATTATAATTTTATCAATTTACATTACATAAATTTTGGATGTATCGTTAAAGAACTCATCAATTGAATAATAACATTTTTTATTAGTAATTCTTTAAAGTAAGTTTTTGTTTAAATACTTCGTCTTTGGTTTCCTTTTTATTTCATCAGGTATTTTGTTGGCTACTTGTATAGATCGGTAGTATGGACCGTTTCTGAACATTGCTAGTGTTGAGGTTGGTCATTCAAGCTGATTTATGTTTTTACGTCGTTGTGATCTTATAACTTTTGATTTAAATAGATGTGAGTTGTTCCTTACAAAAAGTGCTGCTTCTAATATGTAAATAGAGGGTAATGTAAGGATTTTTAATCATACTGTATATAGAATAAAAACCTGTTTTTTTAGGGTACCTACACGCAGTGTTATTTTTTTGTCGGTAAATCCATGGTGTGGGGTATCGTTGGATGGCTTGTTCAAAAATATTATGGGTTTTCTCAATCCATATTTCAACTCAGTGATTCGTTTGCGAGATATTGGGCTTTTAATACCCTCATTTTGTTCGAGTCAAGTAGGAGTCAAAAATATGAAAACGATGTTCGTTAATTCGTTAATAAAAAAAAATACCGAATCTCATGGTCAACCTAATTGCTACGTTAAACTGTCAAGTCTTGTCGAAGAGGGGATAAGGTTGCTGTTGTTTTTGCAATTTAAAATTATTATTAATAAAGTTTTATTGTTTGCTTCTAGAGTTACTGTAATGAATACTGCGATAGAAATAAAAAATTATGTTTACGACTTTGGTTTCACCCTGTATAATAGGCCGAATTACAGTTTTCTAATAGTAAAGGGTTACTGAGCTAAGCCGCAGACGGACAGACGGACATGGCGAAACTATAAGGGTTCCTTGTTGTCTACGGCACCCTACAAAGACAGTCGAGAGTTCTAGAAGTCACTGGTTACTAAATAGGATAGTTATGTCGAAATGTCTGGCGTCCGAAGAGGGTTTGTGATCTATCGAACCTTCGACCTTTCGTGCTTTAAACCGGTCCCGTATTATATAAGAACCCGATTCTATTTGCCTAACACATACAGGGTGTAAAGATACGATGCACCGGCCCACTATTTGTGGCATTGATTGTTTTGTTTAATCGCATAATTTGTGACGTTAAATAAATGTATTTATAAATAAATAAATATTAGGGGACAATCTTACACCAATCGACCTAGTCCCAAACTAAGCAAAGCTTGTACTAATGGGTACTTAGACGACGATAAACGAACGTATATAGATAAATAAATACTTAAATACTTAGAAAACATCCAAGACTCAGGAACAAATATTCGTTTTCATCACACAAAAAAATGCCCTTACCGGGATTCGAACCCAGGACCTCTTGCTTCGTAGGCAGGCTATGGTCGTGCTATCCAAATCGGTTGAGCCGTTTAAGGCTGTGCTTTGGAAATTATCGCGTGCTTTGAAACGCCGTTCTGAATAGATTAAGAAACAATAAGGTCTGATTTTCAGATATATGATTCTTGACTATATAGAAAAAAAATCCAAAGTTGGGTCAGTATTTTCCTTTTTTTACTCAGCCTACTCAAGCGATACATTATTTTACGACACAATCAAGTTAATACTAGTATTTTATCTCGTCTAAAATCTCACTTTATGAAATTTGAATAAAACGTCTCTTAGTTAGGTATCGATCGAAATTTGTCCAAAAAAGCCATTCCCGAAGAGTGTTACATCTCTTTTCCTCGTGCGCGGAGGGCTTCAGCGTGACTCTGTCTAGGGGGCGTGTTCGACTCAAATCAAGGCATCGCCTTAAGCGTGATTGAGACAGATAATCAAAATATAAACTTTCACATTTATTATATTAGTAGGATTGTAGCTGGCGATGCTAGAGATCCTGGGTTCGATCCTGGTAGGGGCATTTTTCATATGATGACCGCTTATATTTATTCCAGAGTCATAGTTGTTTTCTATGTATTTCTATATTTACTAGCTTCCGCCCGCGACTTCGTCCGTCTTATATTTTAATCCAGGCTATAAACTATCTTCGTGCAAAATTTCATTCAAATCGGTTCAGCAGTAACAAACATCCAAACATCCAAACATCTAAACTTTCGCATTTATAATATTAGTAGGATTTATCTCTAAGTATGAGTATGATTATCGTCGTCTATTAACCACAGTTCAAGCTTCGCTTAGTTTGGGACTAGGTCGTTTGTTGATTATGATATCCGCAAATATGTATAAGTACTTATTTATATTTTTATCTGCCATAATAAAGCGGGTAAAACTATCTAACAGCTAAGAAAAGTAGTCGTGTTTAATGGCCCGTTTACCCTTGTCGGTAGTCTTGCCTACGGTCCTGGGTTCAAATCCCGGCAAGGGTAATAATTGTTTGATGAGCCTTGTTTTTTAATGTAGCACGAATAACAGAAAGCCGTGTTGCGTGAGATTGTCCCCATGTATGTCCTGGTGGCTCTACGAGCTGCAGAGACCGCGAGCCCGTCTTTAAAAAAAAGAAATGCATTTTGAAATACGGAGTCGATATAAATAAGTCGAAAGTGAGTATAATATATATATATTTATTTATTTATATTTATAATATTATTATATTTATGTTTATATTCGTATCAATCAACTTTGGCATTTATAGTTATATTGGATATTGTTCATTTTGTTTTGTTAGTATTTCTCTTGCACCCACCGTTTTAAAGTCTCAGTTTGGCCCTATGGCTAACTGGTAGAGAATGCCATGAGGCATGAAGTCCGCCTTTTGTATTTGTTTTTGTTTTGTGCAATAAGGTTTAAATAAATATTTAAAATAATATTGACTTGTAATCAGTTTAGACTCTAAACTGATTTAGATCATATTTACACAAACTCGAGGCGTAATAAAACATAAATATATATTTATACTTCATTTTCTTTCTTGGTTTTCTATGCTGTTATATTATTTTCTAGTTTTCGTTTTAATTTAGTTTTCTTATTATTCTCTTAGTGGTTAGTCTTAGTTTATAATTTTTATTTAATATATTTAGTGTGTTTATTAAACTCATAAAAAGATATTAACCTTGAAAGTTTATATTTTCATACATATATATTATTTTTAGAATCTCGAATTTAATTTTGTGGGATTTTACTTCGTTCACAAATAGTCATGTTATTTATTTTATAGAGATTTTGTCACGTATAGACTGCAATGAGTTTGAGAAGCCACCGACAATTTGTTACTTTTTAACCGACTTCAAAAAAAAGAGGAGGTTCTCAATTCGGTTTTTTTTGTTTGTAAGTAGATGCTTCCAGGTTGATCCCACTTTTTTAAAATCCAGATGGATGATGAGATCCATGAGGAATTGAGGGAATTCTTCAATTATATTAGGCACGCGTGTAGTGATTTTGGTATTTTCTATGACAAGTCGTGTATATTTACAGCCGGAAATCATACATTTGGAGGAGTGGAATTGATGATGAAGACCACAGATGACTTATAGAATTCCTCAATTATGTACTTAAAAGTACAAAAGTACGTCACAGATTCTGATAAGATTCCGTTGAAATAGCAACTAACGAAGTGCCAAAGGTGATCCTTGTGGAATCGACGGAAGTCCTCAAATATTATCGGGCCACATACGGCGATTCGGTTTATTTCTCTAATAATCAACGCATTTGCTCTTGGAAATCAGTTCATGTGGTAAATTGGACGATAAATGTGGAAATGGTCTGGTGGCTTGGCGGAGTACTAAATTGAAGTAGGTTAAAACTTTGTTACTCTACCTTGTGTTTCTAAACGCAGCATGCGCCTGTGTTACTTGGATTGAGTATATTTTGTAAGACTACTGCCCGCTTCCTCTCATCCATGAGAGGAGTCCTGTGCCCAGCAGTGTGGGACGTTTATAGGCTGATTTATTATATTATTATTACCTACACCTGTAGGCAAACCCAAATAAATACGCAATAATCAAGTTGATTCTTGCACGGAGAAGACTGGTTCAAATGTATTATATATAACTATAAACGTTCGAGTAGATTATATAAGAAAGCGTGTGACATTTCACATTCATTGATTGCCTCTTACAGCATTAGAGGTGACTAGTAACTCTTGGTACTGTTAGTAGTAATTGCGGAATGTCTTATTTATTGTTTATCATTATATAGAGCTTGATGTGTCCCACTGCTGGACAAAGGCCTCCCCCCCCCCTTCTCGCACTGCTCGCGGTTTTTAGCTTCATCTGCGGGCGTAGCACGGTTGCCATTTTATCACTTATCGTTGTGGTAAAGACGCCCATCACGGTCTGACAAGTATGTGAGTGCGAAAGTGACGGATGTCTTATCCACAACGATAAGTGATAAAATGGCAACCGTGCTACGCCCGCTGGCTAGTCCTTTTAAAAGGAGTCCAACTCCCGCCATCGCCGACGAGGTCCGCCGCGTCTCCTTTTCATGTCCTGAGGTTTCCAACTCGTGGGGCTACTTGCTCAGAGCATGCATGCGGCAGACGTGACCAGCCCAGTACCACTTTAACTTGGCTGACTTCCGAGCTACGTCTACAATTTGAGTCTCATTTATTACCCTAGGCCTTATTGAGTAAAATATTATAGTTTGTAACCATGGACGACTAGTCCATATTTGAAACCACTCTGTTGCTCTACAACAAGTTTACCGAAACAAAACGTTATGATCGCGTTTGCGTTTTCCCCTCAATTTTTATGGGATTTGATAGCTAAACGCAAACGCGGTCAAAACGTTTTGTTTGTTTCGGTTAAACTTATCCCATAAAAAACATTCCATGTAAAAACAAGCCAACTCTCGAAACTCTTCCACCGTAAAAAGTTGTGAGATATTTCGTAGAGCCAAGTCTCAGGCATTCTTATTAATCTTTATTTGCTAGCTAAATAAAATTCTGCAACTTGGCAATGACACAACTTTATTTATGGACTTTTGCACACCTGAAACTATAGTAATAAGTAAGTATTGGCGAGACTTGGCTTCTATTTACATGGAATGTTTTTTATGGGATCTCACTTCTTTTTGTAGGTTATTGTGTAATCAATACATACAAATTATGAATGCAGTCCCATTCTTGCTTTTTAATTTTGCCATCCCACTAATCCCATATGTTTATATGGGATTACAAAGTTATTTAAATAACAGTAAATAACAGTTATATTAAAGAACAGTACCGCGTCGCATGGCACTTTCAGTAAAAAATCCTAGGGTAATTGGCCCAACGTATTACGAGCGTCTACCCGCCAAACTGCGAACTGAATCATCTGACGAAACATTCAAACGTCAGCTGAGAATCTTTTTATTAGAGCATCCATTGTATTCTGTATGTGAGTATATGGACATATAATATATTTGACATGGTTAATTTAATTTAAATTGTTTTATAATATCATAATGTTCTGGTTTTATTTTGACGATCATTACGAGATACGAGTATCAATATCAATATTTATATTCCCTATTTTGACTTTATCATGAATCATTTTGTAATATATGTCCATATGAATGTTGTATTGTACCTGTGATTTCATTCAATTAATATTCATTATTTGACGATCATTAAATAAATTCGTGTAAATTAGCTTAAAGTTAACTTATAATGTAAATTTATTTTATGAAATAAATAAATCTAAATCTAAATCTAAATCTATTTATGCAATTAGTGTATCTAGAAAACTGGACTGAAATTGTATTTTTTTAAGGTTTCCCTTGATTTATACACTAAACACTAACTGTATTCTAAATTTGAAGCTTTTAGGTCTGCTAGAAGTGCCTTAGACTTTTGATGATTGGTGAGTCAGTTAGTGAGTGACAAAATTAAGAAACTTTGACTGGTTATAATTCTTAAACTACTGGTTCAAATTAAATGAAATTTGAAATATACCGTGTTTATACAATGCGTGCTTTGTTACTGAAAATTCAGGCTTCTAGTTTTATCCAAAACGAAGTTATAGGGGGGTCGAAAATGGCCTGAACTGCTTCGAGAAAAGGATGGTACGGCCGTGCCGCTGTTTTGCTCGACTTGGCGGGGGCACTGCCGTGCTCCCTGATACTAGCCTCTTTAGCATTTGTCAGTTAATATTTATTTAATAACAATAAATAGTACTTAGTACAATCCAGTGCACGACTTAAAAAAAACTTACTAACAAAATCATGTCCTTAAAATATGGGGCTTCGCTAATTAAATAAGCGGGTGTAGTTATAGTTATTATAGAAAAAAAAAACATCTGAAATGCAAAAAAAAAGCAAGCAACTTCACTATAATAGTAATTGGAGAACTATAAGTTTGCTCCAGAATATACATTTTTTTTTATCTTAAGTAGTTTATTATGTAAAACTAGTCCTCTGCCAACTCTTGGGATTAGGTGTCAAAGCGGACCCCGGGCTCCTTTAGGGCACAACCGGGAATAACGCTGGGGGTATGATGAAGTAGTTTATTATGTGTTATTTACCACTTGGTGATTTTGGAACAGCGGTTTTTCCGGACACAAGCAAAATTACTTGCTTAATACGAGGGTGGGAAAATAAGTAAATTGCTGTTTTGCGCGGGAAATGCTGCGTTTACGAACAAAGTTGTCTTATAATTTCTTTTTCACATTTACTATTCCGAAAAGAGTCGTTCTCAAATCAGGGATCAAAGTTTTACTTAAAAATGATTAATAATAATAATTCGTTTATTGCTCACCATGGCATATTATTTTACAAATAAGTAATAGTATGTCATGGACCCTGACAGAGTACTGCAATAAACTTAAAAACTTAATTAAAAACTAACAAAGCAAATTCGAAAAAGCACAAAGTACTAATTACGTAGTAACTATCAATGGGAGTGGTTATTTTACTATATGTATAATAATTACAAGTTATAGGTAACCGCCGTTAAGCTACCTATTTAATCCTCCATGAACTCTTGGACAGAAAAGTACGTTTTTTGTAAAGAAGTGTTTTTAATTTTGTTTATAAATTGTATATTATAAATTATTGCTCTACTTTTCTTTCCTGATCCTGCCAGAAAAAAAGTCATTCAAACAAAAAAAAATCCTCATAGAAAATGTGTCACTTGGTAGCAAAATTATTTCTGTCTTGGGCTTAAACATTTATTCATGGACAAACCAATGGGTATAAAAACAAAACACAGTACGTAAAAGTAGCAGGGTCAGGCAATTTCTCTTCTAGAATCGATATTTTGGAAATTAAACCTAGAAAAAGGTGGGAACCAAAATTGTTCAGAATAAGATTCTCTACAACTTTGTTTCTCTTCATTCATGCCGTAAAACGTGGAACATATAAGTAGGAGATAATGATAATATTTTGAATTTGTCGCGTTTTTCAGGTAAATATCGATTCTAGAAGAAAAAATGTAAGGGCCAAACTTGTAGAGAATCAGATTTCCTACAATTTTTGTTCTCACGGTTTTACTGTTAAATCAAAAATGGCCTAGTTATTCAAGAAAACCCGTTTTTCGAATATACACCCCCCGAGGGACCTACGAAAAAAAAATCCAAGAACTAATTATTCACGGGTAGGTTCGGTTTTCGCATTATCGAAATAGCACTTCGTTAACGTTTCTGCTTAGTAAACATTTACTATTATTAAAATGTAAGTATTGTTTTTTTTTTAAAGATGGATATGGTACCTACGATTGCTATTGAAACGGAATTTTCCAGCGCCTTGGTGCAAACTGTCATGCCTGACATGCCGCCCTTGCCATAAATAAATATATGTATAATTTTGCTCCCTTGAGGCACAATTGTATGACGTAGGTCACTTTGGATTTACACTCTTTCTAAGGCTTTCTGTCAAGCATGCGAGCTGTCAAATATGACGTAAAATCTTCGCACATAACTGCCTTGCTTTTATTGCCCACTGCACTTTTTCGCACAGCCGTCTACTTATCGTGGGGACGGGTTATTCCCACCCGTTAGGACCACCAACTTGTTAAATACCAGTGGTAAGAGCTGGGGTTTTCTCCCATCCTTTACCTATAAATTACTCGGTGGTAACTACTGGGAATATTTTCCCCATATTTTACCAATAAGGTACTCGGTGGTGACTACTGGGAAAAAAACCCCCAGTTAGTTGGAAACAAAGTGGTGACAGGTGGAGACGGTCCCAATGATCTCAAACACGACAGGCATAGGAGTTACCGCCTAATTCACGTACAGTATGCCAAATTCTCTGATGCCACTGACAGACACACAGGTAAATAGATACTTATATCTTTTTGCCCCTCTTGCATGTTTGAATAGTTATTTGTTATTTTTGTATTAGACAATTTTAATATGTAGGTAATAACTATTCCAATACGTCACCACTACATACAAGAAAAGCTTCACATAAGTTGTTTACATATGCCGCATATGGACGCGCATGCGCATGCGGATGCAAATCAGCTGCAAATTTCAAAGGAAAACTTACATACATACAAAAACTGGAGGTTAAAATACCTTTGGAAACTGCTTGTATACCGTACTGAGATAGTCGCTACCGAACGCAAGCGGTTTGAAAAGGACTTAGCGATATCAAATGAAGATAAAGAAAGTAAAAAGCAAACTTCACCCACCACGTTCGCCATATGTAGTGTCCGAAACCGTATCGCTCTAGACTCTCCCCGCCGCGCAAAGAAGGGATCTCTTACGCAAACTAATGTATATATACTCCAGCCGTCCGTCTGTGGAGCATACCTACTTCTAAGTTTTCACTGAAGACACGGAATCATTCCAGCATCAAACAAGATGTACGCAAAACTCGCTGTAAGTTTGTGATTTATGAAGTTAATGTAACATAGTGATATCGTGAGCAAATAGTGATAAGGATCGTACAAAAAATGATCAGTTTTAGAAGGTTAACCCTTGACTTGGCAGGGTTCAAAATTGTGGGTCGCCTCGGTGACGATGTTTAGAATCAACAAATGGTTGTAAATACATCGAAACAGTGACCAAAAAGTGTGTGCATTTAAAGATTCACTGCCAAGTTATAGGGTACAAATAAACACTGAAAGCTTTTAGGCTGCACAGAATAATCCCATTTGATTAGTATCTTCAGCAAACCAGCTTAAGTTACTCCTCCGAAGTAAGGCTTGGGATCAAAATACTAAAAGAGTTGTTTGGTGAGTAGACGCTGGCTGTTAATTGCATATGGCTTAGTTGAGGCAAAAAAGCAAAGGAGTAGGCTTCCATATTTGGAACAAAAAAATATCTGTAAACTTGTGTGACTCATAATTGAGGATATTTAAATTACGATTCACGGGTCTTATACAAAACAATCCGCGAGTGAAATGTTCATATTTGAAGATTGGTCGTAAGTGTTATTGCTGTGCTTAATTCTAGTGTTTTGGCAATTATGTTTAAATTGTTATTATTGGTCATAGTCAAGTGTGTTGTTTTGAGTTACTAATCAAGTTATACCTCTACAAAAACAGTGTCCGTTGGCTCGAAGATCTGTCTGATTGCGATTGTTTTTTTTATTTATATATGTGTATTGTTTGTTTTATATATATTTATTTGTTATTGCTATGTTCTAGCAATATATTGGGATACCTTTTTGTACACCAAAAAACATGACGGTCTTATTTCACGCAAATAACCAATTATAATACATTTTTGGTTATTACATATCTTCTATATTTAATCTATGTCAGCCAATTGTCTTATATGTGTAACTAACGGTTAACAAGGTTTTATAAAGCCAACAACTTCAACCAATATATTTCACAACAACAAAACAATTTTACCAATCAAAAGTAGAGTATAATCCAAGCTTTAATCGCTCTTGCAGTTCTTATAATATTCTTAATGTTTCATTGTCGATACAAATCGGCTCCCATACAAACGTAGTTTGCGAACAAAAAAAACAACAACAAGCTGGTATTTTGTATACCTATGTAATGGGGGCTCCGCCAAAAAGACAGAAAAGAAGTTTAGTATGAAAAACTTAGTCTGTCTCTTTTTATCCGAAAGCTGACGTGAGTGAGATGGTTCTTAGCAATGTTTCGGTTCAGCCGGTTTTGAGATATTGAACTTTGAATTGAAAATGTCGGAGGTTTTTCAACGTTGTCTATACAAAGTTTCATGTTATCAGCACGCCGTTTTAAAATGAGAACCAAACTACGGTTTAATGGAGTCTAGCTTCATTGGACTTTTAAGTATAACAGTTAGGATATGTGGTAGAGAGTACGAGATAGTTTGCACTAAATCATATTGAAGCGTTCGACATAATTAGTGTTGCGCTGTGCGTACCTGCGCCTCACATATATTTTATTACCTTAATTAATGCCTTTGGCAGCTTCTGAGAATGAGGCAATTGTAACACTGCGCGCCTTTCGAGTCCGTCACACAGTAATCAATTTGCATTCTTATTTTATATGTGTGATTCGACTGCGGGGCTAAGGGCATGTCTCCAAACACTTGTCGTAGGCATATGGCTTTACTAGGTGTATAGTGCTGGCACTGGCTGGAAAGTCAAGCTGCCTACTCACATATCGGTCCTACGGGTCCAACTCCAATATTGGACCTGCTGTGTGCGAGTCAGCTTTATCGCGAGAAGCAAAATTAAGAGTCCGCAGTAACCTCGATTCTCCATACAAACGTAGTTGTGGTTACGCTCTCATTTTAAAACTACGTGTTGGATTATAATGAAACTTTGCATGTACAATGACATGAGGTATATCTATGTCTGTAATTAGTTTATGTAGCTTCAGATACCATAGTAAATAAAAATACAGCGAATTTAAGTTTTTCATACAAAACTTGTTTTTGCTGTATTTCGTTTGTTTTATAGACTGGAACCATATAAGGGTGAGGACCAAATTCTAGGCCAGTAGTTAGCGTGGTTAATTGGTAGTAGTTAAAAAGTTCCGTTGTGACACGAAAATTAACCATAGAATTGTATGGCTAATTAATAAACTAATTACAGACATAGATATACCTCATGTCATTGTATATGCAAAGTTTCGTCACAATACAACACGTAAATTTAAAATGAGAGCGTAACTACGTTTGTACGTAGAGTCAGATGACAATTTGACAGTAAATTTACACTCACGAAGGCGACCGTCCCGTCTCTATAATTATGACGCTAAAGTCCGATGACACCACGCTGCACCACGAACGAAAAACCATAGAAGTCCAAGTAGATCGGCAAAATGGCCCCACAGGATGGGTGCCATTGCCATTATGCGGGGTTGGGGGCGGGGTGTCAAAAGGATGCCAGGCAGCCGTTTAGTTCGAACATGCGCATACCGGGTTTTAGGCGCGAGTTTTGCCTTACTGTACTCTTATTGCCACAAGTAACTATATGTATAAAATTAACACCGTCTGCTCGTTAGTTTTTAGTTTTTTATTAATGAAATGAAATTTATAAATTTTATTTAATCATTTATTTCTCATGTAAGTGAATTTTTAATTCTTTATGAGAAAAAATGAAGTTCTTAAACCAGAGTTTGGGTAGAAATTTGTAACAAGTTCGCATTCTATGGTTTTTAAGTTCGCTGCCAGACCCAAATAGTTGATGTCGCGCAACGGAGATCTTCTCTCCACAGGCTCCTTATAATAATAAAGTCTTACCATCAGCCCTCGTGAAATGCAAGAAGCATACGAGCATGGTTGAGATTATTAAATGCGGCTGACTTTTTATAAAGCTTCCATTGGCATTGGAAATCTATGTATTGGAATCTTAAACCTTGGATGTCTTAGGGATGTGGGCTGCGATCCCCGATCGTTCTTGGGTCAACAGATTTCTTAGGCCATTCAGCGTGGCAACGCCGCCAGCGTCATGAGAACTTTCAGGCCAAATGTCGGGGGCGGTCCTTTTTTAACCGACTTCAAAAAAAGGAGGAGGTTCTCAATTCGGTTGTTTTTTTTTTTTTCTATGATTGTTACCTCAGAACTCCGTCATTGATGAGCCGATTCATATTTTTTTTTGTTGGTAAGTATATGTTTCCAGGTGGGTCCCATTTTTTTGAAAATTCAATTGGATGATGGGATCCATGAGGAATTGAGGGAACTCCTTAATTATATTAGGCACGCGTGTAGTGATTTTGGTATTTTCTATTATAACTCGTGTATTTACATCCGGAAATCATAAATTGGTGGAGTGGAATTGATGATGAAGACCACAGATGACTTATGGAATTCCATAATTATATACTTAAAAGTACAAAAGTATATCACACATTCTGATAAGATCCCGTTGAAATAGCAACTAATGAAGTGCCAAGGGTGATCCTTGTGGAATTGACGGAAGTCCTCAAATATTATCGGGTCACATACAGCAATTGGGTTTTTTTCTATAATAATCAACGCATTTGCTCTCGGAAATCAGTTCATGAGGTAAATTGGAAAAGAAATGTTCTCGTGGCTTGGCGGAGTACTAAATTGAAGTCGGTTAAAACTTTGTTTTTAAAGTAAATTATGTTAGTTTTAGGTTAGAACTTGTTGAGAATGTTGAAGTATATGAGTATAAGATAATTTTATTTGATTTTAGTATTTTAGTATTATTAAGGCTGTTTTGTTCCAGCTCGTATCCCTTGTGGTAGCTGTCGTCGTGGCGAGCCCGGTCCCCGGCGGCCATCACCAGTAAGTGCCTTTATACAATACTAGCTTCTGCCCGCGACTCCGTCCGCGTGAATTCCCGTATCAACTGCCATCCCCAATTGTATCCCTTTAGAGGATGATTATGGGGATAAACGTATCCTATATTTTAATCCTGGATATAAACTATCTCCATGCCAAATTTCATCTCAATCTGTTCAGCCGCTTCTGGGTGATATAGTAACAAACCGCTTATCGGGCGGCAACTTTACGGCCAGGTGGGACGTAAAATGATTTATCAACGACTACCTGCCTGCGCGGCCTCGCCAGCGTTTTGCAATGAACGCAGACAAACTCGCTGGATAAAATCTAGCCTATATCCACTCAGTATTCGGGTAAGGAGATCGGAGATTACCCATTATATGCAAACTTGCATTCAACAATCTCACAGACTTCTTACCTTTATTAACTGACTTCAAAAAAGGAGGACGTTCCGTAGTCAACGAGGAACCCCCATAGTTTCGTCGTGTCCGTCTGTCCGTCTGTCCTGAGTAACCATTACTACTAGAAAACTGTAATTCGGCATGGGTATATAAATCAATCAAGCCGACAAAACAATCGAGAAAAGGATGGTACGGCCGTGCCGCTCGCTGTTTTGCTCGACTTGGCGGGGGCACTGCCGTGCCCCAGATACAATACAATTTGGAAATAGATTTTTTTTAGGGTACCTCCCGTACACCTAAAGCGGGGATGTATTTTTTTTCTCGTTAAAACCATGGTATCGTTGGATAGCTGATTCAAAAATATTATGGGTTTCCTAAAACTATTTTTCAAATTAGAGATTCGTTTGCGAGATTAGGCTTTAAATTCCTAATTTTTGTTCGAGTCATGTAATCCCCCCCCCGCCGGCTAAATGGCTACTACTGGGGATGTAAAAAAAATCGTGGTAGTAGTACATTTAATGAATTTAAAAGGAAAACTATCACGGACAAGTAGGCATAAGTAGTTACCGAGTAATAGTCGACCAACTTGATGTGTAATTGGAAAAGCCAATTTTCGTACAAATTCGTCCGACGCAACCGCACCGCACGTTGATGTAAGTGATGCAACTAAGACAGACAGGCAACTACGGAACCCTACACTGCGCGTGGCCCGCCACGCACTTGTTTAATTAAACGACTAACCAAAGCGAACGAAGTTCTATGCGACAGCTTGGGACGAAAATGTTTCGTTTGTCCGTCTGTTCTCTCGGTCGATTATCGTGAAATTTTGAGAGCAGGTTCAATCATTATATAGAATTTTATAGTCGATTCAGTTTTTCGAAAAAAAATACAGGTACAAACGACAACACTGTTAACTGGCCATCCTGTGTTTATACATATAGAACCTTATTACAATGCACTTAAGGTGCACCGATGGTCAGTTAGCTGTGTTGTCGATAGTACGCGGGTTCTAAAGCTCACAAATCCATTAGTTATTAGTATGGATGAAATATAATACCATTTAACAAAACCACATATTTACCACACACGGTGACTATCATACATAATCTATTAAATTATGTACGGCTACTTAAATAACCACAAGATTATACACATAGGTATAGTCTGTTGCAACAATCGCCTCAATAAATAAACACTAAGCCAATATCCAGTGTGCCATTAAAAGCGTCATTAGTATGGCCACGACGTTAATGACCAGCCATTACGTTGCAAAACTTATTGCAAAAATTTCGATTTACCTACATTTCAAAAACCAGTTTTAGTGTGAGCTCTGATTTCATGTAGTTATAAAGGGCGCGCAGGTCTAGTTATACTGGTGTTATAGACAGAAATTACTTTTATTTCGAGTAACCAGTTTTAGTGTGAGCTCTGATTGCATGTAGTTACAAAGGCCGAGGAGGTCTAGTTATACTGGTATTTTAGACAGATTGTGAATATATCCAGCTTACTATTCAGTATACTATAAGAGATCTCTGAAAAAAAAATCTTTAAGGGGCTCCCATACGCCAATGACCTTCTATCTGAATCCTAAGGGATTCAGATAGAAGGTCATTGGCGTATGGGAGCCCCTTAAAGAATAAATAAATATAATAAGCTACAAAAACATTAGAAAACTAAGGTTTTCTAATGTTTTTGTAGCTTATTATATTAACAACAACGGCTTTAAGCAATATAGTACCTCATATTTACTTCAAAGTTTATTTTTTTCGAGATATTCGGCATCAAAGTCGAACAATTTTAGGCCTAAAAACTGATTTCTGGCCATAACTTTTGTGTTAATTAGTTTAAAACTGAAAACCTTAGACACTTTTTAGAGACGTTATAGACGAACCCAAATATGTAGATTTCGTATATGTTAGGCCTTTCACGACTCATTCATTTCTTTCTAAATCCGGTAGACAAAAATGGAGATAAAGGATTGAAGAACTGATAGCCGTTTGACTTATAATTCTATCTGTAGTGCAAAAGTAGGAGACACGATTCAAAACTAGTCAAAAATCGACGAAAACCGAACATATTTTGAAATGTTGTGAATGATCCACACGGGCCACAACACAGTCAAGGCCAACGAAAACTCGGCCATAATCTCGTATTACAAAATTGTATAAATATGTGTAACATGTTAATAATGTGACATTTCTTATTAACCGACTTCAAAAAAAAGGAGGTTCTCAATTCGGTTTTTTTTTTTTAATGTTTGTTACCTCAGAACTCCGTCATTGATGAGCCGATTCATACAATTTTTTTTTCGTTTGTAAGTATATGCTTCCAGGTGGGTCCCATTTAAAAAAAAAAACAATTGGATGATGGGATCCATGAGGAATTGAGGGAACTCCTCAATTATATTAGGCACGCGTGTAGTGATTTTGGTATTTTCTATTATAACTCGTGTATTTACATCCGGAAATCATAAATTGGTGGAGTGGAATTGATGATGAAGACCACAGATGACTTATGGAATTCCTCAATTATGTACTTAAAAGTACAAAAGTATATCACAGATTCTGATAAGATTCCGTTGAAATAGCAACTAATGAAGTGCCAAGGGTGACCCTTGTGGATTTGACGGAAGTCCTTAAATATTATCGGGTCACATACAGCGATTGGGTTTTTTTCTATAATAATCAACGCATCTGCTCTCGGAAATCAGTTCATGAGGTAAATTGGAAAAGAAATGTTCTCGTGGCTTGGCGGAGTACTAAATTGAAGTCGGTTAAAACTTTGTTTTTAAAGTAAATTATTAATTTATACAGTAATAGCTGCTGCGCTCACGATTTCATTCAAGAAATAAATGAATGATATAGCTGTTCGACTAATTTTCATAATAGTTTGTGATATGACTATTAATAACTTTTGTAAATTATGGTATTTATAGTGTAGCCTGGATTATAGAATATTTTTTGAGGGGGCGAAAGTTTGTATGGAGCTACGAATGAATCTTAAGATTAATCTGAGGATATTTCACTTCCTATAGTTAATTAAACTTCCTTTAACACTAAAAATACAGAGTAACAATGAAAGAACGCACACTTTTAAACTACTAAACTTCCAATCAGTTCAAATAACTGCTGAAAGTCTGGTATTCGACATTTATTTTAGATTTGAATGAACACTAGTCAATTCGGTACGTACAAAGTTCAATTCTTTAATATTCGTTTGCTTTAGGTGTTTTTTTTATTTTTTTTTATGATATAGGAGGCAAACGAGCAGTCGAATCACCTGATGGTAAGCGATAATCGACGCCCATGGACACTTACAACACCAGACGAGTGAAGTGAAGGTGTCCTTCTACATTCAATTTGTGTCGTCATTCGTAGTCAAAGCATTTTCAATAATATTTTAAAACCCTACCATGAAAGCGGAAGGTCATGACATGATGAAGTTATACAGCCACTATTAATTTAATCATAAAATATAGTGTCCTATGTTTTCTAGAGATTAATCACCGATATAATCATTGATTCAACGTCAATACCGTTGTTTTATGGCCGACAGGAAATGATGGTCGTGTCTTCGCATAATCGCGATGCAGTCATCTTTGTCTTGATGCATGTTTGCACAGTCTGATGCTAATGTGTCGTTACTTTTTCTGGCTGCACGGTACTTTATGAATACTGATTTATCTCACCTTAAAAATGTTTCCACTTTAATTGTTAATCGGGTCGCCAATACCAACGTGTGCATTTATTTATGACTAGTATTGTACCTGCAGTTCCATTTCTGACCTAACCAACCACGAGGTTACCCTCACAGACACTTAGAGTTTTTTAGGAGAAAAAACGGGAATCATTATGTACAGTTATTTACAAAGTGAACAGAATTTATACTTATACTGGGTGAATTCGGGGTCATGATCCGGAATTATTAAAAGCGAATTAGATGATAATAGGTACTGAACAACTTTTCCCATAGGACTAACTAAAGAATCCCAAAAAAATAACAGCCAAATAAGAATTAACTGAGAGTTAATTTAGAGTTGACTCACAGTTATCTCTTAATTGGCTGTTATTTTTTTGCGCTCGCGGTTGGTCACATGGGAAAAGTTGTTCAGTATTAGCAATTATCATTTTATTCGCTTTTAATAATTCCGGATCATTTCCCCGAAATTAAGGTATTCCCCCTATTAAACACAGGGAATACTAATCTTTTACTCCAGCTGTAATTTGTATACATAAATGTATGCTTATCCACCACTCAACAAATGAATTCTGAGAAAATAAAAATGAATCATCGTGTTTTGTTTTGTCTAGAGCTTAGTTAACTGTCCATAAGAACGTAGGTATCAGTAATAACAGCGCCTAGAGGTTTTTTTATTAATTATTGTTATGTGAACTTTCTGAACTAAGCTGTACAACAAAGGGTATTTAAATAAACAACGGTCTGGAAAGAAAAGAAGTTAATAAAGAACATTGTCCTGCCTGCCAAAGCATTTTGCCTCAGGCAGCAATATAACCAAGTCAGCATATAAATACTGCTGTAATATTTAATTTAAATTGCTCTTTACTATTTATTTTCTAGAGGTAAAATTGTCCTAGCACACAAAATAAAGTTAATAGCAAAAGTTATTACTGCACAATAATCCTATTAAGTAATATTTTGCAGTAGTATTCTTTGCTCTCTCAACAGACACCCTTTTGTGTTTTTTTTATTTCTCATATTAAAAGCAATTCTTAATGCGATTGACTGAAAATACATTACTGGATAAAAAAAGATTGTCCAACTTGAACGTAAAAAAATTTATCTGACAAGAATGGTTGGTGTGAGTTTTCGTTGTCATCTGACGATATTTCAAATACGGCTCTGATTGCAGCGGATTTCAAAAAATATCTAGTTAACTCGGAAACCAACAGTATCGACTAATCCAACTGCAAACAAAAACCCCCACTGCCCACGCATTGAATAATAAACTGAAAAACTGGCAAAAGCGTCACTGTGCAGAAATTGATCGCACTATGGATTATAAGATTCAAGTTGAAGGGCAAAGGGGGGGTACCCCCTTATGATCCCCATTGGGGTCCAGAACAGGGTTTGAGGGAACCCCCTTCTGGCAGTGACACTTGTAGCATGCTGATTGGTGGTGCAATTGCAGTTGGTGGAGTTCCTGGGATGGGATGCCCCCTTTTGAGCGCGTGTAACTTTGATATGGACTGGGATTTCTACGGTATTTTATGGTGGGTTTTAATTGATCTGACAAACGAACATTATCGCTATCCCGATAGATTGATGTTTTCGTTTAGTTCGCGAAGACAAATACATGACATATATAAAATGTGTATACATTCGCTTGTTCTGAACCGGCTATCAATGGTAGAATAGAATTCTTAGCTCACGGCTTTTAGTAACGATGAGCATAATCTGTTTGTCAAAAATCTAATTTAATAAACCTATTTTCATAAGTTTAGAGAGCGCGAGAAATTTTGAGGTGGACATTTTTATTATTCGTAAGATGTTAGCAAAATGGCCACTAAGATACCAGTATTCGAAGTCGACTATGCCAAATTAACCTACATGTGACATTTCAAGTTCATGTTAAAAAAATTATAGCTGTCCGCGTGGCTTCGCCTGCGTATGCAAAGAACTCTCATACTTTTCCTCTTTATAATGTTAGTATAGATTTACCGGAAAAAATTAAACATACATCATGAATGTTGCTCAAGGCGATGCCTTGATTTGAGTTGAACACACCCCCTAGACAGAGACACGCTGATGCCTTCCGCGCACGAGGAAAAGAGATGTAACACTCTTCGGGATTGGATTTTTTGGTCAAATTTCGATAAATACCTAACTTAGAGACGTTTTATTTAAATTTCATAAAGTGAGATTTTAGATGAGATAAAATACTATAGTATTAACTTGATTGTGTCGTAAAATAATGTATCGTTTGAGTAGGCTGAGTAAAAAAAGGAAAATACAGACCCGACTTTGGATTTTTTTTCTATCGAGGAAATTTTAAGTAATCATGTATCGACAAAATCAGATAAACAATCATATAGTCAAGAATCATATATCTGAAAATCAGATTGTTTCTTAATCTAGTCAGAACGGTGTTTAAAAGCACGCGATAGTTTCCAATGCACAGCTTTAAAATAACCAGCCCCCCATTCGGTAACTTGTTTTAAGCTCACCTCAACGCTCACCCACAAAAATATCTTAACACGTCAATGCGTACTAACTAAGCGTAGGTAGAGGTCTAGTTTCGTGACGGGGTGATCGTCGGGGTGAGCCGTTTTAGCGCGTAGCGAATAACAGCCCTGTACTGAGATTACCCGCCCTGTTGGGTGAGCATGGCCAACAGGGGGGCTCCCACACTTTCATTGAATACCAATGATTAGAACAAAAGGGGGTAGTCTCCTTTAATCACAATACATTGTCCACACATCGGCTTATTCAAAATCTGGCACATAACTTCGCAAACTCATATCTCACACCGCTATCGCTATTCTAAACCTTACTCTTGTTGCTTTAGAGCTATTTTTAGTGTTCCGTAGTCAACAAGAAATCCTTATTGTTTCGCCATGTCCGTCTGGCCGTCCGTCCGTCTATCTGTCCGTCTTCGGCTTAGCTCAGTAACCATTACTAATAGAAAACTGTAATTCGGCAGGGGCATATAAATAAATCACGCCGACAAAAATTTTTTTTTGGTGTATCCCCCCCTACACCTGAAATGGGGGTGATTTTTTTTTTCTAAAGTATTGGGTTATCGTTGGATGGCTTGTTCAAAAATGTTATGTATTTTAAAACGATTTTTCAAATTAGTGATTTGTTTGAGAGATATTGGGGTTTAAAGCCCAAATTTTTGTTCGAGTCATGTGCAGCCGCTTGCTGAGGCGGAACCATTGTATGATGCGATTAATATATTTCTGTGTATTTTTGAAATTCCTTTGTTTATTGTGACGTGAATGCTTTTTCTTTCTTTCATTTACAAAATACAATCGCGTGGGTACTTAGCAAAGTCGGTACATAAATATACAGAAAGGTATGGTTGATTTCTGTCAACTTCCATCAGTTGAGAAAAAATCATTGGTACGAGCCGGGCTTCGAACCCACGACCGCCGCAAGACAGCCGCTTGCCTGAACCACTAGGTTACCGTAGCTACTACTATATACATATCTCTTTATTTTTGCTCCGCTACTCTATAGCCAAAATTATGCAAAGCTAATTAGAATGAGTCTGTCTTAATGTCTTGCTCTGATATCGCAAACAAAGTAATTACTATAATTAATTATTACTCAAGATACACGTAACCGTATTCAACTCTCGAGCCCCCACACCAACACGGTCGACTCTAACCAACTCTCCATACAGAGCTAGTTTGGCGCCACATCCAGGTCGGAAACTAGTTACCATGACCATTGGGCGCAAGTTTAAATGGTCTTAACGCGTTCACAGTCCCCATAAAAAATGTCGACAGTGTCCCAAGTGTGCTTCCAGTTCGAAGCTGTGAATCCATTGTGGAAGGACAGACTCCTGGAAAGCAGCATTGCCCATCATTTGGGGGCACTCGGACACGGAACGTGTTTACGAGACTAATTAATACTGTTATGTAGTACTGTTTTACATGTTTACTTTGTCTGTGATGTCAACATTTATAAGGTATTTATGACGGGCAGTGTACCGTATTTCAAGTAGTTTCGTAACTCAACTGCCCATAGAAAACGTGATCAGTTTTATGATAATGCACTTTCCACTTATTCGGAAACTCTGGGAAGTCGGTCAAGTCAGCTCTAGTAGGAAACTGAAGTTTGGTTAGTTTGGGAGTTTTCCGAATATCAATACATTTTTGAGAAATAATACTTTATACATCTTTATTGGATTGAACTAGAACTACAATAAACTTATAAAACCGGACTGCTTTGCATGCAGTAGCGGACTTTAATAGGCATTTTTCATTTGCTTTGCGTTATAATATAAATTTATAAGTTAAACATATCTATGTAAATACTATAGGGCTAGATCGATAAGTTACTTGTGTAAGATTGTTCCCTAATATTTATTTATATTCAAACAGGTCTGAACTAAATATGATTCATTTCGAAGTTCAATATCTCAAAACCGGCTGAACCGAATTCGTGAAATGTAGCTCTCTGTTGAAATCGGTCCATTCGTTTCCTTCCGGGTCGTGGCTGTTTGTATGACTGATTGTCCAAATGGTTGGAGCTACGATGCTACAGACAGACACACAGACATGTCAAACTTATAACACTCCTATTTTGCGTCGGAGGTTAAAAAGCTTCGGGCACTCGCCATGCCTCCTACTAAACTACCATTAAACTGAGTGGAATTACGCACTCGCAAAGCACTAGGTTCGTCCGTGCCTTGACTTGAAATAACTAACTTTCCCTGTAATCATGAGAAACTTGAGGCAGTTTTATGTAACTCGATTGCGTATGAATGCTTCAATACACGTCAAAATGAATTCGAGTTTTTTACGCCGGTTCCTCTAGAGGCAGAGATTTTCTTTCCGAACCGATGGTAGTTTATCGATATTAATTTGATATAGGCACAAGATTTGGCATAGGCACCAGTTTTACGAAAGCGACTTCCATGATTCTATGATCATCTACTTAATGATCTGACTTAAGAATACCTATAATAAGCCCTTGTGCGCACCTCCCTACATTTCCATACTCACCAAATATCCCTTTTGTCCACAGCAAGCACGTCACCATCCACGTCCCGTACAAGGTCCACACTATCCACCACCACCACGTCTCCAAGGTACACGTGCCTGTAGTCAAAGAAGTCCCTGTGTACAAAGAGGTCCCCGTGTACAAGGAAATCCACGTCCCTGTGGTGAAGCACGTACCCTACCCCGTGGAGAAGATCGTGGAGAAGCACATACCTTACCCGGTAGAGAAGAAGGTGGTGGTGGAGAAGGTTGTGCCCATTCACGTGCATCATGAGGAGCAGCACAAGGGATGGGAGAGCGAGTCGCTGTCTCACGGCTGGAACTGATCGTTATCGCATGTGTATTAGTAGAAATAGGTGAGTTCGGTCTTCGTCACGTTCGAAAATTAAACGCTCGCCAACTGTCACATTAAAAATATGAAGTTTATAGTCCAGGGCCCGTAATTTTCATGCCGATGACATCAATTTGACGTCACGCTCCATATAGGTGATCCCAAATAGTTTTATTGAAAATTATTAATCATTAGTCGTCAATCATTTTAATCATGTACAAATTACTTAGAGAAATAGTCTATTCACACGTGGAATAAATAATACTTACTTGATACGTGAAACGTAAATAAAACTATTTGATTTGTTTTTATACATAGGGGAGACCGGGGTAAGACCATATAGCTAAGGATCTGAGACTGTCAAATATTCATATAAAAACATATGTAAAAGAAATACACCTTTTTAGTTAGCAAGTTTAATTGATAAAACAATAAAATAGACATATTTACGATAATCGTAACATTTAACCGAATTAAAGACAGAAATCAAAATGTCCACTTTTTCCGATTTTGACCCGCCACCCGCATAAAACCGTATACTGGATACGTTATTGCCCTATAAATAATTGAGCAATAATACATCCCCAACACATGAAGAATTGAATTCATCTGAGTTGTAGCCGGTGCAGCCTTCATAAAAAGTTTAAAGTATCTTAAACAATAAAAACACGTTAGAATTCTAAACGTTGCTTCTGGGTCAAAATCGTATGATACGATTTCATCCCATACGGTTCTTACCCAAGGGCTGCAAGTAGAAACATGTCACTCGCTACTTCACATAAAACGAAATACACGAGTAAAACTTATCTTAAAAAACAGCCAACGGTAATCAATTCACCATATGTGTTTAGTTACTTACCTTATTAGACATTCAAATTACTAATTGACACTTGAATTTCCATAAAAAATACATCAACAACAGCGAAAAACAATAATTTTGGATAACTCCATCCAGCCCGTGCGAACGGCAAACTGTTTTTGTTGACAAATAGCTCATATTGGTAGCCGCCGATGAGCGGCTCGCGAGCGGGAAATTTGAATTGATAACTGAATTAGGCATGGTGTACGGTTGTAGCCCGGTATACGGTTTTGTACAGGTCTACATTTTATTAAATAGTATTGTTAACACATTTCCATAATTAAGTAGAAAACAGAATTCCTCTCTAACGTAAAGCACGCCATCCTTCTTGCATTAATTTCCATGCAAAGAAAATCTAAGTCATCTTCGCGTTCATACGTAATACGTAAGTAAGTATTATTTTATTTATTACACGTGTTGTAAATAGACTACGTTTCTAAGTAATTTGTACATGATTAAAACGATTGACGACTAATGATTAATAATTTACAGTAAAACTATTTGAGATCACCCTATATGGAGCGTGACGTCAAATTGATGTCATAATATAGAAGTCATTCTATGGGCTGAAATTGCATTGTCGAGGACTGTCACATTCGTAGTTGTCAGTTTACATAATTGACACAATCACGCGATTAGGCTCACTGGAAGCTAGTTGACGGCTATGCAAAAAAACACTTTTGGCAAAAATCTTGTACCAAAATTGTAATTTTTGACGAAAACTTATTAACCCATTTCTTTTAATTGCAGGTACGGTTAAGAATGCGAAGAGGCATATATGACAAACTACATACTTGGTGAATACTATGAACGCTTAGTTCTACTGGTCCATAAGTCATCAGGGGGCCTAGACAAGGTTACAATCGACAAGCGCTAACGCCAATAGAAAACTAATAAAATGTATGGAAATGACAGATGTTAACGCAAAGTGTTTCGTCGGCATCTGTCATTCCCCTACATTTTATTATTTTCTATTGGCGTTAGCGCTTGTCGATTGTAACCTTGTCTACGGCCCCTGATCATCTCAATATTTCTATCTATGAGAACAGAATACAGAATGCCATAGCAGCCATATTCATATTTGACGTGACGTCGTGGCGCGACCGAAAGTCTGTTTCGTACTCTTTATTTCAGTTATATTCACATTCATCTGACGCGTCCTGACGTGACGGCATCTGTTGTGTCACGTGTCAGAGTGCGTCAGAAGCATCACGTCAGATTAGTATGCATACAAAACAATAGAAAATCTTAAATGTTAAAGAACCATAAACGTTATTGCGCTTTTGATAAGAACTAATTCAGACCTCAGTTTATCATTAGTAATGATAGCCCAACATATTGTAAAGTAATGACGCGTTTTTGTCATTTACTGTGTCGATAAAACATCTGTCACTTTATTTCATATAGGTACTTACGTAGGAATGAGCAATCGACTGATTTAGTAATAAAAAAGCGGCATATACCTAATCAGTATAATATTGTATACCCATAATTATGTAATTTACAAGTGGTACACACCAAGTCTTTATTAGCAGTCGAAATACACGTTAACTGTCATGGCGGTCACCGGTGACAGACATACAAAGATTTTTTTAGGCCGTTACGAATTTGGTACTTTAATGTCAGTCACCGGTGCCTGGCATGGTCTATATGTATATGCTGTGTCCGCCAGTCACCGGTGACCGACACGGCAGAAAACGTGTTGAAAATGCAAGCTTTGCAATAAAGAATATGGTGTGTGACACAAAAGTTTATTTCCACAATAAGTAAGTGTTTTGATAAAAACTAACGCCCTTATTCATAAAACTTAAAATGCCTGTGCTAAATAAAATGTGCTCTGTCCCATTCTTACGCACACAAATGTCAAAGTGACAGATAAAGACAAACGAACTTTAACGGCATTTTAGTTAAAATAGGCTTGAAGTACGGTTATTTTAGGCACTTGTATACAATATTTTTACACCAAGTAGGTATGTATCAAAGTTACCAGTTATTACCGTCATAGTGTTGTCATTGTTTAATTTTAAGAGCCAAAGAAATAAAAGGAGGTTTTATACGTATAATATTATTTTATTTTATACCACAGCCCTGCCTGTTTTCGTTGTAGATTCACAAATAGTATATGCATCAATAGTAACTAAAAGAATCAAGTATCGAGATTGTTGGCCAATAATACCGAGTGTAACATTAATAGAGTGTAGAGGGCAGCGAATGCGATTACTAGGTACGGGAACATGAATAGACTGTAGAGGGCAGCGAATGCGATTACTAGGTACGGGAATGCAATTCAAAGTTTGACCCGTTTTGTATGGCGGTATCACGTTGGGGGATTCCCAGAAAACTCCGACTGTGAAGGCTCTAAAAAAACCAACAAAAACCAAAGATATACATTTAAATATGTATAAATTAAAAAAAAGGGAAAGGCCTGGTAAATGGTCGCGGGTGTCCGCTGGATACGGGTGGCGCAGGACCGGTCACTTTGGCACTCTGTGGGGGAGGCCTATGTCCAGCAATGAACGTCCTTCGGATGATATGATGATGAACCAAATAAATAATTAGAATTTTTACGCACTAACATTATATAAATGCGGCAGGTTTTAACTGATATTTTGACAGTTGTTCAGGGAAATAGTCGAAAATATATAAAACAGCATTGCCCAGTTTTTGAAATAACGAACCGTTGTGACAAAAATCATTATTATCATTACCTATCGAACTATCATTTCGAGTGAGCCAAATTTATAAAATTACTGTACAAACGACAACACTGTTAACTGACCATCCTGTGTTAATATAGAACCTTATTACAATGCACTTATGGTGCACCGATGGTCAGTTAGCTGTGTTGTCGATAGTACCTACCTAGGTACTTCAAAAAGCATGTAATTCTATACATATCACATATTCACTAAATCTCGTAGGCTAGGACATAATATATAAAGCCAAGCATTTTGCAAGCTATATAAAAGAGCGCAACTATTGCTATTAGTACCTTGGGTTGTATCATAGTGGCAACTATGGTAATATTATTGGGCTCAAAATCTCCCATCATGAGGATATCTTATAAAAAAACCTTTAATTCATTTCGGCAAAAATTGTAGTTGACTGAGTTTGTCATGTGGTTCTTTACAAATTTTTGGTACACTTGAATAAACTTATTTTGCTTCGTGAGATTTCATAAAAAAAACCCAAATCGTTCAGATTATTGCGACTCTTTATTAAAAAAAAACGACTTACATCAATGTTTGTGTGTACCTGGTGTGGTTTTTTTAAACTAAAACTTAATTTGCGAATCATCATTGTCATTGCCAGTTGGTTACCCTTTTTTATTGGTAAATTTTATGTGCTCTAAGCGCGTTTGAGGGTTGAGTTATCATTTTTTTTTAGTCAAGAAAATATCCCGTCTCAAAGGTAATCAGACAGCATCGCCCGTTTCTGTAGATGTATCCGTAATTTTGTAAACACTTTTGAAACTTTTACTTTTTTTCGAACGAGCCCTGAGCCAAGGTCGCCTGACTGGCAGCCCGTCAGCTCGAGACGGAACGCGGCAGACCTGGTCTGCGATGGCGGGACGGCCTAGATTCCTTCGAAATCTAGAAACGCTGGTGGAAGCCATTGCCCAGAAGAGGACACAACAGTTAATAATTTTAAGACATTGCAAACAGGGAATCGTAGTTCTAGTACTTGCTTCAGGTTCTGGGGATCATCCGTCCGAAGGGAGGTCGGAGTCAGAGTCACTGTCTTCTTTTTTCTGTATTATTTGGACGGGCTGTTTGCGCTGAAACAAGAAGTCATAAAATATAAATGAAAATAAATACATTCTGGAAAAAATTGTGTCCTCTGCAAAGATCTCGGCCGCCCAGGTACTAAATACTTAAAACTAAAACCCCTCAATGATAAGACCGCTGGGACCGGATGTGTAACATGCAGTGAACGAAAAAACTCCTTACAATTTTCTACCCAAACACGTGCCTACAACCCGGTTATGCGCATGTTCGAACTAAACGGCTGCCTGGCATCGTTTGGACACCCCGCCCCCAATCCCGTATAATGGATGGCATTTCATTCTGTGGGGCCATTTTGCGGCGCCACTTACGACTTCGATGGGTTCCTTCGTTCGCTGGTCACATGTTTTTGCCAGTTTTTTTGGCAGATTTTCTATCTTCTTTCTTTCTTATTTTCTTTCACCTCGTCTTGAAAGGTTTATGAAAAACTGTCCCACCTCTATTTTGAGCGGGTCGATGGTGTCGCAGTGTAATTGCCAAAAGAGGCTGACGTACGTTTCGGGGACGTGTCGAAGCCGCTCCAGCGAGGTGCAGAGACGCCACCGGCCGTACTCGTCACTTTTCACTATGCCTGAATAACAAACAATTCACGGAACTTTTTTTTGAATACAACGACGGTGGCAAACAAGCGTACGGCCCGCCTGATGGTAAGCGGACACCGCAGCCTATAGACACATGCAACTCCAAAGGAGCAACATAAGCGTTGCCGACCCTTGATATGTTTGAGGATTCGCCGTGTTGACAGCTGAAGGAACAAATTCCTTCGCTATCAACACAAGGCGACCTTGCTCTCCTCCAGGAACACAACACTACTACTTGCTCTGTAGTTGGTGTGTGTGTGTTGTGTGACTTAAACAGTCGACTACTTATACTACGCTTAGTGCCCAGTTTCGCGAAGCTTCTTCTTCTACACTGTTTACATTCACTCCTGACAGAGTGTATGTGGTCATCATTTCTAGCCATCATACGCTCATGCGCCTCACTCGACACGCATAACGAAACCAGACCTCTACCTAACGCTTAGTTACTACGAAGCAGCGTCATGATATATTTGTGGGTGAGCGTTGGTCGGGGGCTTAAAACAAGTTATAAAATATCGGGGCAGATGTTGGTAGCAAGCTTCATAACACGCCACCTTCGCCTTCCTTATGCTTGCGTGTGGTCATGCACTGCAGCGTTAACCTGGCCCCGTATCATGGTCGGCCTTATCACGCGATAAGTGACAAGATAGAGCGTCCGTCTCGTTCTATTGAAGGGTGTCAGCCAGTGACGGACGCTCTATCTTGTCACTTATCGTGTGATAAGGCCGTCCATGATACGGGGTCAGGTTAACATAGAAACAAACTTGTAAGACAACTATGGACCTGAACGGCAGTATTGCGCGACCAAACAGCGAATTACTTGATTTTCCATACAACGAGTATTACAAATAGCAAATTGTGACGTCATACTTCTATGTCAATTAATATGAATAGTTTCGGCTGCCGCCAGCGACCTCCGTCTTTGACTTAACTTTTTGGGTATTCATGTTTTTTAATTGTAGTTGCTCCAATACAAACATTTGTTCCTCTCCAAAAACGTGTCCGTGTGTCTGTCTGTGGCATTTTTTTGTCCGAAAGCTGACTTGACGAGATGGTTCTTGAGCTACGTTTCAACAAAATCGGTTCGGCCGATTTTGAGATAAGATTGAACTTTAAAATGAAAAGGTCGGTGTATTTCAACTTTACTATAAATTGTTAATAAAGATTTTTTTTAAAGATATAAGAATGATTAGGTACATAAAAGTACAGTTCGCGGCGCTCAGTTTTGTTTCTGGCGGATCAGTTTTGACTTTTGGGTCAAGTTTGGTGTCGTTATCAAACTAGATGGTGCCCAATTCATTTCTCATACCAGGTTTTTAGAATTCCGTAGCAAAATATGACCCAACCCTTAAAATAATAATCTTTTAATAGTGACACAATGCAAACAAACCCGTATAGTTTTATATTTGTGTATCAAACTAAGTTTACACAAAATATTGTCCCAAAGCCCTCCAAAATGTCACTGTTTCCTAATAAAAAACGGACTATTACCTGCTTTCTCGGCGACACGCAGTTTCAGGCGGAGTTCGCTTTCTAACTTGGTTGAGTTCGGATTCACTGGGAAACCGTTCTGGAATAGGTACAAACGACAACACTGTTAACAGACCACCCTGTGTTTATATAGAACCTTATACAATGCACTTAAGGTGCACCGATGGTCAGTTAGCTGTGTTGTCGATAGTAGGTGCTCAAAATATTTTTCAAATGCTAAATGCTATTCTAAGTATGTCGTTTTAATCTGCCGCCTAAATTTTGTCGAAAAGTTAGACAATTTAGTTTTAGGCAAGTTAAGCCATGTGCACGTAGAATCGGGTCCATTCCTCCTTTAATAGCATCGGATAAGACCGGTAGCGCCATCTATTATGGAGTTCTTCACTCTGGATTTCTACATACAAACTTTCAAGCAAGTTTTAATCCCTTCAGAAGATGAATTTTCAAAAAAGCTTCAATTAGTTTCTTCTGTTTCAGTATGTAACCATTTTACGAAGTTTCAAGTCCCTAGCTCGTAAAAATATACATACAAATCTCAAACCTAGTTTTGACCCCCTTAGGGTATGAATTTTCAAAAACGCTGAAATTATTTTTCTTGTGTTTTATTAAAGAACATTTTAATGAAGTTTCAAATCAAATCTGAAAAAATAAATTAATTCCCATAAAAAATTTCAAACCTGAAGAAATTATATCAAAAAAAGGCCACCCTATTCTGAGGTCTAAACTACAATATTAGAAAGTGCCAACAAAATCTGTTCAGGGGGCCTAGACAAGGTTTCAATCGACGGATCGAAAAATGTATGGGAATGACAGTTGTTAACGAAAAGTGTTTCGTCGGCACCTGTCATTCCCCTACATTTTATTATTTTTTATTGGCGTTAGCGCTTGTCGATTGTAACCTTGTCTACGGCCCCAGTAGTTTATGCTAGAATTTGCCACAAAAATTATACTGGTTGTCTTCGCCGCCACGCGGCGTCCACTTGACAACAAAAGATGGCGCTGTTGCGTATACACGACTTTATAGAATCGGTTAGTCTCAAATTTGGTCTGCCTTTTTTATACGTTTCATATGGTTTGACGGAGTTTAGACGCCGACAAAAAACTGGAGAATGACCTACTAAGGCTAGAATATGCACGGAAATTGGTGATTTTCTGCATCGCGCTATTGAAGTTTTTTATTTATGTTGTATAAATACAATTTCCTTCAGATTCTCCTTATTATGTCTCTGACAACATCACCCAATTTTCACATTTATAATATCAGTGTGATAAGAATGCTTTACATAAGATTTCAAAACGGAAGTTGTAACCCCTTGAAGAAGATGAAGAGCTGACGGAATAGCCCCGCTTTTAAAACAAGCTTTTATTTAGTTTCACCTGTCCCGTTGTCTGTCTGTCTGTGTGTCTGTAATCAAATCTTGATTGATCCACTTCCCGATTTCCAATTGAGTTGAAATTTTGCACGAATATGCAAATCGCGTGATAATGCAATATTATGATGACGTGGAGCTGATCTGATGATGGAGCTGGAAGGTGGCCATAGGAACTCCGCAATAAAATCACATAACCCCATCGAGTTTGGGCTCGTTAGAATCGTCTCTGAGTAGTTGATGACGGTATACAGAAAAGTACAGTCGGCAATAAAAGCTTGTATCAAAAATGTCATTTTTGACAGAAACTTATTCACACTTACCTTATTAATAATGTAATTCAAGATAGTGGTGAATTCAATAGGGTCGTGCCAATAAGACAGCTCATTTAGGCAGTCCACTATCATTTCTGGGGTTATCTGTAAATAAAAGATGACAATCTTAGAGGCTAGAAAGAATGAGGTCTAAGTAAGTCAAATGCCGTAGTCTAATAAGACACCTGCAACTCCAGTCCAGAGGAGTATTAATTACCGCAATCCGCAATGCCAATACCCCCTCTCACCACGGCTCATCTCATCCACAAGAGCTCTGACGACCTTACTTTATACTACTAACTACTACCACCTGTGTAACAATACCATATACCTACAGATTAAGTATAGAGTGGTGTTATTATTATGACTGTGATTTTCAATTAGGTTCCCAGTTAGGCTGATTGCTCCAAATTGAACCAGATAACGTGCCGTGCCTTGCCGTGGCTGGCGCCGCCGTCGACACGCCCCCCCCGGCAGCCTCGCGTCATAGTGCAAAGTACGTTATCTTCAATACAAACGCACCGCGCGCGGCTTGTATGTGTGCGCCATAGTATCTATGCGTCGCCGCACGCACACTCAAACAAAATCTCGACCCGTTTCTCTGTGCGCCAGTCGGGGCTAACACCGCGCAAGGTTCGCGCGTCACGGCTTACCGGCACCGCTAAATTGATGAAAAATGAGTAATTATCGCAGAAATTATTGCTGTGTGTTTGGGTGTCTAAATAATTCATCAATTCCAGAGTTGTCTCTGTTCAGATTACCTACTGTATAGGAAAGTTACTCAGGTCACTTATTCTAGCTTAATTACAAGGGCTCGTCCAGTAAGCATGTGATCATAAATTAGATCTAATTTTGACCACCCCCCCTCCTCCTTTGGTGATATTTGTCATTATAACGCTAGCCCCTCCCCCCACTCAAGATCACGTGTATTTTTGGGACTAAGTATGAATTAAGTTGTCAATTAAAAAACGCACAGTGAGCCACAATGTGGGGTCAACGCAGGTCAAGGCCATGCGCGCCGATGCAAGGTTTTATTATTAATGTTTTAAAGTTGGCACAATGAATAATTATTATTTGGATAAACACGCTCAGAGCGGATTATTTTGATGTGAGAAAATTATTAAGTACTTTCGTTATTTTTTGACAGACAGACGAAGTAGGCAGGCGTACTTTCCCTCTATAATGTATTAGGTACTTTTGGTCAATTGATATGCCGCTATTGCTTTGTTTACGTTAAGTCATGCCGATTTCTCAATATTGTAGGTAGGTACAGTAACTAAGTACTTACAGTTATAACATTGTAGTTTAAAATAATTGACGAAATTGACCTCACAAACCCTGAACCCAGACAACACAAGTAAAAAATACAACTTCCCGCCCTTGCCGGTTTCTAGGCACTCAATTAAAATTTAGCTAAAAGTGACAACCCTGAGACAGGTAAGTACGGTAGGTAATTATATCGCGGATTGGGCCGGAGAGCCTACTTGTTCACTCTTTCTACTATGCTCGCGTGTCGTGACGTTCACATACTGTTTGCGTTTTCACTACTAAACTACGTAAAATATAGCTTGATCCCTATGACAGCTGTCATCTCAGTACAATTTATAACCTTAAAACGTAAAATTGTACTGAGATGACAGCTGTCATAGGGATCAAGCTATATTTTACGTATTATACGACCTGTGTAACAATACCATATACCTACAGATTAAGTATAGTGGTGTTATTATTATGCCTGTGATTTTCAATTAGATTCCCAGTTTTTTTTTTTTTTTTTTTTATCACATTTTAAGGAGCTTAGGTGTTTAACGATTATGTCGCTCCATACGTACTCTGAAGCGTACGTTTTACATTTATGTACCTAAACACATTTTGTAACACTTATAAAGCAGTTTTGCTTGCTCTGACTCCCAGTTAGGCTGCTTGCTCCAAATTGAACCAGATTACCATCCGCTGTGCTTGCTACCCTGCCCTACTACGTCTCTCAATTTTTTTTGTTTTTTGAACCTGACTGTTGCTATAATAGGACGAACCCAATATAGCGGTCGAATTGCGTGGTTGGAGGGTAGCCTGGGGAAAATCCAGGGGGAGCCTCCGGCACGACCACGCGGGACGTCTCTCAAGATGACGTTATATAATAAATAGTAGAATGGACACGAACCGCCCCCCACCTTCGTCGGCTAGCTCGCCAATGGGCGTTATTTCGGGGACCGATTGAGGACCGTTCAGCACGGCTAGCACGCGACGGCGCGCGAGCTCTCTCCATTTTTGTCGCACTATCCGTGTCTCTCTTATTAGAACACTTAGAAGAAGAGGTGTAGGGCGATAAAAATCGAGAGTATGTCGCGGCCGTCTTGTGCTAGACGTGCTGTGCGATGCGCAACGCTATGCCAATGCCACGTTTGTTACGTCCTTCGCTAAAATAGGTTAATGTTGATGCGTTGTATGGATGTCTAATCGTCACACAAAGGAGAGGGAAGAAGTTTTACCACTTTCTAACAAGATGGTAGGTATAGGTTTCACTACTTAATCCTAGGTTCCCAAAATATACGCATTTTTTCTCTGGATTCGTTGTGTCCACACCACCACATCAGACCACTCTCACATAACAAATCCGGAGCAAAACGGCGTTGCGCCAGCAGAAGGGTCAGCGCGGGCCTGGTTAGTACAAGCACCACCCCCAATGAGATCGAAATAAGTTTCAAGCAACAATATATGGCCTAGAATATGGCCAGGGAATGAGCCTGAGATTTATTATATGGCAATTTAGTAATAATCATCGTCAAATGTGCCAAACGTCTTACATTAGTATGATGTCCTGATCTTGATATTTGATATGGTAACTAAAAAAGTAACTGTTCCATAATAAATTGGTCTGTTTTTGCTTTTTAAGAGAATTAAATGCATTATTCATATTAAGGAATATAATGAAAATTTCAATTATTACGTCTCGTCGAAATTATTATAAATTTCCGAAGTCCATAATTGGCTTTTTGTATATACTCAATCTGTTTCTGTAGCTGTTGGTTCCCCAACTATAAATAACTAAATACATTTATATACTGCTCAAAACAAAATAAGGGCCACTTACATTTTTCTATTTTATTGTTAATTATTGGAAATAAACGAATTGATAAGTGGCATATAAGTGATGTCCCGTATCCTTCAGAATCTAACACCTTTCATGCTGTTGTTAAAGTCAAATAGCTGGAAAAAATATATAATTACTGTTTAGTATAATTTTCACGTAACGATCACCATACTTATGGGCCTTATGGCCGATATTTTCTTTTGAGTAGTATATAAAGTAGAATGATGTTAAAAAGGTTTATTTCATATTTATAACTTAACTTCCTCCTGCTTTATCAGTTGCATTGAGTGATTTGAAGAAAAACAATAATTGTTGAAGTATTATTATTATTATTCGCGTTAAACAGTGCTGCAAGCACACAGTTTTTTTTTAATTTGCCGCTCTTTTCTATGCTCATCTTTCTTTAGCCAGACTATCAAAGTTATATTCATAATATACTTATCCAGATAGATTTATCGCTGGTTAAAACTAAGGGAATACGTTTCTGTCAAGAATTTCATTTTTGGTACAAGCTTTTATCGCCAGCTGTACTTTTCTGTATACCCTCATCAACTACTCGTTGAGAAGATTCTAACGAGACCAAACTCAACCAAGTTACGTCTGTTAAGTCCTGAATTCCCATGGCCACCCTCTGTCTCCACCATCAAATCAGCTCGATGGTACCATAATATTAAATCGTCATCCAAACTATACTTAAACCTAAAATTTCAGCTCAATCGGTTGGAGACATCTGCTTCAAAAAAGAGATGCAAGATTCCACCCGAACAAACGTAGTTAATAAAAAGCCTGTAAAATGTATAGGTAGTATACCTCGCTGTACTGCACACATTCCATGCGGTCGTCCAGCGATTGAGTTTTCACGCGTATTGACCGTTTACGCCCTGCAATCACACACAAATCACAAAACTATCTGCAACTACCTTCGAACAAATTCAAATCGAAAAGAGTGTGGGTAAGACCGGACCGTATAAGTTCATACAAGTATGGTTGAGTTGAGATTATAATGAGGCCCTTTTTATAAATCTGTCATTGGAATTGTAATCTTACCGTGGACGGTATAGAGTTGCTTTTTGAATGGGCTACTTTGATGAAATTCGGCCAACTCAAATAAACTCAAGTATATAAGCATACCTTTTAAAAGTCAGTTACAGCGGTAGCTATGCGGTGCGGGAGAGGGGACAGCGCCAGTCGGGCACTAGATTGAGCTCTCGTCACACACACATCCAAGACGCAATAATTTGCTTGTCACCGTAAATAAATGTCTCTGCCCTAAACGAGCACGGGGTTCGCTTTGACACCTAATCCCAAGATTTGGCATAGGCACTAGATTTTACGAAAGCGACTGCCATCTGACCTCCTAACCCAGAGGCCCCCTTCACCGAAAAGTTAACAGTAAATATTCCGTAGATAACTTCCGAAAAACTCATTGGTACGAGCCGGGATTCGAACCCACGACCGCCACTTAACAGCCGGATGCCTGGTAGCCGGAATATATTTATATGTTTTGATATTTGCTGAAAGCTTATGTGTAGAAGAGAACTATTTTATCGCACGAATAACTACACACCATTTTTCAGAATTTTAAGTGCTGCATTGGTTCGTCTGGAGGGTTGATTTCTGCGAATTGTTCGTTTATAGATCGCTCGTTTTCTTGTCGGCCGCGATTTGTCCCGTCTATAATGTCATTAAAAATAAATTTAGATTGTTTGGGGTAATTCCGTCTGCGTTATTATCGTACACGTTTTGCGTCCATTCTTAGGGCCTATGCAGACTGCGTTTTTTTAACGCGCTGTCGACGCGCGTTTCTGTCCAATCACGTGTAAGTCGACACAAACACGCGTTGACGGTGCGCTTAAAAAACGCAGTCTGCGTAGGCCCTACAATACAGTACGAATAGTAGGTAGCGTACGTCTCCGTCAAAAATGTAGCATCATTTTGTTAACTTTATACCAACACTGATGGAAGTTCTTAACCCATATTAAGAGAGGCGATTTACCGACCACATACATTTTATTGAAAGTTAAACCTTAATGGCTTTTCAATAGGGTACAAATAAAATTGCGCTTATTAAAAATAAAACTTGCTTTGTTGAAAACATCCTTTGCAGGTAAGACAATAAGTATTCCATGGCTGCAATTGATCCCTGCGACAGCCAGAGAGAGCATGAAAATAACATGTATGGTAATAAGTAATAAAACGCAGACGGAATATTTTAGGCTGCTCACGCACTACGATTTTTTGGCATATGCGCGCACTGACATATAAACACATACGTTGCATTCCTGCGACGCGATTAACGCACTACAAAAAATCTTAGTGTGCGCTTGGCCTTAGTTATTATGTAGGTACTTATATCATATTAAATAACTACAACTTAAAAAAGTTGAAAAACCCCCGACATTTTCATTTCAAAGTCCAATATCTCAAAAACGGCTGAACAGATTTTCATTAAACATCGCTAAGAACACTCGGGCTAAAATTATCTATGACACAAAAGAAACCGCATTCAAATCGGTCCATCCGTTTGGGAGCTACGATACAACAGACAGATACACAGATACACAGACACGTTAAACATAATTATAACACCCCTTTCTTTGAGTCGGGGGTTAAAAAAGATAATCTGTCTTCAGAATCTCTGGCAACCTTACAACAACCACAACATCACATACAACTTAAGTAGGTATTATGGCTCGTAGGTAGTTGGGCTCATCATCATATCAGCCGAAAGACGTCCACTGCTGGGCCGTTATTCGCTAAGCGTTAATGCGGCTCACCCCGCCGTTCACCCGTCACGAAACTAGACCTCTACCTACGCTTGGTTACTACGCATCGCGGTGTCAAGATATCGTTGTGGGTGAGCATTGAGGCGAGCTTAAAATAAGTTTGAGAATAGGGGGGCTGGACACTGGGCAAAATGACCAGTCCTGCGCACCCGCATCCAGCGGACTTAGGCAAACTTTACCAGGTCATCAGTCCACCTTGTCGGACTACCCCTTTGGTATTCAGAGAAAAGAATAACTTTTTGGAGATTAGCCTTAGTCAAGTAAGCTCATGGACCTATGACACTCGGGCCTGTCCTTGTAGACCATGGTAATAATAATACCACGTGCGAGCCAGCCGTTAGCATACAAATCCCGATAAGTGTGACAGAAAGGGAAATATCATTTGTTGTCCTTCTCATAGTTCCACTTTTTTTATTTGCCACAACCGATATAGTATGAAGTTCTGTCACATAATCCATTACCCGTCCAAATTGAGTAGGTTGTTTATGGCAAAACATCAGCCATTTCAAGACCAGTTCTTAATTTAGCTGCATAGGAGCCTTTCCGTCCCTCATTGTGGCATCACGTATAGCCTGTCCTGAGTACCATAGGTCCATGAGTGGGTTGACCATCATTTCATAAAAAACGTTTCATAAATGATCATTTTATAAACAACGATTCACAAACTATTAATTTCATAAACCTATCATTACTCAAAATGCTTATACTATAAATAATTATTTGACAAATATTCATTTAGCAAATGTTATACTTTATAAAAACATTGAATGTTAAATTGTCATTTTAAAAATGATCATTTACCAAATAAATCGTTTATAAAATAGGTCATTTTACAAATCGTCGATTGATAAATGATTGATTCATAAAAATAAATATCTGCCATATCACGGTATCTAGCGGACTGGCCAAGAAACATTCCTGTAATAAATTCATAAAAAAGTATAGTATTTAAACATAAATCGGTTTTGGCGCTTCGCCGGCCGCTGCCGCGGCACGCTCGCTTCGCTCGTTCGGCTCGCGCTCTGTATGGTCGCGGTTTTTCCTAACACTTCTCCTCACTTCGCTCCTCGTCGTACCTACACTGACCTGACTTAAAGTAGAATAGATAGATAATCCACCTGTTATGTCAGTACATTTTAAGACCTAAAAGTTTATTAGGCTAGGAATGATAACTTACTTGCTAAACACTTTGAGACTTATCCGTGTGCTCATACAGACTTGTACAATGCCTGTATAGAATTATACAACTTGTGGTTTAAAACTTTATCAAGACGATCAATGATTGATTAAATAAGGTATTTACCAAACAATGCATTTTCTTAAACGTTATTTTACCAAACGTTACTTTGCCAATTGTCACGAATAATAAATGAGTAATTTGTCAAATAATGATTTGTAATATGATGTTTTTTCAATTAAATGATTTGTCTAATGAACTCTTTTGTAAAACAATATTTTAGGAAACGACTAATTTGTTAATCGTTAGTTTGCCAAACGTTGTTTATAAAATGAATATTTGTGAAACATTTTTTATGAAATGATTGGATGAAATGAAATGAATTTGATTTATGAAATGAGTGAACTACATAACTATTCTTAAGTTTGACAATCTAACTGTCATACTCAACTATAACTATAGTAACCTCCGAAACCATTCACCCAGTCATAGAATAAAAGCAAAAGTTACGCTAACAACCGATGTTTGGCAGCTGGTAAACACGCCATCCCGCTTGAGTATGTATTAAAGCCGGATGGCATGTTTTCCTCGACTTTGAGGCACGTGCTCTTTCGTCAATAGGTAGATCGCTTAACTCGGTCCTCGCCTGGGCTCCGTTATCGTCATAGCCTCGCACCCGCGCGCCGCGCAGGCGAGAACCGAGTAAAGCGTTATCAGCGCTGCGATTCTTTACAGTACAAATTTACGAATATAATATAATGAAAAAAAAAACCACCATAGTATAGAGCCCTAGACAGGACTCGAACCTGCGACCCCTCTATCTTCGGTACAGTGCTCTCACCACTGAGACGATGATCATTGATTTTTCCATTATATTCGTTATATCTGTGTCTGTGTCTGTGTATTTCATCGTGGTAACTTCCACGTTAAGTTAACACGAAACAAAAAATATTTAATAAGATTATTTGTTTCGTCAAAAAGAGTGAAAGTTCTACTTTTTACTGCAGGTTTTTGACACCAGTGATAACAGGTTTCATAAAAATATTGGTTAAGGATAAATGAAGCTTTTCTTTGTAAGTAAGCGTAATTATACCAAAACAATTGCAATACACTGCCAGCATTGCATAGAATTTTATATTTTTATATTTATGTATATTTTTCTGAAAATAAAGGTTTTGTCTACCAAGGTAGAAAAATCATACCACTTTGTTACCAATCAAAATATTTTTATATATCTTAAAATATACAAGATTCAAATTTCAATGTTAATAGAAGTTGAAGAAATAATGCGGCGGTTTCACATATTACGTAAGATTACGGCATTTTTTATTTTATTAAGAAAATTACAGTTGCATGTTTTCTTTGCAAGGGGACACAAAAACCTGCAGTAAAAAATAAAATGACCCAAAAACTTTATTGTTATGCTATAACACAAAACTTTACAAGTTTACAATTCGACAAAATTGTACAGTTTTTGCATAGAAAAAGTTGTCAATTTTGTCAAATTGTACGCCTGTAAAGTTTTGTGGTATAGGCCCCTGGGCTGTTATTCACTGTGCGCTAATGCGGCTCACCCCGCCGGTCCCCCGTCACGAAACTAGAGCTCTACCTACGCTTAGTTACGAACGCATCCCGGTGTCAAGATATATTTGTGGGTGAACGTTGAGGTGAGGTTAAAACGAGTTACAGAATAGGGGGCCTGGAGTCGTTTTGCTAGGTGTTACGGCGGGATGCAGCGCGTTAGCGGTTTCCGAATATCAACCCTGCGTTCGGGTTCATTCTTATTTCAGTATGAGAGAGCCAAGTTTGGCCAAAGTGGTAACAGGGTCACCTTATGCTGGTTCGACGAACATACAAAACGTCTTTTGACTTTCGCAGGCTACCGGGTGATATTTTAAAAAACGTATGCAAACGTTTTGTATTGTCGTCGAACCACCTTAAGGCTGCAACACACTTGGCGTGGCTCGCGGGGGCGGTCAATACTAAATTTGAAGGTTAATGACAAGTTTACTATTGACCGCCGCGGTCAGGCCGCGCCTGTCTGTGAGAGGCTTAACAGTGCCCACACTTGACGTGTCCTTACCTGCGCGTGGACGATGCACGGCTGCGAGAGCGTGAGCGCTTCATACAATATGCTTATTCTCAAATGTAGCTTTTCTGGTGTGGGATTTTACACATCTACTTCAGTACGAGAAATACCTGCAAGATGTTTAAAAAGGTGTTCAATATATCTTCTGGTGTATTTAGAAGAGTGAATGGATTAAACAACGATTCGTCGCCACTACCGGACCCGGATTGAAGAGGTCGCGGGTTCTCCCGCTCGTGGCGAATAATTTTTAAATTATCCACTTTGACCGACATTAAGTATGTATTTGTGGATGTTTTTGCCGACTGCACTTTTTTGTTACCTACTAGGGTTCCAATGAGCTTAAATACGGTGTATCTTTTTGTAGATTAGAAGACGCTATGGCCACCTTCGGTTCCTATCATCAGATCGGCTCGGGGGTGTCATAATTTATCGCTGTCACGGAATTTACACACGTATGACAAATTTTAGCTCGGATACCGGCTAGCGGCTGTAAAAAGGGGTTGCAAATTTTGAAGGAATAAGTCGATACTCCCACTGCACCGCGTCCCGCCGCGTTGTGCGGAGCGGCAGGTTTTACCATCGTATGCAAGAATCTCAATTTATATAGAAAACACGCCTAGTACTTTTTACACTGCCGACGACGCGGCAATGCGCGTGAATGCGCGTGTAAAAAATCTGCCGCTCCGCGCACCGCGGCGGGGCGGGACGCAGTGCGGGAGATGCAGTGGGAGATTCGCCTAATAGTACCGTCATTATAGATTTTGACCCGTGAATAATTAGTTCTTGGATTATTTTTTCGTAGGTCCCTCGGGGGGTCACTGGGAGTGTAAATTCAAAAAGTAGACTGAATCAGGCTCCTGCGTATATTCGAAAAACGGTTTTTCTTTAGTAACTCGGCCATTTTTGATTTTACAGTAAAACCTTGAGAACAATAATTGTAGGAAATTTGATTCTCTACAAGTTTGGTCTTCACAATTTTTCTTCTAGGATCGACACTTTGGAAATTAAACCTTAAAAAAAGGTGGGAACCAAAATTTTTCAGAATTTGATTCTTTGCAACTTTGTTCCTCTTCACTCATGCCGTAAAACGTGGAACAGGAGATAATGGTAATATTTTGAATTTGTCGCCTTTTTCGGGTTTAATTTCGAAAATATCGATCCTAGAAGAAAAATTGTAAGGACCAAACTTGTAGAGAATCAAATTTCCTACAATTTTTGTTCTCACGGTTTTACTGTAAAATCAAAAATGGCCGAGTTATTCAAGAAAACCCTTTTTCGAATATACGCAGGAGCCTGATTCAGTCTACTTTTTACAAGCTTTATATTAACTTGACTTGTTCGTACTCGTATGTAAGTATAAAAGTATGTATGTAAGTATGTGTTGTCCGTCAAATCTTGCAAGTTAAATTTGACCCACTTCCCGGTGACCGATTGAGCTGAAATTTTGGGTACAAGTATAGTTTGGAGGAAAATTCAATATTATGGTACCATCGAGCTGATCTGATGATGGTGACAGAAGGTGGCCATAGGAACTCCGTAATAAAACCACATAACCCCATCGAGTTTGGGCTCGTTAGAATCGTCTCAATGAGAAGTTGATGATGGTATACAGAAAAGTACAGTCGGCAATAAAAGCTTGTACCAAAAATGAAATTTTTGACAGAAACTTATTTAATTTACACTCCCAGTAACACCCCCGAGGGACCTACGAAAAAAAATCCAAGAACCAATTATTCACGGGTAGGGTCGGTTTTTTGGATATAATGACTGTACTATAACTAATGTACAGTCAGCAGCAGATGTAGCCGTAAATTAAAAAGCTAAAAATGATCTAGACAGTCCTAATCCTCTTGACATTAGTCGTGTGTAGGGTATTTTGAGCACTTGACCCGTAGCTACTTTTGCCGCTTACTGTCCGATTCTCACGGAACTGGTTGGGCCGGAGCGCACCTGAGCGCACTTTTTTTATCATCTATACTAACATCATAAATGCGAAAGTGTCTGTCTGTCTGTCTGTTACCTCTTCACGCTTAAACTGCTGAACCGATTGAGATGAAATTTAGGGAAGGACATAGGATAGTTTTTATCCCGGAAATCATCCCCTAAGGGGGTGAAATGGGGGGGTGAAAGTTTATATGGAGCTGCGATATAAACGAGTTCCACGCAGACGAAGTTAACTTATCGGTAGGTAGCTAGAAATAGGAGCCCCGTTGTGCGGGGCTCCGTCGACTTGGGTTACGAAAAAAATGTTTGACCAATTTTTCTGTCCTTTTTGGCGTACACTTAGGTACACCCCAACCAAATGATAAGCTGATTGAACGGCGTGTGCTCGTTACGCAGCCGCGGTGATCACTCGCCGGGCGACCACGGTGAGCAATCGCGCCGCTCACAACACGCTCGCAAATCGCCCGAATAGTCTATGTTAAATAAAAGCTTCCAAAATGATAATTTTCGACATTGGGTGTACCTTGCGTTTAGACGGAGACTTTCTTGAACGCTCCTTATATATCAGTCAACAACTTAATTTCTTTTCAGTGCTTAAATTTATATTCTTGATACTAGAACACTGAAATCTTTAAAATTTTATAATTATACTGTGAATTTTGTAAAAATTGACAAATAAGTTACATCCTAATAATCAAAAGAACTCCGTTTTGACAAGAGTTCGTTTTCTGAAGTAGTTATTTGACAAATAAGTTAGACAGGACTATAAAGGTGCAATAACAGGCGAAACTAAAAGATATTCCAAAAATCCTCGACTGGTTTTTTCGATCATTTAGTGCTTCTCAAACATGATAATATATACCATTGTTTTTAAGTTTCACAATGGTTTTTTAATGCACGTCGTGCCTTAATCCATTGCACAATGCAATGGATTAAGGCACGACGTTTCTAATCGTACCAACGTAGTGGTTATATTCTCTTTGACCGTACCTACCTATATGGAACAGGCAGGGCATAGTTCATTTTTTTTACGGATCGGGCAAAGGCTCTCAAGAATAAGGTTCAATATTTTATAATCCATAAATCCATAAACCATGGACCTATCATAGTTCCATGCCATAAACAATACTTGACTACCTGTCATAAAGGCTCCTCTACATATTTTACTTTAAAAACAAAGTTTTAACCGACTTCAATTTAGTACTCCGCCAAGCCACGAGAACATTTCCACATTTCTCTTCCAATTTACCATATGAACTGATTTCCGAGAGCAAATGCGTTGATTATTAGAGAAAAAAACCCAATCGCTGTATGTGGGCCGATAATATTTGAGGACTTCCGTCGATTCCACAAGGATCACCTTTGGCACTTCATTAGTTGCTATTTCAACTGAATCTTATCAGAATCTGCGATATACTTTTGTACTTTTATGTACATAATTGAGGAATTCCATAAGTCATCTGTGGTCTTTATCATCAATTCCACTCCACCAAATTTATGATTTCCGGGTGTAAATACACGAGTTATAACAGAAAATACCAAAATCACTACACGCGTGCCTAATATAATTGAGGAGTTCCCTCAATTCCTCATGGATCCCATCATCCAATAGAATTTTTGAAAAAATGGGACCCACCCAAATAAAATAAAAAAATTACGAATCGGCTCATCAATGACGGAGTTCTGAGGTAACAAACATTGAAAAAAAAAAAAAAATACAACCGAATTGAGAACCTCCTCCTTGTTTTGAAGTCGGTTAAAAATCGGTCATCATGGGCCATCATCACAGATTATGTAATAGTTCTACGAACAGATACTCAAGTGAATAAAATATCGCATACCTAACGCTTTTCATGCACTGATTACAGAAAGCCTCTAATAAATTGAATATATTCCATATACCCGAACTCTTCGTACTTTTGTACTTAACGAGTAAATAATTTACTTTAAAAACAAAGTTTTAACCGACTTCAACTTAGTACTCCGCCATGAGAACATTTCCTCATTTATTTTCCAATTTACCACATGAACTGATTTCCGAGTGCAAATGCGTTGATTATTAGGGGAAATAATTTACTTTAAAAACAAAGTTTTAACCGACTTCAGTTTAGTACTCCGCCAAGCCACGACAACATTTCTTTTCCAATTTACCTCATGAACTGATTTCCGAGAACAAATGCGTTGATTATTATAGAAAAAACCCCAATCGCTGTATGTGGCCCGATAATATTTGAGGACTTCCGTCAATTCTACAAGGATCACCCTTGGCACTTCATTAGTTGCTATTTCAACGGAATCTTATCAGAATCTGTGACGTACATTTGTACTTTTAAGTACATAATTGAGGAATTCCATAAGTCATCTGTGGTCTTCATCATCAATTCCACTCCTCCAATTTATGATTTCCGGATGTAAATACACGAGTTATTATAGAAAATACCAAAATCACTACACGCGTGCCTAATATAATTGAGGAGTTCCCTCAATTCCTCATGGATCCCATCATCCAATTGAATTTTCAAAAAAATGGGACCCACCTGGAAGCATATACTTACAAACAAAAAAAAAATTATGAATCGGCTCATCAATGACGGAGTTCTGAGGTAACAAACATTAAAAAAAATATATATACAACCGAATTGAGAACCTCCTCCTTTTTTTTGAAGTCGGTTAAAAACCCAATCGCTGCATGTGAGCCGATAATATTTGAGGACTTCCGTCGATTCCACAAGGATCACCTTTGGCACTTCATTAGTTGCTATTTCTACGGAATCTTATCAGAATCTGTGACGTACTTTTGTACTTTTAAGTACATAATTGAGGAATTCCATAAGTCATCTGTGGTCTTCATCATCAATTCCACTCCACCAAATTTATGATTACCGGGTGTAAATACACGAGTTAAAATAGAAAATACCAAAATCACTACACGCGTGCCTAATATAATTGAAGAGTTCCCTCAATTCCTCATGGATCCCATCGTCCAATTGAATTTTTGAAAAAAATGGGACCCACCTGGAACTACCTACTTACAAAAAAAAAAGAATTTACGAATCAGCTCATCAATGACGGAGTTCTGAGGTAACAAACATTAAACATAATAAAAAAAATAAAAAAATAAAAAATAAATACAACCTAATTGAGAACCTCCGCCTTTTTTTGAAGTCGGTTAAAAAAGGGACAGAACCATGCTATCTGCTAGGTCTTCATACGTCACTGTCTCCGCTTTCTCGCTTGCACGATGTATCGCTCTCTCGTTCGCTCGAGATTTCGTGCAGTGAAAGATATTTCTTAACAAGTTATCGACATCGATATTTACTGTTCATATATTCGTAATCTAGGCCATTCGTAAATGAATTGTATCTCCGTAGTACCGAAATATAATTTACGGTATTTACCACATTAAAAACAAAATCTTTCTGAGACATAACTACCTACATCGGGTTTAGACAGCTACTTGGTTCGGACTATAAATAAACAAATATTAAAATGTTATCAAGTGTATTTTTTTACACCACGTTGGTGGCAAACAAGCTTACGGCCCACCTGATGGTAAGTGGTTACCGTAGCATATGGACGCTTGCAACTCCAGGGGTGTTACCCACCGAGCGCGTGTCGTGCGCAGCGCAGCGCGTGTCCTGCGCGGGCCCGCGCAAGTTGTAAAGCATTGAAACTACACTTCAAACACACATCGAACGCGGTCCGAATGCGGGCCCGCGGCGCTAAAGTTACAACTCGGCAGCGCGGCCCCGTGTCGTGCGCGTCGCGTGTGAAGCGCGGGCCCGCGCGTGCCCGTGCTGCTGAGTGTGATAAAGATAGTGAGATACATATTAAATGTGTTGGTAGTGAGAGAGATATGATACGATCGCTGACGCGGCGGTGTGAATATACCGCTTCAGCCGCGCCGCGCACGACATGCGTTCGGTGGGTCGAGGCCTTAAGTCGCAAAGGGTAGGTATAATTCTGTTTCTACGGTGCAGCTAGGTATCACTGCCCTAATACAGAACGAAACTACGTTAGACGAAGAGTGACATAAGTACTTTCATCGCATTCTGACGCATAATCGTCCCTGTACCGCGCACTGATCATCCATTGTGTAGAGGAGAATTAACGTCTTTGCTGAATATTAACAGTGCCCCTTGCCTTTTGTTTGACCAGAAATGTTTGAAAATAAAATGTCTGCCGAACTCCGAGGGAGAATTTTTAATGAGTGTCCAAATTTATTTAGGCATTTGGTATCACTAGGAGACTCCATTTTTGAAAAAAACTTTGGTATTTTTTTTATCTTATATTTTGTCTATGCTAAAAGAAGTATCCGTACAGCGTGGTTACTCGAGATTCAGTGCCGCGCGGAGCGGGGCGGGGGCGGGGAGGGGGAGGCGTGCCGTGTTAACCCATACTACCCGCTGAGGTTTTTTTGGGATAACTTTAAGCAGCAATTACTAAAAATTTTAGTACTGAATGATGTGAAACAAAAAAATACGTGTTTTATAATTTTTGCTGAAGAATCATATACTTGAATTTGGACACATCAAAAATTCACCCTATATATATGTATATACAGTGTGCATGACCTCGGGGCTTTAAAATCTTTAAATTCAAGATTAGGCTCTGCTTGTCAAACTGAACCTATTTTGTTCTGCAACTTTGTAAATTAACTATTATTTCTAGCGTTTATTAGAGTATGAAGAACTTGTACCATCAATGTATTGTAAACGCGGCCTCATTGTCCGACATCCTTTTATGGTTTGCCGTTTCTTGTTATATTGTTTTTATTTTTGGTGTGTATGTTATACCACCTATGTTATCGGCAATTAGTTGAGGGCCCCTTGGGGGCCCAACTTGGGAAGTAATGTAAGGAAAAAATAAAAATCTGACATCCATATGACAGTGACAAGTATGATAATTAAACTAATGGATGATGTATACCTACATTGAAAATGGAACACGCTGTTAAAATTATCTGGAATCCTCCGGGAACACCGTGTATAAATAACCGTGTAGGTCCCTACTACCCCAACGTCACATTTCGGCTGAAATGAAGTAGGGCATACTTACTACATAATATTATAAACACACGAGAAAAATAAGTTAAACAAAAGCTCGGAATAAAATACAATGAAAACAAGATATATTTTTATTTCACTCACTTTACACTGAACATTGTTAATTCATTCACTTAAAATATTATATAAAATTGTCTTGAAGATTGTCGATCTTACCCCGCCGCTACAAGATGGGACTACTTATTCTAAACGATAACACTTTCACTCATCACTCGACTGTCAATACTGCCCCGCCGGGGCGGGATGAGACTGGGGCCAATCTAACTATGCTCCCGAATAGTCTGGCATATCATCTCGTACGTTGTGAACGCTACTACGCTAGTCAGCTGCGCTTTGTAGATGGTGATACCCCAGCCGGTGTACAGACCGGACATGCCGTCCTGAAATATTAAAAAATATTAACATTTTCTGGCTAATCATTGTAAATATATTCTCCAGATATGTGCAAAGTTGTGTTTTTTTATATACTACTCAAAAGAAAATAGGAGACACAAGTTTGGTGTTCGTTACGTGAAAATTATACTAAACAGTATTATGTCTCTTTTTCATATATTAGACTTAAACATCAGCATGAAAGAGGTTGGATTCTGAAGGATGCGGGACATCATTAATTAGCCACTTATCAATTAGTTTATGTCCAATAATTAACAATATAAT